>CM053150.1:131217338-132467338 GCA_028571685.1 Heterohyrax brucei | reverse complement strand
TGTTCTGGATAGGAAGGGAAGGAACATATTCCCATGAGAATTTACATGCCTGGGGAGAGTTGGGGAGTGGAAGGAGACAAAGATGATGGGACATTCTTAGTACTCTATCTGTGGCCCAAAATAACTGCGTTTAAAGTAGGTCTGGCCAGACTTGATGATCCAACAGACTGGAGTGTGCTTGGAAGACACAGTCCCCAGACTCTGTTAGCTCAGAACTGAAACCAGTCCTGAAGACAACTCTTCAGACAAACACTGGACTAGACTGTAAGGCACAAAATGAGACTGGCAAAGAATGGCCTTCTTGAATTAAGAAGCTAACTGTCCAGATGCAAGAGGAGAGGGTGGAGGGAGACAGGAGCTGGTTGAATGGACATGAGAAACAGAATGTGGAAAGGAAGTGTGTGCTGTGGGGAGCAGAGCAGCTAGAGTTCCACAACGATGTATGTGTGAGTTCTGTATGACAAATTGACTCGGATTGTAAACTTTCACTTAAAGCACAATAACATATTTAAAAAACGACATGGTCTGGACTGACACTATTCCCAAGATACTAGAGGAACCAAGTTCACAATAAAAAAATTAAATTATAAAACAAAACAAGCAAACCAGAGTTAACAAAACAGAATCAGATACTGGTATTAAGTCAGTGTGTATGTGCATATATTAAATGTATTTTATATACCATAAGTGTTATAGAATGAATTGTATCCTCCTAAAATATGTGTTGTAAATCCTAACTTCTATGCTGTGATTATAATTCCATTTGAGAGTGAGCTATCTTTGTCATGTTAATAAGACAGGATTAGTGTATGATATGCTTAAATAATCACCTTTGAGATATAAAGAGATTACACCAGCAAGCCAGAGAAACAGAGATGGGGAAGCAAGTTGCCAAGCCACATGAAGATCACCTAGGAGCAGAAGCTCTGCAAGACACACGATCTTCCTTCAGAGCTGACAGACACAAAAAGCCTATCCCTAGAACCGCAGCCCAAATGCAGACTTCCAGCCTCCTACCCTGTGAGATAATCCGCTTCAGTTTATCATAAGCCACCTATACTTGTGGTATTTCTGTTACGGTAGCACTAGATAACTAAGACAGTAAGCAGGCATAAGAAATAATTTACTTGGTACGGAACAATATGTATGTGTATATACCGTCAAGTGCTGTCCAATGTCCATTTAGGCAACAGCTGACTACATACATGTCCGTGGCCCCATAACGTTATAACAGAGTTTAGAAACCCCAACTGGAGAGCAGGATGTAGTAGACACAGCAGGACACAGCAGATGAAACAGCCTCCTGAAGGAAATTCATTCAGTACAGGTGTACTGCAGTTTCCTCTCCAGCTCTGCTAAGCACTACAGAATACGGTAGAAACCCTGACGGTACGGCGGTTAGGTGCTATAGCTACTAACCAAAAGGTCAGCAGTTCACAACACCAGGCACTCTTTAGGAACTCTGAGGGGCAGTTCTCCTAGGTCCGTAGAGTTACTATGAGTTGGAATCAACTTGATGGTAGTGGGCTTGGTTTGGGGTTTTTTATAAAACTTGGTGTTTGTACAATATCCAAGTCACATAACATCCTATTTCACAGAATGCACTGTAGGTATTAGGTGATGCATGACTGTGTATTTATTTTATATACATACAGAAATAAATGGGTATAGAACATATGACCAAAAAAATATGAAACTATGAAAGTGACTAACAGGTTTCAAAAAAATAACCACATAAAAGTTCTGAAAATGAAAGATATATTAAAATTAAAAATTAGAGTTAAGAATTCAACAGTAGCTAAATAGCAAGACAAACACTAATAAATGAGAACTTGTGAACTGAAAAACAAATCAGCAGGTCATCTAGTTCCTGTTCCAGCATGTGAAGAGGAGAAGCTGTCACTCCCATCCTTACAAGAAGACAGAACCTAAAAAACCTGAAAATCAACAATTCTTAGATTCAACAGAGAACTGAGGTTACAGGGCAAACTGCTACCTGAAAGTTAGAGACAGAAAGCCCACGTACTGCCTGAAGCTGGAGCTTGCACTGGTGAAAACACAAACTATAACTGATTCAAACTGCCACAGACAAAGCATGGAGCAGCTTCGGAGAACACTCCTGGAGCGGTCAGTGTTGGCAGGGACCCACCTACTTCTGTGAGTTTTACCTCTAGCAGTCCAGTAGCGTCTCAGGTTGAAGACCAGAGGAAAACTCCCTCATGCTTCCCGAAGAGGGAAGGGAAAAGCAATCATTGTGAAACATACCCACAGAGTTCTGTTCTTACCAAAGGTCTGCCTTCAAGAGAAACTATTTTAGCAGACCTAGACTGTATCACAGCCTAAGTGACCCTGAGGGGAAAAAAAATCCAACTTTACCCACCTCCTATCTCACCTAAAGGGGAAAAAAATATGTCTATAAAAGCTGAGAAGCACCTGTAAAAGTCACAACGCAGGGTCACAGGCTCATCACAAGCTTGAGATCTAATCCCCGATTATAGAACCTCTCCCTCTCCTTACATTTTACTATCACACCAACTCCTGTACAACAGGGACCAGAGACGAGGAACTGCGAGCCTCACAGTAAATGTAAAAAGGCAAAGAAAAGAGGGAAAGGCAAAAGCAAGGACACTAGAGAAATGCACAGCCTCTCACACAGCTACAACAAATAGTAAACACAGCGTAGCTGCTAACTGATAAACAGAAAAGCTCACACCAAAGACCCTTTCATCTCAGTTCCTTTTATCCGATAACACATCCGGCTCTCAACAAGTATCCCAAGGCGTGCGAGAAGGCAAAGACAGAGTCTGGAGACAGAGGGTAGGCAGGAGACCCTGACTCAGATAATGGCAGACATCTGGGGATTATCACACTTGGAATTTAAAATGACAATGATTAATACAGTAGCAGCTCTAAAGGAAAAAAGCAGAAAATGTACAACAGAGAGATAATAAACTCTAAGAGAGAATTAAAAGGAAATACCAGAAATGAAGAATGCTTGTGATAGGCTCATTTGCAGAATGGATGCAGCTGAGAAAAAACTCAGTGAGCTAAAAGGTATATCAACAGAAACTTTCCAAACTGAAAAGCAAGAGAAAAAAGAATGAAAAGATGGAACAGGATTATCCAAGAACAAAAGGGGTGACACACATGTGATGAAACTATCAGAAGGAAAAGACAGACAAAGAGAAGCAGACAAAACATTTGAAGTCATAATGCCTGAGATTTTTCTAAAATTAATGACAGAAACTAACCAAACCATATATCCAAGAAGTTCAGAGAACACTAAGCAGAAAAAATAACAAAAGTCTACACTTAGCAATATCTCACTCAGAGACAATCTTGTTCGTCAAACAAAAAGAAGACTTTGAAAGAAGCCAGAGGAAATCAACATTTTACCTATAGAGAAAAAAGATAAATTCCAAGATTACACAGAATGTAGCATAGAAAGGAAAAGAGTGGAAAAATATGAAGAGAATAAGAGACAGAGAGGACACAGTGAATTTATTTTAAAAAATGTCTATTCAAAAATGTGTCTTTAAAAAACTGTCTAATCAAGTTTCAAAAAGAGGTATCAGGGAGAATGAGAAAGAGGTAGTGTGGGGAAAAAAAAAAGACTGGTGATTTTCCGTAAGTGCCGAAAGACACAAATCCTCATTTAGAAAATACAGCAGATACCATGCTATATAAACAAACAACAACAACAAAAAGCAGATGCCATAAAGAGATATTTGGGAAATAGTTTCAGTAGCTGCAATATTAAAGCGAGTGTATCTGATGTGTACTAGGAATTACAGACACACAACTCAGACAGCAGGGTTAAGATGTTTATACAGAAGTTGACAAAGCACCTACAGAGGCCAAAATCACAGAAGTGGCCGATGTGAACACTAAGCCCAACAGAGGAACAAAGAGAGTCTGCCAGATATTAGCTGTGTATTCTAGCCTGTTTTCCGAATCATACAACGAGAAATGTCAACCAACAATGCAGCTCTCCAAGTTCTTTTGTAACCCAGTAAGAAAATGCATGTGAGCAGGCTTTACCAACTGCAAAGTGAGGCAACAAGTCAGCTGTAAGTTTCTTTCAGGCTGTTATTTTACGAACTTTTGATAATTTTTGCAACAGTAAATATGTTAATTTACCTAGAAGAATTTACTTTTACTAACAAACCAATGTAATTTTTACCTCATTTCCAAACCAAAGACTATTATTTCCTTAAAAATTACATTATGCTAAATTTCTGGGAAAACAGCACAATATTATGACTATGTCACATACACTCATAATCATTAACAGGCTGATGGCATCAAAATCTACTTTTGACAAAAGGAAAAAAAGATACAATGCTCTATAATCTCCTCACCATGTGTTTGAGTCTCATTCAGAAACAGCTTCAGCTTCCTGCTCCGAAGGCCAAATACCTTGGCTGCTTCACACAGAAGACCTTGGTAGGTGAGTCCATTTTGCCCAACTGGGTTTTCAAGCAGGAGAGTCCCCACTGTTCCCATTAAACATTCTACAGAATAAAGAACAAACTGTGTTAGACCTCAAGAGTTTAGCCTCTGTCTCTCTGGTCCCTAAACAGTCACTGTGAGTGCAGATGACTCTAAAAGGCTTCTGTAGCACAGCTCCACACATTTCACAGACGATGTGAAGGGGAAAAACAAATCCAAAAGGTGTGTAACAGCCAGGCAGTTTGAGGAAACAGGCCAAGGTAGCCCCAAAAAGTTCAGTACGAAATATGCACAATAAGGATCCTAAGATATCACGGAATGAAAAATTTCAATTTCAATTTGAATGACAATTTTTAGCACACTTTCCAGGACAAAATAAGGGAAAATTAAAATATTTTGGTCCTAATTGAGCTTCATTTAGTTGTAAATTTCACTTTCTCCATTCACGCCATTTCCTTACCATGTAAGATGGATGGGAGTATTTTTACCTAAATACCCTCTCCAAAAAGAGTCAGAACCTGCATTTTAAATCACTACTTAACACAAACTTGAAAAATACACTGAAGTAAGAGAGGATGCCCATGAAAGGAAACCGTGAATGCCCAGCACCCCACAATCTGTTCACGGTGGTATTTCCAGAGCAGGGTGAGGCGCCCTACCTTGTGGTTCTGTGTTCAGGAGCTGCAGGTTGATGTACTGGCAGTAGAGGGCGCTGTGGCTGCTGACCGGAGACGGGGCTGACCCTGCAGTCACACAAAGTGTTTTTCCACTCAGACTCAGAAGGTCAGTTTGTTTCTTTATTTCTAAAAAAGACAGAAAAACTGTGTTTTTCAGGGCCAAGTACATGAAAGCTAGTCACTCATTTTTTTCCTATGTAACTACTAAACTGTCTTTTTAGAATACTTTATGCTTAAAATCTGTTTATCAAAGGAGATTTATGAAATGAGACTTCAAAGACAATGACATACAATATTCACGACTTAAATATAAGGCAAACCATTTTTCCTCTTTAGTATCTGCCATGAATATTACGGTTCCTCTTAAAATTTCATCTCATCTCAGAACCCCAAACTTTACAATGAAAAGAGCACTTATATAAAAAATGGTGCTATAAGTATGATGTAGGCTGTATGACTTACAAACATAGGCTGAAATATGCAAGACAAACACAGATAGTATCAAGTATTTAAGATTAAACACTGCTGGGGGATGCATAAAACCATCAAGCTAATGCCGACCCACAGCAACAGTACAGGACAGAGGAGAACTGTCCCACAGAGCCCCCAAGGGGCACCTGGTAGATCTGAACTGCCAACCTTTGAGTTAGCAGCTGTGGCAGCTAACCACTGTACCACCAGGGTTTCCATACACAGATAAAACACAATGACAGGAAGTGAATAATTCCCACAAAAAGAGAATCGAGGCGAACCTCCGGGGTCTGGGGCGGCTACGACCGGGACTAAGGCACAGAGGGCAATCCTGCAAACACTAGCGGAAGAGGCACGCGTGTGGCTACGGGGCAGCAGCTCGGACAGGAACAAGTCAAGTGCACCATCAGGTCATCAGATGCCCAGGGCCCAGCCTCGGGCTAGTCTCTTTCCCCAACCCATAAGGGACTTCATGGGACATCCTCTATGGCCAGCTGACAGAGAAAACAGTTCAAGCCCGCTGTACAGAGGGCACTGCACAGCATGCTGGCACCATCTGAAAGTAGGCCTGGGGTGGCCTTGAACAGTGGTGGAGGGAAACTCTGCCAGTAGGCATAGGGCTGTTCAGCATAAGCTGGTTCTTCATATTGTTCAGAGGCCAACATAGCCAAGAGAAAGGATTTACACTGATTAATTAGCAGTGGCTAACGGGTTGACTGAACAGTGAGGTCCTTGGAAACACAACTGGCAAACTGATAACACTCCCTGATTCACACATGAAGAGGGTTAAGATGGATGCTGATAGATTTCTCTGAATGGACAGGTAGAAAGGAAGATCTTAAAAAGCATGGGGACAAGACAACCTGTTTCGTGGATGTCAGCCATCCTCTTTTCCAAGGCATTTTTCTCCTTGCCCAATGGACCAATTGACAAAGGAGTCATGCTGGTAACGAGGGGGCAATGCATGGACTCAGCAACACGGACTTTCACTCCCCAAAGCTAACTGTTACAGTCACTACTGTGAACCCCACTTAGCGACAGCAGGGGCCAAAATTAAGCTTCTAACACCACATGACTGTCAGGGGAGATCAACTAGTGCATCTGACAGCAGATTGGTTATATAGGACCACTTCTATCATGGAAAGTAAGAATCACTGTTCTCAGTAAACAGATGCTTCTTTTACAGAAGATTTTATTCATCACTATGGCAACCCATACACTACTGCTTCTAATTGAGGAATTCATATTAAAGCAAATGAAATGTGGCAAGGAGCTCATGTTCTTGAAATTCACTGGCCCATATCATGCTCTCCACTGAAGCAGCTGACTTAAGAAAACAGTGGAATGACTCTTTGAGAATTCAGTTTCAACACCCCGTGAAGGCAATGCCTTGCAGGGCACCATGAGGATGCAGGTCATGCTTAAGTCGGGGGCTGGTATGCTATGCTCTGGGAGCTGGCTGCCTATTTATGCAAATACATCTTTAATAAAACACAACCTTGCTACTCTGTCTGTAGTCTGTCTACGGCTGCTTTTTGTTAACAATGGCAGAACTGCACTGTAACGCAATGTCCAAAACATTCACTGCATGCTCTTTTAGAAAACATCTGCTGACACCTGCTCTGAGTCAGAGACCAATAAACACACGTGTCCATTTCTCACTGCTGCCCTTGATGAACCATCAGCAAAACGATTCACTCTGCCACTGTGGACTCTGCTAGGCTTCCCAAAGAGAGAAATTTCCTATCAGGTGACACAGCAATGACTTCATCGAACTGGAAGCTATGACTCGGACACTTCAGGTTCCTCCGAGCAACCAGCAAAGAGGGGGCAGCTGTCCGGACCGGGGTTATCAGTCCTGACCACAGAATCAGGGTAAGGAGGCGTGTGTCTGGCATGCAGAAGATTCCCTGCATCGCATCCGGAAATAAATAGTGAGCAACTACAAATACAAGCGGGGATGTTCACGGCTCCGACCCTTAGAAAAGTCCTGAATCCCCTCAGTGGGAAAGACAAAGGGAATATTCCCTTAAGGCAAAGGGAATATGGAACGGGCAATGCAAAGCAGCAGCCGTAAATAAAAGCCTTGGTCACATGAGTAATCAACCAAAATGAAGACTATAATAGTAATAAATTTTTTCTTATTTTTTCAGAATATATATGTATATACTAATCAAATTTTCCCTACTCTTCTATTTGCCAATGGTGTAACATACATGAGCAGAGGTTAAATTTACACCTCAGTAATGTTAAAAGACAGTACAAGGGTAGTGTGACTCAGGTAGAATAAACATCACCCAAAGATGAATAACTTGTTTGGGGCAAGAGGGTTAGCACATGTTCAGCTGTACAAAAGCTATTGTGTTAGGTGAATGTATGATTTTTAATTTATCGGGATCTTTATTTGGAAGTTAAATACGGTTCAAAGAGTCATATGTAGCTACCACGATCACAAGAGGCAGACCACGGTGGTATCATCCTATTGTCGACTTCACTAGGCTGAACTCTGTTTCTGAGAATTCTCTGCCCTACGGGGCTCTGAATAAGGATTCATCATAGAAGAAATCTACACACGATTTAGAAGGTATAGGTTTTTTTTTTAATACAGCAGTTACGTTCAAAAGGGTACCCTGGGGCCCAGGCATCACTGCAGTTTTCCCAAGCTGCTGCTGACAGGCCTGTGACAGACTGTGACAGCACAGAGGCCACAGGTGGCCCTTCCTGCTGCACATCATCCAAGTCGTGGGCCAGGCACAAGCACATCGTAGTGCCTTATGCGGGTCACCTGGCAGTGTTAGACGTGGCCAGAGAGCTGCGGATTCCAGCTTCTCCTTGCTCCTCAATTCTCGTCACACACTGACTTCAGACAGCGATTTGAGCCTTCTACTGATTTAGTCACCAACTCCTTTTCGTGAATCCTGGTTAGAGATTTTTCTTAGATTCTCCAACTGATCCAACATTTACGGAATCCCCAGCTTCTCCCACATCACTTTTGCTTCTTCTAGCAATCCTCAACAGATACAATGGCAAATGATTTTTCCACTGGTTCTATCAATTTATACTCCAGTGGCAAGTGAGAATTCCTGTTATTCAGTATGTTTGTCAATATTTGATATTGTTAGTATTTTCTAGTTTCTGCCAGATCTGGTAGTGTTTCACCATGATTTTAAATGCTATTTTCCTGATTACTGCTGAGGGTCAGCCATTTTTCACAATTTGTTGACTATTTGGATTTTTGTTAAATTATTTCAATGTTTCTGAAAAAAAGTATCAAATACATAAAGTGGGAGAGAAAATACTTGTTACAATTCTATAAAACTTTACTTAGGCTTGCCTTACTGGCAATCCGGATTGAGGAAGATTTAGGCAATATGCTTGAAGTAAAAATTCACCAAGGAGATCTTAGAAGCCTGAAACCCATCCTATCTCTTGGTAAGTCCTGAGGTTTTCCAAGCGTGCCAGACAGTGAAGGGGGCACAGAAGTGACTCTGAAGCTAAGCACTGTTTAAGAGCCTTTCACTGACTCAGAAACAACAGCACAGCTTATGGAGCGTATGTGGTAACAAGAGAAGCTCTTCATCAGTTCACATCATGTCCAAGACCACGCGTCTCTTCTGATTTTCCACATACCTGTTTCACCATGGAAGACAAACAGCTCTGCATTTTTAACCCTAAAAATGCTAGTAACAACATTCTTCAGCTTTAAAAGGTCCAACCTATTATCACCTTTTGGATTTTCTAGAAGCAAAACTCCACCTAAAAAGACACAAATGAAATATTCAGAAAAGTAAAGCAAAATACAGAAAATGCTAAATCTGCAGAATAAGTCAAGGAATAAAAGGGGTTGAAGCCTAATTTTCAACACTATGGCAAGGTTATAATGTATTTTGACAACTCTTGGCTGGCAAAAGTCCAAGGACAGAACTCTACTAGGCAATCTTCAGTCATGTTTTTCTACCTCTGACTCTGTCTTTGTAACTTTAATTTTTCATTTTGTGCCATTTATGAATTCTGAAGGTCTGATCAGACAAATGAAAATTACTATCTGATCTTTATTTTAACTAATCATTCTGAAGAGGCTCCAGATGCTGATTTTCATTTACCTTAGACTAACTAAGAAACCCTGGTGGTTTAGTGGTTAAGTGCCCCATCTGCTAACCAAACAGTCAGCAATTAAAATCTGCCCGGCACTCCCTGGAAACCATACGGGGCAGTTCTACACTGCCCTATGAGGACGGGTGCTATGAGTCAGAACCAACTCTACGGCAGTAGGTTGTTTTTTTGGTTTCAGATTAACTACAATTACTTTGTTATTTGTAATCTAGACATTCTGAGATGATTATACAAGATCCCACAATTAAGTTCGCAACCTTAATTGTTCTAAATGCTACATACCTTATTGCTAAATATCACTATGGTCAACTTTGAGGTACTCTCCTTGGGGAGCTATACACCAACACCAGTACCTAGTCAACCCTTCAGAGCAATTCTGGAACTTCTTCTGGAATGGCCGCTGTGCTCAGTGGCATGGTGGCAAATTTGCAAACTTAACTGCAAGGCTGTCTGTGAGGAAGTTTTTAGCCAGTATACAAATAACTGGATTACAATACCCGCTACTCACCTGATCTGGCCCCAATGTCTTTTTAATATACCCGAAAGTAAAGGAAATACTGAAAGGAAGACATTTTGATGACATTCAGGACACTAAGGGTGATACGGTGTCAGTTATGATGGCCATTCCAGAAAAAGAGTCCCAAAATTGCTTTGCAGGCACTGACACTGCTGCACAGCTTCACAAAGGGAGTACTTTGACGGTGCCCATAGTGAAAGTCAGCAACGAGGTATGCAGCCCTTTTTTCTAGGATGAGTTTGTGAGCTTAACTGTCAAATGTCATAGAATCCCACACAGAAGTAACAGAGATCCTGAATCCCCTTTACATTTTGCAAAATTACAATATGTCACAGTCACAACACTAATAATCACAATACACAACATTTAAATCACCACAGGATCACTTGTGTTACTCTTTAATATCCACAACCAATACTTTCATGCCCCCACTACTCCCTCCTTGCACTCTCTTGAAAAAAAATCCATTTCTCTATATTCTACAATTCTTTCATTTAAAGAAGTCATATAAGAAAAGAATCATAAATGTATAAAACCTTATGGAATAAACTTTTTACTCTCAGCATAAATCTCTAGAGATTCACCCAGGATGTATTTAATCAATAAGACCTTGTTTCCTTTTCACTGCAAAGTAGTAGCCTATGATGTGGATTACTACTGTTTGTTTAAGCATTCTCCTGCTGAAAAACACCTAAGTTGTTTCTAGTTTGGGGCTATCAATAACACACTTGCTATAAACATCTATGTACATGTATTTGGATGAATTCACGTTTTCATTTCTCTGGGACATATGCCTAGTAGTGCAATTACTAGGTGATATGGAAAAAGCCCCAGCAATTGCACTAAAGGGAATTCTCAAGCTGGAGACCTGAAAAAAACATTTAAGCTCTGAGTTGCAACAGTGAAACATTCAATCAGGAAAATATTAAACAACATAGGAACCATCAAAAGAAGATGAAATGAATACACAGTCACCATTCCAAAAAGAACTGGTTGACATTCAACCATTTCAAGAGGCAGCATATGATGAAAAACCAACTGTACTGAAAGAGTAAGTCCAAGCTACACTGAATGCACTGAGGAAACACAAGGGTCCAGGACTTAACGGAGTATAAGGTGACTGGAAGTACTTATTTGCCCATGTCAAGAAAGCTAGAAGACAGCTACCTGGTCTACTGACTGGAAGAGATCCATATTTATGCCTATTCCCAAGAAGGGTGATCCAACTGGATGAGGAAATTACTGAACAATATCATTAATACCACATACAAGTAAAATTTTGCAGAAGATCACTCAAAAGTGGCTACCAGCAGAATACTGATGGAGAACTACCAGAAATTCAGACCAGATTCAGAAGTGGACATGGAACCAGGGATGTTAATGCTGACGTCAGGTGGATCCTGGCTGAAAGCAGAGAATTCCAGGAAGATGTTTGCTTGTGTTTTACTGACTATGCAAAGGCATGGTGCTGGTGGATCATAACAAATTATGGATAACGTTGTGGAGAACAGGAACTGCGCTCATGAGGAAATCTGTATAGGAATCAAAAGGCAGTCAGAACAGAAAAAGGGGACAAGGCGTGGTTTAAAGTCAGGAAAGGTATGCATCAGTGCTGTATAGTTTTACCATACCTATTCAATCTGTATGTTGAGCAAATAATCCAAGAAGCTGGATGGTATGAAGAAGAATGGAGAGCATCAGCATTGGAGGAAGACTCATTAACAATTTGCATTATACAGATGACACAACTTTGCTTGCTGAAAGTGAAGAGGACTTGAAACACTTTGTGAAGAAGACCAAGACCACAGTCTTCAGTACGGATTACACCCCAACATAAAGGAGACAAAAGTCCTCACAATGGAATGAATAAACAACATCAAGATAAACAGAAAAGACTGGGATTATCAAGGATTTCATTTTACTTGGATCCCCAGTCAATGCAAGCTGCAGTCAGGAAATCAAACACTGGGCAAATCTGCTGCAAAAGACTTCTTTAAGTGTTGAAAAGCAAAGATGTCACCCAGAAGACTAAGGGGACCCTGATTCAAGCCATGGTACTTTTAGTCGCATCAAAAACATAGGAAAACTGGACAACGAACCATGATGACAGAAGGAAAATTGATGCCTTTGAATTGTGGTGCTAGCAAAGAACGCTGAATATATTATGGACTGCCAAAAGAACACACAGGTCTGTCCACAAAGAAGTATAACCAGAATGCTCCTTAGAAGCCAGGATGGGAAAACTGTCTCACACACTTAGTACTTACTGTCGGGGGACCGTGCTACAGAAGGACATCATGCTTGGTAGGTAGAGTCACCAAACGAGGAAGACCCTCAACACGATGGACTGACACAGTAGGTTTAACAACGGGCTTTAGCACAGCTAAACTTGTGGGCATGCACAGGACTAGGTAGTATTTGTTCTGGGGTACGTAAGGTCGCTATGCGTCAGAACCTACTCGGTGGCACCAAAGAACAATACGGAAAAAGCACAATTTGCTTTTCAAGAAACTGATCACCTGTTTTCCAGAGCGACTGTACACTTCTATCAGCAATGTATGTTTGATCCAGCTTCTCTGGATCCTCACCAGCAGCTGGTGCTGTCACTGGTTTTTCTTTTAGCTATCCTGATGTGCAGTAATACCTCACTGGGGTTTCCATTTGAATTTTCCTACTGACTAATGATGCTGAACATTCGCATGTGCTTATCTGCTGTCTACATGTCCTATTTACTGAAGCGTCTCCTATCTGTTGTCCATTTTAAACTGGATTGTTTGTTTTCATGCTGTTACACATACTGAGTGCTTTTCACATGCTCTAAAAAGCCCCTTGTTGGGTCTGTGGTGTGCAAAGATATTTTTCGCAGTCTGTAGCTCATTTTCTCATCTTTTTTTGCAGGGTGTTTTGAAAGACTTTTGAAGGAGAATTTATTAAGTCTTCATTGTATGGACTGGGCTTTTCATGTCAAGTCTTGAAAACCTTCTTGCTAGTCCCAAACCCTGAATATTTTCTTTTTCCTAAATATTTTCATGTTGTTTTCTATTTAAGGTCATTACCCATTTGGGGTGAGTTTCTTTCTATTGTGGTTAAAGTAAATAACATGTTATATACAACACAAATTTGATGTTATATATAACATGAAACAAATTTTGTTATACATAAAACTAACCATTCTAACAATTAAGTGTACAGCAGTGGCATTAAGCACATTTACAGGGTTTGCAACTATCACCATTTCCTAGGACTTTTTCATCACCCCAAACAGAAACTCTCCACCATTTATGCCATGACTCTCCATCTCTTCCTAGCCACTAGCAGTATTTCATCTCCTTTATTTCTCTATGAATTTGCCTATTCTACAAATTTCTTGTAAGTGAATCACACAGTATTTCTCCTTGTCTGTCTAGCTTATTTCATGTTTCAAGGCTCACTCATGCTGTAACACGTATCATAACTTCATTTATCTTTACAGTGAAAAGTACTCCATTGTATACATGCATCACATGTTACCTCCTCATTCATCTGCTAATGAACATCTCGGTTCCTTCCATATTTTGACTACTATGAATAATGCTACAAGTATCTGCTTAAACCTGTTATCAATTTTCTTGGGTATACACCTAGTAAAACCAGTTGCTGAGTCATATGCTAATCCTATGTTTAACTTTTCAAGGAACAATCAAATTGTTTCTGACAGTCAGAATGTGTTAATTTAAATTTTTATACTTACATTTTGTAATCTACTGTCCATTCCAATTTTTGCAGTTAATTTAATACTGCCCTGTATCGGATTTTCCCTCCTCCAGCATAAGACCAAGCCAGTCATCAGGTATTACAATTAGTTGTCATGTCTCATTAACCTCCTTAAATCTGGACCATTTACATAGTAAGCTCACATTAAACACACACACACACACCCCCCTAAAGTCTCCCGTGCCTTCTTCTCTTTAATTGAACACTCATCATTTTGCATTTGTCTGATGTTTCTCTGTGATTAAACTGAGGTTATGCATTGTTAGCTGGAGTGCTACAGTGGTGATGTGTCCTTCTCAGGTTAACATGAGATCCCTCTATCCCTCACACCAAACCAAACCAAACCCACTGACATGGAGTTGGTTCCAACTCACAGTGACCCTACAGAACAGAGGAGAACTGCTCCCATCTTTTGGTTAGCACATGTAGCACTTCACTGCGATGCCACCCTTGTTTCTGTATCCCTCATACACCCACAAAACACACCCACTGTCAAGTGGATTCTGACTCCTAGTGACGCTACAGAAAGAGTAAGACTGCCCACAGAGCTCCCAAGGGGCCCCTGGCAGACTTGACCTGCCAATCCTTTGGTTAACAGCCACAGCACTTAACCACCATGCCACCAGGGTTTCCAAGATAAAGGACAATCTATTCAATTTACCTACATTGAGTCTTTCAATTATTGCTTCTTCCTTGAAAGGTTCCCAGACTCTATTTTTTACCGTTTTCTATTTCAAGACCTTCCTCTAGGCATTCTTTTAGGATAAGTTTGTCCAAAAGAATTCCCTTAGTTTTCCTTCATCTAAACATCCTTTGACTTTCCTATTATCCTGAAAGATTTTTCTTAATTTTTATTGTACTTTAAGTGAAAAGTTCACAGTTCCAACCAGTTTGTCATACAAAACCTGAAGGATGTATTGATAGATACAGATTTCAAAGTACATATATTTGAAATAATGCTTTTACGTTCCGGCCTCCATGGTTTCTGAGGAGAAATCCATAATCATCTGAATTGCTTTCCCCCTATAAATAAGATATTGAATCTTACAGTTTCTAAAATGTCTGCTTAAGTTCGACTGTGATATATCTTGCTGCAGACTCTTTTTTGCCTTCTTGTTTTTGGAGTTTGGTCATCTTTTTAAATGTGTAACCCACTGCTGTCAAGTTGATTCCAACTCACAGTGTCCCCACAGACAGAGTAGAACTGCCCTACATGTGTATATATTTTTGTCAATTTGAGAAGTTTTCAGCCATTATGTCTTTAAGTATTTTTTCACTCCTATCCTTCTCTTATTCTCCTGTTCTGGTGACATGAATGTTAATCTTGTTATTGTTATAGAGGTACTTAAAGCTGTTTATTTTTTTTTCCATCTCTATGGTTTAGAATGAGTATTTTCTTTTGTTTATTCTTCCAGTTCACATATTCTTTTCTTTCACTGTGCTACTAAGCCAATCTATTCAGATTTTGCTTCAGTTATTGTTTTTTCCAGTTCTAAAACCTTCATTTTGTTCTTTTTTATATCTCCTGTTTCTCTGCTGAGGCTTCCCATTTCTCCTTTGTTTCCATTCGGGTTTCCAATTGCTCCCTGAAATAATATTAATGTGGCTGCTTCACACTCTGTTACATGATTCCACTATCTCTATCACCTTGGTGTTTGTACACACAAGGACTGCCAATTAAGTCCACATACGTATCCTAGAAAAAGTACTACATCCCTCTGTGCTGAAAATCACTATGGTCATCTTCCAAGTCCTCCCGTGGAAGCTACGCACCAGTGCCAGTGCCTAGTCCACCCTTCAAAGCAATTCTGGAACTCCTTTTCTAGAATGGCCATCTGAGCTGTCGTTATTTCACCCTTGATGTTCTGAATGTCAGCAAAATGTCTTCCTTTCAGTATTTCCTTTACTTTCGGGTATATTAAAAAGACATTGGGGCCAGATCAAGTGAGTAGGTGCGTATTCTAATCCAGTTATTTGTATACTGGCTAAAAACTCCCTCACAGACAACTATACAATTAAGTTTGCAAACCTGCCACTGCGCCACTGTGTACAATGGCCATTCCAGAAAGTTCCAAAATTGTTTGAAGAGAGGAATAGGTGCTAGTGTCAGTAGCTTCCTAAGGGGAGTACTTCAAAAGTGACCACAGTGATATTCAGTGATGAGGTATGTAGCACTGTCACATCTTGTACTGACTGGATTTTTCCATTCAGTTTGATTACTTCCTGGTTCTTGCTAGGTGGAGTGATTTTTCAACTGAAATATAAACATTCCGGGTAAAATCTGAGACTCTGATTCTCATTTGGAGCCTGGTTAGCATGACAGTTAGGAGTTATGGCTACTAATCAGAGGTTCAAATTCACCAGCTGCTCCTCAGAAACCCTTTGGCTTCCTATAGGGCTGCTAGGGGTAGGAACTGACTCAGTGGAAACAAGTTTGGTTGGTTTTTATTGAAACTGTTGGAGCTGACTTATGGCATCAGGCATTCCCCTGTTACTGCACGGGGACAGCAGCAGCATGGGGTCCGTCTTAGTCATCCAGTGCTGCTGTAACAGAAATACAAGTGGATGGCTTTAACAAGGAAAAACTTATTTTCACACAGTCCAGTAAGGAAGAAGTCCCCATTCAGGGTGCCAGCTCCAGGGGAAGGCTTTCTCTCGCTTTGGGCTCTGGAGGAAGGTCCCTCTCATCAGTATTCCTTCGGACTGGGAGCTGTCAGCAAAGGAACCTCAGGCCCAAGGGACACACTACGTTTCCAGGGTAGTTTTCTTCATGGCATAAAGTTCCTCTTCTGTGCTTAAATTCGTATCATCTCCTCCACGAGAGACAGTTGTGCAGGCCACACCCCGAGGAAACTTCCTTGACCCTGGATCAGGGATGTGACCTTATTAAGAGTGTTACGTCGCATCCTGTCATCTTTAAGGTGACAAAGTGGAGGACCACCCCGCAGCACTGGGAATCACAGTCACTGGGGGGCACGATTCAATCCAGCACAGGGTCCCTACCGAGCGTCAATGACTCCTTGTTAGTGCTGGCTGAGGAGTGGGGACTCCAGCTTCCCAGCTGGCTGCACAGGGTAGGAGTGCCTCATTACCACTGGGCGGAGGTGCTGCACGTCCAGACACTCCACGGAGCCTACGCAGATGTCCTCCCAATGCGAAGGGGGCGGGAGAACTTGCTACTGCCCAGTGGACACAGAGGGAGGAAGGGCTTTTTACCAACCACTGGCATGAAGTCCTACATCACTACCTGGTCTTCAGTAACACCACAGTGGTGGTGGTAAGGGGGGCACCTAAGGCAGCTCAGTTCAGCCAGGGTTCAGAGAAGTCTAAGCTTGCTTACTTATTTACGGTTTATTGGAGTAGACGGTGGTAAAGCCACAGTTGTCTGTGGTAACCATCTACAAGTTTTCCTACTAGGCTGTCCCTCTTACGGACCTTTTGCTAGAGACACCAGGATGTTGCTGGGACTTCCTTTGTCTACACCTGCAGTGTTTTCAGGCTGGCATCTTCACCTTCATATGTGGGAAAACCTAGAGAAGACACCACTGCTTTGTTACTTGGTCCCCAAGTCTGCTCCTCTCTATCACCCAGAGCCTCCCTATGTTTTTCTTTTCATTCTTGCCTTCCTGCTTTTACACATGTCAAATTTTCAGCTGTACCCAGAAACACAGGGAAAAGTACATCTCTTCCATGTTCCCGGAAGTCTAAGTATGATCATGTACTTTGGTGAATTCCTTTTGATTATACTTAAAAAACCTTTGAATTTACTAAATCCTTTATAAAAGCCTTGAAAACATTCCTAGATTTTATTAAAAAGCTGGAATACAAACTACAGAATTTATTTACTCTTACCTTGCTCACTGCCATCTAGACAAAGGTTAATATTAACATACGCACAAGCAGGACTGGGCAGAGATGATCCCCTGGTGAGTGTAATTTCCAGTTCAGATCCCTTTAACTGAACATATGAAAATATGTGTGATTGACAGCAGCACATGAAATGCAGTAGTACACATAGCACCAAATAACAAGAACCGTGAAAGAAGAGCTCTATACATTTCTGGAATATATTCAATCTTATCACTGAAATAGGAAAGAGCTACAATATCTTTCCCCCAATTTTTTCCCTGCTTGTACTCTGTACTTTTCAAATAGCGAATGTTTCTCTCTGATGATATAAACCATATACGCTTATTTATAAAAGTTCAAAATATTTCAAAAACTGTTTTTGTTTCTAAGCTTCCATTTAGTCAGTTCCTACAAATAGCAACCCTAGACACAGCATAATGAAACATGCCTAAACCTGTCTCATCTCAAAACTGTTGCCCCATCTGAGGCCAGGGCTGCAGCCGTGGTGTCCATCCCTCTTGTTCAGGGTACGTTCTTTCTTACTTCCTCTACTTTACCATAACGTCCTTCTTCAGGGACTGGTCCCTCTTGATGAAATGTTCAAAATACGCGAGAGAAAGTCTCATGCCCCTCACTCAGAGCATTTCAGAGTGTACTTCTTCAAAGACAGACCTGTTTGTTCTTCCGGTAGTCCAGAGGTATCCTAAGTTGTTCTTCCTGATTCACTGTCCAGGTTTCCTATGTCTGTGAGGCAATTTAAAACACCACGGCCTGGGTTAGATGTACCTTAGTTCTTGAAGTGACAGCTTCCATTTGTCCAGTAGAATACATCACTTGATTTCGTGGCTTCTATTCCACAGGCACTGACCACGGATTCAAGTAAAATGAAACCCCTGACAATATCCATCTTTTCTCATTTATCATGGTGTTGTTTACTAGCTAAGTTATGAAGGCTTTTTATTTTGAGCTGTAATCCATTCTGAAGACTTCAGTCTTCGCTCTTCATGGGTTAAGTGCTGTCTTCTTCACTTTCCGCATGCAAAATTATGTGATCCACATGCCACAAGTTGTTAACAAGTCTTCCTCCAATCATGATGCCACATTTTTCCTTAGAAAGTTTAGTTTCTCAGACTATTTGCTCAGCATACAAACTGGATTAAGTACAATGACAGGACAGAACCCTGACACACACCTGTCCTGATTTTAACCACGCAGTACCCCCTTGTTCTGTTCAAACAACTGCCTTTTGGTCTATGTACACGTTCTGCATGAGCACAATGAAGTGTTCTAGAATTCTTGTTCTTCAAGATGTTATCCATAATTTGTTATGACTATCTGGTAAAAGGCTTTGTATAGTCAATGAAAAACACGTCAACATCTTTTTGGTATTTTCTACTTTCAGTCAAGATCCATCTGACACCAGCAGTTGATATTTTTCATTCCAAACCCTTTTCTAAATCCAGCTTGAATTTCTGGCATTGTACTGCTGCAACCCCTTGTGAATGATCAGCAAAATATCACTTTTGTGTGATATTAATAACACTGGTTTATACCTTCTACATTCTGTTGCGTTTATACCTTCTACATTCTGTTGCAGTACCTTTCTTTGGAATCAGCACCAATATGGATCTTTTCTAGTTAGTTGGCCAGGTAGATGTCTTTCAAATTTCTTGAACTATACAAGTTGGTGCTGCTAGCACTGTATTAATTTGCTGAAACTTCTCCATCCACATTCCATTAATTCCTGACACTGTGTGTTTCACCAGTGCCATCAGTATATCTAGGACTTCTTCCTTCAATACCGTCAGCTCTTGGTTATATGCTACCTCCTGAGTATCAGGTCGGACACGAACAAATTCTTTTTGGTACAGTGACTCTGTGCATTCTCCGTCTTTTGATGCTTTCACCTATTATTTTGCATATAAAAACTTCAGTACCGCAACTTGATCCCTGAAATTTCTCTTCAGCTGTTTGAGCATGAGAAGTACCGAGTATTTCTTCCCTTTTGGTTTTTCTATCTCCAGGTCTTTACATTTTTTTTTATATTTTATCTCCTCAAGTTACCTTTGAAATCTTCTGTTCAGCTCCTTTATGGCATCATTTCTTCCACTGACTCTACATTCAAAATCCAGTTTCAGTGTCTGTTCTAACATCCATTTTAGATTATTTTTTTAGTCTTTTTAATAACCTTTTATTTTCCTCATGTATGATACCTTTGATGTCACCCCGTAACTCATCTGATTTTCAGTCACCAGTGTTCAGTACGTCAGATCCATTGTTTAGATGGTCTCTAAATTCACATGCAGTATGTCTAGGTCATACTGTGGCTCTTGTGGAGTTGTGTTATTTTTCTTCAGCTTCAACTTGATCTTGCATGAGTGATAATCTGTTCCACAGTTGGCCCTTGGCCTTGTTCTGTCTTATAATACTGCACTTCAACATCTTTTTCCAAAAACAGTTGATCTGATTCCTGTGTTTTCCATTACAGGCCACAGATTCCAACTGGTCCTTTTTATTTCCAACTTTTGCACTCCAATCACCAGCAATCATCAATGAACCCTGACTGTATGTATGTCTGATCAATTTGAGACTGTACAAGTTGGTAAAAAAATCTTCAATTTCTTCATTTTTGGCCATAGTGGTTGGTATGTACATGTGAGTACTAGTTGTATTGACTGTTTATTCTTAAAGGTGTATAAAATTACAATTATCACTTACAGGGCTGTACTTCAGGATAGATCTTGGAATGTTTTTTTTTTTATTTTTTATTTACAATGACTGAGTGAAAATCTACATTCCTGTATAAATTTACATGCCCCCCTATATGCAGCTTCCACTGCTCTCCCTGTCCAGTGACAGCACACTATTCCTCTCTGCTCGATACATGTCGCATCCTCCCAACAGCCTCCTTTCCCCTCCTCTCCACCCACTCTCCTTCCTCCAGCCAGAGGTCAGCAGGATGATATCCTATAGATGTACAGAGCCATAAAGTGCAACCAATATATGGTCACTCTGCATTGCCAAGTCCAATCCATTCCTGTCCAAAGAGTGGACCTTCATTATAATTTATGGGCAAGGGCAGCATCAGGGCTGGGGGCCACGCTCTCAGGGGAACCCCGAAACTGCTGGACATCAATTGAGGTCTTTTAGTGGCGATCTCAGGATGCACCCCTTTTTATTCTTGTGTTGCCAGTGAGACTCAACCTAGTGAGCTCCATCGTGGCTATCACTGGTGGTGGCCGGACACCACCCGGTTCTTCAAGTCCCAAGTTGATGAAGGCACCCACTCTCGCAGGTCTCTGTCTTCTAGGTTGTCTTTACCACATGTCATTTTGGTCCTCGGTGAGCATCCATTCCTGCTGAGTCCTCGGATGGCAGCTTGGCAGCTTTTAAGACTCCAGACGCCACTCACCAATGTGAGGTGCAGAGAGCTCTCTTAGCAAAACGCTAGTTGTGCCAATTGGCCTCTATTTCGCCTAAAAGCATGGTACCCTGCCCCCTGCCCCAGCTACTCTATCCTTGCAATATTGGGGTAGGATGGAAGGAGCACTCAAGTTATGCTGAAGTCCACTTAATGTTGTTCTTGTTTCTAATGTGTGCTATCACCGCTTTCTCTCAACCAGATTTCTAGCAATTATCTAAACTAAACCCTCCCTCCATCACCCTCACTCCCTCCCTTCCCTTGCAGCTGTCAAAGAGTCTTTTCTTCTATACACAAGTCTGTTTTTGAGATCTTATCATAGAGGTCTCATACAGTATTTGTCCCTTTGTCGCTGACTACTTTCACTCAACATAACGTCTTCCAGTTGAAACCAGGTTAGGAGATGTTTCCTGGAATCATCGTTATTCTTTATCATTGTGTAGTGCTCCATTGAGTATATGTACCATAGTTTACCTATCCATTCTTCTGTTGTTGGGCATCTGGGTTTATTCTGTCTTTTTGCTATCATGGACTGTGCTGCAATAAACATTCTCGTGCATGTGTCCGCTGGTGTGAAAGGCCTTGATTCCGTACGATATATTCCAAGTAGTGGAATTCCTGGGTCAAATGGTATACAGATATCCATTTTTTTAAGGAAGCGCCAGACTGCTTTCCAAAGAGGCTGGACCATTTTGCAACCCCACCAACAGTGTAGGAGGGTTCCACTTTCTCCACAGCCTCTCCAGCATTTGTTGTTTTGTGTTTTCTGGATCATGGCCAATCTTGTTGGGGTGCGATGGTATCTCATTGTCGTCTTGATTTGAATTTCTTTAATAACTAAAGATCGTGAACATGTCTGCATGTGTTTTTTGGCTGCCTGGATCTCCTCTTTAGTGAAATGTCTGTCCATCTCCTTTGCCCATCACTTAATTGGATGGTTTATCTTCTTCTTATTGATATTTTGTAGTATCTTACAGATTAGGGAGATCAGGCATCAGTCCGAGGCAGAGTTGCCAAATATTTTTTCCCATTCTGTGGGTGTTCTTTTAATTCTATTAATAAAGTCTTTGGATGAGCAAAAGTGTTTGATTCTTAATCGTTCCCATTTATCTATTTTCTCTTCTGTTGATTGCGGTTTCTTTGACAGATTTTGGAGTCTGTCCTCATTGTGTATTGAAACTTCCATTGTTGTTCCTACCTTTTCTTGGATGAGCTTTATCGTTTTAGGTTTGATATTTCGGTCTTTTACCCAGTTGGAGTTGGTTTTTGTGTAAGGTGTAAGATATGGGTCTTGATTCTTAAAATGTTCTTTTGATGATGAAAACAATACCAGTCCTCTTCAGTTTGTCCTTCCCTGCATATGAAACCATAAACCATGCTAATGTCTAATTCACAATGGCCAGTAACAGTTCATTTTAGCTAACTAATGCACAGGATCTTGATTTTTCTGTACTCCATTTCATCTGGTATGACTTCCAGTACTCCTTCATTCATAGCTTGTACATTCAACATTCTGATTAATGGATGTTTGCAGCTTGTTCCTTCTTGAGTCACGTCCAAAAGCCTGACTCTTATCTACATCATTAAGCCTCATTGTACTTTGAGGAAACAGCTCTTGCCTAGGTGTACTCTAAGTGCCCTCCAACCTCCCTGGAAACTCTACAGAGCAATTCTATTATGCCCTATAGGGCTGTGTTTTAGTCATCTGGTACTGCTCTAAAAGAAATACCACAAAGTAGATGGCTTTAGGAAAGAAAAAGTTTATTCTCACACAGTCCAGTATGTTGTAAGTCTGAAATCAGGGTGTATATTCCAGGGGAAAGCTTTCCTTCCTTGTTGGCTCTGAAGGAAGGCCCTTGTGTTGCATCAGTCTTTGATCAGGGAGCATCTTGGCACAGGAACCTAAGGGCTGAAGGATGTGCTCATCTCCTGGCGCTACTTTCTTGATGTCATGAGGCTCCCAAGTCTCTGCTTGTTTCTCTCTCTTTTTTTTTTTTATTTCCCACAGGATAAAAGGATAAAAGGTGGTACAAGCCACACTTCAGGGAAACTCTCTTAGCAAGGGTGTTGCAGCCCCACCCTAAGCCTCTTTGAACATAATCATCCTACCTATCAGCCACAGGCAGAGGTAAGAATGTATACTACATAAAAACCACAAAATATTGGGAATGATGGCCCAGCCAAATGACTACACACATTTTTTGAGGTACACAGTTGAATCCAATGACAGGCTGCTATCTGCTGAAACTGACTTGAAGGCAGTGGGTTTGGGTTTGTTTGCTTTTTCGGTTTTCCAGTCTGAAGGGCTAATCACTGAACATATTTCAGACAATATTCTGCTCCTATTCTTAAGATTTTCACTGGTCACCTTTTTCAGAAATAGACTACCAAGTCATTCTTCCTAGTCTGCCTTAGTCTGGAAGCTTGGCCAAAATCTGTCAATTGTGCAAGACTCTGCTGGTATCTGAAATACTGGTAGCATAGGTACCAGCAACACGTAAGCCACTGTGGTGGGGCGAACTGATGGAAATGTGAAACTCCTGTAACCTGTCCCCACTTAAAACAGCAACAGTCACTTACGGAGCCTACTTGTGTTTTCTATTTGGCCCACATTAATTAGGAACAAAGAAATAGTGATTGAATAAGCGACTTACTGGTAAAGCAAAGAGTTTCTTCCTCTGTTATAAATGGCCTACTTCTGAATTATTAACCAGTATCTTCCATGTGTTGCCAATGGACTTTTATAGCTACGTTTTAAGT
Organism: Heterohyrax brucei; assembly: GCA_028571685.1. Classification (NCBI taxonomy): domain Eukaryota; kingdom Metazoa; phylum Chordata; class Mammalia; order Hyracoidea; family Procaviidae; genus Heterohyrax; species Heterohyrax brucei. The sequence continues at coordinate 132,443,325 of CM053150.1, read as the reverse complement.
TCCCAGGTGTACCAACAAGAAACGTTACTATAATTTCATATATAACCTACTACCATGAAGCTGCCATGAGTCAGAGGCAACTCTACAGCAACTAGCGACAGCAACTAACATATGAGTGAACTGCTGTTAAAGCTCACTGCCATTTACTCTTAGCACTGATTCTCAGAAGCCTCAAAACTGACTTCCGTGATTTTAAACAAAACAGAATCCTATCTCCTGGCAATCTGAGGCACCCGCCTGGATATCTTTCCCAGAAGACTTGTGGGGACAGCTCAGACTTCCCTCCCTCTCCTCTGCCGGACACGCCCCCTTTGACGATCACTGATCCTTGCCCCGAGCAACACTTGAGCATGATTCTCTACTGGAGACAGAATATCAAGATGTCACTACATACAGTAAAAACTAATTATAGATGTTGAACAGTTCAAGAGAACTAAGAACTCACCTGTGTTGTTTCCTGAATAAGGATTTTATCTGATATAGGAACTGGATCTGGTTTCAAAGGAGCCTTTATGGTGGCAAATATAAAGTCTGTGTGGCTTTCAATAACATTATTCAGATACTTTCCTTCTGATTTTACTTTATAATAAACTGTTATTTCATCAGTTGGAACCAAATTGCACTAAAAGAACATACAGAGAAGTAAAAGCACATTTTGTTAATCAAAACATAAGGGACTACTGAACAATAACTAATAATCCCATTCTAAAAAGTTACAGAAGGGCAGTTACCTGTCCCATGCCCTCTGTGCAAATCACAGGACTAACTGCACTGCAGTAAACTATTCATTTTTGTGTATACCTCCCCACTCTCTGAAGGTAGGATATGCATCCTTGCCCAGCAAAATCAGTATCTCATCAGTATCTTCTGAAACAAAACAGTAACGAAGAACCTACTGACACAAGTCTGAACTCAGAGGAAGCTTACCCAAGCACCCTCCTGTTATCTGCTAGAGTGATCTCCTCAGATCCTAAAGCACATGTCTCAGACACTGAGTCTGGCTAAGAAGACGTGCTGGGTACCCCTGCTGTACATGAACTCTGTCCTTGGGGTAGAAGCTCTCAGAATCTCTCACCTGGCAAGGACTTGGTTGCATCTTTACACTCTAATCCTACAGGCTCTGTATAGCGTACCCTGGCCCCGAGGTGCCTAACGAAGGAGACACTCGCTTCTGTCCAGGCTCAATACTTTCTCTGCTGAGCTAGGTGTATTTCCATATAAACAGCCACATGTACCTCCCCAGACTCAATCAATATCATTTCTGATTAATTTCTGCACCTTACTTCCAATGTAAGTGTACCAGTCGGAAGAGCTATCTCCCTAGCAGTTGATTTTGTAGAATACAGAGAAAATCAAAAAAAGATAGGAAGCAGCACAGGGTGGGTAAAACAAAGTCACTGTGACTGAATAAACCAGGGAGTGAAAGAGGCCTATCTTTCCCACAAATTACAATCTGAATGGATAGGAGATTACTGAATAATACCAATAATCAATCCCTGCGGTTTATGTTAACTGTCTCTCCTGATCTCCAACCACCAAAAACAACCAGAAACCACGCAAACAAACAAAAACCCCAAATCCAATCTGATTGTTCTTAATCTGACAAACAGACCTTTTTGCGCAGCTTCTGGATGCGATTGATGACTTCCCGAGCCAAACCTTCATTCACCATTGACTGGTCAGGGGTGACATCTAAGAGAACTAAAGCCTAGAAGAATGAACAGTCCATTCAACAACAATAAAGAAAAACACTTCTTCAAACTTTGCATTTAATTAAAAAAAAAAAAAATCAATAACCTAACTTCACATCTTAAAGAATTAGAAAATGAAGTAAAACTTAAACTCAAAGCTAGGAGAAGGAAATTATAAAAATTAGAGCAGAAGTCAATGAAATAGAAAACATAAAAACAATAGATGAAACCAATGAAACTGAAATTTGACTTTTTCACAAGGTCAAAAAAACCTGATAAGTATGCCCCTTGAATGACCAAGAAAATGAGACGATACAGATAACTAAAATTAGAAATAAACGTAGGGACATTACTATCAATGATACAGAAATAAAAATGGATACGGAAATACTATGAATAATTACATGCTAAAAAATTTGATAATCTAGATGAGTCAGACAAATTTCTAGAAACACACAAATTACTTAAAATCACTCTAGAAATGGAAGATCTCAGTTGCCATAATGAATAAAGATACCAAATAGTTAATCACAAAAGATGGTGCAGAAATGGGCCATCATTCTGTTGTACACAGGGTTGCACTCAGCCAGACTTGGCACAAAAGTAACTAAGAAAAACAATAAATAGATGGCTTTTATACAAAACAAAAACTAACAAGTACTGGAGAAGACGCACAGACACTGCAACTCTTGTGCACTGCTGATATCCTCATCCATCCCATTTCGCGTACCTACTCACTCCCCCCAATGGGAGAGACTCAAACATGTCTTTGTATACTAATGCTCACTGCAGCATTATTCACAAGAGTCAAACCATACCTCCAAGGCCCTTCCACAGATAGATAAATAAAATATGGTACATACAAACAATGTTTATATTATTCAGCCATAAAGAAATGCGAAGGTTACGGCAAGGATAAACTTCACAGCACTGTGTTAAGTGAAATAAGCCAGATACAAGAGTCAAATACTGCATGATCTCAATTACATGGAATATCTAGAACAGGCACATGCATAGAGAAAAAAAGTAGATATGATACACTCAGAGGCTGGGTGAAGGAAGAATGACAGTTATACTTGAAGAGCTACCTAATGCGTTTCTGTTTAAGATGATAATAAATTTTTTAAAACAAATAATGATGATGGCTCCAAAACATTATGAATATGGTTAAGTCATTGGATTATACACATGAAAACTGTTAAAATGAAAAATTTTATATCATACATATTTCACCATTAAAAAAAAATTCTGAAAATTCTTTAATCCAATACCATTTATACAACTGAGCAAAGGAAATAAAAGTCATTTAGTTGCTTTACAGTTCTGTTCTTCACTTTAATCAGTTATTCCTTTACCTGTGGAGAAAGGTTTAGTACTTTTTGTCTCAAGAGTTTTATGAAATACAGGGCCAAAGTGCTGAAGCTTACAGGAAATGCCCTGAGACCTGCTTTTACAAGAGTCCCTCATATGACTGGTTTCTGACAGATAACGACAAAATGAAAGACCAACAGTCATGAACAACTTTTCAAACAACAAAAAAACTAGCTGAGCAAAGGCCTCGAAGCAGCGGTTTCCTCCAAGTTACTTTTTCACCATGACCATTTTCTGTCTGTTGATTTGTCAGCATGATTCAGGCCACAACGATTTCCACAACACGATACTTTTTGTATACTTTAAATTGCTATCTTCTTGCCAAACTTATCTACACTTCTACCTCATCAACTATAAAAGTTGTTGATTATGATACAATAATCAAAGTGCCATTTCTACTCAAAAAACATTATAGAGTGAAATATACAAATACCTTCAAAACTGGGCATTATTCACATTTGCCCCCGAGAAAAGTGAATCAGAGAAATCAGTGCGCGTGCCCTGCTTCACAAAGATACACTGACAGAACCGGAGCCAGATGAAGAGCTCAGCACAGAGCCCCCAGAGCACACCACAGAACTGAAACCTGTCGGGAAGCTTAAGATCACCAGACGACACTTCCACATAACTACCGACAAATACTTCAGGCCCTCTCTCACATCTGCTCTCTTCAGAGAGTCCAGCAGGAGGGTCACTTACAATGACAGAATCAGTGTCATCAGTAAGAAGGGGTGTCCATTCCAATTTTCTTTACATATCCTCTCCATGCCTTCCCTTTTCCTTCCTTCCTAGCAGCTTCACCTCACAATGTCCATGACATGCTAAACACACGGTGACTCCAACAATACCCTTGACTCCCACACTGAAGGTGTTATAACCCAACTGCCTATACAAGTTTGGTCAGAAGTGGAAAGAGATTTCCTCTGACTCATCACCACAAAAAATACTGAATCCGGAATCCAGAAGAACCTAAACATTCTCTTCAAGTAGCTTTCCCAGAGCACCTCTACTTCTACGAAAACACATCTCTGTATTTATTTCTAACACATAACTGATCAAGTAGGAAAACAGGAATTGGCTTACTTTCCTGTCTGAATGCCTGATTCATTCCTTGAAGGGTGGTGTTAAACCTGCACATTTTTGTACAATTACATGAAGAAGTCACAGAAGCTATGTTTATATATCCAATAATCAAACAGGAATTCCCAAACATTTAATTGTGCTTGTGAGGAACATGTACACAGATCAAGAGGCAGTCCTTGGAACAGAACGAGGAGACACCACATGGTTTAAATCCAGGAAAGGCGTGCAACAGAGCTGTATCCTTTCATGATGCTTACTCAAAATGCATGATGAGCAAACAATCCAAGAAACTAGGCTATCTGAAGAAGGGGGCATCATGATTGCAGGAGGACTCATCAATAATCTGCAATATGCAAACGATGCAATCTTGCTTGCTTAAAATGAAGAGGACCTGAAGCACTTACTGATGAAGATCAAACACTACAACCTTCAGTATGGATTATATCTCAATATAAAAAAAAAATCCTTACAACTGGACCAATAAGCAACATCATGACAAATGGAGAAAAGAATTCAAGATTTCATTTTGCTTGGATGCACAATAATGCCCATAAAAGCAACCATGAAGAAATCAAGCAATGCATGCATTGGGGAAATCTACTATAAGAGGTCTCTTTAAAGTGTGAAAAACCAAAGATAACACTTTGAAGACTAAGGTGCACCTTATCCAAGCCACAGTGTTTTCCACTGCCACAGATGCATGAAGAAGCTGGACAGGGAATAAGGAAGATCGAAGAACTGACACACCTGTGAATTATGGTGCTGATGAAGAATACCAACATACCATGGACTGCCAAAGTAACGAACAAATTTGACTTGGACAACGTACAGACAGAACGCTTACTAGAAGAAAGCATGCCAAGATTTCAGCTCACATTCTTTGGACATATTATCAAGAGTGATCAGTCCCTGGAGACAGAGATGACAGCTGGTAAGATAGTGAAAAAGAGGAAGACTCTCAAGGAGATGAACTAACAAAGGGGTGAAACAATGGGCTCCAGCGTAAAAATGACTATGAGGATGGCTCAGAATCAGGCCGTGCTTTGTTCTGTGGTACACAGGGTAACGATGAACAGGAACCGACTTGACAGCACTTGCCAAACTGTCAAACACATATGTTAGAAGGCATATAGTGCAGATGTTAATAAAACCCTAAAACAAACGGTCCATTTTACCAAGACGGTCACAGGAAAATAAATACTTTCTCTGCATATGTGCTGATTTCTATTTTAAAACAAATATCCTATGGGGACAAAAAATACCTGAGCATCTGAGTGTGCTTCAAACTGTGCAGTCTCTCTTGTAGCCTGATCCAGGGTGTACATGAGGCGGATGTCTTCTTTGTGTAATTCATGGCCTTCCACAACAATGGTTCCTATTGGAGAAACGATTGCCACTGTTACTAAACCAGTCTGCCTTTCTAGTCAAGTTATCCCACTGTTAATATACTGAGCCACTTTTTTTGGTATCATATTCAGGTAAAACTTTACAGCTCAAGTTAACTTCTCATATAAACACACAGACACTGTGAAGTGATACCAGTTACAGCCCCTACAATGTGACAGTGTGTCCCACATCTTCACCCCAGATTTCAAGTGTCCATCCAACAAGCTCCTATCCCTACTGCCTTTGCATCTTGCCTCCAGACAGGAGTTGCTCATTTAGTCTCACATATGTTCTTTACCTAAGAAGTACACTTTTCACAAGTATCATTTCATGTCTCATAGTCTAATTTAATCTGTATCCAAAGAGCTGGCTTTAGGAAGATTTTAGTTCTAGGTTAACAGGGTCTGGGGGCCATGTCTTCTGGGGTTCCTTTAGTGTCACTGAGACCATTAAGTCCGGTCTTTTTACCTGCATTGCAATTCTACACCTCATTTTTCTCCTGTTCCCTCAGGGACTCACTGCTGACTTCCCTATCAGGGTGGCCATTGGTGGTAGTCAGGCACCACCTTGTTCTTCTAGTCTCAGGCTGATGGCATCTTTGGTTTATGTGGCCTTTATGTCTTTTGGGCTTCTATTTTCCTTGTGCCTTTGGGTTCGTCCTTCTCCTTTGCTCCAGGTAGGTTGGGACTATTTGGCACATTGTTTTCTACTTTGCCATTATGGTCAGAGAAGATGCTCTGTAGTATTTTTTTGTTTTAGATTCTGTTCGGGCTTGCTTTGTGGCCTAATATGAGGTTTATCTGTACAAAGTTCTGCGTGCACTGGAAAAAAGTGTACTTGCCTGACGTTGTGTGGAGTGTTCTGGGTATGTCTAAGAGGTCAAGCGGGTTGCCTGTGGTATTACATCTTTCACATCTTTACTGAATTTCTTTTTGGATGTTCTGTTGTGCACCAAAAGTGGTGCGTTGAATTTTCCTACCATTCTCTGCTGTTAAGAGTTCACTTTATGTATTTTGGAGCCTGCTGTTGATTATGACCTCCTGATGTAGGGACCCCTCAGCATCAACACACACTGTTCTTCCTTATCTGCTGTGGTGTGTTTTGCTTTAAAGTGTAGGTTGTCAGAGATTAATGTTGCCATTTACGCTCTTTTTCGACTGTTGTCTGCTTGATATATATTTTTTCCATTCTTAGAATTTGTGTCTTCAAGTCTAAGGTGTGTCTTTTGTAGTCAGCATATGGACAGACTGCATTTTTTTGTTAAATTTTTTATTTAACATAACTGAGTGAAAATGTACGTTCACATATAAATTTACATGCCCCCCCTATATGCAGCTTCCACTGCTCTCCCAGTCCGGTGACAGCACACTATTCCTCTCTGCTCCATACATGTCTCATCCTCCCAACAGTCTCCTTTCCCCTCCCGTCCATCCACTCTCCTTCCTCCAGCCAGAGGTCAGCAGGATGACATCCTATAGATGTTTAGAACCATAAAGTGCATCCAATATAAGGTCACTCTGCATCGTCAGGTCCAATACATTCCTGTCCGAAGCGTGGACCTTCGTTATGATTTATGGGCAAGGGCAGCATCAGGGCGAGGGGCCATGTACCCAGGGGAACCCCGAAACCACTGGACCATCAATTGAGGTCTTCTAGTGGGGATCTTAGGGTGCACCCCATGCATTTTTTTAATTCCATTCTGCTACTCTGTCTCTTTATTGATGCATTTAATACATTTATATTCAGCATAACCCATAGGTATGTGATTAGTGCTGTAATTCTGATTTTTTTGTGTGCTGTTGACAATTCCACCTAATTTTCTGTTTTCTAAATCTTCATATTTTTCTTCTTTTTTATTTTAATGTATAAGATTGTTAAGTTTCCTTTTGGTTACCTGAATATTTACCTGTATTTTCCTAAGTTTAAATCAATTGCTTATTTTCTGATAGTTCCTAGATTTCCTCTCCATATGAAAGTTTTACAATTACAGTTAGTTCCTCTTTCATACTTTAATGCTGTTATCTTTTATATGCTGACATCTCTGTTTCCCTATTTTCAGTGCTTTGCTCTGATTATTCTGTGCTGGTAGCTAGTTTTTCTGTGTTCTAGTCTTGAGTTGTTACCTGGTGTTATTGATTCTCTACATGAAAGACGCCCTTCAGTATTTCTTATATAGTTTGGTCTTTACAAATTCCCTTAGCTTCTATTTATCTGGAAATGCTCTAATTTCACCAGCACATCTTGAGAGACAATTTTGCTGGATACGTAATTCTCAGCAAGAAACTATTTTTCTTTAGTCTTTATACATGTCATCCGATTATCTTCCAGTGAACAGTCTGAACTCTGCCTGACTCTCCTTGATACGGGACTTTTCACCTATCCCCAGCCTGAACCACTTCTTGATGAACATTTCATGAGCTACAAAGGACCACTTCCCTTTTACAGAAGCACTGCAAAGATCCTTTACTCCTAACTCATGTGATGGTTTGAGCCAAGAATGTGACAAATGAGCATTCTAGAAGAATCCTAAAGCAACATTCTTTAGCATATGCTGACTCAAGAGAGTTAAGTTACCACTCAGTGTCTTTTATATAAATTCACGGATCCAAAGACCTATCAAAGAGCTGTAAGCTTCAAGAAGCTGTAAATGCTCGTCATAAACACAGAGCAGCATGATTTAATGAGAACACACACAACAGGAATCAAATTAGGCTTAAGTTTGAATCTGAGATCTACTAATGACTAATCATATGACACTGCTATTCTCTGCTTTTAAAACAAGGAAAAAACCATCTGGTGAGTAGGACACGGTGTCAAGTACCGAGCATCGCACCTACCCATGGTAGGTTGAAAGCAAAAGTGACGATGGCATTTCCTCCACGTTCAAGAAGCCCACTGTGGGCACTCCTACTTATTCTCTTGGGCTCTGTGCATTCTATCAGTGTAGAAGAATCCAATCAGAGACTATAGAAAATCATTTTTATAAAGGTTTATGTTCCAGTGTTTTAACTACCTGGTAAAACAACTTAGGTTTGCAACTTTCTGCTAATTTAATATTTTACGTAAAATTGGGAAGCAATTAACTCTTGGCTACTAACCTCTCATGTTCTATTAATTGTGTCTGATAAATTTGGAGACTCTTAGGGATATTTCCCCTAATTTCCATAATCACTAGATTACAAGTTCTAAAGAGTTCATTGGCTTCCTGAGTTCTTAATTTTTCTTATAATAGTTACCAACTTCAGAGGAAGCCCTAACAACTAAACACCTTACGTACAGTAGCAGCTGTAGGAACATGGGTTTCCACACTCAGCCCAACTACTATTAAAATGACTGCACAGCTCTCCACTCCTGCACACCCTCAAAGATTCCCTACAGCAGAGAAGAGGCAGAATATCCTTTCCTATAATTACCTACTATGATCTCCTATACTGCCCCTTCACAGGGCTTCTCAAAACCATGATTAATGATTTCTTCAATGTCTGTCAGCACCAAGAAGGTAAGGCCAATGTCTGTCTTACCCAACCCTACATTCCCAGTGCCAGCTGAAAGAATAGACAAAGACCTTAAAAAATATCTGTTGAATGAATGAACCTAGTCTTTTTCAAATAAGCAAGCAAAGTATGAGTTCTAAATATTCTAGAAAAAGAGTGATAACTTTTGACCCAGTCCTGCTTGACAAAAAACTCGAAACCCAATGCTAATTTTCTTCTAAAAATAATAGTCATATTTTCCTGTGAATATTTCCAGTTTACTGACACCTTCAAACGTCATCTTTTTCTCCCACACGTGGCAACTAGTAACAAACCACTCGTTATGTACTATTTGGTTTGCAATGTACGAAGCTGCAGGAGATTCTGGTTCTCCCTGCACTAGGGTAAATTTTCTAAGCACACATCATTTGTATACTTTAATGGTATACTGTGGTGCACTCATTTGATTCAGTAATTTCTAGCTAGAAAGATAGCCTAAAGAAACAAATTTTACCAAAGTATTACACGCTGAAATATATACTGCATTATTACTTATGATATTTAAAAACTGGGAACAACATAAGGCATCAAAAATAAGAGTGGGTTAAATACATTAAAAACTAACCATATGGCACAGTTCACGATAGCAAAAAGATGGAATCAACCCAGATGCCCAACAATAGAAGAATGGATAGGTAAACTATGGTATATATACTCAATGGAGCACTACGCAGTGATAAAGAATAACGATGATTCCAGGAAACATCTCCTAACCTGGTTTCAACTGGAAGACATTATGTTGAGGGAAAGCAGTCAGTGACAAAAGGACAAATATTGTATGAGACCTCTACAATAAGATCTAAACACAGACTTGTATATAGAAGAAAAGACTCTCTGACAGCTGCAAGGGAGGAGAGGGGATGTGGGAGGGAGGGAGGGAGGGAGGGAGGGAGGGAGGGAGGGAGGGAGGGAGGGAGGGAGGGAGGGAGGGAGGGTGGGAGGGAGGGAGGGAGGGAGGGAGGGAGGGAGGGAGGGAGGGAGGGAGGGAGGGAGGGAGGGAGGGAGGGTATAGATTAGATAGTTGCTCAAAATCTGGTTGGGAGAAATCAGTGATAGCACACACTAGAAACAAGAACAACATTAAGTGGACTTCAGCATAACTTGAGTACTCCTTCCATCTTAACCCAAGATTGCAAGGACAGAGTAGCTGGGTCAGGAGGCAGGGGACCATGCTCTTAGGTGAAATCGAGGCCAATTGGCACAACTAGCGTTTTGCTAAGAGGGCTCTCTGCACCCCACATTGGGGAGTGGCGTCTGGGGTCTTAAAAGCTGCCAAGCTGCCATCTGAGGGCACAGCAAATGGTCCCAACTCAGCAGGAACGGATGCTCACCGAGGACCAAAACGACATGGGGTAAAGACAACCTAGAAGATAGAGAGACCCACAAGAGTGGGTGCCTACATCGACTTGGGACCGGAAGAACTGGATGGTGCCCGGCCACCACCAATGATAGCCGTGGTGGAGCTCACTAGGTTAAGTCTCACTGTCAACACAGAATAAAAAGGGGTGCATCGTGAGATCTCCACAAAAAGACCTCAGCTGATGGTCCAGCAGTTTCGGGGTTCCCCTGAGAGCATGGCCCCTGGCCCTGGCCCATACATCATAACGAAGGTCCACTCTTTGGACACAAATGGATTGGACTTGGCAATGCAGAGTGACCATATACTGCATGAGCTTTATGGTTCTATACATCTATAGGATATCATCCTGCTGACCTCTGGCTGGAGGAAGGAGAGTGCATGGACAGGAGGGGAAAGAAGGCTGTTGGGAGGATGAGACATGTATGGAGCAGAGAGGAATAATGTGCTGTCACCAGACAGGTAGAGCAGTGGAAGCTGCATATAGGTGGGCATGTAAATTTATACAGGAATGTACATTTTCACTCAGTTATATTAAATAAAAAAAAAAGGTAACCATATGAAGGAAAACCATGCAGTTATTAACACAATATTTTCAAAGGCCAATGATATGCTTACAAAGTGAAAAATGTAAATCAAAAAGGTGAGTAAAAATAATTAAATATCATAAAACATATCTAATAGTAAAAGAGGTTTAGTTTAAAATTACAGTGTGATCTCAACTTTGTAAGGCTGTAATTATGACTCTACATTTAACTGGAAGGGAATAAATAAGAATTTAGTGGCCTAGCACCCAAAATACTACATAGCACACAGTAATCACTGAACCAATGTTAATTAATGAGTGGCTGATAGGTTAAGATCATTTTTATTTTCTTCTTAAATTTTCCTATATTACCAGAACTCTACATAATAAGATTTTTTTAATCAGAAAAAAACATATTTAAGAATAGGATGTGACAGTAATAGTCAAACGGAAGCCTAAACACAGTACAGATCTGTCTGCAAGAGAGCAGCAGTACCCTACTATACCAAATACCTACCATTCTTTTGGAACCGTTCCAGCTCCTCATCACTCAACTGCTTGATGGAGGTCATCACTGTTTTAAAGGCTCCTTTCAGTCGCTTCCCAAGAACCATGTGATCAGGTTCAGCCCTTAGCCGAATTCCATATTTATTTTTATCTGTAGACAGCGTAACTTTCCGAACATTCAATTCCTACAGTTGGTGGACAAGAGAAAACCAAAACTAACTGACAACATATGTCCACATGAAAACTTGCACACAAATGTTCAAGCAACGTAATTCAAACTAACAAAAAAAGTACAAACAACCCAAATGTTGTTTCCAAGCAGAGGGGTAGATTCGATGTGACTACACTTTTTTCCCAGAGCAGTTGAAAATGTCCTAAAATTGATATGGTAATGGTTAAATAATAAGAAGTTACTGAACTTTACACTGTAAAAGAATAAATTGCAAAAATACTCTTGTCGAGATAAAGTAGGACAGCTGAGCATAACTGCAAGAGAATTCTAGAATCAAAAACACAAACTTCATCTTTCATGAAGTAGTTTTAGGGTACCACAGGGGTAACTATCAACCAGAAGAATCAGTTAGTCGTAACATTTTGTGCCTCCGTCACGTCAGTTACGGGTCACTGATGCAGCAGGGACGACGGCTGTGCAGTAAAAGGGAGGAAAATGTGCACCATGGATACAACAGACTGAAGCAAACATCAGGGGAACATCTAGTTTTTCCAATTTAACTAAATTAATTGATGTCATTAACAGTGATTAAGACACTCTATTTAAAAAAATAACAAAATTTCTTTCTATTTCTAAAGGCGTTAATTACAGAATTTATAATTACCTTAACTTTCTGATTTCTAGTGTTTGTCTAGAATTCTCGAGCAACTCAAAACCAAATACAGAAATCAGTATTTTCTGTAATAACAGATTAAAATATTAGCTGTCAAAAGAATAAAAATGACATCTATTTATAACACATTATAGAACAAAACATTTTGTGAGGGCCACAAAACTTTACTTCTAAGAAACCACCTCCTAGTCATAGTCTGATATATGCACAAACATACACACTTACCTTTTGCTTATAATTGGAAACCTAAATTTTGAACAAGTAAAAGACGGTGTACCCAAAAAGTGAACACCATGCAGTTACTACAAACAGAGCTCTGTTATGATGTGGGATGCCTCTAACATACACCATAAGGTTAAAAAAAAGTAAGACTACAGACTGGTTAACCATCAAGATCACTATATGATCCTCAGTACATAAAAATAAAACCAAATAGCATGTATCTGTGTGAGTGTATGTGTGTATGTATACATGCAGATGTATGTGCATATGTATACACATGTGGGAAGGCCCAGCAGCACTAGTGAGTTCACCAAATACACCAACCAACTTCTGTCAGAGGAAAGCAAGGCCTAGTGGAGCACAAGGTGGTAGAAAGAGATTCATTTTTTATTGTGTAGATTCTACGTCACTGTTTTAACTACTTGTAACTAGTATGTATTCATCCGGTACTTGTATAATTTCAAGGAACAGTTTTTTTCTTTTATTGATTATCAAAACACATTTTGGAGTTAAAACGTTTCCTGAGTGCAACCAAACACTTCAAGGGGCAGCAGCTGTAGACACAGGTGAGGAGTGTCTGCGGATCATGGCTTCAGGGGACATCAAAGTCAACCGGCATAACAAAGTTTATGAAGAAAATGTTCTGTATCCCACTGTATCTGGGGAATTAAGAGTTAGCAAGCGGCCACACAAGACATGTCACTTGGTCCAAACCGACCCAGAGGAGAGGAGAAAGAACAGCACAGGAACAAGGAAAACAGAAACTCAGAAGACAGAAACAGCCACATAAAGCAGAGACTCCATTAGCCTGAGACCAAAGCACCACCATGTACTGGCGACCGCCAGTGAATACCCCAACAGGGGACAGAGAGAGTCCCTGAATGACCAGTAGACAAGTGAGGTACAGAATTCAAATGTAGGTGAAAAGACCAGACTTAACGGCCTGACTGAGAGTGGAGAGACGCCGGAAGATGAGGCCCCGGGACTCTGTCAGCCCAGAACTAAAACCATTCCTGAAGCCAACTCTTTAAACAAAGACTAGACTACACAGTAAGACATCCAACGATACTGGTGAAGTGTGTGCGTCTTGGCTAAGACACGTGAAACCAAATGGGCAGCTCCCAAGTGAGATGAGAAGACAGAGAGTGACAGGAGATAGCTGAATGGGTACAGTAAGCCCAGGGCAGAAAGACAGAGTATGCTGTCATGTTACAGGGGGAGCAACCAGGGTTACATAACAATATGTGTAGAGATGTTTGTACGAGAAACTAACCTGAACTGCAAACTTTCACTTAAAAATTATAGATGCATAAAGTATTTGAGGGAAAGAAATAGATGAAGGCAATAAATAATTCAAATAAGGGAAAGAAATTCACTGACTTTGAAATTTCTGCTACAAAATCATAATTATAAAAATTTATGATTCTAAGATAGTGTAAAACTTTATGGATACTATTAAGTTTGTTCTATATACATGGTGATATACAAGAAAAACAATAATTATAAATTATTAAGTGAACTTAATTAAAGCATAATAATTACAACGATCTTTTCAAAGTAAGAAGTTCGAATCCCAAACAGATAAATCATCTGTCTTACCTCAGTGATATACTTCTCTAAAGACTTGATATCTTTAAGAGCTTCCAGGTCTTGGTGGATAACCACAATTTCTTTCAAAGGGTACTAACAGGAAAAGAGAGGGGGGAAAAATTCACTAATCCAACAAATCCTCTGAAGGGTAGACAAATGGAATGTTAACTGTTTTATTGGAATCTGAGCGCTCATCAGCCTCAGCTAGTGTACTCTTTTTGCAGAAAAGAAAAAAAATTTATGCCATTGCTAAACTTAGTATGAAGGTCTTCATATTAAGAAAACATTCAAAAGACATAATTTCGGTCTGTGTCACATAAAACAAAAATTAAATTTCAAACCTTTATTGGAATAGTTTTGCGATCTCGGATTACTCTCCCAAGTTCAATCACAGACTGCATTCTGGAAACTGCACTTTCAATCTTCTTGTCCAACAATTCCTCTCTGATTGGCATGGCCATGGGTATGAAAGAAAACAGATTTAAAATAATAGCGAATAATAGGCAGTTTAAGTGAGGAAAAGAGTTAAGCTTGGGATGTGGTGAGGCAGTGAGAAGGCTAGTGTTTACACAGCGTTCCAAGTAGGTACCAGTGAACCGGGCCACATCCCGTAACTGGAGCTCCACAGAAGGAGCCCACCTAACCCCCATCCTATAGCCTAAGCAGCAAGCAGCTCAGGCGGGAAACAAGGGAGGAAGGGGCCGGAGTGACCCACACGTACATGTCTCTGGTTTACCTGTGCTTGATTCTTACCGAGCATGGGGTAGCATGAGGTAGTGAATACTGAGTGTGTCCTTGTCCTGGACAGAAACGGGATCAATCAGCATCTTCAGATTCTGGTACATCAGCTCCGTGAGAAAAGGCGTATAGGGGGCCTATACGAGAGAAGACAGGTAACACCACTTCAGTCACACACAGGCATCATCACCTGTAGACCTTCGTCTACAGAGTTTATAGAATGACACCGTAGGACACCTAGAAATGGGTATTAGAAGACTACACATATCCTAGGAGGAAGAAACGGCCTTATCTGTCAAGCATATTATCAGGACCAGACTCTCTGAAGATGATCGTAATAAACCAGGAGCCACAGTCCTATGTTTAAACTCAGCTTACCACTTACCAGCCCCACACATATACGGAGAGGACATTCTGGTCTTAAGCCTCAGAAACTTCACCTTTAAACAAAAAAAGACCACCTACGTCTCAAGGATGAAGGTGAAAATGACGGAGACAGAGAAAGGAGGTCCCAGGTCGTCCTAGGACCCAACACATGCCAGACTCTCACGTAGCGTATATGAAACCAATAAACAAAAGGCTTATGGATCAGAGCAGCAGAGACAGGACGCATGAGTAAAACAGGAGATTTTTTGACTTTTGCATGGTTTGATTAGTATTTCAAGTTGTAGGAACATGTCCTAAAGAATATCTTCTATATTTTTCTGCCAATACTAATATAAAATACTGCCTGTAATCTGCTTCTTTGGTTAGTGCCTTCCCACCATTCAGTAAGAACTACGGCAATCCACATTAAGACATGGTCTGGTCTGCAAAGGGAACTGGATATCCTCAGTCTAGATCCAAGGGCCTTCCCCGTACGGCAGTGCCAATGATTACAAAACTCTAGTTGTTGACTCTGGTATTTCTTAGGACATATATTAACTGACAAGATTTCTCAAAAGGAACTAGAATACGACTTGTTTTAAAACTTCTATTTCTATTTCTTGTAGAACAAACAAGAGTAGACATCATGTCATGGAGACTATAGATGGCCGAAGCAATAGCAACACGGTATCGCATGACTGCCTACATGGCTAAAGAATCTTAGAAAGAGGTCAAACATCTTACCATAAGTCTGCACAAAGAAAGCAGAACGCTAAACAAGGTTTCCAAAGCCATAATACAATCCTCCATCCCATTTTCACCCTAGAAAATAGAAAAGATCAGAAATCTGCTTACCCACAAACATTAAAATGCTAAAAATGTTTCAATCATAAAATTATTGTTTGTTAAAAAGAAGCAACCTACAAAGACAGCATATAGAAAGAACAAAACGACAGTCACAGATAGTCTGCAACCACTGCAATGAAACTCAGAAAAGGGATATTTTTCATTCCACATTATTATTTATCATCCTGAGGCAGAAGGCAGAGAGCAGCTCTGCAAATGTGCTCTAAAGATGGACGGCAGGATCGAAGATATGTTCAAAATGTTATACTTTTTTCCAGGGATGACCATGCAGAGACTCTGGCCTGATGCAGCATTAGTACATGCTGCTATGATGCTACTGTATTCTAATAAACTATTAAATTTTTGCAAACTGATATGTATCTTAAATTTTCATTAGTGTACCCTGGAAACCACAGTTTTAAAGATATGTAGATTCCGCAAGCACTGTGCACACTTTGCATGATGTAATTTCTTTTTATTTTTACAAAATTGTAACTACCCAAGTGTTTACTAAAGGGGCACAAAACCACACACACACACACACACACACAGGATTTTTTTCTGACTGGAGGATTAAATCGACTAATGCAATAACATCAGTTGCTAAACAGAAAATTCTCTAGTACATTTAGGTAAAATTTTTTATTTTTAAAACAGTATAAACTGTGTATTTTTAAAATTACGCACATTCATTGTAAGAAAAACATAAATAAAGCAAACAAAATTCTATTTTAATCAAGTTACCTGGGGATAATGACTGCAAACATTTTAGTTTGTCACTCCAGATATACGTATGTATTCACATATGTGTGTCTGTGTGTGTGGTATCATGTATTTAAACAAAAATGAAATTACTGTTTTATCCTTAAATGTCAACAAATATTAAGACAGAACTGATGAATGTAGGAGCCTTTATCTGTCCTTGTAAGTGAATCTATCACTTCCTGTCTTATATCATAGTTATGTATACACGGATCAAACCCTGGGACCAAGACTCATGCTTGGCTCATCTGAAATCTCCAGCAGGCTTTAGGAAATTTTGTCCATATGAACAATTAATAAATCACTAACCCCCTAGCTGCAGAAGGAAAAGAGGACCTTCTGAAGATCACAGTCATAGCTGACAACTTTGCAGAGTATTTGCATGTGTTTATTCGATTTAGTCTTAAGGGCCCTTGAGACATTCCAACATGACATTTCTCATCATTCTGTAGAACTTACAGACAGGACCCCACTAAATGGCAAACATGCTGTTCAATTCCATCAAGGCCATTCACACACACAGCATCTCTACGTGACAGATAAGGGCTGCCCCATAGGGTTTTCAGGCTGTGATCTTTTCAAGAGTAGATTGTCAAGTTTTCCCCCTGCAGAGCCGATTTGGTCTTTAAACTACCAACATTTCAATTAGCAGCTGAACTGTCATGCCACCAGCGTTCCTCTGAACGGCAATACATAGTTAACACCCAATGTAAAAGAAAAAGACGGGCTTCTAATAAACTGAGAATCTTCCCTTCAATTCTGGTTGTTCTCATTATTTTCAACTCTCAAACTTCATGCACTTTTTGTTTCCCGACAATCATCCGTACTTACCTTTAACCTTCTACGGTTCATTCTGACATACCAATTGGTCAAAATATCCACAAATTTGACTAGGCGAGGCACCACAGTATAAAGCCTGTAAGCTAAAGGTAAGTCAAATCAACCACACAGCAAAAATACACACTATGAATTGCGCTGGTCAGAAGAAGGACTGGATACAAATAAAGAGCACGCAGTTCTTGCTGTCCAAGATCATCTACTCTTATTAGGAAAAAAAAAAGAGGCAAAGTGACAGTACACATAATAAACAGCTGATTTACTGAGGATATACTGCAGCATATTCTCAGTAAATCAGCTGTTTCTATTTTTGAAACAGTATATACTGTGTATTTTTAAAATTACACATATTCATTGTAAGAAAAATGTAAATAAAGCAAACAAAATTATATTTTAATCAAGTTACCCAGGGATCCATGCTTGTATATAAATCCTCATTTAACCAGAAAAAAAAAAAAAAAAAAACTTCTGCTGTCGAGTCAGGTTTGACTCATAGTAACCCTAGAGGTCAGAGCAGAATTGCCCCATAGAGTTTCCAAGGAGCACCTGGTAGAACTGAACTGCTGGCCTTCTGGTTAGCAGATGTAACACTTAACTCACTATGCCACCAGAGTTTCCATTTAGCCAAAAAAACACACATTGTGCATGACTCATAAAATCCCACTGAAAGTGACAAAAACTGAGGGTCAGACAAGTAAGTTATGTGTCAGAGGAAGCACAGTTAACAAGCAAAAACCAGGAGTAAAGCCACAGCAGGTATGGCAAAGGGACGAGAGCTGCCTACCACACAACTTCAGTAGATACTATTTACATATCAAAAACTGACCCACTGCTGTCAAGTCAATTCCAGTGACCCTACAGGTCAGAGGAGACAGAACTGCCCCAAAGAGTTTCCAAGCAGCACCTGGCGAATTAGAACTGCCCGCCTTTTGGTTAGCAGCTGTAACATTTAATCACTATGCTACCAGCTATGTAATACAGTAGGGCTGACAAAACTGCAGCTTCTTTCCATTACGCTCCATTTACCTCAACTAAAAAGCAAAGGAAAAAGGCTTTAATTACATACTGAGAGGCACAGCACAAGCCAGTGTTGTCAACCAGCAGCAACCTGCACTCCGCCTCTGCCCCTCAGACCTGTCGGAATGTCTACAGACAGTTTGGGTTGTCCCAACTAGGCAAAGGTGCTACTGGAATCTAGAGGACAGAGGTCAAAGACAAGGCACAAACAGACTAATCACAAAGAATGACTCAGCTCCCAATGTCAACAGTGTTGCTGCTGAGAAACTGGCACAAGATACGAATAAAACAGGGCTTTGTAAAGGTTAAAACAGTGAAGGAAAGAGAGCTGAAGAAGCTAGTGAAAGGAGGGAGAGCTGTGAAGCATCCGAAGTAAAAGCATCCAGCCAATCTCGTTAAGAATTCTCTCATTCACCTGACCTTCAACACACACACTTTGTTGCTAGAAAACACCACCAACAAAAAGAACAACACCTAAAATTATAAAGATACAATTTTAATGAAAAAAATTCCAAAGAATGTCAAATGATGTTCCAAGTCTAAAGAGGTGAGAAATTGCAAAGTAGAGTGCCCAGGGCATGTGGAGGTACTGGGGTCAGAGAGTCCAGAACTGAGGTACTGACACAGCTAAGCCCCCTAGCTGGAGTCTAAAATGATCCTAAGTTTCCAGGCAAGTGATTTAAGTGATCTGAGCTTCCAGGCCTAATGTGTAAAAAGAAACAGTCTGTCTAAATTATTCCTAAGGTTTACTGTACTTTTAACCTTCCAGGATTCTGGAGTTTTGGGTATTCAGGTTTCAACTCTGAATGAACCTGGCATATAGTCAGTACCCAGTCAATGGCAAAAGCACCCACTGTGGAAACTACAACCAGAACTACAAACTCTTCCAAGTATACTTACTAACTTAGTCCCCAAAGGAGGGCGTGGTGCACCCCAGTACTGCCATTGCCAGTGCCAGAGTCTGCCCTCCAATGCCTTACAGAATGACCATGACCACTCTGTTCTACACTCATTCACATGGATTTATGAGTTTCTAACAAGTCTGTGAAAGCAGAACTGTGGCCTGTTTACACCGTTTGATCACCATCTTGATACTGATGTGATCCACATAAATGAGTGATTTTCTTATTGTGCTAAACATAAAGACCCAGGGTATGGGCCACTAACCACTGCAAGGAAGAGTCATGTACCAGTGACCAGGCTATCGGGGCTGCTGAAGAGGAAGAGCCCCCATGTATTCATCATGGTAATGCTCTGGCCCATAGCTGTCCACCAGAGAACTGTACTGCACGTTATCCAGTAATCACAGGGTGCTGGATTCGAGCAGGGGGAGCTCATCTCACCAAGTCAGCCACAGGAATAAAACCTCCTGTCCCCCACATTGGGATTCCGGGTACCCTGGCCACTAATTTTATGAGGCTCATTTTATGTTCCTTTACAGTCAAGACCATCTTAAATATCCTAGTCAATCGTTTGCATCTATCTCAAACTTTGAGGAAAACCACCTATCATGGATTGAACTGTGTCCTTCAAAAAAATGTGTGAAGCCATATGGCTGGGCCATTGTTCCCAATATTTTGTGACTTTTCTATGCCATAAATCCCAATCTCTGCCTGTGCCTAACAGACAGGATGATTGCACTAACAGAGGATTAGAGTAGGGCTGCAGTACACTTGCTAAGGCAGTTTCTTGGGAGTGTGGCTAGCACCACCTTTCCTACTTACACCCTACGGGAGACAAAAAGAAAATGAGGCAAACAGAGAGTTGGGAACCTTGTATCATCAAGCACACAGCCCCAGGAGAAGAGTGCGTCCTTCAGACCTGAGGTTCCTGTGCCAAGATGCTCCCTGACCAAAGCCTGATGCAACACAAGGGCTCCTCTAGAGCTGACAAAGAGGGAAGGCCTTTCCACGGAGCAGACACTCTGATTTCAGACTTACAGCCTAGTGGAATGTGTAGAACTTCTCCTTGTTAAAGCCATCCACTTACGGTACTTTTGTTACAGCAGAACCAGATGACTAAAACGCCACATAATGTCCTATATCTATCCATCAAAAACCAAATTCACTGCTACTGGGTATCACAGATATCAGAAATTTCTATTTCATTACTAAACTTCTGCATTTTCTAATTTTAGTAGACAAAGACTACTTATTTCATAATAAAAGTAGATCTCAAAGGAAATTTAAAATGTCTTAACAAACACTACTTACTGAGCACTATCATCTGACAGTTACTTTCTGTAGGTAGCCTCCATTTAAGCTTCACTGTAACTCTTATCGTGTTGCTGTGAGCTGGACCCAACTAGACAGCAGTAGATGGTTTATAACTCCTTTATCAGAGCCCTGGTGGTACAGTGGTTAAGAGCTCCGCCATACACCAAAAGGTCAGCTGTTCGAATCTACCAGAGAGATGCTCCTGGGGAACTCTATAGATAGTTCTACTCTGTCCTGTAGGGTTACTATGAGCTGGAATCCACTTGATGGCAATGGCAGGAACAACTCTATCAGGCATTGTACAGATAATGGAATTGAGGCTCATGAAGTTGATGTAACACTTCCAATGCAAACACACAGCTATCCAGCTACAAAGCTTATATTCTCACTGTAATTCCAGGGCTTATCATAGCACTTCATGTAGGGTATAGCCATTAGACCATCCTCAAATTACAACTCGCCTTAGGCCTATTAAAGACATTTCTACAAGGAATAACTCTTATCAAAATTGTATTTGAGGTTACAAGACAGAATTTTAAGAAAACAATCTCAATGTCTAAAAATGAGAATAAGTCAATTTATAGTATAGACACAAACTATTACTCTGGTACTATAAATTATCTATGTAGAGTTTATTAAATACTGTACTATTTTTTGTTATAATATTAAATTAAAACAGGATATAGGAATATGACTACATATATAAAACTAAAAAATAACAAACCTATGAAAAGAAAGGAAATATACAAATGTCAAACTTTTTTTTCAGGTGGTAGGATGGCAGATATTTTCTTTTTTTCCCCTACTATTCTATATCTTCCAACTGTTCTATGAATTTTCTATGCTTCCAAATAAAAATAGTGAAAAGAAGACATCCAGGCAGCCAAAAGACACGTGAGGAAATGTTTATGATCATTAGCTTACAGAAATCCACATAAAAACTACAATGAAATATCATCTCACCCCAATCAGGTTGGTAATAATCCAAAAAACACAAAACAACAAATGCTGGAGAGGCTGTGGAGAGACTGGAACTCTCCTGCACTGCTGGTGGGAATGCAAAAAGGTACAGCCTCTGTGGAAAGCAATTTGGCACTTGCTTAAAAAGCTAGAAATAGACATACCATGTTGCAGCAATCCCACTCCCTGGAATACATCCTACAGAAATAAGAGTTGTCACATGAACAGGTAAGCCAAGCCAAGTGCCGTCGAGTCATAGAAGCACACAAATACTTACTGCAGCACTGTCCACACAGTAAGAAGACGGAATAAACCTAGGTGTCCATCAATAGATGAATGGATAAACAAACTATGCTACATATACACAAAGGAACACTATGCAATGATAAAGAATAATGGTGATTTTAGGAAGCATCTCATAACCTGGTATCAACAGAAGACATTTATGGTGAGTGAGATCACTCAGCTGCAAAAGGACAAGTATTATGAGACCACTATTATAAGGACTTAAAAAAGGACTTACGTACAGAAGAAAATACCTTCTGATGGATACAGGGTGGGTAGGGAGGGGATGGGCTAGTCAAGAGCTACGAAGAATCTGGTTAGGTGAAGAAGTCAGGCCAGCATAAATGGATTACACCACGTCGCCATGAGTCGGATCCGACTCCACGGCACTTGGCTGGCTTGGCATGAACTATAAGGTTTTCTAAATTCAGTCCAGCATGTCAAATACAGTAGCAGGGATGACCATGTTTTCAGGGGACACAGACGTCAACTGGCTTAACTAGCCTTTTGCTAAGAGTCTTCTGCACCTCATACTGGTGAGTGGCATCTGGGGTCTTAAAAGCTAGCAAGCTGCCATCTGAGGAACATCAACTGGTCCCAGTCCACCTGGAACAGATGATGACCGAGAACATCAAAAACATGAGGAAAAACTACATCAACATGAGACCAGAAGATCCAGATGGGCTGGTCTCTTTGACCTACCTGACATTTCTGTCTCAAAGAAACCGATGAGTGACTGCATACAGGACAGGATCCAGCGGTCAGTGACATTGGTGCTGCCTTTAGTCATGTTCTCATTGTAGAGGAACTCTACCTCTTCCTCCTAGTAATTTATAATTATGAAAACATTCTGAATGTTTAGGGGTAGGTTACGGTCAGAGAAACAGATTCTTTAAATCATCAAACTGAAAGTAGTAGGCAAAATGTAAAAACAAAACAAAGAAACCTCTAGATCCTGTCCACAATCTTATTTTCTTTTTTTTTTTTTTTATTATGCTTGAGTGAAAATGTACATTCCCATATAAATTTACATGCCCACCTATATGCCACTTTCACTGCTCTCCCTGCCCGGTGACAGCACATTATTCTTCTCTGCTCTATACATGTCTCATCTTCCAAACAGTTTCCTCTCCCCTCCTCCCCACCCATACCCCTTACTCCAGCCAGAGGTCAGCAGGATGATATCCTATAGATGCATAGAACCATAAAGTGCATCCAATATGTAGTCTCTCTGCATCGCCAAGTCCAATCCATTCATGTTTGAAGAGTGGATCTTCATAATGATTTATGGGCAAGGGCAGCATCAGGGCCAGGGACCATGCTCCCAGAGGAACTCCAAAGCCACTGGATCATCAATTGTGGTCTTTTAGTGGAGATCTCAGGTGTACCCCTTTTCATTCTTGTGTTGCCAGTGAGACTCAACTTAGTGAGCTCCATCGCAGCTGTCACAGGTGGTGGCCGGGCACCATTCAGTTCTTCTGGTCCCAAGTTGATGTAGGCACCCACACATGTGGGTCTGTCTGTCTTCTGGGTTGTCTTTCCCCCATGTCATTTTGGTCCTCAGAGAGCATCCGTTCCTGCTGAGTTGGGACCATTTGCTGTGCCCTTGGATGGCAGTTAGGCAGCTTTTAAGATCCCAGACGCCACTCACCAATGTGGGGTGCAGAGAGACCTCTTAGCAATATGCTAGTTGTGCCAACTGGCCTCGATGTCACCTAAGAGCATGGTCCACAATCTTAATTTCTGATTCTTAGCAATATTCTCAAGATAACTACTAAGTTGGGATATTGAGTCCTCTGAAAAATTAATTAATTTTTGAGTGAACTCAATTTAGGAAAAGATTACTCACCCACACCAAAGAGTGATTATGAAATAAACAGTCCAAAATCTTGTCCTTAAGGACTCAGTGTAGTATAGTTTACACAGCTTTAGCTGTTCTAAACATAACAAAAAAAACTACAGAAAAATCATCCAGGCCTGGATCACTTATTCATACACTAACAGCAAGTACTGACCAGATCACTACTTATATACTAAAAGTAAATGCTGAGAATTTCTTTATTTAAGGTGTTCTATTATCCGTCTTTCATGTTTTACAAAATCTTCCTGAATCCTAAAGGCCCACTTCACCTGTGTCTGCTAATTTATCCTCCTTTGGTACTCTCCTAACACAGATGAGTCAATGCTTCTGGCAACTCAATCAGTGTTATGTACATTCCTGGAGTACTGCACATCACCATAGCCTGGAGTGCAGCTTTAACTTCATGCTACAGTATTTACGGTTCCTAACCACACGCAACCTCCTCAAATGGCAGAACATTGCCATGAGCTGGAATCGACTCAAGGCAGTAAGTTTGCTTTTGAGTTTTCACCTGAGCCAGAACATAAAAGACTTTCCACTCGTATCTATTAGCATTCAGTGAACAGAAAATTTGGACTAATGAAGACCCTCCTGTCCTTACTGAAACCTGGACCAATGATTGATAAGACAATCCAAAACGTAAGATCACAGTTTCTAGTCAATCTGTGAAAAAGGTGAAGCTTTCAATGTTTTTGTCCACTCTGTGATGTTAACATATAATGATGATTCTGTAATATTTCCTAGATTCAGACAGAGACTGCTGTAGCAGTAAGCTTGTCCATTGTCCCACTTCTATTATTCTGCAAATTCACGCATGGCTCTAGCACGCTTGTCCACTTCTCCCTTTTGCCGTTTCGAATATACGCTGAATAAAACTTCCTTTTTGCTTTACTAAACTTTGTGATAGTTTTTGCTCTATGCACTTGGCACGACTTATCTTGGCCAAAAAGTGCTGGGAAAACAGGAAAGGCACCTGTATTTCCTTGTACAAGGAAATGGAGTCAGTGGTACATGTTGTCATGACTGCTTACCAAGGGACTGATGGCAGGCAAGTGACTATGAGAGGGGTTTACAAACAGGGAGTTCTTACACAGGGGTTTACCTATAACCTCCAGGCAAAAGCACGATTCAAACACAAAAGTGAGGAGAGCGGAAGTAGAGGGAAAGCAAAGGAAAAGATTTCCAAATAGGTATCTGTAGGGGAGGAGGCCAGGTAAAGAACACAGTACTCTGAAGGCTCTGTCTCAATGTAATTTTCTAAGGTGTTTCTAACACCAAGGCCACTGCAAGACAAACAACTCAACATGGCCTTTGTCCTTGTTTCCTAAAGATAATTCCTGAGTAATACAGGTATCTTCCAGCTATGAATCAGAATCAACTCAACAGCAATACGTTTGACACCTGCTGAATTTGTGACACCTGAGAATCTGTGCAAATGAGCAGGGACAAGGCCAAACCACAAAGACAATCTGCCACCTAACCTCAGGAAGGGAGGCCTTAATTAATAAAGGCCTCAATCATGACTACTAAATGAGGGTAATAAAAGCTCTAGATATGAAAATTTTGAAAGGTTCCTAGTGGGTGAAAGACAACAATGAACGTGGAACAGTAGGGTGCCCACGCCACTGAGACATGAGAGTCTCTTGATGGTAACCCTCTAGGTCTGTGTCCTTTGCATACTTTATATATGCTACCCTGATTGGTATTCTTTTGCTCCCTTACATCTGTAATCATAAGTACACTACTTTCTGTGAGTTCTGTGAGTCATTCCAGGAAACCATCAGAATCAAAAGATTTATAGGATGTAGTAGGTGAAAGCAAGGATACTGTATGAATTCCCAACCTCGCAGCTGGGGTGTTGTAAGGATTCCCCAGCTTCAAGTTACCCTCTGTTTGGCAATATGAAGAATGGTGTCTTTCAGCCTTATGAGATGTGAACTACCTCTTGATGGCTAGGGTCAAGGAGGAAAGTGTCAATGTGGATGGCTGACTGAGACGCACGAAAGTAAGGATCTGTAATATCCTCCTAGTTGGGAAGAGAATAATGGGCTTCTCATGTTTCCACACATCACAACTGTCATATGAAAACTGATTTTCATTATTTTCCACTGGCCTTCCTTTACTTCCAACTTCCATATTCCAATCACAATGATCACTATATGTTTGATTAACTTCAAACTAAAGCAGTTTGTAACAAGTCTTCAATTTCTTCATCTTTGTATTCATTGTTGGTGCAGAGGAAAACTGAAATCTTCAAAACAGCACTGATAAACAATATCATGCTACATGGATAAGCTGTATTTCTCAACCAAAGCACAGGAAGAAGCAATCAAGAAATCAAATGATATACTGCCATTTGGGGCAAGTCTTCTGCAAAAGATCTCTTTCAAGTTTTAAAAAGCAAAGAAGTCACTTTAATGACTATGTACAGGGTCCACAGGAACACAATTAAGTGAAATTTCCATTTATCAAAATGTTACCCGTAATTTGCTACAATTCACATAGTCAAATGCCATTGTGTAATCCAGAAAACTATTTCTGGTATTCTCAGCTTTCAATCAAGAAAGCACTAGCAATGATATCCCCAATTCCATTTCCTCTTTTGAATCTGGCTTAAATTGGTGGCATTTTCCTACTGATGTACTTCTGCAACAGTTTAGTTCTCTTCTGGAAAACTGTGTGTGTTATGTTAATGATACTGTTTGGTAAGTTCTACATTCTGTGGAATGTTCTACAAATATGATCCACCTGCCTTTGGAATGGCCACAAACACAGATTTCTTCTAGTCAGTTGGTCAGGAAGCCTCTTCCCAACTTTGTGACACAGAAAAGTGAGCACTTTCAATGTTGCATCAGAATGCTGACATATCTCAGCTGGTATTCTGTCAATTCTGACATCCTGTTTTTTTAACCAATTCCCTCAGTGCACCTTGGACATCTTCTTTCAATTCTGCAAATTTGTGATCACAGCCACCTCCTGAAATGGTTTGACGCTGATCAAGTCCTTTCGTTACAGTCATTCAGTGTGTACTCCTTTTGATGTTTCTTGTGTTATTCAGTATTTTGCCCACTGAATTCTTCAGAACTGCAACTCAAGGGCTGAATTCTTGAGAAATATCAAACACGTTCTTCCCTTTCTGTTTTCTAACTCCTGGTCATTGCAAATGTTATTATAATACTTTATTTTCCTGAACTCCCCTTTGAAATCTTCTGTTAGGCTCACTTACCTTATCATTTCTTTCATTTGCTTCAGCAACTCTACATTCAAAAGCAAGGTTCAGAATCTCTTCTGACATCCACTTTGGTCTTTTTCTTTCTCTCCTTTTTAATGACGTCCTTGATACCATCCCAAATTCAGGTGGAATACAATCATGTTTTGCTTCCTGTGGACCTGTTTTAATTTTCTTCACTTCAACTTAGATTTTCACACGAGCAATTAATGATGTCTGCATTCTGCAGTAGGTCTACAGCCTTGTTCTGACTGATTATATTCAACTTTTCCACTGTCTCTTCAAACAAAAGTAGCCAATTTGATTCCTGTGTTTTCCAGCTGATGAGGCCCATAGGTAGAGTTGCATTTATGTTGTCAAAAAAAAAAAGGTATTTTCAATGACTAAGTCATTAGGTCTTGCAAATTTCAATCATACAATCTCTGGCATCATTTCTATCACCAGCCTATATTTTCTAACTAATGGTCCTTTTTTCATTTCCAGCCTTCATATTCCACTTCCATTCAAACAATTACTAATGCATCTTGGTTGCACATCTGATCAATTTCAGACTGCATCAATTGGTGAACATCTTCAATTTATTCATCTTTGGCCTTAGTGGTTGGTATATAAACTTGAATAATACTGTCATTAACTGGTTTTCCTTGTAGGCCTAAAAAATTTAACCTATCATTGATTGCACTGTACTTCAGGAGAGATCTTGAAATACTCTTTTTGACAGTGAATTGGACACCATTCCTCTTCAATTTGTCATTCTTGGCATAGCCAACTTTAACACTGATTCAAAATGGCATGTACCAGGCCATTACATCATTTATGTGTTCCATTTTATTTGTGATGATGTTCAATTTTTCTACATCCACACTTCATACACTCTACATTTTGCTTATTAATGGATATCCGCAGCTGTTTTTTCTCATTCTGAATTGTGCCAAACAGGCAAAAGAAGGTCCTGGAGGCTTTACTGCATCTGTGTCTAATATTAGGGTCAACTCTACTTTGAGAAAGCAGTTCTTCTCCAGTTGTATTCTGTGCGTCTTCCAACCTGAGAGGCTCATCTTCCAGCACCCTATCAAACAATGTACTGCTGCTACTCATAAGGTTTTCTCTAGACAATTTATTCAGATGTTGATCACCAAGTCCTTCCTTTTTCCTATTCTACCTGGAGCTCTGCTGACACCCATCCACAATGGGAGACCCTGCTGGTACCTGAAATACTGGTGGTATCGCTTTTAGCATCACACGAACACGCGGTCACCACACTACAACAAACTGGAAGACACATGATGGTCTCTCTCTTTACCAGGTTTTATCTTCATGGTACTTGTAATGTGACATTAGCTGATCGCTTCACTGCCCTTCTCCTCTCTAGGAACCACCCCACTGGCTTTATGAGAGGGAGAGTGTCATGGATTAAACTGTGTCCCCCTAAAATATCAATCAAACTGGATAGGTCATGATTCCCAGTATTGCATGACTATGTACAATTTCATTCTGTGATGTGACTTTCCTGTGTATTATAAATCCTATTACTATGATGTAATGAGATGGATTAGTGCCAACTACACTGATGGGAACTACAGGATTACACAGTGTCTTTAAACAATCTTTTTAAGAAGTGAGCAGCGAGAGATAGGGACCTCACATCATCAAGGAAGCAGTGCGGGAAGCAGAGTCTGACCTCTGGACTTGAGGTTCATCAGCTGAGGTAATCTCGGACTAAGGGAAGACTGAGGACAAGGATCTGCTTCCACAGCCGACAAAGACAGCTGTCCCCTGAGGCTGGCACCCTGAATTCAGACTCTGGGCCTACTGGACTGAGAAAAAATAAACTTCTCTTTGTTAAAGCTACCTACTGGTGCATTTTTTATGATCGCAGCACAAGCAGGTGCTTGTGTCCCTACAGGATTCACTATGCTGCTTCTGAGCAGCAGAAACGAAGAGTGGTATACAAGTTCCCCCAGAGCTGCTGCACAGCCTTCCCGGCACAAGCAGATCGAGGCCTGTGACCACTACCACGTTCACTGATACCTTCTGGAGTCGCAGGACGTTCTGGATAAAGAAGCGATAAGCATTGTACCAAGGCAGCAGTACATCCTTCAGCACATCACGCACACCCTCCTCCTTGAAGCGAAGGTTTTCTGCTCTCACCACAGGGGAGTTTATCAGATATAATCTGGAAAAGGGAGAAAAATTATACACAAAAGACATGAAGACATTTTATCTGAACATTATTACTTGATACATACTTAAGCATGCAAAACTAAAACTGGCATTTATTTCTACACAATGGGAGAAAATCATGAATTCTGCTCTTCCAATGGTCAACTTTAAACTCAAAAAGCTCTTTCTCTATGTAAGAGATTAGCAAATTATAAAAACCAATAAACTCAAACCCACTGCCATCCAGTTGATTCTGACTCACAGGGATCCTATACAACAGCGCAGAAATGCTCCACTGAGTTTCTAAGGAGCACCTGGAGGAGTCAAACTGCTGACCTTTTGGTTAGCAGACATAGCCCTTAACCACTAAGCCACCAGGGTTTCCAACACATTATAAAATGACTTATATTTATCTCACACCAAAATACGACATTAGACGAACACATGAACAATTTCTGTGCGAGTCTTACAGCAAGTAATGTAAGAACCACAAAGGGTCAAAGCATACCTGAGCCTCCCCAAAAGCCCATCTCCTCATTCTTACATACACCGATTTTACCTGGGAGGCATAGCACAGCCCCACTAAGTGATCCTGGATAATGTAAGTAACGGGTGAGTGCATCTAGCCACATATTCACACTCTAGGACTTAGTTTCTTTTTCTATGAATGTGCTGAATGAAATCTCTTTAGTCCCTTGTGACTCTAACAGTGTGGTTTTAAGAATATAGCTATTTCAAACAGTGGCTCTAATTTCTCTAAGAAACGTCTCAATATTAAATTTTACTTGCTTATGATTTATGATAAAATTTCATATGGGTCTTCTGAGGAGTAAGTATAAAAATAAAATAAATGAAAAAGAATTCTAACACCAGTAAAACTAGAAACCTAAAAAGGAAGTGAAGTAGAGGCAATCATCAATCAGGCTAGAGAATACTTGAACCTTCTGGAGAAATCAAAGATTGTGATATTTTCAATGTCTTTATTAGCTAACTATTTTTGTGGTTTAAACCATACCACTGTAATTCCTTATGAAAGAGATACATCTAAAAAAAATTATAAACCAAATATAATAGATATTATTAATGGAATGTGAAATACTGATACTAAACAACAGTAAACGTACACAAGGCAAAGCCCTGTTTTTTTTTTTACCTGAGGGCATCAGCACCATATTTATGGATGACTGAAAGTGGATCTGGATAATTCTTTTTCCGTTTGCTCATTTTTTGGCCATCACTTGAAAAAAAAAGGAAGAGGCCAATGAAACCATTATCAGTTTATTTCTGCACATGGTTATGGATTACTTGAAAATAAGAATACACAAGCGCAAATGGTACAGAATAACTCACCTAGATAAAAACTAGCATTAGGAACCAACAACAAGGTTTTATGTTAGTCTTTCTAAGCTTTTTGACTATTGTAATAAGTCAGTGGGGAAGCTTTCAGGTAGACTGAAGCAGGAAAATGCTATGGCGAAACAGTTAAAAACACAGGTTTGGTAAAGGATAAACATAATGTAGCATACCTACAATGAAATATTACACAGCCATAAAGAGAAATGAATTCCTGATATACGCCACAATAGGGATGAACCTTGACAAATTACTGTGAGTGAAAAATCAGTCACAAATAATACAGTATGACATCACTTGTAAAATGTATAGAGACCAAAGTTTATTAGTGTTAACCAAGGGAAAGGGAAGGAAGGGGAGTCATTTGCTTAAGGGGTACTTTAAGAGATGTGGCTAATGCTGATGAAATAATCTGGGAAAGGATAGTGGTAATGGCCGTACCACATGATGAACATAATCAAAGCCACTGAACTGTACATGTAAAAATTTTTCAATTTGGTTAAGTCTTCTGTTATATGTATTTTTAGCCACTACAACCACCCCCCCCATCCACCCACCCACTCATACACTCAAAACCCAGGCTCAACATTGGTGCCAGAGAAATAAAACTATTTTTCTCACAAAAACCTGTAGAAGAATGTTCACAGCAGCTTTATTCAGAATCACCAAACACTGGATGGAACCAAGGTGTCCTTTAGCAACTATTTCTGGGTACAAAACCGGAAGGCATCACAAACAGCACTAGCCAAATAAAAAGGGAGTCCACCTACCTAGCTAGGACAAGACCATTCACAATCACATTCCTGAAAGCAGGTTGTCCAAAGAGAGCCGTGGCCAGCACCAGTAGGGTGTAAAACCTGAAAAAACGAAACAGTTCAGTAAAATCAGAAAAGGATTCTAAGAACAGGAAAAAAATGAATTTGCATAATTACAGGACTGAATTTCAATTTTTTTTTCATTAAATAAAAAATGAAAGTGTACATACTCTGTGCTTACAATATTTGGTTAAGAGAGGAAGAGTACACAAGTTGTGTCGAAGTCCCATTAATATTGATCTTCTTACTATTGTGTATTGTCACCAATTTGACCCAACCAAATTTCTAACAACTATCTAATCTAAACCCTCGGCCCTCGCCCCCTCGCCCTCCCACCCTCCCACCTTCTCCACCCTCGTAGCCATCAAACAGTCGTTTCTATTATGTATGAGTATGCTTTTAAGTTTTTATCCTAGGGGTCTCATATAATAATTGTCCGTCACTGACTAGTTTCACTCTATAACACAATGCCCTCCAGTTGGGACCAAACTGAGAGATGTTTCCTGCTATCATCACCACACTGGAGTGATCTAGGGAGTGCTGAAAAATTACTGATGCACAGTTCCCACCCCAGAGTAACCCAATGAGTCTCAGAGCCAGGGCCCAGACACGAGCATTTACTCTGATTAAGGAGTCAGGGCTGAAAACTACTAAGTTAGATAAAGACCAGGAGTGATATACTAACCCCTCCTTGCTACTAGTACCTTCCAAATAGTTAAAAAAACACCTGTAAGTGCCATCCTCCTAGGACCAGCCAAGAATGGCTGGCTGAGTAATCAAAGATGCATGTCACATCGGGCATGAGGTCATATCGGAAAGATAATCTGACAAGTGACACAAAAGGGCACAGCTATCCAAAATAAAAACTATAGGAACAAAGACAAGTTATTTTTACTGTATTAGATGATACACCTCATTTTTGCTAGTTAGTTCATTCCCTGCGGGCGTTTATCACATACATGTAAGCTGTTCCAACAAGTGATGGTTTCACACCACCCTGAACGTGATTTTGTACCCCAGTTACATCAAGGAACATTAACTGCTGAGGATGGACATCAGAACCCATACCTAGCATCTGTAACAGACCAGATATCCCTTCCAGTTCCAAAGGAGGACCAAGAGGGTGGCCAGTGCCTAATTTAAGAAACTCAACTTTCAGGGAATAAAGAAGGGAGGCTGCATGGAAAAGGGAACTCACAAGGAGGATTTTCAAGATTATCAGTGTCAGCCAGAGAAACAAGTCACCTGGCTCTGTCTAAAATCAGGTGTTTGGCCCTAGTCACTGTTCCCATAGACAAGTGGATCAGAAACTGAAAAACAACTGAAGACTTTGACTGAAGTTAGGTTTCACACACAGCATATTCCAAACATCAAGGCTCCAAATCAGTTTGTGATGACTACCACAAGTTGCAAAGGTAGGAAAGAATACTAACATTCCTTAAACACACTTCTGTAGTAACATTAGTAATTAAAGTATGACTACCATACGGACCAGAAAGGCCCATCTGATAAGAGAAAGTAACTCCTCTTTTTTCAATTAAAACACGATGGGATTACATTAAATAAAGCACCACACACAATCAATGCCAAAATCCTCCCCTCCATATGCACTTTTTAGGATGCTAATTTATAAGGCAAATTTACATACAGCCCCCAAATTTCTAGCGTCCTACATATAAATACTAAACAAATGGGTACACGATTTGAAATAAACTACACACAGTTTTATATCACTTAAATTTCTAATATAATTAACTCCCATATTCCAAAACGTAAGTAAAATAATTCAAGTTATAAAACTACAGGCCTACTGTAATGAGAGATTTCTTCTGAAAAGACCCTTTTAATGTATGTGCTGTGGCGACAGCGCGGAGGGCAGGGGCATAGCTTGTCGTGTTCTTGTCACTATCTCCCCCCAAATAAATAAAACCAAACTTATTACTGCTGAGTCAAGATGATTCCAACTTAGGTGACCCTGTACTACGTGACAGAGACCTGGTGGTATAGTGGCCACGAGCTTGGCTGCTAAGCCAAAGGCTGGTGGTGTGAATTCACCAATTGCTCATGGAAAGCCCTATAACATAGTTCTCCTCTGTCCTTTGGGTAGCTTTGAGTCACAGTCAACTCAGTGTCAACAGGGCCAAACTAGAACTGATGAATTCCAAACGCTGAAGTTTTGCTAACAACCAATCACTGTGTTAGCAGTATTACTCACTATCTCACCGGTGTGAAGCAATAAATATTAGGTGCCCAGTAAAATCATACCTAAACAGAATAAAATAAATGAAACCCTTGATGAAAGAAGAAGGAACATACCATCCTCTGGTTTGGTCAATGCCTTCTGCAATGAAGTCTGCAGGAAAAGTATCCTCAAAGTCCTTCTTTTTTTCAAATGGATAATGGACTTGTGCATAAGGCATGCTGCCACTTTCAAACCAACAATCAAACACTTCAGAGATTCGATGCAATGATCCCTTCCCACAGCGTGAAGGAACAGTCACATGGTCAATGCTATTCAAGTAAAAAATGAGCAACTGCTATTAATTTTAAGTGCAAAAGATTGCCATACTTAATTGCAAATAAGAAGATAAAGTCCTGATACGTTTTCATATGCATCTGCAAACAGACGCTATCAGCAGTTACCAAAAGCACTATGAGTTCTCTGTCTGAAAGGTCATTTGTCAAAGTCACAAAATCAGCAGCCATCTGATATTTTAAATCAGGGATTGTTGTTGTTAGCTGTAATGAAGTTTGCCCGTGATTCATGGCAACCCCATGCGTATTCCTGTGCTATCCCCACGAGCAGCTGCTGACCAGATCATTGTGACTGACTAGATGATGTTCAAAAACAGTTCATCAGGCCTTTCTTCCCACTATGTTTCAGTCGGGAAACTCTGCTGGCATCTAGTCAACGTCATAGTACCATGCATGCCTTCATGGACATGAAGTACACTGACCAGGAATAGAACCCAGGTCTCCTGCGTGGAAGGCAAGAATTTTATGAGTGCCCTTCAGTAAGGGACAGAGGTCACATTCATTATCTCCATGTAAAGTAAGTTACAAGACAGTAATTCAATCAACTAGTAATTTCTACATGTAACCGGCTACAGAGATCAAATCTTTATAACAGGACTGGAACTAACCCAAATGCTGACTAAACTGAAGTGAGTGAAACACTTTCAGAAACTGACCTCTCTCTGTGGAGATCTGAGATTTTTGTTCCTGAGAGTTCTTCAAGTTCTGCCACTGATCCAACGCATACCACCTGTCAAAAACAGAGTTAAAAAGTGGAAACTCCCCATGGCCAAAGAGCTGACACTGAGAGTTAACTTACGCAGCATTCACTTCTGGTAGAATGACATCATAACCCAATTAAATAACAGCAGCAAGTTAAAAAAAAACCTGCTTGAGAACTTGGCTGCTAACCAAAAGGTCAGCAGTTCAAATTCACCTGTTGCTCCCTGCAAACACTAGGGGACAGTTCTATTCTGCCTCATAACATATAGCTCTACGCTGTCCCATGAGGTCAGTATGGGCCACAGTGGGCTCTGCGGACATCAGACTATTCATGTTTAGATAAACCTGATTTTCTGAAAGAGTTAATCAACATCTCAAATGGGGCTACTGATCCGACAAAAGGACATTCACCGCCAACTTGGCATAGCTCATCTGAAAGACCAACACTGACTTTCTGAAAAAGCAAACACTAACATCATTATTTCATTTACCTACTATTATAATGGAGTAGTCCCCTCTACAGAGGATACTGCTGCATGTTAAACCTTCATAGCCAATAATTCAGTAAGTTCACCATATGCATGTCTCTCCTAAAAGCAATTAGCCTAAGTAATACTCCTTTCCCTACTATCGTTAAGGTATCTTAAGACTTTTCCTGGCACTTGAATATGGCTCTTGAAGAGGCAATCTTTCCAAGGCAAAGCTAGAACTAAATTATGATGCTTGGACAGGTTCAAAGTAATCCTACTAGCTTCGAAGATCGTAGGATTCTGTCCCAGAACAGAGGCTGATATGTGGCAGGGCGAGAGCCCTCAGAACAAAGGGGATCACCTGCAGGGAAGATGCCACAGGAGCGGCTAATTTTTTTTTTTTTTTTTGCTGCCCAATAAACCAAGCCCTTTTTGTCTGCCCTTCCTGTTCAGTCCTGAAAAGACACAAAGCATCCTTCCTCCCACCCCTGATGAGTCTATTTACCTCTAAAGGGGACTCACTAAGGTCCCTAGGGCTCATTCCAGGGTCTGCACACCTTCACCTCATCATTGCTCTAATCTCAGACTTGTGTATTATGTATACACATATTTCACATGATTTTACAAAGTAAAGGTTAAAAATGCTTTAGTGACCTTTCTTTTTTACGTTTTCCCCTTTATTTGTAGAATCAGTTCAACATGTTTTGAACTTAGTGCAGGGATCAGGAATCTATTCTACTCTCCATCAATAATGCACAGCATAAGATCTGAGCAACCAAAGGAAAAAAAAATTTAACATGAGAACTTTTCTAAGAAAAACACAGACTACACTGAAGGTAATTTTTAGAAGCATATCGAGCTAAAATAAAATTGGTAACAGAAAAACCCCAAAACATTCTTACTCTGCTACGATTCTAAAAATGAATGCTGAAGAAAAAATACATGACATAATAAAGGGGCAGAGCAGTGCCCAGACGGTGGAGTAGAGAGTCAATTTCCACTACTCCTCTAACAACAAAGACCCAAAAGAACAAATGAAACCAGTACATATGACATCCTAGGAGCCGTAAACATCAAAGGGAAAACTGAGAAATTAAACTGAGCTAAGGGGAAGAGAGAGCTATGCTAGAAATACAGAGAATTATATAGACTGACCTGCCAGGAAACTGCTACACAGCCACCACATGGTGACCCAAGCATTTTCAGCAGCAAGAGTAATTGTCTGGAGAGTCTGCCCCACCACTGAGACCAGTGAGAGACAGCAAAAGATTGTCAAAAGGTAAGTCTTTAAGTGAAACCAGCCAAGCGTGCGGATCTCAATTTTTTATATGAAATGGGTCCATCTTCCTTCTCTCAGTGCTCCCCTCTTCCTTCTCTGAACCATGCCCAGCACTACCGTCTGATGCCAGTGACTGGGCTGGAAGTAGGACTTCTCAAGCCTTCCCTGTGCCATTCTCACCATACCTTCTCTGTATTGAGCCCAGTTCTGGAGTCTGATGTCAGTAACTAAGCTGGAAGCAGTATTCCTTAAGTCTTCCCTGAGCCACTCTTCGAGACTTGGAAGGGAAATAGTTTAGCAAACTCAAGGAAAGGACAGAAAAAAAATTCTGTGGACTTCCTAAGCTGGAAAATCAGGGCAGATACTGTTCCCTCACTTAAGATTCAGACATAAGAGGATACACCATCTTCACAGACACTCAGAAACAGGTGTTACCCCACTGCCTTTCTCAGCAGCTGCAGCCAGACTTCTGTGCCTGTACCAACACCACTGTCCATCCAGGAGAGTATGCAAGAGCCTGCATCACACACTTGGCAACTGACTATCTGGACACTGGAGCTGAATCCACATAAAATAAATAAACTGTACAATTCACAACAAGAAGCTAGAACACAGCCGGCACACATAAAACAAAATATACTTACGGCATGGAAACAGCACTATGTATGAAAGCACTTACAGTGGCAGAACATGATTTCCTCAGAAAGCTCCCCCCAAAACAATCAAATTTTCCAGATTAAGAAAACTTCCTGCAATTATTAGACACAGAATACAAAAGATTAATATTTATAACTCTTCAGAACATGAAGGAGATGTGGCAGTGCTGCAGAGCACGATGACAAACTGAACAAGCAGCAAGAAAACACTGAGTGGCAAAAATTACAAATGAGACAATTAATAATATAGTTACAGAATTAGACAACTCCACATAAGTCAAAGGAGCAGAACTGAGGCAATGGAAGGCTGAATTAGTGACACTGAAGATAAAGCACATGACAGCAACATATCGAGAAAAATCAGACAGAAGAATCAAAAACTCAAGAAAAACTACAAATAATGTGGGACTCTCTGAAGAAGAATAATCTACCAGTGACTGGGGTATCTGAACAGAGAAAAAGAACAGAAAGAATTGTGGAAGACTTGCTGACAGAGAAATACCCCAACATCATGAAAGATGAGACAATCTTACCCAAGATGCTCACAGAACTCCACGCAAGGTAGATCCCAAAAGACATGAAGGCATACTACAATCAAACTTGCCAAAACTAAACATAAGTAGACATGTTTAAAAGGGGCTAGGGATGAATAAAACATAAAGTAGAAAGGAAAATTACTAAGACTAATCTTGGACTATTCACTAGAAACCATGCAGGCAAGAAGGCAACAGGATGACATATACAAAACACATGAAGAAAAACAACCACTAGCCAAGAATTACATATCCAGCAAAATCTTCTCTCAAATATGATGGTACAATTATGACATTTCTAGATAAACAGAAATTCAGGGAATTTGCTAAAACCAAAATTACAAAAAATACTAAAGGGAGTCCTTTGACTAGAAAATCAGGAACACCAGGTAATAACCCAAGACCAGAAGACAAAACAGAGCGACAGGATATCAACTGAAATACAGCAATCACAAAAATAAATCACAAGCAAACACTATAACGAAAGACAGGAACCCGAAAGAAAAAATATAGTCATAGATCTTTCAAACACAGAATAATTCAAGGCAATACAAAGAAATTAAAGACCAGTTTAAATTAAAAAAATAAAGATGTAAAGATAACCACAAAGGAAACTACTATTCCCATGCATCAAAATAAAAATAAGAAAAGCATAAAGTCTCAGCAAATACAAAACCACCTGCACTGAAAAAGACAACAATGACAAACAAAATTACATTAAAAAGATTAAGCACAGAAAATCAAATGGAACAAAGAAACTGTCTACATCACAAAAAAAAAAAAAAAAAGATACCAAGAAGACAGCACTAAGCTCATACCTATCCAGAATCACACTGACTAGACATAGATTAAACGCACCACTAAAGAGACACACAGTGGTAGACTGGATTTAAGAAAACAAAAAAGACCCACCTATATGCTGCCTATAGGAAGCAAACCTTAGACTCAAAGACACAAATAAACTAAAACTCAAAGGATCGGGAAAAAAAGCTAGAAACAATTCAAAAAAAAAAAAGGAGCAACAGCAGTCTACCACATTGGATAGGGAAGGGCATTCTATAACGATTAAAGGATGCAGAGGAGGAGCAGGGGTGGAGTCAAAATGGTAGACCCTAAATCCCTCTGGAAACCCAAGACCTGAATTCATAATTAAACAGAACCTTCTGGACACCTAGTGAGCCCTAGGTCAGGACACAGAGCTGTTAACTTGGACTTTATACCACTGAACTGAAAACTTCCTCTCTTTCAATGACCCCTGCTCTTGAAGAGTGCTGGTTTTCACGGATCGAGGGTAACTCGCCATTTTAACGTTTTTTCTCTGTCTTGGCCAGCAGGCGGAGCTGGGACATGTGTGGCAGCTGGTCTCTAGTACACTGCTGGTGGGAAAGGTGGTCAAAACTGCCACACTCTGAGAGCCCAGCTTTGGACTCTGTGCATCTCAGCACTTTTGGCCTCTCTTTCCACCTCCGCCCTTGAGTGACCTGTGCCATGTCAAGTGGGGAGCTTGTGTGGGCCGCCATCTTCTTACACTGGGAGGTGTATACACCCATATGGAGGCCTTGGCTGGATACACTTCCTAGGCTGGGAGGCAGCGCCTGCCTAGAAAATGCCTTTCCTGGCTGAAAGCAGTATTCTACACAGTGTGATCTATGGCTGGCGCCTGACAGCACAGGCCAGCAGGGCAGTAGCCTTTCTGTATTTTCAACTAGTTTATAACATCTGGGGTTGGTTACAGAGGTGCTTACCTTGCCAGCTGCGAAGAAGGACCTGTACACCTGAAAACCTGACTGACTTTGGAAGTTCTCAAATACCTTTTACCTTTTATTTTAAGACAGCCTAGAGAAACAACTGCGCTGCATCCTCATAGCATCTCTCCCAGCCTTTACTGACTCACATGATGCCCCAAAAGCAATAAAAGTGTAATGAGGAAATCACCCATCTCTTCAGCAGGCCCCCAAAAGAATGAACCAAAGAACTTCCCAGACATAGAAACCTTTCTGAAACTATCAGAAGGTGAATACAAAAAGATTATATATAGAGCCCTCCGACACCTTATACAAAATGCAGCAGAGCAAAATGAAAAATTAAGCAAGCTGTTCAAAATGATGGAACACCAGTACTCTGAAATCCAACAGATCAAGAACAAAATCAAAGACATAGAAACTTCAATTCAAAGCCAAGAAAGCAAAACAGAACAAATGGAAAATAGACTTTCTGATTTGGAAGACAGAGCTACTGACTCTAGCATCTATGAGAAGAAATCAGAAAAAAGAAACTAAAAAAAGAAGAAGCATTAAGAAGCATGTGGGACTCTACTAAGAGGAACAATCTACGATTAATTGGAGTTCTGAACAGGAAAGTACACCTGAGAACACAGAGAATATTGTTGCTGAGCTGCTGACAGAAAACTTCCCAGAAATCATGAAAGAAGAGAATATAGATATCCAAGACGCATATCGGACGCCACTCAATATAGATCTTAAAAGAAAGACTCCCAGACATCAAGCTTAACAAAATGAAACACAAGTAGAAACTCTTACATGCAAGAAGACTCAAAGTTAAGCTAACATTCAGAGGGAAACCCTGGAGGCTTTCATCAGAATTTCTTAGCAGAAACAATGCTAGCATAGAGACAGTGGCATGACACATTGAAAGCCTTGAAAGAGAAGAACTTCCAAGCAAGAATTATATATCCTGCAAAACTATCTTTCAGACATGAAAATGAAAGGAAGCCATTTGTAGAGAAACAGAAACTCAGAGACTTTATAAAAACCAAACCATAGCTACAAGAAATACTCAAAGAGTCTCTTGACTTAGAAGAACAAAACCACTAACTTTGTATTTTAGAAGCAAATACAGGACACATCACCCAGAAAGCTCCTCAGTTAGGGAAGGCTGCATACTCAATCAAAGCTATAACAGTGAAAGAAATGATCCAGTGAGCACATCATGAAACCTGTGACATCATCATATTAAAAAGAGGGATGTACTACAGTTGTTATAGTCCTACCAGACAGACAGGAAGTTAATAAGACTGGTAGTAATTAAAATCAGGTTTATACACAGTTCATGAAGAGGGATCATAGGGGCAGCTGGAAAGCACAATAAAGATGCAACATATCAAATCAAGAAATGTAGTACAGGAGTCTCAACAACCACAGAACCAACCCTGAAAAAGCTGAAAGATCAACTCACAAAGAAGAATGTCCCAGAACAGATTAATAAAAACAACAGAGAAAACCTCAACACAAAAATAAACATAGCACAATGACAGCACTAAACACATACCTATCAATAATCACATCAAATGTGAATGGACTCAATGCCCCAGTAAAGTGACATCTTGGATCAAAACACATGACCCATCCATATGTTGTCTACAAGAAACTCACCTCAGACTTAAAGATATAAACAAACTGAAAATTAAAGGATGGAAGAATATATATCAAGCTAACAACACACAAAGAAGAGCAGGTATGGCAATTCTAATCTCAGATAAAATAGATTTTAATGTAAAATCTATCATCGTGGACAAAGATGGACATTATTTATTGCTGAAAGGTTCAGTATACAAGTAGGAGTTAACAATATTAAATATTTATGCACCTAAAATTAGAGCACCTAAAAACATCAAAGAAACACTGACTACACTCAAAAAGGGGATAGATCCCTCCACAATAATAGTGGGAGACTTCAACACTCCACTCTTAATATTGGACAGATCATCTAGGAAAAAACTCAATAAAGACACAGAAGACTGTATTGCCACAATTAACCAACCACATTTCACTGACACATACAGAACTTTCTATCCATCAGTGGACAACTACACCTTCTTCTCCAGTGATAAAAAACGATGATGATTTTAGGAAACACCTCATAACCTGGTTTCAGTTGGAGGACACTATGCTGAGTGAAAGCAGTCAGCAACAAAAGCACCAATATTGTATAAGACCCCTACAATAAAACAAAAGGACAAATAAGGTCTAAGACCCTTATGATAACAAGTTAAAAACAGACTCATGCATAGAAGACAAGACTCTCTGACAGCTGCAAGGGCGGGTAGGAAGGGAGAGCAAGGAGGAGACGGTTTAGATTAGATAGTTGATAGAAATTTGGTTGAGTGAAATCTGTGACAGCGCATTAGAAAGAAGATCAATATTAACTGGACTTCAACATAACATGATTACTCCTCCCATCTTAACCCAATATTCCAAGGACAGAGTAGTTGGGGCAGGGGGCCGGGGACCATGCTCTCAGGGGAAATCGAGACCAATTGGCACAACTAGCATTTTGCTAAGAGAGCCTGCTGCACCCTACACTGGTGAGTGGCATCTGGGCTCTTAAAAGCTGCCAAGCTGCCATCTGAGGGTAAAGCAAACGGTCCCAACTCAACAGGAACAGATGATCACCAAGGACCAAAACGACATGGGGAAAAAGAGTCCAGAAGACAGAGAGACCCATGTGAGTGGGTGACTACACTGACTTGTGACCAGAAGAACCAGATGGTACCCGGCCACCACCAGTGATAGCTGTGACAGAGTTCACAAAGTTCAGTCTCATCGGCAACACACAGATAAAAAGGGGTGCACCCTGAGATCTCCACTAAAAGACCGCAAATGATGGTCCAGGAGCCTCAGGGTTCCCCTGGGAGCATGGCCTTTAGCCCTGATGCTGTCCCTGCTGTCCATAAATCATAATGAAGGTCAACTCTTCGGACAGGAATGGACTGGGCTTGGGGACACAGAGTGACCATATCATGTGTACACCTCATGGTTCTATGCATCTATAGGATGTTTTCCTGCTGACCTCTTACTGGAGGAGGGGGAATGGGTGGGTAGCAGGGGATAGGAGATTGTTAGGAGGATAAAACACGTATGGAGCAGAGAGGAAGAGTGTGTTGTCACCAGGAAGGGAAAGCAGTGGGGGCTGTAGATAGGAGGGCATGCAAATTTATATGTGAATGTAAATTTTCACTCAATCAAAATAAAAATAAATCATAATAAATGAGAGGAGGAAAATATGAGCCCAGCAGAGACAGAAGGTGTCACATGATCCAGAAACTACTTCGGCATGAGACCAGAAGAACTAGACAATGCCCAGCCCCACCAATGACTGCCCTGATGAGATATACAGTATAAGGCCCCTGATGCAGGGATAGAAAATTAAGTGTGCAGAGCTAGAACTCTACTACATGACTGCACTTGTTCGTCTGTCAGACTGGAAGATACCCTGACAACATGGCCTCTGGACTCTCTACTAGCCCTAATCTGCAACCAATACCAAAGTGAGCTCTCCAGAAAAACACTGAACTGGACTATATATAAGACATGGAGCAATGCTGGCAAACAACATAATTTTTAGCTTAAATATATAGACGGGGCTATATGAGCAGTTCCTCACTAGAGGCAAGATGATGGGGTAAAGAGGGTCAGGAGTTGCTCAAATGGACACGGGAAGTTCTGGGTGGAACGCTGAAGCGTGCTGCCACCGGGTTGGGGCAGTAGGGAGAGCAGTTCAAGCAGCAGAGTGGTGTGTGTTAAGGGTGGTACACAACATATCGACTTGGATTGTAAATTTTTATTTAAAACACAATAGAATATAATTTTTTTGAAAGGATCAATAGTCCAGGAAAATATAACCATATTAAATACCTATGCATCCAACAACAGAGTTCCAAAACACTAACTGCATTGAAAACACACAGAAAGAGACAGCTCCACAATAATAGTATCAGACTTTACCACGCCACTCTCACTAAAGAACAAAACATGTAGAAAAAGGCTCAATAAAGATACCCCTCCCCAAAAAAACCACTGCCATCGAGTTGATTCCTACCCATAGTGAAATGCACTACTTCACAGTGCATCAAGGAGCACCTGGCAGGTTCGAACTGCTGACCTTTTACTAACAGCTGTGGTACTTAACCACTATGCCAACAGTTTCCAATAAAGACAGAGAAGACCTACATGCAATCAACCAACAATATATCCTAGAAAAATAAAGGCTGTCACACAAACAGACACATGCACACCTAGATTTACTGCGGGACTGTTTACAACAGCAGAGATGGAATCAACCTATATGCTCATCACCAGATGAATGGATAAACAAACTATGGTATATTCACACAGCGGAATACTATGCAATGATGATCTTAGGAAACATAAGACTGAGTCATCTTGAAGAAATTATGCTGAGTGAACAAACAGAAAAATATTGAATGAGACCACTACTATAAAGACTTAAAAGTTTTAAGCACAGAAGAAAAGTATCTTTGATGGTCACAAGGGAGGGGAAAGAAGAAGGGTTTTCATAGATAGACAGCAGACAGGAACTGGGTTAGGTGAACGGAGTGACAGCACACAGTAGAAGGTTAGCGTAACTGCACTACACCACAAGCTGAATGGTTCTGTGAATACAACCCAACCTTCTGAAGGACAGAGTGCAGCGAG
Source organism: Heterohyrax brucei (assembly GCA_028571685.1). Lineage (NCBI taxonomy): Eukaryota > Metazoa > Chordata > Mammalia > Hyracoidea > Procaviidae > Heterohyrax > Heterohyrax brucei. The sequence goes on along the minus strand of CM053150.1, from coordinate 132,399,136 downwards.
AGGGCTCTGGAGACCATGGATTCAGGGAACATCTAGGCTAACTGGCTTCACTAAATTTTTTTAAGGAAAATGCTCTGCATACCAGTTCGGTCGGCAGCATCTGGGGTCTTACACGCCAGCAAGCTGCCATCTTACGTCACATCAGTCCATCCCGACTGACCAGGAGCACAGGAGGGCAAAGGACACCAAAAACATAAGGAAAATATGAGCCCACAAAACAGAAGGCGCCCTGTGATCCAGAGACTGCATCAGTATGAGACCAGAAGAACTACATGGTTCCTGGCCACCACCAGTGACTCAAGTCTCTTAGGTAGCAGGAGCAAACTGGGTGTGCAGAACTAGAATTCTACTCAGAGGCCACACCTGATGGTCTGTCAGACTGGAGGGTCCCTCAACATCCTGGCCCCCAGACTCTGTTGGCCCACAGCTAAACCAATAATGATGCCAACTTTTCAGACAAAGACTGAGCTGGAACATAGGACACCAAGTGATGCTGGCAAAGAATATACTCTGCAGCTAAAATATGTACATGAGGCTGGCTGAACAGCTGCTGTTCAGAGGCAAGATGAGAGGGTGAAGGGGGCAGGAGTTGGTTGCACTGATATGCCAAGAAAACGGTAGAAAGAAGAGCATGCTGTCACGGGGATCAGGGGGAAGCAGTCAGAGTTGCACAGTGGTGTGAGTGCAGGGTTTCATATGACAAATTGATTTGAATTATGAATTTTCACTTAAAGCACAATAAAATATTTTTAAAAGGTAGGAGAAAGAAAATTATCCTAAATTACATAGCATGCACAACATAATTAAGCAAAAATAAAAACAAGGAAATAACTTGCAAACTCACCTCCTGGAAGTCAGCACTGACCCACAGTGGAATAGGGGTACCCCAATATCTATTTCTGGAAATTGCCCAATCGCGTGCATCTTTCAGCCAATTTCCAAATCGTTTCTCTCTCACAAACTCTGGGACCCTGCAATAATCAGACAATCAACGCTGTAAGAATATTGAGTCTCTCCATATATACAAAACTATACATGATGTCCACATAAGCCTACAGATCTTTACAGATCAAAAGTCTGCATCTCTGAAAAGTCTAAACTCCCAAGGATTTAGGGCGGGTGACCTTATTAACATTCTATGCCTAGTACCTTACAAAATGCTTGACTTACCTAAGTACTAACACTACGAATGAGCTTTACTGGGGCCCCGGTGGTGCAGTAGTTAAGACTGTGGTTGCTAACCAAAAGGTCGGCAATTCAAATCCACCAGCCAGCTCCTTGGAAACCGTATGGTGCAGTGCTACCCTGCCATACAGGGCTGCTATGATTTGAAAGCAACAGATTTGGCTTTTTTGTTTTTCAATTAGCTCACTGTTCATAAAAATAAACCAGTTTTATTTAGAGCAATCGAGGTCATTAGAAAACCACAGTGTAATACAAAATAACTTCCTTTATTGTCCTGAGATTCTCCCATAATCAAATATACATTTTTGTCCATTTGGGTCCTTGTGAAAGTAAACTCTTAGTAAAAACCATTCTTCCGAAATACAAAGGCTCAAGCTTTGTTTCATTTTTGCATCTACAAATTGAAATAAAACCTCTCAACGTGTAATATCCAACTGGTTAAGAGTACTGTCCATACACCCAATGTGCAGAAAACAGTATTTTATTCTAAAATCTCAACAAGTACTGCAAATAGTAAAGGTAAGTGGCTTTTGAGGGAACCACTAAAAAATGTTTAAACAGAAACTAACATATAAGCCTAAATGACGGTACTGTCAGATTTTTTTCCACAAAAAAATATGTACATCAAATAAATGTCAGTTTCTTTCCTACACTGAATCTAAAAAAGAAAAATTATCCTTGAAGCCCTACTGGCACAGTGGTTGAGAACTACAACTGTTAAACCAAAAGGTCGCTAAGTTGAATTCACCAGCCACTCCTTGGAAGTCCTTTGGGGCTGTTAAACTGTCCTATAAGGTGGCTACGAGTTGGAATCAATGTAACGGAGCAAGTATTTCTGGTTTGTAAATGTCTTATTAAAAAGATATTATTCCTTCCTTATTATACTTATTTTGTGTTCCTAAAAATCCAGAAATAAAGACGGCAAGATCTACAAAACCCAACAAAGTTGGCTATTAAAATTATTAGAATTTTTACAGAAATGAAAGCCAACAGTTAATAATACAACAAAGAATATTATGAGGAAACACTGTTTTGCTGCTCACCAGTAACACAAGTCATTGTTGCTTAGTAGTTTGTCCACCATGTGCTCCACTCGCACAAACCAGCTAGGCACAGCCTTGTAAATCAGCGGTGTGTCTGACCTGCGATACAAAGACACAGAGGTCAGACTGAGAGACATTAGCACCAGGGATGACTCGATACCACTACCACCACTTGGCCTTCTGCTAATTTTTATTTTATGACAAATATAATTGCAAAAGATTAAATAAAAAGTCTGAAAAGGAAGTACAATTCTAAGCAGTAAGCTGACTCCACAGCACCAAAAGAAGTCATTGCTGTTAGCTGTCTTCAAGTCAGTTCTGACTCACAGTGATCATATGCCCAACAGAATAAAACACTCCCAGGTCCTGTGTCACTCTAGTTAATAAACCACGGGTAAACATCTTGCTGGTATTCTCTGCATTCCGCCAAGACCACCTAACAAGGACATTCCTGGTGCCATGCCTTCTTCTGAATTTGGCTTGAATTTCTGATAGATCCTTATCAATGTACTGCTGCAATCGTTTTTAATTATCTTCAGCAAAATTTTACTTTTCCTATTACTCGATAATTTCCACATTGGATCACCTTTCTCTGGGATGGGCACAAATATGGATCTCTCCCAATCAGCTGGCTAGGGAGTCAACTTCCAAGTTATATGGAATAGACCAGTGAGCCCCTCCAGTGCTTCATCCATTTGTTGAAATATCGTTACGTGGTATTTGATCAATTCCTAGACCCTCGCTTTTCACCAATGCCTTCCACCTTGAACTTCATCCTTGATTACAACTGTTTCTCAAGCGTATGCTACCTCCCGACAGAGCTGAACACTGACAAATTCTCTTTGGTCTAGTGACTGTGTATTCCTTCTACAGACTCTTGATGCTTTCTCGTTCAATATTTTGCCCACAGAATCAATGTTAACTACCTGAGGCTTGAACTTTTTCCTCCATTTTTTAAGCTTGAGAATGCCATACATATCCCTTTTTCACCACAATATTTTATTTTCTCTTCTTGAGTTGTCCTGTTCGGCTCTTTTGCGTCGTTTCCGCCACTCTCTGTTTTTTGAAAATGGTCTCTTTAATTGGCACAGAAAATTGTACCTGTTGCTGTCACCTTCGTTCTGACCCACAGTGACCCTACAGGAGATAGCAACTGACCCACTGGGTTTTCAAGGAGCATCAAGTGGCTACCAACTGTCAGCCCTGTCGTTATCAGTCAAGCTTTTAATCACTATCCCACTAGGGCTCCCGTCCACTCACTGCAGCTACTCTAAGTTCAAGAGGGATCAATCCCTGCAGGGTTAGCAAAAAAGCAGGAAGACCCTCAGCCAGATGAACCGACACAGAGGCCACAACAATGCACTTGAGCATGAAAACAACTGTTGGCGTGTCGCAGGACCAGGCAGTGTTTCATTCTGTAACGCACAGTGGCGCTACGGGTCAGAACCAGTTCGACAATATCATGTTCAAGAGCAAGTTTCAAGAGTTTCTTCTGAACTGCATTTTGGTCTTTCCTTTCTTTCCTGTCTTTTTAATGACTTCCTGTTTTCTTCAGGTCTGATATTGCTTAATGTTATCCCACAATACATCTGGTCTTCTGTCTAATCAAATCTACTTTTAACAGTCTCCAAATTCAGGTAGGATATATTCAAGGTCGTATTTTGGTTCTCATGAAGTTGTTTTAATTTTCTTCAGTTTCAACTTAAACTTACATATAATCTGTTCACAGCTGGCCCCTGGCCTTATTCTGATTAATAATTCTGATCTTTTCCATTATCTCTTTCCACAAATGTAGTCGATTTGATTGCTGTGATTTCCATCTGGTGAGGTCCAGATGTTATTTTCAAATTACTAATCCGTTGTTTACAACTCACATTCCACCCACGAGCAATCATCAAGGTAACTGTTTTTTGTTCTTTTAATTTTCTATTGTGATTAACCGGAAGTTTAAAATCCAAGTAATTTTTCCATATAAAACCCCAAGTAAATGCCCATCTGCAGCTCTATCTGCTCTCCTCACCCTGCAGCAGCACACTCTTCTTTTTCAGTCTTTACTTCCAGTATTCACTCAGTCAATACTGTCCCCTCCTCTCGACCTTCTCCTTTCCCCTCTAGAAAGAAATCAATAGGACAGCTTCATAGTTATCTTCTATACCATAAAAAACACATACCACATACATCACTCTGTGTCCCCAAGTCCATTCCATTCTTTGTCTGAAGTGTTGGCTTCAGCTTTGGGCTAGCAGCAAGTCTAGGGAACCACGTTCTCAGGGCACCCTCCAGGTTGTCCAACCACGAAGTCTGGTCTTTTAATAGAGCTTTTGATCTGCGCACCCCTTTTTTTGTGCTACGTCAAGGGCTCTTACATTACACTCCCTGACAGGGCTGTCTTTGGTAGTAGCTGGACATCATTTGATTTTTTTCAGACTCGTGCTGACATAGTCTCCCAATCATGTGGGTCTTTCTGTCTTCCAAGATCATTCTTCCTCATGTCTTTGATGTTCTCAGTTGTCATTTGTTCCACGTGGGTTGGGACCAACTGATGTTCCTCAGATGGCAGCTTGCTGACTTTTAAGACCCCAGTTACCACACACCAATATGGGGTACAGAACATTCCCTTAGCAAAAGACTAATAGTTATGCCAATCGACCTCAATGTTCCTTAAAAACATGGCCCCCAGACCACTGTCTCTGCTACTCTCTCCTTTGAAATGCTGGGCTGAATTCAGAAAACCTTTTAGCTTACTGCGTCATACAGTTATGCTGATCTGCTTTCTACTGCATGCAGTCACTGCCTTCACCTAACGGAATTCCTACTGACTATCTATGAATAACCCTCTCCTTCCCTTCCCACCCTCATAACCATCAAAAAGTATCTTCTTTCGGTCATAAGTCCTACCTTAAGTCCTTATAATAGTAGTATCATACAATATTTGCTCTTTTGCAGCTGACTAATTTCACTCAGCATAATGTTTTCCAATTGATTCCAAGTTATGACATGTTTCATAAAATGATCATTGTTCTTTACATTGCACACTGCTCCACTGTGTATATATACCATAGTGTTTATCCATTCCACTGTTCCTGGGCACCTAGGTTGAGTCCACCTTTTTGCTACTGTGGACAGTGCTGAAATAAACGTGTGTGCATGTATGCGTGCAACAGCTCTTATTTCTGTAGGATATCTAAGCAGTGGGACTTTTTTTTTTTTTGCTATTGTGGACAGTGCTGCAATAAACATGTGTGCATGTATGTGTTTGTGTGACAGCGTTTATTTCTACAGGATATCTAAGCAGTGGCACTGCTGGATGATACGGTATTTCTAGCTTTTTAAGAAAGTATCAAATTGCTTTCCAAACAAGTTATACCACTTTACACTCCCACTAGCAGTGTAGAAGAGTTTTGATTTCTCCATAGCCTCTCCAACATCTGTTGGTTTGTATTTTTTGGATTACTGCCAACTTTGTTGGCAGGAAGTCTGATCAATTTCAGACTGCATAATTTGGCTGAAAAAAAAACTTCAATTGCTTCATCTTTAGCCTTAGAGGTTGGTATGTAAATCTGTAATAGTCACATTTACTGGTGTTACTGGTATTCCTTGCAGGCCTATGTATATTAACCTATTACTGACAGTGCTGTACTTCAAGAGAGATCTTGAAATATTACTTTCAGCAATGACTACAACGCCTGTCCTCTTCAGCTTGTTGTACCTGGCACAGTACACCATACGACTGATTCAAAACAGATACCATCAGTCTATTTCAGCTCACTAATTCCTAGGATATCCATCTTAATGTGTTCCAGTTTCCCAAAATTTTGATTTCTCCTAAAATTCACACACTGTACATTCAATGTTCTGATTATTAATGGAATTTGCAGTTGTTTCTTTTCATGTTGGGTTGGGTCACATTAGCAAATAAAGGTCCCAACAGCTTTCCTCCCTCTGTCTACATCAAGGTCTCCTCTACTTGTGAGGAAGTAATCTCTCTGGTCGTATTTTAAGTGTCCTCCAACCTGAGGAGCTCATTTCTGACACAACATCAGATAATGTTCCACTATTCACATCTTTCACTGGCCAATTATTTCAGAAATAGACCACCAGGTCCTTCTACCTAGTCTGTCTTATTCTAGAAGGTCTGCTGAAACCTGTCCACCATGGGTGATCAGTGGATACCTGTAATACTGGTGGTATAAGTTTTAGCTTCACATCAACACACAAGCCACCACAGTATGACAAACTGATAGATACATGGTAGAATAAATTCCTATGCTAGTGCAACACTAGCAAGTAATTAAGGGGGGAAAGAAAAACAAAACAGCCCTAAGGTTCGCAGGCAGATACACCAGCAGCAGTTCCTTAGATACCCTATGGGGCAGATGTACTCTGTCCTACAGAGTCTCTATAATCAGAATCAACTTGATAGTAACAGGTGTCTAGAGAAAGTAAAATATAGTTCTACTGTTGTGTGATGGAAACCTGATGACACAGTGGTTAAGTACTACAGCTGCTAGCCAAAAGGTTTACAGTTCAAACCCTCCAGGTGCTCACTGGAAACTCTTATGGGGCAGTTCTACTCTGTCTATAGGTTCACTATGAATTAGAATCAACTCAATGGCAGTGGGTTGGGGTTTATGACAGTCTAAGAAATCAAGCCACTTTCACCACAGAAGTGGACATGCAAGAACTCAGTGGGATGCTACTGAATATTTCCCTCTGAGCTACATCTTTCCAGCATCATTTTGTACTAAAACAACTAGTGAATCATATTTATTAAACTCCATTAGAAAAACTGGTTTCTCATCCTAAAAACACTAACCCCAATACAAAACATATGTGTACATGTATCTGTTTTTCTCACTCAATTCCTATAGAGGGACATGAGATGTACAAAATCCTCCCTAAAAAGGAAACAAGAAGGCAGTTTCTAAACAGTGAGTCAAAAGAGTCCAAAGGAATTAGGAAGCACAAGGAATTAGCAGCACAAGCACAGAGAATACTTGTGTCCACAAACATGAAGCTCTAGCAATAGTGTAGTCTCTTCTCACCTCCAGCAAAAAGGGTAGCTATGAGTATAGGTGCTGGCAAAAAGAAGGCGGTCTTTTTCCTTGAGGGTTCTGATGATATTTTTATCAGCATCCTGTTTAAAATAAATTTAGCCATTAAAATATCCTCCAAGACCTACTGACACAATTAAGTACATTACTAAAATCAGATTTACCTTACTTTAAGTAAGTTATTTAAAAAATAACCTTTAAAAATCATTTCTTAAGCCACTCTATAAGTAGTTTAAAATCACATTTCACAACATTTAAAGCAGTGAATATTCTCCAATCAGCAGCAATCAAGGTCACAATAGGGCTTAATGACAAATACAAAGCAGGGTCTGGTTTCTCCATCCCCTACTACATCGTTTGTTTTCTGATAGCACTGAGCCAGCTACTGTCAAGTTAATCCTGATTCATGGTAACTCCAGGTGTGTCAGAATAGAACTGTGCCTCAGTTTCAAATGGCTGATTTTCTGAGAAGGACATTGACAAGCCTCTCTTCCAAAGCACTTTCACAGAAAAACAATTGAGAAATCCCAGAGACAGAATCCATTTTATCAGAAACTGGTTAATGAATGAAGTGTGATCAAACTGATGCTTTCTAAGTCATCTCAATTACGGACCTTCACATACTGTCCCACGAAGTCTGCCACTTCTGCTGTAAAACAGCCTGAAGCATCAACAGGGCAAACAGGGAGTGAGTCTTTCTGAATAATGTTGAAGTCTACACAGACCCTATAGTCATCCTGGAGAAAAAAGGGAAAATGGTAGAAAGAGGAAAGAACAAAACAGTTTCAGTATATGTGTACAGAAGAGGCAAGGGAGAAGGAGAATATGAAGTGATAGATAGATATGTAAGACAATTCAATTCTCAATAATCTGACACATGAATGTCAATTGCTCTCTTAACTCTCCTAAATGAAGTTAACCCAGCAATCAGAAAATGGTCAGAGATTTATAGAAAAGGAAATTAGAAAATATATTAGATTCATATATTCCACTCTTCTCAACCATTATTTCAGCTATATCAACATTTAGTACCTCTGTTTTTCAGATAGAGAATACATGTGAATGTTGTAAAACTAAGTCCAGTCTGAAATGCAACAGGGGCATATATGCACCACTGAAAAACAGACGCACACACAGGTATAAAACACTGTCTGTTTACTTCCACATAATGCTTGATGCACACACTCACTTGGGTTCTTTCAAGGAATACCCAAGGATCGCCAACACTGACGTAAACATCGTTTTTTCTAAACAACTAAGTAAACTGGGTCCTAGGTATTATAGCTTACCCAAGGTTCTACCAACAGGTCTCAGAAATAAATTTTAAAGGACTGTTATCAGCAAACATTTGTAAGGTGCTGCACATCAGACACTGTTTGAGGTGCTCTGCCACATGACCTTACATTATCTCCACAATACGGCTGTCAGGACGGCAGGCGGGCTGACAGGTCCTCACCCTGCACTGCCCCCTCACAAGCCACCATCTGTCACCGTTTTACAGCAGGACGCACCCGCATAAAGAAGTCAAGCAGGGCTGCCACACTAACAGACACATGCACATGAATGTTTACTACAGCACTGCCCACAATAGCAAAAAAATGGAATGAACTTAGGTGTCCGTCAACAGAGGAATGTATAGAAAAACTATGGTGCATATAAACAATGGAACACTATGCAATAATAAAGAACAACAATGATTTTATAAACATCTCATAATCTGGAATCAACTGGAAGACACGCTGAGTGAAATCAGCCAACGGCGAAAGGACAAATACTGTATGAGACGATTATTATAATGACTTAAGACTTATGTACGTAAGAAAATACTCTTTAATGGAAATAGGGTGGGAAGAGACTGCAAGGGGTATTCATAGATTAGCTAGTCGATAGGAATTCCGTTAGGTGAAGGAAGTGACAGCATACAGTAGAAAGCAGGTCAGCACAAGTGGACTACACCACAAGCTAAAAGGTTTTCCAAATACACCTCAACATTTTAAAGGACCGAGTAGCAGGGACAGTGGTGGGGACCATCTTTTCAAGGAACACTGAGGTCAACTGGCATATCGAGCTTTCTTCCTAAGAAACTGTACTGAATTCCATGTTGCTGAGTGGTGCCTGGGGTCTTAAAAGCCAGCAAGCTGTCATTTAAGGAACATCAACCGGTCCCAGCTCACCTGGAGCAGATGAAAAGCAAGAACATCAGTGACATGAAGAAAACAGGAGTTCAAGAGACAGAAGGGTCCCTAAGACTGGGAGACACACGAGCATGAGACAAGAATAACTAAACGGTGCCCAGCCGCCATCAAAGGCAGCCCTGTCAGAGAACACAATGTATGGTTCCTGCGTCAGTGGCACAAGGAAAAGGGATGTGTAGGTCAAGAACTCTATTAAAAGATCAGACTTGAGAGTCTGACAGCCTGGAGGGTTCCTGAGAACATGGTCCCTGGACTTTTGCTGCTAGCCCCAAACTGAGACCAGTGCTGAGGCCAAGATTTCCGACAAAGACTGGACTGGACTAAGGCATACACAGTGATGCTGATGGTGTGTGTACTTCATGATTTAATATATATATGAGGCTGTCCAACTGGTCTCTTTTTAGAGGGAAGAAGGGAGGGTAGAAAGGAGGGGACAGGTGTTGGTTGAGTGGATACTGGAAGTAAAATGTGGAGGGGATGACCGCTGTCACAGGGTGAGGAGACAGAGTTGCATAGAGGTAAGTGCTAAAGGTTTTGCATGGTAAAGTGACTTGGACTGTAAACTTTCACTCATCACAATAAAAAGTTAAACAAAAAAAGCAGCCTCTGAAATCTACTTCTTACCAACACACTGGCAGTATTTATACTACTTACAGCACCAAAGTAAGGAGCCTGGTGTACAACTCCAGTGCCTTCTTCCTCTCTCACGTAGCTGTCGACAAGTACAGTAAAAGCACCATTCTCTTTATACTAGAAAAGAAAGGATGGCAGATTTAAAGCACAAAACATTACTGTACCATGGTAATAATTTCACAAAAATTTGTTTAAAAAACACTTTTAATACTTGAAATTATTTTCAGAAACAGAAGAGATTAATTCAGACTGAGAAGACATATGCTATCTCAATACATCTCATCCTATAAAAACTCCAACATGTCTCTCACTTTGTCATACTGTAAAGATTCACATCGTGTTGTGATACTGGAAGCTAAGCCACCAATATTCAGATACCTGAAGGGTTATTTCAGTTGACTTTCCAGACTAAGATAGATTAATAAGAAGGGCACAGCTGCCTACTCCTAAAAAGAACTAGCCAGTGAAAACCTTTGGAAAAGCAGCAGAATATTTTCTGATATAGTGCCGGTAGATAAGCACTCCAGGTTGGAAGGCACTTAAAAGATGACTAGGGAAGAGCTGCCTCCACAACATAGAGTTGACTTCAATGACATGGATGGAGTGAAGTTTTCAGGACCTTTACTTGCTGATGTGGCATGACTCAAAATGAGAAAAAATAGCTGCAGACATCCATTAAGAAACAGAGTACCAACTGTAGGAAGCACGAATTTAGGAAAACTGGTAAGTCATCACAAATGAAAGACATAAACAAAAACAGCCTAGGCATTAGCTGAAAGGGACTCCTACTGGCCATTCTGAATGGGACAATCATATCCTCTACTGTACTGAAAAGGACAACCTGCCAACCTGAAAAGGAATGGCACTGCACTGCCCAAAAAGAACATTTCAAGATTTGGACTGCAGTACATTGTCAGTCATAGGATAACGGCCATGCCCTTAGGAGGAAAAGCAGTTAATACTCAAATTTATGCATGAACCAACAAGGTAACAGCTGAAGAAATTTAACATTTTTAATAGCTTCCGCAGGCTGAGATTCATCAAACATGCCATCAGGATACACTGATGATTACTGGTGATTTGGAATGCAAAAGCTGGGAACAAAAAAGGAGGACCAATAGCTGGAAAACATAGCCTCAGTGACAGAAATGATGCCAGAGACAGCATACCAGAATTTTACAATACCAAGCGCCTCTCCGTTGCAAACACCTTTTTCACCAACATAAAAAGAAGACTATACACACACGGAGGAAACCCCAGTGGGTTTAACCTGGCAGTTACAGAGATGGTGGCTAACCCAAAGGCGAGCAGTTTGAATCTACCAGACAGTCCTTGAAAACCATATATGGCAGTTCTAATTTGTCCTGTAGGGTCATTATGAGTCGGAATCACCTCAGTGGAAGTGGGTTTGGTTTGGGTTTTAGTTGCATACATGTGGACCTCACCATACGGAATACACAGGAATCAAATCAACTACATCTGTAAAAACAGAACAATAGAGAAGTTCAGTATCATAAGTTAGAGTAAGGCCTGGAGCCAACTGTGGAGAAGGCCATCAATTGCTCAGTCAAGTTGAAGTTAAAGCTGAAGAAAATCAGCACAAGTCCATGAGAGTACAATCTTGAGTACATCCTACCTAAGTTTAGACACCATCTCAAGAATGAATGCGACGTTTTGAATGTTAATGACTAAAAAGACCCCAAAATTTGTGGCACATCAAGGACATCATACATGAAAAAAGCAATAGGTCATTTAAAAGGTAGGAAAGAAAGTAAACAAAAAAAAACAAAATAAATGTTAGAAAAGACTGTGATACTTGCTCTTGAAGGTAGAGTAGCTAAACTAAAAGGAAAAAATGATGAAGTCAAAAGGCTGCCATAAGATGTCAGAGGGCAGCTCCAGAAAACAAACAAGTATTACAACACGTGCAAAGCGCTGCATATAGAACACTAAAAGGAAAGAACATGCTCAGCACTCCGCAACATACTAGAACTGAAGAAAAAATTTAAGACTCAAACTGCAATAATGTAGGATTCTATGGAGAAAATATTAAATAATGAAGGGATCATGAAAACATGAAAGCAAAAAAACTGGTCAACATCAACGTTCAAGCATTTCAACAGGTGGCACATGATCAGCAACCAATGTTACTACAAGAAGCACAGGCTGCACTGAAGGCACTGGCCAAAAACAAGGCTCAAGGAATTAACGGAATATCAACTGAAATGTTTCCATGAATGGCTACAGCACTAAGGTGCTTACTTGTCTATGCCATGAAATTTGGAGGACAGTGTTACCTGGCCAATCAACTGGAAGAGAACCATAATTACTCCTATTCCTAAGAAAGGTGATCTCACCGAGTCTGGAAAATTATCAAACAATAACACTGTAATCACATACAAGTACAATGTTGCTGAAGGCCATTCAAAAGTGACCATATGTTGGAAGCACTTTATGGCTCTGTGCATCTATAGGATATCATCCTGCTGACCTCTGGCTGGAGGAAGGGGAGTGGACGGAGAGGAGGGGAAAGGAGGCTGTTGGGAGGATGAGACATGTATGGAGCAGAGAGGAATAGTGTGCAGTCACCGGACAGGGAGAGCAGTGGAAGCTGCATATAGGTGGGCATGTAAATTCATACGGGAATGTACATTTTCACTCAGTCATGTTAAATAAAAAACTAAAAATTAAAATTAAAATTAAAACAAAAGTGCCTGCAGCACTACATCAACAAGGAACTGCCCGACATTCAGGCTGGACTCAAAGCAAGATACGGAGGTAGAGACATCACTGCTGATGTCAGACGGATTCGGACTAAAAGCAGAGAATACCAAAAGGATGATCACCTGTGTTTTAACAACTATGGAAAGGCATTCAACCGTGTGCAAGACATTTCAAACAAGGGGAATTTCACCACACTTAACTGTGCTCATGAAACAATTTTACATAGATTACAAGGCACTTGTTTGTACAGACAAGGAGATATTGTGAGGTTTCAAGTCAGGAAAACTGTCCATCATAGTTGTATCCTTTCAATCTGTATGCTGAACAAATAATCCAAAAAGCCGGACTATCTGAAGGACAGGGCCCCAGGATTACAGGAAGACTGATCCACAAACTGCATTACGCAGATAAAACAACTTTGCTTGCTGAAAGCAAAGAGGACTTGAAGCACTTACTGATGAAGATCAAAGACCACAGCCTCGAGTACGGGTTACAGCTCAGTGGAATGAAAACAGAAATCCTGACAACTGGACCAATGAGCAACATCACGGTAAACGGAGAAAAGACGGAGGTTATGAGAAGTTTCCTTTTACTTGACTCACAATGAACGTCCACTGAAGTACCAGTCAAGAGATCAAAGAAACACTGCCCTGACTGGGCAAAGCTAATGCAAAAGACGTCTTCCAAGTGATGAGAAGCCACGATCTCACTTTGAGGACTAAGGTGCACCTGCTCCAAGCCAGAGTATGCTCGGTCTCATCAACTGCCTGCAAAAGCTGGACAATGAATAATGCTGACCAAACAAGAGCTGGCACCTCTGAGCTGGGGTGTGGATAAAGAATATTCAATACATGACAGACTACCACAAGAATGAGCCAATCTGTCTTGGAAGAAGTACAGTCAGGATGCTCCTAGAGGCAACAATATCTCTCATATACTTTAGATATGTTGTCAAGAGGGATCAATCCCTGGAGAAGGACATGATGCTTGCTGGAGGGTCAGGAAAGAGAAGGAATACCCTCAACACAACGGACTAACACCCTGGCTCCAACAACAGGCTCATGCATAACAATGGTTACAAGCAGGGCACAGGATCCAGAAGTATCTTGTTCTTTAAGACATATGGTCATTTTTTTCCCTACCCATTAAACTGAGGGGATATATTTTTAATTTGATTTTCTTCACAACAAAAATAAAGTCAGGTAACACATACATAGCAAGACACCGAATCTTCCTATCTTTATCTGTTACTTTTTCTTTCAGCGTAATTTTGGTTTCAGCCATCAAGAAGGCTCCCTGCTTTTCCATTTCTCTGCCTTTCAAGAAAACTTTTACAAACCACTTTCAAATTTCATTCCTACAAGCCTCGAGAAAAGGTGTCAGTATTACTATGTTTTAAAAACAGACTTACTCTATTTGCACCTCCCAGAGGAACAAACTCTGAACAAGGATTAAATGGCATACCACCACCAGTGATGAAACCAGGACCTGAAGCAAAGCCTTCTGGCTCCAGATCCTCTGATGTTATTTTTGGCAACATCACACATTTGCTTTCTTGGAATGTAAAACTAAAGTTAAATAACAACCATGAATTTTTACTGATACAGCCCAAATCACCTTACAATATTTTGGGTGTGGCATGGTAGGTGCTAAAATGTGCATATTCAATAATTTAAACACAAATACTGATCATGTAAGTTCTCAGAATCCTATATATACTCAAGGAACCCAAAAGTAACTGATTGGTTCTTATTCTAGAAAAAACAAAACCTGCACTGCACTCTCAGTCTCTCAGGGTCCAGTCCACTGAGCTGTGTAACAGGCCAGATAATGTTACCCACAAAGAGATGCAGTGCTGTTACATTTACAAAGAGCATCTTGGTAATACAGTTTTCACATTATCAGTACTTCAGAACATATATATTTTAAAGTATGCAGGTGATTTTGTCATCAATCTAAAAATTTTCTAATGCCTGTCTAAAATGCACTGAAGGCCCTAGATATTTCAGGAAGCTAATTTAATGGATATGTGTTATCTGGCTTAATTCAACATGTAAAAAACAAAAACTAACTGCTGTCACATGAACTCTGACTCATAACAACCCCACAGGACAGAACAGAACTGCCACATAGAGTTTCCAAGGCTGTAAATCTTAATGGAAGCAGACTACCACATCTTTATTCTGTGGAGAAGATGGTGGGTTCAAACTGCTGACCTTGTGATTAGCACCCGAATGCTTTAACCACTGCTCCACCAGGGTTCAAGTCAATATGCACTAAATGCATGTTCCAGAAAGATCTGTAACTTAACCTAAAGCTCTCACATAGTGTAGGAACTCTGAATTCAGGAACAGAGTGAATACATGTCCTTGTGAATTTTTCTGAAGCTTTCCTTAGGTTGTCAAAAGGGGCATTCAGAAAGGGTAATAATAACTGATGTGAACAGACAACAGGACAGGACCCATACCTCATACAACCTAAAAATCTAATTCAAAACAGAGCAAAGACCTAAATATAAAATACAAAACATTAATGTTAATGGAAGAGAAAAGAGACAATGCTAGGAACTCTAACATATGGCAGTATAGAAACCATAGTGAAGAATGATGAAACAACAGAAGAGAAACCACGTAACAGGGAACTCCTAAAAAAATTCAAACAATTATGCTCATCAAAATACCAAGGCTGGCGATGCAGAGTGACAACAGATTGGATGCACTTTATGGTTCTATGTATCTATGGGATGTCATCCTGTTGACCTCTGACTGGAGGAAGGAGAGTGGACGGAGAGGAGGGGAAAGGAGGCTGTTGGGAGGATGAGACATGTATGGAGCAGAGAGGAATAGTGTGCAGTCACCGGACAGGGAGAGCAGTGGAAGCTGCTTATAGGTGGGTATGTAAATTTATACGTAAATGTACACTTTCACTCAGTCATATTAAAAAAATATATGTTAAAAAAAAACAAGGCTGAAAAAGAGAACCTAAAGACTAGGAAAACTTTTTTGGATAAAACATATCCAACAAAGGCCTCATCTCTAAGATTTGTAAGATATTGCAAGACATCAACAATAAAAAGACAGATAATCCAGTCAAAATGTGGGTGCTTGATATGTACAGACACTTTATAAAACACAATATTCAGTTGCCTAAAGGACACATGAGGAAATGCTCAAGATCATTACCCTTCAGAGAAATCAAAATTACAACTACACTGGAAAACCATCTCACCCCCAACAAGGCTAGCATTAATCTAAAAACAAAATAATAAATGTTAGAGAGCAGTAAAGAAGAAAACTTATGCACCAATGGTAAGACTGTAAAATGGCACAACTCCTTTGGAAAATGACTTAATGCTTTATTAAACAGCTGAAAATAAATACCTATCATCCAGCTATCCCACACCGAGCAATATAGCCTAGAAAAATAAAAGCCGTCACACAAACAGATACGTGTGAATCTTGTTTCCTGCAGCACTGTTCCCATTACCAAAAAGATGGAAACAACCTAGGTGCTCGCCCAAAACCAAATGGGTAAAGAGATTATAGTGCGCACACACAACAGAACAGCAGACAATGATATACAATGACGAAACATCACACAACACAGATGAAGCTAGGACCTGTGGTGAGGGAAAACAGTCTGCCACAAAAGGACAAATATTGTAGGAAATTACAGTAATAATTCAAGAAAAGGTCTAAACACGGGAAAAATGCATTCTTTGAGGATTATAATAGTAACTTGGCCCAAGGAAGACAGCAAATCACTAAATAGATAGCAGACATAAATCAACTTTGGTGAAAGACAGGACAACACACAATACAGGGGAAGTTTGCCCAACTGGACCACAGCAAAAGCTACAAAGTTTCCTGTACACATACAAACATTCTGAGGGTCAGAGTAGCTGGGGCTATAGCCTGGATACCGTAACAACTAGCATAACAAAGTTTATTAAGAAAAGGTTCTGCATCCCACTCTGGTGAGTGGCCCCTACATTCTTCCAAGCCTGTAAGCAGCCATCTAATATGCATCCATTGGTCCCATCCAACCTGAAGCGAGAGATAACCAGGAAAACCAAAGACAAGGAAAACAAAGACCACGAGACGGAAGGACACATGAATCATAGACTACCAGCTTAAGAACTCGGTGGTATCTGGCTACCATGAGAAGGCAGGAGGGGACAGCAAAGCTGGTGATGAGGCAACCAAGGTCAGGAAGGGAGTGCTGGCATGTAACGGGGTTGGCAACCAATGTCACAAAACAAAACGTGTATCAATTTGTAACGAGAAACTAGTGTGCTCTGTAAACCTGAATCTGAAATACAATTTAAAAAAAAACCTGTCTGGATTCAAGTTCAATGAAACAATCATAACCCATAAGAAAATGTAAATTAACTCATCATGACACCATTTATCAAATAAATGGGTTGTGAGAAACTGCTGAGGACGAGGTGCCTGAGCTCACCTTCACGAAGTAGTCAAACAGTGGCCTGTATTTCTTGCCTTCAAGATATGCACCAGGAAATCTAGGAACAGAAAGGCAAATTCACAGTTAAACTAAAATAATCAAACTCCCCTGTAGCCACATCATTGCTACCACCCTCCTCTGGTTTGCTGTTTTGTCACCAATGCTGACATACGAGTATATTCAGTATTAGAACTGAATGTTTAAACATTAAACCTGAATAACTCTTGGTAATACAGCTTTTAACTTTTTTTACTAAGCACACACACACCGACAAATCTGTGTAATCACCTTTCAAGGATCTCATAGTCATCCTCCACTTTATAGAGGGCTGATAATCTTGCTTCCATTAAAATCAGTGATTTTCCTTTGACAGTATCTATGAGCAATGGAAAAGATAGACTTCAGTACCACTCAGACTTCGGATTACTCTGAAAACACATATTAGGTGTACCTTTTTCCCCTCAAACGAGCACGGTACTCACAGGGGAAAACTCCAAAGAACACTATGGTACACCACTTTCCAGGAAAGAAAAGACAAAAACATTAAAAGAATTCAGGCAGCAAGCACACTGGTTATTAACTGCACCTGCATCTATTTTTTAAAAAAAATTATCTTTCTTTTTCCTTCCACTGATAATGCGAAGATGGCCAATTAAGTTCATGAGCTCACTCTGCGAAAAGTGCTACATGCCTCACTGCTGACATCACTGTGGTCACCCTTACAGTACTCCCTTTGGGAAGCTAACACACCAACACCACGCCCTAGTTCACCCTTCAGAGCAATTTGGGAACTCTTTCTAGAATGGCCATCAGAGCTGTTCCCATTACCCTTGATGTCCTGAATGTCATCCAAGTGTATTACTTTCAATATTTCCTTTATCTTTGGGTAAAGAAAAAAGTCACTGGCGACGAGATTAGGTGAGTTAGGACGATGTTTCAATACAATGATTTGTTCACTGGCTAAAAACTCCTCCCTCAAAGACAATTATACAATTAAGCCTGTGAGGTAGCATGCACAATGGCCATTCCAGAAAGAGTTTCAAAACTGCTTTGAAGGATGGGGTAGGCACTGGCTTCAGTGCATAGCTTCCCAAAGTGATCATGGTGATACTCAGCAGTGAGGTATGTAGCACTTAGAGCAATGAAGTTTGTGGACTAAATTGTCAGACCTTGTATGTAACTGTGTAGAAACTGTAACATGACAGAACCACGTAGTTCACAAAGGAAAAATCTCCCTGTAAGTCCCCCTGCTCTAGACATGGTCATTTGGTTGTCTATTCCTGTAGTGTTTTTCTAAGGAAAAACTCACATCATGTAAATGAGCAAGCTAATTTTTTTTTTTTAGAAATTACAAAATAATACTCTAATTTTATACCTTGTTTTCATTTAATATATGTTAGCACATACATGTTTCTCATTCCTTAAAACAGCTGTTTTAGATCTCATTTTATAGAGGTATAAGTACCTTTAACAAAAAGTTTGTTTTGCTCCAATTTTCACGACCAGGAACACTCAACATCCTTTTATGTATCTTTGTACCCTTACTGAAAGTTATTTCAGGAGAATACTATCCTAAGACTGGGATAGTTAAAGCAGAACCACCACCTAAAATATGACACTAACGACTGTCTTACTGAAACTTAAGTTAGCCAATTGAAACTCCCACCTATAAGGCACAGCAGCCCCAGGTGGTGCAAATGGTTAAACAGTTGGCTACCACCAAAAAGTGGGGCAGTTCAAATCCACCAAGAGATGCCTTGAAAGACAGGACAGTGCTCTCCTTCCACAAGATTACAGCTTTGAAAACACAACAAAGTAGTTCTATTCTTCACAACAAGTTGTCAGTCAGAGTAGAGCTGACAGCAACTAACAATAAACAACATGTCCAATATTCAGTTTACCAGAAGAATCCACAGATCACCGCAGACCTTTCAGTTCATTGCACAACAGGTTATAATAAAGCTGGAACTCACAGAGCTCTGGCTTCACAATAACTTTCTTGTAAGTAGAGTTCCTAAATGACACTCAAGAAACACGGCCTGTTAAGCCCAAGAATAAGATAGCTCCCAAGGCAATCATGCTGGTTTCAGAAAGATCACTGTAATACAAAGAGAATTTGTGAAAACTGCATTATCCCTGCCCTAGAGAAGCAGGTGCAAAAACTTAGAAGTAGGCCCTCACACACTTAACAGTTCCGCTTCCTAACAGCAATCACTGAAAACCAACTCTTATTTTCACATACTTCCAAAGAAGAAAAAATAAAGAATTCCTTCCCTCTCTTTTTTCCTAATATTCCCCATTATTTTCTTAATATTCTTTCCTTGCCAACACAAGTTATTATGAATCAAGTTAACTCTTGTAATACAGCTTTTTTATAGCTTTGGATTTTTCTTTTCCTGCTTCTCATCATACACCCCACCACCACCACACACACACACAAAAACCCTACCCAAATATGAAGGAACTAATGTGCAACAAGCACTCATCTTTTTTTTAATTATAAATCTCTATGGAAAGAGATTATTTGAGACTGGAAACTCTCCCAGGAGATGCTGGTAAGCCATAAAAATAACAATGTAACATCATCTCAGAAATTTCCGTTTTTCATCTGCAATAGGCATGATGTGTAAAGCTTACTGCATTTTTGCTTTCTGCCTTTTACGTCTCTAAACTATTTTGTTGTTACTTTTCAAATCAAAAATGAAAAAAAATTTGGAAAGGTAATGATTCTGGTGAAGTCAAATACTTTTCAGAGCCTTTTATTTTTCCCCTAAAAACAAATGTATGATCCCGTGATTTTAACATATCTTAAGAAAGCCTGTGATACACACACCAACCCTAAGCACCCAGATTCACACTCACCTTTAATCTTCACATACTGCAAATCGGGATTCACACAGAGGGCGAGGTTACTAGGCAGAGTCCACGGGGTGGTTGTCCAAGCTACTAGGGACACGTTTTCATCTTCCTCCAAAGGGAAAGTTACAAATATTGAAGGGTCCTGAACATCCTGAAATAGAAATAAAGTACTATTTTACAAAATCCGTAAGAACAGACGTAGAAAAGTGATCCTAAAAAGGAATAAAACAAACAGATTTTCAGAATACTTCAAGTTTCTAAAAATATTTTGTGCCAAGTTTATAAAAAGAAAACACAAAGCATAAAATCATAAATATACTTTGTAAATACTCAAAAAATGTTTGGACACTTACCTTAGCAGTAATAAATCTAAAACATGATACAGGGTGACATTTTCAATACACCAAGAGGAAGTGGAAGATATTTCATAGTAAGTCCCTAAAGAATTTGGTCAAATAAATACCTGTTTTGGAAAACAGTTACACCTTGCCCAAAACTATCTAAAACAATTGCACTGAAACACTGTTGACATGACAGTATAATATACCAGCATGAAGTTCATTAACTAGAAGATTGACTTCAATGCAAAAATATCAAGGATTTCAAAATAAATGCTTCTCAAGTAGAAAAGATAATTTCCCAGAACAGAAAGGAAAAATGTGCTGTCACTGGGCAAGGAGAGCAGATGGAGCTGCGCATAGGCAGGCATGTAAATTTAACTGGATTGTACCCTTTCATTCAATCACAATAAAAAACATAAAAAGAAGAGTTAATTTCCCAACACAAACCAAATACATTCTAAATAAATGTCCATGAGAAAAAGGAGTTCTGCAAGCTTAAATTTACAGTATTTACATATAAAACATGAGAGAAATCTGAAGTGAGAGATCTTCTACAAACGTACTGGCCTATATTCATCAAATATGCCAATATCATGAAACATTTTTATAAAGACAGACCAAAGGACTGTTTCAGATTAAAGGTGACTGGAGACATAGCAAATAAATGAAGCAGATGATATAGGATTTTCTTTTGCTATAAGGATACTAGAACAATTAACAGATTAAGAATAAGGTCTATAGATTAAATGATACAATTTTATCACTGTAATTTCTCAATTTTGTTTAAGAGGAATCTAGTTGAAGGCTATACAAAAAAATTCTCTTCAATTTTTCTGAAAGTCTGAAATATGCCAGATAAAAATTATACAGAGGAAAAAAAAACACAATCTTCAGACCGGCTACAATGAGAAAGACAAAATGCGAATTGAACAGAACTTTGCAGTCGGAGTATAAATCAGGATAATACTTCAGAAAACCGTTCGCCAGTACTTACTAGAACTGAGGTCTGCACATGTCTTCATACAGCGCATGAGCTCAGAATGGTTTCGACTGACTTGCAAAAGACACTTTTTGGGCTGCAAAGCCCAAGATATTTACTACCTGTCCCTTTATAGAAAAAGACTGCTGACCCCTCTACTTGACTCGTCAATTCAACCCCAGTATATAACTAAAAAAAAGGTTCACATACACTAACCAAAACATTAAGTTATAGGAGGCTTACAACAGCACTACTCATAAAAGCCAAAAACTCAAAAGACAATACGATACAGCAATTCCACTTCTTGGAATATACCCTAGAGAAATAAAAGAGACACGCATACCAACGTTCAGCACAGCACTGTCCACAGCAGCAAAAAGATGGAATCAATCTAGGGCCGTAAACAGATGAACAGAAAAACTACGGTAGAGTCACACAATGGACTACACAACCATGAGGATCTATGATGAATTTGGAAAATATTTCAGGATATGGAGGAATCTGGACAGAAGGTATTAGTCAGCTGCACAAGGACAGATATTGTAAATTTATGAGACACACTACTATAAGGACTCAAGAAACAGAATGCTTGAAGAACAATATCCTACACATTAGTGAACTGAAATGGACTTGTATTTGCCATTCTGAACTACAAAATCATACGGTCTACTATGCTAGGAATGACAAGTTGAAGAGGAATGACACGACATTCATCAACAAAAAGAATATTTCAATAGCTACTCTAAAGTACAAAGCTGTCAGTGTGAGGATAACAACCACATACCTGTAAAGAACAGCAGTTAAAATTACTATTATTCAAATCCATGCAGTGACCACTAATGTCAAAAATGAAGACCCTGCAGACTGTTCTAACTGCTGCAGTCTGAAACTGACCACACATGCAGTCCAGAAGCATTAATAATTATTGGTAACTGGAATGAAGACTGGAAACAAAGAAGAAGAACCAGTAGTTAGAAAGTATATCCTTGATCATAAAAATGATGCTAGAGATTGCAGGACTGGATTTTGCCAGACCAGCAACGTACTCATTGCAAGTACCTTTTTTCAGCAATATAAATGGTAACTTTACAACTTGAATGTTGTTTGATGGAAAACACAGATATCAAACTAAAGGAAACTGTGGAAAGAGAGGATAGAAAAGCTCAAAATCATCAGTCAGAATAAGGCCAGGTAACATATGAAGAATTAACTGCTCATACAAAAAGTTCAAGTTTAAGCTGAACAAAATTAAAACAAGTCCACAAGAGCCAAAGTACAACTGTCAATACGCACTACTTGAATTTGGAGACCACCTCAGGAACGCATCTTACTCACTGCAGACTAGTGAGCAAAGTCCAGTCAAGCTGTGATCACGTACATCATCTATGAAGAAAGCAAAAAGTCATTAAAAAGACAGCAAAGAAAGAAAAGACCAAAAGAAGACACTCTAAAACTAGCTCTCGAACGCAGAGCAGCTAAGGTGAAAGGAAGAAATGATGAATTAAAACTGTGAACAGAAAATCTCAGCGGTAACACGAGAGGACAAAATGTGCAAAGACCTGGAGTAAGAAAGCCAAAGGGAAGACAAAACTTGGCACTTTTCAAGGTGAAAGAAGCAAAATTTCTCAAGCTAAAAGAAAAAAAGATCCCACCTTCTAGATGAACCTGTAAAATGAGTCAATGTGAAGGGCCTCACGCTAAGCGGAACAAGGCAATCATCACAGCACAAATACTGTATAACACACTGTTATAAAAGCCCAAGAAAAGGTTCACACAGAGAAATAAAACAATCTTTGATGGTTATGAGTGAAAGGGTGGGGATGGGAAATCACTAGCCAGACACTAAATAAAACAGAAACCACACTCACTGCCACCAGGTCAGTTCTGACACACACCAACCCTACAGGACAGAGGAGAAACGACCCACTAGATTTCCAAGGAGCTGCTGGTGGATTTAAACATTTTGCTTTGTAGCCATAGCTCTTAACCACTTATGTAACATACAAAATCAGGGAAGTCAGCATACCATGACCAAGGAACAGTCACAGACGCTGACCAGACACATTTAAAAACTTGGTGACCACAGACTAGAGACAGCTAGCTCATGTGGTATAAAACGGTTCATAAAGAAAATGGTCTATATCCTACACTGATGAGTAGCATCTAGAGTATAAAGGCTTGTGAGCAGACATCTAAGAAATCTATTGCTCCCATCACATTTGGAGGAAAAAAAATTGGAAAAAAAAAAAAAAGACACATAATGAAAATATTAGCCCTAAGGACTAATGAACAAAACAACTCACAGCCCCCACAGTGTGAGCCCATAATAACTAGATGGTGTTTAGTTATCACCACCAAATGCTGGCAGAATCACAAAAAAGGATACCAGAGAGAGGGAAAGAAAAATGCAGAACAAAATTCTAATTGGAAAAAAAAAGACGAGTGACTGGTCTGACAGTTGAGTGACCCTTAAGACTATGACCCTTGGACACTCAGCTAAATCAGAACCAAAGCCAATACTAACGTCCACCTTTCAGCCAAAGATTAACAGTCCTATAAAAGAAATATTAACATCTAGTATACAACACCAAATGTGCAACATGTACACAAAAGGAATGATAAGGCAGGAGAAAGACACGGGAAAACTGGACAAAGAGACACAAAGGACACAGGGTGCAGAGAAGAAAGAATGCTAGCCTACTGTGGGGATTGTAACTAATGACAATTATACTAATTATACTAATTAAACTAATTATACTGTAAAAGTTCAGCTAAAATGCAGATAAACAGAAGCAGTGACTCTGAAGTTCGGCATCCGAATCCCAGTGGAGAAAAAAATTCAAGGCTCAAGTTGCAATATTAAAGGATTTTATGGACAAAATACTGCACAAAACACAGTAAGCATCAAAATAAGATGGATTAGTGCACAATAAGAATCTGGCAACACTTAGCTATATCAGGAGGTAGTGTACGAACAAGAACCTAAATGCAATATGGATGGAGATACGACACAGTGCTGAGAGAAATAAGTCAGTCACAAAAGGACAAATATTGTATGGCCTCAGTTATATGAAAAAACAGGAAAAGGTAAGCGCACAGAGAACAAAGATTTTATTTTTGATTACGAGGGATGGGCGACAGTGGGGTTAACAGGCAGTTAATGGTGATGGAAATATCACTGACTATGATAACTGTTGACAATAATTCATACAACCGTAAAACGTCAAACTGGAAAAAGTTGTGTGATAACCACATTTATAAAAAAACAACCAAAAAAAACAGTACCTGCTGAGGCTATTTACGTACAATCAAAACTCATACATGATTTGGTTTCTTGATTTGGAGGTTTAGGATCATGATTTCATGGGAATCGTGGAAGTTCCAGTTAAACGGCCTAACACCATGCTGTGTGCGTCTTCTCGGCCTCCTACTTTGATCCTTAGTATCCTGGGCCTTAAAGGTTTACAGGAGACCACTCGAGGTAAAACAACTAGTCTCCATTCACCTGAAAAAACCGAGGACGAAGGAGACTGAGCAACAGGAAGCTATGGAATGTGTAGCTAACTGCACAACTGTCTCCTTCGCCATGAGATTGAAAGAATGAAATGGTGCCCAATACCATTACTGAATGTTTTGATCAAAGATTCCAAAGTAAATTCAAGATCAAAGAGGGAAAATGTGTAAGAGAATTAGAGATTCTAACAAACTGCAGACTTTTCTTAGAGCTAAGAAGGTTGGATGAACCTCTGATACTATTGCCATGAAATAATCTTTAAACCTAAAACCAAAAAATCTCCTGAAGTCTCCTTAAAAACCAAACATAGATTGGTTTAACTAGTAAAAAATGTTGCCTTCTAACACCACCTGATCTTAGGACTTATTACAATACAGTGTCATGGTAGTCAAAAGAGCCCGGTACTGGTACAAAAACAGATACACAGACCAGTGCAGACATCACATCACCCACCTATAAGGAATTAATATTTGACAAAGGCCCAAAGCCATGGACTAGGAAAAAAAACAGTCTCTCTAACCAAAGGCTGTCTGCAAAACTGGATATCCATCTTCAAAAAAAAATGAAAAAAGGTCCACACTTCACACCTTGCACCAAAACTAACTCCAAATGGATCAAAGACATAAATATCAAATGAGAAACAACACAGATTATGGAAGAAAAAATAGGGACAACACTGGAAGCGCTAATAAACAACATAAAGAGACTATATAACATTACTAACAATGCACAAAGAACAGAAGAGAAACTGATAAATTGGAACTAGAAAAATCAAACATGCTCATCCAAAGACTTTATCAAGAGTAAAAAGAATGCCTACAGACAGAAGAAAAATACTTGGCAACGACGAATTTGATCGATGTCTCCATCTCTGTAATCCACAAGGTACTCCAAAAAGCAGAGCCTTCTACAAAGAAGACATCCAGACAGCCCAAAAGACACATAAAGAAATGCTCACACACTACACAATGATAAAGAATAATGATGATTCCAGGAAACATCTCATAACCTGGTTTCAACCGGAAGACATTATGTTGAGTGAAAGTAGTCAGCGACAAAGGACAAACATTGTATGAGAGACCTCTACGATACGATCACAAAAACAGACTTGTGTATAAAAGAAAAGACTCTGACAGCTGCAAGGGAGGGAAGGAAGGGGGGGGCAGGGTTAAGATTAGATAGTTACTAGAAATCTGGTTGGGAGAAAGCGGTGACAGCACACATTAGAAACAAGAACAACATTAAGTGGACTTCAGCATAACTTGAGTACTCCTTCCATCTTAACCCAATATTGCAGGGACAGAGTAGCTGGGGCAGGGGGCAGGGGACCACACTCTTAGGCAAAATTGAGACCAACTGGCACAACTAGTATTTTGCTAAGAGAGCTCTCTGCACCCCACATTGGTGAGTGGCATCTGGGGTCTTCAAAGCTGCTAAGCTGCCATCCAAAGGCATAGCAAATGGTCCCAACTCAGCAGGAACAGATGCTCACCAAGGACCAAAATGACATGGGGTAAAGACAACCCAGAAGACAGAGACCCACATGAGTGGGTGCCTACATCGACTTGGGACTGGAAGAACTAGATGGTGCCTGGCCACCACCACTGAAAGCTGCGATGGAGCTCACTAAGTTGAGTCTCACTGGCAACACAAGAATAAAAAGGGGTGCATCCTGAGATCTCCACTAAAAGACCTCAATTGATGGTCCAGTGGTTTTGGGGTTCCCCTGGGAGCATGGCTCCTGGCCCTGATGCTACCCTTGCCTATAAATCATAACGAAGGTCCACTCTTTGAACACGAATGGACTGGACTTGGGGATGCAGAGTGACCATATATTGGATGCACTCTGTGGTTCTATGCATCTGTCGCATGTCATCCTGCTGACCTCTGGCTGGAAGAATGGGAGTGGGTGGAGAGGAGTGGAGGGGAGACTGTTGGGAGGATGAGAGAGGAACAGTGTGCTGTTACCAGACAGGGAGAGCAGTGGAAGCTGCATATAGGTGGGCACATAAATTTATACAGGAATGTACATTTTCACTCAGTCATATTAAATAAAAAAATAAAAATAAAAAAAAAAACCCAAAAGAGAAATGCTCACAATCATTAGCCATTAGAGAAATCCAAGAGCCCAAAAGACACATAAAGAAACGCTCACAATCATTAGCCATTAGAGAAATCCAGATCAAAACTAAAATGAGATTCTATCTCACCCCACCAAGGCTGGCATTAATCCAAAAAATACAAAATAACAAATGCTGGAGACACTGTGTAGAGACGGGAACTCTTCTTCACTGCTGGTGGGAACATAAAGAGGTGCAACCTCTTTGGAAAACAATTTGGTGTTTTCTTAAAAAGCTACAAATAGACATACCATATGATCCAGCAATCCCACTAGAGACTGTAGAGTTCCTGACAACGCACAAGAAAAAGGGTAGTGCAACTTAAATCTCTATTCAAGAATTAGACTTGCTGGTCTGAAAGCCTGGAAGGTCTCCTGAGAACATGGCAATTGGACTTGCTCCTATCCCAGAGCTGAAACCAGTACTGAAGCCAATACTTCAGACAAACACTGGACTGGACTATAGGACACAGAGTGACGCAAATGGTGTGTGGACTTCTTGGCTGAACACTTGAGGCTGTCCAACTGGTTCCTCTTGACAAAGGAGAGGGAAGGGTGGAGAGGAACAGGCAAGGTTGAGTAGACACTGAAGCACAGGGTGGCAAGGATGCGTACGCTGTCACAGGGTGAGGAGAGCAGACAGATTAGCACAGAGGCATGTGTTTGGGATTTTGTACGGCAAACTGACTTGGATAGGAAACTTTCACTTAATCACAATAAACATAAACTTTAAAAAATGCTTGCCGTGATCGCTGTGCGCTCTTTAAGAACTATATGCATGGGATCAACACCAATTCAAAAGATGAGATAGGACCCTTAGTGGGTAGTAAATTTACATCAGTGAAGACCAGAAGAGATGTGTGTTTGTGTCCATTCCAAATAAAGATCATCCAATTCAACAATAACATTAATATCATACATAAATATAATTTTGCTACAGACAATTCAAAAAACGGTTGCAGCAATACAACAACAGGAAGAGTCAGAAATTTAACCCAGATTCCAAAAAGAGCATAGAATGAAAGGTATCATTGCTGGCGTCAGAGGGATCCTGACAGAAAACAGGAGTATCAAAAATACATTTATCTGTGATTTAATGACCATTCAAGACATGCAACTGTGTTGATTGTAACAAATTATAGATAACATTACAAAGAACAGGGGATTCCACATCACTTCACTGTGCACGTGAGGAAACTATACATTGACCAACAGGCAGTAATTCAAACAGAACAAGAGGATAGCGTCAAGTCTAAAATCAGGAAGAATGTGTGTATCAGGGTGCTACCCTTTCACACTTACTCAATTTATATGCTTAGCAAATAATTCAAGAAACTGGAATATCTAAAGAAGAATAGGGCATCAGGATTGGAAGAAGATTCATTAACAACCTGCAATAAACAGATGACACAATCTTGCTTATTGAAAGTGAACAGGACTTGAACTTACTAATGAAGATCAAACACCACATCCTCTGCATGGATTACACCTCAACATACAGAAAACAAAAACCCTCACAACTGGACTAATAAGCAAAGTCATGATAGAGGGAAAATGCTGGAAGTGTCAAGGATTTCATTTTGGATCCTCAATGTCCACGGAAGCAACAGTGAAAAAAATCAAATGACTTATTACATAGGACATTAAGCAAATCTGTTGCAAAGGTCTCTTTAAAGTGATAAAAAGGAAAGATGCCACATTGAGGACTAACGTACGTCTATCTCAAGCAATAGTGTTTTTAAATGCCCATAAGTATTTAAAAGCAGGACAATGAACAGGAAGACCAAAGCACTGATGCCTTCAAATTATAGTGTTGGTGAAAATGCTGAATATATCATAGACAGACTGCCAGATAAACAGGTCCCTAGTGGAACACAGAGGGCCAGGATGCTCTTAAAAGAAAGGATGGCAGACTTCGTCTTGTACTTGAGACATGTTATCAGGAGGGACCGGTCCTCGGAGAAGGTCACCATGCTTGTTCAAGCAGAGCGTCAGGGACAGAAAGGAAGATCCTCACTGAGACAGACGGACACAGTGGCTGCAACAATGGGCTCAAGCATGACAATGATTGTCAGGATGATGCAGGACCGAGGAGTGTTTCGTTTGGTCTTAAACAGGATCATTGTGAGTTGAAACTGACTTCCTGGCACCTAACAACTTCATAAATACTTGCAAAGAGCAAATGAAGTATGTGAAAGTGCTCTAGAAATACAAGTTTTATGAACATACTGTCTGAATTTGAGCCATGAAATTCGAATTCCAACCAAGTTGATATGCTTTAAAAGCAAGAAGGCTTTAGTCAAATTCTCAAACACGAAAACAGAAAACTTACTCCCTGTTAATACCTGTTTAGGTAATTAAAGCTATACGCTTCAGATACATTAGACACCTCTAAACTCCTCCGCAGAGAATGTGAATTCCAGAACACTTAATAGGGCTCTTATGGAAGCTGTACACGGATCAAAAGGCAGTCATGCAAACTGAACAAGGGGACAACACCAAGTTTAAAGCTACGAAAGGTGTGGGTCAGAGCTGTATCATTTTACTACACCTTTTCAATCTGTACACTGAGCAAGTAATCTGAGAAGCTGGACTGTATGAAGAAGAACAAGGATCAGAACTGGAGGAAGACTCACTAACCACCTGCGTTACATAGATGGCACAAACCTGCTTGCTGGAAGTGAAGAGGATTTGAAGCACTTATTGATAAAGATCAAAGACCACAGACTGCAGTATGGACTGCACCCCAACATCAAGAAAACAAAAATCCTTCCTACTGGCCAGTAAGCAACACAGTGTTAAATGCAGAAAGGACTGAGGTCATCAAGGATTCCATAACCAACACCCATGGAAGCGGCTGTCAAGAAATCAAAAGATGCTTTGCACTGGGAAAATCTGCTCTGGAAGATGTCTTTAAAGTACTGAGAAGTAAAGATGTCACTTTGAAGAGTAAGGTGTGCCTGACCCAAGCCATAGTATTTTGAATCACACGATACGCATGCAAAAGCTGGACAATGAACAAGAAAGACAGAAGAACTGATGCCTTTCAACTGTGGTGCTGGACAAGAATACTGAATGTACCATGGGCTGCCCAAAGAGTAAAGAGATCTGTTCTGGAAGAAGTATAACCTTGGAAGCAAAGATGGAGAGACCAAGCCTTACATATTATGGACATATTGTCAGGAGGGATTAGTCCCTGGAGAAGGACATCATGCTTGGTAGAGGGGAGGGTCAGTGAAAAAGAGGACGACCCTGAACGAGATAGACTGACACAGTGACTGCAACAATGGGCTTAAGCATAAAAGCGATTGAGGGCATGACACAAAACCGGGCTGTGCTTCATTCTGCTGCGCACAGGGTCGCTGTGAGTCAGAACTGACTCGATGGTACCGAGCAACAACAACAAACTCCTCTGTCGTACTAATGACAGGAAGTTGTTCTATTTGATCAGTGAACAGACAGTAATACCACCTACCATTCTCAAATTAAATTTTCTTCCTGGTAACTTGAACAAATAATCTTTAATATACCAGATAAGGCATAAAATTATTAGTGACTAAAGAAAAACAAGACAGAGTTGGACTCATTAACCAAAGAGAGGCACAAAAATATGGTTCAAATGAACAAAATCTATCCTACTAAAAAACATCATGCATAATTCCCAGAGAAATGAAATTTATCATTTTTCAATCTTAACAGAACACAGGTGCAATGATTGGCAAAATTATCAGCTCCAGATAAGAACTGGCTGAACTGATCGACACATGTATAAAACTTCCACACCAGGGACCACCTGGGAATGCTAACGAAAATCATCACCACATCCATAACTGAATACCAAATGGGTATCTCAGCATTTCACATACCTTGTAATTCTGGTGTGATTCAAAATTCGAAAGTGGAGTGCTGCATGCCGTGGAGAAGGGCATAACTTTAACACCTCTATAAACAAGGCCTTTATTGTAGAGTTGTTTGAAAACCCACCTAACAAGTAAAGAAACAGAGTTTTCAACAATTACATACCACAAATTACTGCCTAAAACATAAAACATTTATGCCAGTTTCTGTTTACGGTTTCTGCCTGTCAAAGAAGTAAACAAATAAAATACAGACTGAAAATGCAAAGTAGTTGTTTACAGTGGGGGGTGGTGGGAGGACAGGTGGCAGGAATAAACAAAAAATTTCTCAATGGAAGACTAGATCCAAATTTCAACAAATCAATACAACTGGACATTATATCGTTATTAAAAGTGCTAATATCTGATGCTATGGAAAAATGCTTATGACATAGGAAGTGATTAAGAAAAGAAACTGACAGAACACATCACACAGGGAGGTACCATATATA
The DNA here is from genome assembly GCA_028571685.1 of Heterohyrax brucei. Lineage (NCBI taxonomy): Eukaryota > Metazoa > Chordata > Mammalia > Hyracoidea > Procaviidae > Heterohyrax > Heterohyrax brucei. The sequence goes on along the minus strand of CM053150.1, from coordinate 132,367,678 downwards.
ACCCACCTACACATACCAGTGCACATAATTACATGTTTTAGAGATGACTGAAAAATAAATTTTTACCAATATGGCAACTGTAGTTGAGATTTCAGAATTCTTTTCTTTAGTTAGTTTTCTTGGGACATTATTTATATTTCTTATAATGATTAATGTTACAAAAGGAATTAAGAAAGTACAAACCACAAAACATGAAACCATGGGGTTTAAGACTAGACATCTCTTTGATGATAATTAAACTTTCACTAAACACTTAAATGTGTTATAGGAAGCCAAATTCAACAAGAGACTGCAAGTGTAAGTGGTAACAGTCCCTCCAACCCTTTCCCGTTATAACTAATCACATCTTTCAATTAAGCAGCAGAAAAACAATGATGGGAATCTTTATTTAATTCTGCCATTATTTAATTCATCTTTATGTTCCAGTACTATATGACAGCAGCACAGATTAAATTGTCTCCTAATTAATGACATTTTTATGAAATACTGTACATATTTTTCTAGTTATTCTTTCAGCTCATGATAAACCTAAAAAAAAGGAAGTTTTAAAACAAATTTCTGAAGTTTAAACTCATTCTTAAATTATATCCTTTGATGCACGGACATTCACAGTAGAATCCAAGAAGAATGTCAGATTTAATATCACAGACCCAGCATCATGCATCAAATCCCTAAGGTAAACTGCCTGAGATTTAGCAAATCACATCTACTTGGCTTCACCTTATACTGTATCCTAATCAATTCATAAGACTTTCTGGATGATCTGGGAAAAATTTCTGTGGAAGTACTTTTTATACTCAAGAGCACAATTAAACCTAAATATTAAATATTGCTTTTACCATTGAAGGTATCTCCTATTTTTTATATTCACCATTCCTTTATGTAATTTATTTCTATGAAAATAAGTTCTTCGGGAATAATATTCTAATGCCAAGAGGCTTAAAAACTGCTTTCCTTCTGATTCAAGCCATATTTTATGTAAATCAAAAATTATTATCTAGTGCTGTCACTAAAAGTAAAAAATCACTTTTTATCAGTCCAAGCCACATGAAGTAGTACTCTGTAGCCCCGATCTAGAATACAAATAATGGTTTCTTTCTCAGATGTTTAACACAGAATCTGTTTTGTTTTTTTTTTTAGATACTCTAATCATATGAATTCCAGTTGCTCAGTGAATTGAGTGTCCCTGTCCAAAGTCTGTCATGTCAGGAAATCTAATCACCTTCCCACCCTTGACTGTCTGGATGTGTTTCTACAGGGGCAATGTCAGACTCAGAGTCAGAAGTAGCATCCCAAGGTATACAGCACTGGCTTCAAAATCACAAAGGGGTGAGACAGGTCAAGCACGTGCAATGAATCTTGATGAAAAGAAATGAATACATGTATAAATACATGAATACATATGTAAACAGGCAGTATAAACAAGCACCTATTTTTAAAACACAGCAATCCATTCTTACAACACAGCAATCCAACTCATTTGTACTTTTATACATAATATAATAAAAATAGAACTTTCTCAAAACTGGCTGAGTTATGTACATAATGCCGTTTTGCAACTACATCTATGCTATTAGTTTACTAACAATTTTCAGATTATACAAGGTTCAACGTAAACCAGCTATCAAGACGAGTACTGCTATTACAATAATAAAAAAAATCATTTTCAAACTCTTGTGAAAGTATACTATATAATGTCTCACTGAATTACACAATCTGTTATATTTAATTCACTGAAGAAACAAAACACTTCTGAACATTTGGTACAAAGCAATTTGACCAGAGGGAAAAAAAAAATCCTTAACTGGCATAAGGTCATTCATATGCTTATTTACTCTTAGTGTGAATATTTACATGTTCTCATATAAAAAGACTTACATGTTTAGTCACAGGCTGCCACTCAACCTGCTGGGGCTACTACACACTGCAGAGCACATGCGTACCCTACTACCTTTCTAAATATTTCTCAATTCAGAAAGTCATACCTAACCCCAAAGATCTCATATAAATAACTGTAGACCTGAAAACAAACATGTTCCTACCTAGATAACAGAATGTTCACACATTTATAATTCCAAATAAACCTACCAGACAGATTCCATGAATTGTGGGTACATAGTTTTGTAGTCATTATCAAAGTCAATCCACCGGCCAAGTCTGGTTACAATAGACTTAAAAAATATAAATATTAGAGTATTATTAGACAATATTTGTTACCATACACTAATGCATTTTTTCCTACCTCTGTTAAACCCTGGTGGTATAAAAGGTACAGCTGCTAACACAAGAGTCAGCAGTTTGAACCCACTCGGTGCTCCTTGGAAGCTCTGTGGTGCAGTTCTACTCCGTCCTCTAGAGTTGCTATGAGTTGGAATCAACTCAACAGCAACGGGTTTGGTTTTTGTAGTTTTTGATTATCACCACATATGATTTAAAGAAAACATAATAATCGGTGGTTCAAATAAATCTATTCTGAAAGCAGCAAACTAGGTAAGGTTAGGAACAAGTTTTCTTGTTATTCGTTCTACACGCACCTGATGCTACTTACAACTTGAACTATAACTCTATGTAAGCCTTCTACCACAGTTACTACCCAGTAACCACCAGAGGGTGCTGCTGGCAAGAATCATCAGTGGATGCTAAAATTAGTGAGTGAAAAAATAACCAAAAACAGATATTGTGAATAATCTCCCCACAGGACACTTATTAATCAAAAAGATAAAACTGCAACTTTACAATGGAGAAAATCTGACAGGCACTTCTTTTGCCAAATAAACAAATACCACTAAACATATCAACATGCCTCCTGATAGGATACATTGAGAAAGGTACAAAATCCCTTCTGAGACATTCTTGCCAAAAACATTAACTTAAACTGAGTCACAATGAAAGGCTCACACATAAAGAAACATTCTACAAAGTAACGGTTTTTCACTCTTCCTCTTCAAAAGTTAATAACATTATCAAAAACTGAGGGAATATTCCAGATTAGAAGAGATTAAAAAGACACAACAATGAAATGCAATAACGTGACAGTGGATTGGAGCCTAGATGAGAAACAAAAACGAGTAAGACAACTGGCGAAATTTCAGTAAGACCTTTACTACTGTGGCAATGTTAATTTCTGTCTTTAAGAATTATACTACAGTTAATGAAGATGTTAACATCTGAGAAAGGTAGGTAAACTATTAGCACTATTTTTGCAGTTTAGTCTCAAATTATTTGAAAATAAAAAACTAAAAACAGTGAAAACACGTGTATATGTTATACGCATCAGCCTTTTTCCCTATTGGCACTAAGGAAGGAAGGTTAGGCTAGAAGAACAATCAGTTATTTTGACTTTCATGTTGAAGAAATCATTTTATCTCCCAATGAAGAGCAGCTACTCAAGAGTTTCTGAGCAGGTGAAGAACACAATGAACACAGTCTTGTGAGAGACATGAATTTAGCAGCCTAAGTTGAAGAATATAAAGAAACTAATTAAGAGATTGGTATGGAAATCAGAACAACGGTAGGTGAAAGGCCAGGACAAGGTTGGAGGTATAAAAAGAAATTACTAGACATATACATATACATATATATACTTATATTCACACATGAGGCTGTCCTACTTGTTTCTTTTTAGAGGGGAGAGAAGACAGTGGAGAAGAGGGGACAAATGCTGGTTGAGGGGAGACACTGGAAGCAAAATTGGAAAAGAAAAGTCTCTTGTTACAGGTTAAGGAGAGCAGATAGAGTAGAAGAGAGGTAGATGCCTGGACTTTCGTATGGCAAATTAGCCTGGATTATAAACTTTCACTTAATCACAATAAAAAAATAAAAATTTACAATGATCTGATGCCTGATTTGATCACGGAAACCACTGTTTGGAAAAATCCATCAGTGGAAGAACAGGAAATTCTGCAAGATGAGTGGGTTTGAGAGGTGAAACTGATAAGGTGGAGGAAATAGGAAAAGAAAAAATAGTAAAAGCCAGGAATTTTTTCCAAGTCATATAGACATATTAACTAAGCAGACAGGAAGATTCTGAGAGCTAGGGAAGAAGAGGGAGTTAAGAATTTTTGTTTTTACATCCATGAGAAACATAAAGGGCTAGAGATCTGCCAGCAGTCGTTACTCTAAAGGTACCGCTTAATGGACACCGAGATAAGACAAGCTAGGGACAAAAAAGGAGTTAAATTACTATTAACAAGAATCCATCCAAACTTGAGTTATCATTTTTTTACATCTGTATTTTTATACTGAAACATTCAAATTAAGCTATTTGCTAAGGCAACCTGGTTGCTGTTACATAATACAGATAGGTAAGACATTAAATACAGAAGACAAACTGAACACGCTGATCAGAAAAAGAGGATTCACTTAAAGCTAACAATTTAACTGAAGCCAGAGACCCTCCCTTAGGTGTACACACAGCCTCACTTCTGGAAGCATTTCATAAAGGCACAAAGGAGCGTAAGTCATTTCAACTCTCATTTAAAAACTGAAGTTTCTATTAATTCTACTGAATACAATGCAACATACCCTCCACTCAGTAGAATATCTCATTACAATTGCTCGACACTGATTATTATACTCTGCAATCCCCATCTTGGCCACATCCTCTGGACCTCTGATTCCCAGTGTCTTATCAATTTCATATTCCTGAAAATTCATGATAAAAATGTTATTATCACTGTTCAATGAAACAACTGCAACTCAGCAACTCTAGATATTAAAACAACATTAACAAGTCAGTTCTCAGAAAATGATATACATAAATAATATTACAGAAACGAATTAAGGTCTGACACAGTCAAAATCTATACTTTTAACACACTATAAAATTGAATGCTTAAAAGGAAATAGAACACTTTATGTTGGAGACACAAACATACCACAGGTAAGCCATGACAATCCCATCCAAACCTTCTGTCAACATGAAATCCACTCTGATGAGCGTATCTTGTGACTATGTCTTTAATTGTCCCTGCAAGTATATGTCCATAATGAGGCAGTCCAGTTGCAAAAGGAGGCCCATCATAGAAAGTAAACCTAACAGAGGCAATAAAAATACACTTAGACACTTTAAAATCAAAACCAAAAAAATCAAACCCACTGTCATCAGGCTGATTCTGACTCATAGCAACCCTACAAGACACAGCAGAACTGCTCCATAGTTTCCAAGGAATGCCTGGTGAATCTGAATGCCTAACCTTTTGGTTAGCAGGCACAGCACTTAACCACTACACCACAAGGTTTCCCACTTTAAAACAGACAGCAAAATTTTAGGAAAATATTTTCCTATAGATAGCTCCTGTCACAGTGAAATCTGGGGAGAAAAGAGGAAGACCAGTGAAAAAGATACACTGGGTTAGGTATTTCTAAACGTCCTTCCTTTAGAAAGGCTGTTACAGTAGAGCTGGAGAGAACACCCCCTGAACTCTCCATTCACCACTTACTAGTTTCATAACATAAGGCAAGTTACTTACCGTGATCCTAAGTTAAGTCATCAGTAAAATAAGAGTAATGGAACATCTAGTTCATAAAGGTTTTACACAAGGGAAAGACACGACAAAACTAGCAACTAAAAGACCACTCTTTTGGTGACTGAAGAAGGACAGACAGTACCCCAAGAAAGACTATTACTGCTCAAGGCATGTGACGTGCACCAAACAGAGGGAGGCGATGACGGCAAAGGCGGGAAGCGGGAAGGGGATCAAAACTCTCTTCTACTGAGAAGACCTCTTAAAGAAAACAAAATCTACACTAATAACTGAAAACTCTTTCACTCAACTCATTTACTCAACATGTACCAAAGAAATTCACATACCTTGGTCTATGTTTTGACTGCTTTAAGCATTCCTGAAAACAATTAAATTCAGACCAAAACTGTAAGATTTTCTCCTCTTCAGTAGGAAAATCGATATTTTCTGGAACTTGATGAATCATTTTGTTGCTGCAAGAGAAATCAAATGCATTACTCTCAAGAAACATGTCTAGGAGTAACACAGTACATATCACTACCCATGATGACACATAACATCAAAACTCACTGCTGTCTTGTTGATTCCAACTCATAGCAACCTTACAGTGCAGAGAAGAATGGCCCCTCAGTTTTCAAGGAGTGCCTGGCAGATTTGAACTGCTGACCTTTCGATTAGCAGACAGCATTTAACCACTATGTCAACGTTTCCATAGTACTTTAAAAAACATTACATCTTTACTGAGATAAAATTAACACATTATAAAGTTTTTCATTTTGAAGTATAAAATTCAGTAGTTTTTAGTCACAAAGTTATGAAACCATCACCACTATCTAATTTCAGAACATTTCATTACCTACCCATCCCTATAAAAGGCCTATACCTATCAGCAGTCACTTCTCATTCTTCTCCTTTTCCTAATCCCTGGCAATGCTAATCTACTGTCTGCTCTCATGAAATGGAATCATACATAATTGAGTCTTTGGTGACTTAAAACACATGTTTTCAAGTCTCATCTATGTTGCAGCATGTATTCGTATATCATTACAATTTATGGCTAAAAAACATTCTATTGTATGGATACATCACATACTTATTAATCAACTGACAGACATTGGGGTTGTTTAAACATTTGGACTATCATGACTAACAATGCTATCAACAGTCACATATAGATTTTTCTGTGGGCATATGTCCTCTGGGAATATGACTAAGAGTGGAGTTGCTGGGTAACATGAAAACTATGTTTAAGTTTTTGAGAAACTTTCAAAATGTTTCCAAAGTGGCTGAAGTATTTCACGTTCCCCAGCAGCAGCGCATCGGGGTTCCAATCTCTTCACAATCTAAACAAACACTTGCTATTTTTTCCTTTTGTTAATCTTCTCAACAGCCATCATAGGGCTGTGAAATTGTATCTCAATCCTTTTTTTAAATTGTGGCAAACATACATGTATATAAAAAACACATGCTATCAACAATTTTTACACGTACAATTCAGTGAAACTGATTATACACTTTAAGTTGTGCAACCAGTCTCACTACCAGAACATACACTCAACCCCAGTGTAGCTTTGATTTGCATTTCCCTAATGACTAACGTTCAGCATGTTCTCCTGTGCTTGCCATTCATCTGCATATCTTCTTTGAAGAAATGTCTATTCAAATCTTATGCCCATTTTAAAAACTGTGTTATTTGCTTTATGTTGTTAAGTTCTAAGAGACCCTTATACACTCTGGATACAAATCCCTTACCCAACTTACAACTTGCATACATTTTATCACATTCTATGTAGTGTTGTGTTTGTTGGATGCCCTAGAGACGGTTCCTACTCAGCATACCCCAAGGCAACAGAACAAAACATTGACAGGTCCTCTACCATGCTCACAACCGTTGCTATGCTTGAGCCCACTGTTGTAGCCTCTGTGTCAATCCACCTCCTTTAGGGTCTTCCTCCTTTCCACTGAACCTCTGCTTTACTAAGCATGATAGCTCCTGATAACACATGCAATGTATAGGAGATGCAGTCTTGCCATCTTTACTTTTAAGGAACAATCTGGTTGTACTTCTTCCAAGACAGATTTCTTCTTTCTTTCAACAGTCCAGGGTATATTTAATATTCTTCAACATCATCAAAATTCAGAGGTGCCAATTTTGTCTGGTCTTACTTATTCATTGCATTGTCCAGCTTTCGGATATATATTAGGTTATTAAAAACACTATGGCTTGGGTCAGGAACACTTCAGCCTTCAGTGTGACATCTTTGCTTTTCAACACTTTAAAAGAGGTCTTTTGCAGTAGATTTGTCAATGCAATATGTCATCTGATTTTTATGCTGCTGCTTCCATGGGTGTTGACTGCAGTTCAAATAACATGAAATCCTTGACAACTTCAATATTTTCTCTGTTTACCGTGTCACTGCTTACTGGTCTAGTTGTGAGGATTTTTGTTTTCTTTATGCTGAGGTGTAATCCATACTGAAGGCTGTGGTCTTTGATGTTCATCAGTTAGTGCTTCAAATCTTCTTCACTTTCAGCATACAAGGTTATGTCATCTGCATAATACAAATTGCTAATGAGTCTTCCTCCAATCGTGATGCCTCATTCTTCATATAATCCAACTTCTCAGATTATTTCTTCGGCATACAGAATGAGGGAGTATGGTGAAAGGACACATCACACCCTTTTTTGATTTTAAAACATGCGGTATCCCCTGTTCTGGTCAAAAACTTGCCTCTTAATCCACGTACACACTCCTCATGAACACAACTAAGTGTTCCAGAATTCTCATTTCCCTCAAGTCAATGATAATTCATTATTACCTACACAGCTGAATGCTTTAGCACAGTCAATAAAATACAGGTAAGTATCTTTCTGGTATTCTTTACTTTCAGCAAGGATCCACCTGACATCAGCAATGATCTATCTGCTTCCACATCCTCTTCTAAACTTACCTTGAATTTCTGGCAGTACCCCATCAATACACAGCTGCAGCTCCTTTTGAATCATCTTAAGCAAAATTCAGCTTGCATGTGATGTTAATGATATTGTTCAATAATTCCCACTTTTGATTAGATCACCTTTCTTGGGAATAGGCATAAATACCAATCTCTTTTAGTCAGTTTTCAGGACACCTGTCTTCCAAATTTCTTGGCATAGATGAGTGAGCACCTCCAGGGTAGTACCCATTTTTTGAAACATCTCAATTGGTATTCCATCGATTCACGGAGCCTTGTTTTTTGCCTCTGCCTTCAGTGCAGCTTGGACTTCTTCCTTCAATACCATTGGCTGCTCTTCATATGCTACCTCCTGAAATGGTGTAATGTAAACCAACTCCTTCTAGTATAGTGACTCTGTATTCCTTCCATCTTCTTTCAATGATTCCTGCATCACTGAATACTTTCCCTATAGAATCTTTTAGTACTGAAAAATCGAGGCTTGAGTTTTTTCATTGTTTTAGTTTGAGAAATGCTGGAGGGTTTTCTCCCTTTTGATTTTCCATCTCCAGATCTTTATAAATGTCATCATAGTATTTTACTCTGTCCTCTTGAGCCACCCCTCGAAATCTTGGTTCAGCCTCTTTTACTTCATCATTTTTTTACTTTACCTACTGGAAGTTCAAGAGCAAGTCTCAGAGGCTTTTCTAAGATCCATTTTGGTCTTTTCTTTCACTTGTCTCTTTTTAATGACCTGTTTTCTCCATTTATTAAGTCCTTGTTGTTATGCCACAACTCACTGGGTCATTAGTGTTGGGCGTGTCTAATCAACTCTAGAGATGGTCTTTAAATTCAGGTGGGATATACTCAAGGTCATACTTGGCTCTCATGGGCATGTTCTCATTTTCTTCAGTTTCAGCCTAAACTTGCATACAAGTGACTAATTGCCAGATCCGTTCTTCTTCTGAATGTGGAAGAGATTTTCCATCATCTCTTTCCAAAGATACAGCGGATTCGATTCCTGTGTATGTTGCATGGAGAGGTCAATGTGTACAGTCACTGGTCATGCTGGTAAGAAAGGGTATTTGCAATGAAGAAGTCATTGGTCATGCAAAATTCTTTAATCATTTCTATCACTAAGGCCATATTTTCCAGTTAGCAATCCTGTTTCCAATTTTTGCAGTCCAAGCACCAGTAATGATTACTGCATCCTGACTACGTGTTTGGTCAACTTCAGACTGCAGAAACTGATTAACAAAAATAAAACTCCAAATTCTTATCTGTGACCTTAGTGATTGGCATGCAAATACACTTTTTAATTTTTTATCATGATTAAGTGAAAGTTTACAATCCAAATCAATCTTCCATGCCCACCTCTCTGAAACTCTGTTCTCCTCACTCTGTGACAGCACTCTTCTTTTTCACTCTTTATTTCCAGTATCCACTCAACCAACACTTGTCCCTTCCTCTCTACCTTCTCCTCTACCCTCTAGAAAGAAACCAATAGGCCAGCCTAATACATGTATACAGAAAAACCACAAAGTACACACACCACATGGATCACTCTGTAACCCCAAGTCAAATCCACCTGAAGTGTTGGCTTCAGTACTAGTTTAAAGTCTGGCCTAGCAACAAGTCTGGGGGCGATGTTCTCAGGGGACCCTCCAGGCTGTCAGACCATCAATTCTGGTCTTTCAATAGAGCTCTTGATCAATACACCCCTCTTTCTTGTGCTAAGTCAGGGACTCTACACCGTGTTTTTTCTGTCAGGGCTGCCTCTGGTGGTGGCTGGACACCATCTGGTTCTTCTGGTCTTGTGCTAATGTAATCTCCCAATCACATGTGTTGTTCTGTATCCCAGGATCATTTTACCTCATGTCTTTCCTGTTCTCAGACGTCATCTGTTCCAGGTGGGTTGAGACCAATTGATATTCCCCACATGACAGCTTGCTAGCTTTTAAGATCCCAGAAGGCACATAAATTTGAATAATAGTTGTATTAACTGGTCTTTCTTGTAGGCATAAGGATATTATCCTATCAATGACAGTGATGGACTTCAGCATAAATCTTGAAATATTCTTTTTCACAATGAAAGCAATACCATCCCTCTTTGGGTTGTCATTCATGGGCATAACAGATTACAAGACTGTCGAATTCAAAGTGACCCATACGAGTCCATCTCAGCTCACTAATGGCTATGATATTGATCTTTATGTATTTCATTTTTTATGATTCTAATTTCCCTAGATTCATACTTCACACATTCTACGTACTGATTATTAATACATGTTTGCAGCTATTTCTTCTTATCATAGATTGAATTAGCGCTCTTAAAAATGTGTGTATCAATTCGGGCCAGGATTCCCACTATTGTGTGGTTGCTATCCATTTTGAGACTGTAATTTTATGTTAAAGAGAATTAGGGTAGGATTATGACAATCTTACCCACATCACATTTCTGATCCAACATAAAGGGAGTCTCCCTGGGGTGTGAGCAGCACCAGTTTTTATCTGTCACGAGACAAAAGGAAAGGAGCACTGAGTTACAGACCTCATACCACAAAGAACGCAGCACCAAGAGCAAAGTGTGTCCTTTGAACCTGGGCTCCCTGCACCTGAGAGGTTCCTCAACCCAAGGAAGACTGATGACAAGAGTCTTCCTCCAGAAAAGTGTGCTACCACCGGGCAGGGAGAGCAGTGGAAGCTGCATATAGGTGGGCATGTAAATTTATATGGGAAAGTACATTTTCACTCAGTCATAATAAAAAAAAATAAAATAAAATAATTTTTTTAAAAAATTACGCAAAAAAAAAAAAGAATCTTCCTCCAGAGCTGACAGAGAGAAAGTCTTTCCCTGGAGCTGATGCCCTAAATTTGGACTCGTAGCCCACCAGACTGTGAGAGAATAAATTTCTCTCGCTAAAGCCATCCACTTGTGGAATTTCTGTTAAAGCAGCACTAGACGACTAAGACAATTCTCATTTTGAGTCATGCCACATCAGCAAATGAAGGTCTTGAAAACCTGACTCCATCCACATCACTAAGTTTCACTCTACTTTTGAGAGGCAGCACTTTCCTAGTCATCTTCTGAGGGCCTTCCAACCTGAGGGGCTCATCTTTCAGGACCACAGAAGATAATGCTCTGCTGTTGTTCACAAGGTTTGCACTGGCTAATTCTCTCCAAAAGTAGATCTCCGGATCATTTTTCTTAGTCTGCCTTAGTTTGGAAGCTCAGCTGAAACCAGTCCACCACAAGTGACCCTGCTGGTAGGTGAACACTGGCGGCACAGCTTCCAGCATCACAGAAATACACAAGCTCTCACAGTAAGACAAGCTGAGACATGTCCCATGCTACAGGGTATCTTTCTATTTTCTTGATGGCATTCTGAGAAGAAACTATTTTAATTTTAAATAAACTTTATTTTTTATCACTTAAGAATTTGCTGTCGTATCAAAGAACACTGCCTAAAACAAGATATGATTTACTAAAAGCATTACAATTTTACCTCTGATATTTAAGTCATCAATGCATACATTCTGAGTTACATTTTATATATGACTCTAGCAGTATATGGCACTTTTTAAATTATTGCTAAACATGTATGAAACCACACACTTCACTATTCTTTTCAACTACAACGTAATATTTTGCAATGGCAGACAGTATGTTTCTGAAAGTAAACAAGGAAAATCTTGAATTTTCTGATGGTACTAAAATTCACTGATAATCTGGGAAAAAATCTCAAAGGAGACAGAAATTTTCTTATTTATAATCATGTAACTGCAGACAGTACTTCTCTGAAATTAACCTCATCTTCCTTTCCAGTAAAACCAAAAAATTTAAACCTAAAAAGATGAGACAGTCACAGTCAAATACAGTCATGCATCAGTTTTAGAGATTCTGATGATTAGAGAACAGGATATATGGGCCGTAACCATAAAAAGTGAACACAACAGCTCCCCTGACACAGCACATGTATCTCATGACTCTTAGATACAACATGATTGTAGTATCAAGTATATAACTGCACAGTACAGATAACACAGAATACGTATCTCATGGATTGAACCAAGTTCCCCCCCCAAAATACATATAGTAATTTAGTAATTTGGCTGATACGATTACCAGTGTTGTGTCACTGCCCTCTGTTTTTTAACTTTCCTAGGCTGTATGTTAAAGAGGATTACGGCAGGACTGTAAATCTGTTCCTAAGGTCACCTCTCTGCTCCACTGTACGACAAATTTTCCCAAAGTGTGACTTATACTACCCTTTGTCCTTTCATTCTACAAGAGATAATACGAAAGGGAAGCATGCGGAGAATTAGTAACCTTACACCATCAAGAAAGAAGCAGGAGGCGGAGTCAAGATGGCAGACTAAGCACACATCTCCCTATATCCCTCTGGAAACCAAGACCTGAATTGAGAATCAAACGGAGCCTTCTGGTCACCTAGTGAGCCTCCAGGACATGGCATAGGGTTGTTAACTTGGACTTCATGCTACTGAGGGAAAAACCTCCTCTCTTTTGCTGACTCTCGCTCCTGGCTAGCTCTGGCTCTCATGGACTGAAGGTAAACACACCATTTTGACTTTGTTTTTTCCCTCTGTCTTGGCTGGTGGGTAGAGCTGGGTCTTGGCTACCGGCTAGATGCAGATGCACAGCTGGGGGATAAGTCAGGCGAAATTCCCCTATTTTGAGAGCCAGGCTTAGGACTCTGTTAATCTAGCCACTTTGGACCTGTCTTTTCACCACTGCCACAGCATGGTTTGTACAGCACCGCACTGCCAGTGTGCGGGATGCCCTGTTGGATACAGAGATTTTAGCAGGACCTAATTCTTGGCCTGGGAGCCAGAGCCTGCAAACAGGACAGCACTTCTCCGACAGAAAAGCAGTAGTTTACACAGTGTGACCTACGGTGGGGGCCTGGCAACAGAGGCAGAGGAATCACTATTTCTCAGCACCTTTAGTCACTCTATCTGCTGACTGTGTGGAGGGCACCATCTTGGATATGGTGGCTGCAGCTGGACCTATTTTTTAGCTTGGGAGCCAAAGCCTGCCCACAGGAGACCGCTTTCCTACCAGAAAAGCAGAAGTTTACAGTGTCACCTAAGGCTGGGTCCTGTCAGCACAGGCCAACAGGGCAGCAGCACTGCTGTATTCTGATCTAGTTTATATCATCTGGGGTTGGTTATAGAGGTGCTTACTTTGATAGTTGGGAAGAGGGACCTCTACACCTGAAAACCTGACTGACTTGGGAAGTGCTCAGATATCTTTTAAGACAGCATAGGACAACATCTGCTGTCCTTCCTGACTGTATCTCTTCCAGCCTCTACTTACTCACATGTGACCTAAAAAGCAACAGACACTTCTGGCATACAAGACATCACTCACGGCTTCAGAAGGCACCCAGACAAAACAACCGAGTTTTCCAGATGAAGAAACTTTTATGAAAGCATCAGAAAGTGAACACAAAATGATTATATACAGAGCCCTTCTAGACCTTATACAAAATGCAGCAGAACAAAAGGAAAAATTAAGCAAGATGTTCGATCTGATGGAACACCAGTACTCTGAAATCCAACAGATCAAGAACAAAATCAAAGACATAGAAACTTCAATGCAAAACCATGAAAACAGAATGGAACAAACGGAAAAAAGAATTTCTGACTTGGAAGACAGAGCTACTGACACCAGTATCTATGAGCAGAAATCAGAAAAAAGAAACAAGAAAAATGAAGAAGCATTGAGAAGCATATGGGACGCTATTAAGAGGAACAATCTTCGATTAACTGGAGTCCCTGAACAGATGAGACACCCGAGAACACAGAGAGTATCGCTGCTCAGCTGCTGACAGAAAACTTCCCAGAAATCATGAAGGAAGAGAATATAAACATCTCAGATGCATATAGTACGCCACTCAATATAGATCTCAAAAGAAAGACTCCAAAACATATTATAATCAAGCTTAACAAAATGAAACATAAGCAGCAACTCTTAAACGCAGCAAGACTCAAAGCAAACTTAACATTCACAGGGAAACCCTGTAGGCTCTCGTCAGATTTCTCAGAAGAAACCATGCTGGCACGGAGACAGTGGCATGACACATTGAAAGCCTCAAAGGAGAAGAACTTCCAACCAAGAATTATATACCCTGCAAAACTATCTTTCAAATACGAAAATGAAATTAAGACATTCCCAGATAAACAGAAACTCAAGAGACTTTGTAAAAACCAAACCCAAACTATAAGAAATGCTGAAATAAGTTCTTGGCTTTGGCTTAGAAGAACAAAACCAGTAAATTTATATTTTAGAATGACACATTACTCAGAACTCTACTCAGTTAGGGAAGGCTCCAAAGTCAATCACAGCTTTAATACTGAAAGAAGCAATCCAGTGACTATCATGAAAACTGTGATGCCATCATATTAAAAAGAGAGATGTAGTAGAGTTGTTATAGTCCTTCCACATGGAGAGGAAAATGACAAGACTGGTAGTAATTAAAATTGGGTTTATATATAATTAATTAAGGGGATAAAAGGGGAAGCTGTAAAGCACAACTAAGATGTATCATACCATTTCAAGAAATGTAACACAAGAGTCTCAGCAACCACAAAAATAGCTCTGAAAAAGGTGAAAAATCAACTAGCAAAAAAGAATGTCCCAGAACAGACAAATAAGAACAACAGAGAAAACATCAACACAAAAATAAACATATCACAATGGCAGCCATGACACATACCTATCAATAATTACATTGAATGTGAATGGACTGAATGCTCCAGTAAAGAGACATCGAATGACATCTTGGATCAAAACACATGACCCATCCATATGTTGTCTACAAGAAACTCACTTGAGACCTAAAGATAGGAACAAACTGAAAATTAAATGATGGAAGAATATATATCAAGCTAACAATGAACAAAGAAGAGCAGGTGCCGCAATTCTAATCTCAGATAAAATCAATTTTAATGTCAAATCTACCATCGTGGACAAAGTTGGACACTATTTATTGCTGAAAGGTGCAGTATACAAGCAAGACTTCTTAACTATATTAAATATTTATGCATCTAATATCAGAGCACCTAAATACGTCGAAGAAACACTGACTACACTCAAAAAAGAGTTAGATCACTGCACAATAGTGTGAGACTTCAACACTCCACTCTCAGTACTGGACAGATCATCTAGAAAAAAACCTCAGTAAAGATACAGAAGACCTCGTCACAATTAACCAACTAAATCTCATCCATACATACAGAACTTTCAACCCATCAGCATACAACTACACCTTCTTCTCCAGTGTACATGGAACATTCTCCAGAATTGACCATGCATTAGGACAAAAACACACAGCCAAAAAACACTTGCAGTCATGTTTAAGATCTTTAGTTATTAAAGAAATTCAAATCAAGACTACAATGAGATACTATCTCACCACAACAACACTGTCCATGATCCAAAAAACACAAAACAACAAATGCTGGAGAGGCTGTGGAGAAAGTGGAACTCTTCTACACTGTTGGTGGGGTTGCAAAATGGTCCAGCCTCTCTGGAAAGCAATCTGGTGCTTCCTTATAAAAATGGATATAGATATCCCATTTTACAAAGTAATTCCACTACTTTGAATATATCCTACAGAATCAAGGCCTTTCACACCAACGGACACATGCACAAGAATGTTTATCGCAGCACAGTCCATGACAGCAAAAAGATGGAATCAACCCAGATGCCCAACAACAGAGGAATGGATAGGTAAACTACGGTATATATACTGAATGGAGCACTACGTAATGATAAAGAATAATGATGATTCCAGGAAACATCTCATGATCTGGTTTCAACTGGAAGACATTATGTTGAGTGACAGCAGTCAGCAACAAAAGGACAAATATTGTATGAGACCTCTACGATAAGACTTCAAAAACAGACTTATGTATAGAAGAAAAGACTCTGACATCTCCAAGGGATGGGAGGGAGGGAGGTGAGGGGGGAAGGGTTTAGATTACAGTTGCTAGAAAACCGGTTGGGTAAAATCAGTGATAGCACACATTAGAAACAAGAACAATATTAAGTGGACTTCAGCTTAACTTGAATACTCCTTCCATATTAACCCAATATTACAAGGGTAAGAGTAGCTGGGGCAGGGGGCAGGGGACCATGCTCTTAGGCAAAATCAAGGCCAACTGGCCCAACCAGTATTTTGCTAAGACGAGTCTCTGCACCCCACACTGGTGAGTGGCGTCTGGGGTCTTAAAAGCTGCTAAGCCGCCACCCGAGGGCACAACTAATGGTCCCAACTCAGGAGGAACGGATGCTCACAACGGACCAAAATGACACGGGGTAAAGACAACCCAGAAGACAGAGAGACCCACATGAGTGTGTGCCTGCATCGACTTGGGACCCAAAGAACCAGATGGTGCCCGGCCACCACCAGTGACAGCCGTGATGGAGCTCACTAGGTTGAGTCTCACTGGCAACACAAGAATAAAAAGGGGTGCACCCTGAGATCTCCACAAAAAGACCTCAACTGATGATCCAGTGGTTTCGGTGTTCCCCTGGGAGCATGGCCCCTGGCCCTGATGCTGCCCTTGCCCATAAATCATAACAAAGGTCCACTCTTCGGACACAAACGGATTGGACTTGGGGATGCACAGTGATCATATATTGGATGCTCTTTATGGTTATATACATCTATAGGATATCATCCCGCTGACCTCTGGCTGGAGGAAGGAGAGTGGGTGGGGAGGAGGGGAAAGGAGACTGTTGGGAGGATGCGACATGTACAGAGCAGAGAGTAAACAGTGTGCTGTCACTGGCCAGGGAGAGCAGTGGATGCTGCATATAGGTGGGCATGTAAATTTATACGGGAATGTACACTTTCACTCAGTCATAATTAAAAAAAAAAAAAAGAATCACCAAGAGTACAGTCTGTCCTTCAGACCCGAGGTTCCTGTACCAAGATGCCCTGGCACAAAGACTGATGCAACGCAAGCACTTTTCTGCTGAGCTGAGAAAGAAGGAAAGCCTCTTACCTGATGTGGAGACTCTGATTTCAGACTTATGACCTACCAGACTGTGTAAGAATGAACTTTTCCTTGTTAAAATCATCCACTTTGTGCTATTTCTGTTAGAGCAACACCAGACAACTAAAACTGAATTTGATACTGACAGAGTGGGGTGCTGCTGTAACAAACACCCAAAATGTGGACATCGTGTTGAAACTGTGAAAGAATAAAAGACTCAGAAGGAACTCAGGAGAACTTTTAACACCAATGAAGGGAAAGATGGTGAGAAATGAACAGCAGAGAACCAGCAGCAGCAGCCAACGGACAGGCAGCAGCAGCACCAGACCAGCATGAGATGGCACTGGAGCTGACCTACAGAGCAAGACAGCAGAGTACCTGCACACTGCCATTTCCTGGTAGAGTAGGGTACCTCTGGGAACTTGAAATCAGTTGAGATACAGAACTCTGGAACATCTGCTCCAGCAAGGCAGATGCCAGCTTTGAGCCCCAGGCCATTAGGCCATAGGGAAGCAGAAGCTGAAGAGACAAAGTACATGCAAAGCTGAGCTGCCCTAGTCTCAAAAGGTATGGCCGTGACCTCTAGCATTTGAAAGAGTGGAGCCACGGCTTTCTCTGTTAGTAAGGGTGGGATTGCCACTCACTTGGGATTAGGGTGCACCTAACGCCAAGGGGACAGAGTTCATGTCTCAGTGGGCCTAGAAAGCAGAGGTACAGCACAGAATTGGGAGTCTCCTCTGGAATTCAGAGATTACGGCCATTACTAGAGTCTGGAGGGCAAGATCACTCTGTAAAATGTCTCGGAAAATGGAAGGTTGTTTTCAGAGCTTTGAAGGCTACTGTAACGTGTTTGGTGAATTGCTTGTTACTTGTTAATGCCTTCTTTCATGAAATTTCCCCCATCTGTAATGGAAATGTACAGCTTGTGCCTGCCTGTTTCACTATTATACTTTGGAGGCAGATACCTGAATTCTTGATTTCACATATGTAGAGGAATTTTTGTATTGTGGACATGGAAATGATCTAAGAATTTTGCTATTATATGAGATGAACATGTTTTTGCTACGACTTTTGCTGTGATGGGATGAATGCATTACATGTTTCCCAAAATGTGATTATTTGGGGGGCCAAACGGTGGAATGTCATGGATTGAATCGTTTCCCCAGAAAATACATACATAAATTTGGTTGGATTGTGAATACTAGCATTGTGTGACTGCCTCCATTTTGAGATTTTCCTGTGTTGTAAATTAAAGAGAATTAAGGTGGGGCTGTAAATCTTTTCCTAAGGTCATCTCTCTGATCAACTATAAATGGAGTTTCTCTGGAGTGTGACCTGTACCACCCTTTGTCCCTTAGACCTATAAGAAATAAAAGGAAAGGGAAGCAAGCAGAGAGTTGGCAACCTCACACCCTCAAGAAAGCAGACCAGGAATACAGCGCGCCCTTCAGACCTCAGGTTCCTGAGCCAAGATGTTCCCTGAACAAACACTGATGCAACATAAGGACTTTCTTCCCGAGTCGACGAAGATGGAAAGCATTTCCCCTGGAGCAGACACTCTGATGTCGAACTTACGGCCTACCAGACCACGTAAGAATAAACTTTTCTGTATTAAAGCCATCCACTTTGTGGTATTTCTGTTAGAGCAGCACTAGATAACTAAAACAATGTACGTCTTGATAGTCATATAAACACTTTACGTTACTGGCTTATGTATGTACTCAACTGTATTTCTATCATTATTTTAATGTGATCTTTCTCTACTTAAAAATAAAAAGTTTACTGTATAACACTGTATGTTTTGACTCCTAGGCAGCAGTATCCAATCTGTGTTCACACAAATGTCCAAATTCCAAAGGTAACAAATATCTGTATGCTTTTTGCATAGAAAGCTACTGTGCTACCAAGTATATAATAGTACAGTACACATAAAACCTGTAATACATGTTTCAACAGTCACAATAAATGCCTATGTTGCTGGCTTATGTATGTACTGTACTCTCTATTGCCTCTGGGTTATAAACATCTGACCTATGTGTAGCCTGTGTAACTACAAACCAAACCCTGTAACCTATCAGGTTAAAAATCTGAGGTACATAATACAATGGTACATAATAAACTAATGGGCACTACTTTATGACATGCATCAAAATGTTATTAGCGTAATATTATGTTAAATATGTTTTAGTGCATCTGGAAGAATTTGGTTTTTTGCACAGAAAAGTACATCGTATACTATACACTAAATATTTGATACAAGCCATAGTTAAATGTTCCCAATTGCATATCTAACTTAAAGATACACTATATAAAATATGGTTCTCCTGTGATGTCCAAATCATAGAACGTTCTATTTCACAGACCCTAAGCAATGCATGACCGTATTAAAACTTCATAGGAACATAGGCATGTATGGAGCAGAGAGGAATAATGTGCTGTCACCGGGCAGGGAGAGCAGTGGAAGCTGCATATAGGTGGGCATGTAAATTTATACGGGAATGCACATTTTCACTCAGTCATAATAAAAATAATAAAATAAATAAAAAATAGTAAAAACTTTACAGGAACCCGCCCAATTACATATCTAACTTAAAGACAGATTATATAAAACATGGTGCTCCTACAATGTCCAAATCATAGAACGTTCTGTCTCACAGAAGATACTGCAGACCTTAAGCAATGCATGACAGTATTAAAACTTTATGGGAACCTGCCGACCAAAGTCTGAGCACTGTATACACTGGTTACAGGAGACAGGTATAGGGTTGAGACACAGGGTAGGGGCACATGGGAAGTAGGACAGGTAGCTGTAGGACCTTGGTGTGCAGGTATCCATCAGGACTGCAGCAAGTGATGGCAGCTCTGGCTGACTCCACCCTGTTGGTGCACCTACTGTCATCACCACGATACCTGGGGCCCCCACTGGCACACAGGAGTAACTACAGGCACTGCCCTACGCCAGGACTGAACAAAGACAGGTGGAAAGGAAAGCAAAGGTGGTGCTGCTGGGATTGGGATGTGCCCCAGTGCCCAGGTGTTTGTTCAGTCTGAAGACCTATGTGAATACTAAAAACGAAAGGCAAGTTTCCATCTCATTTAAAAAAATAAAACAAGGGGGCATGGCTGAGATAGCAGATTAGTCACACATCTCCTTGATTCCCTCTGAGAACTAAGGCATAGGAAAAGTAATTGAACTGAACAGTGTAGACATTCTGGGAGCCCCAAGGTCAGGCACAGAGGTTGTAAGACCAGACTGGGGGCCAAGAAAGGGCAAACTACCTTTATTGGAGATGACACAGCAGTGCAGTGACTCCCACATCTGCTGGCACAGTGGCTAAGAGGCTTACAGGTAAAGACGCCTACTTTGTTAACTGGGAAACTGTGACTAGGATCGCCAAGCCTGGTAACCTGGCAGGGACCAGCTACTAGGCTAAGCTGCAGTGCCTAAGTAAACAGCATCCACCACATCAGAGAGGCTGTGCTTGGGCCAATCACATCTAAAGAACCCAGGAGCAGCTGACAACCAAGGGTGCCAGGGCCCCACCCCTTCTCTTCTTTGAGCTGCACCATAGATACTGCTGATGCAGCACACTTGAGGTGGCTCACACAGGTTGCCTGAGGGCTCAGCTGGGTCTACATCCCACACTGAGCAACACTGCCTGTCTGGACAGTGCTTCTCCCAGCAGAAAAGCTGTTTTTAAGACAGCTGTACCTAGAGAACGCAGCAGCAGCTAGTGGCCAAGTGTAGTCGTGCCCTCACCCCCTCCCCTGTTTGAGCCAGGTTATAGCATTGGCTGATGCCCCAAAAAGACTCAATAAGTAGGGCGCCATCTTTGACAGCCAGGAGGCAGAGCCTGACACCCCTGAGGGCCTGGCTGCTATCACCTGTCACTGGTCAATGCCTGTCTCAGCAGAAAAGCAGTTTCCAAGATAAGCACACTTAGAGAACACAGCAGTTACTAGTGGCCAAGTGTGGGGGCACCATATCTACCTCCCTTTACTTAGCCACGTCACAGCATCTGCTAACAGACCCCAAGAGACTCCATAAGTAGAGTTCCATCTTTGCCAGCCAGTAGGTGAGGCCTGCCACCCCTCAGGGTCCAGGTGCCTTCAACTGCCACTGGACAGCACCCCTTACAGCAGAAAAGCACTTTTTAAGATAAACACATCTACAGAACACAGCAGTCCCTAGCAACTGAGTGTTGAGGCATCCCTCTCTACTCCTTTCTGTGAGATATGCCATAGCCTCAACTGCTGTGAAGACAGAGAGTTGGCACAAGGACTTCACCATCTTTATCAGTCAGGAGGTAGGGAATGTCACCCCTTAAGACCCACCCGGGGCTAGCCACTAAGCAAAGCAGCATCATAGGGCTTGACAGCATCTCTGTTGCCAGAGAAATTCTACATAAGTAAGCTGCACCTACAGAAAGCAGTGCTGGCTAGCAGCCAAGGCCAGCAGCACTCTTACAACCCTGAGAGAGCTACGCTGTCTAACACTGGAGAAGCCGAACAGCTTTTTGATGGCGCAAAGACAACAATCAACATCTAACCATTTAAAGAAGCAGACAACCATGGCTTCAGAAAACTCCCAAAATACAGAATAAAGAAACTTTCCAGATGAAGAAGGCTTTCAGAAATTTTCAGAGGTAGAAGGCAAAAGAATTGTGCATAGAATCCTCCTAGAGATTACACAAAGTACAAGACAAAAAAATGAAAAATTCAGTAAACTATATGAAACTGCCAGAATATCAACAATCTGAAATCCAGTAGATCATAACAAAATTATCTAATTAGACAATTCAATGCAAAGCCACAACATCAGCATTGAGGAAATGGAATGCAGAATTAGCAATACTGAAGATAAAGGAACTGAAACCAGCATTTATGAGGAGACCTTAGATAAAAGAAACAAGAAAAATGAAGAAGCATTAAGGATGTGACTCTATTAAAGACGAGTCATCTAGGAATAACTAGAATTCCTGAACAGGGAGGGATAGCAGCAAATAAAGAGAATTAATAAGGGCTGCTGTCAGAAATCTGTCCAGGCATCAGGAAAGAAGAAAACACAGATACTCAAGATGCTTACTGAACTCCACCAAAGATAGATCCCAAAAGACAGACACCAAGATATTATAATCAAACTTAATAATATGAAACAAAGACAGGCACTTAAAGGCAGCTACACTTAAAGCAATACTAATACACACATGGAATCCCTGTAGACTGTTCTCTGACTTCTCAGCAGAAACCATGCTGGCAAGAAAGCAGTGGGATGACATACATAAAGCTTTGAAGGGGAAAAATTTCCAACCAGAAATTACGCACCCTGAAAAAGTCTCTCAAATATGACAGTGAAATTAAGACATTCTCAGATAAACAAAAGCTTAATGACTTTGCAAAAACCAAACCAAAACTACAAGAAATACTGAAAGAAGGTCCTCATTTAAAAAATTAGGAACATCAGATGTATACTCAAGGGTGCAATGCAGAACACACCATCCAGAGTCCTACTTAATTAGGGAAGTCACAAAGCTAAATCAAAACTAAAATACTAGAAATAGGGAACTAGAGATCTTAACATGTAACTATGACATCATCACACTATAAAAAGGGATATATTACAGTAGTAATAGCCCATTGAGATTGAAAGGAACTTAAGGAGAAGCTAAAGATCAAATGGGTAGCCACAATGCAGACTAATAATACTACATATATCAAAACAAGAAACATAAATACAGAAGTCTCAAAAGACTCCAAGCCAACACTGGAAAGGATGACAAGAAAACCCATAAAGAAAAATGACCTAGAACACAATATTAAGTGGATCAAAGAAAACATCATTAACACAAAAATAAAGGCACCAAAATGACAGCACCAAACACGTATCTATCAACAATTACACTGAAAGAAAATGAGTTGAATGTTCCAATTAAGGGGCAAAGAGTAACAGCTTTCTGGATCAAAAAACACAATCCATATATATGTTGTTTACAGGAAACACACCTTAGACTCAAAGACATGAACAAGATGAAAATCAAATGATGGAAAAACATATACCAAGCTAACAACAAGCAAAGAAGAGTAGGAGTGGTACAATACTAATCTCAGATACAAAAAACTTTTAACATGAAGTCCACCATTGTAGGCAAGGATGGTCACTATTTATTGTTCAAAGGTTCAATATATAGGTAGCAACAATACTAAATATTTACGCACCCAATCCAGAGCATCTAAATACATCAAACAAATGCTGACAACACTAAAAAATGAAATTACTCCACAATAATAGGAGACTTCAACACTCCACTTTCAGTAATAAACAGACTATCCAGAAAGAAGCTCAATAAAGATACAGCTCTTATCACAACAATCAACCAACCAGATCTCACTGACATATACAGAACTTTTTATCCAATGACAGATAAGTACACCTTCTTTTCCAATGCACATGAAACATTCTCCAGAACAGACCACCTATTAGCCCATAAAACAAGTATCAGTAAAATCAAACCTCTGAATTATTGCCAAGCATCTTCTCAGACCATAAAGTTATAAAAGTTGAAATCAACAGCAGAAAAATATAGATAGAAATTTGAACTCATGGAAACTGAACATCACTTTGCTCAAAAAGCCATGCGTTACAGAAGAAATCAAAGACACAATAAAGCTATTCATGGAATCAAATAAGAATGAAAACACATTCTACCAGAACTCACGGAATACAGCAAAAGCGGTGCAAAGAAGTCAATTTATCCCTATAAATGCATACATCGGGAATGAAGAAAGGGCCCAAACCAAAGAACTAACCTTAAAACTTGA
Source organism: Heterohyrax brucei (assembly GCA_028571685.1). NCBI lineage: Eukaryota > Metazoa > Chordata > Mammalia > Hyracoidea > Procaviidae > Heterohyrax > Heterohyrax brucei. The sequence goes on along the minus strand of CM053150.1, from coordinate 132,343,434 downwards.
AAAAGTAGAAAGAGAACAAAAGGGCCCTTTGGGCACCAAAAGAAAACAGTAATACAAATTACAACACAACCAAACAAATGAGAGAACAGAAAAACAGCTGAAAGAATTAACAAAAACAAAAGCTGTTTTTTTTTTTTTTTTTTAAAGATCAACAAAACTCATAAACCACTGGCTAACTTACAAAAGAAAAACAGAAGCAGAAACTAATAACCCTAACAAGAAATGAGATGGGAGATGTCATAACAGACCCATCCAAAATCAAAAGTATCATAATGGAATACTATGAAAAACTGTACTCTAACAGATTCGAAAATGTAGAGGAAATGGACAAATTTCTAGATTCATATCACCTACCAAAATTATGACAAGAAGTAGAACAACTTAAGAAACCTATCACAGAAGAAGAGATGGGAAAAGTAATCAAAAAGCTATGAAACAGAAAAAGTCCTGGCTCAGACAGCATCAGCACAGAATTCTATCAAACTTTTCGAGAGGAGTGAATTCCAGTACTACTGAGGCTATTTCATAGGACAGAATATTCCTACATTCATTCTAAGCCAGCATAACCCTGACACCAAAGCTGGGTACAGAGCCTACAAAAAAATAAAAATGACAGACCAAAATCACTAATGAACCTAGACGCAAAAATCTTCAACAAAGTCCTAGCCAATAGAATTCAATAGCATATCAAAAAATAATTCATCACGTCTAAGTTGGAGTCATACCAGGGATGCAAGACTGGTTCAACATCAGAAAAACAACGTGATCAACCACACAGATAACGCAAGGGCTAAGAATCACCTGATTTTGTCAATTGATGCAGAAAAAGCATTTCACAAAGTCCAACACCCATTCATGTTAAAAACTCTCAGCAAAATAGGAAAAGAAGGGAAATTCCTCTATGCAATAAGGGGTAACTACACAAAGCCAACACTTACATCATCCTGAATGGAGACTGAAAGAATTCCCCCTGAGAACAGGAACTAGACAAGGATGCCCACTCTCACCACTTTTATTCAACACTGTGCTAGATGTTCTAGCCAGAGCAAGCAGACAAAACAAAGAAATAAAAGAGTATTTGCATTGGTAAAGAAGTAAAAATATCCCTATTGGCAGATAATATGATGGTATACATAGAGAATCTTAAAGACTCCATAAATAAGCTACTGGAACTAACGGAAGAGTTCAGCAAAGTATCAGGATGCAAGATAAACAAAGTAAATCAGCAGGATGCCTTTACACCAACAAAGAGAACATCAAAAAGGAAATCACCAGTATCATCTACTATAGGCCCCACAAAGATAAAACATCTAGGAATAAATTTAATCAAAGTAAGACACTTATACAGAGATAACTACAAGATTCTACTGCAAGAAACTTAATAGGAAGTGGAAAAATCAACCTTACTCATGGTTGTGAAGATTTAATATCACGGCAATGTCTATTTTACCCAAAGTGATCTACATATACACTGCAAACCCAATACAAATTCCAGTGTCATTTTTTAATGAGATGGGGACACAAATCACCAACTTTGTTTAGAAAGGGAAGAAACTCATGATAACTAAAGCACTACTAAAGAAGACAAATACAGTGAGAGGCCTCACACTACCAAATCTTAGAGCCTACTGTACAGCTACGACACGCAAAACCACCTGGTACTGGTACAGAAAGAGACATACTGACCAATGGAACAGAACTGAAACCTCTGAAATGTTACTATCCTCTTATGAGCACCTGATGTTGAACAAAGGACCAAAGGTTACAAACTGGGGTAAAAATACTCTCTCACAAATGGTGCTGACAAAATTGGAAGTCCATGTGCAAAAAACCAAAACAAGACCCATATCTCACACCTTACACAAAAACTAAGTCAGTCAAAGACCTAAAAACCAAACCTAAAACAATAAAGGTCATGCAGGAAAAAATAGGGACAACAATGAAAGTTCTAATACATGGCTTAGACAGACTACAAAATCTAACCAACAAATAAACGGGAATGACTAAAAATCAAACACTTATGCTTATCGAAAGACTTTATCAAGCGAGTTAAAAGACTACCTACAGAATGAGAAAAAATGTTTGGCAACTACATGCTGGATTGATGTCTCATTTCCATAATCTACAAGATACTGCAAACTATCAAGAAGAAAATGGTAAATAACCCACTTAAGCAACGGGCAAAGGAGATGGACAAACACTTCACCAAAGACACCCAGGCAGCTAAAAGACACAGGAGTAAATGCTCACAATCACTAGCTTTAGAAAATTCCAAATCAAAACTACAATGAGATATCATCTGTTTTAGTTAGCTAGTGCTGCTCTAACAAAAATACCCAAAAGTGCATGGCTTTAACAAAGAAAAGTTTTATTATTATATAGTCCACTGGGTTACGAGTCCAAATTCAGGGTGTCAGCTCCAGGGAAGGCTTTCCCTCCTTCTGGGCTCTGGAGGATGGTCCTTGTGTTGCATCAGTCTTTGGTAGGGCAGCATCTCAATACAGGTATCTCAGGTCTGAAGGACACACTCTACTTTACTCCCTGTGCTGCTTTCTTGATGGTGTGAGGTTCCCAATTCTCTGCTTCCCTCCTTTTCCTTTTATCTCTTGTAAGGTGAAAAGACAAAAGGTGGTACAAGCCATACTTCAGTGAAACTGCCTTTACAGTGGAGCAACGAGGTAATATTATGAAGGGATTTACAGCCCCACCCTAATCTTTTCTAACATAATGCACTCTGTCGACTACAGGCAGAGATGAGGATTTATAGCATCAGAAAATCACAACATGGAGGGCAATCTCAGACCAAGGAATCTTGGCCCAGCAAAATTACTACACGTATTTTTGGAGGGACACAATTCAATCCATGAAACCATCTCACCCCAACAAGGCTGGCAATAATCCAAAAAACACAAAACAACAAATGCTGGAGAAGCTGTGGTGAGTTTAGAACTCGCCTACACTGCTGCTGGGAATGCAAAGTGGTACAACCTCTTTGGAATGCAATTTGGTGCTTCCTTAAAAAGCTAGAAGTGTCATATCATCCAGCAATCCTACTGCTCAGAATATTGCCTGGTGAAACAAACAGATCCATACACATGAACGTTTACTGCAGCACTGCCCACAACAGCAAAGAGACGGAATCAACCTACGTGCCCATCAGCAGATAACTGGATAAGCTATGGTACATATACACAATGAAAATACCATGCAGTGATAAAGAACAATGATTTTAGGAGTGTACGTGACCTCCAATATAAGGACTTAACGGACTTACATGAAGAATATTCTCTCAGCTGCAAGGGTAGGGTGGCAGAGAGTGACAGGTCACAGTCGGACAGTCAGTAAGAATTTGGTTCGGTGAAGGGAGTGACAGCACGCACTAGTGAGCAGATCAGCATGACTGGACTACACCACAAACTGAAAGGTTTTCTAAACTCAACCCCAAATTTCAAAGGATAGAGTAGCAGGGATGGGAGTCTAAGGGCCATGTTTTCAGGAGACATCGAGGTCAACTGGCATAACTAGTCTTTAGCTAACAGTCTTCTGCACCCCATAACGGTGAGTGCCATCTAGGGTCCTGAAAGCCTGCAAGCTGCCATCTGAGGAACACCCAATGATCCCAACCGAGAACATCGAAAACATAAGGCAAAATGAGCCCAGGGGACAGAAGGGCCCATGTGAACGGGAGACTGCATCAGCACGAGACCAGAAGAACCCCACGGTGCCTGGCCACTACCAAAGACAACACTGGGGACACAATGTAGAGTTCCTGAGGCAAAATGAGAAAAAGGTGTGTAGTTCAAGAACGCCACTGCGGGACTTAGGGTGGAAGCCCAACACTGCCACTTGCCAGATGTGTGATGCCCAGGGTCAGTCCTGTCTTATTTTGCACGTGGGCGAGGTGAGGGTGATTTCATACCCACCCTGGCACTGCTGGTATAGCCTGCCACACAGTAGGTGCACAGTAAATCAGATTTTATTATTTTTGAACTACTTTTTAGATACAGTTTGTATCCATGGCTACTACAGCCACCTTAGACTGTTTTGGATCTCTCACAGCGGAATCACTGCAGTGGTTTCCTGACTGATACTGCCCTGTTTCCATCCAACCCTTATGCAATGATCAGGATGCCATAAGAGACCTGGTGGCACCTCACAGCAACAACAGGCTGTCCTGGTTGATCTGGAGCCTAGAGGTCTTCTTTGTGTTCTAGCCTGTTACCATCAGGGAATGCTTGGGATTGAGTAAATATCTAGGCACATCCTTTGCTTTTCCTGGGTCCAAAATTACTATGGGAAATTCAATTTGAGTTTGAAAATGAACAACACCTGATGGAAAACAGACTGTAAGAAAAAACAATGAATTCCTCAGTGGAAAGATTCTCTACTAAGAAAGGCATTCCCTCAGAGGGGTTAAAATCAACGAGCCACAGGATATGAGTGCTACAGAAGACATTATTTCTCGGAATTCTGCAAAGGTATACTTGAATCTGCCCCAACTCAGCCCGATGAGGCACTCTCTAGGTGCTGAGAAGATGAGCGCTGTGTACAAACATGGAAACAACTGTATTTCTAGGGGCACAGGCACTGTTCTGGGGATTGTTGTCTGGGTGGCACGCTGTAATAATTGAATTATTATGAACCCTACTGGCCAGATAAGAGATGGATCGTAGAGGTTTGCAAGTTGACAGTGACATGTTGGAAGTGGCATCACCAGAAGGAACTGATGTCCTTGGAGGTCTCAGAGATTAAGGATCCCTTTGTGACCCTGTACGGATGGCCCAGGTGGCATTGATATGCATATTTAGAGAGAAGATACTAGAGCAAAGAGGTGGCAAGTGTAACAGTTCAGAGAGAGAGACTGTATTACAGTGGACTTTAATGTCTTTTTATATTTCTGAATTCAAAAGATTTTATGTTGAGCATTTTTATTTACTTTTCACATTTTTTTTTAATTATGACTGAGTGAAAATGTACATTCCCACATAAATTTTCATGCCCACCTATATGCAGATCCCACTGCTCTCCCTGCCCGGTGACAGCACACTCTTCCTCTCTACTCCATACATGTCTCATCCTCCCAACAATCTCCTATCCCTTCCTCTCCACCCACTCCCCTGCCTCCAGTAAGAGCTCAGCAGAACGACATCCTATGGATGCATAGAACCATAGAGCACACACATGATATGGTCACTCTATGTCACCAAGTCCAATCCATTCGCGTCCAAAAAGTTGACCTCCATTATGATTTATGGACATGGGCAGCATCACGGCCAGGGGCTATGCTCCCAGGGAAACCTGGAGGCCCCGGACCATCAGTTGCGGTCTTTTAGTGGAAATCTCAGGGTGTACCCCTTTTTATTCTGTGCTGCCAGTGAGACTCAACTTTGTGGGCTCCATCATGTCTATCATTGGTGGTGGCCTGGCACCATCTGGTTCTTCTGGTCACAAGTCGATGTAATCACCATTCATGTGGGTCTCTCTGTCTTCTAGGCTCTCTTTCTCCCAGGTCGGCATTTTTATTTTGTAAATCAGAAAAGAAAATATATTTTTAACATAGTAATTAGCAGTGTTGCTGCAGATGGAGTAAAATGACTTTTCTAGAGTTTTATAAGAAACTCATCTGTGAACAAACGTGCATATTAGTCATAATGTAAAACACTGCTGATATAAACCTAAACTGTGATGTGACTACTTGGGTGGACCGAGAAGGAGAAGTTGTGGTGAGTACGTGGAAATATGTTTAAGAGTACTTCATCTTCATCTACAGCAAGAGGAAGGCCACAGATCATTTTTAATGCTGATACATCAGGAAATAACAGCATAAACATCTTATTTTGATATATGGAGGCAAATGCCAGAACAAATAGTAAAAGAAGTAGAAAACTGTTGTCTTTTGAGCTGTAAAGAAGACTAAGGTAGAAGATTATGGTTTGTTACTATAAATTTCTCAGCATTACTGATAATTTTTAAAACTTTGTACAATATACATTTGGACAAAAATAAATCTAGAAACTGACTGTCCCAGTAATAAAAAAAAAAAAAAAAAAAAAAAAACTCTACTGCAAGAATAGAACTGATGGTCCAGCCACTGGGATGGTCTCCTGGGAACATGGCCTGTAGACTTGCTGCTGGCCATGCCCTGAAACCAGTACTGAGATCAACTCTTCAGACAAGAATGGACTGGACTCGGGGACACAGTGTGAGCATGTGGTACACGGACTTCATGGTTTTACACCTTTCTAGAAGGCTGTCCTACTGGTTTCTTTCTAGATGGGAGAGAAGAAGGTGGCAGGAGAGGACAAGTACTCACTGAGTGGACAGCAGCACAGAACGAAAAGGAGGACTGTGCTATCACAGGGTCTGGGTAGCAGACATACGTCCAGACTAGCAGGCACACAAATTGATTTGGACTGTATACTTTCACTTAATCATAATAAAAATAAATAAGACAAAATCTTACACGACCATGGACGTACATGAGGTCAGACGTTACCCAAATGGATGTTATATAGCACAAGGGTATAATTCCTAGCTTATTTCAATTTTTCATTATACCCCTCTGCTTTTATTGCTTATTCACGATTTTTGTCAAGGACAAGCTCTGTAGATCTCTGACTTATATTTCCTAGGGAAAGACACCTTAAAAAGTATTTTCTTAAAATACTTTTCCTAATAACTTTATGTATCAATACTTTATCAATCTGGAACGTAGTGAGCATCCTGGAGCCTTTTCCTCCTCAAAGCCTACTTACTCTTACTTACAATTTTAATAAGGTTTGTAATCAAATAATCAGATTTTCAACCTAATAGCAGATTAGAAGGGGATATGGTTGCTAATAATGAAAAAGAACACTGAAGACCTTAAGAACAACAACAATCTACAGACTTACATACCTCAACCAGTTCTGAAAGCTTCACAGCCTAAGCACAGTAATCTCTCACTCACTCACACACACAGACACACTCTCTCTCTCACACACACACACTCTTTCTCTCTCACACACACACACACACGGGGGGGATGCTCTTTTACAGTCTCTTTTTCCTTTCCTCTCATAAAATCAAACTGATTTGTAAAATTTTGAGTTTCATTAGTTTTTGACATTCAAGTCTTACACAGAAAAAATAAAAGCTGGGCCACTAAATTAACTGAAATATTCATTTACAATCAGAACATACTACTGAAATAGTCATTTACAATCAGAACATACTACTGAAACAGTCATTTACAATCAGAACATACTATAAACCTGCTCGTGCTGAGTCAACTTTGACTCTCAGTAACCATGTAAGGAAGAGAACTGCTCCACATAGTTTCCAAGGCTGTAATCTTTATGGGAGCATACTGCCTACCACATCTTTCTCTACCACTTAAGACACAAAACAAACCCTTTTCTATAGTCAGTTCCAACTCAACAGTGACCGTACAGGATAGAGTAGAACTGTCCCACACTGGATCTCAAGAAACACCCAGTAGATTCAAACAGCTGACTTTCTGGTTAGCTGCTCTAACTCTCAGTAAATACTGTGCCACTTAGGTTCCTCCTTTTACTATAAAACCCAAACTCAAATGCTTTGTCACAGTCAATTCTGACTCATAGCGACCAAATATGGCAAAGCAGAAATGCCCTATAGAGTTTCTAAGGACTGCCTGTTAGATCTGAACTGCCAGCCTTTCAGTTACCACATGTGGAGTATCCTCTCCACCACTACGTGATATTACATAGAAATTGTAAGGCATTTTGGACCTTTAGCTCTTGCTACAAACAACAGCCTGTTAGAGACTGAAAGGTTTTAGCCTGTCCATTTTCTGATTTAATAAGGGACCTGATGGTTAAACACTTTACTGTGAGATAGCAGGTTAATGGTTTGAACCCACCCAAGAAGCATCTCAGAAGACACAGCTGCATCCAAAAAGTCACAGCCTTGAAAACCTAATGGAGCAATTCTAGTTTACACATAAGCTCACTGTGAGTGGGGCTCTATGGACAGCAACTAACATTATTGGGTCTCTACTGCGTCAGAGGCCAACTGAAACTTACAGGATTACATTTTAAGACCAATACGTCCTATCAGATATCAATGTATTCATTTCTATTATGTCTAATCTGCTTCTCAAGACTGGTCCTACAACCAACAAAGAATACTCCAGCCAGAATCTATCAGAACTGGTTAGAAATGCAGACCTGCTAGCCCAACCTGGATGCTGGAATCAGAGCACGCACGTTAACACGATTCTCACAGGATGAGCATGCACATCACTTTGAGACTCATCAATCTGGCAGTGTTCTTACAATTATTCAGGGATACCTATTTAAACTTTTTGAGAAAATTAAATGTAAACTTTCTAAGAAAGGGGCTCATAACTTACTGAATTTCCTGAGGGCATCTCTACTCCTCAAAAGATTAAGAATCATCATGTCAAACACAAAGGGCATCAATTATTCTAGAAAGAGTTATGTACCAGTGACCGGGCTATGGCAGCTGCTAAGGAAGAGCAGCCCCCACGCATACATCACAGTAGTGCTCTGGCCCATTTCCACTCACTGGAGAACTGTACCGCTACAACAGCATCCAGTAACCACAGGGCATTGGGGGGGACCCCAATCTCACCAAATCAACCACAAGGATGTAATCTCCTTTCTTCCCTCTTACTATAATCCAGACCCTCCATTCTTCCCTACCCTACCATTCCTTCAAGCCTCATTAACCCTAACTTCCTGTTTAATTCCTAGACTTCCCTCTTACAACTAAAATATGATAAACCAATAAAAAGAATATCATGCAGTATCACAGACTAAACTGTGTCCCCCAAAAATGTGTGTATCAATTTGGGTAAGTCATGATTCCAGTTATTGTGTGATGTTCCCCTATGCTGTAATTCCCACCTGTATGATATTACAGAGGATCAACAGTGGTTGTCTTACTGAGCCATGACTCGACCTATAAGATTATACTGTACCTTGAAGCAGTCTCTGGGATATAAAGTAGAAGGAAGCAAGCAGAGAAGTGGGGACCTCATACCTCCAAGAAAGCAGAGCCGAGAATACAGTATATCCTTTGGACCCAGGGTTCCCATACCTCAGAATTTCCCAGTCCAGGGCAAGACTGACAACAAGGACCTTCTTCCAGAGCCAACAGAGACTTTCCCTGGAGCTGACACCCTAAATTTGGACTTTTAGCCTACCTGACTGGGAGGAAATAAATTTCTCTTTGTTAAAGACATCATCAAGAGCAGGATTAGGAGAGGAAGGCATAAAAGAGAAAAATAAACGTTCTGTTTTGGGGTACCAGAGAACTGACTGAGAATCACAGTGGTCCCATGTGACAGGTTAGAACCAACCCATAGGGGTGTGCGAAGAACTTGTAAATTTTGAGGTGTTGTTAGGTCAAAATCTGGGGTAGAAGGGAGTGGGGAAGGGGGAGGGCTTCAGAATTAAAATTGGACACTCCATTCTTAATTTAACTGAAATCGACTTCTACACTCCTGCTAACTATTCAGTTTCTCTTAAAGTTTGGTAAGACAAAGCTCAGTGCTTGTTATGTTGACAATGTTCCCAAAGCTGGTCTTATGGAGTAAAAACGCCTCACTGAGACATCTGATACCCCAGCTCTTCAGTTTCCCCACATGACTGTCTGTCACACTGGGGGGGTGGGGGAGACTATGGAAACCATGGCAGCGTAGCAGTTAAGTGACACTAAAAGGCTGGCAGTTCAAATCCGCCAGGTGCTCCTTGGAAACTCTATGGAGCAGCTCTATTCTGCCCTACACGGTTGCTCTGAGTCAGAATCAACTTGATGGCACTGGGTTTGGTTTCTTTTTCTCCCAAGGTGTTGCTATGATGCTAGAAGCTATGCCACTGGTGTTCAAGTGCTAGCAGAGTTACTGTCGCGGAATCGGTTTCATCTGAGCTTCCAGACAGACTACGGCTCCAGAGGTCTACTTCTGAAAACCCTATAAGCAACAGTGAAATACTGTTTTGATGCAGTACCAGAAGATGACCCACTCATGTTAGAAGGCATTCAAAATATGACTGGGAAGTGCTGACCTTCAAAGTAGAACAATCTTTAATGATGGGGATTAAGTCAAGCTTCCAGGATCTTATTTACTGGTGTGGCATGACTCAAAATGAGAAGAAACAGCTGCAAACAGCCATTAATAGTGAGAACATAAAATGCACAAAGTATAAATCTAGGAAAACCGGAAATCAGAAATCAAATAGACTGCTTAAACATCAACTTCCTAGGTATCAGTGAACTGAAATGGACTGCTACTGGCCATTTTTAATCAGACAAATATACGGTTTACTGTGCTGCAAATGACAAACAGAAGAACAGCAAGCATTTACTGTCAAAAAGAACATTCCAAGATCTCTGCTGAAGTACAACGTTGTCTGTGACACATAATATCCATATACCTACAAGGAAGACCAGTTGATACAACTATTATTCAAATTTACAAACCCATCACCAGGGCCAAAGATGAAGAAACTGAGAATTCGTATCATCTTTCACAGTCTGAAACAGATCAAACATGTAATCTGGATGCATCATTAATTAATTAGTAGTGGCTGGACTGCAGAAGACAAAGAAGGACCAACCGGTAGTTGGAAAATATGGCTTTGCTGCCAGAAATGATGCCAAAGATCATGACAGAATTTTGCAAGGCCAAAGACTTCATTGCAAATACCTTTTTATACCAACAGAAAAGGTACATGGAGTTTACCTGATGGAACACACAGGAAACAAACAGACTACATTTGTGGAAAGATATGATGGAAAAGCTCAGTGTCATCAGTCAGAATAGGCCATGGGCTGACTGTGGAAAAGGCCATCAACTGCTCACACGTGAATTTCAAATTGAAACCGAGGAAAACCAGAACAACTCCAAAAGAACTAAAGTATGAACTAGAGCATATCCCACCTGAACTGAGACCATCTTAAGAACAGATTTGACATGGTCAACACTAATGACTGAAGACCAGATGCGTTGTGAAACGTCCTCCAAGACATTACACATGGAGAAAGCATTAGAGAGGCAGGGCAGAAAGAAAAGACTGCAAGAGATGTCAAAAGAGACTCTGTGATTTGCTCTTGAATGTCAAGTAGCTAAAATGAAAGGAAGAAATAACGAAGTAAAAGAGCTGAACAGAAGCTTTCAAAGGGTGGCTCAAGAAGACAAAGTACTATGATGACATGTGCAAAGACCTGGAGAGACGGAAAACCGAAAGAGAAGAACCAGGAACTCCTGGTATTTCTCAAACTGAAAGAAGTGAAGAAAAAATTCAATCCTCGAGTTGCAATACTGAAGGATTCTACAGTGAAAATAAGAAACAACAAAGGAAGCATGAGAAGAAGACAGAAGGAATACAGAGTCACTATACCAAAGAGAACTGGCCTACATTCAGCCACTTCAAGAGGCAGCATATGATCAACAACCAACGCTACTGAAGGAAGAAGCCCAAGCAGTACCAAAGTCACTGGCATAAAACAAGGCTTTAGGAACTGATGAAATACAAATTGAGATGTTTCCACAAAAAGATGCAGCACAAAGTGATCACTCATCTATGTTAAGAAATTTAGAAGACAGCTACCTGGCCAACTTATTGAAAAAGATCAGTATTTATACCTATTTCCAAGAAAGGTGATACACCAAATGCAGAAATTATCAAACAACCTCAATAATATCATCAGCAAGTAAAATTTAGCTAACAATCATTCAAAAGCCACTGCAGCACCATATCAAAACACAAATGTCAGAAACTCACACTGGACTTAGAGGATGTGGAACCAGGGATGTCACTGCTAATGTCAGATGGATGCTGGCTGGAAGGGCAGAATACCAGAAAGACGTTTACCTGTGTTACTGACTATGCAAAGGCATTCAACCGTGAGGTTAGTAACAAATTACGGATAACATTCCAAAGAACAGGAATTCCAGAACACTTACTTGTGATCATAAGGAAACTGTATATATAACAAGAGGCACTCTTTTAAACAGAACAAGGGGATACTGTCTGGTTTAAAGACAGGAAAGCTGTGTGTCAGGGTTGTATCCTTTCACCACTCTCACTCAATCTGTATGCTGAACAAATAGTTCAAGAAGCTGTACTAGATGAAGAACAGAACTGTAGTAAGTTTTATTAATAACCTATGATATACAGAATGACACAACCTTGCTTCTGAAGGACTTGAAGCACTTACTGATGAAGATCAAAGACCACAGCCTTCAGTATGGATTATACCTCAACTTAAAGAAAACAAAAATCCTCACAATCAAACCAATAAGCAACATCATAATAAATGGAGGAAAGACTGAAGCTGTCAAGGATTTCATTTTACTTGGTTCCACAATCAATACCCATAGAAACAGCAAAGAAGAATCAAGACACACTACATTAGGCAAATCGGCTGCAAAAGACCTCTTTAAAGCAGTGAAAAGCAAAGATATCATCTTGAAAACTAAGGTGTGCATGATGTACGCCATGACATTTTCAACTGCCTCATGTGTGTGTGAAGGCTGAACAATGTACAGAGAAGATCAAAGAATTGATGCCTCTGCATTGTGGTGATGGTGAAAAATACTGAATATACCATGGACTACCAGAAGGAACAAGTCTGTCTTGGAAAAAGTAAAACCAGAGTGCTCCTTAGAAGAAAGATTGGTGAGAAATTATCAGGACGAATCAGTTCCTGGAAAAGTATACCACACTTGGTAAAGTAGAGAATCAGTCAACAGGAGGAAAACCCACAGGAGATAGACACAACAGCTGCAACAGCGGGATCAAGCACGACAATCATTTTTGACTGGCCAGTGTTTCCTTTTCTTTTACATAAGGTCACTACACTGAACAGTACCTAACAAACAAAACAAAAACTTTTCAGTTAAGAGTCTAGCAGTTAACCACTTGTGCCACCCAAGGACACCTGTCATAGAACTAAACCAAAAAACCAAACCCACTGCCATCAAGTCAATCTCAACTGACAGCAACCCTATAAGACAGAGTAGAATTGCCCTTTAGGGTTTCCAAGGAGCACGTGCCAGATTCTAACTGCTGATCTTTTTGGTCAGCAGCTGTAACTCTTAACCACTAAGCCACCAGTGTTTCAAAGTGCCCTAAATCAATTACCTCTTAATTCATTCCCAGAAACCCTGGTGGTGTAGTGCTTAAGTGCTGCATCTGCTAACCAAATGATCAGCAGTTCGAGTCCTTCAGGCACTCCTTGGAAACTCTATGGAGCTGCTGTGCTATAGGGTCACTTTGAGTTGGAATCAATGACGACACTGGGTTTTTTTGTTTTTATTTTTGAAATGCATCCTGACTCTGAGCTCTCTGCAAAACCTAAATGTTAAATCTTTTCCCATTTTACTGAAAACCTATTTTTGCTCCTGGATTCATTTCAAACACCATCTCATACAAAAAGCAACCATAAATTCTGAATGCTGGAAGCTAAGCACCATCTCTCACCTGTTACTGACAAACACCCCAAGCTGCAATGACAACAGCAACTCCCCATCTCCTGGATAATCATGAAGTACTTTCAAATTCTGTTATAGTTTAGTCATGGTCTTCTCTCCAAGTAGGGTTCTCTTCTGGACTCTTCCACCCTTTTCCCCCAATTCTACCCATCCTTCAAGGCCCAACTCTAACGGAAGCTCCTCCATGCCCCAGTGAAGAACTTTGTTCCCCAACTTCCTTCCCAGTGACGTGTGCAGACATTAAAAGCACGTGGAATACAGCATTCTCAGACTGTGTGATCTGAGAACACGGAGTCTATGCCTTTCTCCCTTCTGATTCCAGTTCCTCCAAAAGAAACGCATGTTCAGGCCAATCATTTCAAGACAAGAGGCCTGGGACACAGAACGATGCCTAGACCTGTTACTATTTAATACCACGATTTCGAAGTAATTTGGCTCATGTTCTACCCAATTCCAGTGTGCTTTACCACAGTGAATTCTCACAACCGCTCAACAAATGAAGTATTACCATTATCCCAGCACAAAGAAGAGGACTGCAGTGCTAGGTTCAAAGCCACGCTTCTACGAAGGTGCCAAATCAGGATTCGCACCCGACGAGTTCTTTAAGGCAACGACAGACTGTCTCCCAACATTCTTCTTTGGAAATAAACATGTCAGGCAACTAATCAATAGCAATTCCTGAGAAAACATGTGTTTCTTATCGAGTTCTACCGGCTCGGGGGCAGGATGCATGCCTGACCCCGGCCACGCGCTCTCCGCGCGCTGAAGGCTCCCAAGGGCGCACCGCGGTCCCGCGGGCAGGACGGAGCTCGTACCTGAGGAGTCCGGAGAGCTGGAGTGGATCGGAGGGTGGTGGGTGGATGACCTCCGACAGGCGGACTAGCTCCAGAAAGAGCCGCCGTGCAAGCCGCAAGCCCGCGTCGGGAAATGATGCAACCCCCGGCTGAGCCGTGCGCCGGAAGAGGCGCAGGCACTAACCAGTCACCGGGCTCCTCCTGACACCCTCCAATAAGACGTCTTCCCATTGGCCACGTTGTGGCCAAGCTACGCCCACCGCGTCCAAATTCTGGAACCGCGGTCGCACTGTTACTGAAACCTCTGCAGCGATGAAAGGGAATGCATTCCCGATACCCGCGACAGCAAGACTCGTCACCCTGAGATGTTACCAAAGGAAGCTGGACATCAAAGCGGACTTGCTGTATGGTTCCATGTGTACAAAACTCTACAATAGACAATATAATTAACGGTGACGGGAAACAACACGGTGACCTCTGAATGGCTGAGAGCCCTGGTCGCCGGTGGTTAAGAGCTCGGCTGCTAACAAAGATGTCAGCAGCTGGAATCTACCAGTCACTCCTTAGAAACCATATGCGGTAGGGGGCAGTTCTCCTGTGTCCTGTATGGTTGCTATGAGTCGGAATCGACTCCGCGGCGAAAGGTTTAAATGTAGTTAGGTAAATTTTGACAACTGCATACACCTGCGCTACAACGTCCCAATAAAGATGTAACACGTTAGCATCTCCCCCTAATTTCTTTCCATGCCTCTTCTCAGCCAATGTTCACTCACCTCCCTCACCGAGAACTCTTTGCCATTGATTGGATTCTGATTCACAGCTACCCTAGAGGATAGACTAGAATCACCGGAACGAGTTTCCAAGGAGTGACTGGTGGATTTGAACTGTCGGACTTCTAGTTAGAAGCCAAGATCTTCACTACTGCAGCACCATTTACAAGTAGTTAAATGCACAGATCTTGTGTGACTCTTAAGCATATGTAAGATCTGTGCATTTCACAACATGTGAATTATACCCAAATCTACACCCCTAAAACAAAAAATTTCTGGAGCTATCGCCAGCAATAATCATATGCTGGTGTCATGGGCAGTCAGTCCCGAGGCCGTGTTTCTACAGACTAAAGCAGGGATAGGTTCTAGGGCAATGTTTTTCAAAGTGTAGCGGACACCTGGAAACCCTGGTGGCGTAGTGGTTAAGCTCTACATCTGTTCACCAAAAGATTGGCAGTTCGAATCCAAGAGGTCCTCCTTGGAAACTGTGGAGTTCTACTCTGTTTTATAATGTCACTACGAGTTGGCATCGACTCAGTGGCAGTAGGTCTGGTGAATACCTGAATCCAAATCAGGCAAGCTGTTCGCTAAATTGCAGAAGCCAGGGCAGCATACTGGAAAGTGGATAGTGCTGTGACTAAGTGTTTGGCTACCAACAGACAGAGTGGCAGTTTCAACCCACCAATCACTTCTTGGAAACCCCGTGTGGCAGAGTTCCACTCCGTCCTGTAGGGTTGCTATCAGTCAGAGTTGAATCCATGGCAACATATTTGGTTTGGCTTTGCTTATGGGAGGTATACTGGAACCACTGGATCAATTTCTAGAATTGGATCCTAGAACTCTGTATTTTAACAAGCAACCAGGATAATTCCACTGCTTACTAAAATTCCTGACTGGCCCTTCTGGAGATACCCTCCTTTCCCTCAGAGAAATCCAGAGGCTTACAGAATTACCTGGGCAGAGTCAAAGGACTATTGGTCACTGGTGTTCCTGGGAGGTATTCCATTCTTTGCTTCCTTTAGTATCACCTCATTAATTTTCCTGTACTCTTCTGCAGAAAAACAGTCATATGGAACAGCAGAACCAAACAAAAAGGGAAAGAAAGGCCTGGCAAAACCAGCTTTAAATTTTTATTGTAATCTTTTTTTAAGGATGTTTCCTGTAATGGAAAAACTAATTAACTTATTTGTTTCCTGTAATTGCTATATGTCTGCCTAACACCTTCCATATCTTCTGGTTAAAGGGACATCTGGACTACACAAAGCATGGTAAGTCTCAGATGCTGAGAACTGAGACAATGAAGGAAATTTTAGGCAGAAGCAAACTGAGAGGAATTCTGTATGTAACTACTTATTTAATACATCAGAAAGACAGATAAAAATGATCTGGCCTAGAATAGGTAGGAAGTAGTTCCTTAATAAGTTTAAGAACATTCTGAAAGTCAGCAATCACTTGTGGTCTAGAACTGTTATGTCCTTAATCAATGGCACAACTCTCAATGATTCAATAACTTAACTCACCTAAACGTAAGTGTTTAGTAGTTGTATATCTTCAGTTTATAACTAGAACAACTTGGGATCTGTTTTAAGTTTTTGTGTTCCTCAAGCTTCTGTGTTGTTCAGTTCACCTCTATCATCTGTCCAGAAAGCCCAGAGAAAAAGGCAGACTAATGCATCTGGTTATTTAAAATTTAGACTGAGAAACATTTTATAGAACTATGGAAGAAAATATCAGAAGACTGCCAGCCAAGTGCTGTCGAGTCAGAAGACTACATGTGCCAAACCTAAAGAAATGAAAAAATGAGAATTACAGAGGAAAAAAAAATCTAAATGTGATGAAAATGTACTACTTAAAGTATTGAGTCATCATTTTTCAGAGTAATAAGTTGTCTTAGTTGTCCACTGTTGCTGTAACAGAAATGATCACAAGTGAGTGGCTTTATGAAACAGAAATTTATTGCCTCACAGATTAGAAGGCTAGAAATTTGAATTCAGGGTGCCAGCTCTAGAGGAAGGCATTTGTTTTTCCCTGTAGACTCTGTTTTTTTGTTCTTTGGTGAAGGTCCTTATCGCTTCAGCTTTTATTTGGATCCCTGGTGATCTTCAAAGTAGCATGGCATCTGTCTTCCCCCATTTCTCCTTGATTTTTTACTCTCTTTTATCTCTCAAAAGAAATTGAATTAAAACTCACCCCACACTAATGCTGCCTCATTAACATAACAAAGAAAACCTATACCCAAATGCACAAGGGTTAGGATTTACAATATACTGGGGGGTGGGTGGAGGGACAAAATTAAAACCACAACAGAAATTAGTAGGTGGCGTCTAAAACTGAAAAAACAAGAATTCATACCATTAAGCATGTTAGACAGAAACATGGAGGTGACTACTAGCCAAGCCAAGTGCGGTCAAGTTGGATCCATGGTGACTACTAGGGGAAACACAAAATTGTTGAAGGTGATTGAGTAAGATTGGGGAAGGAGTTTACTATTTTTCACTGCAAATCTCGTAATTCTCTGTTTCACTTTTCCTTTTGGCATTTCAGACTTTAAAAAGTTACAAGAACAGTGCAATGAATTATTACATACCTTTAATCTTGATTCCTCAGTGTGAACATTTTACCTAATGTTCTTTATCCTTCTCTGTTGCCTTCTCTCTACACACACATATAAAATATATTCTTTATTGCTTGAGAGTATGTTGCAGACAAATTGATCCTTTACCCTTTATACTTGAAACAAGAACATTCTCTTACATGCAAAACCATATTACAAGTATCAAAATCAGAAAATGAAAATTGATACAATATTCATTTAAACTACAGACTTAGTTCACATTTGGCTGGTTGTCTCAATACTGTCCTTTATAGACAAAGAAACTCATCTGCTACTTTGTCATAGTGTGGTATCTTGTGTGTTGCTGTGATACTGGAAGCTATGCCAATGGTATTTCAAATAACAGACTGTTGGACAGGATTCAGGGGAGCTTCCATACTAAGACTAGGAAGAAGGACCTGGGGGCCTATTTCAGAAAGAATAGGCCAGTAAGAACCCTATGATTATTAGCAGCAAAACATTGTCTGATACAATGCCAGAAGAAGACCTCTTCAGGTTGGAAAGCTCTCAAAAGATGATGGGCGAAGAGCCGTCTTCTCCAAGTAGAGTAGATCTTAATGACATGGATGAAGCACTGTGCATATTCTGGGAGCCCCCAAATCAGGCATACGGTTGTCAGGTAGGAGTTGGAAACAGGAAGGGGAAAATCACCTTTGTTGGAGTCGAGACAGTGGTGCAGTGAGTCCTGAGTCTGCTGTCACAGTAACTGAGAGGCTTGTAGGTATGGACACCTCTGTTAACCAGAAGACCAGGACTTAAGCTTCCAAGCCTGAGAGCCTGGCAGGGGCTGGCTACTATGCTGAGCTGCTGTGCCTAAGTAAACAGTATATCCTGCAGTAGAAACACTGTGCTTAGGACAGGCACATTTACAGACCCCAGCAGTGGCTGGCAAAAGAGGGTGCCACTGCCCCTCCCCCCTCTCTTCTTTAAGCTTCACCATAGATAATTCTGACACAGTGTAGGAGAGGTGGCTAGGGCAGAATACCATCTTGGTCAGCTGAGAGGCAGAGTCAGCCACGCCTGAGGACTCAGCTGCAGCCAGCTCCCACACTGCGCCACAGCACAAGACTGGACAGTGCTTCTCCCAGAAGAAAAGCTGTTTTTAACACAATCATACCTAGAAAACAGAATAAAGGCTATCGGTAAAGTGTGGCAGTGGCCTACTCCTGCCTTCTTTAAGCCATGTTATAGCATCAGCTGACAGTCCCTCATAGAATCCATAAGTAGGGCACCATCTTTGTCAGCCAGGAAGCATGGCCTGCCACCTCTGAGGGTCTGGCTGCTATCAGTTGATGCTGGATAACATCTCTCTCAGTAGAAAAGCAGTTTTTAAGACAAGTGCATCTAGAGAAGACAGCAGTCCTTGGTGGTCTCTAGTCCTCTGGGCTACACAATAGTTTCAACTAGGGTGATGCCGGAGAGTCAGCACAAGTAGGTCACCATCTTTATCAGCCAGGAGATAGGGCCTGCCACCCCTGAGGGCCAAGCGGGGGCCAGCCACCAAGTTGAGGAGTATCACAGGGCTTGACAGCATCCCATTTACCAAAGAAGCTGTACATAAGACAGCTGCACCTAAAAAACAAAGCAGTGGCTGGCAACCAAATCTAGCAGAAGCCTTACACATACCCTTCTTAGAGCTACACCACAATTCCCATTGGGGTAACACCAAAGAAGCTTAACAGCTTTTTGATGGCACAGAGACAACAATCAAGATCTAGCCATTTAAAAAAGTAAATTACCATGGCTCTGTAAATCCCAAAAATACAGATTTAAAAAACTTCCCAGAGGAAGAAGCCTTTCTGAAACTATCAGAGGTAAAATACAAAAAAATCATGTACAGAGCACTTCTAGAGATTGAGCAAAATGAAGCAGAAAATAGTGAACAATTAAGTAAGCTATATGACCTGCTAGAATACCAATGATCCAGCAGATCAGTAATAAAATTATAGAGTTAGACAATCAATGCAAAGCCAAGAGAGCAGGATTGAGAAAATAGAATGTAGAATCAGTGAGATTGAAGATAAAATAACCGACAGCAGCATTTATGAGGAGAAATCAGATGAAAGAAGGAAGAAAAATGAAGATTCATTAAGAATCATGTAGCACTCTATCAGGAGAAACAACTGATGAAAAATTAGAGTTACACAACAGGAAGGGATAGCAGAAAATACAGAGAGAATTGCTAAAGAGTTGCTGACGGAAAACTTCCATGACATCATGACAAATGAGAACATAGATGTTCAGGATGCTTATTGAACTCCAACAAGGTAGACCACAAAATAAAGACACCAAGGCATATTATAATCAAACTTAATAAAATAAAATGAAGCATAAAGACAGGCACTTAAAGACAGCTATGCTTAAAGCAAAACTAATGCACACATGGAATCTCTGTAGACTGTCCTCTGAATTCTTGGCAGAAACCATGTTGGCAAGAAGTCAGTGCAATAACACATATAAAGCTTTGAAGGAGAAAAACTTCCAACCAAGAATGATATATCTTGTAAAATCGTCTCTCAAATATGATGGTGAAACTAAGACATTCTCAGATAAACAGAAACTTACAGACTTTGCAAAAACCAAACCAAATCTACAAGAAATACTGAAAGAAGGTCCTCATTTCAAAAATTAGGTGCATCAGATGTATACTCAAGGGTGCAATGCAGAACACACCATCCAGAGTCCTACTTAACTAGGGAAGTTACAAAGCTAAATTAAAGCTAACATACTAAAAGTAGGGAACTAGAGATCTTAACATGTAAACTATGACATCATCATGCTATACAGAGGGATATATTACAGTAGTAATAGCCCATTGAGATGGCGAAGAAGTTAAGGAGATATACAGAAGTTAAAGATTGGTTTGAACTTAACAACACCAAGGGGATCAAATGGGTAGCCACAAAGCAAACTAATAATGCTACATGTCAAAACAAGAAACATAATACAGAAGTCTCCACAGACACAAAACCAACATTGGAAAGGATGACAAGAAAACCCATACAGAAAAACCATCCAGAACACAATGTTAAGTGAAACAAAGAAAACGTCATTGACACAAAAAATAAAGGCACCAAAATGACACCACAAAACACACATTTATCAATAATTACACTGAATTTAAATGGATTGAATACTCCAGTTAAGGGGCAGAGTAGCAGATTGGATCAAAAAAACACAATCCATCTATATGCGGCTTATGAGAAACACAACTAAGACTAAAAGATATCAACAAGCTGAAAATCAAATGATGGAAAAATATATACCAAGCTAACAACAGCCAGAAGAAGAACAGGAGTTGCCATAGTAATCTCAGATGAAATAGACTTTAAGTTAAAATTCACCATCATGGACAAGGATGCTCACTTTTCCTTAAAAGTTCAATACAGAGGTAGGATACAACAATATTAAATATTTATGCACCCAATACCAGAGCGTCTAAATTCATTGAACAAATGCTGACAACATTGAAAAATGAGATAGATCACTCCACAATAATAGTACGAGACTTGAACATTCCACTTTCAGTAATGGATAGATCATCCAGAAAAAAGCTCAATAAAGATACAGAAGATCTTATTGTGACAATCAACCAACTAAAACCTCACTGATATACACAGAACTTTTTGTCCAATAACAGATAAGTACACCTTCTTTTCCAATGCACATGAAACATTCTCCAGAGCGGACCACCTATTAGCCCATAAAGCAGGTATCAACAAAATCCAAACCACTGAATTATTGCAAAACATTTTCTCGGACCATAAAGCCATAAAAGTTGAAATCAATAGCAGAAAAAAACATGGGTAGAAAGTTGAACTCACGGAAACTGAACAACATCTTGCTCAAAAAATTCATGGGCTGTGGAAGAAATCAAGACGCTGTCATGGGTTGACTTGCATCCCCCCAAAAATATGTGTGGCCATATGGCTGGGCCATGACTCCCAGTATCTTGTGATTGTCCTCCATTTTGTGGTTTTCCTATGCTGTATGTTAAAGGATTAGGGTGGGACTGTAAATCCCTTTATAAGGTCACCTCCCTGCTCCACTGTAAAGGGAGTTTCCCCAGAGTATGGCTTTCCCCACCCTTAATCCTTTCATCCTGCAAGAGACAAAAGGAAAGAGAAGCAAGCAGAGATTTGGGAGCCTCCTACTATCAAGAAAGCAGCACCAGGAGAAGAGCACATCCTTCAGACCTGAGGTTCCTGTGCCAAGCTGCTCCCTGGACAAAGACTGATGCAATACTGGACTTTCCTTCAGAGCCGACAAGGGGTAAAGCCTTCCCCTGGAGTGGACACCCTGAATATGGACTTGCAACCTACCAGACTGTGTAAGAATAAACCTTCCTTTGTTAAAGCCATCCACTTGGTGGTATTTCTGTTAGAGTAGCCCTAGCTGACCAAAACAGATGCAGTAAAGAAATTCATGGAATCAAATGAGAATGAAAATGCATCCTACCAGAACTTATGGGATACAGCAAAGGCAGTGCACAGAGGTTAGTTTAACTCTATAAATGTACACATCCAGAATGAAGAAATGGCCCAAACCAAAGAATTAACCCTACAACTTGTAAAAGTAGTAGGAAAACAACAAAAGAACCACTCAGGCACCAGAAGAAAAGAGATAATAAAAATTAGAGCACAACTGAAATAATTAAAGAACAGAAAAACAATTGAAAGAATTAACAAAACCATTTTTGAAAAGATTAATAAAACTGATAAACTACTGGCTAAACTTACAAGAGAAAAACAGGATTGGAAACTAATAATCTGAATGAGAAATGAGATGGGAAATGTCACAACAGACCCATCCAAAATCAAAAGCATCATAATGGAATACTATGAAAAATTGTACTCTAACAGATTTGAAAATGTAGAGCAAATAGACAAATTTCTAGATTCACATCACTTACGAAAATTATCACAAGAAAAAACAGAACAACTATTAAACCCATCACAGAAGAAGAGATTGAGAAAGTAATGAGAAAACTACCAACCAGAAAAAGTCCTAGCCCAGACAACTTCAGCAGAGAATTTTACCAAACTTTTAGAGAGAGAAGTTAATTCCAATACCACTGAGGTTATTTCACAGCATAGAATAAGATGCAATATTTGCACGTTCATTCTATGAAGCCAGCATAACCCCTATACCAAAGCTAGAAAAAGATACCATAAAAAAAGAAAATTACAGGCCAATATCATTCATTCACCTAGATGCAAAAATCTTCAACCAAATCCTAGCCAATAGAATTCAACAACATATCAAAAAAATAATTAATCATGACCAACTATGATTCATACCAGGCATGCAGGACTGGTTCAGCGTCAGAAGAACAATGAATGTGGTCTATCACAGAAATAACTCAAATGATAAAAATCACTTGATTTTGTCAATTGATGAAGAAAAGGCATTCTACAAAGTCCAACATCCATTCATGTTAAAAAAAAAAACTCTCAGCAAAATAGGAATACACAGGAAAGTTCTCATTGTAATAAGAGGCATCTGTGAAAAGCAAACTGCACACATCATACTGAATGGATACAGACTGAAAGAATTCCCCATCAGAATGGGAACCGGACAAGGATGCCCACTCTCACCACTTCTATTCAACATTCTGCTAGAGATTCTTTCCAGAGCAGTCAGACAAGACAAAGAAATAAAGGGCATCTGCACTGGTAAAGAAGATGTAAAAATATCCCTACTGGCAGATAATGTGGTGGTAAACACAGAGAGTCCTAAAGACTCCATAAATAAACTACTGGAACTACTAGAAGAGTTCAGCAAAATATCAGGATGCCAGATAAACATAAGTAAATCAGTAGGATTCCTTTACACCAACAAAGAGAACATCAAAGAGGAAATCACCAAATCAATATCATTCACAATAGCCCCCAAGAAGATAAAATACCTGGGAATGAATCTAACCAGAGAAGTAAGAGACATATACAGAGAAAATTACAAGGCCCTACTGCAAGAAACCAAAGAGACTTACATAAGTAGAGAAATCTACCTAGATCATGGACAGGAAGAATTAACACTGTGAAAATGTCTATTTTACCCAAAGCAATCTACATATACACTGCAATCCCAATACAGATTGCCAGTGTCATTTTTTAATGAGATGGAGAAATAAATCACCAACTTGTTTGGAAAGGAAGAAACCCAGGATAACTAAAGCACTACTGAAGAACACAAATACAGTGGGAGGCCTCACACTGCCCAACTTTAGAACCTACTGTACTGCCACAGTAGTCAAAACAACCTGGTACTGGTACAAAAAGAGACATATAGACCAATGTTACAGAACTGAAACACCTGAAATATCACCATCCTCTTATGAACAGCTGATATTCAACAAGGCCCCAAAGTCACAAACTGGGGTAAAAACAGTGTCTTTAACAAATAGTGTTGGCAAAATTAGAAATCCATATGCAAATAAACCGAAAGACCCATATCTCACACCTTACACGAAAACTAACTCAAAATGGATCAAATACCTAAATGTGAAATCTGAAACAATAAAGATCATGCAAGAAAAAAATAGGGACAACAATGGAAGTCCTAATACATGGCTTGGGCAGACTACAAAATCTGACCAACAATCCATAAACAACAGAAGAGAAAATAGGTAAATGGGAACTAGTAAAAATCAAACACTTATGCTTATCCAAAGACTTTACCAAGAGAATTAAAAGACTACCTACAAAATGGGGAAAAAGGTTTGTCAACTACTTGCTGGATCTATGTGGCATTTCCATAATCTTCAAGATACTGCAAAAAATCAACAAGAAAAAGGTAAATAACCCAATTAAGCAATGGGCAAAGGAGACAGACAGACCCTTCATCAAAGAAGACATCCAGGCAGCTAAAAGACACATGAGGAAATGTTCTTGATCGTTAGCCATTAGAAAAATCCAAATCAAAACTACAGTGAGATATCATCTAACCCCAGCAAGGTTCTCAGTAATCCAAAAAAACACCAAACAACAAATGCTGGAGAGGCTGTGGTGAGACTGAAACTCTCCTGCACTGCTGGTGGGAATGCAAAATGGTACAACCTCTGTGAAAAGCAATCTGACGATTCCTTAAAAAGCTAGAAATAGAAATACCTTATGATCCGGCCATCCCACTGCTCAGAATATATACTACAGAAATAAAGGTGGTCACACAAGCAGATATATGCACATAAATGTTTATTGCAGCACTGTCCACAATAGCAAAAGATTGAATCAACCTAGGCGTCCCTCAGCTGATGAAGTGGGCAAAGAAACTATGGTGCACATACAGAATAGAACACTAAACAATGATAAAGAAAGATGATGATTTCAGGAAGCATATCATAACCAGGTTTCAACTGGAAGACCTTACGCTACGTGAAATGAGTCAGCTGCAAAGGGAAAAGTATGAAATCTCTGCAGTAAGGAGTTAAAAATGGACTTAGGTACAGAAGAAAAGACTCTTTGACAGCTACAAGCATGGGGAAGGAGGGAGAGGGGTGTTCACAGGTTAGATAGTTCACAGGTTAGATGAAGGGAGTGACTGGACGCAGTAGTGAGCCTATCAGCGTAACTGGACTACATCATAAACTGTAAGGTTTTCTAAACTCAGTATTTCAAATGATAGAGTAGCAGGGACAAGAGGCTGGGGTGCATGTTTTCAGAGAATGTTGAGATCAACTAGCTAGGAGACTCATCTGCACCCGACATTGGTAAGTGGAGTCTGGGGTCTTAAAAGCTAACAAGCTGCCATCTGAGGTACACCAAATGGTCCTAACCCATCTGGTACAGATGATGACTGAGTACGTCAAAGATATGAGGAAAAATGAGCCCTGGAGACAGAAGACCCCGTATGAATGGGAGACCAGCCTGAGACCAGAACCACATGGTGTCTGGCCGCTACCAAAGACAGCCATGATGGGAGACACAATATAGAGTCCCTGAGGCAACACGAGAAAAAGAAGTGTGTACTTCAAGAACTCTTCTACAAGACAGGGATTGATGGTCCAACAACCTGGAGTGTCCCCTGGGAACATGGCCCCTGCAATTACTGCTGGCCCTGACCTGAAACCTGGACTCAGGTCAACTCTTCGGAAAAGAATGGACTGGACTTAAGGACCCAGTGTGAGCATATAGTGTGTGCACTTTACGTTTTTATACATTTATAGGACAGTGTCCTATTGACTACTTTCTAGATGGGAGAGAAGAGGGTGGAGGGTGGAGAGGCAGGGACAGGTGCTCATTAAGAGGATATTAGCAGTATAGAGTGAAAAGGAGGTATGTGCTGTCGCTGGGCGAGTAGAGCAGAAGGGGCTGCAGATAGGTGGGCATGCAGAATTGATCTGGACTGGGACTGATTTTAACTTAATCATCATAATGAAAAAAGATACATTGGTAATTTCTGGCAATTGGAATACAAAAGTTAGAGGCAAAAATAAAGGAATAATAGTTGCAAAATATGGCCATCGTGATAGAAACAATGCCAGAGCGAGCACAATAGAATTTTTGCAAACTAACTGTTTATCCCTTTCAAATATTTCTCAACAGCATAGACTGTGATTATACATGTGGACCTCACCAGATGGAATACACAGGAATTACATCAACTACGTCTGTGGAAAGACATGGCAGGGAGTGCAATACTGTCAGTTCAGAACACAGCCAGGATTTTGCTGTGGAATAGACTATCGATTGCTCATATGCAAGTGCAAGGTGCAGTTACAGAAAATTAGGGCAATTCCCTGAGAGCCAAAATATGACCTTGAGTATACCCCAACTGAACATAGAGACCATTTCAAGAATAGCAAGAGGTCACTGAAAGGACAAAAAAAAAAAAAGAAATACCAAAATGGTGTTCGGAAGAGACTGAAACTTTCTCTAGAATACAGAATAAAAAGCAAATAGAAGAAATGATGAAGAAAAAGAACTCAACAGGAGATTTCAGAGGGTGGCACTATACAACAAAGTTCTGTAATGAAATGTGCAAAGGCCAGGAGTTAGATACCAAAAGGGAAGAATATGCTTGTCATTTCTCAAGCTGAAAGAAGTGAAGAAAAAAATTACTGAATGACTCAGAAAGCCTCAAAAGAAGGTGGAAATAAAACACAGAGTAACTGTAACAGAAAGAACTGATTGACATTCAACCATTTCTGCAGGAGGTAGTATATGATTAAGAACTCAGTGCTGAAGGAAGAAGTCCGTGTTGAACTGAACTACTAGGCAAAACAAACAAACAATAAAAAACAAGGTTCCAGGAGCTGATGGCATACCAATTGTGGTGTTTTGGCAAATGGCTGCAGCACTGGAGGTGTTCACTTGGCTATGCCAAGAAATTTTAAAGACAGCTACCTGACCCATTGACTGGAAGACATCCATATCTGTACCCATTCCAAACAACAGTGATCCAACAGAATGAAGAAATTATCCAATGATATCATTAACAACATTTGCAAGCAAAATTTTCCTGCAGGTCATTTAAAGCTGTTGTTGCAGTACGTAGACAGAAAACTTGCAGAAATTCAGGATAGATTTAGAAGATAATGTGGAACCAGGGATATCATTGCCGATTTCAGACGGATCTTGGATGAAAGCAGAGAATACAAGAAAGATGTTTACCTGTGTTTTTTTGGCTATGCAAAGGCATTGGACTACATGGATCATAACAAATTATGGACAGCACTGGGAAGAATGGGAATTCCAGGATACTTAATTATGCTCATGCAGAACCTGTACATAGACTAAGAAGCATTCATTAGAGAAGAACAGGAAGATAGTGTGTGATGTAAAGTCAGGAGTTGTATGTGTCAGAGTTCTGTCTTTTCGCTATACTTATTCAATATGCTGTACAAATAATCAGAGAAGCTGGACTGTATGAAGAATGTAGCACCAGGGTTAGAGGAAGGCTCCTCAACAACCTTTGATATGCCAACAGTACAACTTTGCTTTTTGAAACTGAAGACAGGTAGAGGCACTTACTGATGAAGATAAAAGATTACTCCCTTCAGTATGGATTATATTTCAACATAAAGGAAACAAAAGCCCTTACAACTGGACCTAAAAGCAATATTATAATAAAAGGAGAAAATACTGCAATTGTCAAGGATTTCATTTTACTTAGATCCATAATCAATGCCAGTCTTAGTTACCTAGAGCCGCTATAACAGCAACGCCACTAGCTGATGGCTTTAACTGACAGAAATTTATTCTCTCACACTGTGGGAGGCTGGAAGCACAGATTAAAGGAGCCAAGTACCAGGTAATGTTTTCTGTCTCTTCGTTACAGGGGAAGGTTCTTGCCGATATTCTCTTGGTCTAGCAGCTTCTCAGTACAGGGAACCCAGGTCCAAAGGTCGTGCTCTGCTTCCGATGTTGCTTTCTCGGTAGCATGAGGCCCTTATCTCCCTGCCAGCTTCTCTCTCATCTCTTGATAGATAAAAGATGATACAGCCCGCACCCCAGGAAACCTCCTCTGAACATGGGATCAGGAATATGACAGGAATAAGGGTGTTATGTGTCACCTGAGCAACTCTGGTGGCATAGTTGTTAAGTGCTATGGCTGCTAGCCAGAAAGTCAGCTGTTTGAATCCACCAGGTGCTCTTTGGTAACTCTACGGGCCTGACTCAGTGACAGTGAGTTGATTTTGATTACTTAGATGAGAAAGAAAGCTCCTCAGAACAGAAAGCAGTCCTCTGGTTATATCACACCCTTCCTGAAACAATCTTTTTCATAGTTTGACCCTTTCATAGTTTAGGACACTGTCAATACTGCCTTCCTTTTTTTGAAGCACTATCTACCCAGATTCCACCTTAAATTATCTTTATCCCTGTACAAACAAGACACCCTCACCTTTGCACAGCAGCTCTTGATGCCCCATCAGAAAGTCTCTTGAGATATATGTTTATTAGCTAAACCAGTCTCAACTATTCATGAAAACTCACTTTTCTTTCTTAAGATGTCGGATCTCACTGATCTCAAAGTATGTATGTGGTCTGACAATTGAGTTCACGAACTCATTCTAAAAAAAGGTGCTACATACCTCATGGTTGAATATCGCTACAGTCACCTTCAAAGTACTTGCCTTGGAAAGCTATGCACTGATGCTAGTGCCTAGTCCACTCTTCAAAGCAATTTTGGAACTCTTTTTCTGGAATGGCCATCAGAGCTGTCATCACATTACCCTTAATGTCCAGAATGCCATCAAAATGTTTTCCTTCTATTTCCTTTACCTTCGGGTAAAGAAAAAAGTCATTAGGAGCCAGTCCAGGTTAGTAGGAGGGTGTTCCAATACAGTTATCTGTTTACTTGCTAGAAAAATTTGCGAACTTGCCACCTTGCCACCATGTGCAATGGCCATTCCAGAAAGAATTCCAAAACTGCTTTGAAGGGTTGAACTAGGCACTGGTGTCAGTGTATAGCTTCCCAAGAAGAGTACTTCCAAGGTGACCATTGTGATATTCAGCAGTGAGGTATGTAGAATTTAGAACAATTAACCTCGTGGACTTGTTACACCTTGTATGCATATATACATACATAGAGATTTATATCAAGTAAACGGCTCATGTAGTTGCAGAAGCTGTATAATGTTTTAAGTCTGTGTGTCAAGTTAGAGGTTTCAAGTAGCCACAGGGGCTGACAAATCCAAGATCAATAGGTCAGGGAGCAGGTCTCTTGCTCACAGGTTGTGATGATCAACAAATGCTAAGATTGGCAAGGCAGACTATGGTACTGCTAGCTCAAGTCTGAAGAACTGGAAGTCAGATGAACAAGAGCATCTGCAGAAGTCAAAATGAGAAAAAGCCCCTGAGCTGTGCCAGAATGTCTGTCTACACTTGATGTAGGCCACACGCCCAAGAAAACTCTTCTTCAGCTGATTGGCTAGTCACAGCAGATCCTGTCATGGGGGTGATCATATATCAAATCTTGACAGGGGAATGACCATATCACATCACTGCCCAAACACTGAGAATCATGGCCTCGCCAACTTGACACACAATCTAAACCATCACAGGAGTCAAGCACAAGTCAGTTCACTTCATGTCCCTTACCCATCAGCTTCCAGTTTGGAGTATGTTGCGGATTTATTTATTTACTCATATTATGGCCACAAATTATTTGATACTTTTCACACTGAGTGATGGGCTGTGTCTGTCTTGATCAGTAGCATACAGTGGGGGTGCCTGTGAGCCAGTTTCTGGGTCCAGGCCTTAAGAGACTACTAACAGCTGTTTCCTGCCTCTTGGAATACTTGTTCTTGGAACTCAGTTGCCATGCTGTAAAAAATACCATGGGAAATCAAGACAAAATGAGATACCATATCACCCCAACAAGATTGGCCATGATCCAGAAAACACAAAACAACAAATGCTGGAGAGGCTGTGGAGAAAGTGGAACCCTCCTACACTGTTGGTGGGGTTGCAAAATGGTCCAGCCTCTTTGGAAGGCAATCTGGTGCTTCCTTAAAAAAATGGATATTGATACACCATTTGACCCAGTAATTCCACTACTTGGAATATATCCTACAGAATCAAGGCCTTTCACACCAACAGACACATGCACCAGAATGTTTATCGCAGCACAGTCCACGATAGCAAAAAGATGGAATCAACCCAGATGCCCAACAATAGAAGAATGGATAGGTAAACTGTGGTACATATACTCAATGGAGCACTACACAATGATAAAGAATAACGATGATTCCAGGAAACATCTCCTAACCTGGTTTCAACTGGAAGACATTATGTTGAGTGACAGTAGTCAGCGACAAAAGGACAAATACTGTATGAGACCTCTACGATAAGATCTCAAAAACAGACTTGTGTATAGAAGAAAAGACTCTTTGACAGCTGTAAGGGAGGGGAGGGAGGGAGGGCGGGGGGGAGGGTTTAGTTTAGATAGTTACTAGAAATCTAGTTGGGAGAAAGCGGTGACAACACACATTAGGAAGAAGAACAACATTAAGTGGACTTCAGCATAACTTGAGTACTCCTTCCATCTTAACTCAATACTGCAAGGATAGAGCAGCTGGGGCGGGGGGCGGGGGACCATGCTCTTAGGCGAATTCCAGGCCAATTGGCACAACTAGCGTTTTGCTAAGAGAGCTCTCTGCACCCCACATTGGTGAGTGGCGTCTGGGGTCTTAAAAGCTGCCAAGCTGCCATCCGAGGACACAGCAAATGGTCCGAACTCAGCAGGAACGGATGCTCACCG
The DNA here is from genome assembly GCA_028571685.1 of Heterohyrax brucei. Taxonomy (NCBI): domain Eukaryota; kingdom Metazoa; phylum Chordata; class Mammalia; order Hyracoidea; family Procaviidae; genus Heterohyrax; species Heterohyrax brucei. The sequence continues at coordinate 132,312,570 of CM053150.1, read as the reverse complement.
AGGGCCAAAATGGCATGTGGTAAAGACAATTGAGAAGACAGAGAGACCCACAAGAGTGGGTGCCTGTATCGACTTGGGACCGGAAGAACCGGATGGTGCCCGGCCACCACCAGTGATAGCCACGACGGAGCTCGCAGAGAGGAGCCTCACTGGCAACACAAGAATAAAAAGAGGTGCATCATGAGATCTCCACTAAAAGACCTGTTGATGGTCCAGCGGTTTTGGGGCTCCTTTGAGAGCATGGCCCCCTGCCCTGATGCTGCCCTTTCCCATAAATTATAACAAAGGTCCACTCTTTGGACAGGAATGGATTGGACTTGGCAATGCAGAGTAACCATATATTGGAAGTACTTTATGGTTCTATACATCTATAGGATATCATCTTGCTGGCCTCTGGCTGGAGGAAAGGGAGTGGACGGAGAGGAGGGGAAAGGAGGCTGTTGGGAGGATGAGACATGTATGGAGCAGAGAGGAATAGTGTGCTGTCACCGGACAGGGAGGGCAGTGGAAGCTGCATATAGGGGGGCATGTAAATTTATATGTGAATGTACATTTTCACTCAGTTATGTTAAATAAAAATAAAAATTAAAAAAAAAATACCATGGCAAGGCAGTAAGAGAAAGCCATCTTAGAAGTGGATTTTCTAGTCCTGACTGAGTCATCCTAAAGGACATTACCTGGGGCAGAGATGAGCAGTCCCCAGGTCAGTCTGTGATGGCACAATAGGTATCTGCTGCCATCAACTTGATTCCAACTAATAGTGACCCTATAGGACAGAGAACTGCCCTACAGGGTTCCTAAGGAGCAGCTGGTGGACTGGAACTACTGATCCTTTGGTTGGCAGCCAACTTCTTAACCATTGCACCACTGGGGCTCCCCAACAATAATAAAAGGGTATAATATTGTGATCTATGTTGAGAAAGTTGAGCAATTCAATTATTTATCTTTGAGTGGATGTTCTTATTTTCAACAAATTTTGAGGTCTTAGAAACAGGAATTCAGAATAACTCTCTGGCTACCTTGTTCCTTGGACTCCATAACTATTACAAAACATTTATTATGTACTATCTGGTGACACTATTCTATGCATTGAGGGCCATAATGGTTAAGACACTGGATTAGATTCAAGCCCTCAGAGTTCACATTAAGTTGGGGAAGACCACCATTATGCAATCAATAAACATTTATAATTTAAGATATACACATCAGGGTTAAAATATAATCACTTAGATCTATCTGCGTCAAACCAAAGCAAATCTGCTGCCATCAGGTTGATTCCAACTTGTGACTCTATAGGACAGAGTAGAACTGCCCCACAGTGTTTCCAAGGAGTGCCTGGTGGGTTCAAAATGCTGATGTTTTGGTTGGCAGTTGTAGCACTTAACCACTACACCAACAGGGTCTCCAGAACTGTCTTTATAGCACACCTATTTTTTTCTTTATTGTGTTTTAGGTGGTTTATGGATTAATTTCTCACTCTCCTGTCTCCTCCTGCCCTCTCAGTGTTGGTTTGAGCTATGTCTATTTTTCATGACCCTTCCTAATCTTCGCCTGAAATGTGAACTTTAGGAGTTACTTCAGTACTTTATTAAAAGGATATCTGGAGTCCATACTCTCTAGATTCTGTCGTACCAGTAAATCTGGTCTTTCTTTTGTGAATTTGAAACTTGTTCTAGATTTTTCTTCAGCTCTGTCCGGGACGTCTATTGTCATCCCTGTCAAGAGTAGCCAGGCACTGTTTGGTTTTGTGCTGGACGCAGTCTGGGGGAGCCTGTGATGGTTGTGTTACATTAGTCCTTTGGACTAGTCTTCCCCACGTGTCCTTGGTTGCCTTCATTCTGTCTTGCTCCAGATTGCGGGGAACCACTCCTATCTTGGATGGCTACCAATGAGCTTTTAAGCTCTCAGATGCTAATCACCGAAGTAGAACGCAGAACTTTTTCTTTATAAACTCTATTATGACAATTGGAACCAGATGTCCCAGATACCACGGTCACAAGCCCTTAACTCTAGTAACTGGATCCCTTTGAGAATTTGGCTGTGTCTATGCTGCCTCTGTCTCTGCCTTAGTCAAGCTGTGCTGGCTTCTCCAGTATTGTGCACTGTCTCGCTCCTCACCACTATTGTATTGTTAGTGTTTTTCCTTCTTCATCCCTCCTCTCCCTTGTAATTATCCAAGATTGTTTTGGTCTGTAAACTTTTCCATGAGTTTTTGTAACTGTAGTTTCATACAGTATTTGTCCTTTTGTAATTATTTCACTCAACAGTAATGCCCTCGAGTCATCCATGTTGTGAGATATTTCAGACTGATTATTCTGTATCACTGCATAGTACTGCACTGTGTGTATGTATTATAGTTTATCCATTCATCTGCTGATGGGCATTTAGGTTGATACACCACACTTTTTAGAGTGTAGTTTGATGGGAGGCATATTTGTCTTTCATCTTCGGTTGGTTTATTTATTAAGTCTGCTTCCTTTTCTGGACTCCTGATTCTTAACTGTGACCACGTATCTTTCAAACACTAGTTATTTTTCATGAGTTTCTCTTCTGTTCAAACAACTTGGTGATTGATGAGCTTGCCTTCATATGTTGCTTCCTAATTCCTGGAGGCCAAAGATAGGAATACTCTATTCCACTGCCTTTTCTGGTCTCAAAGATGGTCTCATATGATCCTAGTCTGAAGTGTCCTCCACTTCAGTTACTCATTAGGAAAAGGACAGAAAACTCCAGGTTGACCTATAATTAAACTGTTTATTAAAAGGAAATGACAAATGGAGATAAGGTGCATTTGGTACACACAGAAGAATTTCAAACACGCTATAATTCACAGAAAGCCAAACAAAGAAAACATCAGCACTTTGAGTTATTAAAAAAAAAAAAAAGATTCCAAGTAAACCTTACATCAGAAGATATCTGCTAGTTACTGAGGATGGAAAACAAAGAGTTTCCTTATAAAAAATTAAAAAACATATTGGGGATCTATCCTTTCGCATCATTAAAAAAAGTTCAGTTTAATATTTTAAGTAATTACTTAGAGAAGTACAGTGGTTTTTCACAGAAAAAGATAGCAACCAGAATGATATTCCATTAACCAGAATTTGGATGTTCTTCATTCTAAAATTTCTACATCAGCTGAAATTATTTTCTGGGTCAATCTCTGTAGGTCAGCCATCCAGTATCATAGCCAATGGCAATGTTTATTTTGATTTTACTTTTCTTTTTGCATCTTTGTGTTTCTTCCGACAGTCCTAGGAAAACAAAACCCAAAGCTTGTTAGCAATAAATGTAAGTTCTTCTCAGGTTTGTGTACTATAAAGTAAAAGGTTATCCGGTTTCAGGGTTGTGAAAGCTCAAGGTAATCTAGCCATTCTGGAAGCGACAGGGAATATTCAAACTTTCATCTGTAAATCGTTACAGCAATTCAGTCTGAAATTCGTAAGCCTGGATGGAACTCTCAGACCGGGCAGTTAACGTAGCCAGTCTTCGGTTTCCTCATTTGTACCGTTAAAGGAAAACACACTGCCGTAGAGTCAATGCTGACTCATAGCGACCATATAGGACGTACAGAGAGTTTCCAAGGAGCACCAAGTGGATTTGAACTGCCAACTCTTTGGTTAGCAGCTGTAGCACTTATGCCATCAGAGTTTCCATTTATACCATACATGGGTTGAATGAAACAGGTTCCCTGCCTGGCTCTGTAATTCTGTGAATTTAAACCATACTCAAAATTGTCATCCTTTCTTAAGCTTCACACCTCATTGCAGTTCTTTGTACACCAGGGAAATGTTAACACAAAATGGAAATATAATTACCACAAGCAGGTGCTTTGTTCGGGCCTCCCAACAATTTCTGCTCATATCATTTCCTGCTCCTCTCCAGAATAAGTCAGCACCTACTAAGGGAAGATGAAAAACATGAGGCAACAAATTAACATCGGCACAGACAATACTCTAGTGCTGGAAATATTATGGCTGCCAACGTGAGTGCTAGTTAAGGCCATTTTTTTTGTTTTTAAACTATGGTGAAAAGATACTGAACAAAACAGAGCAATTCAACAATTTGCACATGTATAATTCAGGGACACTGACTACATCCTTAATGCTGTGCAACCACCCTACTACCTTTTTCCAAATTATTCCACAATTAACAATGTACCCCAAACAAAACACCTTCTTTCCCACTTGCCCTCCTAATCCAAACCTGCAGCCTTCAACAGCATAGTGGCCCTGTAGGACAAAGCAGAACTGCTCCATAGGGTTTCCACGACTGGTTGGTATTTGGAGTCCACTAGCTGCTCCTTAGAAACTCTATGGGGCAGTTCTACTCTGTATTGTAGGGTTGCTACCTGTTGGAACTGACTTGACAGCAACAGGTTTCAGTCTTTTATTCTGCTTGTTTTCCAGATTGATCCATGCTATGGTATGCATTAGGACATCTTTCCTCTTTACACCTGAGTAAATATTCCACTGTATGCATACATTTCATTTATTCACTCACAAGTTGACGGACAGTTTAGTTTTCACCTTTTGGAAATTATATTTCTACCTTCTGGTAATGAATGCAGATGCACATGCGTCTGTTAACACTGCTGCTTTAAGGTCTTCCGGTGTATTATCAAATAGTTGAATTGCTGGATCATATGACAGTTCTACATTCAAACTGCACAGGTACTGTCAAAACTATTTCCATCTTTTTGATCACTACCATGCTAATGAGGATGAGACAGTATCTCATTAGAGTTGTTATTTGTCTCTCCCTAATGGTTAAAGACTCTTGAGCATCTTTTCAAGTGGTTGTTGGCCATTTCAATATCCTCTTTGGTGAATAGTTGGTTTTAGTCATCTACTCTAATTTCTTGACTGGCTTGTCTTTTCAATTTTTTGAACTCTGACACATGTATTTAATTTCTGAGTTCCTATTTGCTGGCAACCCTGGTGGTGAAGTGCTACACCTGTAAACCAAAAGGTCGGCAGTCCAAATCTGACAGGTGCTCCTTGGAAAATCTATGGGGTTGGAATTGTCTTGACAGAAGTGGGTTTGGTTTATTAACATTTTTTCTTTCACTGCTGGCTTTTGATGCTGTTAAAAACTAGGACCTAAAGCTTCACGCTTACATGTTGTTCTAAGCATTTTATGGTTTTAGTTTTTATATTTAGGTCTCTGATTTATTTTGAGATTTTATGTATCACGTGAAGGCCATATTCTCCATTTTCTATGAATTTAAAAAACACACAACTTTTTGAGAAATGAAAATGTAGTGTTCCCAGTATAGTACTGTTTATATACAATTTACTATTATTTAACTATTTGTGTTTGGGCTAGGCTTTAAGATACGACTTGACCTGCAGACTTGGGAGTTCTCACACAGACTGTTAGAATAATAAAAACTTTGGGGTTCTGTATGTCTACTGTAAGCAACCTCCAGAATAAAACAAGTTCTAGTGGAGGATGTTCAATGAGCAAGAAAGGTGATGAGTAGTGAGCTGCCTCTGATACAGGTGGCTAAACCACAAGATGTTACAAAGTATTCTTCAGCGTCGGAATTTTACGAAACTGTTCTTATTTAGATGCATGTTTTTGTATTAGTGTGTGCACTGTAAAGAACTGTGTAGTACTAGAATCTAGACTTTTTGGAATCCTTAAAGCTGGATAAATTCCTGAAATAATTACCCTGAAATAATGGTTCTTTTTTCATTTTTATTGTCCTTTAGAAGAAAGTTTTGTTTCTAAGGAAACTAGTTTCTCATTAAACACACTCACTAGCTTTCCTGTCCTGTCCTGCCTTCTTGTCCTTGTCCCCAGGCTGGAGGGCCTATTTAGACTATTTTTGTTTTACAGGACTGCCTAATCTTTGGCCTAAAACTGAACCTCAGGAGTGACTTCTTTACTGAGCTTTAATGGTTTCTGGGGGCCATACTCTCAGGAGTTCTCCACTTTCTGTGTGAGCACTTGGAAGCAGATGCCCCCTAAGATGGGCGTGACTTCCCTCAGTGAGTTTCTGCATGTCGATAAAACCTCCAAGACCTTGCCCTGGGAACGACGTGCTGGCTTCCCCATTATTGTGTACTGTCTTCTTATCCATCAGAGTCACCATGTGTCTACTGTTCAGTCTTTTTCCATCACCAGCCTTCCCTTACTTGTTAGCCATCAAAGCTGGTTTCCTTCTGTCATGGATTGCACTGTGTCCTCCTGCAAAACTCTGTGTAGCCATTTGGCTAGGTCATGATTCCAGGTATCGTGTGATGCTCCTCTGTGTTCTATTACCCTGCCTGTATGAGGTTAATGAGAGGCAGCAACAGCGTTGGTGCAGCAGGACTCAAGGTGTACGACTCTATTAGGCAGTCTCTTGCAATGTAAAGGAAAGGGAAGCAAGCAAGTCAGGGACCTCATAACACCAAGCAGCAGTGCTGGGAACACAGTGCATCCTTTGGACTTGGGATGCCTCAAAAGCGCCCAGTCCAGGGGAAGACTGACAACAAAGACCTGCCTCTAGAGCCATCGGAGGAAGACTTCCCCTGGAGCCCATGCCCTGAATTTGGATTTTTAGCCTACTTTTTGGTGAGATAACAAATTTCTCTTTGTTGAGTTGAATCCGACTCAACGGCACTTGGCTGGCTTTGTTAAAGCCATCTGCTTGTGCTACTTCTGTTATAATAGCACTTGGATGACTAAAACATCTTTTTGCTATTGTGAACAATGTTGCAATAAATGGAGGTGCACGTGTCAACTTGTGTGGTGGCTATATTCCTATGAGTGGGATTTTAGATCATACAGTTCTAATTTCTAAGGAAGTGGCCCATCATTTTCTAAAATGGTTGTACCATTCCCACCAGGAGTGCATAAAAGTTCCAACCTTCCCACAACCTCGTCAGTATTTGTTATTTTCTCTTTTATTGATCAGTGCTAGTAATGCCAGGGTAAGAAGATAGCTCCTTGTGATTTTAATTTGCATTTCTTTAATGGCTAGTGATGAAGAGCCTTTCCTCACATATCTCTTAGCTACTTGATTATCTTCTTTGGTAAAGTATATGTTCACGTCCTTTGCCCATTTTTTAAAAAATCATTATTTTAACTATCATTTTAGATGAAGTTGACAAAACAAACTAGCTTCACACTAAACAACTGGTACACATATCGTTTTGTGACACTGCTTACCCACCCCGTGACACGTCAGCGCTTTCCCCTTTTCAATCTTGGTTTCCTATTACCAGTTTTCCTGCCCCCTCCTGCATTCCAATCTTTGCCCTTTGGCTGGTGGGTCCTTTTAGTGGCCTTTTGTTTTATAATCTTTGGCTGAAGAGTGAACCTCAGTAGTGACTTCTTCACTGAGATAAAAGAGTGTCTGGGAACCATACTCTGGGTTTCTCTAATCTCTGTCAGATGAGCAAGGCTGATCTTTTTTTTGTTAGATTAAAAAAGTACATATAATTAAATCAAGATATACAATCCAGGTCAGTTTTACGTGTCCACCTCTCTGAAAGTCTATCTGTTCTCCTCAGCCTGTGACAGCACATTCCTCCTTTTCACTCTACATCTAGTATCATCCTAAGGAATAGCTGCTACCCCTCCTCTCCCCTCTCCTCTCCCCTCTCGAAAGAAACCAGGACAGCCTCCTATACATGTATAAAACCATAAAATATCCATTATGCATGCTCACTCTGTGACCCCAAGTCCAGTCATTCTTTGTCTTAGTGTTGACCTCAGGACTGGTTTCAGGTCTGAGCGTGCAACAAGTCTAGGGGTCATATTCCCAGGGGACCCTTCAGGTTGACCATCAATTCTGGTCTTAATGCAGCCTCCCAATCACATGGGTTGTTCTGTCTCCTGAGCTCAATTTTCCTCATCTCTTTGATGTTCTCGCTTATGATCTGTTTCACGTGGGTTCAGACCAGCTGATTTTCCTCAGATGGCAGCTTGTTGGCTTTTTACATCCCAGATTTCACTCATTAATATGGGGTGCACAAGACTCTCTTAGAAAAAGACTAGCTATGCCAACTGACTTTGATGTCTCCTGAAAACATGGTCTCCAGACCTCTGTTCCTGCTACTCTAACCTCTGAAATGTTGGGCAGTTTAGTTAATAATGCAGTCCAGTTACACTGATCTGCCTTCTACTGTGTGCTGTCACTCCTTCCACCTAACCGAATTCCTATGAACAACCATCTCTCCCCCTCTCCACCCTTGTAGTCATCAAAGTCTTTTCTTCTGTGCTTAAGTCCTTTTTTACCTCCTTATAATAGCGCTCTCATATAACACTTGTTCTTCTGCAGCTGACTGATTTCACTCAGCATATCTTCTAGGTGATGCCAGGTTATGAGATCCTTCCTAAAATCATCATTGTTCTTTGTCACTGCATAGTGTTCCAAGTGTATATAAACCAGTTTGTTTATCCATTCATCTATTGATGGGCACCGAGGTTAATTCCATCATTTTGCTATTGTGGACAGTAGTGCAGTAAACATTCATGTTCATGTATCTGTTCATGTTACAGCTCTTGTTTCTGTAGGATATATTTCAAGGAGTGGGACTGCTAGAACATATGGCATTTCTATTTCAAGCTTTTTAAGAAAGCGCCACATTGCTTTCCAAAGAGATTAAACCATTTTGCATTCCCACTAGCTGCGCAGGAGAGTTCCAGTCTCTCCACAGCCTCTGCAGCATTTGTTGTTTGGTATTTTTTGGTTTATTACCCACCTCATTGGGGCAGGATGGTGTCTCACTGTAATTTTGATTTCGACTTTCCTAAAGGCTAATAATTGTGAGCATTTCCTGATGTGTCTTTTGGCTGCCTGGATGTCTTCTCTGGTGAAGTGTTTGTCCATTTCCTTTGCCCATTGTTTAATTCGGTTATTTGTCTTTTTCTTGATGATACTTTGCAATGTGTTGTAGATTATGGACACTAGATGCTAACTTGATACATAGTTGTCAAATATTTTTTCCTGTTCTGTAGGCAATTAAAGACACTGTTTTTAGCCCACTCTGGAACCTTTGGTTCTTTGTGGAATATTAATTTTTCATAGGAGGATGGTGATGTTTCTGTTCCACTGGTCTATATGTCTCTTTTTGTACCAGTAACAGGATGTAGCAGTGTAACAGGTTGTAGCAGTATAACAGGTTCTAAGGCTGGGAAGTGTGAAGCCTCCCTTTGTGTTCCTCTTCTTCAGTAGTGTTTTACTTATCTGGACTTTCTTCTCTTTCCAAACACAGTTGGTGATCTGTTTCTCCATCTTATTAAAAAATCACATTGGAAATTGTATTGAGATTGCACTGTCTATGTAGATTGCCTTGGGCAGAATTGACATTTTCACAATGTTAAGCCTTCCTATCCATGAACAATGGTAGGTTTCTAGACATATTTAAAGTCTCTTTTGGTTTCTTGCAGTAGGGTCTTGTAATTTTCTCTGTATAAGTCTCGTACATCTCTGGTTAGGTTTTTTCCTGAGGTATTTTATCTTTTGGGGGGCTACTGTAAATGGTTTTGATTTGGTGATTTCCTCTATGTTGGCATAAAGGAATCCTACTGATTTACTTATGTTTATCTTATATCCTGATGCTTGGCTGAACTCTTCTCTTAGTTCCAGTAGTTTAGTTTGGAGACTAGTTTTTTTCCTGTGCATAGTATCATCTGCAAACAGGGATAGTTTTAGTTCTTTATCAATGCAGATGCCTTTGCTTTCTCTGTCTTGTCTGATTACTCTATCCAGAATCTGTAGCACAATGTTGAACAGAAGTAGTGACAGTGGGCATCCTTGTCTAGTTCCCGTTTTCAGGAGGAATTCTTTCAGTCTTGCTCCATTCAGGATGATGTTAGTAGTTAAGAGGCACAGATGCCTCTTACCGCATTGAGGAATTTCTCTTCTATTCCTACTTTGCTTAGAGTTTTTAACATGAATGGGTGTTGGACTTTGTCAGATGCCTTTTCTGCATCAAATAACACAACGAAGATATTCTTATCCTTTGTGTTATTTATGTGGTTGATCACATTGTTTTTCTGATGCTGAACCAACGCTACATGCCTGGTATGAATCCTACTTGGTCATGATGACTTATTCTTTTTGATATGTTGTTGAATTCTATTGGCTAGGATTTGGTTGAAGATTTTTGCATCTAGGTTCATACTGGTCTGTAATCTTCTTTTCCTGTGGCATCTTTAATGGGTTTTGATATCAGGGTTATACCATCATCCTAGTATGAATTTAGGAATATTACATTCTTTTCTATGTTGTGAAATAGCTTCAGTAGTATTTGAGTTAACTTTTCTCTGAAAGTTTGGTAGAATTCTCCAGTGAGGCTGCCTGGGATGGGACTTCATTTGGTTGGTAGTTTGTTGTTGACTTTTTCAATCTCTTCTTTCGTGATGGCTTTATTAAGTCATTTTACTTCTCCTTGTGATAATTTTGTAGGTGATGTGAATTTACAAATTTGTCCATTTCTTCTATGGTCTCCAATCTGTTACAGTACAATTTTTCATAGTACTGTTAGTAGTATTTTTAATTTTTGTTAGGTGTGTTATGATATCATCCATTTCATTTCTTGAAGATTTGTTTCTACTTCTGTTTTCCTTTTGTGAGCTTAGCCACTGGTTTATCAATTTTGTTGGTCTTTTCAAAAAAATCTGGTTGTGGTTTTGTTTTTCTATTTTCTAATTCATTTAGTTCTTCTCTAATTTTTATTATCTGTTTAGTTCTAGTGCCCGATGGGTTGTTTTGTGGTCATCTTTCTACTTGACTTATAGGGTTAATTCTTTGGTTTGGGCCTTTGTTCATTCCGAATGTATGCATTTATTGAGACAAATGGACCTCTCAGCATTGCTTTTGCTGTATCCCACAGGTTCTTGCAGAATGTTTTCATTTTCATTTGATTACAGGAATTTATTGCATCCTCTATAACTCAAGAATTTTTGAGGAGGTGTTGTTCACTTTCCATGAGTTTGAATTTCTTTCCATTTTTTTTCTGCTACTGATTTCAACTTTTATGGCTTTATGGTCTCAGAAGATGCTTTGCAATAATTCAGCGGTTTGGACTTAACTGTAGAGACTTGCTTTATGACCTAATACATGGTCTATTCTGGAAAATGTTCCATGTGCATTTCTGCTGCAGTTTTTCTAATCTCCATTCTAAGATCTACAAGTGCTCTATACATAATTTTTTTTGGTATTCTACTTGTGATAATTTCAAGAAGGCTTCTTTGTCTGGGAAGTTTTTTGACTCTTTATTTTGGGAGTTTTCTGGAGCCATGGTGGTCTGCTTCTTTGAATGGTTACATACTGACTATTGTTTTTGAGCCATCAGAAAGCCAGTGTTGTATTGAAGAAGGTATGGCACAGCTTAGAGAAGGGGGGTGAAGGGCACTTCTCCAACCGGCTGCCAGCTGTCACTGAGTCTCCAGCTGTGGCTGTCTTAAGTAGGGCTTCTCTGCTGAGAGAAATACTGTCCAGTCAGGTGGTGATGCTCAGCTTGGCTGCCAGCCCAAGCTGGTCCCTCAACAGTGGCAGCCCCTGCCTCCTGGCTGACAAAGATGGTGACCTAACTGTTCAGACTCTCTGGAGTCATGCCAGTAGATGCTATGGCATAGCTCAGAGAAAAGGAGGGAAGGACACTGCTGGACTTGGCTGCCAGCTGCTGCTGTGTTCTCTAGATGTGACTGGTTTATGTAGACCCTCTCTGTTGAGAGAGACTCTGTCCACTCAAGTGATGCTGCTCACTGTGGCAGCCAGCCCCACGCAGGCTCTCAGGTGCAGCAGCCCCAACCCCACTCTCTTGGTTGACCAAGATGGCGTCCATATCTGTAACACTTTCTGTTACTGCACTAGCAGTAGCAGGACCCTTTTTGCTGCCAAGCTGCCTCTGAACAAAGGTAGTTCCCCCTGTCCTCTTACCCAGTCTGATCTCACAACTTTCCATCTGATCTTGGGGCTCCTAAAGTGTCCACTCTGTTGTGGTCATTGCTTTTCTAGCCCTTAGTTCTCAGAGGGAAATGAAGAGACATGTGGCTAGTCTGCCTTCTTCTGTGCCCCATGAGTTAAATTCTGTTCTACACTTTTCTCCAGCTCTCTCTGGGACCATCTATTGTAATTCCTGTCAGAGCTGTCAGTGGTGGTCATTGGGCAACATCTAGTCCTTTGGACTAATCTTTAGTTTGTGTCACTGGTTTTCTTCATTTTCTTTTGCTCCAGACAGGGTGAGACCAGTGGAGTTCCTAAAATGCATGCTCAACAATCTTTTAAGACACCACTTTTAAGACACTACTCACCAAAGTATAATGAGAAACATTTTGCTTATAAACTGTTATGTTAATCGAGCTAGATGTTCCCTGAGACCATAGTCTCCACAGACCTCAACCCAGTGATTTGGTCCTTCAGGGAGTTTGGATGTGTCTATGGAAGATTTTGGTCATCTGTTACTGTTCTAACAGTAATATGAGTGAGTGGCCTTAACAGAGAAAAATTTATTCTCATATAGTCCAGCAGGATAGAAGTCTGAATTCAGGGTGCCGGTTCCAGGAGAATGCATTTTCTCTGTCAGCTCTGGAGGAAGGTCCCTGAGTTGCATCAGTCTCTGGTTTGAGAGCATCTTGGTGTAACAGCCTCAGGTCTGCTGGATGCATTCTGCTTTCAGTGCTGCTTCTTCTCTTTCCTTTGCTCTCTTATAGGACAGAAAGATAAAAGGTAGTAGAAGCCAACTCCAGGGAGACTCTTCAATTTGGAGCAAGCAGGTGAGCTTAGGAAGGGTTTTATAGTCTAACTCTAATCCTCTTTAACATAATCTAGTCTATTAACTATAGGCAAGGAGTAGGATTTACAGCACAAGAAAATCACAAAATGGAGGGCAATCACACAGTACTGAGTATCAAGACCCAGACAAATGACTACATAGTTTTTGAGGGGAAATAATTCAATTGATGGCATGATGATATGGAATCTCCATGACCCTGTATTGCACAAATTATGCTGGCTCATCCAATGTTGTGTACTGTCTTCCCCTTAGTAAAGTTACCACTTACCTATTGTGTATTTAATGCTTTTCCATTCCCATTCCTCCCTTTCCTAGAACCATCAAAGATAATTTCTTTTTGTGTATAAACTTTCTGTTGGGTCTCATATTCGTCCCTTTGGCAATGACTTATTTAACTCAGCATAATGCCCTCCAGATTCATCCATGTTGTGAGATCATTTGTAGATTCATCATTGTTATTTATTACTGTGTAGTACACTAGTTTGTTTATCCACTCATCTCAGTTGCCATTTTATGCTACTATAAATAATGCTCCAATGTACATGGCTGTGCATATGTCTGTTTGTGTAATGACTCTTCTACCTTTAGGATATATTCCTAAAAGTGGGAATGTAGGATCTTACGGTAATTTTATTTGTAGTCTTCTACAGAAACATTTTCCAAAATGATCGTTACCACTTTGTATTACCACCAGCAGTGCATTCGAGTTTCAACCTTTCCAGAGCCTCTCCAACATTTGATATTTTCTGATTTGTGCCAGTAATGCCAAGGTGAGATGGTATCTCATTATGGCTTTCATTTGCATTTTCCAATTACCTTTGCTCCATATTAACTGGATTATTTATCTTTTGGTTGTAGAGACAGTGGATTTTCCTGTAGATTTTAAGAGATTACACTTTTGTCAGAGCTGTCACAGCCCCCAATTTTTTCCCAGTCTGTAGATTTTCATTTTACTCTTGATGAAGTCCTTTGACGAGCATAAGGTTTTAGTTTTTAGAAGATCCTAGTTATCAGGCACATCTTCTGTTGTTTGTGTACTGTCAGCTATGGAATGTATCCTTTTAATGCCATGTATTAGGGCTTCTAGGTCTTTGATCCACCTTGAATCAGTTTTTGTGTATGGTTTCTTGTACGGGTCCTACTTCAGTTTTTCGTAGATGGGTATCCAGTTTTGCCAGCACCATTTGTGAAAAAGACTGTCTTTTCCATTCATTGGACGGACTTGGAGCCTTTGTCAAAGATCAGGTAACTCTAGGTAGACAGATTTACATCTGGGTCCTGAATTCTGTTCTACTGCTCAATGCGTCGGTTGTCATACCAGTACAAAGCTGTTTTAAGTGCCACAGCTGTACAGTAACTTCTGATGTCAGGTAGCAGGAGTCCTCCTACTTTCTTTTTCTTCTTCAATAGTGCTTTACTTAACCCTGAGATTATCTTTAAACTCTAAATCAAAAAGATCCTCTTAAGTTTTCCTTAAACCACCAACAATGTAGCTTAATTGGTAAAGAATACACGCCTTGAGCAAGTTGCTCTTTTAAAGAACTACAAGCTGACAACTGCGATTCCAAAGATTAGATAGGAAGCTTAGAGGGCAATGAGTTAATGGTGGAGAAGCAATTCAGAAAAGGAAGGTGAGAATGGCTGCATTAACCTTAAGAATATACTTAATGTCACTGAACTGTACATATAGAAATTACTGGTGTATGGTTTGCTATGTACTGTTTCAACAACAAAAAATAAAACAAATTAGTAAAAAAAGAAGTTGTACTACTATACTACTTAATGAGAGAAAAAAAAAAGGACTTACCATAAAGTCTTTCATCATTTCTACAGAAAAAGAAAAATCTATTGGTCTCTTTCTTAGGTAATGATATTTCTCTGAAGAAACAGAAAGAGACAGACAAATAAATATTGGTTTGCTTAATTTAAATCCTTAAGAAAAAACATTCACATTGAAAATATACATGATTATTCCTCAGTACATCTGCTTTGTGTTTTTGCTCATTATTTCTCTGAGGGGAAGTGATCCCACACCTTCTGTATTCAACAATCTTCTGTCTCAACCTGTCTCAACGTTGATAATCAACAGTTGTTTAAGTATAAATTCTACCCTCCCCATGCTAATTTTTGATAGCAGAGGATCACCTCCCCGTTGCTACCACCTATAGTTGCCAGCAGTTCCAAGGTGCAGGAGAAAATAGTCTACTGAAACATCCTCTTTCTGACTGGCAACACCACTGTCAGGTTTCTATCCCTGTGCTCAGCATATCTACTAGCCGGACTCACCCCTCCGCCCCCAGTGCTACCAAAATGTCAGGGAAAAAGAAACAAGCACCTCATTACCCAAAGGTCAGAAAACTCTAAAGGAGCTAGTGGAGAGAAGATGAAGGTGTCTTGTAAACATAAGCTTAGATACTTCTATACTATCTCTACATTATGTTAAACTCAGATCTTTCAAAACAGGAAACATACGTGTACAGAATTAAATTCACGTACTCAGGGCTGGGCTTCGTGTGGTTTACTACTTCAGCAGGGTCTTCTTCTTCTGAACTGGTGTCTTGGAAACAAGGGTCTTCCTGCCAGGCAGTCTTCCCAGGTTTTACTGTTGCAACTCCACAGGTCTCTTAATTTGTCACAATAAATGACAATGTGATTATAACTGAACAACTCAAAACTTCTGAACAAACATGTTTTACTACTTCATTTTTGATGTAAATAATGAGCATGTTTATATTGTTTGCCAACAGTGAACCCCCTCAAGTGTTTTCATGTTGTTGCTAAAAAAAAAAAAAAAGGCGTAACACACTTATGAAAACACCTTGTAAGAGGAGGGCACAGTTGGTAAAAAAACAAACAGAACACATGCACTATTTGTAGAAAGACATAGTACTTTCACTGTGCACATATACTTCTAAATTTTTAATAACAACTATTAATTTAAAAAAGGTAATATCATCTTTTTAGATTTTCAAATATTTGTTAAGCAAAGCCACTATACTTTTGACATTGCTAAAGAGAAATATAGTTAATACTTTGAAAAGTCACAAAAACAAAAAGTATGAACTGAATTGTATTCCCTCCAAAATGTGTTTATCAGTTCGGCTGTGCCAGGATTCCTGGCATTGTGTGATTTTCCTGTATATGTTGTAAATCTTGCCTCTATGAGGCTAATGAGGGACGAAGAGTAGTGGTTATTTTAGAGATGTAGGACTAAATTTATAAAAGTATATTGTGACTTGAGGCAATCCCTTGAGGCAGTCTCACCTCATGAGCCCCTAAAGTTTCTCAAGGACTTGAAGCATATCTCCCAGTTTGCTGGGCATCTTAAGGACTCACTTCAAGGTAAATTTCTGCACGTGTGGCTCTGGAACAAGAACAGTGAGCTAATATCCCCATCAGTACTCGACTCTGCTCAAGGTGGTAGTCACATGGACACTACAGGCAATGAAATGATGCCAGGGACACAAAAAATTGTGGCTTATTTATAACAATTTTTTAAAAAAGCACCACTATATTGTTATGTCTCTTTTCAGAGCACCACAGGGGTGGCATCTAACACATGGATGCTATTTAATTTTTTATTACGATTGAATTAAAACGTACATTCTCATATAAATTTGCATGCTCACCTATATGCAGCCCCATTGCTCTCCCTGCCCAGTGACAGCACACTCTTCCTCTCTGCTCCATACATGTCCTATCCTGTCAACCGTCTCCTATCCCCTCCTCTCCAACCACTCTCCTTTCTCCATTAAGAGGTCAGCAGGATGATATACTATAGATGCTCAGAACCATAAAGTGCCCACAAGATATGGTCACTCTGTGTTGCCAAGTCCAATCCATTGCTGTCTGAAGAGTTGAACCTTCATTATGATTTATGGAAGGGGTGGCCATGGATTCTATTTTAATTGCTGATCTCTAATGCAATACTCATTTTAGTGAGGTTTACATACATTTCTCTATAAAGGTATATATCGGTGTTTATAATAAATCTCCAGAAAAGCTACATGTATATCTGGATACTGGGTGAGGAAGAGGTATTTTCAACCTGTGGTCCAGGTTGGGCTTCAGAAGTGAACATCCTGAAATGGAATACAAAATTGCAGGTACTAACATTTATACTTCTCTGTGGATTCTGGCAAAAGGACAAACTTTCAGAACTAGCATATCAATCACATGGCATACATGTGTAAAGCTATTTACCTACTTCTTTGTTGCCACGCCACAATATGCTCCACCAACTGTCCGTAACTCACAGCCTCTCCAGTGCAAACTGCGTCACCAGCAGACCGTGTACTTACCATGTGAAGCTATCTGAATATGTGGTTCGCTAAATTTCTTTACGGATATTTCTACTTAACCAAAGAAGGGGATGGTGCGCGCTACTGTGTCCTCCTTTCATATGGCAACTAATCAGAAGTTTGCAATAACGATTTTTTCTTGTATTATGCACACCTTCAGGCACATTACATTTCTGATCATGAATACTGAATCTCTCATTACTTATGTGTAGAAGGAAGAGTCTTTACCCAGCTAAGGTTAACTCATTCCACTTAGACTCAATCTATAAAGTTCAAACTGTCTGAAGTGAAAAACCAAAAGACAAAAATTACCTGCTTTTACATCTTTAGCATCTGAATCAAAAAAGGAAAATGTAAATGCAGCTGGCGTCTTATCCCCATTCTTTAGAGGTACAGGGTCATCACAGTCTGCATTCCAGGGTATGTTTCCTTTCTTTTCATTGCTATCTTTTGTAGTTTGTAGTCTTTCTTTCAGATCCACAGCAATACTATAATACATTTCTTTCGACACTTCAGGTAGCTTCTCACATTCTGCCTTTTTCTTCTTTCGCTTTGCTTTGCTGTCATGACATATACAGATATGTGCATCACAAAGAAATTGTCACTTCTGGGAAAATTTCCAGACAACAGGAAACACCTGGAAATTCATTTGATATTAAGGAGAATCCCCATACAAAAACTCAACTAATAACAATGTAATCTTTATCCAGTAAGTTTTTTTGTGCAAAACTATTTCAAACAGCTCCCAATATTACACATGCATTATATTCTTCTATTTCAACTTCTACACTTCAGAAATGTTACCTCTGACACAAACTCTGAATAAGTAAATCCCTTAACACAAAGGGGCTTCAGTTTCCTCATCTGCAAACTGAATACGCTAAACCAGGTCACTTCTAAGGCCATTTCAACTTCTAAACTTCTGTGCATTTTATGAAACTGATCCGAAAGGATCTGGTTATAAACTAGTTTTAGAAAAGAAGTATAAATGTGCTAAAACTAGTTCTTTTTGGAATGAAATGCTTAAAGCTGCTCTATACTGAATAAGCTTTTCTCTTTGAGCTTAGACTAAACATTACATGGCTATTTTCAACAGTGAGTTTTTAAGCTAAGAAATATTCAAAATCTTTTTTTCTTTAAGGGTCCATTCCATATGTTATACATAAGATTAGGCCACAGATTCCTAAAGTATTACCTAAAATAAGTGACCACGATGTCCTAAATAACATTTCATCGGTGGAGACCATTTCATGTAGAGAAACTTTAGTAAGTAAACCCAAATGGCTAGGATTTGAGACAGAAATGCCTTCCAGCAAACTGAGTCCTACAAAAATTACATTATATACATAGTCCTAAGGAATTATAATTGAGCCTTAAAGTGGTGGTTTTCAAATTGGTCCAAATGCTTTCTGATAGGCCTTCCTTCCAGAGGTGGAGTTGAATCCCCTATCCCTTGAGTGTGCTGTACTTGGTGACATCTTTTAACAAATAAAATACGGTAGGTGTGATGGTGTGTAACTTCTGACACTAGGGTTACACAATCCTCTAGTTTCTTCAATGCCACCTGCCATGTTGTGAGGCCTTCTGCTGATAACCACGTGAGTGAGCCAGGCTGAAGAGGAATCCCCCCACACCGCCCCCCATTAGCCATCACCCAGTGTGGCGTCACATAACATCCTGATTAAAACTCTTGAGCCACGACTACCCAGTGAAGCTGCACCCAGATTCCTGCCTCACAGAAATCATGACCTAATACAAGTTTGAACTTTTAAGTTGGTAAGTTTTGGGGTAACATTTTACATGATGGTAGATAACTGATACAGATTTTTCTGACTGGAGGCAGAGTGCCGTTGTGCCAAAAACTTCAATACAGGAGTAGCAGTGACGGAAGAAACTGGGAAGTCATTGATGAGGGTGTTATTTAGGGCCCTGAAGGGCCCTAAAGCACACTCAGTCAAAAAAAACACTTGGCCTTTGACGAGGTCAAGGCTTGCTAGAAAGCCTGGTAAATGCAATTGGAAATTGGAGGAAACAAGATCCCTGTTACATAGTGCCCAAAAGTTTAACAACACTATGCTTCTGAGCAAAGACCAAATCTTAAGGCAATCTCTGCAAAACGTGGTCTAAAGCAAACTAGCTATGGGTTCAATCCAGCCATCTACCTATTTAAGTATGGATTATCTATTTTTAAATGGTTGGAGAAAAAGAATTTTGGAGACTCTTGTCAAAACAGAAAACTAAATCCCTTAAGAAAATATATGGGAAATAATTAACTTCAATTGATCACACACTGGGACTTTTAAGGATCCAATTAATACACACTGTCCCTCAACAGTTTCAGAAGTCCAAGAAGAGCTTATCTTGAAATGATTTGTGCACAGGGTCTTTCTCTAATGGAATACTCTAAGAAGAATTACAGGAGACCTGAAAAGATTTTAGAAGAATTATGCTAGTAGAAATACCACCAGCTTGCCACTTGGACAGAACAGTGAGATTAGAAAACAAAAACAGGCTTCTGGATCCCCAAACTCCTACATGTGAAAAGCAGGCGGGGAAAAAAAAAACTACTCAGCTGCAAATGTGTGCTACCACTACTGAAAAAGGTTAATTTATAAAGCTGAGTCAAAATCCATGGAGACCGAGATTCTCTGTCCTACTGAAAGAGTGCCCAGTATTTGCCTGTCTGGATTTCATAGCTACTGTGGACCAGTGCCTCTTGCTTTCCCCCTGTTGAACAGTAGTGTTTATAATAGTTATCTTCTGTCTGTCCCATCATATTATGTTTGGGGAGGGGCAGACAACTGGCTGATTTGCAGGTCTGATCAAAAAGAACTATATTCAAGAAACTGCCACAGATAAACCTCATCTATACCTAGATGTGACAACATCCTGGATTTTGAGCTAGTGCTATAAAGGGATGAGACTTTTGTCGATTTTTAGGAAAGCTGGGTGAGCATGTGGTAACATAATTTGTGGCCAGATGGTAGATTATGACAGTTTGAAAATATATTTCATAAATTTTGTGATACTTCTCCTGTTAGGAGGCAGCACATGTCACCCAACAAAATGTGAAATGGACTTAGTGATGTGCTCTAAAATTTGAATAAGAAAGATGTGTCAGTATGTGAATTTTGAGAATAGATCATAAAATACAGTGTGGCTTCCTTTTCTATTTCTTTCTCAGGCTCTGGGAAAGGCCATGGTGGGAGAGGCCCACTAAGCAAGAAACTGAAGTCCCTGAAAATAGCCATGAATAAGTCATCTTGGAACCAGATCATGATGGCTAAGATCATGTCAACTTTGCTTGGCCATGATTCTCAAGTGTTACGGCAGCTGTATAACATTGTGATCACTTCCCTGTTGAGGTCTGATACATGACCATCCCCATAAAGGGATCTGCTGCAAGTTGGTACTGATGGGGGCTGGTCCTGCAGCAGCTAACTGCTCTCCCCCACCTGGCTCTTCCTCCTCTCCTTGCTGGGGCTTCTGCTCATTCTGGATCCTGCAGGTGGCCCCGGTATTTCTGACCTCTGGTTTTTAAGACTTGTGCTAGTAACAGCGTACCTGCAGTCTTGCCTGACAATCCTGGGTTTGTCAGCCTCTGCAGCTATGTGAATCCAGAGAAGCCTCTCTCGTGATCCATGGACTTGGGATGTTATAGCCTCTACAACTGCATGAGCCATTTCCTCAATACAAATCGCTCTAGATATTTACATATTATATTCCTTAGCTTCTCTAGAGAATCCAAACTAAGACACAGATCATCTAGGCCCAGACAAGCCTTCAGAGATGGAAGCCTCAGGCAACCTTTAGCCTGTAACTTCGTAAGAGTCCTGGAGCCAGAAGCACATAATAAAGCTGCTTACTAATTCCTAACATACAGACATTTTGAAATAATGTTTGTGGTTTTAAAATGCTGCATTTTAGGTAGTTTATGACGTAGCAACAGATAACTAATAAACTCTACATAGAAAAACAAGCCTGACGTATAATACACAATAATCCTCACATACCTGCCTTGTTTAATGTGGGCCAGCTGAAATAATACACAAAAATTCCTCATTGTAAAGAATATTTACATTCTATTTTAATCTGATAAGTGATTTATAAAATAAAATTTATTAAAAGTAATTTTTAACTTTGTTGTTACTGAGAATGAACACCAAAATACACACTAATTCAACACTTTCTACATGTATAACACAGTGACACAAGTCGTACAATTATTTTGACACTCCTTTTGCGAGCTGTTCCTTTCCTGTTAACAAACTTGCTGCCCCCTAAGGTTCCTACCTAATACTTCAGATTTTTGCTGTCCATTTGATCCCATACATGGGACCAGAAAAACTAGACCCGGCTACCACCAATGATTGCCTAGATGGGGTACAAAATAAAGACCCCTGGACATAGCAGGAGAAGGATTAGAGGGCAGAGCTAGAACTCTACCAAAAGACTGCATGTGATGGTAGGCTAGAGTGGTGGGGCCCCTGGGAGCACGGCTCCTAGACTCTCTAATTCCAAACCACATCCAGCACCAGGGCCAGCTCTCCTGACACAGACTGAACCGGACTACACAAAACACTGAGTTATGCTTGTGATGAACAAATCTTTGGACTTAAACATGTGCATGGGGCTATCCTAGAGGCTTATCAGTGGAGCCAAGAGGACTGAGTGAGGGTAGTCAGATCTTGATCAAAAGGTCACTGGGAAGTTCTAGATGAAAGAAAAAGTGTGCTGTCATGGAGATCGTGGGGAGCTGAGTAGGAAGCAGAATACAATAGCAGTGAAAGTTATGGATGTTACATGGCAAGTTCATACAGACTGTAAAATTGTTCTTAAATCACAATAAATTTTTTTTTCAGTTTGATCTCATAGTTAGTTCTTAAAAGACTATAATGCTCAAGGCAGACATTCTTTACTAGTTAAGTTAAACTAAAGCTTGGTTTTAAAAAGACTTCAGGGGATATTTATAGTTTAAAGGTTTAAAGATTGTCTCAGTTCAATAGTTTCACAGGTTTACTTAGCCTCTATGGTTCCAGAAAGTCTGGAGTCCATAATAATTTGAAATTCTATTTTACATTTCCTGTCTTTTGATCAGGATTCTTCTATGGATCCTTGATCAAAATGCTCAGTAATTGGAGCCAAGGACTATCTAATTCTCTAGGCTCACAGCAAAGGAGGCCGTTGTTCATGAAGGCAATTAGCTACACATTCCATATCCTCCTATTCTTGAATCTCCTTTCTCTGTTGTTTCAGGTGAAAAGAGTGTTGTTTCTTGGATGGTTGTTCGCAAGCTTTAAGACCCCAGGAACTAAGCATCAAACTAGGAGTACAGCAGAAGCACTAAACACGTCATCAGACCAATTAACTGGGATGTTCCATGGAAGCACTGCCCTATACATCTAAACCAAGGAACCAAGTCTTATTCGGCATTTGGTTGCATATATGCAGCCTCAGAAGCCGCACTTATTTTTTTTGGCTGTTTTATAAATTCATGTATTATACAACTTTTACAAGTGTACAACTAGTTTTATATCAATCATCTATGCAACTCTACCCGTTGCAGTTCAATAGTTTTTCTGTTCACCCGTTTTTCTGTTAATATTCTTTTTCCAGGATCCGATGCAGTCTACCACACTGCTTTTAGTGATTTTAGGTGCTACCAACAGTAGGAAACTGAAAGCGTAAGTCAGACAAAAATGCTTGTTGCCTTGTCTGTCGTGTTTTATCAAACTGACTGTGTATTTATAGGAAACAGAAGGTTCGACCACACCAGAGTCGACTTGATGGCAACAGGTACTACACTACAATAGTGTAATAGGTTGACGGGTCCAAAAATCACAGCCATCAAGTTGATTCTGACTCATAGCAACCCTACAAGGCAGAGAAGAACTGTCTCATAGAGTTTCCAAGGAGCACCTGAAGGATTCAAACTACCGACATTGTGGTTAGCAGCACTTAACCACTAAGGCACCAAGAAACGTCTCTAATTCCTGAAACATGTGACAGCTCACTTGGAAAAATGTTTTTTGGGTGTGTAATTAAGGATCATGAAGTGAAGAGAACACTCATGACTATCCAGGTGGCTTCTAAATGTAATCACAAGTGCTCTTATAAGTGACACACAGAGGAGACAGAGGCAAGAGACACACAAGGGAGGAGGAAGCTACGTAAAACCAGATGCAGAGGTTAGTGCTGTGTCTACCAGCCAAGAGAGACTAACAATTGCCAGCAGTCACCAGAGCTAGGAAATAGGCATGGAATGGATACCCCCCAACTGCTGCCACAGGAAGCATGGCCTTTCTAACATGTTGATTTCAGACTTCTAGTCCCTTAACTGTGAGAAAACAAATTGCTGTTGTTTTAAGCCTCTGAGCCTGTGGTAACTTGTTACAACCATCAGAAGAAACCAACATAAGCAGGAAGTACCAGACTACAGCAGGAGCATATACCATTATTTATGGAAGGGATTTCTTTGCCAAAAGGTAAGACTTTCTTCATTACGTTAATAATTCCTAACTTTTCCCTTCACTAGTCTTAAACTAAATACAATGGGCACTTACTGATAGATGCTGGCTATCACCTACTATTTCTGTTATCTGAAATTAGTTTGTACCTTTTACTACTGAAAGAAGTAGTGTGAAATTTACCTTTCTTTTGGTTTATCATCTCTTTTTCTTTCAAATGTGGCATGGTCATGCCTTGTTGGATCATAATGTATAATGTCCCTATGTTTAAAAAAAAAAAATTGTTCAAGTTAGAAGAGATAAATCAAGCACTAATGTAAACAATAGCCAAAGCCAATAAGCTGAATTATAATTCAGCACTAGGAAAATTGTAATTTGGGGTTAAGGAGAAATGATGCGATGTTAAAAAAAGAGTATTAACATCTTCTGAGAAATACTTTTAAATTACTTAGTTTTGAGTTTTCCTGCATCTTTCTTAACTTTAAAAATCATTTTAAACATACAAAATATACAGATAAAACTGTATTTAAGATTTGCACGAAATAGTTTGTTGGGAAGGCAGGATGAAGTGGCTAAAGATATAGATCAGAACACTGGTAGTGTTGACAACTGTAGAAGGCGGATGATGGTGTGCACAGTTTCATTACTTTTCCTAAATTATGTATGGTCTACATTTTCCATTATAAACAGTTTAAATAACTAATAATAATTGAAGGAGATTTAAAGAACATCAAAATTACCCTAACTTTGCTATACATATTGTTACAGAAATAATACATGACAAACTTTTTTTCCCACGTCTAACACCAGTCCCTGGAGAAGTACTTTGTGCTTAGCAGAGGGTCAACGAAAAAGACAACCCTTACTGAGATGGACTGACATAGTAGCTCTTACAATAGGTTCAAACGCAGAGATCGTGAGGATGAAGTAGGACTGGGCAGTGTTTGGTTGTACTGTACACAGGATCTCTATGAGTTAGAACCAACTCAACACTACTTAGTAACAGCAAACATACATACTTAAAAATAGCTGTTGTTGTTGTTAGGTACTGCTGAATCACTTCTAACTCATAGCAATCCTATGCACAACAGAAGGAAACACTGCCTGGTTTTTGGCCATGTCCACAATCGTTTCCATGCTTAAGCCCGCTGTTGTGGCCACTGAGTCAGTGCATCTCGTGGAGGGTCTTCCTCTTTTTCGCTGATCCTCTACCAACCATGATGTCCTTCTCCAGGGACCAACCTTTCCTGACAACATGTCAAAGTATGTAAGACACAGTCTTGCCATCTTTGCTTCCAAGGAGCACTCTGGTTGTACTTCTTCCAGAACACATCTGTTTGTTCTTTTGGTGGTCCATGTTACATTCAACATTCTTCTCCAACATCACAACTCAAACACATCAATTCTTCTCCTGTCTTCTTCACTGTCTAGCCTTTGCATGCATATGATGCAACTGAAAATACCAGGGTTTGGGTCAGACACACTTTAGTCTTCAAGGTGACGTCTTACTTTTCAAAACTCTGAAGGCTGTGGTCCTTGATCTTCATCAATAACTGTTCCAAATCTTCTTCACTTCCAGCAAGAAAGGTGGTGTTATCTGTGTAACACAGGTTGTTAATGAGTTGTCCTCCAATCCTGATGCCTTGTTCTTCATACAATTCAGCATCTTGGATTATTCACTCAGCCTAC
The DNA here is from genome assembly GCA_028571685.1 of Heterohyrax brucei. Classification (NCBI taxonomy): domain Eukaryota; kingdom Metazoa; phylum Chordata; class Mammalia; order Hyracoidea; family Procaviidae; genus Heterohyrax; species Heterohyrax brucei. Next base: position 132,287,376 of record CM053150.1, on the reverse strand, counting down.
GGATTGAAAGGTATAGTGAAGGGATATAACCCCTTCCTGACTTTAAACCACGCAGTGCCCCTTATTCTGTTTGCATGACTGCCTTTTATTTTTTTTAAATTATGATTGATTGAAAATGTACATTCCCATATAAATTGCATGCCCACCTATATGCAGCTCCCACTGCTCTCCCTGCCCGGTGATAGCACACTCTTCGTCTCTGCTCCACACATGTCTTATCCTCCCAACAGTCTCTCATCCCCTCCACTTCACCCACTCCCCTTCTTCCAGTAAGAGGTTAGTAGGACATCCTTAGTAGATGCACAGAACCATAAAGTGCACACATGATATGGCCACTCTGTGTTGCAAAGTCCAATCCATTCCTTTCCTAGAGTTGACCTCCATTATGACTTATGGACAGAGGCAGCATCAGGGCCATGCACCATCTATTGTGGACTTCTAATGGAGCTCTCAGAGTGCACCTCTTTTTATTCTTGTGCTGCCAGTGAGACTCAACTTTGCAAGCTTCATCATGGCTATCACTGGTGGTGGCCAGGTACCATCCAGCTCCTCCGGTCACAAGCCGATGTAGTCATCCACTCACGTGGGTCCCTATGTCTTCTGCGTTCTTTTTCCACCATGTTGTTTTGGTCCTTGATGATCGTCCATTTGCACTAAGTTGGGACCCTGTGCTGTACCTTCAGATGGCAGCTTGGCAGCTTTTCAGACCCCAGATGCCACTCATCAATGTGGGGTGCAGAGGGCTCCACATGACTGCCTCTTGATCTACATACAGATTCCTTAAGAGCACAATTGCATGTTCTGGAATTCCTATTTTATGCAATGTTAGCTACGTTTAAAATAGGTAGATAACATTTAATGTACAGTTACACATATTTATTTTACCAGTCTATTACTGTTGAATATTTTGGATGCTTTCCAACTGTTTCACTAGTGGGGGTAATGCTGCACTAACATTTAAATACATAAATACAGGAATAATTTCTTTAAAATTAATTTCTGAAGTAGAACAAATGTAAAGGTATTTCTGAGGGCTGATTCATATGCCACATCTCCTCCACAGAAAGTCTGAAACACACTAATTTCAAACTGGGTTCAAGAAGCCATTTATGGTAAAGGAAAAGATGGTGAAATGTGATGAAACAATAAACCATACTTAAATTTCTTAGCAGTTACTGATCCTTTGCTTGTAGAATTGCCCACGTTGATGTGCAAAACACTTTGTAAAACATCCAGTGTTTTCTTTTTTTCTGCAGCAAGCTCTTCTTCTTCAGTGGTTTTCTTTTCATTCACTTCTGTCAGGGAAAAGAATAATTAGCACCTCTCGCACGTATGCTTTTAAAAGTTCCAATCATTAAGTAATTATCAAGCACCTAAATACGTGCAAAGCCCAGTAAGATAGGCAAAAGAAAATTAAGCCTCATTTTGATAACTTTCATATCTCTAAGACCCACTTGCCATAAGGGAAACTAAAAATTCCATGACCAGCAAACAAAAAGAACTACTTTACTGTTATGAAAGTGAAATCTGGATTTACACACTTAAGTTACAAGTATAAATAAAAATTAAATCTTGGTAAACATAAAACAAGATACTAATACCAAAAATAAATTGATAATGGACTACTCCATTTTTTAACGTTCTAAACAATGATAAAGGTAGTGAAGACGGTAATTTTACTGTCTGTTAATACGATGCTTTACGAGATGGTGGCTTTAGCTTTTGATTTAGTGATAAATACTTAAGATAGAGAGTCTTGTGCCCTATATATAGAAGGCATTGTGGAACTGTCTATAATCCGCTGTTTTCAACTACTACAACATACAAATGTCAAAACAAGCTTAAACAGTTACTTTGGACTATAGACAAAACTACAGCAGATGTGTAAGGTTTCAAGACCCTTTCAATTTACTCCAAGATATAAACCTACAATAACAAAACTAGGGGAAAAAAAAAGAAAACAGATTTAAGTTATCTATGGAAATGCCTCCAAAATTTTTAAGGATGCCAAGGCCGTAGAAATTACATTCAACTGGATGAAGACATACTTTATAATGACGTAGAGTCTGAGGCAGGAAAGGTAAACCAGGAGTAAAGCATGCTAGGTGGAGGAAATAAAATGAGCAACTATACGGAAGTAAAAAAGTTTAGGTTACACATGTGTTAGGTTGAACCATATGAAACTACTTACATTTAACAGTCTCTGACTTGGAAAAACAGTAATTTCCATTTTAACTGAAGAATGCCCAGATAGAGTAGAAGTAGAATATAATGCTGGAAAGGACTAGCAGTTCAAATAATGGGTTGGCTACACCCTTACCTGCAGGACAATCTTCACTGTTCATAAAAAAACTGACAAGGAAAGAAACAGGATTTATGTCTGATTGTCCTAAGAACAGGAATTCCATCAACAGACAGAAGAGTCAAGAGTTACTGGTTTGGGAAGAGAGAAAGATAATGTGAGAGTGAGATAAATCCAGTTTGGGACTTGCTGAATTTCACATGGATACAGGGCAGTTTGTTCAAAGGATCTACCTCTTCTTTTGAGGCTTGTGAAAGGCAGAGGTAAGAGCTCAGAGAACAGCTGGGAGCACAGAAGACACCAAATTAGGAAGTACCATGTCTAAGTGGGACCTGAAGCCACAGGGACCCAGCAGGAAGAGTCCACACCGGAGGCCAAAGGACAACAAGGAGCCACAAGCTCTGGGAATGGCTGGGTCACAACAGGAGTGAGACAAGAGGAGACTGCAGGGGGGTCAATGGTGAGTCTCACAGGCAGGCTGAAGACAATGAAGCTTAAGAAAAGGCACTCTGTTTTGCTTTCAGGGACTATAGATCATAACAGTGATAAGGGGACAACAAAGGTGGCAGAAGTTAAGACAGTATCCTCTACATTTACCTTCTAAATGTAGGTTATTTCTAAGGTGCTACCATTCTTGTGTTTTCAACATGGTACTGTGAGTTAGAAGAACTAAAGTATTAGTTTTGAAAAATTATTTGGTATGGACCTTAAAGAATTTATTATAAACTTAGCTAGACCTTGGAAACACAGTGTACCATAATAACCACCTCAAAGAACTGTGAGGCTAGAATCTGAGACAGTATTCAATGAAGTACATAATAAGGTACGTGTCATGGTATGTACCAAATTAGGTATAATTTATTTTTCATTTTAAGTTTAGAAATAAAACAACCTAAATAGCCATAACTTACCAGTAAAGGTAGTATACACATGATGCAATGTTACCCAATCATGAAGAGAAATGAAGTCTTGATACATATTAAAATATGGATGAACCTTAAAAACATTATGCTAAGTAAAATAAGCCAGTCCCGAAGGAACAAACATTACATGATCGGAGTTATATAAAATATGAAACATCTAAAGTGGGTAAGTGTATAGAGACCAAAGTTTATTAGTGGTTACCAGGGATAGCAGGGAAGGGGAAAAAGAAACTCACTGCTTAGGGCACACTCACTTTCTATTAGAGGTGATGGAAAAATTTCTATATGGATAATAGTGATGGTTGAATTTACTGAATTGCATTATACAAACACATATACACATTTAACCTAAAAAAGACAAGACAGAAAGAAAGAAAGAGAGGTAGCAACTAGAAAATTGGCAGTGCTTAAACAATGGCTTTTTGGGTACACATGAGACTTAACTATGCCTGCAGAAAGAAAGGAAGAAGCTAGAATAAAGCAAACAATATTCGTAGGCGAATGCGAAAGGAAGCAACAGGAACCATGAATGACGAGGAGTAAAAACAGCTTTAGATTAATTCAAGGAGACAAAAGCAAAAGAATACAGGGTAAAAAGAGAGAAATCCTGAGGCTGAGAGAGCGCCTTTGAGGGAACTCATTGTCTGTTGCCATCCTCTTGGTCAAGCAGGAGGTAAGATCTTTTAACAATTTTAAGACTAGAAGGTCATACAAAGAAAATATGAAACCACTGCTATCAAAAATGCTACAGGGATTCAAAAGCAGGAGTTAGGATACTTCTCATTGCACAACTACTCTCAGACATATCCAAATAAGGATGAATTTAAGTGGAACGGCTTTTTAAAAAACTTGCACCCAGAATGAATACCTAAGATAAACATCCTTAAGAAAGCCAAGTGTGTTTAGCAGTTTTTTATGGCCTCAGTTAGAATACGACCATCTGCTGATGTGGGCTGCTGGGCAGGCACCTCATCTTGTCTTATAGCAGGAATGGGATGAAGAACAATGGAACCTCTGGTGGACAGCATATATCCCTGATCTTTCTGGCAGCTGCAAGTAACTAAATGTTTCAAAATAATATGTACAAACAAACTCAGGAAGTATTAATTAAACTCCTCAGTGTCCTCGGATGTAGCATTTCTTCATTTGTTAAGGAAAGAGGAAGACTAGATGGTTTCTAGCAGTTCTGATATCATGAGTCTTTCCACAATGAGACATTTACCTTTCTGTTCCTCTTCACTGTCACTTTCTAGAAATCGAGAGTCCATGCGAAATCTGTCATCACTGCCAAAGCGAGATTGCAAATCCATGAGCTACAGGTAAAAACATTGAGAACTGAGAGCCAAGCTCTCCAGATTGCACCTCCCTATGCTTTAAAATCCATTAATGTCCCCATAAAGTCACCTAACTACAACTCAGTCAAAAGGGATCAGAGAGGACTTACTCCCAAATACCTCAACAATGGAATGTATGCCTGGATCTATCTGCTACCTTGTTTCAGAATTACATACAATAATAAGGAAGTGTGAAAAGTTTTATCATTTTCAGTGTTTACCAACCTTCTGTCCAGCTCTGCCTTCAAACTGAGGTTTGACTTGAAACCTGTTACTGTCATCTTCAGAATCAGACTCCTCATCATCACCACTATCAAACAACTTCCCAGATGATTTACAAATGGACTCCTTTCATATTGAAGAAGAAAGAAAACATTTACTGATACTTGAGTAACCTGCATGTTTTCACATCTAATCATTCCCTTCATACTTCCATGAATGTTCATGCATCTATCATAAACAGATGGTGAGTTAGAACATAAACTCCTGAGTCAAAGATATGTCATCGGACTATTGATTACTTACCCTGAAGTTACTCAGTGCAGCCTAGATTTGGATGATAACAATAGTGGTGGTGAATTAACTAAGCAGGTCATGTGAAAACCACAGTATCACGATGGAGAAAAGTTCTACAACATCTGTAGTCTCAGGGTATGGGGTTCTGGGGAGCTCTGGATTGCAATGTTGCTCCCAGGAAGATTTTAAGTGGAGAAGTCTTGGTACGCAGTAGACAAAAAAGGGATGAATGACCACAACGATGCCCTAACTTCTTACCTTCACAAGTTCCTCTCTGGGATGGTTTTGTTCCTGAATGTAAGTCTCATTCATTTCACTTTCACTGTCAGAACCAAATATGATGTGTGTTGGCTTGATCTCAGAGTGATCATCCTAGAGAGGTTGTCAAAAGCAGTATATCTTAAGACAATGTAATCTCAGACTTACCGTGTACATACCTTGTCATCTCCTTCCAAGTCTACTTCCTATCTCTTCCTTATCTCAGTGAATGCCACTTAACTAAGCAGCACAGAAAACCTTGTCTTTCTCGCCATTATCTAACTGATAACCAAATCCTACCAATTTTAACTTCTTTAGTACCTTTTAAATTTGTCCTTATAACCTCCAAAGGTGCTCTCTGGTTCAGGTCTTGTTGCATTCAATTTGTTGCTTTGTCATGGCCTAAAAATCTTTCTAAAGTGGCAGTTAGCACACATTTTCTGTAAAGAGCCAATAAATATTTTAGGCTTTTCAGGTTACACATACATGGTCTTTGTTCTGTATTCTTGTCTCTTATTAGAATGTTTTAAAACTGTAAAAACCATTCCTAGTCTCAGAGGTACAAAAACAGGTTGTGGGCTGGGTGGCCATGAGCTGTCGTTTGCAGATCCCTGTTCCAAAATATATACAACTTTACTGTCTTTTCACATCCTTACGAAGAATAACATCCAACCTCTGCAGGTTCTTCATGACTTGCTCCCACTTCTCTCTCTAGACGTGTTTCTTGCCACCTTGTACCCTGTAACTGTTTAACCTGCAACATCTTTTCTCTCCTTGCCACTCCTTCCTCTGCCTGACCATTTTCCACTTATGTTTTCATGCTGAGTCTGATCATGCACTTCTTCCAGGGGGAAGCCACCCAGGTGGTCCTGTAGACAGACCTGATGCTTCCCATACTGCTTTATGGCATAATGGGACACTTGTCTCTTGGCCATAATAAACAGATTTGTGATTGTGTGCCTGTAAATCTTAAGCTAACAAGCCATGTGTTACTCGTTTTGTAAATCTAGCATTTACTGTAAAGGTCTAGAACTGGTACTTAACAATTATTGAAAGAAGGAGTGGCTTTCTGTAGTAAATCTTCGCAAGACTTCTAAAGCCAATGTAGATGTAAATTCAGACATATTAGGACAGGTGACTTAATTATGCCAGCAATAGCTTCTAATGAGAGAAAATTATGAAGAAAATTTTAGATAAAAACAAACTATTCTTAAAAAACAAAGTTTAATTTTTTTAATATACTAAAGATTAGTATAGTTTTATGGGGATAAAAGCTTGTAAAGTGCACAAAACACAAAATTAGCAAATGTACAGATAAGCATGAAGGCCAAGAGCACAAGCCTTCATATGAAAACAAAAAGCCTGACTTTGTAACTCTTACCAAATGTAGGTTTAAAATGTACTCACCACATTTGCCAAAGCACTGTGAATCAGCTTCTTCTGTATTTCTTTTGCCCTCTGCCTTGCGTCCAAGGCTGCCAAACGCTTCTGGTTGTCCTGAGCGTGCCTATCCTCAGGGACCTGTGAGGGACAACGGGTGCAACCGAGCAAACTGCTCTTTCTCTCCTGAGTCTTCTTACCGCAGACACAGTGGGGCGTGTCTCTCCTGGAGGACAGTTTAGGTGCTGTTTCAGGAGATGTGAGGCTGCATGAATCAGTCTTCTCTTCTTCTGAATCATCTTCTGTCTTTGGGTCACTATGGTGATCATCTTTATCAAAGTCTTTAGTCTTTTCTGAATTGTGTGAGGACACTACCTTGGGATTCTGACTCTCAAAAGTGGCCGGTCGGCGTTGACACTTAGTATAGTTTGGGCTATTTGCCTTTTTTGTGTGTTCTTTTAAAGAGCCAACAGCACATGAGGACTTCTTTTCCATGAAAGCGCTACTGAGATCCTCACGTTTCAAGGAATTCTGATCTTTATTGTCAGAGGCAACACCTTCTTTCAATAAGGTTTTCCTGGATTCCTTTTCATAGAGACAGCCTATTCCCTTGAAAGGCTGGAATCTGTTTTCCTTTTGTTTCTGTTTACTACAGATGTTTTTTTCTCCTTTTAAAAGAGAAGCCACAATGTCCTCAGGGTGAATGCACTGTTGGTCTCTACTGGCAGTGTTAGGTTTCTTGAGACTCTTGGAGGCCCGGACAAACTGGCAGCAGGTGGTTTCCTGGCTATCCCTCTCAGTACTTAGTTTTGCAGCCTTTTTATCACTACAACCCAACTGTTCCAAATCAGCTAATGTGAGATTCACACGGAGACAGTTTTTCATCATGGCGTTATACTCCTCATCTCCTTCAGAATCAGCTGATTCTGACCCAGCATCAGTATCTTCACTGTTACTGGAGCCAGATGGAGATTTACACTTAAGAAACCTAACCCCATTACTCACTGCTAACTCTTTTTTTTCTTTCTTTTTTATTTTAATAGAATCATCAGAAAACTCAGAGTCTTTGCTGCCTTTTAAAGTTTTCTCACATACAGATTTTTCTTTATTTAAAAATTCTGTGCTATTTTTTACCTTACCAGTGTTGTTTTTCAATGCAATGATTTCATCTGTATCTTCTAAATCACAGTCACGATCCTTTCCTGTACCATTATCATTATTAATCTGGCAAGAGACATTATTTTTCATACCTGAACTTGTTAAAAAACAAAGTTTGTGAACATCGGATTCAAAATCATCCTTTACAACTACAAAGGAATCATTTTCAGATTCTTTTACTGAGGACACTGTAGTTTTCTGTAAGTTTTCCTCTCTTGTAATCATTGCTCTTAGCTCATCTTCAGAATCACTATCATCATCAGACATGCCAGATTTGTTTCTGGCAGTTTCCAAGCCATGAGCCTGAAGAGGTACATTTCTAGGTTTCTGATGATGAGAATTAGGTGCATGTGCTAATTCACAAAGACTGATAGAATCATGAGGTGGGTTTTGTGCAGCCTGCTGGTGAGTTAAGAACGAACTGTCCATTACTGAACTGCATTTTGGGTAAACAGCCAGACACCTAGTGGTACCTTCAACGCACTGCACTTTTATTTTCTTCTTGGGAGGGCGGTGGAAGTCATGTAACTCTCCTTGTGGCTTCTTACTCACTGTATCATTCCCTCTTTCCAATGTCCAAGTGAGGCTGGTTACAGGGATGGTATTTGTGGAATTCTTCCCTAACTTCTTCAGGTTGTGGCAGTATTTTGACGGATCATATTTTATGATGTCACCCAAGTGAAGGAACACAACAAAAGCATGCAGTTTTAAGAAAACCTATCAATCCGTTGAAACCAAAGAAATACTGTTTATTCTTAGGTAAAGCATTTACTTTGTCTTATGTTCAGGTTATAATCAGACAAAATGAAGACTGCATTAGATGATCTTTCAGGGTCTTCGGAACCGGGCTTTCTGCGACATGTTCAGAGTTAAAACCAAGCACCACCACTATCAGATGACAGAAATCATTTGGGACACAAGTAAATGTTATACAAAGCCTATTCAAATTACATTCTGAGTACACAGGCTCTAAAACTATTTTTATGGCAAGTGAGAGTCATGCAGAGCCAACACAGGATACAGAAGAGTTTCATTTTAAACCCTACAGTTCAGTACAACCTTTGTATGATGAGTTGGCTTCAGGAATGGTTTCTGTTCTGGGCTAATAGATATACTGGGGGCCACATCCTCCAGGGGTCCTATAGTCTGTTGGCCAAATCAATGCTACTTAGACAACTGCACCAAACATTTGGGTGCACATATATATTTGCAGGGCACCCCATATCTCTCCAGGATATACTCCAAGAAGTAGGACTGCCGCATTGCATGGTATTTCTATTTTTAGCTTTTTAGGAAACTGTCTTCTGGCACCTTTTAAACAAATCTCCTGTATTCCGTTTGAAATACCTTGATTGGATTCTCTTTCCCAGGGTGAAGAGCCAAGTGATATACACAGATGTGCCATCTACTTACAAGTCTATGACAAATGGTCTGTCCTCATCTGTTCAAGGTAACAAGTGTCAGCCACTCTGGTCATCCTGCATCTGTCATAGTTCCCTGCCCATCATTCTCTTGCCTGTCTACTTATTTTTATTTTATTTATTTTTTCGTCTACTTCTTCCAGAACGTCTTCCTAAAGCTCTTCTATGAATTCACAATGTACTCTAATTCTTCAAGATTGAGCTCATATTCTAAAGCTTTCACAGAGGCTTTCTTAATGACAGTCCACTGTTCTATCCTTGCCCCCACCTGAGCTTGTTTACCAATGGCTTTGAATCCATGAGAATGAGAGAAAACATGAACAGATAGATGAAGTTACTTTTCTGGCCATTTTTGTAGGAAACTTCACTACATTCTCACATTATTCTCTAATGTTTCATACATATAGCTGGGTCTTACCTAGAAATTGGCAACATAGAAACTACTACATAAATACCCTAAGATTTGCTGATAGAAGCAGAGGACTTTTAAAGGTATGAAATAAACTTGTGCAAGTATCCTTTGCTGTAACAATGATTACTTTGAAAAGTCAATCAAAAAAGGATATTTTATGTTTATGTTGACTCTTAAGGTGAAGGATAGGTAAAACTCTTCCAAATTTACCTACAACCCAATTCTGAAAGGGGAAAAAAGACAGTATTTATTATATGCATGTTCCAAATGGAAGAAGATTATTAACAACCAAAATCAAACCTACCACCACTGTGTCAATTCTGACTCACAGTAACAGAGCAGAACTGCCCTGTTACAGTTTCTAAAGAGCAAGTGGTTGACTCAAACTGCTGGTTTTCCGGTTAGCAGCCCAACACTTACCCACTGCACCACCAAGGACCCTTATAATAACCACACTATAAAAGGATAAATTCTTGCAAAAAATTCAAACTAGGTGTGTCCATAATTACTGTTTGGTTTAGTTTTTGGATAACAAAATAGCTTCTATAGAGAAAAAGTATGAAGAAAATAAAAGGGAAAATTGGGAAAGTTATCATTTCAACAGAAACCATGGAGGATGCCACACAAAACTCAGAGCCACTAAAAAAGGGACATGATGAGTCTTCTTCATTTCTGCTACATTGGAAAACCCATCTCTACTTGAGTTTTATTTTCTCTGCCTGTAAAAGGGTGGAGAACTTGGCTTAACAAAGTTGTAAACACAGTTTGAAAATCATAAAGGACTGTCCATGATGTTTTAAAAAAACAGGAAAACGGGTAAACCAGCTGTTACCATCATCTCTAGGGTCCGGTGGCTAAGGCTACCAAAGGAAGACTCACCTTATGCCCTGGTACTTCTGTTCCTGGAACAGCTTTTACATGCAAATCAATGAGTTTCATCTCAGTGCTGCTTGGTCTTGAATTTTCCTTTTTTGCTTTTGCTTCTTCTCTCTCTTGGGCCAATCTGATTTGAAGGAAAAAAATACAAAGAGAAGAATTAAGATTACTGGCTCAACTCGTTGTTTTTGATAAATAGCTTTATAGTATTAAAAAACAGAAATGAAACAAATCCACTGTTAATAGTGTAATAGCTTATACTTCTTTTTTGCACGCGCAAGTACTAAATTTTCATTGTCAATTAACTGGAAAACAGAGAAAGAAAATCATTCCTTATTTCATGTTGTACTATTCTACTGTTAACATTTCATCTATTTCCTTCAATTTCACTTTAAGAGCAATTATATACATTTTAAAAGGAACCACATAATACTGGAAGTACTGCCTGCCAGGTGCCTTTCTTTTTTTAAGCTTATCATTACAAAAACATTACTTTAATGGCTGTTGGTATTGTTGGGTGCTGTTAACTCAGTTCTGTCTCATAGTGACACCGTGAACAACTCTGGTGCTATGCCATCTTCATAACAGTAGGTATGCTTGAGTTCCCTGTTGCAGCTAGTGACAATCCATCTCATTGATGGTGTTCCTCTTTTCTGTTAACCCTGTACTTTACCAGATGCTTTAGTCAGCTAGTACTGCTCTGACAGAAATACCAGAGTGGATGGCTTTAACAAAGGAAAGTTTATTCTTACATAGTCTGGCAGACTGTAAGTCCAAATTCAGGATGTCTGCTCCAGGGGAAGGCTTCCCTCATTGCTGCCTCTGGAGGCTCTGGAGTAGAGTCCGGTATTGCAGTCTTTGTCCAGGGACCATCTTGGTGCAGGAACCTTGGGTCTGAAGGATGTGCTCTTCTCCTGGTGCTGCTTTCTTGACGGTGTGAGGTTTCCAATTCTCTGTTTGCTTCCCTTTCATCTCTCATAGGATGGAAGGATTCAGGGTGGGGCCAGCCATACTTCTGAGAAACTCCCTTTACAGTGGAACAGGGAGGTGATCTTATAAAGGGATTTACAGTCCCACCCTAATCCTTTTACAGCACAGCAAAATCACAAAATGGAGGTCAACTGTAGAATATAGGGAATCACGACCCTGTCACATGGCTAAACATATTTTTGGGGGCACACAATTCAACCCATGACATCCCACCCTTTGGCATCCCCCAAATCCCGTTTGAAATATGTAACACATTCATCCCATCATAGCAAAATCATGTCCATGCCATATGACAGGAGTCTTACATGAGTTGCAAGTCCGAAATACAAAAACTCTTCCACATCTGTGAGACCTAGAATGCACACTGTCTGCTTTCTAAGGTACAATGGCCGAACAGGCACAAGTTAGATGTTTCCATTACAACTGGGAGAAATTGCAGGGAAAGAAGGCATTGACAGGCAACAAGCCTGTCAGCAAAACTCATTACATTAGCCCTGAAAGCTCTGAAACTACTCTTACATTTTCTGAGACATTCTACGTAATGTCCCTGCCCTCCAAACTCTTAAGTACTGGCCATACTCTCTGGATTCTGAGTGGAGAACTCCTGCCCTGTGCTACAATTTTGACTTCAAGGCCCACTTGGACAGAAATTCTGCCCCATTGGCTTTAGGTGTACCCTAAGTTCAACCAAGTGTCAATTCCACCCTTACAAACACGGGATGCCATGGTTCCACTCTTTCAAACCCGAGGTCATGCCCATACCTTCAGAGACTGAGGCAGCTCAGCTTCTCTCACTGTTTTGTCTCTTTAGCTTCTGCTTCCTATGGCTACATGGCCCGGGCCAAGTGTTCCAGAGCTCTGTAGCTCCAGTGATTCAAGTGCCCAGATTCATCCCACTCACCAAGTCCTTCTCCAGGGATTGGTCCCTCCTAGTAACACTGCCCAGGTAAGCCAGATAAAGTCTTGTCATCCTTGCTTCTACGGAGCACTTTGGCTGTACTTCCTCCAAGACAGATTTGTTCATTCTTCTGGATTATTCAATATTCCATGCCAAAAAGCTAAACCCCTTCATATGGTCAATTCTAACACATAGCAGCCCCGAAGGACAGAGTAGAACTGTTCCACATGATTTCTAAGGTTGTAATCTTTATGGATGCACACTGTCACTTTTTTTCCTATGGAATGCTGGCAGATTTGAACAGCTCATATTTATTTTAGCAACTGAATGCTATACTACTATGACTTGACTCTTCAATATTCAGTAGTCCTGCTGAAGAATACTGATTGCTAAAAAAAAGAACAAATCTGTCTTGGAAGAAGTACACTCACAATGCTTCAAGTCTTTTTCACTTTCAGCAAGCAAGGTTGTATCATCTACATAAGGCAGGTTGTTAATGAGTTTTCCTCAATTCTAATGCCTATTCTTCTTTAGACTGTCCAGCTTCTTGAATTATCTGCTCAGCATGCAGAGTCAGTATGGTAAAAGGATACAATCTTGGTGCACACCTGCAACATCTCTTGATCTGTTCAAATGACTACCTCTTTATCTATGTCCAGCTTCCACATGAATATAATTTTTCTGGCATTTCTATTCTTTCCAGTATTATCCATAATTTGTTACGATTCACACAGTGGAATGCCTTTGCATGGTAAGCTAAAACCCAGGTCAACATCCTTCTGTTATCTTCAGCTTTTAGCCAAGACATCAGCAATAACATTCCTATTTCCATGTTCTTTTTAAGTGTGGCTTCAGTATCTGGCAGTTAGTTTTTTTTTTTAAAAAAATCTTCTGCAAATTTTGCTTGCATGTGTTGTTAATAAAATCGTTTGTTGGATCACCTTTCTTTGAAACGGGCACAAAACATGGATCTCTTCCGGTCGGGTGACCGGGTAGCTGCCTTCAAAATTTCTTGGCACAGTTTGGACACTACCAGTGCTGGATTTGTTGAAGCACCTTGATCATCTCATCAATTCTCATAGCTTTATTTTTTTGCCAGTGTTTTTGTTGCAGCTTGGAGACCTCCCTTTAGTACCACTGGTTTTTCATCACATGCTACCTCCTGAAATGGCTGAACATTGACCAATTTTGAGGTACAGTGACTCTGTATTCCTTCCATTTTCTCTTGATACTTCCTGTACTATTCAACTTTTGTCCACAGAATCCCTCAATACTGGAACTGTCGGTTTGTCATAATGTAGTAGCTTGTGTGTTGCTGGAATGCTGCCACCGTATTTCAAATAGCAGCAAGGTTACCCACAGTGGACATACTTCGGCAAAGCCTTCAGATAAGACAGACAGAGAGACCTGGTGACCTAATCCCCACCCCTCTCCAAAAGCCAGTAATCTTATTCATAAACATTATGGATAAGTGTCTGATAAAGTACTGGAAGAGCAGACCCTCTGGTTGCAGCCGGCTAAGTGCTGTCGAGTCGGATCTGACTCATGGTGACCCTCTGGTTGGAAGGCACTCAAAATAGGACTGCTAAAGCGATGCTTCCTCAAAGTAATTGACTTTAATAATATGGATAGAGTAACACTTTCAGAACCTCAATTTGTTGATGTGGCACCATTCAAAATACGAGAACTAACTGCAAACACCAATTAGTAACTGTAGTACAGAATGCATGAAATATGAATTTTAAAAAATGTATGTCATTAGGAATGAAATGCAACACTTAGAAGATCCATATTCTAGGCATTAATGGGTTGAAATGGACTGGTATTGGCCATTTTCAATCAGATAATTACATGGTATAAAATGCCAGGAACAACAAATTGAAGAGGAATGGTATCACATTTATGGTCAAAAAGAACATTTCAGGATCCATCCTGAATGACAACACTGTCACTGTACTTTACTCAAATTCACGAACCAACCCTTAATACCCAAGATGAAGAAACAGAACATTTACCAACTTTTGCAGCCTTAAACTGATCAAACATACAGTCAAGATGTATTCCTAATTATTGGTAACTGGAAAGTGCAAGTGGGAAACAAAGAAGGCAGTAATTAGAAAATACTGCTTTGGTGACAGAAAAGATGCTATAGATTTGCATGACAGAATTCTGCACGGTCATGATTACTACGTATCTGGACCTCACTTGATGGAATATACAGGAATCAAATCAGCTATGTTCGAGAAAAGACCAAATGGAGCAGCTCAGTGTCATCAGTAAGAACAAGGCCAGGGACCTGCTGTAGACCACACCCACTATAGAACACGTCAACTGCTCATATGTGAATCAAGTTGAAGCTGAAAGCTGAAGAAAATTAAAACAAGTCCACCAGAGCCCAAGGAAGACTTTCAATACATCCCTCCTGAACTCAGAGACCATTTCAGGAACAGATATGACACACTGAGCAAAGAGCAAACGAGTCACAGAATGACATCAAGTGCCTCCTACATGAAGAGATCAGACGGTCACTGTTTCAGTCAGTTAGCGCTGCTCTCACAGAAATATCACGGAGTGGATGGCTGCAAGGCCATATTCAGGGTGTCCACTCCAGGGGAAAGCTTTCCCCCTTGCCAGCTCTGGAGGAAAGTCCGGTATTGCATCAGTCTTTGTCCAGGGAGCATCTTGGTGCAGGAACCTCAGGTGTGAAGGATGTGCTCTTCTCCTGGTGCTGCTTGCTTGGTGGGATGAAGTTCCCAATTCTCAGCCTGTTTCTCTTTCCTTTTATCTCATGCAAACTGAAAGGATTAAGGGTGGGGCAAGCCACACTCCAGGAAAACTCTCTTTACAATGGATCAGTGAGGTGATCTTATAACGCGATTTACAGTCCCACCCTAATCCTTTAACATACAGCATAGGAAAACCACATAATGAAGGACAGTCACAAGATACTGGGAATCATGGCCCAGTCACATGGCTACACATATTTTTGGGGGGGACCCAATTTAGTCCATGACAGTCATTAAAGACAGGAAGGAAAGAAAAGACTAAAATGGATGTCAAAAACACTCTGCAACTTACCCTTGAATGCAGAGTAGCTAAAGCAAATGAAAGGAAGGAAGGGTGACGTAAAAGAGCTGAACACAAGATTTTAAAAGGCAGCTTGACAAGACAAAGTAGTATAATAAAAATATGCAAAGAACTAGAGTTATAAAATGAAATAGAAGAACACATTGGACATATCTCAAAATATAAGAACTGAAGAAAAATGTATGCCTTAAGGATTTACAGGTAAAAAATTAAATGACACAAGCAGCATCAAAAGAAGATGGAAGGAATATTTAGTCATTGTCAAAATGACTTACAGGTAGACCCTAAATTATGTTGTATTTGAGTTATGACGAGCTGTACTGAACAACTTTTTGGGGGATACTTCTTATTGTCAGCTGGTTGGAGCCACGGCAGTTCAGTGGTTAACTGCTTGACTGCTAAAAGGTCAGCAGACTGAATCTACCAGCTGCTCCTTGGAAAACCTATGGAACAGCTCTACTCTTTCTTGTAAGGTTGCTACTAGTCAGTATTGACTTGATGGGAACATGTTCGGTTTGGATTGTATATATACAATTGGATTGTATATATACTACATACAATACTGCAACATGCAATTAGCAGATGTTATTCTTAGGTATTTCTTTGCAGATGTTCAATTATGACCTACTACTGCTCAAAACACTGCCATATAAATTTAGTATTCTAAACTAAATTAGGAGCTTCAGTTGCTTGAAAACACAGACTCAAATGCTGGTCACTTTGCTAAAAGTGATATGTAAATGGTGATAGGCAGATTTGGGAAGCAGTGAGGTGGTACCTCAAAATACATGAAGAATAAAAGGAAAGGACGACAAAGACAATTGTTACTAATTTTCTAACTACAAACCTCATCTCCAGTCCCAGGGACAATACAGAAACTTGTAAGTGAATTTATTATCACAACTAACAAAATGCCATCATCATCATCAAATTCACCAAAGGCTGAGTAAATTTTTGTGACTTCTGTATTTTTTATGTATATGTGTATTAAAATATATCTCTAAGTTTATATGTAATGTTTTCAATTCCCAAACACAAATGAAGATTGAACTTACAAAGATATGGATAATAAAGGACAAGTTAAAAAAAGGGGGGTATTCGACTTGCGTCACAACTGACCGAAAACAGTTGTTGGCAAGGAACCCTGTCATAAGTCAGAAATATCTGTAGTTGATGTTAACTGCTGTAGAATACACTGTTGTATATCATAATTCACTAACCAGTTTCCTATTACAGGCTATTGAGTAGATAAAGCACGGAAAAGGCTTTGCTATCAGAGCTACTCCAAAAGAACATGGAAGTCCATACCCCCATACCCATTTGAGTCATTTTTCCTTATCCCTCATGCTCTTTTTGATTTTCACTGTCTTAATCCCAGCAGATGTCCCAGTAGTCCAGTGCTGTGTGCTTGCCTTGCTCAGGGAATAGACAATAAGCCAACAGATGCTGCTAAATCAAATAACATCAGCGCCTTATGCACACATGGTCATAGGCCCCTAGCTGAAAACAAACATCTGCATTTTCCACCAGATTACTCTTCTGTAACACAGCTCATGCAGGCTGCCTGCCAATAATTTTAGCCTATGTATTTGCTTATGCCATTTCTGGAGTTTAGAACAATCTTATCAACTGTTCAGGTCCCTTCATCTTTAAGTATTTCCTAGTTTGAAAGCCTCCAAACGCAATCTTTTTCTATGAGAGTATCTTTAGGATTTGAAAATTCTACGATGCTTATTATTGTTCTATCTTGTTCTGAAATCACTTTCATAATAATCTTATGCTTCTTATACTACAATTTTACATTATCTTTCTATGTTTGTATATCAGTATTAATTCTCAAAATCAATATAAGCACTTCAGTGATGTCTAATAAAATTTACACGTGCATAAATCCAAGACTCGGTAATTACGCTTTTTGATATAAATCCGAGAAACACTTTCACAAATCCAAGACTCATCTTCAAGGACACTGAAGGATCATCTGTGATAATGACGAACTGAAAAATTTCTAAATGTCCATCACTAGGGAATTTCTATCAATAGAGGAAATCCACAAGAACTAAAATATGATTTAGAGTATGTCTCACCTGAATTTGGAGACCATCTCAAGAACAGATTTAATGCGCTGAGCACTAATGACCAAAGACCAGAAGAGACGTGGAATGACCCTGAGAATATCATTCATGAAGAAAGCAAAAGGTCTTAAAAAAACATAGGAAAGAAAGAGAAGACCTAAATGGAATTCAGAAGATTCTCAAATTTGGTCTTGAATATAGTGTAGCTAAAGCTAAAGGAGGAAGTGATGAAGTAAAAGAAATGAACAAATTTCAAAGGGTGGCTCCAGAAGACAAACTATTGTAATGAAATGCACAAAAATCTGTTGTTAGGCAATCAAAAGGAAAGAACACGTCCTGTATTTCTCAAGCTAAAAGAACTGAAGAAAAAAAATTCAAGACTCTACTTGCAATACTGAAGGATTCTAAGCAGAAAATATTCAGCAATGAAGGAAGCACCCAAATAAAACGGAAAGTATACACAAAGTCACTGTATCAAAAAGAACTGGTTAATATTCAACAACTTGAGGAGGTAGCATATGATCAAAAACTGAAGGAAGAACTCCAAGCTGCACTCAAGGCACTGGTGAAAACTAGGGCTCTAGGAATTAATGGAACCAATGAGGTGTTCCAAAAAATGGATGCAGTGCAGTGCAATAGGTGCTCATTCATTTAGGTCAGGAAATCTGCAATACAGCTACCTGGTCAAAAGAATGGAAGAGATCCAAAGATTTGCGTCCAGTTCAGAGAAAGATGACTCAACAAAATGCAGAAATTATCAAGCAATATTATTAGCAAAACATGCAAGCACAGTTTTGCTGAAGATCTTAAAAAACAGCTAACTGCTAGGAATTCAGGCCAGATTCCAAAAAGGGCATGGAACTAGGGATACCATTGCTGATGTCAGATACCTCTTGGCTAAAACAGAAAGATGTTTACCTATGTTTTAGCTTACTACGCAAAGGCATTCATTCTACTATGTAGACTATAAAAAATTATGGATGACATTACAGAGTAAAGGAATTCCAGAACACTTAATTGTGCTCATGAAAAACCTACATATAGACCAAGGAGTGGTTCAAACAGGAAAAGGGTCTGTATTTTGCAGTTTAAAGCCAGGACAGGTGTGCAGTACAGTTGTACACTTTCACCATACTTTTTCAATCTGGATGCTGAGCAAATAATCTGAGAAGCTGGACTATATGAAGATGCAATATTGGGACATAACCTTTCTTATTGAAAGCCAAAAGGATTTAAAGCACTTATTGATGAAGACCAAAGACTATAGCCTTCAGTGTGAATTACACCTGAATATACAGAAAACAAAAACCTTTATGAATAGACCAATAAACAATACCATGATAAACAGAGACAAGACTCAGGTTGTCAAGGATTTCATTGTACTTGGATCCACAGTTACAGCCCATAGAATCAATGTCAAGCGATCAAACAAAGTCCTGTATTGGGAAACTTTCTACAAAAGACTACTTTAAAGTGTTAAAAAGCAAAGATACCACTCTGAGGTTAAGTTATGGCCTGACCCAACCTATGATGTTTTCAGTTGCTTCACATGTACGTGAAAACTGGACAGTGAATAAGGAAGACCAAAGAATTGACACCTTTGAATTGTGGTGCTGGAAAAGAACACTGAATATGCCATGGATTGCCAGGGGAATGAACACTTCTAATTTGGAAGAGGAACAGCCAAAATGTTCCTTAGAAGCAAGGATGGTGAGACCACATTTTGCAAACTCTGGATATACTGTCAGAAAGGATCAGTCTCTGGAGGAGAACATGCTTGTTAAAGTACAGGGTCAGCAGAAAAGAGGAAGACCCTCAACAATACGGACTGACACAATGGGCTCAAGTACAACAATGATTGTGAGGATGGCGCAGGACTAAGCAGTGTTTCTAGGGTCAGTACGAGATGCAAATGAATCAGCGGTATAGCTACTTCCTGGAACAGTACTAAAAACGTGATACAAAGGACAAAGACTGACATTACCACAAAAAAATAAAACAAAACCAGTTGCCTTCACAGTGACTCTGAGAGCAGAGTTTTCAAGGAGCAGCTGGTGGATTGAACTGCCCACCTTTTAGTTACCAGCTGTAGCTCTTAAACCACTGCACCACCAGGTCTCCATAAAAGGTTGTGTTTAAAAGGATGAAATGGAATACCCCCGTTTTTACACAAATTCTAACATATGCCTTCTACATTTGCAAGTCACTCCTCCACATCATGATGTACTTTCGTAAGAGCCACTACTCCAATCTTCTTTTATATGTTGCTGTAAAAAAAAAAAAATTAGCATAGCATGCTTACTAAAATACCTGTTACTGGTAAGGTAAGAGAGGGAGTAGTTAGCAAAGATATGTAGAAGGCATGTGTTTCTATATGTGTACAATACAGTATGTATATATATACACCAATACGAACACTTTTGTTCCTTCAGTCTCATGCTGATACAGTCTGTGGATTATATAGCCCCTTCTATCTCTTGATGTCTTTCATTCTCCTCTGCTCAAGGTGGGTTCAAACCAGTTGATGCTATGTAGATGGCCGTTTGCTAGCTTTTTTTTTTAATTATGATTGAGTGAAAATGTACAATCCCATATAAATTCGTATGCCTATGTGCAGCTCCCACTGCCCTCCCTGCCCAGTGACAGCACACTCCTCCTCTCCGTTCTGTACACGTCATATCTCCTAACAATCTCCTACCGTCTCCTTTCCACCCTCTCCTCTGCCTCCAGTAAGAGGCCAGCAAGATGACATCCTACAGATGCATGAAACCATAAAGTCCACACATGATACGGTCACTGTGTTTTGCCAAGTCCCATCCATTCCTGTCTGAACAGTTGACCTCCATAATGATTTATGGACAGGGGCAGCATCAGGGCCAGGGGCGATGCTCCCAGGGGAACCCTGAGACCCCTGGACCATTAATTTTGGTCTTTTAGTGGAGATCTCAAGGTATACCCCTTTTTATTCTCGTATTGCCAGTGAGACTCAAATTTGTGAACTCCATTGCGGCTCCATCACTGGTGATGGCCGGGCACCATTTGGTTCTTCTGGTCACCCAAGTAGGATGCCAAACACTTTCTTAAAAAAAACTCTGTTACGCCAACTAACCTAAATGTCCTCTGAAATCATGGTGCCAACATCCTGCTCCTGCTAATCTGTCCTTTGAAGTGTTGGATTATATTTAGGAAACCTCTTAGCTTTTGGTGTAGTCCAGCTGTGCTGCCCACAACTGTCTTTTTGAATCACCACTGAATTATCTTTCTTGGTCTGTCACAGGATGGTGGGAGTTGATGCTGAGAAGGATTTCCTTGTAACATTGTAATTTGCTAAGAATGTTACAGCACATTATTCGATAATTTCAGATCAGTGACCTAATTATCTAAAGCCATTTACTATATAATGAAATAGGGTTTAAATCTGTGTAGAGTAGCTCTTACCTGTGCAAAAAGCTTTCTTTTGCTTGCTCAATTTGCAGTGTTCCACCTTTCCATTTTGTTTTATTTAAAACAGACATACCTATAAAGTAAGCAATTATTACTCAAGTACATGGCAATTCTAATGTATTTCAGCATGTGCTTTTCCTATGTCAGTACCAATACTTGTTCATTTCTAAGAAACACAGAGGAAATGCAACAGAAGAGAGAATAAGACCTAGAGAGAGACAATGTAGGTTCTTACCTCACTGTTACCACTTAGCAGCAATGGGGAACAAGTCCTTTATCCAATCACAGCAGAGTGAGGATCAGGGTCCTTGCCCTCCCTACCTTACAGTTTTACTTGCAAGTAAATGAGGCAAATACATAGAGTGTAAAACAAGATTGTCTATCAATCACTTGCTTATAAAATAATGCTGGGAATCTGGTAAACAAACGTTAATATTTTATTTCCCAATTTATAACTATGAACTATAAATTTAGTTTTTAAGGGTAAATCACCTAACACTCTGGAATCCTGTAGTCCCTTACTTTCATTTTTCACCTCATACCAATGTTCACTGTATACCCTGCAAATGAATTAACTACAAGTGATTGAAATAGAGTTGAACTGCTGTGCCCTAGTAGTTGACTTTTTAAAAATTTGTTATCAGCCTCCTTAATAACAATTGCTATTAACTCGTATTTTTTTTAATGTGCTAGATATTATACTAAGTGTCATGGATTGAACTGTGTCCCTCAAAAAATATGTGCAGTAATTTGGCTGGGCCAGAATTCGCTGTACTCTGTGACTGCCCCCCATTCTGTGATTTCCTAATGCCGTAAATACTAATCTCTTTCTGTGGCTAAAAGAATGATTATGTCAAAACAGGCACAGGTGAGACTGCAAAACTCTATCTAAGAGAGTTTCCTTGAAGTGCAGCTTGTATCACCTTTATCCTTTCATCCTATGGGAGATAGAGACAGCAAGCAGAGAACTTGGAACCTCACACCATTCAGCAAGCAGCACCAGGAAAAGTGTGCATCCTTCAGACCTGAGGTGCCTGTGCCAAGATGCTCCCCGAACAAAGATTGATGCAACACAAAGACTTTCCTTCAGAGCCAACAGAGGGAATGCCTTCCGTTGGAGCAAACACCTTGAATCTGGACTTGTAACCTACTGGACTGTGTAATAAACTTTCCTTTGTTAAAGCCATACACTTCGTGATATTTCTGCTAGAGCAGCACTAGCTAAAACACTAAGTATGAATACATTATTTAAGTTATTCCTCACAGTGACATTGTGAGGTAAGTACTATTATTGTTATCCATCAGCTAAACAAACTGAGGTTTGAAATTTAAATAGCTTGCCACAGGGTACACAACAGAGGTGATGTATTTTTAACACATCCTTATATTTGACATATGCATTTTCTCACTTGAACAACAAAGAAAGTAATAATCTGGCAAACGAAATCATGAGAGGCTGATGATAAACCTCTTTCTCACTGAATACTTTTTCAAAGACATCTGACGTTTCTTTCTCAAATGACTTAGGATATATTACCACCTTGGTGGCAATATAGAGCGCTTTTTTCTTCACTGCAAGTCACTGTTCGCTTTAAGCTTTATTAACTTTGTTGATATAGACTACACAATTTCAAGGACTTAATACAGTATTAAAAAGGCATATTCCAAAGCCCTCTGCAAGCAGCATTTAATAACAATTACCTATCTAAGAAATGAATACATTGGACAGGGGAGCAGTTTAATTCCTGTGTCCAAAGTACTTCAGAATAGCAGCTTTTGAGCAAGCACATTTCTTTCAACACATCTAAGTTATGCTACCATATGTCTGTTAAAGTCAAATGGGATAGAACTAAACCCGTGGAACTGCAGAATATCACAATAATCTTGATGATGGTTGTCTCTCTGAATTATCTAAGCTATGCTACCATGTATCTGCTGAAGTAAAATGGGATAAACCCAGACCCACTGATCTGTAGAATATCAGAATACTTTTTATCATGGATGTCTCTCCAAGTTACATAATGACTGGCAAACATATAATAACCTTACATTTTTTCAGGTCTGCTTCTGCCATCTTGATGTTGATGTAGGCAAAGATTTTGTGTGGGTTTCCTAAAAAGAAAAGAATAAGTTTATTTAAACTCTGATTCAGAGAATATAAAGTTTCTAAATTACAAAATAAAATGGTCTCTTGGAAACTTAGTTTCAAAGGCAAATCTAGCTTATTTTTACTGGATATAAAAACTAAAGTTTTCCTAAGCCAATTATTGGAATTTCGTAAGGAAATAAAAAAATGTCAAGGAGTCATTTACGGAAATATCTTGCTTGTAAATTACTGCTAGCCTACACAGCAGGATAATTAATCTGTTAGTGTATTAGCTCCAAAAACAAAGGTACATGTTTTAAAAATTGATGTTCTGCAATTTGGAATTTTTCTGACTTCATTAATGCAGTTCCGGCAAGTTCCACATGTAACACCTCCAGGAGTGGGTGTGGGGATGCAGAAGTGTGCGTGGGAGTATCAAACATCTTGTAATCAAACATGTATCACTTTCAGAGTTAAGGTTTATCTCTGTGATTCCTTTACTTTATAAAAGTTCAACTCGTTAATGTCTGTCTTTAACTACCCAAAGAAGGGCTATAAATTTACCTTGCTCATCTTTCCGTGTGATGATCTCCACATCAGAAACTTCTCCAAATCTGCTAAACTGATTTTGTAAGTCATCCTGGGTAATGGCCTGGCTAAGACCACCAACATAAAGGCGCTTCATTCCTCTGTTGGCTTTCATGCATTCTACTGAGAAAAATAGTTTCCTACAGGTAGACAGAAAAACAGTTCTTTCCTTCAGTTCTTAATCTAACAAAAAAGTGACTCTTTCCCTTAAACCTTCTACACCACCTTGATCCCCTGGATCTGTGTTTCAAGTTATGCTGAACTGCTCCCAAATTTTATCCCTAGAGATTGTGCTCAAGCCCCATATTCACGCTCTTCATGAATGCAGTTTCCAACAGCAACTGTATACAAACACACACAAGTTACATGCAGGTATTTTAGTACATGCATGTTATATAATACATGACAGTATTATAGCCCACCCCTCCTCCTTCATTTCTTCACTTTAACAAACGCTGACAGAAACAAGATGTGGTAGGTAATATGCTCAAGGATTAAGAAATAGGTATTTATCGTGCAGCTCCTCAGCCACAGGTCAGTAAACAAATACTGTAATAATACCATGGTACAACAAAAAAAGCGTCTACAAAGTACTGTCAGGTGTAGAACAATTAATAACGACCGCTAATACGTTTGCTGTTTGCTATGTGACAGCAGTATACTTCCTATGTATCTTCTCATTTAAACCACACATGGACGTAACATCAGTCTTCCCGTCCTTCAGATGAGCAAACGGAGAGATTACGTCTCTTTTCCAATGCCTCACCAAAAATCAGTGGCAGTCACAGGATCATAATCTAGGTCGAATCTGAGAACCCGAGACTCTTCACATCATACTACACCACAATGAAATACAACGAATTCACCCGAGGGTTGTTAGGTGACAGGAAATTCGAGACAGCTGTTCTGCACAGGTACTGCGATTGGGGGAGTTCACCTTGAGGGGCCTCATTCAGTTTAGAAGCCGGCAGGCGCTCGGGGCCAAGCCCTTCCCACAGCAGCAGCTGAGACGCCCCCCAAGCGAGACGCTAACCTCCCCGTCCCTCTGCCCGGAAGTCCCTTGGCTTCGGGGCAAGGGCCGAGGCCTGGGGCTTTCCGGTATCCGTCTCCCGACCCCCAGATTATCCAACCCAGCCTTTTTCCTCCGAGAACATCCGAGGGGAGAGACTAGGTCCAAAGGCCCTGTCACTTCTCTTCCTCTCAAACCCCTCATTACCAGACCTTTCCTCAGAGCCAGCGCCGTTCAGTCCGCCAGCTTCTAGTCACGTGTCGCAACCGGCTCACTCTGTCTCCGTCCCTGCCGGATGTTCAAACCAGGCTCCAAAGGTTCCGTCTCCCTACTGAATTTCTGCTGCCCTTTATTTCGTTTCTCATCCTCGGAGCTACTCTGATGCCTCAGCTGCTTTTCCCTTAACGTCCGCAAAAGAGTCCAAGCCGAAAATCCGTAACTGTTGATGACGCACGTTCCCGCCGGGAATTTATCAGCTCTTGGACTTCTCTGGCGGAAGCGAAGAAACGAAGTAACAGGAAAAGGCAGCACTCTCCTGTTCAGTGACGTTGACTTCCGGGTTTCTCTACGGTGCTACCAGCGTCAGGGGAACTGCGGCAACGTTGGCTTTGGTGTTGGAAACAGTCAGCTGTCTTGAAAACGTAAGGACTTCTTGGAGACGACTGTGTTAACAGTGGATGGACGTAAACAACGCTAGGATATGTGGTGAGCTTGATTTTTATGTTCTAGAACGCGATCTCTCAAAACGTCACCCCCGTCGAGCAGGGGAAATGGTCGGCGCTGGAAGAGCGCGGCAGTCTTGAAGTACGCGGAAGGCTCCAGTCAGGGACCCGATTGATTTCGGTGGCTGTCAGCGCTGCAGCATGGAAGCCCAACAGGCTGAGATACGAGCCCTGGAAGCGGAGATAGCAGCCCTGAGGGGGGCACGCGAGGAGCCCACGGTGTCCTGGAAGGAGACTTCCACAGCCAAGTAAGTGGTCGCCTCCCCGGCTTCCCACGAGCCCGTCCCCGCCGCCGCCTTTGCTCCCTTCGGCAGTCCCGCCTGCCTCTCCTTAGGGTTCAGCAGATGCCAGTCTGCTAGGTGAAGCCACGTCGTTTACTAGGGGAAATCGCTTTTTTCTCTTAAGTCTCTTAGCATCTCTCCACTGACATTCCCCTATCCCCCCAGGAAATTGTGCACTGAATATTATAGTACTGGGCACCCCATAACCTGGGCTTAAAATAATGTCAATTTTGTAATAATGACGAGTTACTGAGCGCTTTGTTTCGGGCGCTAATCTAAGCCCATGAGGGTGTCACAAGAAACATACTATAAAATTAATCTAATTGAATGAGGTTTATTTGGGGAAAGGAGTCGTGAAATTGGTGGTACCAAACCACAGAGAGAAAGGTGTCCCACTGAATATCAGCAGTGACTTTTTTTTTTTTTAAATTGTGATTCAGTGAAAGTTTACAATGCAGTTCAGATTTGCATGCCCGCCTATCTGCAGCTCCCTCTGCTCTCCTTGCCTGGTGACAGCACACTCCTCCTTCTGTCCCATACATGTTGTATCTTCTTAACAATCTCCTGTTCCCTCTTCTCTACTCTCTCTACTCCCCTCTAGTAAGAGGCCAGTAAGATGACATCCTACAGATGCATAGAACCATCAAGTGCACCCACGATATGGTCACTCTTTGTCTCCGAGTCCGTTCTATTCTGTCCGAAGAGTTGATCTCAGTAATGATCTATGATCAGGGGCAGCATCAGGTCTAGTGGCTGTGCTCCTAGGGCAACTGTCAGGCCTTCGACCATCAATTGGGGTCTTTTAGTGGAGTACTCAGGGTGCACCCCCTTTTTTCTCGTGTTGCCAGTAGGACTTAATATTGTGAGCCCCATCACGGCTGTTACTGGTGGTGGCCGGGCACCATCTGGTTCCTCTGGTCACATGTAGCTATAGTCCCCCGTTCACGTGGGTCTTCATGTCTTCTGGGCTCTTTCTGTCATGTCGTTGTGCAGTGACTGGTTTTTTATTGACAAAAAGGGGGAACTAAAGGTGCAGTGTTCTGGTTGCGAAGCAATTAGGCAGCTGGAAGGTGGGACATCTCAAAGCTCTTCTTTTGCTAGGTTTAGTTTACAAAGCCTAAGCAAAGTTAGGGAATTGGTCTGTAAGACATTGCTTTCTGGGAATGTCGAGAGATTAGATAGGCTGTAACAGGGTTTTCTAGGAGTGAGATGATTTTTGTGTCAGGCTCTTTGTTAGCTTAGTAACCAAAAAAAAAAAAAAAGATACAAGATTAAGTCTGTGAAAAGATTAACTGTTACTAAGGAAAAGTAGAAATAACAAAGTGGAGTCTGGCCCAAACCTGAGCTAACCACCCCAGGTTTACCATGCACTTTGATTTTGGAACCCTGGCACTGGGTTGGGTACAGCATTTAAAAACCAAACCAAACTGGTTGCTGTAAACTTGATTCTGACTCAGTGCAGTCCTGTCAGATGGAGTAGAACTGCCTTATAGGGTTTTCAAGGACCAGCAGCTGGTGAATGTCAACTGCCAATCTTTTGGTTAGCAGCTATAGTTCTTAACGACTGTGCCACCAGGGCTATGCAACATATAGGAAGTCACTGGAATTCCAGAAAAAGCAAATGGTTCAAAGAAACTAGGTACAATGAAGTTTATAAAGAGATGGAGGGAGAAAAACAATAGGCGACCAGCCTTTAGTTAATCTTCCCGTGATTGATTGGACTCTTCATTCCCCTTTACTGAGGTCAACATAACAGTTTACCTCTGGCCCTCTACCCACACTCAATAAAGTGGAGTGACACGGTGGCTGAAACTGTGGGCTCAGACACAGCAGTAACTGTCAGTGTGGGGCAGGACCAGGCAGTGTTTCTTTCTGTTGTACACAGCGTTGCTTTGAGTTGGAACCAACTTAAGGGCACCTAACAACAATGACCCACCTGCAGCAAGGAGACTTGTAGAGATTTACATTAGGAGATTTCTTGGCAGACTTTTTATGGTTAATATTTGGTTCTGTGGATAAGGAAAACCTTAAAATCAAAGTGAAATATCTGTTACTAATTTTCCTTTTCAACATAGGTCACCCAGTGCAAGTGATAGTGACTTTTGTTTATGATAATTAAGTAATATTTCTTTTTTTAAAAATTTTTTATATAATATAACTGAGTGAAAATGTACATTCCCATATAAGTCTACATACCCACCTATATGCAGCTTCCACTGCTCTCCCTGCCCAGTGACAGCACACTATTCCTCTCTGCTCCGTATATGTCTCATCCTCCCAACAGTCTCTTTTTTCCCTCCTCCCCACCCATTCTCCTTCCTCCAGCCAGAGGTCAGCAGGATGACATCCTATAGATGTATAGAACCATAAAGTGCATCCAATATATGGTCACTGCATTGCCAAGTCCAATCCTTTCCTGTCCGAAGCGTGGACCTTCGTTATGATTTATGGTAAAGGGCAACATCAGTGCGAGGGGCCATGCTCCAGGGGAATCCTGAAACCACTGGACCATCAATTGAGGTCTTTTAGTGGGGATCTCAGGGTGCACCCCTTTTTATTCTTGTGTTACCAGTGAGACTCAACTCAGTGAGCTCCATCGCGGCTACCACTGGTGGTGGCCAGGCATCATCCAGTTCTTCGGGTCACAAGTCGATGTAGGCACCCACTGATGTGGGGCTCTTTGTCTTCTGGGTTGTCTTTCCCCCATGTCATTTTGGTCCTCGCTGAGCATCCGTTCCTGCTAAGTTGGGACCATTTGCTGTGCCCTTGAATAGCAGCTTGGCAGCTAAGACCCCAGACGCCACTCACCAACGTGGTGTGCAGAGAGCCCTCTTAGCAAAACGCTAGTTGTGTGAATTGGCCTCGCTTTCGCCTAAGAGCATGGTCCCCCACC
Organism: Heterohyrax brucei; assembly: GCA_028571685.1. Lineage (NCBI taxonomy): Eukaryota > Metazoa > Chordata > Mammalia > Hyracoidea > Procaviidae > Heterohyrax > Heterohyrax brucei. The sequence goes on along the minus strand of CM053150.1, from coordinate 132,258,723 downwards.
CCCTGCCACAGCTACTCTATCCTTGCAATATTGGGTTAAGATGGAAGGAGTACTCATGTTATGTTTAAGTCCAATTAATATTGTTCTTGTTTCTAATGTGTGCTATCATCGATTTCACCCAACCAGGTACCTAGCAACTACCTAATCTAAACCTTCCCCCCCCCTCCCTTGCAGCTGTCAAAGAGTCTTTTCTTCTATACACAAGTCTGTTTTTGAGATCTTATCGTAGAGGTCTCGTACAATATTTGTCCTTTTTGTCGCTGACTACTTCAACTCAACATAATGTCTTCCAGTTGAAACAAGGTCATGAGATGTTTCCTGAAGTCATCGTTGTTCTTTATCATTGCGTAGTGCTCCATTGAGTATATATACCATAGTTTACCTATCCATTCTTGTGTTGTTGGGCATCTGGGTTGATTCCATCTTTTTGCTATTGTGGACTGTGCTGCAAGAAACATTCTGGTGCATGTGACCGTTGGTGTGAAAGGCCTTGATTCTTTAGGATATATTCCAAGTAGTGGAACTGCTGGGTCAAATGGTATATCAACATCGATTTTTTTAAGGAAGCGTCAGATTGCTTTCCAAAGAGGCTGGACCATTTTGCAACCCCACCAACAGTGTAGGAGGGTTCCACTTTCTCCACAGCCTCTCTAGCATTTGTTGTTTTGTGTTTTCTGGATCATGGCCAACCTTGTTGGGGTGAGATGGTATCTCATTCTTGTCTTGATTTGAATTTCTTTAATAACTAAAGATCATGAACATGTCCGCATGTGTTTTTTGGCTGCTTGGATCTCTTCTTTAGTGAAATGTCTGTCCATCTCCTTTGTCCATTGCTTAATTGGATGGTTTATCTTCTTCTTGTTGATATTTTGTACTATCTTATAGATTATGGAAATCAGGCGTTGGTCTGACATAGAGTTTCCAAATGTTTTTTCCCATTGTGTAGGTGTTCTTTTAATTCTAGTAATAAAGTCTTTGAATGAGCAAAAGTGTTGAATTCTTAATAGATCCCATTTATCTATTTTCTCTTCTGATGATTTTGGTTTGTTTGACAGATTTTGGAGTCTGTCCATATTGTGTATTAAAACTTCCATTGTTGTTCCCACCTTTTCTTGGATGAGCTTTATCGTTTTAGGTTTGATATTTAGGTCTTTTATCCAATTGGAGTTGGTTTTTGTATAAGGTGTAAGATATGGATCTTGTTTCAGTTTATTGCAGATGGATATCCAATTTTGCCAGCACCGTTTGTTGAAGACACTGTTTTTACCCCAGTTTAATGTCTTAGGGCCTTTGTCGAATATCAATTGTTCATAGGTAGATGGTGTCATCTCTAGGGTCTCAGTTCTGTTCCACTGATCGATCTGTCTGTTCTTATACCAGAACCAGGCTGTTTTGACCACTGTGGCAGTGTAATATGTTCTAAAGTCAGGTAATGAGAGGGCTCCCAGTATGTTCTTCTTCTTTAGTAGTACCTTGCTTAACCGGGGCTTCTTCCCTTTCCAAACAAAATTGGTGACTTGTTTCTCCATCTCATTAAAAAATGTCACTGGAACTTGTATTGGGATTGCATTATATAAATAGATTGCTTTGGGTAAAACAGACATTTTCACAATGTTAAGTCTTCCTATCCATGACCAGGGTAGGTTTTTCCATTTATCTAAGTCTCTCTTAGTTTCTTGTAGTAAGGGCTTCTAGTTCTCTTTGTAAAGGTCTGTTATTGCTCTGGTTAGATTAATTCCTAGGTACTTTATCTTCTTAGCGGCTATCGTAAATGGTATTGATTTCATAATTTCTTCCTTAACAGTGTCCTTGTTGGTATAAAGGAATCCTGCTGATTTACTTATGTTTATCTTGTATCCTGAGACTTTGCCGAACTCTTCTATCAGTTTGAGTAGTTTACGTATAGATTCCTTGGGGTTCTCTGCATATACAATCATATCATCTGCAAACAGGGAGATTTTAACTTCCTCTTTGCCAATGCAGATGCCCTTTATTTCTTGGTCTTGTCTAATTGCTCTGGCTAAAACTTCTACCACAATGTTGAATGGAAGAGGTGAGAGTGGGCATCTGTTTTAGTCAGCTAGGGCTGCTCTAACAGAAATACCACAGAGTAGATGACTTTAACAAAGAAAGATTTATTCTTACACAGTCCGGTAGGTTGCAAGTCCATAGTCAGGGTGTCTGCTCCAGGGAAAGGCTTTCCCCTTGTCGACTCTGGAGGAAAGTCCGGTATTGCATCATTCTTTTGTCCAGGGAGCGTCCTGACGCAAGAACCTCTGGTCTGAAGGAAGCGCTCTGCTCCCTGTGCTGCTTGCTTGATGGTAGTGATGTTCTCAAATTGTCCTTTGTCTCTTTTTCCTTTTATTCCTTTCAAGTTAAAAGCATTAAAGGTAGGGCAAGCCGTACTCCAGGGGAACTCCCCCTACAGCAGGAAGTTACAGCTCCACCCTAATTCTTTTACATACAGGTTAGCAAAACCACACAATGGAGGACAGTCCTAAGATACTGGGAACCATATCCCAGCCACGTGGCTGCACACATTTTTGGGGGGACACAATTCCAACCATGACAAAATCCTTGTCTAGTTCCTGATCTCAAGGGAAAGTCTTTCAGTCTCTCTCCATTCAGGATGATGTGGGCAATTGGCTTTGTATAAATGGCCCTTATTGTGTTGAGGAATTTGCCATCTATGCCCATTTTGCTAAGAGTTTTTAGCATGAACTGGTGTTGGACTGTATCAAATGCCTTTTCTGCATCAATGGACAAAATCAGGTGATCCTTGTCTTTTGTATTATTTATGTGGTTAATCACATTGATTGTTTTTCTAATGTTGAACCAGCCTTGCATCCCTGGTATGAATCCCACTTGGTCATGATGGATTATTTTCTTGATATGTTGTTGTATTCTGTTGGCAAGAATTTTGTTGAAGATTCTTGCATCCAGATTCATGAGTGATATCAGTCTGTCTTTCTCTTTCTTTGTTGGGTCTTTCCCTGACTTTAGTATCAGTGTTATGCTGGCTTCATAGAATTAGTTTGGGAGTACTCCATCCCTTTCTATACTGTGAAATAGTTTCAGTAGTATTGGAGATAACTCTTCTCTAAATGCTTGGTAGAATTCTGCAGTGAAGCCATCTGGACCCGGACTTTTTTTTGTTTAGCAGTGTTTTGATGACCTTTTCAATCTCTTCCTTTGTAATGGATTTATTAAGTTGTTCTGCTTCACATTGTGATAATTTGGGTAGGTGGTATGAGTCAAGGAATTGCTCCATTTCCCCTAGGTTTTCAAATTTGTTAGTGTACAGTCTTTCATAGTATTCTGTTATGATATTTTTGATTTCTGTTGCATCTGTGGTAACAACCCCCCTCTCATTTCTAATTTGGGTTATTTGTTTCCTTTCCTGCTTTTCTTTAGTAAGTTTAGCCAGTGGTTTGTCAATTTTGTTAATCTTCTGAAAAAAACAGCTTTTGGTCTTTTCAATTTTTTCAATTATTTTTCTATTCTCTAATTCATTTAGCTCTGCTCTAATCTTTATGATCTCCTTTCTTCTGATGCCTGAGGGGTTCCTCTGTTGTTCTCTTTATACTTGTTCAAGCTGCAGAGTTAGTTCCTTGATTTGTTTTCTTTCTTCCTTCCAGATGTGTGCATTTATGGAGATAAACAGACCTCTGAGCACTGCTTTGGCTGTATCCCATAGGTTCTGGTAGGAAGTGTTTTCGTTCTCATTGGAATCCATGAATTTCTTTAATTCATCCTTGATTTCCTCTATAGCCCATGTTTTTTTGAGCAAGATGTTGTTCAGTTTTCAAGAGTTCCACTTTCCATCTTTTTTTTTTTTTCTGTTATTGATTTCAACTTTTATGGCTTTATGATCTGAGAAGATGCTTTGCAGTAATTCAATGGTATGGATTTTGTTGAGCATTGCATTATGGCCTATCACATGGTTAATTCTGGAGAATGTTCCATGTGCACTGGAGAAGAAGGTGTAGTTGTCTGCTGATGGGTGGAAAGTTCTGTATGATGAGGTTTAGTTGGTTAGTTGTGGCAATGAGGTGTTCTGTATCTTTACTGAGCTTTTTTCCAGGCGATCTGTCTAGTATTGAGAGTGGAGCGTTGAAGTCTCCCACTATCATTGTGGAGTGATCTAACTGCTTTTTGAGTGTAGTCAGTGTTTCTTTCACGTACTTAGATGCTCTGATATTAGGTTCATAAATATTTAATATAGTTAAGTCTTGCTTGTGTACTGAACCTTTGACCAATAAATAGTGTCCATCTTTGTCCACGAATGTGGATTTGACATTAAAATTGATTTTGTCTGAGATTAGAATTGCTACCCCTGCTCTTCTTTGTTCATTGTTAGCTTGATATATATTCTTCCATCCTTTAATTTTCAGTTTGTTCCTATCTTTAGGGCTCAAGTGAGTTTCTTGTAGACAGCATATGAATGGGTCATGTTTTTTGATCTAAGATGTCACTCGATGTCTCTTTACTGGAGCATTCAGTCCATTCACATTCAATGTAATTATTGATAGGTGTGTGTTCAGTGCTGCCATTGTGATGTGTTTATTTTTATGTTGATGTTTTCTCTGTTGTTCTTCTGAGTCTGTTCTGGGACATTCTTTGTCTTGAGTTGATTTTTCACGTTTCTCAGAGCTGGTTTTGTGGTTGTTGAGACTCGTGTGTTACATTTCTTGAAATGATATGATACATCTTTGTTGTGCTTTACCGCTGCCCCTATGTTCCCCCTTAATAAACTATATGTAAACCCAATTTTAATTACTACCAGTCTTGTCATCTTCCTCTCCATCTGGAAGGAGTATAACAGCTGTAGTACATCCCTCTTTTTAATATGATGACACCATAGTTTTCATGATGATCACTGGATTGCTTCTTTCCGTATCGAAGCTGTGATTGGCTTTGGAGGCTTCCCTAACTGAGTAGAGTTTTGAGTAGTAAAGTTGTTCTAAAATATAAACTTAGTGGTTTTGTTCTTCTAAGCCAGAGCCAAAAACTTCTGTCTCTATTTCTTGTAGTTTAGGTATGGTTTTCACAAAGTCTCTGAGTTTCTGTTTATCTGGGAATGTCTTCATTTCATTTTTGTATTTGAAAGATAGTTTTTCAGGATATGTTATTCTTGGCTGGAAGTTCTTCTCTTTCAAGGCTTTGAATGTGTCTTGCCACTGTCTCTGTGCCAGCATGGTTTCTGCTGCGAAATCTGAAGAGAGCCTATAGGGTTTCCCTCTGAATGTTAGCTTTGCTTTGAGTCTGGCTGCCTTTAAGAGTTACTGCTTATGTTTCATTTTGTTGAGCTTGATTGTAATATGTCTTGGAGTCTTTATTTTGAGACCTGTATTGCGTGGCATACGATATGCATCTGAGATGTCTATATTTTATTCCTTCATGATTTCTGGGAAGTTTTCTGTCAGCAGCTCAGCAACGATTCTCTCTGTGTTCTCAGATGTCTCACCCTGTTCAGGGACTCCAATTAATCAAAGGTTGTTCCTCTCAGTAGAGTCCCACATGCTTCTTAATACTTCATTTTTCTTGTTTCTTTTTCTGATTTCTGCTCATAGACGCTGGCATCAGTAGCTCTGTCTTCCAGGTCAGAAATTCTTTTTTGCATTCGTTCCATTCTGTTTTCTTGGCTTTGTGTGGAAGTTTCTATGTCTTTGATTTTGTTCTTGATCTGCTGGATTTCAGAGTACTGGTATTCCATCAGATCGAAGATCTTGCTTAATTTTTCCTTTTGTTCTGCTGCATTTTGTATAAGGTCTAGAGGGGCTCTGCATATAATCGTTTTGTATTCACTTTCTGATGCTTTCATAAAAGTTTCTTCATCTGGAAAACTCCTTGGTTGCTTTCTTTGGGAGCCTTCTGAAGCCATGGGTAATTTCTTGTATGCCACAAGTGTCTATTGCTTTTTGGGACCCATGTGACTATGTAGAGGCTGGAAGAGATCCTGTGAGGATGGACTGCAGATGTTTCTCTAGGCTGGCTTCAAATGTAAAGCAAAAGGTACCTGACCACTTCACAAGTCAGTTTGGTTTTCAGGTGTAGAGGTCCCTCTTCTCAACTGAAAAAGTAAGCGCCACTATATCCCACCCCAGATGATAACAAACTAGTTCAGAATACAGCAATGCTACTGCCCTGTTGGCCTCTGCTGACAGGGCCTAGCCTTATAGGACACTGCGTCGAGTACTGGTTTTGTGATAGAAAAGTGCTCTCCTGTGGGCAGGCTCTGGCTCCCAAGCTAAGAATTAAGTCCAGCTGTGGCCACCGTATCCAAGATGGCGTCCTCCACACAGGCAGCAGACAGAAGGGCTAGAGGTGCCGAGAGGTAGTGATTCCTCTGATTCTGTTGCAGGACCCCCAAAGTAGGTGGTACTACATAAATTACTGCTTTTCTTTTGGAGAAGTGCTGTCCTGTTTGCAGGTGCTGGCTCCCAGGCTTAGAATGACGTCCCACTAGAATCTCCGTATCCGACATGGCTTCCTACAAACTGAGTGCGAAACTCGGTACAAACACTGCTGAGGCAGATATAAAACGACAGGCTCAAAGTGGCTAGATTAACAGAGTCCCAAGCCTGGCTCTCAAAATATGGGAATTTCGCCTGCCTGTCCCCCCAGCAGCGTGTCTGAGTCTAGCTGCTAGGCAGACCCAGCTCTGCCCGCCGGCCAAGACAGAGGAAAAAAAAGTCAAAATGGTGCATTTACCTACAGTCCCTGAGAGCCAGGGCTAGCCAGGCGCAGAAGTCAGCTTAAGACAGGAGGTTTCTCGCTCAGTAGAATGGAGTCCAAAGTAACAGAACTGTGCCGTGTCCTCTGGCTGATTAGGTGACCAGAAGGCTCTGTTTGCTTATCAGTTCAGGTCTTGGTTACCAGAGGGATATAAGGAGATGTGTGCTTAGTCCGCCATCTTGACTCCACCTCCTATTTTTTTTTTAATTTAATATGACTGAGTGAAAATGTACATTCCCTATAAATTTACATGCCCACCTATATGCAACTTCCACTGCTCTCCCTGTTTGGTGACAGCACACTGTTCCTCTCTGCTCCATACATGTATCATCCTCCCAACAGCCTCCTTTCCCCTCCTCTCCACCCATCTCCTTCCTTCGGCCAGAGGTCAGCAGGGTGACATACTATAGATGTATAGAACCATAAAGTGCATCCAATATATGGTCAGTCTGCATCGCCAAGTCCAATGCATTCGTATCTGAAGAGTGGACCTTTGTTATCATTTATGGGCAAGGTCAGCATCAGGGCCAGGGGCCATGCTCCCAGGGGAACCCTGAAACTGCTGGACCATCAGTTGAGGTCTTCTAGTGGAGATCTCAGGATCCACCCCTTTTTATTCTTGTGTTGCCAGTGAGACTCAACTTAGCTCCATTGGGGCTGTCACTGGTTGTGGCTGGGCAGCATCCGGTTGTTTGGGTCCCAAGTCAATGTAGGCACACACTCATGTGGGTCTTTTTATTTTCTATGTTGTCTTTACCCCATGTTATTTTGGTGCTTGGTGAGTGTTTTATTCAGCTAGTCTGCTCTAACAGAAATACCACAGAGTGGATGGCTTTAACAAAGAAAGATTTATTCTTACACAGTCAGGTAGGTTGCAAGTCCATATTCAGGGTATCCGCTCCAGGGAAAGACTTTCCCCTTGTCAGCTCTGGAGGAAATTCCGGTATTGCGACAGTCTTTGTCCAGGGAGCGTCCTCACGCAAGAACCTCTGGTCTGAAGGATGCGCTCTGCTCACGGTGCTGCTTGCTTGATGGTAGCGAGGTTCTCCAATTGTCCTTTGTTTCTTTTTCCTTTTATTCCTTGCAAGCTAAAAGCATTAAGGGTGGGGCAAGCCATACTCCAGGGAAACTCCCCCCACAGCAGGAATTCACAGCCCCACCATAATCCTTTAACATACAGGTTAGCAAAACCACACAATGAAGGACAGTCCCAAGATACTGGGAACCATATCCGAGCCACGTGGCTGCACACATTTTTGAGGGGACACAATTCCAACCATGACAGTGAGCATCTGTTCCTGCTGATTTGGGACCATTTGCCGTGTCCTCTGATGGCAGCTCGGCAGTTTTTAAGACAGCAGATACCACTCATCGATGTGGGGTGCAGACAGCCCTCTTAGCAAAATGCTAGTTGTGACAGTTGGCCTCGATTTAGCCTGAGAGCATGGTCACCTGCCCCCTGCCCCAGGTACTCTATCCTTGCAATACTGGGTTAAAATGGAAGGAATACTCAAGTTATGCTGAAGTCCACTTAATCTTGGTCTTGTTTCTAATGCGTGTTATCACCAATTTCACTCAACCAGATTTCTAGCAACCAACTAGTCTAAACCCTTCCCCCCTCCTCTCCCTTGCAGCTGTCAAAGAGTCCTCATCTATACATAAGTTTGTTTTGGAGATCTTATCATAGAGATTTCATACAATATTTGTCCTTTTGTAGCTGAGTACTTTCACTCAACATAATGTCTTCCAGTTGAAACCAGGTTAGGAGATGTTTCCTGGAATCATAGTTATTGTTTATCATTGCAAAGTGCTCCGTTGAATATATGTACCATAGTTTACGTATGCATTCTCCCGTTGTTGGGCATCTGGGTTGATTCCATCTTTTTGCTATCGTGGACTGTGCTGTCATAAACATTCTTGTGCATGTGTCTGTTGGTGTGAAAGGCCTTGATTCTGCAGGACATATTCCAGGTGGTAGAATTACTAGGTCAAATGGTATATCAATATGCATTTTTTTATTTTTTATTTTTTTTTTTATTTAACATAACTGAGTAAAAATGTACATTCACATGTAAATTTACATGCCCCCCTATATGCAGCTTCCACTGCTCTCCCTGTCCGGTGACTGCACACTATTCCTCTCTGCTCCATACATGTCTCATCCTCCCAACAGTCTCCTTTCCCGTCCTCTCCGTCCACTCCCCTTCCTCCAGCCAGAGGTCAGCAAGATGATATCCTATAGATGTACAGAACCATAAAGTGCTTCCAACATATGGTTACTCTGCATTGTCAAGTCCATTCCATTCCTGTCCAAAGAGTGGACCTTTATTATAATTTATGGGAATGGGCAGCATCAGGACTGGAGGCCATGCTCTCAGAGGAACCCCAAAACCGCTGGACCATCAATTGAGGTCTTTTAGTGGAGATCTCATGATGCACCTCTTTTTATTCTTGTGTTGCCAGTGAGGCTCCTCTCTGTGAGCTCCATCATGGCTATCACTGGTGGTGGCCAGGCACCATCCGGTTCTTCCGGTCCCAGGTCGATGTAGGCACCCACTCTTGTGGGTCTCTCTGTCTTCTCGGTTGTCTTTACCGCATGCCATTTTGGCCCTCAGTGATCATCGGTTCCTGCTGAGTTGGGACCATTTGCTGTGTCCTCGGATGGCAGCTTGGCAGCTTTTAAGACCCCAGACGCCACTTACTAATGTGGGGTGCAGATAGCTCTCTTAGCAAACGCTAGTTGTGCCAATTGGCCTGGAGTTCGCCTAAGAGCATGGTCCCCCGCCCCCCGCCCCAGCTACTCTATCCTTGCAGTATTGAGTTAAGATGGAAGGAGTACTCAAGTTATGCTGAAGTCCACTTAATGTTGTTCTTGTTCCTAATGTGTGCTGTCACCGCTTTCTCCCAATTAGATTTCTAGTAACTACCTAAACTAAACCCTCCCCCCCTTGCCCTCCCTCCCTCCATCCATCCCCTCCCTTGCAGCTGTCAAATAGTCTTTTCTTCTATACACAAGTCTGTTTTTGAGATCTTATCATAGAGGTCTCATACAGTATTTGTCCTTTTGTCGCTGACTACTCTCACTCAACATAATGTCTTCCAGTTGAAACCAGGTTAGGAGATGTTTCCTGGAATCATCGTTATTCTTTATCATTGCGTAGTGCTCCGTTGAGTATATGTACCACAGTTTACGTATCCATTCTTCTATTGTTGGGCATCTAGGTTGATTCCACCTTTTTGCTATTGTGGACTGTGCCGCGACAAACATTCTGGTGCATGTGTCCGTTGGTGTGAAAGGCCTTGAATCTGTAGGATATATTCCAAGTAGTGGAATTACTGGGTCAAATGGTATATCGATATCCATTTTTTTAAGGAAGCGCCAGATTGCCTTCCAAAGAGGCTGGACCATTTTGCAACCCCACCAACAGTGTAGGAGGGTTCCACTTTCTCCACAGCCTCTCCAGCATTTGTTGTTTTGTGTTTTTTGGATCATGGCCAACCTTGTTGGGGTCAGATGGTATCTCATTGTCGTCTTGATTTGAATTTCTTTAATAACTAAAGATCATGAACATGTCCTCATGTGTTTTTTGGTTGCCTGGATCTCCTCTTCAGTGAAATGTCTGTCCATCTCCTTTGCCCATCGCTTACTTGGATGGTTTATCTTCTTCTTATTGATATTTTGTAGTATCTTATAGATTATGGAGATCAGGAGTCAGTCTGACATAGAGTTTCCAAATATCGTTTCCCATTCTGTAGGTGTTCTTTTAATTCCATTAATAAAGTCTTTGGATGAGCAAAAGTGTTTGATTCTTAATAGTTACCATTTATCTATTTTCTCTTCTGATGTTTTTGGTTTGTTTGAGAGATTTTGGAGTCTGTCCATATTGTGTATTAAAACTTCCATTGTTGTTCCCACCTTTTCTTGGATGAGCTTTATTGTTTTAGGTTTGATATTTAGGTCTTTTATCCAGTTGCAGTTGGTTTTTGTATAAGGTGTAAAATATGCATCTTGTTTGAGTTTATTGCAGGTGGATATCCAATTTTGCCAGCACTGTTTTCTGAAGATATTGTTTTTACCCCAGTTTAATGTCTTAGGGCCTTTGTTGAATATCAGCTGTTCATGGGCAGATGGAGTCATCTCTCGGGTCTCAATTCTGTTCCATTGATTGATCTGTGTGTCTTGTACCAGTACCAGGCTCTTTTGACCACTGTGGCAGTGTAGTATGTTCTAAGTTTGGATAATGAGAGGCCTTCCAGTGTGTTTTTCTTCTTTAGTAGTACTTTACTTATCTGGGGCTTCTTCCCTTTCCTAACAAAATTGGTAATTTGTTTCTTCATCTCATTAAAAAATGATGCTGGAACTTGTATTGGGATTGCATTGTATAAGTAGATTGCTTTGAGTAAAATAGACATTTTCGCAATGTTAAGTCTTCCTATCCATCAGCAGGGTAAGTTTTTCCATTTATCTAACTGTTTCTTAGTTTCTTGTCATAAGGGCTTGTAGTTCTCTTTGTAAAGGTCTGTTATTTCTCTGGTTAGATTAGTTCCTAGGTACTGTATCTTCTTAGGGGCTATAGTAAATGGTATTGATATGATGATTTCTTCATTAGCAATCTTACTGTTGGTATAAAGGAATCCTACAGATTTACTTATGTTTATCTAGTATCCTGAGACTTTACTGAACTCTTCTATCAGTTTGAATAGTTTACTTGTAGATTCTTTGAGAGTCTCTGCATATACAGTCATATTATCTGCAAACAGGGAGATTTTGACTTCTTTGCCGATGCAGATGCCCTTTATTTCTTGGTCTTGTCTAATTGCTCTGGTTAGAACTTGTGGTACGATGTTGAATAGGAAAGGTGAGAGTGGACATCCTTGTCTAGTTCCTGTTCTCAAGGGAAAGTCTTTCAGTCTCTCTCCATTCAGGAGGACGTGGGAAATTGCCTTTGTACAAATAGCCCTTATTGTGTTGAGGAATTTGATGTCCATGCCTATTTTGCTAAGGGTTTTTAGCATGAGTGGGTGGTGGACTTTATCAAATGCCTTTTTTGCATCAGTGGACAAAATCAGGTGATTCTTGTCTTTTGTGTTATTTATGTGGTTAATCACATGAATTGTTTTTCTAATGTTGAACCAGCCTTGCATCCCTGGTATGAATCCTACTTGGTCATGATGCGTTAATTTTTGGATATGTTGTTGTATTCTATTGGCAAGAATTTTGTTGAAGATTTTTGCATCTAGATTCATGAGTGATATTGGTGTGTATTTCTCCTTCTTTGTTGGGTCTTTCCCTGGCTTAGGTATCAGGGTTATGCTGGCTTCATCGAATGAGTTTGGGAGTACTCCATCCCTTTCTGTACTGTGAAATAGTCTCAGTAGTATTGGAGATAAGTCTTTTATAAAAGCTTGGTAGAATTCTGCAGTGAAACCATCTGGGCATGGGCTTTTTATGGTCGATCGTGTTTTGATGACCTTTTCAATCTCTTCCTTTGTAATGGATTTATTAAGTTGTTCTGCTTCACATTGTGATAATTTCGGTAGGTTTTCAAATTTGTTAAAGTACAGCCTTTCATAGTATTCTGTTATGATTTTTTGATTTCTGTTGCATCTGTTGTGACGACTCCTCTCTCATTTCTAATTTGCGTTATTTGTTTCATTTCCTGCTTTTCTTTAGTAAGTTTAGCCAGTGGTTTGTCAGTTTTGTTGATCTTTTCAAAAAACCAGCTCTTGGTCTTTTCAATTTTTTCAATTGCTTTTCTATTCTCTAATTCATTTTGGTCCAGTGTAATCTTTATGATCTTGTTTTTTCTGGTGCCTGAGGGATTCCTCAGTTGTACTCTTTCTACTTGTTCAAGCTGTAGGGTTAGTTCCTTGGTTTGGTTTCCTTCTTCTTCCCAGATGTGTGCATTTATGGAGACACACAGACCTCTGAGCACTGCTTTGGCTGTATCCCATAGGTTCTGGTATGAAGTGTTTTCGTTCTCTTTGGAATCCATGAATTTCTTTAATTCATCCTTGACTTCTTTGCAACCTATGGTTTTTTGAGCAAGATGTTATTCAGTTTCCAAGATTTCCACTTTCTGTTTTTTTTCTGCTGTTGATCTCAACTTTTATGACTTTCTGATCGGAGAAGATGCTTTGCAGTAATTCAATGGTATGGATTTTGTTGAGCATTGCGTTATGGCCTATCGCGTGGTCAATTCTGGAGAATGTTCCATGTGCCCTGGGGAAGAAGGTGTAGTTGTCTGCTGATGGGTGGAAAGTTCTGTATGTATGGATGAGGTTTAGTTGGTTAGTTGTGGCAATGAGGTCTTCTGTATCTTTAGTGAGCTTTTTTCTAGATGATCTGTCCAGTATTGAGAGTGGAGTGTTGAAGTCTCCCACTATCATGGTGGAGTGATCTAACTCCTTTTTGAGTGTAGTCAGTGTTTCTTTGATGTACTTAGGTGCTCTGATATTAGGTGCGTAAATATTTAATATGGTTAAGTCTTGATTGTGTACTGAACCTTTGAGCAATAAATAGTGTCCATCTTTATCCACGATGGTGGATTTGATATTAAAATTGATTTTGTCTGAGATTAGAATTCCCAGCCCTGCTCTTCTTTGTTCATTGTTAGCTTGATATATATTCTTCCAACCTGTAATTTTCAGTTTGTTCCTATCTTTAGGGCTCAAGGAGATAACATATGGATGGGTCATGTGTTTTGATCCAAGATGTCACCCGATGTTTCTTTACTGGAGCATTCAGTCCATTCACAGTGTATTTAATTACTGATAGGTATGTGTTTATGGATGTCACTGTGATATGTTTAATTTTGTGTTGATGTTTTCTCTGTTGTTCTTATTAGTCTGTTTTGGGACATTTTGTTGTGAGTTGATCTTTGACCTTTTTCAGAGCTGTTTTTGTAGTTGCTGAGACTCCTGTTTTACATTTCTTGAAGTGATATTGCACATCTTAGTTGTGCTTTGCAGCTGCCTCTATTACCCCCTGAATTAATTATATATAAACCCAGTTTTAATTACTACCAGTCTTGTCATCTTCCTCTCTATCTGGAAGGATTATAATGACTGTAATACATCCCCCTTTTTAATATGATGGCATCATAGTTTTCATGATAGTCACTGGATTGCTTCTTTCAGTATTAAAGCTGTGATTGACTTTGTAGACTTCTCTAACTGAGTAGAATTTTGAGTAGTGTGTCATTCTAAAATATAAATTTACTGGTTTTTGTTCTTCTAAGCCAAAGCCAAGAACTTCTTTCAGTATTTCTTGTAGTTTTGGTTTGTTTTTCACAAAGTCTCTGGGTTTCTGTTATCTGGGAAGGTCTTCATTTTTTAATTTGAAAGATAGTTTTCAGGGTATATAATTCTTGGCTGGAAGTTCTCCTTCAAGTCTTTGAATGTGTCGTGTCACTTTCTCTGTGCCAGCATGGTTTCTGCTGAGAAATCTGAAGAGAGCCTACAGGGTTTCCCTCTGAATGTTAGCTTTGCTTTGAGTCTGGCTGCCTTTAAGAGTTGCTGCTTATGTTTCATTTCGTTAAGCTTCATTATAATATGTCTTGGAATCTTTCTTTTAATCTATATTGGGTGGCGTACTATATGCCTCTGAGATGTCTATATTCTCTTCCTTGATGATTTCTGGGAAGTTTTCTGTGGACATCTCAGCAACAATACTCTCTGTGTTCTCAGATATCTCACTCTGTTCAGGGACTCCAAATAATTGAAGATTGTTCCTCTTAATAGAGTCCCACATGATTCTTAATGTATCTTCATTTTTCTTGTTTCTTTTTTCTGATTTATGCTTATAGATGCTTGTGTCAGTAGCTCTGTCTTCCAGATCGGAAATTCTTTCTGTGCATTGGTTCTATTCTGTTTTCTTGGCTTTGCATGGAAGTTTCTATGTCTTTGATTTTGTTCTTGATCTGTTGGATTTCAGAGTACTGGTGTTCCATCAGATTGAACAGCTTGTGTAATTTCTCCTTTTGTTCTGCTGCATTTTGTATAAGGTCTAGAAGGGCTCTGTATATAATTTTATATTCACTTTCTGATGTTTTCATAAAAGTTTCTTCATTTGGAAAACTCATTGGTTGTTTTGTTTGGGAGCCTTCTGAAGCTATCGGTGATTTCTTGTATGCCACAAGTGCCTGTTGCCTTTTTTTGTCCCATGTGAGTAAATGAATGCTGGAAGAGATATTGTGAGGATGGACTGCAGAAGTTTCTCTAGGCTGCCTTAAAATGTAAAACAAAAGGTATGTGACCACTTCCCAAGTCAGTTAGGTTTTCAGGTGTAGAGGTCCCTCTTCCCAACTGGCAAAGTAAACCCCTCTATAACCAGCCCCAGATGATACAAACTAGATCAGAATACAGCATTGCTACTGCCTGTTGGCCTGTGCTGACAGGGCCCTGCTTTAGGCCACACTATATAAGCTTCTGATGTTCTGATAGAGAAGCACTGTCCTTTGGTCAGGCTCTGGCTCCCAAGCTGAGAATTAGGTCCAGCTTTGGCCACCGTATCCAAGATGGCGCCCTCCACACGGTCAGCGGATAGAGGGGCTAAGGGTGGTGCCTCTGTTGCCAGGCCCCCACCGTAGGCCACACTGTGTAAACTACTGCTTTTCTGTCGGAGAAGTGCTGTCCTATTTGCAGGCACTGGCTCTCAGGGTAAGAATTAGGTCCAGCTAAAATCTCCGTATCCAACATGGCATCCCACACACTGGCAGAGCAGTTCTACACAAACTGTGCTGTCGCAGTGATAAAAAGACAGGCCCAAAGTTGCTAGATTAACAGAGCCCTAAGCCTGGCTCTCAAAATAGGGGAATTTTGCTTGCCTATCCCACCAGCAGTGTGTTTCAGTCTAGCCACTAGGCAAGACCCAGCTCTGCCTGCTGGCCAAGACAGAGGGAAAAAAAAATCAAAATGTTGTGTTTACTTTGAGTCCGTGAGAGCCAGGGCTAGCCAGAAGTGGCAGTCAGTGAAAGAGAGGAGGTTTTTTTTGTTCGGTGGGATGAAGTCAAAATTAACAGCCCTGTGCCATGTCCTCAGGGCTCACTAGGTGATCAGAAGGCTCTGTTTGATTATCTGTTCAGGTCTTGGTTTCCAGAGGGGTATAAGGAGACATGTGCTTAGTCCGCCAGCTTGACTCTGCCTCTAAAAAATACTTTAGGTGAAGAGTAAGTTAACTTGAAGAAAAACAGTTAATACAGCCTTTTGGAGACATTTGTAAAACCTGGGAAGGTGGTTGTTGCATGCATTCAGTTTTAGGAACTGTAAGGGAAGGAAGCAGAAGTAACCACAGTGATACCTGTGACATAGTGGTGACGTCTTAACAAGGTCTTTGCCAACATCTTTTGGTTACATATGAAGTGCCCAACTGAGAAATGCCTAAGACTTTATGTGCATTATCTCTTAATGCTTATGAGAGTCTTTTGAGGTACGTGGACATAGTGGTTAAGTGCTACAGCTGGTAAGCAAAGGGTTGTCAGTTGAAGTACAGCAGTTGCTCCTTGGAAACTCTATGAGGCGGTTCTTCTTTGCTCTGTAGGGTCTCTGTGAGTCAGAATTGACTCAGTGTCAATGAGTTCAGTTTGGTTCTCAAGTAGGTGCTGCTGTTAATCCTATTTTAAAGTTAATATAACTGAAGCTCAGAGAACAGTAGCTTGCCAAGTGTCTCCGAAAAGGGAAGTGGCAGAGTTGGATTTCAGCTCAGGAATCTCAATTCCAAAGCCCATGCACTTTGCTTTATTGAAAGAAAGGTAGAGAGAGGTCTATAACAATTCATTATGCGTCTACTATGTCAACCATGCAGTGTACTATCTCAAACATACAAGCTGCTTGTCACCATTTTGTCTTAAGAGAATGAGGTTTTCCTGATTTGGTTCGACAAGAGTTGCTAGAAAGTGGGAACCTAATGTATAAAACAAGTGTTTTGATGCATATGAAATAAGTCCTGAGAGTAGACTGTAACTGGTACAAAGGAAAGAGAAATTTGAACAGAGCACAAGTGTGTACCCCTCAAGTGGAAGAGTAAATATATTCGATAGTCTTGCTGCTCTAAATGTGTTCCACAAATTGGAAGTAATAAGCATCATCTGGGAGTTAGTTAGAAATGTAGAATTATTTCAACCCCATTCTTTACCTACTGAATCAGAACTTGCATTTTAATAAGTCAGCTAGATGCTTTTACTGCACACTTCAAAGTTTGACTGTCGAACCTATAAATATTCCTCTCCCTCCTCACCTTCTAGGCATCAAAGCTTAATTTTCTTCTGTGCATAAACCTTTTCTTAAGTCCTTATAATAATGGTCTCATACAATATTTGTCTACTGACTGATTTCACAACTTTTTTATTTTACTTTTTTACCTGTCATAAAAATGTCATAATTGTTACAGGGTAGAATAGTAGATTAAATATAATCTGAGGCTCTTCAATGATCAAGTTGGGAAAGTCGGAAGGGTCCAAACTATAGAAGACTTTAAATATCTGTCCAAGATGTTCGGATTGTATGTGAAGTTTCTTTTCACTATAGTGGAGCAGGAGGATTGAGAGCTTGTACCAAGACATTTTTTTTCTCTAAATATTGTGTTTTAAGTGATAATTTACAATTTGAGTCAGTTTGTCATACAAAAACTTACACACTTTGTTATGTAACCCTGTTTGCCCTCCTTTCGTGGTGACAGCACACTCCTCTTCGCCTCCCTGTATTTCCCATGACCATTCAACCTGCTCCTGATCCCCTCTGCCTTCTTATCTCATCTTCAGACAAGAGGTGTCCAATTAGTCTCATGTGTCTGCTTAAGCTCCAGATTCTACTCTTTGACAGTATCATTTTATGCATTACAGTCCAGTCCAATCTTTGAAGAGTTTGCTTCTGGAAAGCTTTCAGTTCTGGGCTAGCAGGGAGTCCAGCGGCTGTGTCTTCTGGGAACCCTCCAGCCTGTCAGACCATTAAGTCTGCTCTTTTTAGTAGAATTCGAGTTCTGTACCTCACTTTTCTACTGCTCATGTGATGGCCTTTTTGGTGTGTTCCCTTAAGGGCCATCATTGGTGGTAGTTGGGCAACATCTAGTGCTTCCAGCTTCAAGTCGATGTAGTCTCTGCTTTATGTGGCCCTTTCTGTCTCTAGAGTTCATGTTATCCTTATATTTTTGGTGTTCTTAATTTTCCTGTACTCCAGATGGGTTGAGACCAATTGATGTTTTTTAGGTGGCCTCTTGCTAGCCAAGCTATCTTATTTTTTATTGTGATTAAATGAAAGTGTACAATTCAAGTCAATTTGCCATATAAAATGCTGAGCACTCGCCTCTATGTAACTCTGTCTGCTCTCTTTACCCTGCGACAGTGCTTTCTTCTTTTCTACTCTTTACTTCCAGAATCTGCTCAACCAATGCTTGTCTCCACCTCTCAATCTTCTCCTCTCCTCTCCCGTCTGGAAAGAAACCAGTTGGACTGCTTCATGTATATATTAAACCATGAAGTATACACACCACCTTCATCTCTCTATGTCCCACACTCCAGTCCAATCTTTGCCTAAAGTGCTGGCTTCAGTATTGGTTTCAGTTCTAGACTAGCAGAAAGTCCAGGGGCGTGTTCTCAGAGGACCCCCAGGTTTCTGGACTGTTGAGTCTGGTCTTTGAATAGAGATCTAGATCTGTACTGTTCCTTTTCTGCTGCTATGTCAGAGACTGTACATTTGTGTTCCCTGTCAGGGCAATCTTTTGTGGTGGCCAGGAACCATCTAGTTCTTCTGGTCTCATGTTGATGCAGTCTCCCTCTCATATGGACCCTTCTGTCCCTGGGTTCATATTTTCCTCATGTCTATGATGGTTTTGGTTTTCATCTGCTCCTTAGATGACAGTTTGGTGGCTTTTAAGACCCAGGCACCACTAACCAATAAGGGGTGCAGAACAGTCTCTTAGAAAAAGACTAGTTATGTTAGTTGATCTGGATGTTCCCTGAAACCATGGTTTCAGACCCCTGTCCCTGCTACTCTGTCCTTCAAACTATTGGGTTGCATTTAGAATACCTTTTAGCTTTTAGTGTGCTTCAGTTGTGTATATACTGTGTGCTGTCATTCCCTTCGCCTAATCTAATTCCTGTCAACTATCTAACCTGTGAATCTCCCTCCCCACCATTGTAGGCAAGACAGCTTATTTTCTTTGGTGCATAAAGCTTTTGTTGAGTCCTTATAATGGTCTCATGCAATATTTGTCCTCTGACTGATTTTACTCAGCATAGTGTCTTCCAGATGATTCCAGGTAGTAGGATGTTTTCTAAATTAATCGTTGTTCTTTATCATTACATAGTGTTCCATTGTGTAAGTATACCATAGTTTGTTTATCCATTAATCTTTCGATAGACACCTAGGTTGACTATATCGTTTTGCTTTTGTGGACAACATTGCAGTCAACATTCGTGTGTATGTATCTGTTTGTCTGACAGCCTTTTTTTCTGTAGGATATATTCCCAGCAGTAGGATTGCTGGATCATATGATATTTCTATCTCTAGCTTTTTAAGAAAGCACTAAATTATTTTCCAAAGAGGTTGTACTATTTTATATTCCCACTAGCAATGTGGAAGAGTTCTCAGTCTCTGCAGTTTCTCCAACACTTCTTATTTTGTGTTTTCGGATTAGTGCCAGCCTTGATAGGGTGAGATGGTATCTCACTGTAGTTTTGATTTGGATTTCTCTGATCGCTAATGGTTGTGAGCATTTCCTAATGTGTCTTTTGGAAAGCTGGATGTCTTCTTTGGTGAAGTGTGTGTCTGTATGCTTTGCCCACTGTTTAATTGGGTTTTTTGTGTTTTTCTTGTTGATATTTTGCAATACCTTGTAGATTGTAGAGATTAGACACTGATCAGATTCATGGTTGCCAAATCTTTTTTCTTAGTCTGTAGATAGTCTTTTTACTCTTTTTGGTGAAGTTTTTGGATGAACATTAGTGTTTGATTTTAAGTAGTTCCTATTTATCTATTTTCTCTTTTGCTGTTTGTGCATTGTTAGTAAGATTTTGTAGTCTGTTTATAGCATATTTTAGGGCTTCCAGTGTTGTTCCTATTTTTTCTTCCATAATCTTTATCATTTTAGATTTGATATTTGGATCTTTGATCAAAATTGAGTTAGTTTTTTTGTATTGTGTGAGATATGGGTCTTGTTTTGTTTTTTTGCAGGTGGATATCCAGTTTTGCCAACACTATTTGTTTAAGAGACTTTTTCCCCCTCAATTCATGGCCTTTGGGCCTTTTCAGATATCACCTGTTTATAGGTGGATGGTATTATTTCTGGATTCTCTATTTTGTTCAATTGGTCTAAATATCTGTATACCAGTACCTGGCTGTTTTAACTCCATTGGTGGTGTAATAGGTTCTAAGGTGAAGTAGTAGGAGGCATCCCACTTTGTTCTTCTCTTCAGTAATACTTTATTTATCTGGGGCTTCTTCCTTTTCCATATGAAGTTGGTAATTTGTTTCTCCATCACATTAAAAAACAACAGTGGAATTTCTGTTGGGATTGCATTTTATGTAAAGATCGCTCTGGGTAGAATAGACATTTTCACAATGTTAATCTTCTTACCCATGGGCAAGGTAGATTTCTCTACTTATGCTAAGTCTCTTTTGGTTTCTTGCAGTAGGGTCTTGTAGTTACCATCATTGTATATGTATCTTACATCTGTGTTTAGATTTATTCCTAGTTACTTTATCTTCTTGGGAGCTATTGTAAATGGTATTGATTTGACAATTTCCTCTTTGATGGTTGTCGTGGATTGAATTTTCTCCCTCCAAAAATATGGGTAGGCGTTGTGGCTGGGCTATGGTTCCCAATATTTTATGATTGTTCTTCATTTTATGATTTCCCAATGCTGTATGTTAAAGGGTTAGCGTAGGATTGTAAATCCCTTCATTGGATCACCTCCCTGCTCCACTATAAAGGGAGTTTCCCTGGAGTATGGCTTCTACCACTCTTAATCCTCTCATCCTGCAAGAGATAAAAGGAAAGGGAAGCTAGGAGAGAATTGGGAACCTCACACCATCAAGGAAGCAGCACCAGGAGACTAGTGCATCCTTCAGACCTGAGGTTCCTGCGCCATGATGCTTCCTGAACAAAGAGTGATGCAACACAAGGAGTTTCTTCCAGAGCAAACAAGGGGGAAAGGCTTCCCCTGGAGCAGACATCCTGAATTTGGACTTGTAACCTACAAGACTGTGTAAGAATAAACTTTCCTTTGTTAAATCCATCCACTCATGGTATTTCTGTTAGAGCAGCACTAGCTGACTCAAACAAGTCTTTGATGTAAAAGGAATCCAACTGATATATATGTTTATTTTATATCCTGATACTTTGCTGAACTCTTAGTTCCAGTAGTTTTTTTTGTGGACTCTTTAGGGGTTTTGTATGTAAGATCATATCATTTGCAAATAGACTTACTTCTTTTTTACCAATGCAGATGCTCTTTATTTCTGTATCTTGTCTGATTGTTCTAGATGGAACTTTCGGTACAGTGTTCCAGTTCTCAGGGGGAATTCCTTCAGTCTTTCTGCATTCAGGATGATTATGGCTGTTGGCTTTGAATAGATGCCCCTTATCATGTTCAGGAATTTCCCTTCTATTCCTATTTTGCTGAGAGTTTTTAGCATGAATGGGTGTTGGACTTTGTCAAGTGCTTTTTCTGCATCGATTGATAAAATCAAGTGACTTTTATCTTTTGTTTTATTTATGTGGTTGACTAATTGTTTTTCTAATATTAAATCTTCCCTGTACCCCTGGTATGAATCCTATGTGGTTGTGGTGAATTATTTTTATGATATGTTGTTGAATTCTATTGGCTAGAATTTTGTAGAGGAGTTTTGCAGTTTAAGTTTGTGAGAGTAGTCCATAATTTTCCTTTTTTAATTCATTTTTGGAGTTTTCTGAAGACTTGGAGGTATGTTTCTTTAAATGCTTAGAGACTGTTATACTGAGCTATCATAAAGCTGTTGTCATTTTCTTGTTTGGTTATTGTGGTCTAACTTTGTATACATAAGCATATTTGATGTTGGTATTGGAATGTCTTAATCATCTATTGCTGTTTTAACAGACGTACCATAAATGAATGGCTTTAGAAAGAGAAATTTTATTTTGTCGTTGTTCCAGTAGGCTGAAAGTCCAAATTCAGGGTGTTGGCTCCAGCAGAAGGCTTTCTTTGCTGCATCTGGAGGTAGGTCCTTGTTGTCAGTCTTCCACTGGACTGAAAGCTTCTGCAGCACAGGGACCCTTGTCCTTTCCCAAGGATGTGCTCAGTTTCCAACACAGATTCTTGGTGGTATGAGGTTCCCAAATCTCTCTTTAGCTTCTTTCCTTTCTATCTCAAGAGACTGCCTCAAGGCACAAAATAATAGTATGTACATTGAGTCCTGCCCCACGAACACAACTGTGCCCATCCTCATTAAAATCACAGAGGCAGGGTTTCCAGTGTAGGGGAACATCACACAATACCTGGCATCCTGGCCGAGCCAAATTTCTACACATGTATTTTGAGGAACACAATCCATGACAGAGGTTATGCTGGCTGAATAGAATGAATTTGGGAATGTTCTGTCCTTTTCTATGCTGTGAAATACCTTTGGTAGTAGTGGTATTAACTCTTCTCTAAAAGTTTGGTAGTGTTCTACAGTTAAGCTGTGTGTACCAAGAATTTTTTTGGTTGGTAGTTTTTTTTTTAATTACTTTTTCAATCTCTTCTTTTGTGATGGGTTTATTAAGTTCTACTTTTGTTTGTATTAGTTTGGGTAGGTCATGTGATGCTAGAAATTTGTCCATTTCCTCTAGGCTTTCAAATGTATTTGAATACAATTTTCGTAACATTTTATCATGATTCTTTTAATTTTTGTTGGGTCTGTTGTGATATCACTCTTCTTATTTCTAATTTGGTTTATTTGCTCACTCTCCTGTTTTTCTCTTGTGAGGGACCAATGGTTTATCAATTTTGTTGATGTTTTAAAAAACCAGCTTTGGGTTTTCTTAATTCTTTGAATTGTATGCCTATTCTCTAATTCATTTAGTTCTGCTCTAATTTTTATTATCTGTTTTCTTCTGGTGCCCTATGGGTTCTTTTGTTGCTCTCTTTCTACTTGTTCAAGTTCTAGTGTTCTTTGATTTGGGCTCCTTTAATTTGAATATGTGCATTTATTGAGATAAATTGACCTCTAAGCACTGTTTTTGCTGTATCCTGTAGTTTCTGGTCTGGTGGCGTAGTGGTTAAGTGCTAGGCTGCTAACCTTTTGGTCAGCAGTTCAAATCTGCTAGGTGCTCCTTGGAAACTGTATGGGGCAATTCTAATCTGTCCTAAATAGGGGTGCTGTAAGTCAGCATGACTCAATGGCAGTAGGTTTATTTGTTTTTTTTTATAGATTCTGTTAAGATATGTTTTTGTTCTCACTTGATTCCATGAATTTCTTTATTCCATTCTTGATTTCTTCTATAACCCAAAAGTTTTTGAGCAAAATGTTGTTCGGATTCCATGAGTCTGAGTTTCTACCTGTGCTTTTTATGCCATTGATTTAAACTTTTATGGCTTTATGTCTGACAAAATGCTTTGCAATATTTCAACACTTTGCATTTTGTTAAGGGTTGCTTTATCACCTAACACATGGTCTATTCTGGAGGCTGTTCCATGAGCATAGAAAAAGAAAGTATACTTGACTGTTGCTGGGTAGAGAGTTCCACATACATCTATAAGGTCGAGTTAGTTGATTGCTGCCTTAAGATCTTTTGTATCTTTATTGAGCTTCTTTCTGGATGTTCTGTCCATTACTGAAAGTGGTGTGCTGAAGTCTCCTGCTATTATTGTAGAGCAGTCTGTCTCACTTTTCATGCTGTTAGTGTTCAGTTGATATATTTAGAAGTTCTGTTGTTGTTTGCAGAAATATTTAATATTGTCATATCCTCCTATGTATTGATCTTTTTAACAGTAAATAGTGACCTTCGTTGTCCATGATAATGGATTTTACTTTGAAGTCTCTTTTATGTGAGATTAATATTGCCCCTCTTGCTCTTTTTTGCATATTGGTAGTTTGGTATATATTTTTTCCCTCCTTTGAGTTTCAATTTGTTCATATCTTTGAGTCTAAGATGTGTTTCATGTAAATAGCATGTACGTGGATTGTGTTTCTTGATCTACTCTGTGACTCTTTGTCTCTTTATCGGTGCATGTTATCCATTTACCTTGAATATAATTATTGATAGGTATGAATTTAATGCTGTCATTTTGGTGCCTTTTTTGTGTGTTGTTGACAGTTTATTTGTTCCACTTAATTTTCTGTGCTGAGTCATTTTTCTTTATGAGTTTTCTTTTCCTCCTTTTCAAGGTTAGTTTTATACCTGTTGAGACTTCTTGATTTTGTTTCTTGTTTTGGTGAGTAATATTTTTAGTTTGCTTTGTGGCTACCTTAGTATTTCCTCCTAATATTTAAGTTTAAGCCAGTCTGTAGCACTTAATCACTATCCCATCAGGTTTTGCTGTTTAAGCCTAGATGCTTTTAAAAGGATGTACTTATCTTTAGTGTTACCAAGTTTGATTTTAATGTATCTTGGTGTCTTTCTTTTGAGATCAACCTTGTGTGGAGTTTGATGGGCATCTTGGGTGGACATTTTCTTGTTTTTTATGATGTCAGGGAAGTTTTCTGTCAGCATATCTTCAATAATTCTCTCTATTTTCTGTTATCCCTCCCTGTTCTGGTGCCAATCATTTGTAAATTATTTCTCGTGATAGACTCCCACATAACTCTTAATGGTTCTTCATTAAAAAAAAAATTCTTTTATCTAATTTTTCCCCATAAGTGCTGGTGTCAGTTGTTTTAACTTCAGTCTCAGTATTTCTGTATTTCATTGCCTTGATCCTGTCTGTTTGAGTTTCTATTCAATTGTCTGACTCAATGATTTTATTGTTAATCTGCTGAACTTCAGATCATCATTGCTGTAACAATTCTTGTAGCTTGTTTAATTTTTCATTTTGTTTTGCTGCACTTTGTCTAATCTTTCCTGATTTCTTGAAGGGCTCTGTACGTTACTCTTCTGTATTCTACCTCTGATAATTGCAGGAAGTCTTCATCTGGGACAGTTTTTATTTTTGGAGTTTTATGAAGACATGGAGGTATGTTTCTTAAAGTGCTTAGAGACTGATTGTTGTATCTGAGCTATCAGAAAGCTGTTGTAATTTCCTTGTTTGGTTATTGTGGTCTAACTTTGTATACATAAATATATTTCAAGTTGGTTTTGACTGTATCCGTAGTCTAGTTGTTTGAGGTAGAGTGGTTTTTTTGAGTCTTTGTATTTCTGATGCTCTGTCGTCAGTTGTTTGGGGCTATGAATGTACTGGGAAAAATAGCAGGAATTGTTGGCTTACGAGAGCCAGTGGAACTATTCTGTTCCTCCTTTTGTTTCCCTTTCTAAGTCTGGGAGAAAAGCGCGCAGGGTACCCATACAGAACGTCCTACTTCTAGCCCAGGTAGTGTGTCAGAATTTAGCATCCGGTGTACAGCAGAGAAATCTAGGCGAAAGACAGGATAAGGAGAGAGAAGTGAGCACGTAGGAAAGGTTTTAGCCGTAAGAGTTTGCAAACACTTAGCTTGTAATGCTCTGGTGAAAGTCTTTCATGGCTCTGTAGGTGCGGTGATTTGGAGCTCAGCTTCCCCATTGAGAAAGATTTGCCCCTCTTGGTCATCGCTGCTTCTTTTGGCTGCCTGCCACTTACGTGTTCTATAGGTGTAGCCATCCTAAGCTCAGCTTCCTGGCTGAGAAAGACATGCTACACTCAGGTGCTGACCTCTGTGGCCTCTGGCCACAGTGGTGCTCTCAGACTTAGACATGCCAAGCTCACCGTTTCTGCTGAGAAAGATATGTTCTCCGTCTGTGCTGCTGCTCTGCTTGCATGCAAGCATAAGTAAGCCCCTCTGAGGTAGTTGTTCTTCCTGTCACCCAGACCAGTGATCTCTCAGCTTTCTGCCTGATCTTCAGGGCTCCAAGAATGTCCTAGTTAGTCCTTTCAGTTGTTTATCAGGTGGTTTTTTTTACAGGTTTCATAGGAAGCGTGTGGCTACTCCACTTCCTTAGCCTTGCCTCCTACCCATTTTTTGTATTTTTTGTGTGCTTTCATATTTTCTTTGAGACATTCAGGTAATGTATTTTTTATTTATTGTATTGTTGTTTTTGTTTGTATTGTATTTGTTTGTTTTATCCTGCCTTTTTTGTTTTGTTGTATTTGGGTGAGTGGGCTGGGTGTGATTTGTTCTTTGCTTGTCTGTGGGGATGATAGTTTTACCAGCTTGCCTGGAGGTGCAGGGCTTGTTGCTTACCTATGATTCAGCAGGGTATGTCTAGCAGGTATGGAAGGATGTATATGGGTCTTTTGTCTGCAGTGTAAACTGGACTAGGGCTCTTGTGGAGCGATGGTGATCAATGGGGTGATATCACAAGTCAGCAGGGAAGGACCTCGGATCTGGATCATTTCCTTTTTGGGCTGCCTTTAGTGGCCTGGAGGGACATTCAGAGGTGGCAGAGAAGGACCTGGGGTTTGAGTTGGGTTCCTTCATGTCTGCATTGGGTGGCAAGAGGGGTTTGGAGTTGGTGGGAAGGTTCCTGGGGTATGGGCTTAGTCCTTTTGGTGCCATGGTAGGTTGGTAGACAAGTCTGAGGCTAGTGAGGGGGACCCTGCGGTTTGGGCTAGTTCCCTCAGAGTTGCACTGCAGCAGGTGACAGGAGGGAAAGGTTTTAAAGCCAATTGGA
The DNA here is from genome assembly GCA_028571685.1 of Heterohyrax brucei. Taxonomy (NCBI): domain Eukaryota; kingdom Metazoa; phylum Chordata; class Mammalia; order Hyracoidea; family Procaviidae; genus Heterohyrax; species Heterohyrax brucei. The sequence continues at coordinate 132,232,226 of CM053150.1, read as the reverse complement.
AGGAGGGGAGATGGGTGGGGAGTGAGAACGCAGGGACCTAGGGAGTTAGATGGAGAAAGCCAATAGGGTAGGTTGATGTTGTGTTTCCTGGCAGACAGGGTTGCTGGGATGGGACAGTTATAGCTGCTGTTCACCAGAGGGACGGGGGTTATAGGAACATGCTCCTGTGGTTACCAGTGAGAAGGTCTGGGCTCTTCCTTGCATTACAGGCAGCAAACATAGATTTACTTAGCCCTGGGTGTTCGTTTTGTACCTCTATCTCCTATTGGGAATTCTATGGAGTTGCCTTTTGGGGTTTGGGTTTGTTAGTTTCTTTCTGAGATAGCCATGCTGTATCATGCCATTTGACTAGGAACCTCATTCCATATCTATTTTTTCCCCATTTTCTGTCAGTTTCTTCTTCTGGGTGACTTCTTATCCAGTACTTTATCCCTTCGTTTAAGGTTCGGTGCTCCAGGGCTGATGCCTGTATTTGTTTTGCTTGGTGTTTTGGACCTCTGTTGCAGCAGTGTGGTTTAATGCGTCTGACTCGTCTGCCGTCTTGGTGCTGCCCCTCAGTTTTACTCCCTTTTTGAAAGGAAAATAGAAATACATTTTGTCTATGAAGAATATCTGGCTAAGCAGACTATGCAATTTTTTGTTCCTATGGATTTTTTGCCCTCTGTATTTGTAGATTTACTGAGAAAACTCCTTCTTACTATAAAATGTTTTAGGATATTTATTCATTTTAGAAATTAAAGCTACCTGATTGGGCTTGATTTTTAATTTCAAAACATCTTTTAAAATACTTTGAGGTATCTTGGGATATTAGACATTTAGGTTAGAAATTCCTGGATGAGAACTGACATTTTAATTTTGCAAAATATTATGGTTATGATTTATTTTAAAGATGTTTCTACTGCGTAAAAGTATGTTAGAATAATTTGACTACGTTTGTATTATGTTGAAGTTGAAGTTTGCTATCTTAGTAGCCACAGTTGTTTTGAGAAAATTCTTAGGAAGTTTTAAGGGAAAAGAGTAATAGGAACAAAATGAGAATGGCTCAGTGGACACTGGGTATATTGCCAGCCAGCCAGCCAAGTGCTGTCGAGTCGGATCCGACTCGTGGTGACCCTAGGGGCCAGGCGCTCCTGGGTATTTTAGATAAAATATTTATTAGTGGTTTCCTCATTTAACTGATTATTTCTGATATTTGTTTTCTAGAAAATCATTTAAATATATATACCAATCAGAATCTGAAGGATTGGAGTCTTTCAAAGATCTGAGGAGACAGCTTGGACACTTAGAATCAGAACTTTCACTTCTAAGTACGCTTACAGGCATCAACATAAGAAAGTACGTCAAGAAAACAGAGGACTTGACAAGCACTGAAATGACAGAAAAAAGTAAGAGTTTATTTTAACCTAGAAATGTTACTGAAGTATGTTATCTTGCTAAGGAATTTGGTTGTCATAACGTTGAATACAAACCCTGGTGGCCTAGTGGTGAAATGCTACGGCTGCAAAACAAGAGGTACGCAGTTCAAATCTACCAGATGGGGCAGTTCTACTCCGTCTTTAGGGTTGCTGTGAGTCGGAACCAACTCAGTGGCACCGAATAACAACAACACAACAATGCTGAATTAAAGTTCTGTAAGATAAACTATTTGTAAAAGTATTGTTGTGATACACCTGTTTAGCCAGATGTCTTTTCAACATCATAGTGTGCGTAATATTCCTAGAGATTCTTTGAGGTAGATATTAATGAGGACACACAGTTTCTGTTGTTAAATAATGTAACATCAAATAATTAAGGGGAGTGATTGTAAAGATAGCACCACCAGTTGTACATCTACAGTGCTCTCTACTCCTAGATATCTTGGCTTATGGCCAAGATCAATGTTTCAGCAGCTGGGCCTTTTTCTAGAAGGAGGGTACTTCCTTTCAGTCACTAAGTTTTATTGCCAAGGCTCTGTGATACACTAACAGGTAAAGAGAAGCGACTTCAGCTATGACACCGGGTGTCAGAAACTTTGAACAAGGGTAGCATTTTCTTCGGCAAGAATTACTTTTGGAAGCTCTTCCTGACTTTTCCACTGAAATAACCTTTATGAGTGATCCTTGGGAGGGATTAGGCAGCTCATTTAAGGGGATGAAAAGAATAATTTTGCTAATCAGAATCAGCATAAGTCTGATTCCCGTGAGGTGGAGGTCAAGTATATTTCTGCGTTACAATTCCTGCATTATTTCTGCTTCCAATTGTTCCTCATGTTGCCATGAGGAACATGGTTTGATAATTATGTCATGTTTCACAGAGCTCACAGACTATACGCAAAGTTAGGTATGTGATTTATTGGAATAGTAACAGCATATAACCAAACAAGATACAACTAGAAATAACAGGCAGCATCAGTAAAAGGTACGTGGATAAAGTCTAGAAAGGCATGTTCCCTCTGTTCTGCAATTTAGACAGATTTTGGTCAACCCAGCCCTTGAAGTAGAAATCCCCTGCTAGTGCAGCTCTTGGAGCAGAAGTGTTCCCTGCCTTCTCCTGGCTGCCACCTCACCTGTCTGTGCCAGGCTCTGCCTCTTCTCTTGCTGGGCACTACTTCCTGTTCATGCCGTGGTCACGTGGTATAGCTCCTTAAGACCACAGCTCTAGTCACATTGATTAAGGGTAAGGATACTGAGGTGTTGTATAAGTTGTATACTTGTAAAAGGTTGAATTGACAAAAGTTGTATGATGGATCTATTTATAATAAAGACAAAAAAAAAGAACAAAACTACTGAGGTTGCTTGTGTACAACTAAAATTCTCATAGGATTTGATTCCTTGGTTTAGAGGCTTAGGCTCATGGTTTCATGGGACATCTCAGTTTATTGGCCTAACAATGTGTTTAGTGTTCTATTCTACCTCCCACCTTTTGCTTTGTCTTCATTTTTGCAAAATATTTGTTCTAAATATAGAATTCTTGGTTGACTTTAAAATTTTATATATATATATTTTAATACTTTGAATATGTGATTTCCATTATTTCTGATGAAAAGTTAGTCATTAATTATATCATTTACTTGTATGTGATGAGTAATTTGACCCTTGTTGCTTTCAAGACTTCAACAGTTTCGACTATAGATTGTCCAAATGTGGGTCTCTTTGTGTTTATGCTACACGAGGCTTGTTGATCTTCGTGAATCTGTAGATTAGTGTTTTTCATCACATTCAAGATGTTTTTGATTATTTCTTCTAGCACTTTTTTCCTGTTCCTTTTTCCTTTCTCTGTTTTCCTAAGACTTTCATCACACATATATTGGTATGCTTGATGTTTTCCCACAGGTATCTGAGGCACTTGTCATTTTTCTCAAATTTTTTTTTCCAGTTTTTCCACTTGGATAATTTCTACTGATTTGCCTTCAAGTTCACTATTCTTTCCCCTGCCTTCTTATATCTGTTGTTGAGCCTCTGTATTTAAATTTTTATTTAAGGTTGTGGTACTGTGGTATAGCCCTTCTAGCCATAGTGTTTATAACTCCAATGTGATGAGTGTATGATTCATGCAAATATGGTGTTTGTGGCTCACCAGGGGGATGGATAGCCTACCAAGAATGCAGATAAGTGCATGGAGCCCTAATGAGGGAATTAAGTCAGTTTTACCATCCTACTGGAAATCCTGGTGATGTAGTGAGTTAAGTGCTACATCTCCTGACCAAAAGGTTGGCAGTTCAAATCCACCAGGTGCTCCTTGGAAACTCTATGGGGCAGTTCTATTCTGTCCTCTAGGGTCTCTATGAGTCAGACACGACTCAATGGCAGTGGCTTTGGTTTGGTTTTGGTACTGTCCTACTAGGCTTAACAGAGAGCAAATCCTAGAGCGGAAGGAGATGTAACTACAAGTGGAAGAGATAGGAGCGAACCACATCCTTTCAACCTGGGATCCTGTGGTGAGAACCTTTCAGACTCAGGAGACAGAATAAGAGCTTTAACACTGGAGATGGCAAGAAGCAGCCACAGAGACACGGCAGCAACAGAAGCAGCAGAACCAGGAGACCAGCAGGAAATAGGGCAGCGGGCTTCCTGGCCTACAGGATGAGAGAGCTGAGCACTTTTGGGACAAGTCTTACTGGTAGAGTGGGGTGCCTCTGGGTACTTATTGATAGAACTACAGAGTCTTTGTTACATTGGGTGAACAGGCAGGGGCTTATGGTCTGAGGGCCAGAGAGAGGCCTGCCTGCAAGAATAGCTGGAAAGAAGCTGTCCTGATTGAAAAACTGTATTCTGTTATATTTCTAATAAACCTTGTAAATGTGAGTAGTGTCTGTGAGTTTTGTGTGACCATTGTAGCGAATTATTGAACCCAGTAGACAAGCAGAGAGTAATATGTGAGGGTTGGTGGTGGTGTTGATGTCATAAATGATAAAAGGTAAAACTGTTAAAGAGAGAGGAGGTATGTCAGACTTTCAGTTCACAGGAATCAATTTTGAGCTGATGCCAGTAAGTCTCCTTCTTACCTTGTGAAATTAAACAAAGATGTCAGATGCTCTTGCCTCCAATTCACAGTTGGGGCCATGACATTCTTGCACAGGTGTTATTCAACTCCAGGTTTTAATTTGGTTCTTTGTAATAATTTCTGTTTCTTTACTGTGATTCTTTATTCACTAAGTCATTTTCTTCATTTCTTTGAATATATTTGTAATATACTTTGAAGTTCTTTTTTTCTTTTTTTGTGAAATGTAGGTCATACTTTATAGTATATCTGTGGTGAAATGAGTTTCCTTATGTGACAGTTTTGTTTTTCTTTGGAAAAACAACTTGAAAGATTTCCCCCTAAGCCCTGAGGAATTGGTTATCTTTGCCATAGTTTTCTACCCAAAGGGTTTGTTACATTTCCTGGGTAAGATGTGAGCAATTTGGTTTGATATTTTTGTCTCTTCACGGGCTACAGCCTGCCCTGTCATTGGTATGCGCCTTGCAGAGAGATTAGTCAATATATTATGCATATGAAGTGACTGTGGACTATGCAAATACGATGACTACAGCATATTATACAAATCAAAGGGAACTGGTTAGTTTGTTGCCCCTCACTGGAAGAGGCCATGCCTTGAAATTGACAAGGAGTATACAAACGTGTTGACTGCCCCACAAGAGTTTTAAGACAGAGAGAAGCAGGAACACAGGAAGCAGATGGAACCAGAGAGAGAAGTAACATGGAAAAAGGAGGCAAAGAACTCTCTTAAAAGAGCTGTAACACAGATCTAGGGCTGTACTACTGACAACAGCAGCAGGCCTTGAAAGAGCCCTGGCAACAGAGCATGCCGATTATTTTTCATTTTGAGAGTTGTTCTTAGTTTTGTTCACCTGTGTATACAGTAAGCGTGTGGTCTTTTTCCCTCACATAGTCTGTGTCTAGTGATGTCTGTGTTCAGATTTTTTTTTTTTTTGTCAGTTGTGTTGCCTATGTCTATGTAGCTTAGCATATAGCCAAAATTGGGCAGAAGTTGTGCTGAAACGCTTTGGCTTCTGCTCTGCTGGTAGATCTGGTGGGCCTGGATAGTGCATTCAGACCTCACGCCACTTTCAGATAAGCCTTTGCTTTAACTTTCTACCAGCTCAGGTTTCTTCTGCTCTTCTTTGTGACCTTTACATTTAAAAATGAATTTTTAGGGAAAAAAATATGAGGACTGCCAATTATGATCACGAACTCATCCTAGAAAAAGTGGTACATACCTCACTGCTGAATATCACTATGGTTACCTTCAAAGTATTTCCGTTTGGAAACTGTGCACCAATGCCAGCACCTAGTCCAACCTTCAAAGCAGTTTTGGAACTTTTTCTGGAATGGCCATCAGAGCTGTTGTCATATTCCCTTTGATGTCCAGAATGTCATCAAAATACCTTCCTTTCAATATTTCCGTTATCTTCAGGTAAAGAAAAAAGTCACCAGGGGCCAGATCAAATGTGTGAGGATGGTGTTCCATGTTTACTGGCTAAAAACTCCTTCACAGACAACTGTACAGTTTGTGAACTTGCCAGTGTGCCACTGTGTGCAATGGCCATTCCAGAAGGAGTTCCAAAATTGCTTTGAAAGGTGGAGTAGGTACTGGCTTGGGTGTGTAGCTTCCCGTGGGGAGTACTTCAAAGATGATCTTAGTGATATTAGGCAATGAAGTATGGAGCACTTAGAACAGTTAAGTTCCAGGAGTTGTCAGACCTTATATGCAGCAGATCAGCATGTGGTCCTCAAAGCTTAAAATAAGTGCTGTCTAGCACTTTTTAGAAAAAGTTTGTTTACCCCAGTCTAACACAACACAAGAGGATTTTGCTTTTTTTTCTTACTATTATTGTGATTAAGTGAAAGTATATAATCCAAATCAATTTTGTTTCCTGCTTGTCTGAAGCTCCTTGTGCTCACCTTGTCCAGTGATAGCAGACTCCTCCTTTTCATTCTATACTTGTAGTATCCTCTTAACAAGCTCTTGTCCCCTCGTTTTCACCCTCTTCTCACCCATCTGGAGAAACCAGTAGGATAGCAATGTATAAATGCGTAGAACTATAAAGTATACACACCATATGGTCACATTGTGTCCCCAAGTCCACTTCATTTTTGTCTGAAGAGTTGACCTAAGTAGTGTTTTCAGAACAGGGACAGCAGCAATTCTAAGGATCACGCTCCCAGGGGAACCCTGAGGCCATCGGACCACCAATTGTGGTCTTTGAGTAGAGTTCTTGAGGTGTATCGCTCTTTTTCGTGTGTTGCCAGAGGGAAGTCAACATTGTGTGCCCCTTCATGGCTGTCTTTGGTGGTGGCCGGGCATTGTCTGATTCTTCTGGTCACATGTTGATATAGTCACCCATTCATGTGAGTCCCTCAGTCTCCTGGGCTATTTTCCCCACAAGTCTTTGTTGTTATCGGTAATCATTTGTTCCAGATGAATTGGGACCATTTGGTGGACCTCAGATGTCAGTTTGCTAACTTTTAAGACCCCAGACACCACTTACCAATATGGGGTGCAGAAGACTCTCTAAGCGATAGCCTAGTTATGCCAATTGGCCTTGATGTTCCCAGGACCACTTCATAATCTTTTCAGAGCTCAGACAAAAACAAGGCTCCAGTGCAAAACACAGAGAAAACAATACCAATATCGTCCTCTACAAAGTAGTATGTGACTACTCTTTCTTTATTAATTACAGCTTCAGCCATGCTTCATTCCTCTCACCTTCTAGATAAGGTATTGGGACCCATACATCACTAGCCATCACTGAAAGTGTCTTTGCAATATTTGGTTAAGGTTAGAAGAGTTTATACTTGCTGTTGAAGTCCAGTTAAGTTATCTGCTTTCTACTGTGTGCTGTCAGTGCTTTTACCCAACCAAATTTCTGTCAACTTTCTAATCTGCGATCACCCCTCTCCGTCTCTCCCCACCCTTGTAGCCATCAAAGAGTCTTTTCTTCTGTGCATAAGTCTATTTTCAAATCTTTATAGTAGGAGTCTCACACAGTATTTGTCCTTTTGCCGCTGACTGATTTCACTCAGTGTAATGTCTTCCAATTGAAACCTGGTTATGAGATGCTCTCTAAAATCATTATCGTTTTTTATCATTGTGTAGTGTTACATTGAGTATATGTACCATAATTTGTTTATCCATTCATCTGTTGATGGGCACCTGGGTTGATTCCATCGTTTTGCTATTGTGGACTGTGCTGCAATAAACATTTGTATTTGTATATCTGTTCATGTGACAGCCTTTGTTTCTGAGCAGTGTAATTACTGGATCAAATGGTATACCTATATCCAGCTTTTTAAGGAAACACCAAATTTCTCTCCAAAGAGGTTGTATGATTTTGCAATCCCACCAGCAGTGTAAGAGACTTCCAATTTCTCCACAGCCTCTCCAGTGTTTGTTGTTTTGTGTTTTTTGGATTATGGATGATGCTATCTCTGTATAGTTTTTATTTCGATTTCTCTAATAGTTAATGATCATAAGCATTTCCTCATATGTCTTTTGGCTGTCTGGATGTCCTCATAGGTGAAGTGTCTGTCTGTCTCCTTTGCCATTGCTTACTTGGATTTTTTGCCTTTTTCTTTTGATATTTTGCAGTACCTTGTAGATTATGGAGGTCAGATGTTGGTGTGACATGCAGTTGCCAAATATTTTTTCCCATTCTATAGGTGATTTTTTAACTCTTTTAATAAAGTGTTTGGATGAGCAAAACTGTTTGATTCTTAGTACTTCCCATGTATCTATTTTCTGTTTCTTGTGTGCTATATTTCTCAGATTTTGAAGTCTGTCTAAGCTGTGTTTTAGAACTTTCATTGTTGACCCTATTCTTTCTTGCATGATCTTTATCGTTTTTGGTTTGATATTGAGGTCTTTGATTCATTTTGAGTTAATTTTTGTATAAGGTGTGAGATATGGGTCTTGTTTCACATTTTTGCACATGGATATCCAATTCTGCCAATACCATTTGTTGAAGAGATTGTTTTTACCCTGTGTTTTAGTCATCTAGTGCTGCTCTAACAGAAATACCACCGTTGATGTCTTTAACAAAGGAAAGTTTGTTCTTACACAGCCCAGTAAGCTACAAGGCCAAATTCGGGCTGTCCACTCCAGGGGAAGGCTTTCCCCCTTGTCAGCTCTGGAAGAAAGTCCTCATGTTGTATCAGTATTTGTTCAGGGAACATCTTGGCCGGGAACTTCAGTTCTGAAGGATGCACTAGTCTACCAGTGCTGCTTTCTTGATGGTGTGAGGTTCCCAATTCTCTGCTTGCTTCCCTTTCGTTTTAGCTGTTGTAGGATGAAAAGGTAAAGGGTGGTGCAAGCCACACTCCAGGAAAACTCCCCTTACAGTGGAGCAGGAGGGTAATTTTATGAAGGGATTTGCAGTCTCACTCTAATCCTCTTTAACATAATCCACTGTGTTAACCAGAGGCAGAGATTAGCATTTACAGCATCAGAAAATCACGAAATGGAAGGCAATCACAGAATACAGAGAATCCTGGCCCAGTCAAATTACTACATATATTTTTAGGGGGACACAATTCAATTCATGACACCTCACTTTACAATTTTAGGGCCTTTGTTGAATATCAACTATCCATAAGAAGATGGTGGCATCTCTGTGGTCTCAACTCTCTTCCATTGGTCTATGTCTTTTTCTGTACCAGTAGCAGGCTGTTTTGACTACTGTGGCAGTATAATAGGTTCTAAGGTCAGGTAGTGTGTGGTGTCCCACAGTGATCCTCTTCTTCAGTGGTGCTTTACTTATCCAGGGTTTCTTCCCTTTTTAAATAAAGTTGGTGGTTTTTTTTGTTCACCTCATTAAAAAATGTGTATTGGGATTGCATTGTATATGTAGATCACTTTGGGTAAAATAGACATTTTCACATTGTTATGTCTTCCTGTCCATGAGCAGGGTAGGTTTCTCCACTTGTGTAAGGCTCTTTTGGTTTTATGTGGTAAGGTCTTGTGATTCTCTCTGTATAGGTCTCTTACTTCTCTGGTTAAATTTATTCCTAGGTATTTTATGTTCTTGGGGGCTATAGTAAATGGTATTGATTTTGTGATTTCTTCTTTGATGATTTCTTTGTTGGTGTAAAGGAATCCTAATGATTTGCTTATGTTTATCTTATATGCTAACAGTTTGCTGAACTCTTTCATTAGTTTCAGTAGTTTTACTTTTACTTGTGGATTCCTTAGGATTCTCTGTGTGTATGACCATACCATGTGCAGATAGGGAGATTTTTACTTCTTCTTTGCCAGTGTGGGTGCCTTGTTTCTTTGTCTTGTCTAACTGCTCCAGCTAGAACCTCTAGCACAATGTTGAATAGAAGTGGTGAGAGTAGGCATCGTTGTCTAATTCCCATTCTCAGGAGGAATTCTTTCAGTCTCTCTCCATTCAGAATGATGTAGGTGGTTGGCTTTGTATAGATGCCCCTTTGTGTTGAGGAATTTCCCCTTTATCCTTATTTTGCTAAGAATGGGTGTTGGACTTTGTGGAATGTTTTTTTTTTTTTGCATCAATTGATTCTTATCCTTTGTGCTATTTATGTTGATGTTTTTCTGCTGATGAACCAGCCTTATATTTCTGGTATGAATCCATCTTGGTCGTGATGAATTAGTTTTTTATATGTTGTTGAATTCTGTTGGCTAGGATTTTGTTGAAAATTTTTGCATCTAGGTTCATGAATGTTATTGGTCTGTAATTTTCTTTCTTTGTGAATGAATTTAGGAGTAGTCCATCAGTTTCTACGCTGTGAAATAGCCTCAGAATTACTGGAATTAGCTCCTCTGTGAAAGTTTGGTAGAACTCTCTGGTGAAGACATGAGTTAGGACTTTTTTTGGTTGGTAATTTTTTTAATGACTTTTTCAGTCTCTTCCTTTGTGATGGGTTTATTAAGTTGTTCTACTTCCTTGTGATAATTTTGGTAAGTGATAGTGAATCTAGAAATTTGTCTATTTCCTCTAGGTTTTTAAATCTTTTAGAGTACAGTCTTGTATACTGTTATGATAGTTTTGATTTCAGGTGGGTCTGTTGTGACATCTCCCATCTCATTTCTTATTCGTGTCATTTGTTTCCTCTCCTGTTTTTTTCTTGTAAGTTTAGCTGATAGTTTATCCATGTTGTTGATCTTTTCAAAGAACCAGCTTTCAGTGTTGTTATTTTTTTCAACTGTTTTGTTCTGTAATTCATTTATTTCTGCTCTAATCTTTATTATCTGTTTTTTTTTTCTGGTTTTTGAGGGGGTTCGTTTTTGCTGTCTTTCTACTTTGTCAAGCTGTGGGGTTAATTCTTTGGTTTGGGCCCTTTCTTGCTTCCAGATGTGTGCATTTATAGAGATAAATTGACCTCTGAGAACTGCTTTTGCTGTACCCCATAGATTCTGGTAGGATGTGTTTTCATTCTCATTTGTTTCCATAAATTTCTTTATTTTGTCCTTGAATTCTTCTATAACCGATGGATTCTTGAGCCCAGTGTTGTTCAGTTTCCATGACTTTTAATTTCTACCTATGGTTCTTCTGTGATTGATTTCAACTTTTATAGCTTTATGGTCCAAGAAGATGCTTTACCATAATTTGATGATTTGGATTTTTGTTGATATTTGCTTTATGTCCTAGCACACAGTCTATTCTGGAACATGTTTCATGTGCATTGGAGAAGGTGTACTTATCTGTTGATGATGGGTCAAAAGTTTTGTGCATGTCAATGAGATCTAGTTGGTTAATTGTTGCACTAAGATCTTCTGTATGTTTACTGAGCTCTTTTCTGGATGATCTATCCATTACTAAAAGTGGAGTGTTAAAATTTCCAAGTATTATGGAGTGATCTATCTCATTTTTCAATGTTGTTGGTGTTTCTTTGATGTATTTAGATGCTCTGGTATTGGGTGCATAAATATTTAATATTGTTGTGTCCTGTTGATGTATTTTACCTTTAAGCAATAAATAGTGACCATCCTTGTCCATGATGATGGATTTTACATTAAAGTCTACTTTATCTGAGATTAGTATTGTCACTCCTAGTTTTCTTTGCATTTTGTTAGCTTGGTATATATTTTTCCATCCTTTGATTTTCAGTTTGTTCACATGTTTCAGGCTAAGTTGTGTTTCTTGTAAGCAGCATATAGGCGGATTGTGTCTTTTGATCTAGGATGTCACTCTCTGTCTCTTTATTGGAGCGTTTAGTCCATTTCTATTTCATGTAATTATTAATAGGTATGTCTTTAGTGCTTTCATTTTGATACATTTATTTTTGTGTTGTTGATGTTTTCTGTGGTGCTCTTAATATTCTGTTGTGGGTTGTTTTTCTTTGTAGGTTGACTTTTTATCTTTTTCAATGTGGATTCTGTGTTTGTTGATACTGTTGTATTATGTTTCTTATTTTGATATGTTGCACTGTTATTTTGGTTTGTGGCCAACCCTATGATCTCCCTTAGTAGTCTAAATTTAAACCGGATTTTAACTTCTGTGTGTCTTTTTAATTTCCTTTCCATCTGAAAGCATCATACCTAGTATAATATATCGCTCTTTGTAGTGTGACAATGTCATAGTTTTCATGTTAAAATCCCTGGTTCCTTTCTTTTAGTATTGTGGCTTTGATTGAGTTTTGTGACTTCCCTAACTGGGTCAGATTCTGGATGCTGTGTCTTGCATTGCCTTCTTGAGTATACATTTGATGTTTTTCTTTTTCTAAACAAAGAATTTCTTTCAGTATTTCTTGTAGTGTTGGTTTGGGTTTTACAGAGTCTCTAAGCTTTGGTTTATTTGTGTATGTCTTAGTTTCACTGTCGTGTGTGAGACACAGTTTTGCAAGATATATAATTTTTGTTTGAAGGTTTTTCTCCTTCCAGACTTTGAATGTGTCCCATTGCCTTCTTGTCAGCATGGTTTCTGCCAAGAAATTAGACGGAAGTCTACAGGGTTTCCCTTTGTGTGTTCACTTTGCTTTAAGCCTAGTTGTGTTTAAGACCCTTTATGATTCATTTTATTAAGTTGGTTTATAATATGTCTTGGTGTCTTTCTTTTGGGGTCTAGTTTTTGTGGTGTTTGAAAAGCATTTTGCATATATATGTTCTCTTTCATAATTACAGGGAAATTTTGTCAGCAACTTTACAAGAATACTTTGTTTTTTCAGCTATCTCTCCCTGTCTAGGAGCTTTGGTTAGTCATAGATTATTCCTGTTGATAGAGTCCTACATGTTTCTTAATTTTTCTTACTTTTTGTCTCTGATTTCTCCTCGAAATGCTGGTGTCAGTTACTCTGTCCTCCAGCTTAGTAACTCTAGCTTATGTCTCCTCAATTCTGCTCTTTTTGCTTTGGATTGAATTGTTTAATTCTATAGATCTGCTGGATTTCAGGTTGTTGATGTTTCATTAGTTCAAATAGCTTACTTACTTTTTCATTTTGTTTTTCTGCATTTTGTTTAGCTCTAGGAGGGCTGTATACACAGTTTGTTTGTACCTGACCTCTAAGGATTTCAGAAAGATTTCTTCAACTGGGAAGTTTTTTTATTCTTTTTTTTTTTAGTTTTCCAGAGCCATGGGGGACTGCTTCTTTAAATGGATATCTATTGATTGTTGTCTTTGTGCCATAAAAAAGCTGTTTGGCTTCTCTAGCATTATTTCAACAGGAGCTGAAGACTTATTCTAAGGGAGAAGTAAGGGCACTGCTAGATTTGGTCATCAGTGGCCTATGGTGTACTGTAGTGAGTGTCCCCAGGTGTACTCTCTGGGATTGTAGTCCCCACCTCCTGGCTGCTGAAGGTGGGAGTTATTTGTGGCAACTATGCCAGTTGATCCTATGATGTAGCTCAGGGAATGCAGAGGAGAAGGATGCCATCTTACTTGGCTGCCCCGGACTGCTATGCTGTGTAGATGTGTTTAGCTTAAAAACTGCTTATTTGCTGAGAGTGGCACTGTGCAGTGTCCACCAAAGGCATCTGAGCTTTCAGGGGTGGCATGCTTCATGTCTTGGTTGATAAATATGATATCCTGCTTGTGAAGTCACTGGGGGCCGTCAGCTGATGCTATAATGTGGGTAAGTGAAGGATGGTGGAGGTGCTGCCACCCTGCTCAGCAGTAAGTTTTCCAGGTGTCTGTATTTTGCAGACGTGCTTTACTGCTGAGTTAGGAGCTGTCCATAAGCTGCTGAAATCAGTCAGGCGCTAAACTGTGGCATGCCCTGTCTTCTGGCTGACAACAAAAGCACCTCAAAAGCTGTCCCCAGATGTTATGATGTGGTTCAAAGAGTGAGGGGGTAGGGGTTTGCCTCCTACATCTGCCAGGCCTCACTGGTAACTTTCAGCATGATTGTCTTGAACACAGCGTTTGTGCTGGAGAACGCTATCCAGACAGGAACTGCTGCTCGGCATGAGAATTAACCTCAGCTGAGACCTCCAGGTGGCTGACTGCCTCCTAGCTGACCAAGATGCCTTTCTTGCCGCGAGACATTAAAATCTGTGGCACAGCTCAGGAAAGAGAGAGTGGAGGGGCATCGTGCCCTCCTATAGCAGCTGGGCTCACAAGATGTGACTATCCTTAGCAGTCCCTTGGGTGCTATTATATACTCTTTATTTCAGCACTGCAGTTCAAAGTATTTACCTGTTTATGCCCAGTCCACACCTCCCAGATAACAAAGAAGGCATCAGTACCTGTAGTCTTCCCAAACCATGCATCAGCAGAAGCAGGACTGAGCATGCTGCTGTGTCATCGTTTGAGATAGGTAGTTTCCTCCTTGTTGGCATCTAGTCCAATCTGACAACCGTACGCCAGAATTTAGGGCTCCCAGGATGTTGACACTGCTCTGTTCAGTTACCACTCTAGGCCTTAGTTCTCAGAGGGAATTGACGAGACATGTATCTAGTCCACCTCCAAATTTTTCATCTCTGAAATGTCAGAAGACCAGAGAGATTTAAAATGAACCGAATGAATATGAAGGCAATAATACTGAGAAATCTTTTTAGAGAGTTTACTAGAGGTTGTCAAAGTATTTAAGGTATTACTTGAATGCTAAAAGAATCTGAAAGCTAACATTTTTACATTGTTTTGGGTTGAGACATGTATAGTGAACAGCTTCTGGAGAACTGGTAAAAAATCCTGTATTTGAAGTACCCAATGGAATAGATGTATTTAGGAAAGATTGATGTATGATATTTTATTTCGGGAACATGAATAGGAAGATCAACATCTTGGAATTTTACTACTGTCAGTGATAAAGATAGTGATATTGTGTGAGTCCCCTGAAGTTGTATTAGGTATGAATAGGGTACAGTCTAGAATTGGGAGTAATCCTCAAATACATGAGACAGTCTTGAAGTAATTTAGAGATAAATTGTGAGTCTTGGATGCCACTTCTCTTATTACCACCCAAGTTAATGGCAATACTTGTAGCATGTGGAACTACAAAAGTTTTCAGTTTTGGAATTATAGTCTTTGAATTTCTTTAGTTTTCTTTGTTTTTCCTAAAGTTTGTATATAAGGAGAGTGGAGTTCATGAGTCCAAGGTAAAGCTCCTTAGAGTTCTTTAATCATAAAATAATGAAATGTGCATCTTTGTTACTAGAGAGATAAGGTGATATTTATATCAAAGTGTTCCCAAGAACATCCTCAGATTTGATCATTTGGTAGGAAAACACACAGGATTCAGTATATATTGTTGTTACAGTGTGTTTTAGTTAGCTAGGGCTGCTCTAACAGAAATAGCACAGAGTGGATGGCTTTAACAAAGGAAGGTTTATTCTTACACAGTCCGGTAGGTTGCAAGTCCGTATTCAGGGTGTCTGCTCCAGGGGAAGGCTTTCCCCTTGTCAGCTCTGGAGGAAAGTCTGGTATTGCATCAGTCTTTGTCCAGGGAGTGTCTTGGCGCAGGAACCTCAGGTCTCAAGGATGCACTCTTCTCCTGGTGCTGCTTTCTTGATGGTAACGAGGTTCCCAATTCTCTGCTTGCTTCTGTTTCCTTTTATCTCTTGCAGGCTGAAAGGATTAAGGGTGGTACAAGCCATACTCCAGGGAAACTCCCTTTACAGCAGAGCAGGGAAGTAATCCTATGAAGGAATTTACAGCCCCACCCGAATCCTTTAACATGCAGTTTAGGGAAACCACAAAATGGAGGACAGTCACAAGATACTGGGAATCATGTCCCAGCCACATGGCTACACATATTTTTTGGGGGACACAATTCAACCCTTGACACAGTGAAAAGATACAAAACAAAATGAGCAATGGGAAAAGACATGGGATGAAGTTCAGAGGAAGCCAGGCACAAATTTCCAAGCATCCTCTCCCAGTAGAGTGACATGAGTGAGTACACATAATTCCACCAGCAGTGAGTTGTGATGACACAGTGTCTACTGTGAAACTCATCACAGACTTAACACCTACAGATTTCTTGGGGGGGTGACTAGTCACACAAGTGTCCTTTGCCTACCGTGTATCAAAATTTCAGATTCCCAGAAGGAAAGCATCTGCTTTCAGCATAAGTTACATTGATTGTATAAGAGATTAAAGCACAGCAAACCACTCATCAGTTCTAGGAATGGTGAAAACTTCCCTGAAACTAGAATTCCCAGGTACCATCCAAGGGCCATCCTGCAAGCAGGCATTTCTAAGCACAGCAGTGTCAAGTTGGCTATGTTAACTTTTTCCTGTGTGGGAATACACATCAAACAGTTATTATCTGTATCATTGCATCCACATTTCTCCAGCAAGAAAAGCTTCACTCTATCCTAAAAATAAGCAACAACAACCCGAATTTATTCTCTTAGCCTATGTGGAGGTATTTAAGAACTTCAAGGGCTTAGTTCCTATCTATCTTGCCTTGATAGTCTTGCCAGGATTGTGTCATTGAAAGCTAGGAAATGTGTTGGAAGCATCTTTCACAATATTCTTAAAATTAGCTTCAATATCATAGCCAGTTTTTTTTTTTCCCTCTTAGGTCAGAGTTTCTCAGCTTCAGGACTGTTGATAATTCCTTTTTTGGAGAGACTCTCCTGTGCACTGTAGAATGTTTACCAGTGTCTCTATGCCATTAATATTGTCCCCACTGTCATCTGAGTTGTGAAAACCAAAAATGTTTCCAGATACTGCCAAGTGTGCTGTGGGAGGCAAAATTGACCCATCTTCCATTTGAGACCCACTATGAGTCAGAAACTACTTAATGGCAGTGGGTTTGGGTTTTTTTGGATCTTAGGTAATAGCAAAACATCTGAAGACTCTTTAATTCAGTATGCTGTTTTATAGAGATTCCTGTGTTGGCTAGAAGAGTTTTTTCTAAAATATCTTGGTGTTATAGACTGACCCCAAATCATACATCTCCTAAATCCAAATCATATATGGTATTTTATCTTTGGTGAGCTAGCAGTCTAGGTAAGGGCAATTAATTTAGCCATGTGAACTGATTCAATTTCTGTGAGAAACTTGTATTTGAAGGATAAATTCAAGTCTTGGAGAACACAGTCTGTTTTCTAGTTGACACTGATGGGATCCTGTAGAAGGTCTATGCAGACTAGTTAGTTCCCTAACCAAATTGAAGAAACCAAACCCACTGCCTTAGTGATGGCATAGGATAGAGTTGAATTGCCCATGGGATTTCCAAGGAGTGGCTGGTGGATCTAAACTGCCAACCTCTTGGTTAGCAGCCAAATGCCAAACTGCTGTGCCACCAGGGCCTCAGTTCCCTAACAGAGGTAAGCAGTAATGAACTATAATTTCTTGGGACAAGGGAAAGATGATGAAGTTTAGAGTGCTGCAATAATGGATAGTGGTATGTACACTTTCTATAAACATAAAAGGAAAAAGTTCTGCGAGTCTAACACCATTAATATAAATTCAATGCCCCCAAAGCAAAATCTTGCACTTTCTGTTTCCCTCCCACCCCTGGTAACTACTAATCCTTTTTGGTTTTTATATACTTATTTCATATGAGTGAGATCATACAGTACACATCCTTTTTTAATTGATATATTTTGCTCAGCATGTTTACTAGGTTCAACAGTTAAGTCTGTGATCTTAATTATTCTAAGTGCTACATACCTCATTGCTGAATATTACTATGGTTACTTCCTAACTACTCTCCTTGGGAAGCTATGTACCAATGCCAGTGCCCAGTCCACCCTTCCAAGCAATTTTGAAACTCTGGAATGGCCATTTTGCATGGTGGCATGGTGGCACAGTGGCAATTTTGCAAACTTAATTTTACAGTTGTCTGTGAAGGAATTTTTAGGCAGTAAACTATTGGAACAGCATCCTTACTTACCTAATCTGGCCCCTGATGACTTTTTTCTTTACTGGAAGGTAAAGGAAATACTAAAAGGAAGACATTTGATGACATTTAGGACATCAAGGGTAATATGATGACAGCTCTGATGGCCATTCTAGAGAGAGTTCCAAAATTGTGTTGAAGAGTGGACTAGGCACTAGCATCATTGCATAGGTTCCTGAGGGCACAACTCTGAAGGTGACTGTGGTGATACTCAGCAATGGAGTATGTAGCACTTTTTCGGGGATGTTTACAAACTGAATTGTCAATCCTCGTGTGTGTGTGTGTGTGTGTGTGTGTGTGTGTGTGTGTGTGTGTGTGTGTACACATATATCACAGTTTATCTGTTCATCCATTGATGGGCATTTGGGTTGTGTTTCTACCTTTTGGCTTAATGAAAAGTGCTGCAGTGAATATTGCTTATAGATTTTTTTCTCTTTTCTTGGTTTCCTTCTTTTTGAGTATATACCTAGAGTTGAGATTCTTAGAGCATATGGTAATTCTATTCAGATTTTTGAGGAACTGCCAGATTGGTTTCCACAGAAGCTGTACCATTTTACATTCCCACCAGCAAGTGGTGTCTCATTGAGGGTTTGCTTTGTTTTCTAATTTTACTTTGTTCTTGAGAATTTACATAGCAAAACATACACCAATTCAACAGTTTATGCATGTACCATTTAGTGACATTGATTATATTTTTCAAGCTGTACAACCATACTAACCCTCATTTTCTTAGTTGTTTCTCCCTCATTAACATAAATTCATTGTCCACTGAGGTTCCTTTTTCATATTTTGAGTTGCAGCTTGTAAGTTGGATCCCAGATAAACCAAACACCAAACCCATTGCTGTCAAATAGAGGCTGACTCACAGTTACCCTATAGAGCAGTGTAGGATGACCTCATGTGTTTTCTAGGGAGCGGTTGGTGGATTTGAACTGTTGAACTTTTGGTTTGCTGCCATAACTCTTATCCACTGCTTCACCAGGACTCTTTGATCCCGTTGGAATAATTGTTAAAAGGCCATAATGCTCAAGACTGACATCTTTTACTGCTTAAGCTAAGTGGTTTTTGGTTTTAACTTCAGTGGGTCTTTTCGGTTTAAGGTAAATTTATAAAGATTGTCTCAGGGCAACTGAAACCTGTCTAGAAGCCAACTCTTTAGACAAAAAATTGGACTGGATGATAAGACATAAAATGGTACTGGTAAAGTGTATGCTTCTTAGCTTAAGTAGATAACATGAAACTAATTGAGCAACTTCTGTCTGGAGACAAGATGAGAAGACAGAGGGGGACAGGAGCTGGTTGAATGGTCACAGGAAATACAGGATGGAGAAGTGTGTGCTGTTCCAGTGTGAGGAGAGCAACTAGGGCCACAATTTTGTGTAGGTTGTTATATGACAAACTGACTTGAATTGCAAACTTTCATTTAAAGTACAATTTTAAAAAAAAGAAAAAAGATTATCCCAGGGCAGTAGTTTCAAGAACTTAACTTCTATCCTACTGTGGCTCCGGGAAGTCTGGAGTCCATGAGAAGCTGAAATTCTGTTCTGCATTTTTCTCTTGGACCAGGATTTTTTTGTGGAATCTCTGATCAAAATATTCATAACGATAGCTAGGCACGATGCATTTCTGGTCTTTAGACAAAGGAGGCAGTTGTTCACAGAGGCAATTAGCCACACAATGCATTTCCTTCTCCTATTTCTGACTCTTCTTTCTCTGCTACTCAAGGTAAATAGAGATAAGTTTTGACAGCTTCATGGAAACTTGAGGCCCCAGGGGCTACACAGTGAACTAGGAGGTACAAAATATGCCCGTCTGTCCTCTTTAGTGAAATGTCTATTCAAGTCCTTTGGCAATTTTATGATTGGGTTATTTGTCTTTTTGTTGTTGAAGTTATATATACACATACACATACATTTTTTTTATTTTTACTTTTATTTTTATTTAACATAACTGAGTGAAAATGTACATTCACATGTAAATTTACATGCCCCCCTATATGCAGCTTCCACTGCTCTCCCTGTCCGGTGACTGCACACTATTCCTCTCTGCTCCATACATGTCTCATCCTCCCAGCAACCTCCTTTCCCCTCCTCTCCACCCCCTCTCCTTCCTCCAGCCAGAGGTCAGCGAGATGATATCATATAGATGTACAGAACCATAAAGTACTTCCAATATATGGTTACTCTGCATTGCCAAGTCCATTCCATTCCTGTCCAAAGAGTGGACCCTTGTTATAATTTATAGGAACGGGCAGCATCAGGGCCGGGGGCCATGCTCTCAGAGGAACCCCAAAACCGCTGGACCATCAATTGAGGTCTTTTAGTGGAGATCTCATGATGCACCTCTTTTTATTCTTGTGTTGCCAGTGAGGCTCCTCTCTGTGAGCTCCATCATGGCTATCACTGGTGGTGGCCGGGCACCATCCGGTTCTTCTCGTCCCAGGTTGATGTAGGCACCCACTCTTGTGGGTCTCTCTGTCTTCTCGGTTGTCTTTACCACATGCCATTTGGGCCCTCGGTGAGCATCCGTTCCTGCTGAGTTGGGACCATTTGCTGTGTCCTTGGATGGCAGCTTGGCAGCTTTTAAGACTCCAGACGCCACTCACCAATGTGGGGTGCAGAGAGCTCTCTTAGCAAAACGCTAGTTGTGCCATTTGGGCTGGAATTCACCTAAGAGCATGGTCCCCCGCCCCCTGCCCCAGCTACTCTATCCTTGCAGTATTCAGTTAAGATGGAAGGAGTACTCAAGTTATGCTGAAGTCCACTTAATGTTGTTCTTTTTCCTAATGTGTGCTGTCACCGCTTTCTCCCAACTAGATTTCTAGTAACTATCTAAACTAAACCCTCCCCTCCTCGCCCTCCATCCCTCCTTCCCCTCCCTTGCAGCTGTCAAAGAGTCTTTTCTTCTATACACAAGTCTGTTTTTGAGATCTTATCGTAGAGGTCTCATACAGTATTTGTCCTTTTGTCGCTGACTACTTTCACTCAACATAATGTCTTCCAGTTGAAACCAGGTTAGGAGATGTTTCCTGGAATCATCGTTATTCTTTATCATTGCGTAGTGCTCCATTGAGTATATGTACCACAGTTTACCTATCCATTCTTCTATTGTTGGGCCACATACATTTTTTTATTGTACTTTAGATGAAGGTTTATGGAACAAACTTCTCGTTAAATAATACATGTATTATTTTTTGACACTGATTAACAACCGCATAACATGTCAGCGCTCTCCTTTCTTGATCTTGGGTTTTCTATTACTGGCTTTCCTGTCCATTCCTGCCTTTTAGTCCTTGCCCCTGGGATGGTATACATCTTTAGTTTCGTTTTGTCTGTAAGTTTACTTAGTGTCTTGGCACTCTGCTGAATCTTTTTATTAGTTTCAGTCGTTTTCGTGTGGAGTCTTTTGGGTTTTCTGTGTGTAGTATCATATCACCTGCAAATAAGGACAGTTTTACTTCTTTATTACTAAATTGGATACCCTTTCTTTTTTTGTGTGTTACTGCTCTAGCTAGGACTTTGAGCACACTGTTAAATAGGAATAGTTACAAATAGTTATAAAGGACATACTTGTTTTTATTCTCAAGGGGAAGATTTCCAGCCTTTCTCTGTTAAGGGCAGTGTTGGTTGTTGGTTTTATATAGATGCACTATTTTATTGAGAGATTTTTTTCCGTGAATGGATGTTCAACTTTGTTAAATGCCTTTCTGTGTCAATTGAGATGATCATGTGCTTCTTTTCTTTCCTTTTATTTATGTAGTTTATTACCTAGATTGATTTTCTAATGTTGAACCATGCTGGCATCTCATTTGAATCCTGCATGGTTATGGTGTATTACTTTTTTTAATATACTGAATTCTGTAGGTTAGAGTGTTGTTAAGAATTTTTGCATCAATATTCATAAGAGATATTTGTCTGTAATTTACTTTTTGTGATATCATTGCCTAGCATTGGTATCAGAGTTATGCTGGATTCATAGAATGAATTTGGAAGTATCACTTCCTTTTCTGTGTTCTGAAAAAGCTTGAGTAGTACTGGTGTAAGCTCTTATTTGGTAGAATTGTCCAGTGATGTCTTGTGGACCAGGGATTTTTTTTTTGTAGTTGTTTTCTTTTATTGTCATTTCAGTCTCTTCTCTAGTTATGAGCCTACTCAGATTTTAAACATTATTTTGTGTTAGTTTGGGTAGGAGGGTGTTGCTAGAAATTTGTTAGTTTCTTCTAGGTTTTAAAATTTGTTACAGTAGTTTTTCATAATACTCTTTCATGATCCTTTTTATTTCAGTTTAATCTCTTATAATCCTCATTTTAATTTTTTTTATCATGAGTGAATGAAAATGTACAATCCCATATAATCTTGCATACCTGCCTATATAGAGCTCTCACTGCTCTCCCTGTCCAGTGACAGCACACTCCTCCTCTCCACCCTCTCCCCGGCCTCCAGTAAGAGGTCAGCAGGATGACGTCCTCTAGATGCATGAAACCATAAAGTGGACATATGATATGGTCACTGCGTGTCACCAAGTCCAGTCCATTCCTGTCCAAAGAGTTGACCTCGATTATGATTTGTGGCTGGAGGGGCTTCAAGGCCAGTGGCCGTGCTCCCAGAGGAACTCCACAGCCCCTAGACCATCAATTGTGATCTTTTAGTGGATACCTCAGGATGCACCCCTTTTTATTCTCATGCTGCCAGTGAGGCTCAAGTTTGTGAGCCCCGTCATGGCTATCACTTCTGGTAGCTGGGCACCGTCTGGTTCTTCTGGTCACATGTCATTGTAGTCATGCACTCACATGGGTCTCTCTGTCTACTGGGTTCTTTTTCCCCCGTTTTGCTTTGGTCCTTGGTGATCATGCGTTCCTGCTGAGTTGGGACCGTTTGCTGTACCCTAAGAAGGCGGCTTGGCAGCTTTTAAGACCTCAAACACCACTCACCAATGTGGGTTTCAGAAGACCCTCTGAGCAAAATGCTAGTTATGCCAATTGGCCTTGATGTCCCCTGAGAGCATGGTCCCTGGCTCCCCACTGCAGCTACTCTGTCCTTGCAATGTTGGGTTAAGATGGGAAGAGTAATCATGTTATGTTGAAGCCCAGTTAAAATTGATCTTCTTTCTAACGTGTGCTGTCACTGTCACCAAACCAAATTTCTATTAACTATCTAATCTATACCCCACTCTTGCCCTCCCACCCTCCCTACACTTGCAGCCATCAAAGTCTTTTCTCCTATGCAAGAGTCTGTTTTTAAGTTCTTATTGTAGGAGTCTCATACAGTATTTGTCCTTGTGCCGCTGACTACTTTCACTCAACATAACATCCTCCAATTGAAACCAGATTATGAGATGCTTCCTAAAATCGTCGCTGTTCTTTATCATTGCATAGTGTGCCATTGAGTATATATACTGTAGTTTACCTATCCATTCCTCTGTTGTTGGGCATCTGGATTGATTCCATCTTTTTGCTGTTGTGGACTGTGCTGCAGTAAACATTCATGTGCATGTATCAGTTGGTGTGAATGCCCTTGATTCTGCAGGATATATTCCACGCAGTGCAATTACTGGGTCAAATGGTGTGTTTGTTTCCAGCTTCTTAAGGAAGAGCCAGATAGCTTTCCAGAGAGGTTGCACCTTTTTGCCATCCCACCAACACTGTAGGAGAGTTCCAATTTTTCCACAGCCTCTCCAGCATTTGCTGTTTTGTGTTTTCTGGATCATGACCAACCTTGTTGGGGTGAGATGGTACCTCATTGTAGTTTTGATTTGAATTTCTTTAATAGCTAGTGATTGTGAGCATTTCTGCATGTGTTTTTTGGCTGCCTAGATATGCTCTTTAGAGAAGTGTCTGTCCATCTCCTTTACCCATTGCTTAATTGGATTATTTATCTTTTTCTTCTTGATATTTTGCAGTACCTTATAGATTATGGAGATCAGAGGTCAATCTCACATATAGCTGCCACATACTTTTTCACATTCTGTGGGTGGTCTTTTAATTGTTTTGATAAAGTCTTTGGATGAGCAAAAGTGTTTGATTGTTGGTAGTTCCCATTTGTCTATTTTCTCTTCAGTTGATTGTTCTTTATTTGTTAGATTTTGAAGTCTGCCTACATTGTGTATTAAAACTTCCATTGTTCATCCTATTTTTTCTTGGAAGAGCTTTATCGTTTTAGATTTGATATGTAGGTCTTTTATCCAGTTTGAGTTGATTTTGGTATAAGGTATAAGATATGGGTCTTGTTTCAGTTTATTTGCAGATGGATATCTAGTTTTGCCAGCACCATTTGTTGAAGAGATTGCTTTTACTGCAGTTTAATGTCTTAGGGCCTTTGTCGAATATCAACTGTTCATAGGAGGATGGTGGCATCTCTGGGGTCTCTACTCTGTTCCATTGATCTATCTATCTCTTTTTGTACCAATATCAGGCTATTTTGAAACTGTGGCAGTCTAATAGGTTCTAAAGTCAGGTAGTGAGAGGCCTCCTACTGTGTTCTGCTTCAGTACGTGCTTTACATATCCAGGGTTTCTTCCCTTTCCAAACAAGTTGGTGATTTGTTTCTCCATCTTATTAAAAAATGTCACAGGAATTTGTATTGGGATTGCATTATAGAAGTAGATTGGTTTCCGTAAAATAGACATTTTCACAGTGTTAAGTCTTCCTATCCATGAGCAGGGTAGGTTTTTCCATTTGTGTAAGTCTGTCTTACTTTGTTGTATGAAGGTCTCGTAGTTATCTTTGTAAAGGTCTGGTATTTCTCTGGTTAGATTTATTCCTAGATATTTTATCTTCTTGGGGTCTATAATAAATGGTATTGATTCGGTGATTTCTTCTTTAATAATCTCATTGTTAGTGTAAAGAAATCCTAGTGATTTGTTTATCTGTATCTTGTATCCTGACACTTTGTTGAACTCTTCTATCAGTTTAAGTAGTTTACTTATCGATTCTTTGGGATTCTCTGCGTATGCAATCATATCATCTACATATAGGGAGATTTTTACTTCTTCTTTGCCAATGCAGATGCCCTTTATTTGTTGGTCTTGTCTCGTTGTCTGGCTAGAACTTCTAGTACAATGTTGAATAGGAGAGGGGAGAGTGGGCATCCTTGTCTAGTACAGGTTCTCAAGGGAAATTGTTTCAGTCTCTCTCCATTCAGGATGATGTAGGCAGTTGGCTCTGTATAAATGGCCCTTATTGCATTCCTATTTTCTTGAGAGTTTTTAGCGTGAATGGGTGTTGGACTTGATCAAATGCCTTTTCTGCATCAATAGACAAAATCAGGTGATTGTTGTCTTTTGAGTTACTTATGTGGCTAATTACATTAATTGTTTTTCTGATGCTGAACCAGCCTTGCATCCCTGGTGTGAATCCAACTTGGTCATGATGAATTATTTTTTTGATATGTTTTCTCCTATTGGTTGTCTTCTATTTGTTGAAGATTTTTGCATCTAGATTCATGAGTGATATTGATCTGTGGTCTTTTTCATTGGGTCTTTCCCTCGTGTTGGTATCAGGATTATGCTGCCTTTGTAGAGTGAATTTGGGAGTATTCCATCCCTTTCTATGCTGTGAAATAGTCTCAGTAGTATTGGACTTAACCGTTGTCTAAAAGCCTGTAGAATTCTGCGGTGAAACATTTGGGTCAGGGCTTTTTTTGGTTGGTAATTTTTTGATCACTTTTTCAGTCTCTTCCTTTGAGATGGGCTTATTCAGTTGTTCTGCCTCATCTTGTGATAATTTTGGTAGTTGATGTGAATCTAGGCATTTGTCCATTTCCTCTAGGTTTTCGAATTCTTTGGAGTAAAGTCTTTCATAGTATTCTGTTATAATATTTTTTATTTCTGTTGGATCTGTTGTGGCATCTCCCATCTAATTTCTTATTTGGGTTATTTGTTTCCTTTCCTGTTTTTCTTTAGTAAGTTTAGCCAGTGGTTTGTCAGTTTTGTTAGTCTTTTTAAAAAATCAGCTTTTGGTCTTTTTGATTTTTTTGATTGTTTTTCTGTTGTCTAATTCATTTAGTTCTGCTCTGTTCCTTATGATCTGTTTTCTTCTAGGCCCTGTGGGTTTCCTTTGTTGCTGTCTTTCTGCTTGTTCAAGCTGTAGGGTTAGTTCTTTGGTTTGGGTTCTTTCTTCCTTCCAGATGTGTGCATTTATAGAGATAAAGGGATCCCTGAGCACTGCTTTGGCTGTAGCCCATAGGTTCTGGTAGGAAGCATTTTCATTCTCATTTGATTTCATAAATTTCTTTATTTTGTCCTTGATTTCTTCTGTAACCCATTGCTTTTTGATAAAGATGTTGTTCAGTTTCCATGAGTTCCAATTTCAATCTATGGTTTTTCTGCTATTGATTTTGACTTTTATGGCTTTATGGTCTGAGAGGATGCTTTGCAATATTTCAGTGGTATGGATTTTGTTGAGATTTGCTTTGTATCCTAACACATGATCTATCTAGTAAATATTCCATGTGCACTGGAGAAGGTGTAGTTGTTTGCTGATGGATAGGAATTTCTGTGTATGTCGATGAGGTCTAGTTTATTAATTGTGGCAGTAAGAGCTTCTGTGTCTTTATTGAGCTTTTTTCTAGAAGATCTGTCCAATATTGAGAGTGGAGTGTTGAAGTCTCCCACTATTATTGTGGAGTGATCCAATGGGCTTAAGCATAGAGACGATAGTGGAATGCTACAAGATCAGTGTTTCATTCTGTTGTGTATAGGATTGCTATGAATTGGAACTGACTTGATGGCACCTAACAACAACAACAAACAACAACAAGGTACTAAAAATATCATCAAGCAAAAGGGACGTAATCCAATTAAAGAATGACAGTGAAGAGGACAGACACTTCACCAAGAAAGACATCCAAGCAGTCAAAAGACACATGAGGAAATGCTCATGACCATGAGCTAATAGAGAAATCCATTATGAAAGCCACAGTGAGATACCATCTCATCCCAGAAAGGCTGGCAACAATCGAAAAAACACAAAACAACAAATACTGGTGAGACTGTCGAGAGATTGGAACTCTTCTACACTGCTGGTGGGAATGCAAAGTGGTACAACCTCTCTGGAGAGCAATTTGACACTTTCTTAAAATGCTTGAAATAGAAATCCCATATGATCCAGCAATCCCACTGCTTGGACTATATCCTGCAGAAATAAAGGCTGTCACATCAACAGATACATGTACACAAATGTTTATTTTATTACTGTCCACAAAAGCAGAGAGATGGAATCAACGTAGGTGCCCATCAACACGTTAACAGATAAATTATACACAGTGGACCAGTATGCGATTATAAAAAACAATGATGATTTTAGGAAGCATCTTATAACCTAATTTCAACTAGAAGACATTATGCTAAGTGAGTCCAGTCAGCTGTGAAAGGACACATATTGTGTGAGACCACTGTTGTAAGGACTTTAAAAAGGAGCTATGCACAGCAGAAAAGATTCTTTGTGGGATACAAGATTGAGGAGGGAGGTAGAGGGTTGTTCATAGATCAGATAGTCAATAGGAATTTGGTTAGGTGAAGGGATTGACAGCACATAGTAGACGGCAGATCAGCATAAATGGACTACAGCTTGAACTGAAAGGCTTTCTAAACTCAACTCAGCATTTCAAAGGGTAGGGTAGCAGGGACAGATCAGGGGGCCATGTTTTCAGAGGACATTGAGGTCAATTGTTGTAACTAGTCTTTTGCAAAGAGCGTCTTCTGCACCCCATATTGGTGAGTGGCATCAAAAGCTAGCACACTGCCATCTGAGGAACACTAAGTGATCCCAACCTATGTGGAATAGATGATGACAGAGAACATCAAAGACACAAGGGAATATGGGTCCAAGAGACAGAAGGACCCATATGAATGGGAGACTGCATCAGTATGAAACCAGAAGAACCTGGTGGTGCCTAGCCATCACGAAAGGCAGGGACACAATGTACAGTCCCTGGTGTAGTTCAAGAAAAAGAGGTGTGCAGTTCAAAAACTCTGCTAAAAGACCAGAAGTGGTGGTATGACAGCCGGGTGAGTCCCCTGGGAACATGGCTCCTAGACTTACTGCTAGCCCAGACCTGATATCAGTACTGAGGTCAACTTTTCAGACAGTAATTGACTGGGCTCTGGGACATAGTGTGAGTATGTGGTTTTATACATTTATAGGAGGCCGTCTTACTGTTTTTTTTTTTTTTAAGATGGGATAGGAGTGGGTGGGGAGGAGAAGACAGTCATTTGTTAAGAGGATACTTGAAGAGTGAAAATGAGGAGTGTGCTGTTACAGGGTGAAGAGAGCAGATGGAATTACAGATAGGCAGGCATGCAAAATTGATTTGGATTGTATATTTTCACATAGTCATAATAAAAAGCCAGTGAAAAAATTCATACAAAACTAATTGCCATTGATTTGATCCCAATTCGTAGTTACCCTGTAGGGCTTATTAATACTGCCACATAATGTTTCCAAGTCTGTAATCTTTACAGGTGCAGGCTGTGACATCTTCCTCCTGGGGAGATAGAGATGTGTGTACTTATTCCTGGGCTTTTTAATGTATATCATTGGTTTGATTTGTCTATTCTTATACTGGTACAAGGCTGTTTTAGTTAGTATAGGTTTGTTCATCTACCACTCTTTCATCAACATGGTTAAGTTACAGAGGTCAGCAGATTACTTGAAAATGGAGGTTGATGACATCAGATCACAAAATGAATAATAAGTACATCATGCCATAACTGCTAAACCACTGAGAATCATAGCCTAGGGAAGTTGATCTTAACCCAGTGTTAGCACTTCTCTCACTCTTCAGTCTTCTTTGACATATAAAAGGGGAACTGAATAGAGAACAGTAGGTCCTCATTATTGCTAAGCTAGAAGAGAAAGGAGTGGAATGCATGTTTTGGGCTTTGGGTCCTTGCTTAAGGACCATTCCCAGTTGGCAAACAGTGATAGCCTTCCCCTGGGGCTGGCATCCTGAATTCTGACTCCTAGATTCCTAAAGTGTAGGAGAATAAACTTGTTTGTTGAAGCCATCTACTTGTGGAAACCCTGGTGGCGTAGTGGTTAAGTACTATGACTTCTAACCAGAAGGTAGGCAGTTCCAATCCACCAGACACTTCTTGGAAATTATGGGGCAGTTCTACTTGGTCTATGGGTTGATATGAGTCAGAATTGACTCAGTGGCAGTGGATTTACTATTGATATTTCTGTTCAAGAGTACCGGCTAACTAAGACAGTAAAATTTTTACTATTGTCATAAATAGGAAATGTGCAATAAAAATCTGGAAGTGTATGTCTTCGTACTTTTCATTTCATCTTGAGAATTGCTTTGTTATTTAGAATTTTGTGTCTTTCTATATAAATTTGAGCACTGGGTTTTTTATTTCTACTAGGAAGGCCGTTCGAAAATTGATAGGGATTCCAGTGAATTTATAGGTTGCTTTGGGAAGTGTTCACATGTTAACTGTATTAAGCCTTCCAAACCATGAACGTGGAGTGTTTTTCCATTTGTAGTTTTCTGTGTACAAGTTGTTTGCCTTACTGGTTATATTCTTTTCTTATATACTTTATTCTTTTAGATGCTCTTCTAAATGGTAAAATTTCTTTTATTTCCTCTTTAGCTTGCTCATTGCTGAAATAGAAGACCTGACAGATGTTTGCTTGGCCGTGTATTCTCCCACTTGGTGAATTCTTTTATTAGTTGTAATGACATTCTTTTGAATTTTTTGAAATTTTCTTTTATATGATTATTTCATTGGCAAAACCAGATGAATCATTTATCTATCTCTACATCCTTGGCAAAGCCTGTTGTTTCCTTCCCTTTTTTTCCCAGACATAGCCATCTTAGTGCCTGTGAAGTGATGTCTCATTGTAATTTTGATTTACAGTCTCCTAATGACAAATTTGGAAACCCTGGTGGTGTAGTGGTTAAGATGTATGGCTGCTAACCAAAAAGTCAGCAGTTCAAATCCATCATCTACTCCTTGGAAACCCTATAGGGCAATTGTTTTCTGTCCTGTAGAGTTGCTGTGATGCAGTGGTTAACAGTTTGGCCTATCACCAGTTGAACTGTGTCCCTGCAAAAATGTGTGTAGCCATTTGGCTGGGCTATGATTTCCAATATTTTATGATTGTCCTCTCCTCCATTTTGTGATTTTCCTATGCTGTATGTTAGAGGATTAGGATAGGACTGTAAATCCCTTCATAAGTTCACCTCCCTGCTCCATTATAAAGGGAGTTTCCCTGGAGTGTCGCTTGCATAACCTTTTATTCTACAAGAGATAAAAGGGAAACGAATAGAGAGTTGGAAACCTCCTGCCATCAAGAAAGCAAGCACCAGGAGAAGAGCGCGTTCCTTAGACTTGAGCTTCGTGTGCCAAGATGTTCCCTGACAAAAGACTAATGCAACACAAGGACCTACCTCCAGAGCTGGTGGAGGGCAAGCCCTTACCCTGAAGCAGACACCTGGAATATGAACTGGAAATTACTGGAGTGTGTAGGAATAAACTTTTCTTTGCTAAAGCCATCCACTTTGTGGTATATCTGTTAGAGCAGCACTTGCTGACCAAAGCAGCTGCTAACAAAGAGGCCTGGCAGTTTGAATCCACCAGCTACTCTTTGAAAACCCCATAGGGCAGTTCTACTGTGTCCTATAGGGTCACTATTAGTCAGAATTGACTAGATTTAGAATTATAGTTTCATGTGTTTGTTGTCCACTTGTATTTCTTCTTTGATGAAATGTCTTTTCAAGTCTATTGCTCATATGTTGATTGGGTGGTTTATCTTTAATTGTTAGAGGAATTTTGAATATATTCTGAATATTAAACCCAGATGGATGATTCCATCAACTTTCTCTTCACTGTTAATCAAGTCCTTTAATGAACAAAATGTTATTTTTATGAAATCTTCTTTGCCTGTTTTGTTGTTTGTTATTGGTGCTTTTAGTGTCATATATATAAAGCCCACTGTTAAAAACTATGCCCCCAAACTCTACTTCTGTGTTTTCTTCTAAGACTTCAGTGGTTTTGTTTTGTTTTTTATTTTGTTAAATATGTATGTAAAAGTATTTAACCTTTCAACAGTCTTGATACATGTACAATTTAATGACATTAATAATGTTTGTCAGTTTTTCAAAACTTATGCCATCACCCTTAACAGAAGCTCAGTGTAAATTTTATGATTTCAGTTGTTACATTTGGGTCCTAGAACAGTGTGAATTAGTTTTTGTATATTATATGAGACCTGGGTCTAGGTTCATTTATTAGTTCTAGAAGCTTTGTTTTGGCCAGTTTGAGGTTTTTTGTGAATAGAATCAAAGGACCCTGGTGGCACAATATTTAAGCACTTGTCTGCTAACTGAAAGGCCGGTGATTTGAATCTGCCAACCCCTCCATGGGAGAAAGGGCCTGGTGATCTGCTCCCATAAGGATTACAGCCTAGGAAACCCTGTGGGTCATTCCAACTCTGTTCTTTAATGTGTCTCTATGAGTTGGAATTGATTTGATGGCGCACAACAACAATATGTATAGGATTATGTCGTCTACGTGATGGGATAGTTTTGCTTCCTTTTCCTTGAGTCAAATAATTTTTATTTCTTTTTCTTGCCTAATTGCTCTGGTTAATACTCTAGTACAATATTGAAAAGCAGTCATGATGGCGTATGTCATTATCTTGTTTCTGATCTTGAGGAGTGAGCTCTCAGTCTTTTTTCTACTGTGTTAACTGAGCTTTTCATAAATGTCTCTTATTAAATTGGTCAGTTTCCTGTCTATTCCTAGCTTCTTAAGTGTTTTATCATGAAAAGGTGTTGGTTATTTGTCAGATACCTTCTCTGAATCAGTTGATATGACCATCTGATCCTTTTCCTTTGGTCTGCAAATGTGGTATGTTATGATAGTTTCTCTAAAGTTGAACCACTCTTGTGTTCCAAAGGATAGATTCCTATATCTTATGGTGTGTACTTTTAACATGCATTTTTTTTGGTTTGCCAATATTTTGTTGATGATTTTCTTCATCTGTGTTCATAGGGGATATTGTTCTATCATTTTCTTGAATACATATTATACATGTAATTACTAATTTTTAAGATGTTATGGAAACATATAATTTATTTAAGTCATAACACACAGGAAAGAATTTTAGGAAGTTTGGATCATGAAAAGTTTAATTCTGGGCTCAAACAAGCAAAAATATGTATGAAATACATTATACACAGCAAGATAATTTTTGATGATTTGAAAGTAACAACTTTGTTACCTGATAACTGTTGAAAAAAAAACTAGTATGTAAATATGTTTTTCAGTGTCCACAAAGGAACCATGATTTCATAACATTCAGACCTTTCTGAATCTTTATTTGTGCTTCATATTCCTAGAATGTACACATATCGTTTGAACAACTATTTGTTTTTTCAATTTATTGTGATTGAGTGAAAGTGTACAATCCAGTTTAAACTCACATGTCTGTCTATGTGCAGCTCCCACTGCACCCCATGCCTAGTGACAGCATACTCCTCCTTTCTGCTATATACATGTCATGTCCTCTTAACAATCTCCAGTCCCCTCTTCTCCACCGTCTCTACTTCCCTCTGGTAAGAGGCCAGTAGGAAAACATCCTATAGATGCATAGAACCATCAAGTGCACACGTGATATGGTCAGTCTGTGTTGCTGAGTCCAGCCTATGCCGAGGTATTGACCTGAGTAATGATTTATGAACAGGGGCAGCATCAGATTTAGGGGCCATACTCCCAGGGAAACCCCAAGGCCTTTGGACCATCAATTGTGGTCTTTTAGTGGAGTTCTCAGAGTGCACCCCTTTTTATTTTCATGTTGCTGCTGAGACTCAACTTCATGAGCACCTTCTGGTTCTTCTGGTCACATGTTGATGTATTCACTCATTCATGTGGGTCTTTCTGTCTTCTGGGTTCTCTTTCCCCCATGTCATTTTGGTCCTAGGTGATCATCTGTTCCTGCTGAGTTGGGACCATTTGGTGTACCTCAGATGGCAGCTTGCTAGCTTTTAAGACCCCGGATGCCACTCACCAATATGGAGCGCAGAAGACTCTCTTAGCAGTATGACAGTTATACCAGTTGGCCGTGATGTGCCCTGAGAACATGGTCCCTGGACCTCCACCCCTGCTACTATGTCCTTGCAATATTGGGTTAAGATTGGAAGAGTATTCATGTTGTGTTGAAGTCCAGTTAAAATTGATCTTCTTTCTAATGTGTGCTGCCACTAATTTCACCCAACCAAATTTCTATCAATTATCTAATCTATAACCAACCCTCTCCCTCTCTCCCTCCCCTTCCTTGCAACCATCAAAGAGTCTTTTCTTCTGTACATGAGTCTGTTTTTAAGTCCTTATCATAGGGGTCTGATACAATATTTGTCCTTGTGCCACTGATTAATTTCACTCAACATAATGTCTTCCAATTGAAACCAGGTTATGAGATGCTTCCTAAATTCATCATTGTTCTTTATCATTGTGTAGTGTTCCATTGAGTATATATACCATAGTTTATCCACTCCTCTGTTGTTGGGCGTCTGGGTTGATTCCATCTTTTTGCTGTGTGCACTGTGCTGCAGTAAACATTTGTATGCATGTGTCTGTTCATGTCATTGCCCTTGCTTCTGTAGGATATTTTCCAAGCAGTGGAATTATTGGGTCAAATGGTGTATCTTTTTCCGTCTTTTTAAGAAAGCACCATATTGCTGTCCAAAGAGGTTGTACCATTTGCAGTCCCACCATCAGTGTAGGAGAATTCCAGTTTCTCCACAGCCTCTCCAGCATTTGTTGTTTTGTGTTTTTTGGATCATGGCCAACCTTGTTGGAGTGAGATGATAGCTCATCATTGTTTTCATTTGAATTTCTTTAATAGCTAGTAGTTTCAATTTGAATTTCTTTAATAGCTAATGATTGTGAACAATTCCGCATGTGCCTTTTGGCCACCTTGATATCCTCTTTAGAGAAATGTCTGTCCATCTCTCTGCCCATCACCTGATTGGATTATTCTTGTTGGTATTTTGTAGTACCTTATAGATTATGGAGATTAGATGTCTGTCTGACATATAGTTGCCAAATATTTTTTCCCATTCTGTAGGTGGTCTTTTAATTGTTTTGATAAAGTCTTTGGATGAGTAAAAGTGTTTGATTCTTAGTAGTTCGCATTTATCTATTTTCTTTTCTGTTGATTGTGCTTTGGCAGGTTTTGAAGTCTGTCCACATTGTGTATTAAAACTTCCATTGTTGACTCTGTTTTTTTCTTGGATGAGTTTTAATTGTTTTAGATTTGTATTTAGATCTTAACCAGTTTGAGTTGGTTTTTGTATGAGGTGTGAGATATGGATCTTGTTTCATTTTTTTGCAGATGAATATCTGATTTTGCCGGCACAATTTGTTAAAGAGATTGTTTTTACCCTAGTATAAAATCTTAGGGTCTTGTTCATAGGAGGATGATGGCATCTTTGGGGACTCCACTCTGTTCCATTGGTCTATGTGTCTCTTTGTGTACCAGTACCATGCTCTTTGAGTACTGTGGCAGCGTAATTGGTTCTAAAGTCAGGTAGTGAGAGGCCTCCCACTGTGTTATACTTCAGTCGTGCTTTACTTATACAGGGCTTCGTCTCTATCTAAACAAAGTTAGTGATTTGTTTCTTCATCTTATTAGAAAATGTCACGGAAATTTGTATTGGGATTGCATTATATAAGTAGATTGCTTTGCATAAAATTAGAGATTTTCACAATCTTAAGTCTTCCTATCCATGAGAAGGGTAGACTTCTCCATTTATGTCTGTCTCTCTTAGTTTCTTGTAGAACGTCTTGCAGTTCTCTTTGTAAAGATCTGTTGTTTCTCTAGTTAGATTTATTCCTAGGTATTTTATCTTCTTTGGGGGTATAGTAAATGGTATTGATTCAATGATTTTCAGTGATTTCTTCTTTAATAATCTCATTGTTGGTAGAAGGAATCCTACTGATTTACTTATGTTTATCTTGTATCCTGAAACTTTGCTGAACTCTTCCATCAGTTTGGATTCTTTAGGATTCTCTGCATATACAATCACATCATCTTCATATAGGGAGATTTTTGCTTCCCCTTTGCCAATGCAGATGCCCTTGTTTCTTGGTCTTGTCTAATTGCTCTGTCTAGAACTTCTACTACAGTGTTGAATATGAGAGGGGAGAGTAGGCATCCTTGCCTAGTTCCTGTTCTCAAGGGGAACTGTTTCAGTCCTCTCTATTCAGGATGATGTAGGCAGTTGGTTTGTACAAATAGTCCTTACTGTGTTCAGGAATTTGCTGTGTATTCCTATAGTGCTGAGAGTTTTTTAGCATGAGTGGGTGTTGGACTTTATCAAATGATTTTCTGCATCAATTGAATAAATCAGGTGATTGTTGTCTTTTGAGTTATTTATGTGGTCAGATCCGACTCGATGGCACTTGGCTTGGCATGTGGTTGATCAAATTAATTGTTTTTCTGATATTGAACCAGCCTTGCATCCCTGGTATGAATCCAGTTTCTCCATGATGAATCATTTTTTCATATGTTGTTGAATTCTATTGGCAACTATTGTGTTGAAGATTTTTGCATCTAGATTCATGAGTGATGCTGGTCTGTAGTTCTCGTTTTTTGTTTGATCTTTCCCTGGCCTTTGTATCAGGGTTATGCTGGCTTCATAGAAAGGCTTTCGGAGTATTCCATCCCTTTCTATGCTGTGAAATAGTCTCAGTAGTATTGGCATTAACTCTTCTCTAAAAGCTTGGTAGAATTCAGCAGTGAAGCCATCTTGGCCAGGCCTCTTTTTGGTTGGTGGTTTTCGGATGACTTTTTCAATCTCTTCCTTTGTGATGGGTTTATTAAGTTGTTACGTGTCACCTTGTCATAATTTGGGTAGGTGATATGAATTAAGGAATTGGTCCATTTCCTGTAAGTTTTTGAATTTGTTAGAGTACAGTCTTTTGTAGTATTCTGTTATGATTTTTTTATTTCTGTTGGATCTGTTGTGACATTCTGGTTATTTGTTTTCTATTTTCTTTAGTAAGTTTAGTCAGTGGTTTGTCAATTTTGTTCATCTTTTCTAAAAACCAGCTTTTGGTCTATCAGTTTTTTCAATTGTTTTTCTATTCTGTAATTCATTTAGTTCTTTTATAAGCTTTATGATATGTTTTCTTCTGGTGCCTGAGGGGTTCTTTGTTGCTCTCTTCCTACTTATTCGAGCTGTAGGGTTAATTCTTTGGTTGGGGTTCTTTCTTCTGGATGTGTGCATTTATAGAGATAAACTGACCTCTGAGCACTGCTTTGGCCGTATCCTATCGGCTCCGGTAGGAAGTGTTTTCATTCTCATTTGAATCCATAAATTTCTTTATTTCATCCTTGGTTTCTTCTGTGACTCATGGCTTTTTGAGCAAGATGTTGTTCAATTTCCCTGAGTTGTAGTTTCTATCTGTGTTTTTTCTGCTGTTGATTTCAACTTTTATGGCTTTATAGCCTGAGAAGATGCTTTGCAATAATTCAGTGGTTTGGATTTTGTTGAGTTTTACTTTGTGTCCTAACACTTCTTCTATTCTGGAGAATGTTCCATGTGTACTGGAAAACAAGGTGTGGTTATCTGCTGATGGATAGGAAGTTCTGTATTTGTCAGTGACGTCTAGTTGGTTAGTTGTTACAGTAAGATCTCTGTGTGTTTACTGAATGTTTTTTAGAAGATCTGTCCAATATTGAAAGTGGAGTGTTGAAGTCTCCCACTGTTATTGTGGAGTAGTGTATGTCGTCTTTGAATGTAATCAGTGTTTCTTCAATGTATTTAGATACTGTAGTATTGGGTGCATAAATATTTAATATTTTTAAGTCCTGCTTATGTATTGAACCTTTCAGCAATAAATGGTACCCATCTTTGTCCACGATGATGGATTTTACATTAAAATCTATTTTATCTGAGCTTAGTATTGCCTCACGTTCTGTTCTTTGCATATTGTTAGCCTGGTATATATTATTCCATCCTTTAGTTTTCAGTTTGTTCATATCTTTAAGTCTAAGATGAGTTTTCTGTAAGCAACATATAGATAGATTGTGCCTTTAAATCTAAGATGTAATTCATTGTCTCTTTACTGGAGCGTTCAGTCCATTTACATTCGGGCTAATTATTGATAGGTATGTGTTTAGTGCTGCCATTTCGATGTATTTATTTTTGTGTTGATGTTTTCTCTGTTGCTCTTAATAGTTTGTTCCGGGACATTTTTCTATATTGGTTGATTTTTCACCACTTTCAATGTTGATTTTGTGTTTGTTGAGACTTCTGTATTACATTTCTTGATTTGGTATGTTGCATCCATATTGTGCTTAGCAGCTACCCTTAAGGTCCCCCTTAATAATCTATGTTTAAACCCAATTTTAACTTCTGTGT
This sequence comes from Heterohyrax brucei, assembly GCA_028571685.1. Classification (NCBI taxonomy): domain Eukaryota; kingdom Metazoa; phylum Chordata; class Mammalia; order Hyracoidea; family Procaviidae; genus Heterohyrax; species Heterohyrax brucei. Next base: position 132,195,123 of record CM053150.1, on the reverse strand, counting down.
ATTAAGTTACTCTCCATCTGGAAGATATACAACTACTGTAGTATTTCCTTCTTTTTAATGTGATGATATGTTAATTTTCATGATATATGATTACTGGATCACTTGGCTTGGCTATTCTAACATTATGTTTTTGACTGAGTTTTGTGCCTTCCCTAACTGAGTAGGTTTATGGATGATGTGTCTTGTATTGCCTTGTAAAATGTAGAGTTAATAGTTTTGTTTTTCTAGGCCAAAAGCTTTTTACAGTATTTTTTGTAGCTTTGGTTTGGTTTTTATAAAGGCTCTGAGTTTCTGTTTATTTGCGAATGTCTTAATTTCATTTTCATATTTGAAAGAGTTTTGCAGGACACATAACTGTTAGTTGGAAGTTTTCCTCCTTCAGAGCTTTGACTGTGTCATCCCACTGCCTCTGTGTCAGCATTGTTTCTGCTGAGAAGTCAGACGAAAGCCGAGAGGGCTTCCCTCTGAATGTTAGCCTTTCTTTGAGTATTGATGCCTTTAAGAGTTTCTGCTTATGTTTCATTTTGTTAAGCTTGATTATAATATGTCTTGGTGTCTTTCTTTTTGGGTCTACATTGTGTGGCATTCAATATGTGCCTTGGATATCTATGTTCTCTTTCATAATTTCAGGGAAGTTTTCTACAAGCAACTCAAAAACAATCCTCTCTGTGTTTTCAGGTGTTCCTCCCTGTTGAGGTACTCCAGTTAATCCTTGATTGTTCCTCTTGGTAGAGTCTCATGTGTTAACTTAATGCTTCTTCATTTTTCTTATTTCTTTTCTCTAATTTCTCCTCATAGATGCTAATGTCAGTAGCTCTGTTTTCCATGTGGGAAAGTCTTTTTTCCAGTTGCTCAATTCTTTTGGCTTTTAATTGAATTTTCTAATTCTTTAATTTTGTTATTGATCTGTTAGATTTCAGAATGCTGGTGTTTCATCAGTTCATACAGCTTGCTTAATTTTTCACTTTGCTCTGCTGTAGTCAACCTCTGATAGTTTTAGAAAGTCTTGTTCATCTGGGAATTTCTTTGGTTCTTTCTTTTGGGAGCTTTCTGGAGTCATGGTTGGATTTTTCTTTAATTGTCTGCCCAAAGTTTGTTGCATTTTGGTGATCTAGAGGTTGTTTGTCTGGTATTGCTTTAACAGAATCTGAGTCACAGTCTGAGAAAAAGATGACCATCAGTCACCTCTGTGTACTCTACTGACTGGGCCTGGTGGAATCTCTGGGGTTGCAGGCTCCACCTTCTGGTTGGCACAGACACGGCTCTACTTATGGAGTCACTCGGGGGCCATCAGCTGACCCTCTGTTGTCAGTTCATAAAGGAAGTAAGAGATGCTGTCAGTCTGCATCGCAGTTGGTTCTGTAGGTAGTCTTATTTTGCAAGGTAATAGGTATCTGACAGCTTCCAAAATCACTCAGGCTTTCAGGTGTACATGCCCCTCTTTACAGCTGGCAATGAGGACACCTCTGCATCCGTCCCCAGTTGCTGTAATGTAGTTCAGAGTACATACAGGGTATTGCCCTGCTGTTGTCAATTGCCAGTTTCCACCTGTAAGGCTACACTGTGCTAAACACTGCTTTTCTGCTGGGAGAGCGCTCCTTGGGCTGGTACTGCCTTCCAGCCTGGGTATTAGCCCCCTCTGAGGCCTCTATGTGTGTAACTCCACCTCCCAGTTGAACAAGATGGTGTCCTGCACAAGCTGTCCTGCCCACTGTGAAATATCTGAATCAGTGGCAAAAAAGTGACTTTGGAAAGTGATGGTGGAGGAGCTGAGGTGCTCAGAGTCCAGGGTTGGGCTCTCAAAATTTGGCTTTTTTGTCCACGATCATGTCAGCAGTGTGGCTGAACTTTGCTGCCAGTTAAGCCCAAGTCCTGCCTGCTGACTAAATCAAACAGAAAAGTTAAAACAGCCAATTAACTTCAGTCTGCGAGAGCCGACCATTCTACAAGGGTGGGGGTCAGCAAAAGAAATTTCCTGTTCAGTGGCATGTAGTCCAAATTGACAGCCCTGTGTTGTGTCCTAGTGCTCACTGGGTGTTCAGAAGTCTCCTTCAGATTATCAATCCAGGGCTTTGTTTTCAGAGGAAATTACGGAGATGTGTGTCTAGTCCACCATCTTGACTCCACCCTGACTTTTTGTTTTTTAATTGATTAATTTTTTAAAGATTCTCAGGAGAGTGGGAGAAAAAGCACAACAAGGAATGAGGTAAGGGAGCTGACTTCAGCAATACTGATGAAAGCTTATGTAAACGGATACTGACCTGAAGACTTGAACAATTGTATAAACCAACTAGTCCCAACACGTAGCCATAGAGCACTCCGTCCAGCAACAGCAGAATATACATATATCTTAAATGGACATTGAACATCGTCAGGCTAAACCGTATGTTGGGGCATGTTTATAAATATAAGTCTCAAGAAACTTAAAACAAGGTTCAAATTTAAAAGCATTGAAGTCATATGTTGGAATGAGATTAGCAATCAGTAGGACAAGGAAATTTGAGGATTTCCCAAATAAGTGGAAATTAACTGAGTCTCCTAAGTAACTGATTTCCAGCACTTCTAAATAACTTATTTCCAGTACAGGTGCCAAGACTATTCAATGGGGAAAAATAGTACTTTTAACAAATAGTCCTAAGACATCTTGACATCCACATGGAAAAGAATGAAGTTGTGCTCCTATCTTAAACGGTGTAGAAAAATTTGATTTCCAGCTTCTAAAACTAGTTTGCTCGTATCATTCCTATTCTCTTTATCCTGGTAGAATTATGCCTTTCTAAACACACTTGCTTAACCAAAAACAGACCAAAGAGCTAAATGTAATAACTGAAACCTTAAAACTCTTAGAAGAAAGCACAGATATAAATCTGAGACTGTAGATTAGGTGTAAAAAAAGAATGAAGTTCTAATACATGCCATGACATAGATGAACATTATACTACAGGAAGGAAGTCGGACATAAAAGGCTGTGTATTCTCTTGATCCATTTGTGTCAGATGTCCAGAGTGGTCAAATCCGTAGTGAGAGAAAGTAGGTTACTGGTTGCCAGGGAATGGGAAAAGGGGATAACAAGGAAGTGACTTCTGATAGATACGCAGTTTCTTTGGAGTGTGATGAAAATGTTCTGGAATTATATAATCTTGTTGGTTGCAAACTTTTTGCAACTGAATTATATACATTTTAAAGGGATAAAGTTTGAGGTATATGAATTATCCCAATTGAAGACAATTAAAAGTAAGGAGAAAAAAAGGAATTTTGCCTGTGTAATTTGTGTCTCTGGAGCTTGGCAAGGTGTTTGTCACCAGCTATGAGATAGATAAAACTACTTGATCAAGGGCAGATGAAGCTATACAAAGCAGCTTTGGGAAAGAGTTATAAAGCCAATGAAGATGTTCTTAGAGGATTTGTGCAATCCATAGTCATATTTTTCCAATTGCTTCTTTTATAGCAATTTATTTTTTAAATTAGGGATCCTACCTAGGATTGGGTGTTACATTTAGCTGTTGTTTCTCTTTAGTCTCTTTTAATCCAGTTAACCTTTGTCTTTATGGCACTGACGTCTGTAAAGATTAGTCACATTGTAGAATTTCTTTCAATTTGTTTATTTCTGATTGTATTTTCTTGATGAGATTTGGGTTATGTGTTTTCAGCAGAAAAATCATACAAATTTGATGTTATGATCTTCAGGATGTATTTCATTAGGAGGTAAATGATGTCAGTATGTCCCACACTTTTTTTTTAATAAAGTTTTTTCTTAAAAGATCTGTAACTAATATTCCTGTTTTCATACCCATCTGTGGAAGTACTTGGTGCTGCTGATTAAAAATGCCTTTCTGGTATTCATTCTGCCATACAACTTGGCTTGTTTCTGGGCTTTCTGTGTTCCTAGCATGGGTTTTGATTTTCCTGGGTTTGCCAGATCAGTTGCACTTATATTTGTGATACTTACCTCATCCATTTGATTTACAGCTTCCAAAATTAAGTCACCCTTATCCTTCCTGTTCTCTTTATTCTCATAGATTTGTTCCTTTCTAAAAACGCTTTCATTAGCAAAACTGGATGATAATAGTTGGAATAATAGTTACTTCTTAGAAATAGGGAATAGCTTGAGAAAAGACATGATAGAACCTTATGGACTGCTATAAAAGTTCTGTATCTTGATCTGTGCAGTGGTTACATACATATATGTAAAAAAAATTATTGCGGTGTATAGTAAATGTCATTGATTCAAATCTTCCAGGAGCTCTATGGGAAAAGGATTACAGTTTGCTTCCATAAAGATTTGTAGTCTTGGAAGCCTTTTGAAGCAGTTCCACTCCATCCTGTAGAGCTGCTATCAGTTGGAACTGACTTACCAGCCATGGGTCATAGTTAAGATTAGGAGATTTTATGCATTTATGTACATGGATGTTATACCACAAAAATACTTCGTTATCATTTTAGTGGAGTTTTGAAAAATAGCAAAAGTAAGCACATGGATTGAACCTACTTTCTTCAACTGAAATATTTAATATTGAAAAAATGCAAAACATCTAACGTCAAACGTATCTAGGATTATGCAAGTATATTTCTGTTTATTACCTTTCTATATCTGAGAACTAAAAATTTGAAGTTATCTTTCATCCTGTTTTGTGAAAGTAATCAGTCTGGTACACTTTTTCCATACTTTTTCAATTCAAATGCTAACATGCATTCTCACATATATACACATATATATTATAAATATTCACACAAAATTTAATAATAGATATTTGAAGAAAATTGTTATTTATAACCAAAATTCTGCTCTCCTTATTTATAGATGTAAAGAAGGTTCTGCAGAGACACAGATTATCAGGAAACTGCCACATGGTTATGTTTCAACTTGAATTTCAGATTCTGGAAATTCAGGTAAATTAAAGGAATATGCTCTGAAAACAGTGATTCTGCAGCTGTAAAATAAGTAATTCCCATGCCCGAGCCTCCAGCGGTAGCATCACTAACAAGTTTATGAGCCACGTCTCCTTTGTTGTACAGTTCGTGACAAGTGGTATTATTTTCGGTTTAACTGTGTCCCACAAAGATAGGTGTTGAGTTCCTGATTGTTATACTTGTATATGTAATCTGTTTTGAACATGACATTTTTTTGTGTTGTATTAGTTACATCACACTCAGGTAGTATGGGTTCTAAATCTAATGTGTTCTGAGTTATAAAAAGAACCAGTTAGACACGGATACATACACGCATACATACACATACACGGATACATACACAGAAGACATGAAGATCTGCAACATTTACAAGCAGATGCACACTAAAAATTATTAGAGAATATTACAGAAGAAATCGACATAGCCACAACCCTGATTTAGATGTTAAGCCTCAGAACTGTGAGAAAATAAATTTCTGTTCTTTGAAGCCACTCACTTGTGGTATTTGCGTTACATCAGCAGTAGAAAACTAAGATGGGTACCCATTCCAAAACATTATTAAGTATCAATACCCTGACAGTTGTATATGGTAAGACTGCTGCTGAGGTTAAAGATACTTTATTGAAGGACAGATAGTAAGATGGTCCTGGGCTTCTGGTGTTAACCTCCTGGTATCATGGCAAAAGTCCTGGTTACTGTTGAGAGTCAGCTGAAATACCAGCTGTATTAGTTGTATACTGCTGCTTCACAAATTTTCGTGAAGTTGAGCAGTTTCAAACAACAAAAATCCTTTATTATCAGCCAGTTTCTGTGTGTCAGTCAGGCAGCAACTCCGTCGGGTGGTTCTTGCTCAGGCCACTCATGAGGTCGTTTGTGCCACATCTGTCTGCAAGCTACACTAAGGCTGGAGGATCTGTCTTTATGGTAGCTTGCTCTTGTGGCTAGCATTTGATACTGCACTGCTGAGACACAACAGAGAGAAGAAGACAACTTTCACTGAAACCTCCACAGAAAATACAGGAAGCAGACAGGATGATAACATGTAGCCAACCCCAGAGCCAGGATAGGGACATGTCGCCTGCTCACATGCAGGTTAAGGTTATGAGGTTAAAGGCAATGTTCCTCATCCTTATCCTGGGCGCCTTTGTCCTGGCAACAAAGGCAGTCTGAAGATGTCTTTTTCTGTAGTTGACAGGAGTGCATGTGAGGATCCTGTCTCCTTATGTATCAGATAACTACCTCCTTGACTAGCCAAGTGTACCTAAATTTGTATGATCTACGTATCTGGACTTGCAGTTTGTACTTCTCCTCTTTGCAGTCTGTATCCCTGTTTGCTACCACAGGCTCTGGCAGGCTGAGGAGGGCAGAGGCATATCTAGGCTCCTCATTTGATAATTTCCAGCTTGCACCCTACTTCAGTGTGGCAGCGTTTAATGTTACCAGGGTGACCAAGAAAATTGAGTGTGGCGTTGCCAAGATCTGTTGCCAGGATATAACATATAGTTCAGCTATCACATGTAGGGGATATATGTAATGAGTTGCCTTGGAAGAGTTGGCACCAGCCTGGGGTGCCATACAGGGTCACCATGGCATACTGTTGTTCTGTGTAATTTCAAAGATCGTCTGCTAAAAACTAAAACAGAACATTGAGACAAATGACTTGGTGGTTGTGCCTTTGGGTGGTTGTGCCTTTGGGTGGCCCGGGAGCTCTTGGATGTTGTCTCACTTATGAAAGATTGTGTAGTGTGGCCTTTTCCATTTTCTTTCTTCATAGCAACGTGATTTTGAACTGATAGTGGTGATACACTGAATGCTCCAATACCTGCAAGCCTTGGGCTCTAATACCATCATAAAAACATCTGCATTCTCAGTGTGTACATTGCCCAAGAAACTGCTCTCTGCAGCCTTGGTGTCTTGTAGGTTTTTTCTGCTATAGATGTACATCTGCTTTATATCACTCCATGGGTTATCTGAAGAGAAGCTAGGCAGTGAGAAAAATGAAGCTCTTAATTGGGAAGTTTAGTCTATAAATTTACTTGAAAATAGAAAGTTGAGGTGAAAAAGCTAATAGTGGAGTTGTATATTCCAGTATGGGTTAAGCCAAAGAGATGGGTCACTGTACTCATTAGTGGAGTTATGACCTGAGAAATAAAATAAATTATAATATTTTAGCTTCAAGTTATTGAAGTTGTGTACTTTAGTGACACTTAGCCTATGAAGGAAGTACTCAACAGCAGTTTAATCCCTTCATGAGTCAGATTAAGGATGGGTTAGAGGACATTTTTGGTAATGTGATGTTCTTCTGAAGAATGGCTAATATCTGTCCAGTGGTATTTCCAATATAAGCTGTCACTGGGTGTGGTAGTTAAGGTTGCATGTCAACTTGGCTGAGCCTTGAATATTGGTGATTTGGCAGTTATGATGTATTTTGTCAGTTGTGTAAAGATGTAATCCCCTCCATGATGAGATCTAACACAGTGTGATCACCTCCAGGAGTAGCCAGTTTGTTCAAGGGGAATTCTTTTGGGGGTGTTGCTGCATCTAATATACCAATATAGGTGGATTTTCTGGCGAGGCTCGTGGAATTTTGCTTACTCTGGCTTCTGCAGCTGGTGCCTATTCGTCTGGCCTACAGGTCTTAGGACTTGAGCCAGCAGCTTACCTGAGGTTAAGATTTGTCAGCCTCTGCAGTCTGTGAGCCAGAGGCCTGTCAGCTTACTTGCCTGTCTTGTGAGCTGTTGGCCTCCACAGCCTGTTAGCCAGACCTGCTGATTCTAGGTTCACCAGCCCCTGTGTGTACGCGAGTCAGGAGATGTCTCCAACCTGACCCACAGACTTGAAACTTTCCAGCTTCTACCACCCTGTGAGCCATTTCCTTGACACAAATCTCTCTTGTTCTCTCTAGATGCTTCACTGGTTTTGCTCCTTTAGAGAACCCAGCCTAAAACACTGAGCAAGTCCAGATCATATAGGCTTGGCTGCTGGGGCCTGGGAAGTCTCCCTGAGGCAGCACAGAACTAAAAAGACAAAACAGCTGTTCTACAATGCAGGCCCACCACTTGTGTTGCCCTGGCCCTGCCCCCTACCTTCTATTAGGCAATAATGTCATTGGCTCTGCTTAAGGTTTGCTAAGTTTATTACCCGCCCATTCCCCCTATCATGATTGAATATTTTGTGACTATTTGGTGAGCCTAAAGTTATATTGGAAACACTGGTGGCATAGTGATTAAACGTTATAGCTGGTAACCAAAGGGTTGGCAGTTTGAATGCACCAGACCCCCGTTGGAGATGCTATGGAGCAGTTTTGCTCTGTCTTATAGGGTCCTTATGAGTCAGATTGACTTGATGGCAATGAGTGTTTTTTTTTTTTAAATGGATTATGTTATGAGCTGTAAAAATGGCATTGATAGAGACATCTGATCTAAGTTCACAAGGGAGAAAAAATACCGACAGCCCAAGGCTGATTCCTATGAGGCAGAGGTCAGACATTGTTCCTTTCTCTGCCATTTTTACCATCTCTTATACAAACTGTCCCTCCTATGGCCCTCTGTATTTGTCTGCTGAGATGGATATTTCATTACGCTGGCCACACAGAACTCCCAGACTATACTCATGGTTATGGAGTTTATTAGGGAAGTAACAGTTACATTTCAGGTTTAGGGACATCAGGATGCAGCTCTTCCATCAGGATAGTCCATTTCCAGCTGTATTTGCAGGGATACCTCTCCCTGAGCCTTAGCTGCTTCCCAGAAACACTCAGCTTCCTCTGTCGTTGGTCTGGGAAGCCCACCACTGTCTCCTGCTGCCTAGTCTCTGCCACTGCTTCTTTCTGCCTTCAGTGTTACAGCTGTGTCTATCAGTCATCTTGGTTCTAGGAGCTTCTCAGTGTAGGGATCCTGGATCCAAAGATGTGCTGGCTTGTCTTTGGTAGCAGTGGTGTCCTCTTTTCTGGTGTCTGGATGATTCACCTTAGGCCCAGCAGGGTGGAAAAACTGACCATTCCCTTTTTGGGTCCACAATTACCATATCATCATAGTCCTGTCCAATTACTTGGGTGGGAGTTGGAAAATGATAGATAGAAAGGCCACACAAAAATGATTTGTCTCACTGCGTTAGCTGACATGATGAATGACATAAAATTAGTGGAGCTGTAAATGCCAGAAAACTTAAAAGCAAGGACGTGCAAGATACTAGAGAGAATTTTTATAGTTCAGGTAAAATGTCAGGAGTTAGTGTGGAGGCTTTATGTTTGTCACACTGTCTGATGTATTGCCTCTACTATCATCCATAAGTGACTTTCAGTAATGACACAATTATTTAGCATTCGAGAAATCAAGAAAAGGGAAGTGGGGCAAGTTATCAGAAGGTGGTCACAAAAAAGCCCACTTCTTCCTTTGAAGGACACTTTCTTGAGTTCGTCCATGCCTTTGCTGTAACTTAGCTCAAGGAAGTTCAGGAACTTTCCTCTTCATTGTGCGTGGCCGGGGAATCAGTGGGAACTGGGGAAAGAGGAGAAATAGAAATATTTGGAATTACTAGAAGCTTCTTTCACACATATTTTAGGGAATTCATAAAAAATATATAAGGAGAGAACTGTTGGCAGTCTTTGAGAAACAGAACACAAGAAGTGCTGAGTCTGAGGAGACATGAGTTGTCATTGTTCACATTATTCACATTGCTCAATTTTACTTGCAGTTTGCTGCAGTAAGGGTATACTGTCCCTGTGTATATTAAAGAATACTGTCTTTGTCTCGGAGCCTTTCTAATTCTGTGATTCTTCCTGTAGAAGACTGGTCAGCAAGATATTGAAAGTAATCACAGACAACACGTGTATCGGCAGGATTTTAAGAATTAGGCACGAGAGCTGACAATTAAGTTTGCAAGCTCATTCTAGAAAAAGTACTACTTATCTCATTGCTAAGTATCACTACAGTCACCTTTGAAGTACTCCCCTTGGGAAGCTATGCACCAATGCCAGCACCTAGTCCACCTTTCAGAGCAACTGTGGAACTCTTTTTCTGGAATGTCTATCAGAGCAGTTGTCGTATTACCCTTGATGTCCTGAATGTTGTCAAAATAGCTTCCTTTCAATATTTCTTTTAACTTTGAGTAAAGAAAAAAGTCATTGGGTGCCAAGTCAGGTGAGTAAGAAGGTGTTCCAATACAGTTGTTTACTGGCTAAAAACTCACTTACAGACAACTGTTCAATTGTTTGTGAACTTGCCACCATGCCACCATGCACAATGGCCATTCCTGAAAGAGTGCCAAAATTGCTTTGAAGGGTGAACTAGGTGCTGGTGTCAGTGCATGGCTCTTCAAGGGGAGTACTTTGAAGGCATCTGTAGTGACATTTGGCAGTGAGGTATGAAGCACTTAGAACAATTAAGTTAGTGGATGTAATTGCTGAACCTTGGATGTGAAAATTCTAACCTTTTCTTGGTTAGAGAGGAACAAAGGAATATCTTACCGTTTTATTGTTTTTGCTTAAAATTCTGATTTAATAGAGTGATGAGAATTACTTTTTTATTCTTATTATTTAATGGTGTATCCTGGTATAGCCTAGGCCTACTCTTGTGAGTATACCTTCAGGATATATCTCTAGTAGAATCAATAGATGAAAGGAAATATATATATATTTATATGTGTGTATATATGAATTCTGACTGATAGCACCAAATCGCCCTCTGAAATGGTTTTACTTTTTTCCCTGTTGAGAGGATTTTTATAGTTGAGACCTGTGGAAAATAGTAATGGGGAAGCTGCTGTTAACTTTGTTTTATTAACTTTTTTTTAGAAAGAAAACTTCCACTAGAGGGAGATATTTAGCTGTCAGAAAATTAAAAGGCAAATAATATAACGGTCTCACTTTATAGAACATTGTTGTAATAAAATCATATTAATAGAATGTTAGAATCGAAAGTAACCTTGTATATTATATGGGTAAGCCATATTATTTTATAAGGAAATATACTCATATACAGAAGTTTGGAACGTAGAACTCTGTTCCCCAGATTTATTCCCTGGCGTTTGTTAGTACTAGTCATGAAGAGCTACAAGAACCTCAGAATAAACACATGTCAGCGTTCCATAGTCCAGGCAGCATCATAGATCAAAGATGTGGGAGTTTCTGGGGAAAGTGGCAGATTAAGGATGCTTGTATAACCTCTCCTCCTGAAGCCCAGTGAAAGTAAAAAAATGGGGAGATTTTAAAATGAAGAATAAATACAATGTTGTGCAAAGGGCCTCAATGCATATAGGTCTAATATGATTAAATTTGAAACAAAGTAAAGGAAAACAGTGAAAAGGGGTGCTTCATGAGCACTATAGAACTTTCACAAAGTTAGTGAAACCCCTTCCCTAAAGGTCTCTTAAGCTGTGGAGAATAAGAATGTCATGCTTAAATCAGCCATAGTTGAGTGAGGAATGCGCTACTTGAGGCTTTAGGACCATAAGGTAAGGTTGTTTTAAAGATCTCTTCCCTTGTTTACCACTTGGGGAAAATAGACTTAGCAGTATAGCAGGCAGGAGAGAGATTGGGAAACAGTATTTTGAGAGTCAGCTTTCTGGTGGCTGAACAGAATCCACAAATCACATACACACATGATCACACATGTCATTAAAATTCCTGGACTGAATGTTGATCTGGCCATCTGACAGTGTGATCTGCTTATTCTGATAGGTTGGGGGCTAACTAAAATCTAACATGTACCCTGTTTCCCAGCAGGGAGAGACCAGATGTCCCGCTTTTCCCCTACTTTCTTTTTCCTGCCCTCCTCTTCCCTTGTCCCCCCTCTCCTGTCTTTTCCTTTCCTACCCTCCCCTCTTCAGTTTTTCCTCTCTCTCTTATTTCCTTTTTCTTCATTCTTTTTTTTTTGGTAATAACTCTGATGAAATATAATTCATATAACATAGGATTCACTTGTACAGTACAATTCAGTAGTATTTAGCATAGTCACATAGTTGTGCAGCCATTATTACATTAATTTTCAAAAATTTTCATCATCTGAAAAAGAAAACCTGTATACCTTCTAGGACCCCAGCCCAGCCCTGAGCAACCACTACTCTGCTCTCTATGTCTATAAATGTTATAACATTTACCTGTTCTAGACGTTGTACCACGATGCTTTCTTTCCCTCCAATTTATTCCATTTGTTCATGGAAATGTATACTCTGTGTCTGTTCCATCATTGTATTTTGGAAGCAGATAACTTGTATTCTGATTTCATAGGTTCACAAATGTCAAGAACTTTTGCCCTAGATGGCACATACCCAAAGTCTTACCCATATGTGACTTAGATAATTCAGAAGATAAGATTTTGGGCTTGATGTTGGAATGACTTAAGACTTTGGGGATGATGAAGTAAGGTGAATGTGTTATGCATGTGGGAAGGATATAAATTTTAGGTGGTCAAAGGAGGTGTTGTTGTAAATTGTGATCCACTCCCAAAATATGTACTGGAATTTCTAACCCTTATACCTGTGGATATATCCTTTTTAGGAACAGCTTTTTTTTGTTGTTACGTTAATTATATAATACACACAGTATGAGTAGGATATGTTCTACAACTGAACATTTATGAGTTATAGAAAGAGCAAATCATGGCCATATCCACTAGGGAGGACAGATCACTGAGGAACCAAGAAATACCTGGGGCAAGGGACAAGGAAGGAATGAATATGACTGAGACTCAGTTTCAGACTTTTAGCTGCCATGTCTTAAAAAAAATAAATTTCTGTTCTTTAAAAGCTACCCACTTGTGGCAATAAGTATCTAAGACAATGATAGAGCTCTTTAAATGTCATGTGGGGCCATGTACAAAAAATATTCCCATAGAAAGGAAGAAGATTAGTGGCAAAGTGCAGATAAATTCACTTTAGAATAATTAAGCGAGGAACTACAAAAATGGGCTATATAAAAACTACTTACTCTTAAATTAGAGGAAAAAAATCGAATAAAAAGAGAGCTGAGGGAAAAGAAAAATGAAAAAAGGATAAAATTATTGTAGTACTAAAAACTATATTAAAAATATTAAGGAGCAGTATATGAAGAATATGATTGAGAAAAATCACCAATAAAAGCAATTAAAAACAAAATAAAGCTAGAAGACCAACAGTGGAGAGCCAATATATGAAATAACTGTTTTGTTTTTTTTTTTTTTTTCCAAAAATGGAAATAGAAAAAAGTTAGAGTGGACAAATACCCTGAGAAAGTTTGCTGTAGTAAAGGGTAAACCCTGAATTTGCAGCTCAAATTAACGGTTAATTTAGCAATTCTCGTTATTGGGTATACATTGTTTTGTTTTTTTGTTTTAAGTGGCACCGTGTTGAGTATCTTTATTTATGTCTTCTCTTCATTTATTACTGTACAATACATTCCTAAAAGCTGATGTACTACAGTTGAGAAGATGAAAGTACTCCTCAGAAGGGTTTTATCAATTTATACTCCCACTGACAGTTTTGAATGTGTGGTGTTATGAGCACTGCTGTTGTTCTTAGGTGCTGCTGAGTTGGTTCTGCCTCATAGCAAGTCTGTGTACAACAGAATCAAACACTGTGCAGTCCACTGCCATCTTCACATTTGTTCCTGTGTTTGAGCCCATTGTTGTAGCTGCTAACTGTCGGTCCATCTTGTGGAGGGTCTTCCTCCTTATTGGTGACTGTTAACAAGTGTGATGTCCTTCTCCAGGGGCTAGGCCCTCATGCTAACATATTCAAAGTGTGTGAGACATAGTCTCCTGGTCTTTGCTTCTAAAAAGAATTCTGGCTGCACTCTTCTTAGATGAGTTTGTTTGTTCTTCTAGCCGTCCTTAGTGTTTGCAGTATTCTTTGCCAACACTGTAATTCAAAGGCATAAATTCTTCTTTTCGTCTTCTTATTTATTGTCCAACTTTTGCATGTGTACAAGGCAGCTGAAAATATCATGACTTGGGTCAGGCTTGCCTTAGTTTTCGAAGTAATATCTTTGCTTTTTCAACACTCTAAAAAGGTATTTTTGGCAGATTTGCCTAATGCAGTACATCATTATGCTTGTTAACTACTGCTTCCCATGGGCATTGATTGTGGATCCAAGTAAAATGAAATCCTTGACTTCAGTCTTTTCTGTATCGTGTTGCTTATTGGCCCATTTGTGAGGATTTTTGTTTTCTTACTGTTGAGGTATATCCTATACTGAAGGCTGTAGTTTTTGCTCTTTATCAGTAAGTGCTTCAAATCCTCATTGCTTTCTCAATAAACAAAGTTGTCATCTGCATAACACAGGTTCTCAGCTAATCTTCCTCCAGTTCTGATGCCATCCTCTTCTTCATATAGGCCACCTTCTCAGATTATTTGCTCAGCATACATATTGCAACAATGAGTTAAAGCATAACAATGATTGTGGGCATGGCAAAGGACCAGGCAGTGATGAATAAATATGGTGAAAGGATAGTCTTGACGCACACATTTCCTGGGTTTAAATCATGCAGTATCTCCTTCTTCTGTTCGAATGCCTGCTACTTGGCCTGTGCACAAGTTCCACATGAGCACCGTTAAGTGTTCTGGAATTCCCACTTTTTGAAATGTTGTCCATAATTTCTTAGGGTTCGCATAGTCACATTCCTTTGCATAGTAAATAAAACACAGGTGAATATCTGTCATGGATTCAGTTTTGAATTACATCCCCCAAAAGATGTGTGTTAATTTGGCTAAGCCAAATTATATTCAGAATGTAGAATGTATGAAGTATGAATCTAGGAAAATTGGAAATCATCAAAAATGAAATGGAACACATAAACATCATTATCCTAGGCATTAGGGAGCCGAAATGGACTGGTATTGGCCATTTTGAATTGGATAATCATATGGTCTACTATGCCAGGAATCACATCTTGAAGAGGAATGGTATTGCATTCATCATTAAAAAGAGTATTTCAAGATGTATTCTAAAGGCCATGATTTCCAGTATTGTTTGATTGTCCATTTTGTCATCTGATGTGATTTTCCCATGTGTTGTGAATCCTATCTCTATACCATCGGTGAGGTAGGATGAGCAGCAGTTGTGTTAGTGAGACAGGACTCAATCTACAAAATTAGGTTGTGTTTTAAGCCAATCTCCTTTGAGATATAAAAGAGAGAAGGCAGCAGAGAGACAGGGAGATCTCATAACCGCAAGAAAGCGGTGCCAGGAGCAGAGTGTGTCCTTTGGACCTAAGATTCCTGTGCAGAGAAGCTCCTAGACCAAGGGAAAATTCATGACAAGGATCTTGCTCTAGAACGACACAGAGAGAAATCTTTCCCTAGAGCTGACACCCTGAATTTGGACTTGTAGCCTCCTAAGACTGTGAGAGAATGAATTTCTGTTTGTGAAAGCCATCTGCTTTTGGTACTTGTCTTATAGCAGCATTGGATAACTAAGACACAACATCTTTCTGGTGTTCTCTGGTTTTAGTCAAGATCTGTCTGACATCGATAAGAATCTTCCTCATTTTACATTTTTTTTGAATCTAGCTTTAAATTTAAAGTGTAAAATTCTTTAATCTTTGCTCATTTTATTGCCAAATATGTCATGTTACTGTTTTTATTTTCATTTATTTGTTAATTAATTTATAAATTTTTAGTTTTTATTCTTTGCTGTTTTCCATGTTTATGGATATTTTACTCAGTATCTTCCTTTTCTTTTAATTTTAAGATATTTTTTTACATTGACATTTTGAGTTTTTATGTAATCATATTTACTTACTATTTCTTCTGTTATTTCTTAAGAAATTCTTCCTCACTCAGTAATCAGTTAAAGGTTTTATCTATATTTTGCCTCAGGAGTTTGTGGTTTCAGTGCTTACAGTTTTAGTTCTTTTGCTATTCATTTTGTTTTTTCGTATGGAATGAGGATTATCTTTCAACAGATAATCAGGTTTCAGTATTATTTATTGATTAAGCTATCCATTTTCTATTACTTGGTGACATTTCATTTTGCATATTGTGCAGTATTTTTGATTTATTATAAAAGTTTATTGTGCTCTGACATGTGAACTTTTTTTTCTGTATTTTAGAATGAGGAGAATTCATCTTCTGTTATTACTGACCTGAATATAATAATGGAACCCACAGAGTATTCCGAATTAAGTGATTTTGTGTCTAGGTAAGCTATTTTGCAAGTTTATTTTTTTAGGAATGGTTTTTACTTTATAGTTTTAAGTTTACCTTGTCTTTTTAAGTAAATAAGTCTTATCTGAAAAAATAACACCATTATTTTGACCTATATTTGCTTAAAGGAATATATTATTTCTGTGTTCAGTAAATGTTGTGTGTTCACTGTGCCCTAGATGGTAAAGTTAAAATGTGAGCAAAAAAAATATGATCCTTAGACCTCATGGAATTTATAGCCTTGTGGAGAAGTTGCATATTACTGTGTTTTTACCCAAATAATGCATACTGTCTACATTTGTTTGCCCAAACACTATGCTAGTTTTTGTCACATCAACATGTAAGAAAAACTGGGATAGCATCTCTGATGAATGTACCTCTTGGTGGGGAGGGCATGGTTGGGAAACAAATGTAGAAGGCAAAGTATGGTAATAAAGTGCTCACATGAATAAATCTAAACCTGCAGCTGTGTCAAGTGCTAAAAAGGACAGTTACATTGTACTATTGAAGAATCTTTCAGTAAACTGAGCATTGGGGAGAACATGAGAAGATTCTCCAAAGCTTAAGCTGAAATCTGAAAAAGAAGTAGATACAGACTAACAAAGATTTCCTAGACAGAGGGAAGAGCTTGTGCATAAACATTATACCAGGAGGAAGCGTGGCATCTGTGAGCAGCCCATAGAAGACCAGGGTGACCGGAAGGGAGCAGGAATAGGGGATTATAGTATAAAATGAGGCTATAGAAGTATGTAAGGTCCAAACTCTTTGGAATTTGGTATAAGGAGTTTGATCTTAGTGAAGCTATTGAAAGTTTTTAAGCAGACCTGAGAGAAGAAGGCAGTAATACCTCATTCTACAAGGAATTATTCTGTAAGCTGCAGAATGAATGGCTTGCAGGGGTCTAATAGTGGATATCTACCACTAGTCTGTCAATTTATCATACTGTGGGGGCTTTTATGTTGCTGGAAGCTATGCCACTGGTATACATATACTAGCAGGGTCACCCATGGCAGACAGGTTTCAGGTGAGCTTCCAGACTAAGACAATCTGAAAAGATAAACTCAGCAGACGGCTTCTGAGAAGAATTAACTAGTGAAAACTGTATGAGTAGCAGCTGAACATTGTCAGATGTAGTGCCACAAGATTAGCAGCCCCCCCAAGTTGAAAGGCACTCAGAAGACAACTGAGGAAGAGCTGCCTCCTCAAAGTAGAGTCGACCTTAATGATGTGGATGGAGTCAAGCTTTCAGGACCTCTATTTGCTGATGTGGTGTACTCAAAGTATGAAGAACTAGCTGCAAACATCCATTAATATTCGGAATGTGAAATGTATGAAGTATGAATCTAGGAAAATTGGAAATCATCAAAAATGAAATGGAACAATCATTTATTGTTAAGAGAACTGATTTTTGAGTCCCAGTGCTACTATTAAACAGCTGTGTGATCTTGGAGGGGGAAAAAATGAAATGGAACACATAAATATGAATATCCTAGGCATTAGTGAGCCAAAATGGACTGGTGATGGCCATTTTGAATTGGATGGTGATATGGTCTACTGTGCCAGGAATGACATCTTGAAGAGGAATGGTGTTGCATTCATCATTAAAAAGGACATTTCAAGATGTGTCCTAAAGTACAGTGTTGTCAGTGATAGGATAACATCCATATGCATATGAGGAAGGCTAGTTAATACAACTGTTACTCAGATTTACCCCCCAACCACTAAGGACAAATGTGAAGAAATCGAATATTTTTTTCAGTTTCTGCAGTCCAGAGTTGATGGAATATGCAGTCAAGATGCATTGATAATTACTGGTGATTAGAATACAAAAATCAGAAATAAAGAATTAGGATTAGTAACTGGACAATATGGCCTTGGTGATAGAAGTGATGCTGGAGATGGCATGATAGAATTTTTCAAAACCAACAGTTTCTTTATTGTATATACCTCTTTCACCAACATAAACATTAACTGTATACATGGACCTCACCAGATAGAATACGCAGGAATGAAATAGGCTATGCCAATGTAAAAAGACCATGGAAAATCTCCATTTCATCAGTCAGAATAAGACCAGGTGCTGACTGCAAAACAGAACAGCAGTTGTTCATATGCCAGTTCAAATTGAAATTGAAGAAAATTAGAGCAAGTCCACGAGAGCCAAAGCAGGACCTTGAGTATATCCCACCTGAGTTTAGAGACCATCTCAGGAATAGATTTGATGTGTTGAACAGGAATGTCTGAAGACCAGATGAGTTGTTGAATGACATTAAAGACTTCCATGAAGAAAGCAAGAGGTCATTAAAAAGACAGCAAACAACACACCAAACTGGATGTGAGAAGAAACTCAAACTTGCTTTGGAAAATCAAGTAGTTAAAGCAAAAGGAAGAAACGATGATATGAAAGAACTGCACAGCAGATTTCAAAGGGCAGCTCAAAAAGACAGAGTATTATAATGACATTTGCAAAGGGCTGGAGATAGGAAATCAAATGGGAAGAACACGCTTTGCATTTCTCAAGTTGAAAGAACTGAAGAAAACGTTCAAGCCTCGAGTTGCAGGAGTGAAAAATTCTTCAGGGAAAATATTAAATCGTGCAGGAAGCATCAAAAGAAGATGAAAGGAATATATGGACTCATTATTGCCAGAAGGAATTGGTTGACGTTCAACCATTTGAAGAAGTAGCATGTGATTAGGAGCCAGTGGTATTGAAAGAAGTTGAAGCCCCACTGGAGGCATAGTGATAAACAAGGCTCCTTGGAATTGATGGAATACTGGTTAAGATATTTCTGCAAAGAGATGCAGTGCTGGAAGTGCTTCTTTATCTGTACCAACAAAATTTGAAAGACAGCTACTTGACCAACTGAGTGGAAGAGATCCATATTTACACTGATTCCCAAGAGAAGTGATCTAGCCAAATGTGGAAATTATTGAACAGCATCATTAATGTCACATGCAAGTAAAATTTTGCTAAAGATCTTTCAAAAGCTATTGTAGTATCATACTGACAGGAAACTGCCAGAAATTCAAGCCAGACTGAGTCATGGAACCAGAGATATCGTTGCTGATAGCAGATGGATCTTGGCTGAAAGCAGAGAATACCAGAAAGATGTTTACCTGTGTTTTATTGACTATGCAAAGGCATTCAGGTGTGTAGCCAGCCAAGTGCCATCTAGTCGGCTCCGTCATAACAAATTACGGATAACATTGCAGAAAATAGGAATTCCACAACAGTTAATTGTGATCTTAGGGAATCTGTATATGGATCAAGAGGCAGTCATGTGAACAGAACAAGAGGACACTCCATGGTTTAAAGTCAGGAAAGATGTGTGTGTCAGAGTTGTATCATTTGACTATACTTTTTCAATCTGTATGCCAAGCAATTATTCTGAGAAGCTGGATTATAAGAAGAAGAACAAAGCATCAAGATTGGAGGAAGACTCACAGCCTGCATTATGCGGATGACACGATCTTGATTGCTGAAAGTGAAGAGGATTTGAAACACTGAAGAAGACTGTAATCTTCAGTATGGTTTGCACCTCAGCATTAAGAAAATAAAAATTGTCACAAGTGGACCAGTAAGCAATCACATGATAAATGGAAAGAAGGCTCAGATTCTCAAGGATTTCATTTTACTTGGTTCCACAATCAGTGCCCATGGAAGCAGCAGTCAAGAAATGAAAAAATGCATTGCGTTGGGAAAATCTGCAGAAGATTCCTTTAAAATGTTGAAAAGTAAAGATGTTATCGTGAAGGCTGAGGTTTGTCTGAACCAAGCCATGGTATTTTCAGTTGCATCATGTACATGTGAAAGCTGGACAATGAATAAGGAAAACAGAAGAAGAATTGATGCCTTTGAATTGTCCTATTGGGGATAAATAGTAAAGGTACCAATGACTGCCAACAGAACAAACAGATCATGCCCTTCTCTTGATTTGACAACATCTTGCCCACTTATGGCCCATGTCCTAGAACAGTTGAGCCAATGAAATGTATCCCATGTCGGAAAGAGAGAGTGAGTTTGTTTAGGACATGGTACTAGAGTTACCAAAGGCAGTTTTACAGTAGAGCTTATAGACCACTGTTGTAACAGTTGGGTTTAGGTGCCATCTTTTTGGCACCTAGCCCACAGCTGGCCAGATGAGTTACACATTACAAGTTAACTAGAAGAAATTAGTTATCAGGCTAAAATGATACATGCCAGACATCTCCTTATCAGGTTAAAGATTTACAGAGCAGACATTTGGGCTCTTATCTTTTTGTGGAGGGTCGTAAGTCACAAGTAGCCAGACAGAAGAAAACAAAGTTATTAACAAAAGTATGTGGAAAGGAGAAGGCAGGCAGAAAAAAACTTAATGGTTCATCATGCATTAGTTATGTCAAGTTCTTAGTCTCCCATTTTGAAAAGGAGAAAACATATTGTGGAATATTGTGGTCACCAAAATGTTTCATGTAACTCATAACAGTAAATAAAGGAGAAATAAGTCTTTTATGACTTTTCATGAACTTTCAAAATTGTCAGGAATTTATTCTAAGTCACTGAGAAAGAGTACATAAGGTATTTTACCAAAGATCTTAAGGTAACTCCCTCCGTCCCCCCTTTTGTTCCCTCCACATCATGTGGCTTGGGTTTCAGCTTAGGAATTTTTATTGTATTAAGAGGCTGAACTTTTGCCTTTGAGGCACATTACAAGAAGAATAAATAAACTCTTCATCCCAGTAATTGAAAGAAAACTTTGCTGTTTTAACAGTGAGGAATGGAGTTCTTGGCATTATATGTTATTTGATACTGAAAGTTCTTTAAAATCTCAGAAATTTACCCAGCAAACTTTAGCAAGGCAGATAAAAACTTTGAACACATCAAACGAATTCCCTTCTAATAAAACTTTTGGAAACCCTGGTGGCATAGTGATTAAGTACTGTGGCATGCTCTTTGGAAATCTTTGGGATAGTTCTACTCTGTCCTATACGGTTGCTATGAGTTGGAATCAACTCGATGGCAATGTGTTTTTGTTTTTTTCTTAAGAAACCTTTTAAATATTATCTATTGTGTATTATAATTCTTTCAGTGGCAAAAATGAACACAGTCATTAGCCGTGTGTCGTTGAGTCGGATCTGACTCATGGCGACCATTAGCAGACATATATATTAATATATACATATATATTTGGTTGTGCTAAATATATGTATTTCTTCTATGTAAATGTATACATGTATACTTGGTTGTGGTAAATACATAAAGGAAATATGTATTTATGAGAACCATATATATATAACATAAATAACATATGTATAATAACCATATAATATATATACCATATATATGTATAATTCCTTTCTGTGTGAAATAAAAAACAAAAGTATACAAATTTACACTGTAAATTAATTCAGTATCTTAAAGATCTTAGAAAATATTTTAAACCTCTATACCATAAAACATAATTATTCTTGAAATAAAGTTTTCAAAACAACAAGTGCTGGAGAGGCTGTCGGGAGATTGGAACTCTCCTATACAGTTGGTGGGATTGAAAAATGGTGCAACCTCTTGGAAAGCAATCTGATGCTCCCTTAAAAAAATGGATATAGATATACTATTTGACCCAATAATTCCACTACTTGGAATGTATTCTACAGAATCAAGGCCATTCATACCAACTGATACATGCACATGAATGTTTATCGCACCACAGTCTACAATAACAAAAAGATGGAATCAACCCAGATGCCAACAACAGAGGAATGGATAGGTAAACTATGGTATGCATACTTAATGGAACACTATGCAGTGATAAAGAACAAAGATGATAGCAGGAAACATCGCTTAACCTGGTTTCAACTGGAGGACATTATGTTGAGTGAAAGTAGGCAGTGACAGAAGGACAAATACTGTATGAGACCCCTGCTGTATGAGATCCCTACGATAAGAAATTAAAAACAGACTCATACATAACAGAATAGACTCTTTGACGGCTGCAAGGATGGGGAGGGCGAACGGGCAAGGAGGGAAGGGTTTAGATTAGATAGTTGCTAGAGATTTGGTTGGATGAAATTGGTGATAGCACACATCAGTAGCCAAGTCAGCCAAGTGCCATCAAGTTGGATCCACATTAGTAAGAAGATCAATATTAATTGGACTTCAGCACAACTTGTTTACTCCTCCCATCTTAACCCAATATTACAAGGACAGAGTAGCTGGAGTGGAGGGCTGGGGACTATGCTGTCAGGGGAAGTCGAGGCCAACTGGCTCAACTAGCATTTTGCTAATGAGGACTCCCTGTACCCCACATTGGTGAGTGGTGTCTGGGTCTTAAAAGCTGCCAAGCTGTCGTCTGGTCCCAATTTAGCAGGAACAGATGATCACCGAGGTCCATAACGACATGGAGGAAAGAGAACCGAGAAGACAGAGAGACCCATGTGAGTGGGTGTCTACATCGACTTGTGACCAGAAGAGCCAGATGGTGCCTGGCCACCACCAGTGATAGCCATGATGAAGTTCACAAAGTTGAGTCTCACTGGCAACACAAGAATAAATAGGGGTGAACCCTGAGATCTCCACTAAAAGACCACAGTTGATGGTACATGAGCTTTGAGGTTCCCCTGGGAGCATGGCCCCTGGCCCTGATGCTGACCTTGTCCATAAATCATATTGAAGGTCAACTCTTCAGGCACGAATGGATTGGACTTGGTGACACAGAGTGACCATACCTGGTGGGCACTTTATGGTTCTGTCATCTATAGGATATCATCCTGCTGACCTCTTACTGGAGGCAGGGGAGTGGGTGGAGAGGAGGGGATAGGAGACAGTTGGGAGGATAGGACGTGTATGGAACAGAGAGGAAGAGTGTGCTGTCACCAGGTAGAGAGAGCAGTGGGAGCTGCATAAAGGTGAGCATGCAAATTTATATGGGAGTGTACATTTTCATTAAACCATAAAAAAAAAGAAAGAAGGAAAGTTTAGTTTTGCTGGAACTTTAACCACTTCCCATTTATTCCCTGTCACAGATTGAATTATGTCCCCCCAGAATGTGTGTAGCAATTTGACTGGTCCATGATTCCTAGTATGGTGTGTATGTCCTCCATTCTGTGATCGTAATTTTTGTATATGTTGTTAAATTTTGTAATCTCTGCCTGTGATTATTGGGACAAGATTGGGGGCAATATTGGATTACGTTAAAGAGCATTAAGGTAGGACTATAATACCCTTGGTAAGTTTATGTTCGTCATCTGATGTAAAAGGAGTTTTCCTGGGATGTGGCCTGCAGTACCTTTTATCTTACATGACATGAAAGGAAAGGGAAAAGAGCAGTGATTGGGGACCTTGTACTACTGGAAAAGCAGCGCTAGGAGCAGAGTGTGGTCCTCTGGACCTGAGGTTCCTGCACTGAGATACTCCTAATCTAACTGATTTTGTCTATTTAGCTGATAAAATCTCTTTAAGATTTTATCACCTAATTTTGGAAATCAGAATGTCTGGTAAACTGGGCCAATTCCTTGATATGGATATAACCTTAAGTCTCTGTCTTGGTGTGGAAACATTTCATAGGCCATTTCAGGTGCATCTGAGTATGATTTGTATCTTTCTATCTTAGAATGCCTTTAGGATAGAGAGAATAGTTCTTTTATGGTGAGCATCCACCCAGTTTCTGGTTAAGTCTAGTAAGGCATCATTTTCCTAGTTTTCTTTTGTCTTAAAATGTTTCTACCTATTTAGGAAGGGTCCTTCAGAAAGTCCCTGGGGCTACATGACCTCAGAGGCTGGGGAACTGGAGACAAACAATTAGTAATTTTTGTGCATGGCCTTTCTGGCAATGATCTTGTAAATCCTACCTAAGTAATTGTGTGATAGGGTAATTGCGGGGAAAAGGAGTTAATCACTTGTGCGTGAAAAGAGATACAGTTGCACAGCAGAGAGGAGGAGCCCACCACCACCAAGGAAGGAGAGACCCAGTAGTAGAAGGTGATGAAATGGGCTTCCTTACCAGTAGAAAGGCAAAGTTGAGTCTCTTTGGTTAGAGGTCAAGGGCCAGGAAGAGGCAGGCCTATGAAGACAGCTGGGGAGGGGCCGTCCTGATGAAAGAACTGTGTCCTGAGGATTTCTGTGCCTGAATGTTAACTGTTACTTCCTTTATAATAAACCCTATCGTCGTGAATATCGTCTTTGAGTTCTGTGTGGCCATTTCAGTGAACTGCTAAACCCAACAGAGAGTAGTGCTGTATAAGGGACAGTTCATGTTGGAATTAGTAAAGATGACAGACAGATGAGGCTTGTCTTCTGCTTGATGGGAGGCAGCCGTGCGTTGTTGATTGTGGTTCCCTTCCCTTTTGTGGAGTAAGGGAGGTCAGATGCTGTTCACAAGCCATGTTTGTGACCCAAGAGACTTGATCTTGCCTTGGCTTCCCTTTCTTTTGGCTTATGGTTGAAGACAAGAATTAGTCATCATAAATTCACATATGTTCAAGTTGGCCTAGGTATTTTGAAGATAAAAGATAATTCAACTTTTCCCCTTTTATTATGTTTGTGGTATGTAGTTTTGCCCTCTTGTTATCACAACCTTTTATCTACCTAGCAGATGTCAAAGATCTTGAGTGATTTTGTAAATGAATCCATCAGTTCTTGGCTAGCCTGTTTTTTTCTTCCATTTAACTTGTGCCTCCCCTTTTGTCGCTCTGAAACTATTAATTTTACCTTGAGACAAAATCACCCTATTCCCTTTACATAAAAAACAATTCATGGGGCTGAGTCAAGATGGTGGACTAAGCACACGTCTCCTTATATCCCTCTGGAAACCGAGACCTGAACTGATAATCAAATGGAGCCTTCTGGTCACCTAGGGAGCCCCAGGACACGACACAGGGCTCTTAATTTGGACTTCATACCAATGAATAAAAAACCTGCTCTCTTTCGCTGACTCCCCCACCTGGCTATCCCTGGCTCTCACGGACTCAAGGTAAACACACCATTTTGACTTTTCTTTTCCTCTGCCTTGGCCGGTGGGTGGAGCTGGGTCTTGCCTAGCGGCTAGACTCAGACGCACTGCTGGGGGTACAGGGAGGGGAAATTCCCCTATTTTCAGAGCCGGGCTTAGGACTCTGTTAATCTAGCCACTTTGAGCCTGGCGTTTTATATCTGCCTCAGTGGGGTTTGTACGGAATTTCGCAGTCAGTGTGCAGGACGCTATGTTGGTACCGAGATTTTAGTGAGACCTAATTCTTAGCCTGGGAGCCAGCTCCTGCAAACAGGACAGCGCTTCTCCGACAGAAAAGCAGTCATTTACCGAAGGCCACCTACATTGGGGACCCTGGAACAGAAGCAGACGAATCACTACCTCTCGGCACCTCTAGCCCCTCTATCTGCTGCCTGTGTGGAGGACGCAATCTTGGAAACGGTGGCCACAGCTGGACCTAATTGTTAGCTTGGGAGCCAGAGCCTGCCCACAAGAGAGCGCTTTTCTGTCACAAAAGCAGTACTCGACGCAGTGTCGCCTAGGGCTAGGCCCTGTCCTCAGAGGCCAACAGGGCAGTAGCATTGCTGTATTCTGAACTAGTTTGTTATCATCTGGGGTGGGATATAGTGGCGCTTACTTTGTCAGTTGAGAAGAGAGACCTCTACACCTGAAAACCTAACTGACTTGTGAAGTGGTCAGGTACCTTTTGCTTTACATTTTAAGACAGCCTAGAGAAACATCTGCAGTCCATCCTCACAGTACCTCTTCCAGCTTCCTACATACTCACATGGGACCCAAAAAGCAACAGACACTTGTGACATACAAGACATCACCCATGGCTTCAGAAGGCTCCCAAACAAAGCAACCAAGGAGTTTTCCAGATGAAGAAACTTTTATGAAAGCATCAGAAAGTGAATACAAAATGATTATTACAGAGCCCTTCTAGACCTTATACAAAATGCAGCAGAACAAAAGGAAAAATTAAGCAAGATGTTCGATCTGATGGAACACCAGTACTCTGAAATCCAGCAGATCAAGAACAAAATCAAAGACATAGAAACTTCCATGCAAAGCCAAGAAAACAGAATGGAACCAATGCAAAAAAGAATTTCTGACTTGGAAGACAGAGCTACTGATGCCAGCGTCTATGAGCAGAAATCAGAGAAAAGAAACAAGAAAAATGAAGAAACATTAAGAAGCATGTGGGACTCTATTAAGAGGAACAACCTTCGGTTAATTGGAGTCCCTGAACAAGGTGAGCCATCTCAGAACACAGAGAGTATCATTGCTGAGCTGCTGACAGAAAACTTCCCAGAAATCATGAAGGAATAAAATATAGACATCTCAGATGCATATCGTATGCTACCCAATATAGATCTCAAAAGAAAGACTCAAAGACATATTATAATCAAGCTCAACAAAATGAAACATAAGCAGCAACTCTTAAAGGCAGCCAGACTCAAAGTAAAGCTAACATTCAGAGAGAAACCCTGTAGGCTGTCTTCAGATTTCTCAGCAGAAACCATGCTGGCACAGAGACAGTGGCATGACACATTCAAAGCCTTGAAGGAGAAGAACTTCCAGCCAAGAATTATATATCTTGCAAAACTATCTTTCAAATACAAAAATGAAATGAAGACCTTCCCAGATAAACAGAAACTCAGAGACTTTGTAAAAACCAAACCCAAACTACAAGAAATACTGAAAGAAGTTATTGGCTCCGCCAGAGAAGAACGAAACCACTAACTTTACATTTTAGAATGACACACTACTCAATACTCTACTCATTTAGGGAAGGCTCCAAAGTCAATCACAGCTTTGATATGGAAAGAAGCAATCCAGTGATCATCATGAAAACTGTGGTATCATCATAATAAAAAGAGGGATGAACTACAGTTGTTATAGTCCTTCCAGAGAGAGAGGAAGATGACAAGACTGGTAGTAATTAAAATTGGGTCTATATATAGTTTATTAAAGGAGTTCATAGGGGCAGCTGTAAAGCACAACAAAGATGTATCATACCATATCAAGATATGTAACACAGGGGTCTCAAAAACTAAAAAAGCCGCTCTGAAAAAGGTGAAAAATCAACTCACAAAAAAGAATGTCCCAGAACAGACTAATAGGAACAACAGAGAAAACATCAACATAAAAATAAACATATCACAATGGCAACACTGAACACATACCTATCAATATTACATTGAATGTGAATGGACTGAATGCTCCAGTAAAGAGACACCGAGTGTGATCTTGGATCAAAAGACATGACCTATCCACGTGTTGTCTACAAGAAACTCACTTGAGACCTAAAGATAGGAACAAACTGAA
Source organism: Heterohyrax brucei (assembly GCA_028571685.1). Taxonomy (NCBI): domain Eukaryota; kingdom Metazoa; phylum Chordata; class Mammalia; order Hyracoidea; family Procaviidae; genus Heterohyrax; species Heterohyrax brucei. Next base: position 132,167,815 of record CM053150.1, on the reverse strand, counting down.
AATTAAAGGATGGAAGAATATATATCAAGCTAACAATGAACAAAGAAGAGCAGGGGTAGTAATTCTGATCTCAGATAAAATGAATTTTAATGTCAAATCCACCATCGTGGACAAAGATGGACACTATTGCTGAAAGTTTCAGTACACAAGCAAGACTTAACTATGTTAAATATTTATGCACCTAATATCAGAGCACCTAAATATGTCGAAGAAAAACTTACTACACTCAAAAGAGAGTTAGATGACTTCACAATAATAGTGGGAGACTTAAACACTCCACTCTCATTACTAGACAGATTATCTAGAAAAAAGCTCAGTAAAGATACAGAAGACCTCATTGACACAATTAACCAACTAAACCTCATTGATATATACAGAACTTTCCACCCATCAGCAGACAAACTACATCTTCTTCTCCAGTGCACATGGAACATTCTCCAGAATTGACCATGTGATAGGCCATAATGCAATGCTTAACCAAATCCATATCATTGAATTACTGCAAAGCATCTTCTCAGATCATAAAACCATCAAAATTGAAATCAATAGCAGAAAAAAAATAGAAAGTGGAACTCTTGGAAACTGAACATCTTGCTCAAAAAACATGGGTTATAGAGGAAATCAAGGATGAATTAAAGAAATTCATGGATTCCAATGAGAACGAAAACACTTCCTACCAGAACCTGTGGGATACAGCCAAAGCAGTGCTAAGAGGTCTGTTTATCTCCATAAATGCACACATCTGGAAGGAAGAAAGAAACCAAATCAAGGAACTAACCCTACAGCTTGAACAAGTAGAAAGAGAACAACAGAGGAACCCCTCAGGCACCAGAAGAAACGAGATCATAAAGATTAGAGCAGAGCAAAATGAATTAGAGAATAGAAAAACAATTGAAAAAATTGAAAAGACCAAGAGCTGAGTTTTTGAAAAGATCAACAAAATTGACAAACCACTGGCTAAACTTACTGAAGAAAAGCAAGAAAGGAAACAAATAACCTAAATTAGAAATGAGAGGGGAGTTGTCACCACAGGTGCAACAGAAATCAAAAATATCATAACAGAATACTATGAAAGACTGTACTCTAACAAATTTGAAAACCTAGGGGAAATGGATCAATTCCTTGACTCATACCACCTGCCCAAATTATCACAACGTGAAGCAGAACAGTTTAATAAACCCATCACAAAGGCAGAGATGGAAAATGTCATCAAAACACTGCCAACCAAAAAAGTCTGGACCCAGATGGCTTCACTGCAGAATTCTACCAAGCATTTAGAGAAGAGTTATCTCCAATACTACTGAGACTATTTCATGGTATAGAAAGGGATGGAGTACTCCCAAACTCATTCTATGAAGCCAGCATAACCCTGATACCTAAGCCAGGGATAGACCCAACAAAGAAAGAGAACTACAGACCTATAGCACTCATGAATCTGGATGCAAAAATCTTCAACAAAATTCTTGCCAGTAGAATACAACAACATATCAAGAAAATAATCCATCATGACCAAGTGGGATTCATACGAGGGATGCAAAGCTGGTGCAACATCAGAAAAACAGTATGATTAACCACATAAATAACACAAAAGACAAGGATCACCTGATTTTGTCCATTGATGCCGAAAAGGCATTTGATAAAGTCCAACACCCATTCATGCTAAAAACTCTTAACAAAATGGGCATAGATGGCAAATTCCTCAACACAATAAGGGCCATTTATACAAAATCAATTGCCCACATAATCCTGAATGGAGAGAGACTGAAAGACTTTCCCTTGAGATCAGGAACTAGACAAGGATGCCCACTCTCACCTCTCCTATTCAACATTGTGCTAGAAGTTCTAGCCAGAGCAGTTAGACAAGATCAAGGAATAAAGGGTATCTGCATTGGCAAAGAGGAAGTTAAAATCTCCCTGTTCGCAGATGATATAATTGTATATGCAGGGAAGCCCAAGGAATCTGTAAGTAAACTACTCAAACTGATAGAAGAGTTCAGTAAAGTCTCAGGATACAAGATAAACGTAAGTAAATCAGTAGGATTCCTTTATACCAACAAGGAGACTGTTAAGGAAGAAATTATCAAATCAATAGCATTTGCAGTAGCCACTAAGAAGATAAAGTACCTAGAAATTAATCTACCCAGAGAAATAACAGACCTTTACAAAGAGAACTACAGGCCCTTACTACAAGAAACTAAGAGAGACTTAGATAAATGGAAAAACCTACCCTGGTCATGGATAGGAAGACTTAACATTGTCAAAATGTCTGTTTTATCCAAAGCAATTGATTTATATAATGCAATCCCAATACAAGTTCCAGCATCCTTTTTTAATGAGATGGAGAAACAAATCACCAATTTTGTTTGGAAAGGGAAGAAGCCCTGGATAAGTAAGGTACTACTGAAGAAGAAGAACACACTGGGAGGCTGTCATTACCCGATCGTAGAACATACTACACTGCCACAGTGGTCAAAACAGCCTGGTACTGGTACAAGAACAGTCAGATCGATCAACGGAACAGAATTGAGATCTCAGAGATGACACCGTCTGCCTATGGACAGTTAATATTTGACAAAAACCCTAAGACATTAAACTGGGGTAAAAACGATATCTTCAACAAATGGTGCTGGCAAAATTGGTTATCCATCTGCAAGAAACTGAAACAAGATCCATATCTTACACCTTATACAAAAACCAACTCCAACTGGTTAGAAGACCTAAATATCAAACCTAAAATGATAAAGCTCATCCAAGAAAAGGTAGGAACAACAATGGAAGTTTTAATACACAATGTGGATAGACTCCAAAATCTGTCAAAAAATCACAACAGAAAATAGATAAATGGGAACTATTAAGAATCACACACTGTTGCTCATCCAAATACTTTATTAATAGAATTAAAAGAACATCCACCGAATGGGAAAAAATATTTGGCAACTCTATGTCAGACCGACGCCTGATTTCTATAATCTATAAGATACTACAAAATATCAATAAGAAGAGGATAAATCATCCAATTAAGTGATGGGCAAAGGAGATGGACAGACATTTCCCTAAAGAAGAGATCCAGGCAGCCAAAAAACACATGCAGACATGTTCATGATCTTTAGTTATTAAAGAAATTCAAATCAAGATGACAGTGAGATACTATCTTACCCCAGTAAGATTCACCATGATCCAGAAAACACAAAACAACAAATGCTGGAGAGGCTGTGGAGAAAGTCAAACCCTCCTACACTGTTGGTGGGGTTGCAAAATGGTCCAGCCTCTTTGGAAAGCAATCTGGCACTTCCTTAAAAAAATGGATATCGGTATACCATTTGACCCGGTAATTCCACTCCTTGTAATATATCCTATAGAATCAAGGCCTTTCATACCAACGGACACATGCAGCAGAATGTTTATGGCAGCACAGTCCACGATAGGAAAAAGATGGAATCAACCCAGATGCGGAACAATAGAAGAATGGATAGGTAAACTATGGTATGTATAGTGAATGGAGCACTATGCAATGATAAAGAATATCGATGATTGCAGGAAACATCTCCTAACCTGGTTTCAACTGGAAGACATTATGTTGAGTGAAAGTAGTCAGCTACCAAAAATGGAAGCTCCTTTTCACAAAGTGATCGTAGTAACTGCAAATTATTTCCAGTATATTCAGCTTACGTTGTAGTTGTTGTTAGGTGCTGTCAAGTTTGTTCTGACTCATAGTGTCCCTCTGCACAACAGAATGGAACACTGCCTGGTCTTTCACCATGTCCACAATCATTTTAATGCTTAGGTCCATTGTTGCAGCCACTGTGTCAATCCATCTTATTGAGGATCTTCCTCTTTTTCACTGACCCTCCACTCTAGCAAGCATTATGTCCTTCTCCAGGGGTTGATCCGTCGTGGCAATATGTTCAAACTAAGTAAGACACAGTATTGCCATCTTTGCTTCCAAGGAGCACTCTAGCTGTACTTCTTGCGAACATATCTGTTTGTTCTTTGGCGGTCCATGGTCCCTTTAGCATTCCTCTCCAACACCATGTTTCAAAGGCATCAATTCTTCTTCTATCTTCTTTGTTCATTGTTCAGCTTTCGCATGCGTACGATGTGATTGAAAATACCATGGCTTGGGTCAGAGAATTTACTTTGCTATACTTTAACAATATCCTTTGCAGCCGATCTTCCCCAGTGCAATGAGTCTTTTGATTTCTTTTCTTTCTTTTTATTTTATTGTGGTTAATTGAAAGCATACAATCCAAATTAGGTTTGCATGCTGGCGTGTCTACGTTTCCTTTTGCTCTCCTTGGCCGCTGATATCACACTCTTGCCTTTCATTCTCTATATGCGTCTTTTGATTTCTTGACTGTTGCTTCTGTTGGCATTGGTTGTGGAGCCAAGTCAAATGAAATCCCTGACAACTTCAGTCCTTTCTCCGTTTATAACGATGTTGCTTGCTGGTCCAGTTGTAGAGATTTTTGTTTTCTTGATGTTGAGGTGCCATCCATATGGAAGGCTGTGGTCCTTGATCTTCATTAGCAAGTGTTTCAAATAAACCTTCTTTCAGCAAGTAAGGTAGTGTCATCTGCGTAAAACAGATTGTTAATGAGTCATCCTCCAATCCTGATGCCTCATTCTTTTTTGTATAATCCAGCTTCTTGGATTATGTGCCTGGCATACAGATTAAAAAGGTACGGTGACCGGGTACAACCGTGATGCACAGCTTTCTTGACTTTAAACCACACAGTGCCCTCTTGTTCCGTTCGCATGACTGCCTCTTGATCCATGTACAGATTCCTTCAGAGCACAGTTAAGTGTTCTAGAATTCCCATTTTCCACAATGTTACCCGTATTTGTTATGATTGGCAGAGTTGAATGCCTTTGCATAGTCACTGAGGCACACGTAAACATCTTTCTGGTATTGTCCACTTTCAGTAAAGATCAATCTTACATTAGTGATGACATCCCTGGTTCCATGTCCTATTTTGAATCTAGCTTGAATTTCTGGCAGTTCCTTGTCAATGTATTGTTGCAGTCACTTTTGAGTGATCTTCAGCAAAATTTTACTTGCATGTGATATTAACGATATTGTTTGGCAGTTTCTGTATTTATTTGGATCACCTTTCTTTGGAATGGGCATGAATGTGGATCTCTTCCAGTCAGTTGGCCAAGTAGCTGTCCTCCCAATTTCTCGGGATAGACAAGTGAGCACTTCCAGCACTGTGTCTGTTTGTTGAAGTATCTAAATTGATACTACATGAATTCCTGGAACCTTGTTTTTTCCAGTGCCTTCAAGTAGCTTACACTTCTCCCTTCAGTACCACTGGCTCCTGATCATATACTACCTCTTCAGATGGCTGAACATCATCCAGTTCTTTCTGGTGTAGTGACTGTGTGTATTCCTTTCATCTTCTTTTGATGCTTCCTGAGCAGTTTAATATTTTCCTTGTAGAATCCTTCACAATTGCAACTTGAGGCTTGGATTTTTTCTTCAGTTCTTTCAGTTTGAGAAATGAAGAACATGTTCTTCCCTTCTGGTTTTCTATTTCCAGCTCTTTGCACATGTCATTGTAGTACTTTATTTTGTCTTTGTGAACTGTTCTTTGAAATCTTGTTTAGGTCTTTTACTTCTCCATTCTTTCCTTTTGCTTTAGCTTCTCAACATTTGAGAACAGGTTTCTGAAGCTCTTCTGACGTCTACTTTGGTCTTTTCTTTCTTTCCTGTTTTTTAAATGATTTCTGGCTCTCTTCATGGATGGTGTCTTTGATGGTATTCCACAATTCATCTGGTCTTCAGTCATTAGTGGTCAACACCTCACATCTGTTCTCAAGTTGGTCTTTAGGAGGGATATATTCAGAGTCCTGCTTTGGTTTTCATAGACTTGTTATAATTTTCATCAGTTTCAATTTGAATTTGCATATGAGCATTTGATGATCTGTGCCATAGTCAGCACCTGGTCTTGTTCTGACTGCTGATGTGGAGATTTTCCATTGTCTTTTTCCACTGATGTAATTGATTTGGTTTCAGTGTATTTCATCTGGTGTGATCCATGAATACAGTAGCTGTTTGTGTGGGTTAAAAAAAAAAAGGTATTTGCAATGAAGAAGTCGTTAGTCTTGTAAAATTCTATTATGCAATCTCCAGCATTATTTTTACCACCAAGGTTATGTTTTCCAACTACTGATCCTTCTTTGTTTCTAGCTTTTGCATTCCAGTCACCAGTAGTTATCAATGTGTCCTGATTACATGTTCTATCAATTTCAGAGTGCAGAAGCTGGTAAAAAATCTTCAGTCTCCTCATCTTTGGCCTTAGTGGTTGGTGCATAAATTTGAGTCATAAAGTTATATTAACTGGCTTTTCTTGTAGGTTTGTGGATATTATCCTATCACTGATTGCATTGTACTTCAGAACAGATCTTTCAATGTTCTTTTTGATGATGAATGCAACAGCGTTCCTCTTCAAGTTTTCATTCCCAGCATAGTAAACCACATGACTGTCTGATTCCGAATGGCCAAAGTTGGTCCATTTCAGCTCACTAATGCCTAGGATATCAATGTTTATGCATTCCACTTCCTTTTTGACGATTTCCAATTTTCCTAGGTTCGTAGTTCGTACATGCCATGTTCCAATTATTAAGGGATATTTGCAGCTGTTTTTCTCATTTTGAGTCATACCTCATTAGTGAACATAAATCCCAAAGGCTTTACTCCATCATGTCATTAAGATTCGCTCTACTGTGAGGAGGCAGTTCTTCCCCAGTTGTCTTCTGAGTAACTTCCAACCTGGCGGGCTCATTTCCTGGCACTAGATCTGACAGTTTTGCACTGCTATTCATAAAGCTTTCGCTTGCTGATTCTTTTTAGAAGTAGACTGCTGGATTTTTCTTCCTAGTCTGTCTTAGTCCGGAAGCTCACCTCACACCTCTCTACTGTTGGTGACCCTGTTGGCAGCACAATGCCAGTGGCACGGCTTCCAGCACCATGGCAACCAGCAAACCTCCACTGACAGATGAGTGGGGGCTGCTCGCTGTGTCTTTAGCCTCCCTACCTGGTGCTCTTATCAGCTTACAGTGTTTTTAAATCTGAACCCTAAACCAGTGTCCTGGTGGAGGGGGAAACCAGGCTACCTTATCAGTGATGTTAAGCTCTAAAGTTGAAGCTTTTGGTTTCCTTTCTTCCTCTTCTTTTTTTTAATGCTGATTCATTTTTCTGGGTAGAGACGTAGTCTCCTGTGTTAGACCTTAAATATACCGGTTCCTGCAATTGGAAAGTAAATTTACTTAAAAGTAGCTATTGATTTTTTCAAAAATATCTTTTAAAGACCTTGATGTACTTATTAAAAGAGGCCGATCATTTGTTTTTGATTAGTGATCCATGTAATTTTAGAAGTTTCAGTATTACAGGGTGGACGCTTTTGAGAACACGTAGAGGTTATTGCAGAAAGTACAACACCACACTCAGTTAAAAGTTTACAGAGTTCCCATTAATTTGTGTAATAGTTTGTTTTTGTGAGCTTAAAACTACCTTTAAAACAGCCTGTATTTGCTCATTAGATCTGCCCCACCCAGTCTTGATGGAAGGATTGTTATAGGGTGAGGTACCCATTTCAGCATTATTTGTTAATATTATGCAGTTCACGTTTTTTGCAATAGAAGGAAACAGAGGGGTACAGATTCTTAAGTTGAGTCCCTGCACAAGCCCTAAATTTTTGTGGCCAAGAAAAATTTTCCTTTGCTATCCTGGTAATTGAAAATACTTTCATCTTTTTCTTTTTTCTTTACAAATCAGATAACTCTGGCTGACGAGTATTTGCTAAAACCTTTAATTCTACAGTACATTTTTGGGATTCTTCACATTAGTTGGGAAACTCTTTCACAGTTGTGTAAAGTTCAGCTTTGGACCAGGGAGTGAGTATTAAAAGGCACTTCAGCATGAGTTCACATTGGTGAGTGGCGTCTGGGGTCTTAAAAGCTAAGCTGCCATCCGAGGGCACAGCAAATGGTCTCAACTTAGCAGGAGCGGATGCTCACCGAGGACCAAAATGACATGGGGTAAAGACAACCCAGAAGATAGAGAGACCCACATAAGTGAGTGCCAACATAGACTTAGGACCGGAAGAACTGGATGGTGCCTGGCCACCGCTAGTGATAGCTGTGATGGAGCTCACAAAGTTGTCTCATTGGCAACACAAGAATAAAAAGGGGTGCACCCTGAGATCTCCACTAAAAGACTGCAATTGATGGTCCAGCGGCTTCGGGGTTCCCTTGGGAGCATGGCCCCTGGCTCTGATGCTGCCTTCCCCATAAATCATAACGAAGGTCCACTCTTCAGACATGAATGGATTGGACCTGGCGATGCAGAGTGACCATGTATTGGATGCACTTTATGGTTTTATGCATCTATAGGATATCATCCTGCTGACCTCTGGCTGGAGTAAGGGGAGGGAATGGAGGGGAGGGGAAAGGAGACTGTTGGGAAGATGAGACATGTGTGGAGCAGAGAGGAATAGTGTGCTGTCACTGGGCAGGTAGAGTAGTGGAAGCTGCATATAGGTGGGCATGTAAATTTATATGGGAATGTACATTTTCGTTCAGTCATAAAAAAGAAAAATGGGAAAAAAAAAAGAAGATAAAGTGAATAAAGGAAGAACACTGGGGGAGGATGACCAAAGACAGGGTCAGAGACAAGTCTGGAAAAACAGTCAAAGAAGTTATAGAGCTCTGATTTTGCAGTTTCTTAATTACTTTGGACTGTGTAGAAATTAGGAGCCCTGTTGGTATAGTGGTTAAAAGCTTGGCTAGTAACCAAACTGTCCGCGGTTCCAAACTACCTCTTGCTCCTTGGAAACTCTATGGGGTCATTCTGTGCTGCCCTATAGGGTTTTTCTGAGTCAGAATTGACTTTTGGAAGCAGGGTTTGTTTGTTTGTTTGTTTAGAAACATTGTCTTTAAGGATGCAGATTTACTGATGTCTGTTGTTCTTCAAGTTAGTTTCTCAACTCAGCCACCTTACGGACAGCCAGATGGAACACTGCCCTGTCATGCACCATCCTCACCCTTGTTGCTGTGTTTGAGCCCAGTTTTGGCAGCCACTGTGTCAGTCTTATTGATGGTCTTCCTCTCTCTGATTGACCTTCTACCAAGTGTGATAGCATTCTCCAGGGACTGGTCCTCCCTGGTAATGACTAGAAAGTCAGGTCTCCCGGTGGGTAGCAAACCAGACTCTCCTTTCCCCAAGGCGTGCAACCCTCTTGGCAGCAGAGTTTTATTTTTAAGGAAAGTTTTGTTAAGTGAAAGTACATTCCAGAGAGGGAACAGGTCAGTCTTGCAAGTGGAGAAAGACCTTGTACAGATTTTGGGGGCCCCTTTTATTGGCAAAAAAGCAGGAGGTGATATCATAGATAGGAGGGGAGGTAGTGACTTGGTCCTTGGTTCTAGGTCCTGAGTGATGTGGTAGGAACTGCATGACAGGTCTCCTCCTGGGAAGTATGATAATGATATGGAGATAGGATGCAAATAAGGGCTAGATTCCTGTGCATATGTGCTTGTGGTCATGTAGCTAGGAGAACAGTTTTGTCCTTATTGCAACTATCAGGAAGGAGTCATCGTATTCATGATTACGTTTCCCAAGCTAATCTTGTAATTTCCAATTGTCAAGAAGGAGGCATCTTATTCTGTAATTACTCTTCCGAAGGGTAATTACACTTGGCTGGCAAGCCCCAAGTGGTGGTGGTGACCAGGTTCCCCTAGGTAACCTTATCATTTCCCCCCTGAGGAGACGTGGGCCTAAAATCTTGAAGAGAATGTAAGAACTTGACTCGCTCTGGCTACGTCCTGCTGTTTGAGGTCAAAGTCTTCAGACCCATGGGCCTGTCTCCAGAATGTTGAGCTGCCTCATCCAGCCCCTGGCTGGTGGTTGTCGGCTGTTATCCTTGTAGGCCCGTGAGTTTGACGTGGAACTGTGGTAGTCTGGAAGAGATAAAGGGAGTTGACGCATTGAGGATTAGGGGACCAAAGATCAGGATAACCAACAAGATTAGTAGGGGAACTACCGCTGTCACTGATAATAACATTAGCCAATCGGGTTTCTGTAGTCTGTCTATGCTGAGGGTATAAACTGGGGACAGATTAGGGAAGGGGATCTCAAGTATTTCTGTTTCTGAATGGCAGCTGTTTTTCTCTTGGTTTGATACCTTGGTATTGATTGTAGCTCTCTGGTGCCTCCATTGCAAGGACAGCTTGTGGTTTAAGTGGGACTTTTTGCATGTATCTCCTGAGTTGGTTCCATCTGAAAAAACAACTTTGAGGAAGTTTACAGAACTGTTTGGGAGTTATCTCAGTGTGCCAGGACGTAGTTCATATTGTTTGTTAGTTTCAGTCACACTACAGAGTACTTTAGGCTCCCTATCTTACTCCCAACTCATAACTCAGAAGAGGTACTGCATCTTCTATAGGATTTCCATTGTGTGTTTACCCACAGACTATTTTACCTATTACATCAAACTTTTGATGTAACCCGACTGAGAATTTTTGGTATATGCCCTTCTGGATCTTTAGTTCTTAATATATTAACCAACAATATAAGAAATTCTAAGTTTTCATTTCTTTTGTTTTGTTGAGTTTTTAAATGATTATGTCCCCAGTTTACTTAGTAACTTTTTCTTTCCAGCAACACAACAGGTCATTGAGAGACATATCAAAAGAAATGTCTTACCCATTCATGAGCCCCATCAGACATAAGAGTAAATTTTTTCCTTGAATTTTTAATCCAAGCCAGTAATTATACAGTCCCACTTGGAGAGTGGGTCCATTGGGTAATTTAATTTAAAGTAGAGAAGGTAGATTTTGTGTCTAAGACAAATTCAGTCTCCTTACCTTGCAAGTTGAGTGTAGCCCTTAGTTCCCTCATGGAGATGTTGATGGTGTAGCTGGTAAGTAGATGGGTCCCAGGGCCCTGTCAGTGGTGAGTCTCTTTAGACCCCTATTCTGGGAGAGTACAGGAAGGCCTGTCCATCAACACCTTGGGGAAGTTAACTGGATGTCCCGTTTTAGGGCACTCAAGGCACTCCAGCTTCCCATGGCCTCATTTGACTGGAGTTAGTAGTCACTGGCCAGTGAGGTGATCCAAGTCTTGATTTCCAGGGGCCAACTGGGTTACCTGGAGTTGGGCCTTAAAGAGTTATAGCCAACAGCTGGACCTTGTTTTTCATCATTTTTTGTCTACTGCCAAATCTGTAATTATTAAACACCTTAAACGTCTCCTCCACCAGTCAGGAGAGCAGGGTCTGAGGTGTTGCCTTCAGCTTTGTAATTTTTCTGTTATGTCTGATGTGGACCAAGATGAAAACACATGGTCACATAGCTCTTCCTTCTCTCTTTTCAGTATTAGTACTTGTTTTAGTCAGCTAGGGCTGCTCTAACAGAAATACCACAGAATGGATGGCTTTAAGAAAGGAAGATTTATTCTTACACAGTCTGGTAGGCTACAAGTCCAAAATCAGGATGTCTGCTCCAGGGGAAAGTTTTCACCCTCGTTGGTTATGGAGGAAAGTCCAGTATTGCATCAGTCTTTGTTCAGGGAGCATCTTGGCACAGAAACGTCAGGTCTGAAGGATGTGCTCTTCTCCCGGTGCTGCTTTCTTGATGGAGTGAAGTTCCCAGTTCTCTGCCTGCTTCCCTTTCCTTTTATCTCTTGCAGGATGAAAGGATAAAGGGTGGGGGCAATCCATACTCCAGGGAAACTCCCTTTACAGTGGAGCAGGGAGGTGATCTCATAAAGGGATTTACAGTCCTGCACTAATCCTTTAACATACAGCACCACAAAAAATCACAAAATGGAGGACAGTCATAGAATACAGGGAAACATGGCCCAACCACATGGCTACACATATTTTTTGGGGGGGGCACAGTTCTGCCCATGAAATCCCACCCTTTGGCACCCCCAAAATCACATCTTTGAAGCATGTAATACATTTATGTCATATGATAGAAGTCTTAAATCAGTTCCAAGTCCAAAATTTAAAAATTCCTTTACATCTGTGAAACCTAGAATTTAAGCTATTTGCTTTTAAAAGTACAGTGGCAGAACAGGCACAAGTTAGACATTGCATTACAAATGGGAGAAATTATAGGGAAAGAAGGCATTAACAGGCAGCAGGCAAGTCAGCAGAACTTATTACCTTAGTCCTCAAAGCTTTGAAAATATTTTTACATTTTCTGAGACATTCTATACAATGGCCCTGTCCTCTAGACTCTAGGTATTGGCCACACTCTCTGGATTTTGAGTGGTGACCTCTAGTCCTATATTACAACTCTGTTTTCAAGGCCCACTTGGACAGAAACGCTGTCCCATTGGCTTTAGGTGCACCCTAAGCCCAAACGGGTGACGATTTCACCCTTAGAAACAGAGGACATCACAGTTCTACCTTTTCAAACCCCTGAAGTCATGGCCACACCTTTTGAGACTGAGGCAGCTGAACTTCTCACATTGTTTGTCTCGTTAGCTTTTGTTACCTATGGCTGCGTGACTTGGGCCCCAGGCCCACATCTGCCCTGTAAGGGCAAAGGGCAAGTGTTCCAAAGCTCTGTAGCTCTACTGATTCAAGTGCCTGGAGGCACCCCACACTTGCTGGAAAGTGTCTTGTACGAAGGCACTCATCTCTCTCACTCTGTGGGTCAGCAAGGCTAGCTCCACCGATGCAAGTCAAACTCTGTGCGCAGGCCTCTGGCCCTCTTGTTCCGCGGGTCGGCTCTAGCTCTGCCCCTGGTGCTGTTGCTCTCGCTTTTGTTGGCACCAGTCCTCCGTTGTTTGCCACCGTCTGCATCTTCTTCGTTCTTCCTGAATCTTCTTTCCATTCACAGTTTCAAAATGCCTCCCACATTTTACATATTTGTTAGAACAGCATCCCACTCTCAGTACCAAATTCTGTTTTAGTCAGCTAGGGCTACTCTAAACAGAAGTACCACAGAGTGGATGGCCTTAGCAAAGGAAGATTTACTCTTACACAGTCTAGCAGGCTACAAGTCCAAATTCAAGATGTCCACTCCCGGGAAAGTTTTCCCCTTGTTGGCTCTGGGGGAAAGTCTGGTATTGCATCAGTCTTTGTCCAGGAAGTATCTGGGCACAGGAACCTCAGGTCTGAAAGACACGCTCTTCTCCTGGGTCAGCTTTCTTGATGGTGTGAGGTTCCCAATTCCCTGCCTGCTTCCCTTTCCTTTAACTCTTCTAGGACTAAAAGATTAAGGGTGGGACAAACCATACTCCAGGGAAGCTTCCCTTACAGTGGAGCAGGGAGGTGATTTTGTAAAGGGATTTATAGTCCCACCCTAATCATACAGCACAGCAAAATCACAAACTGGAGGGCAATCGTAGAATACAGGGAACCATGGTCGCATGCCTGTACCTGTTTTGGGGTGGACACAGTTCAATCCATGACAGAGCACTTGGCAGACTTGAACTACTGATGGTTTGGTTAGTAGATGTAGCACTTAACCCACTATGCCACCAAAATTTGCAATACTAAATATATTATAAAAATAAATTAGTAAGCATATAATTTCAATTTTCCAGTCAAAGCATTGTCTTTGATGATGTCAGGTTAAAATAAATAATACAGTCAATTTAGCAATTAAAACTAAATGAAACCCGCTGCTGTGTTATTGATTGTGATTTATGGCAACCCTATAAACAGAGTAAAAGTTCCCTATAGAGTCTCCAGGGTGTGTCTAGTGGACTGTAACTGTTAACCATCTAGTTAGCAGCTGTAAAACCCAACCACTGTGATGCTAGCATTTCTCCAGTTATCAGTTAAGAAATAATAAAATTATTACTTAATATTGTACCTTTGTTAGATAATATTAAGAGGAAATAACTAATGCAAATTTTAACCCAGTGAGAATCAGGCTCCTTTTTCAATTCTAATCTGTCTCAAAACGTTTTTACCCTTTTCTCTTTGAAAAGGCTATAGGTTGGCGTAGCTTTCCCTTGTTTTGCAAGTAATGTGGCTTGGTTTTTTAGTCAAGAATCTTATCCTGTGAGAGATCAACTCTTTGCCTTTAATAATACAAAGAATAAATCAACTGTTCACTGAGAAGTTAGAAAATTTTGTTATTTAGCAGCAAAAAACCTCATTTTTCTAACAGTAATGTTCTTACCAATCTCATAAATTAAACCACTAAATTCATTAGACAAAACCTTTAACCATACCTAATAAAGATTTTTAATAAACCTTTTATTGTATCCCTGAAACAGCAAAATATGAACTCACTCATTAACACTTATGTAGTATGTATGTATATTCTTGTTGCTTGAAAAGCAAAAAGTATATAAATTGCATAAATTATAACAGATATCCACTAATTAAATCTACTATCATTAAGTTGCCCAAAAGGTTCTGGAAATTATTGTAAGCCTTGTAATTGACTTTAAGTTTGCTTTAAAAAATTCAGGTTTTTATTTAATCCACTTTAACTCATTAAATTTCCATCAACTGGCTTTGGAAATCACAGAGTCCCATCACTGATATAGATATATCTCTAAATTTCCTGCTCAGGCTCAAACATCCCTCTAGCCCATCTCATATATGTCTCACAGTTGCCCTGCAGTAGAAAGAACTTGTTTACAGGCTTTTCACTATTGAGATTCATAATTTCTGCTAATGAAAGTAGCAGTTCCTGTCTGTTTTCTGTCTTAAAGGTCTCTACCCAATTCTAAAGAATTCTTCAAAAGACTCCCTTGAGCTGTGACTTTGGAGCCTGGGAAACAGGGTGGGCTGTTCCTGCTCTAACCCCTTGTTTTAGTCATCTGGGGCTGCTCTAACAGAAATACCAGAGTGGATGGCTTTAATAAAGGAAAGTTTATTCTTACACAGTCCAGTAGGCTGCAAGTCCCTATTCAGGGTGTCTACTCCAGGGGAAGGCTTTCCCCTTGTCAGCTCAGGGAGGAAGTCCGGTATAGCGTCAGTCTTTGTCCAGGGAGCATCTTGGCACAGGAACCTCAGGTCTGAAGGACACACTCTTCTCCTGGTGCTGCTTTCTTGATGGTATGAGGTTCCCAATTCTCTGCCTGCTTCTCTGTCCTTTTATCTCTCATAGGATGAAAGGATTAATGGTGGGGCAAGCCACACTCCAGGAAGACTCCCTTTACAGTGGAGCAGGGAGGTAATCCTATGAAGGGATTTACAGCCCCGCCCTAATCCTTTAACATGCAGTTTAAGAAAACCACAAAAGGGAGGACAGTCACAAGATACTGGGAATCATAACCCAGCCACATGACTACACATATTTTTTGGGGGACACAATTCAATCCATGACACCCCTATTAAGGTACTTACATATGTTTAAGTTGATCTAGGAATTGGCTTCGTTATCTCCCAATGCTGATTTGGGCATGAAAGACCTTTTCTGACCTGTCAGTCAGGTTTGTCTCAATAAAGTAAAACAGGAAATATCTTAAAATTAGTAAAGCCTACACTGGTGATGACAAGACAGGGAAATCTGGACAAGACACAAAATTTAGACAGATAGGAAACACTCAACAGGCAAAGAGTGTTTTACAAAAACAGAGATGGTGAATAAGACTACGTGGAAGGAAAAAAAAAAAAATCAGAGGTTGAATTGGCCAAATGTGTGGCTTAGGGCCAACTGTGACTCAGAAGCAGACTTGTAAAGTTTACACACACAAGAAACATTCAAACCCCAGGAATAACACAGTCTCTCAGGCATTTCACAGAAAATTAGCAATATAGGGTCTCCACAACTGAACAGAGACTTCACAAAAATAAGGAGAGGTTGAAAAACAGGCTGCCAGACAAATATCCAGCAAGAAGGGCAAAGGTGGATATGGCGCTGCAGTCCCCTTATCACATTCACTAGGCAGCTACTCACAGAGTTTTTAGTCATAAGAATAACCATAGGTCCACAAATCAGCGGGAATCCACAGTAATGGACTGTTACTAGGAATAGTAGATGCCACTCCTATTCTATTAGACTTATAGAGAGTTCTTTATCAGATGGTTCACCTACCACGTAATTCCGTGACTCACAGAGATTGCAAAAACCAGGCGACTCCTTACATACAGAGTCCACAAAGGCAGGTCGCTCCTTGCACGGCTGCAGTGTGCTTTGCCAAGCAATTCCTTGACTCTGAGCAGTCGCAATGCCAGGTGGCTTCTTTTGGAGTCTGCAGATCAGGCAGCTCTTTCCAGAGCTGCAGCATGCTCTAGCAGTCAATTCTTTGAACTGCAGTGATTATAAAACTGAGCAGCTCCTTTTAGAGTTGAAGCCTAGGCAGAACCAGGCGGCCGCCCATGGGTTTCAGTGCACAGACCAAGAAGTGTTTAATTTACTCCCTCTCAGTGAAAAGTGGCAGGAGGTGGCATGAAGTGAAGCCAAAACCAACTCTGGAGTACAAATATCTCCACAGCTGCTTAGAGCAGTCAGGTTTCATTGGTCTGGTTCCCCTTGTCTGGGCAGCCAACAAGGGTCTCCTGCACAATTTCCAGATTTAATGGGAAATCTCTGGAGAGCCCCGTTGCTGTTCTGTGGTTACCAAATAATATGATGGAAAAACCTGGTTGCAGCTTTGTTTTACTGTCCCCACAAAGCTGGATGTAGAGACAGGGAGGGATTGTGCTTTATTCTGGTGACCAGTGATCTGAGGAGATGGTGGGTTAGCTCTTCAAAACTTATCTTACCGTCTCATCTCAAGCTGGAGAATTTTACAGGAAAGGGGAGGAAGAGTTACAGAGAAACAAAAGGGTGTTATTTGGATACCCAGGGGGAAGTTGTAGCTTTTTCAGATCCCTGGGCAAGGCCTGGAGTCACAAGGTGGGTGATGTCACTTAGTATCTTAATGTGTCATCTCAAGCCAGAGGGTTCCGGTGTTGTTGGTCACAAAGTGAGCCTGAGACATCTGGTGGAGGGGTTGGTAGAGAACTGTGGTATTGTCTGGACAGTGGTCTGTAGGTTTCTCGAGTCCCTGGAGAAGGTGGGTGATGTTATCTGGCTCAAGCTTCGGGGCAAGATCTGAAATAAACCTCAGTCTCCGGATTAGTCATTGTCATCTTTCTAGTCAGCCTGAGACATCAGGCAAGGATTTTTAATCAGTATTTTACAATTATTAGCTCTTTCAGTTCCTCTCCCATCATTAGTGAGTAGTAATCCACTGAAGGGATACACCAGTGTTTATCTGTCCTTTCAGCTATTGAGAAATATTTGGGTTATTTTTAGTTTTGGGTGACTATGAGTAGAGCTGCCAAAAATATGCATATAGAGTTCTTTTGGGTGAATGTGAGTTTACTTTTCAGTATGATAAATAGCCAGCAGTAGAATTACTGGGATGTTTAATTTTATGACAAGCTGTTTTCCAGAGTGGCTGTAGCATTTTGCATTTCTGCCTGCAGTGTATGAGAGTAACTGATAACATTAAGTGAATTAATTTGTGACATTGAATTGGTGTTAAACCTAATAGCCCTTGGGTCCTTTTGTTTTTAGAATAAAAACGTAGACTTTTATTCTACATTACTTTTCATGATTTGCTTTATCCTTGTGTAGAAAATACGTTTACTTTTGTTTTCTCAATACTCTGGTTGTAATTGAAATGTATCACTGCCGACATTTTGTGAAAGAAATTCATAACGTCTGTTTTACATTTAGTGTAGTTTTCACTTTGCTTGCAATCATTAGATAAATTAGTTATTCTCCTGGGTTTAACATCCAACACACACACTGAGAACTACAATTTCTTTTTGCAATGAAGAACAACATATGCTGTAAGAGAATATCCTTTGTGGCGAATAGCATTAAAAATTGTGAATGCCTCCTTTTTTAAATAAGATGCTTTTTAGACATTTATGTAACATGACAGTGTGTCTCTGTGAATTTGTGTCTATATCTGTGTAGATTTAAATTTTGGCAGTTTTTCTTCTAAGATTTTTTTCTTTGCTCACTCTCTCATAGGAGTCTATTTTGTTGTTCCCTTGTTTGATGAAGATTAAAATACCATGTTACTTTTCCTGTAGGCTATAATAGTCAGTGCTGCTCTTTACAGGCCTGTTTTCTTGAGAGTAATTTCTTCTCTCAGACATTAAAAGCATTTCTAATACATAACTAATTTTTAACCTTTAACCTCTACTTTTCCCTGTGAAACACTTGCTTATGTAGCTTTGTTACTCCTGGTGTTCCTGTTTTATTTTTAAAATTAAATAATTTTTCTTGTTTGCCTTGTGTACTTTTTTTGTTCCGTTTTTTGGTCCTGTTTTTCTCTTCTTTTAGATTACTTAAGTACTTTGTTGTATTTCGTTTCAGCATACCTATAGGCTTTTTGCCTTTGTCTTTTTTAATTGACTGCTGTAGAGATTACAACGTATGTGACCTAATTTTTCACAGTCAACTTAGATCTAGCATAGAAAGCCTAGAACACAAGAATCATTTTCTTCCCTGCTTTATGTTATTTTTATGTGAATTATATTCACATGTATACATTGAAAATTCCATCAAATCATGTGGTAAATTTTTATGGTCGGCAATCATACATCATTTAATGAACTTAAAAGAAGTAGAATACTTTGTTATATTTATCCAATTTTTAATATTTTTCTTTCTCATTCTTCATATCTTATGTTACAGGTTACCGTTCGGTATCATTTCCTTTTTGTCTGAGATCTTCCTGTAGCATTTTATTAGTTCAGTTCTAGGAAACCCTGGTGGCATCGTGGTTAAGAGCTATAGCTGCTAACCAAGAGGTCACGTGTTTGAATCCACCAAGCACTCCTTGGAAGCCCTATGGGACAGTTCTCTTCTGGCTTATAGGGTCTTTGTTAGATGCAGTTGACTGGCAGGGGTTTGTTTTTTGTTTTAGCTCAGTTCTCCTGGCTATGAATTTTTTCAGCCTTGATTGTCTGGAAAAGTAGCATCTAAAAAGTACACCACTGTTTTTATTTTGAAGTATTTTTAAACCTCAAGAAGTTGCACAAAACAGATAGGAACAACAAATGCCCTTACACCCTTTTCTCAAATTCACCTCTTGTTAGCAAATCATTCCATTTACTGTATCATTTGCAAACATGCACACGTGCCCATCTGCCCCCCTCAATTGTATATGTGTATACAGATTTATTTATTTTTGAACCATTTGAGGACACTCTATACGTATAATGGAACCCTGGTGGCCTAGTGGTTGAGTGCTGTGGCTGCTAACCGAAAAGTGGGCAATTCCAATGCACCAGTTCCTTAGAAACTCCATGGGGGCAGTTCTACTTTGTTTTGTGTATATAATGGCTCTCTTTCCCTAAATACTTGAGTGTACATTTATAAGAAAAGGGATATTCCCTTATATAACCTTAGTAAAGTGCCTGACTTCATGAATTTACGTCGATATAATGTTTCTACATTCAGATTTTTGTTTTTGTTAGGTGCTGTCCAGTCAGTTCCGACTCATAGTGGCCCAGTGAACAACAGAATGAACCACTGCCTGGTCTTGGGCCATGTCTGCAGTCGTTTTTATGCTTAAGCCCATTGCTGTGGCCACTGTGTCAATCCATCTCATTGAGGGTCTTCCTCTTTTACACTGACCCTCCACTCTCCTAATCATGATGTCCTTCTCCAGGGACTGATCCTTCCTGACAACATGCCCAAAGTATTTAAGATGTGGTCTTGCCATCTTTACTTCCAAGGAGCACTCTAATTGTACTTCTTCCAGAACAGATCTGGTTGTATTTCTAGCCATCCATGGTACATTGAACTTTCTTCTCCAACACCACACTTCAAAGGCAACAATTCTTCTTCTGTCTTCTTTGTTCATGGTCCAGCTTTGGCATGCATATAATGTGATGAAAATACCATGGCTTGGGTCAGGCGCATTTTAATCTTCAGGGTGACGTCCTTTCTTTTGAATACTTTGAAGAGGAATATGGCTTGCCCCACCCTTAATCCTTTCCTCCTAGAAAAGATAAAAGGAAAGGGAAGCAAGCAGGGAATTGGGAACCTCACACCATAAAGAAAGCTGCACAGAATGAACCACTGCCTGGTCTTAGGCCATTCTGTGAAGTGGTTCATTCTGTGAAGAGTGTGTCCTTCAGTCCTGAGGTTCCTGTGCCAAGATGCTCCTTGAGCAGAGACTGATGCAATACCAGACTTTCCTCCTAAGCTGACAGTGGACATCTGTCCACTGGAGATGTCCGATCCCTGGAGTGGACATCCTGAATTTAGACTTGTAACCTACTGGCCTGTGAAAGAATAAATTCCTTTGTTAAATCTATCCACTCTGTGGTATTTCTGTTAGAGCAGCACTAGCTGACTAAAACACCTACTAACACAACTGCTGCCTATCCACATGGAGGAACACCACACAATACCAGGAATCATGGCCTTGCTAAATTGCTATACAGATTTTTTGTGGAACACAATTCAGTCCATGACCTGGGGAGATACTTTTTGACCCCACAGATACTACTTCTCATCAAAATTCCTCTCCTTAGATTTAGAATATTTAGCATACACTGATGATTCTTGCAAAATCATGTTTTTCCAACACTAGCATGATTTCTCTATTTCCAATCAATATTTGATATTGTTAAAAAATAGATCTCTTTTTTCCCTTGTGTGTGTATGACTGTGTGAATGTATATATGTAGATGTCTACTTATTGCAAATATGGATTTATTTATTTTTACTTATTTGATGATTTATTATTCTTTACTCTTCTTATTTTGGTGCACAGATTATCCCAGACTTGACCAGTGAAAACAGAAGTTGGCTTTGTATCTGTGTAATATTTCCTCATCGTATTTTTGAGAACTTTCTAATATTCTGCCATAGAAACATATTCCAGAGTCACAATGTAACTACTCTGACCCAGCCCTGGATTTTCTCATTTCTCCTAGGAACCATGATTCCTTTTAATGGGGAATGTTATTGGAAGCTAAGATCTGACACTAGATGTGCTTCTTGCTATTGGATTGCCTGTTTTTCTGTATTTTCAGCTGACGGAACTATGAAACATATACAATTATAGATACGTATGTGTATATATAAAAGTACATATTAAAAAAAACTGCATGAGTCACATGCGACTCGACGGCACTTGGCTTGGCTGGCATAAATATAAATATACACACATACTAGTTGCTGGTGAGTCAATTCTGAGTCCTGGTGACCCTGTGTCAGTGTAAATGTATACATCATAGGATTTACACTGGCAGATTTTTTTTGGAGGTAGATCACCAGGACTTTCTTCTGAGACACCTCTGGGTGGACTCAAACTTCCAAACTTACAGTTAGTGGCTGAGTGTGTTAATTGTACAGTCCAGAGACTTGCAAATGTGTGTGTATGTATACGTGCCGGGATCCGGCCCTGACAACTTTTTCGGGGCCCCACGAAGGGGGGGAAACGGTGTCAGCGGAGGAAAATGAGACTAAGAAAAGAATTTTGGAGAATGGCAGCCCGTTAAGGTCTGTCTTCCTTTAATTTTTATCGTCAATGAGGTAACTGTACCTTGACCACGTAAGTGATTGGCTAGCAAGAAGTGGGTACCTTGTGGTCTCTCTTCATGTTAATCATTAGGGTCTTCTAAGTAATGGCCCGAGACAGTGGTCTCTTTTCATGTTAATTATTAGGGTCCTCTCTGTTGGCTAGTAAAGAACCAATACCTTGAAGTCCTTTTTCGTGTTAATCATTAGGGCCCTCTAAATAATGGCTCAAGACCAGTATATTGTGATCATAATCAACAGTCAGAACAAGGCTAATCCTGGAACTCTATTAACTCTGCCTATGCTTCAAGGTCAAAGGTGCAGGAAGAGAGAACAAACTCATCTTAAAAAGTTATACTCTGACAGTCTCTATTTGTTCCTTCTTTGCTCTTTCTTATCTCTTCCTGTGGGGACAATAAGTGTCCACCGTCCCTCACTCTAAGCCTCTCTTAAACTATTCTAAGAAGGGTATTTCTTTAGTATTTGTCTGTTTGCCATACCAAACACAATAAACTTGGAAGCCTATCTGCCTTCCTGATGTAGGGAGTGGAATATCTATATTCTAAGAGCTGTGGGGGGAGGGGTGGCCGTCCCTGGGGAGATTCCCAGAGACTTTCTGCAATCTGCTTATCACCTGTGAAGGGGGATGTGCAGTTGGGAGAAGCCATCAGGGTTGGGCCGGCCTTGGTGCTCTCAGGCAGGGCGTGCTGTATTGGAATTCATTCCTCCGAGCTCTTTTCTCTAGGAGTTCCTGGTCAGGTTTTCCCAATATTATTTCATAAGCTGAGGGGGTTGTAAAGCCCCTCTTAGAAGGCATCTTCCTTGATACTTGTGCCAGGAGAGGAGTGGGTATTTTTTGAGAAAGATTTAATTAGGAAGCAAAATACTATCAGGGACAGTAGGCTAAAAATATGTCATGGGTGAGATGCCTCTGCCTGTCATGACATAGGCTTGTAACTTTGTTCACAGGGGCCTCTGTGGGTGACAGGCCTTGGAATATAAGTTTATTCAGAGTTGCCTTGATGGCACTAGGTTTAGGTTTTTTGGTTTATATATATTGGTGGAACTCTGGTGGTGCAGTGGTTATGTGTTTGGCAGTTCAGATCTACCAGCTGCTCCTTGGAAATCCTATGGAGCAGTCATACTTTGTTTGATTGAGTTACTGTGAGTTGGACTTGACTCAGTGGCAATTAAGTAGTTTTTTATTTTTGTATTTGTATATTTTCATTGTTAGGAGCCATCTTGCCAGTTCCAACTCACAGGAACTCTGTTTACAACAGTTGAAACAATGTCCAGTTCTGAACCATCACACAGTTAATGCTTGAGTCCATTATTGTAGCTGTGATAGGCTGTCTCATTGAGGGTCTTTCTCTCTTTTGCTGACCTTCTACTTTACTAAGAAAGATGTCCTTCTTCAGGTAGTGATCCCTCTTGATAACATTTCCAAAGTATGTGAGACATAGTCTTATCATCCTTGCTTCGCAGGAGCAGCGTTCTGGCTGTATGTCTTTCAAGATAATTATTTTTTCTTTTGGCGTGCTTAATATATTCAACACTCTTCATCAGCAATGTAGTTCCAAGATATTGATTCTTCTTCGTTCTTATTCATTTTCCAGGTTTCACATGCATATGAGCTGACTGAAAACACCTTGGCTTGGGTCAGGCACACCATAGTCCTCAAAGTGGATATCTTTGCTTCTTAACACTTTATAAAGAAATATTTTTCAGTAGATTTGCCCAATGCAATGGATCTTTGGTTTCTTGATTGCTGCTTTGATGGCTGTTGACACATAGAGAGATATGTACATAGACAGACAGAGGTGTATTTATGAGCCCTGGAGGCACAGTGGTTAAGGGCTATAGCACTAACCAAAACATCTGCAATTTGAATCCACCAGTTCCACCTTGGAAACCTTTGGGGCAATTCTCCTCTGTCCTATAAAGTCCTGTGTGTTGGAATCAACATGGTGGCAACAGATTTGGTTACTTGGGGTGTGGGTGTGGGTGTGGGTGTGTGTGTGTGTGTGTGTGTGGGTGTGTGGGTGTGTGGGTGTGTGTGTATGTGTTTACACATGAGGTCTGACAAGTCCTAAAACTTAATTGTTCTAAGTGCTGCATACCTTATTGCTGAATATCACTGTGGTCACCTTCGGAGTACTTCCCTTGGAAAGCTATGTACCAATGCCAATTTCTAGTCAACCTTCATAGCTATTTTGGAACTCTTTCTGGAATGGTCATTGTCCATGGTGGCCAGGTGGCAAGTTAGTGAATTTAATTGTATAGTTGTCTGTGATGGAGTTTTTAGCCAGTAAACAAATAACTGTATTGGAATACCCTATCTACTCACCTGATTTGCCTCCCAATGACTTTTTTCTTTACCCTAAGATAAAGAAACTATCGAAAGGAAGACATTTTGGTGACATTCAGGAGGTCAAGAGTAGTATGATGACAGCTTTGATGGCCATTCCAGAAAGAGAGTTCTGAGATTTCTTTGAAGGATGGACTAGGCGCTGGTGTTGGCGCATAGCTTCCCAAGGGAAGTACTTCAAAGTTGACTGTAGGGACATTCAGCATTGAGATATGTAGCACTTTTTCTAGGTTGACTTGGTGAAATTAATTGGCTGTCTTCATGTATATATATATATATATACATGCATTTATGTGTGTATTGTAGATAAAAAACCCAACAAGTTGTTTCTGACTCATAGCAACCCCATAGAACAGAGTAGAACCGCCCCATAGAACAGAGTAGAACCGCCCCATAGAGTTTTCAAGGAACAGAACGCTTGGTAGATTTGACGTGTTGACCTTTTGGATTTCCATATTTGTATGTATGTGTATATAAAAGAAATCATGAGTTCATACTAGTTCTTCCAGTCTTTATGTTTGTGTGTGCTTATTTCCATTTCATATTTGTGTATCTCTTTGTCCACGATGAGAAGCTAGGCTGCCAAGGTTATCAGTAGACTTACTGTTTGAATCCCACTGTATTTTTGTAATGAAAGGTTGTGTGTTTCAACTTTCGTGTGTGTGTTAAAATGTTTTTATTTCACATTTTCCTGTGACAGTTATTTCCTCTAGTGGTATCAATGCAAGTTAATGTGCTTTTTGTGGTTATTGTATTTCAGATACTTTAAAGGTTTTGTATAAGACATAGCCTGTTGTCCTGTAGCTTGGCAGTCATGTGTCTGATGTGATTTGTCTTTTTCCTTTCCTGTATGGTTAGAACTGTTTTATATTTTGGTTATAATGATTATTACTGGGAAAAATATAATGGCAAAAATCATAAAATTCTGTATCAAAAAGGTTGAGTTTTATGATTTGTATATTTAAAAAAAGAGTGTGCCAAATGCATGTTATATAGTTTCCACTGTGACTATTCAGTGATGAACAAGATAGTTTTTGATTTCATGAAGCTTACAAACCAGTGACTAAGCACAAATAATGTGTGGTAGGTGATGAGAGGAAAACATAAGTGCATATATTCTGTGTTACGGATAAGTGAGGGATGGTGCTAGCCTCAAGTCAGCTATCTCATTGCTTTGCACAGGGTTGTTATTCAAACATTTGTTGAATGAGCAAACAGTTGAAAATATAAGACTGAAGTTGAGTAGAGAGTAAACAAACAAGTCAGTGTTATTCCTTCATTCTTTAGCAGTGTGAGTACCTTCTGTGTATCTGCTAAAGGTGTAGCAGTGAAGGAAAGAAAACTCCTGTTCTCATAAACTCAAGGGCTTACTTTCTAGTAGGGGAGAGAGGCAGTAAATAAAATCATCTTGTGAAATTAGTGTGTGAGATAGCAATACGTGCTTTGGAGAAGAAGAGAGTAGGATGGGGATAGGTGATACACAGTGTAGGAAAGAGAGTCTATTTAAAATATCGTGGTTGGGGAGGGGCTCATTTAGAAGGTTACGTAAGACTCTGTCAAACTCTGTCATGTATTGTAATAAATCAGTATATATAAATTATATTTCTTATCTGAAATGTAACATATACATATATGAAAATCAGGACGGTCAGCTTTCATATATTTTGTCAGATTTTTTTCTTAAACTTTTCAGAGAGAAAACTCTAGAAAAATTCAGATAATATTCAGATAAGATAAGACAAGAACAAAATCAGACAATTTGAAATCGTATAAAACCAGAAAGCACTTAGGAATCTAGAAGATTAACAATAATATATTGAAAATAGATGACTCAGTGGAAGAACATATAAATAAAATTGATACAGTGGAAAAGAATTAGTGAAATAGAGGACAGATCCCTTGGTAGTAGTTTGAGGAAAATAGAAAAAAGTGACTAAAGTATAAGAGCTATGAGGGACACGATGAAGAAGAGTAATTTGTGCTAGATGGTTCTAGTCTGTCCACTGGGTTGGAATTGACTTGATGATAATGAGTTTGGTTTTGGTTTGGGATCCCACAACAGAAGGGGGGGAAAAAAAGAAAGAAAATGCAGAAGCTGCTCAGCAAGCCACATATATGATAAGCCCCCAAAAGAAAGACACCGAGACATATTATAAACAATCTTTCCAAGGCTGAAAACAGCTCAAGATGTCATGGATTGAGTTTTATCCCCATTCCCCACGCCCCAAATGTAGCTACACTGGGAATGTATTAGATGACAAACTCTCTATGTTTATTTTGTTTAATTCTCACAAAAGGCCTACACATTTTGTATGCTTAGTCTTGTTTTTCAGATGAGAAAATTGAGGCACAGGGTAGTTTCTCAGAGTTTTAGAGCTGGAAAGATAGCAGATTTTCCCATGTTCTAGTTGCTGCAAATAGACAAGAATCCCTGCTCTCGTGGACTTAACACAATAGTGGCAGAGACAGACAATGACCAACATGTTTTTTAGGGAGGGAATATTCCAGGCACAGATGGATGTGTGCCTGGTATGTCTGGCTAGGCCGTGATTCCAGATATTGTGTGGTGTTCATATGTTGGGCCTATGTTTCTCATCTGATGTTGTTAATTCTGCCTCAGTGATATTAATGAGGGAGAATGGGCAGTGTTTGTGTTGGTGAGGGCAGGACTCTGTTATTGTATATTTTGCCTTGAGACAGTTTTTTGGGATGTAAGAGAATGATGCTAACAGAGATTTTGGAACCTTATATAACCACTAGAGCAGTGCTGGGAGCAGAGCACGTCCTTTGGACCTGCGGCCCCTGCACCTTAGAATATCCCGGTCCATGGAAGGATTGGCGAGAATGATCTTCATTCAGAGCTAAATAGACAAAGACTTCCCCTGGGTCTGATGCCCTGAATTTGGACTTGAGCCTGCTTTTTTGTGAGAAAGTAAATTTCTCTTTGTTAAAGACATCTATTTGTGGTATTTCTGTTATAGCAGCACTAGATGACTAAGAGAAACATGAAGCATCACCTTTGGAAGGACTTCAATGAGACTGTGATTTCTTGGCAAAGACCGTGCAGGCAAGAAAGCAATGAAATGACATATATACAAAATGATAAAAACTTAACCTGTTGCCCTCCAGTCAATTCTGACTCATAGCAACCCTATAGGACAGAGTAGAATTGACACATAGCATTTCCAAGGAACACTTGGTGAATTTGAACTGCCAACTCTTTAAACAGCATATAGCTCTTCACCACTAAGCCACCAGGGTCTCTGAAACCAAGCTTCGTTGCCATTGAGTTGATTCCAACTCATAGTAACTATGTAAGACAGAAAAGAACTGCCCCATATAGTTTCCAAGGAATGCCTGTTAGATTTAGACTGTGAACCTTTCGGTTTGCAGCTGTAGCTTTTAACCACTATGTTGCCAGTGTTTCTATGACACATATAAAACACTGAAGAGAAAAAAGAAAAGAATAAAAGAATTGCTAGCCAAGTGTCATGTACTTAGCAACATTTTCTGTCAAACACAATGGCAAAATTACAACATTCCTAGATAAACAGAAATTAAGGGAACTTGTGAAAACCAAACCATCCTGATGAGAAGTATTAAAAGGATTTCTTTGGATAGAAAACCAGCAATTGCAGACAGCAACCTGAGTGTAAGCCACACAGTGGCATCACCAAGATGCCAACACAGAGCAATATCAAAAGTCAAATAAAACTACAGAACCAAAAACAGTGAACCAGAGATGTCAATCTGAAATAGGTGACTACTTCAGAACAAAAAACAAGGGATGAATGGTGTAGATTCAGAACTTTCTTATGAAGAGGAAGTCTGGGCATTGTCTAAAAATAAATAAGACTTTTTAATACAATACAAATAGACAACATGACAAAAACAAAGGCAGTGAAAAGACAATCTGTGAACAAAAGGAACCTGGAACAGAAAATTAAATGGAAAAAAGAAACTGTCAACACCATACACACACAGAGACACACACACAAAGCATAACAGAATGATAGCAGTAAAGTCGTATCTATTGATATAATCTCATTGAGTGTAAATGGGTTAAATGCACTAGTCAAGAGACAGGGTGTGGCACTGGGCTGGATTGTTTGATAAACTCTTGAAGTAGGAAGGTCAAAATATATGCCAGCTGAAGTCACACTGCTTCTATTCCTTTGAAACAGATATGGAGAAAAGGACATTGGCCAGTTAAGTAATTGTATACCAGAAGATGTATTTGTTTGCTGTAGCATAGAAACCACAGTTGGAACAGCAGCTGCAATTGGAGTCACCACCTAGTTGAATTTCCAGTAATCTGTAGTCATTCTCCAAGATCTATCCATTTTTTGCCATTTTTTGCACAGTCCAAATAGATTAATTGAACGGGAATGTGGTGGCAGTCACCACTTCTGCATCCTTCACATCCTAGGTGATGGCAATTATCAATGCAGTCCCTCCAGGAATGTGATACTGTTCTGTTTTTCTGTTTTCCCAAGCAGGATATTTATGATGGCTTTCTCACAGGCTTTCCTACCATAATAACCCTTAGTCCACTTGTCAGGCATCTAATGGGAGATTTCTGCTAACTGCTGAGTATGTTTATTCCAATTATGCATTTTGTCATGGGAAAAATCACTATAGGATGGGTTTGGGGATCCATAGTGAGACAGACATGAACTAAGAATTCATTAATAACCTGACCTCCACATGCCTCCAGTGTGACTGTTGAGCCACAGTGATATTTTAAGTCTTCCAGAATTGGTTTCATTAGAGAGCCTATGTCCAGTAATCTGCGAAAAGTCTGATTGTTTTTCCAGTGAACAGTAACTCTCATAAAGGCCATAGATCCTTTCGTGGAAGACTGTGAGAATGGTTAACAGTATAAATTTTTGGAAGTGCAGAAGTGTTTTTCCTTAAGGAGACCTGGCTTCCCCTTCATCAAGGAGCTGTGGGTCTATAAACTGGCTCAAGTGTGGCAATTGATTAAGAAACTGTGACTTTTTTTTCTGGTGATTCCAGTTAGACTGCCATGTCTTTGACATAGAACTTTTGTGCTTATACACAGCATACAAACATTTAGTAGACTTCCCATATATTGCACCCCTAAGAGCACCATGACTAAGTAGCTGATGCCACAAGTCCATTCAACTGTGATTATTCTGTTGCTGCTTTGATTCTGCTGTCCTTTGCTATAATTATGTCCACTGTGTTCACTTACCCTTTACTGACTGAGCCCTGCCACTTGGCCCCCACCATAGGGCCTAACAGAGTTGAACTGTCCTGTATAGTTTCCAAGGAGTAGCTTTTGCATTGAACTGCTGGTGTTTTGGTTAGCATCTGTAGCTCTTTAACCAGTGTGGCACCAGGGCTCCCCATTGTAGTTAGCCATCTTAATTCAGTTAAGGCTGTTGCCACTGTGAAATCTGACTTACGTAAAATAGCAATCACATCTGTGTTCAGGGATGCTAGGACTCCCTTGCTCTTCACTACTATGGTGAAGGCGTGTCTTCTTGGTATTCTGTGTGGGGATCTGTAGGTCTAATCTCATAAATACCTTCTAACATGCCCGTTTCCCTAAGCTGTTGGATACCTTCTCCTACACTATAGCAGTGCAGGTCTGGCACTTCAGCTTGAGTGAGTGGAGGGCACCGTGTAATCCATGCTTCAAAGACCCAACCAAGTAAACTATGAGATCCTTTCTTGATTTCTCAGTCTGAAATGTTGAATGTGCACTCTGTGTTCAGTGAGCCTGTATGAATAAACTCTGACTGGTACAGCTTTATCTTGCTTGCACCGTTATGTCCCATCATACTCTTAGTAAACACTGCCACACATATTCTCTCAAGTCAGGAAGTTCTTTGAGAGCGTAGCATGCCTTCTCTTGAGCCACACTTTGTACTTCACTGATCTTTGTGGTTGGAAACATTACACATAAATTTACAAATATATTTAAATATATACATGCATTAAAAAAACATAAATAAAAAATTTACTCCAGTGATAAGAGTTGAATGACATTGGCATTTTGTCAATTGTAGAAGTAGCTCTACTTGTGGCAGGTTCTGGATTATCCTTGGGAATGGCATTTCTAGTAAAAAAAAATTAGTAATAGCTGTCTGCTTGGGCTATTTTTTTTCTTCATGTATTTTCACAGTCTCACTGCTTCCTAAAATTGCCTGTCTACTTCAGCAAAGTCATCAGTCTTTCATCTTTGTTTTCAAGCAACTGAAGCCCCTTATTCTGCTTAGGCAAAAACTCCAGGTAACTCTTTCACTGTAAAATTTTTTGACAATTTCTCTCTTCCTCTTCCTTAATATATTTTTTCTTCAGCATTTTTTTTTCTCATAAAGATCCATTAAGTCATGTTCTGCCGATTTACCTCTGTGCTGTTTAAGCTGTTCCACGGTGGAGATACCAAGTTCCAAATTCTGTTCTCTTTCCATGTGGACAGATTTTCCACTCATCTTTTTCATCGTTTATCCTGATCAAATTCTTGGAGTGTGTTCATATAACTAAGCAAATTTTTCTGTTTACCTTATTATATTTTCCCATAATTTTTTTTAGGAAGATGCAGTGTTTTCAGAAGTACTGAAGAATATTAGAATTTTCCATAAATCAAGTAATGATATGAAACCTTCATTTGTTGCAGCAGTTGTCTGAGCACATGTAGCTTGGTAGACAGTATACCTTGAAGGTTGCAAGTACACCTTGATCCATATGCTGAGTCCCAGCTGTCTAACGGGAGATAGATACATGACTTTTATGTCGTGATTCAGATAACCTGCATGAGAAGGATGTCCTGGGTTATTGTGAGTAGCAGAAGAACCTTTTGAAAGGAGTGCTTTTTTCAAGGCAGCAGGTGTACATTTCTGGGATGAAATATTTAAAACCTAGTCTTTGAATAACATGATCATCAACTAGGCATTGGAGTGAGTTCTGCAGTAGACTCACAGATTATTTTTGTCATTGTTGTTGAATGCGTGGGGGTTTTCAGAATGGTCAACAAGGAAAGGTTTTTTCCTTTTTTTTTTTTAAAAAAAATTTTTCCTGTAATGACCCTGGTGGTGTAGTGGTTAAGTGCTATGACTGCTAACCAAAAGTCTGGCATTTGAAATCCACCAGGTGCTCCTTGGAAACTGTATGAGGTGGTTCCACTCTGTCTGTAGGATTGCTATGTGTCAGAATTGACTAGATGGCAGTAGGTTTGGTGTTTTGTTTTTAATTTTTATTTTTTCCTTGTATTTTAAGTGAAAGTTTATGATTTGAGTCAGTTTCTTATAGAAAAAGTTACACACACTTTGCCATGTGACCCCTGCTTCTCTCCCTGCACTGTGGCAGCACGTATTTCCTGTGCCCCGTATCTCCTGTGCCCGTTTAACCAGCTCCTGTCTCGGTCTGTCTTTTCATTTTGCCTCTGGACAGGAGCCTCCTTGTTAGTCTCCTGCATCTATCCAACCCAACAAGCACACTCTTCACTATTACCATTTTTTGTCTTATGTACCAATTCAGTCTTTGTCAGAGGAGTTGGCTTTAGAATAGTAAGAAATGATTTTAATTTAAACCCAGTGGCATTTCCTCCTAGCAGTGACGTGATTCTTTAAATGCCTTGAAACCAAGCATCAACTTTGCCTGTTCGTGAAAACAAATGGTCAAAATGGCAGTTTCCTGGAACTCAAATATGTTGTAAGTCAGAGACTACTTGTACCTTAGAAATTTTCTTTTCTGTAAAAGCAATGAAAAAACTATCAAAAATGAAATCAACTTTTTAGGAATTCTGGAATGTAACCAAAGGCTGGCAGAAGTCTAGGGAGCATTTACTCATGGAAAATGGTAGTTTCTGTGATCAGTGAGCTTTCTGGTATTTTAAACGTTGTTTTCCCACCCCGTACTTTACACCTGACAGTAGCCTTGGAAACCAGTACCCCTCAACCACAGTGATAAGCGACAGCCTGGCACCCACTGGAAGGAGAAGAAGGGTTCAATTCCTTTAAGCCTCATTCCTAGACATGTGGATCAATACAGTCTACTCTACTTCTAGCATCAAGTGAGTGAAGGAGTTCAGTCAGTCCAATTGAAATCTATCTCATTGTGCTCCCCACTGCACGTCTAGTACTTGAACCCAACTACCAGAGCTAAAGTGGCTGTGGCAAATTAAAGAGCACTGTCCTCCAGACTGCTAAGTCGGCCAAAGGCTTCAGATATCAGATGTAAGCTTGGGAGTCCAGGCTGCCTTCACTTCTTGTCTGCTTCTACAAATACGGTTTTCCCTGCCTCCGTCAGGATACCCAGTATAAGCTCAGGGGTCCCCTGGCTCCCCTCATTATGAATGTTGCACATACTAGTGAAGTCGTGCAAGCCAACTCGTTATGCTTTTGTATCTTCCAATTTGGACAGCCTTTATGTCAGTTGCCTGTTTCAATTGTCTGTCAAACCACTTCTCTGAAGATGAAAGTGTGTTCTTTGTTCTGAGTTAAAGTTTTTCAGGTTTCAGGATTATTTTATGTCTTTCATGTGCCGGTCTTAAAGTCCAATATCCAGTTAGTAATAGTCTTTCAACTGAGCATTTCCAGTTTCAAAATTATAGCAGTTGTGCCTGGGTGATAATCACAAGCTTTTGCCGTAAGCTTAATTTACACAGCACCCCAGCTTCTTTCTAGTCTAGCTGTTTGAAAGTAACGACCTAGGTGGGTCAGGCATTCTTACTGGTGCCCATGATTACTTGGTATTGACTGAAGGCCAGATTTACATGCCTTATGTTACAGGTAGAAGAAACATTCTTTAGTCAAACACACTGTCCATTCTCATAAAATATTCAGGTAAAGGCTTGATCCCATCGAGTGGTGCATATCTGTATTTTTTCAATCTAATTGTATCCACTGTTAGGGTTTTACCAACAGGTTTTGTTTTTAAAACACTGTGTAGGAAAAATATTCTCCAGTCAGACGTGTTACTTGTTCTTGTAAAATGTTCAGGTAAAGAGACACAGCCACTTCAAGTAGAGGCTTCCTCAGACATTCCAATTTTTATGGAAGCTTCATGGGAAGGGCATTGTAACCCTTGTGTTTCTGTATCTTGTCAACCTGTTTGTATTCAGTACTGGGGCTTCACCTGTAGGATTTGGAACCACCCTGCATGGGCCTGCTTTCTTAAAGAGTCCCAGAAACTTGCATCCTCACTAGGGGAGTAGAGACAGGAGACCGTGACCACTCTTTAGTCTTTATTCTAATTAATGTTCTGAATCATTATCCTGCATGGTTCAGGTCACATTTCTTGTTACTGTATTTGCCTTCTAGCTTTTCAGATTCCTACACACTTGTGCAAGTAGAGTGGACTCCTGGTGCTTTAGTATTGAAGAACCGACAGAGGCTTCTGTTGATGCAGCCAAACTTTAATGGTACTATATTTAAAACCTTTATTTCAGTCCCATCAATGCCCACTTTATACATCAAAATTTCGAATAACCTTTTAAAGATTTCTGTTCTATTGGGACAAGTCCCTTGCTTCATACCTCTTTTACCCTCTTTATTGCCCCCACTGATGTTTGCCTTGTTCACCCCATTTCTTTCTTTCTTTTTTTAATTTCCTTTGGCCAGGCTTGTGGGGGATAATAAAGTGAGGAGAATGACCATTAGTTCAGGATGTGAATGTGCTGCTGCACCTAAAACAGTTTTTATGTTTTTTTTTTAAGTTAAAAAAATATTTTTGAAGTACAGGCTTTCTTTTTTAATAGTTTATTGTATTTGGGGTGAAAATTTACACAGTGTAGGTTTCCGGTAAGCAGTTTGTTCAGTGACATCAGTTACATTCTTTTTAATATGTGAACGTTATCATTTTTGCTTGTTCTTTTATTCACCTACTTTCTTAATAATCATTTTAAGTTTTCAAGCCTTTTGAGTTGAGTTCTTGATACTTCCCTCTGTCATTTCTAGGTATGTGCTTGGGAATTACTCTAATGTTCTTTGTAATCCCTTTGGAAATGGTCCTGAGAATGGTGGCTGTCTCTTAGCCAGCCAGAACTGAAACAGTCCAGCGTCAGGATCTTCCCCAACGCATTCTTTTGGTAGGAGTCCTGAAACTAAAGGCTGTAGCTCACACTGCCATAATCTTAAGATTGGCCCATCTCTTGGTTTCATTTTATACATAACACTACAAAAAACACAGGATTATGTAATGTTTTGTGTTAATTTGTATTTCTTTATGCATCTAATTAGCTAACTCTCCAGGAATTTCATCTATCATCTCTAAATGCCACTGGTAATTTTTACCTTTAGGAACAGATGTCAGCACAGCTACAGTTTTTTGTTTGTTTCTTTTTTAAGTTACTGTTGACACTATAGCCATTTAAGAACCAAAGATTCCTTATTTCCTGGTCTTCTGTGCTTTCTCTTCCAAAATCACACGGTTCTATGAGTCAGTGTCTGTCTAGCAAGCTCCACTTCTGACACCAGATGTGTAGATCAATGCAGTTGAATTTACCTGAGCATCTGGTCCTAACTATGTCAGTTCCTCTTTGAAGCTGGAAATGTAGTACTTCTTGCTTTGACTGTAATTATCCAGAGCTGTGTCAGACCTCACAAGTTAAAGGGTATAATCCTCCAGAGTGCCAAGTGTTCTGAAGCTTTAGATGCCAGTGCAAGCTTTCGGAGTCTCCGCATTATACTTCTAACTTTCTGCCTAAGAATTCGAGGGTTTTTTCACTATGGCCTCAAAATGCCAGCTATAAACTTGGGAGTGTCTCAGGGACTCCTTTACTCCTAACCTACTGGCAAAAAATTTAAGGGTTTTGTCTTAAATAAAGGGTTCCCCAGAGTCACTCTCACTTCTAACCTGCTGGTTATCATTGCTGTTTAGGTTTCATAATTTGATACAATAACTCATACAACTCAGATAAGGATTATATGTAAAATTACAGTTTTATTATAGAGAAAAAGATACAAATAATAAGACATGTATGACAAGATCTGGGAATATTTCCAATGTAGGACTTCAGTTTCCCAAAAAAAGAATGCAGTACTTTTCCATGTGGATTATGTCTGTCACCAAAAGAGCATCCTATGGCATGCACATGTTCAGAATCCTTATTTGGTCTTTGTTATGTAGGCATCATTAATTGAATCATGATTCTCTTCCCCTGAGATCAGCTGATACCAAGCAATGGATTTTCCTGGTATGGCCACACCCCACCTGCATTATCTCATTAGTATAACCTGTTAGATAGGTGTGACCTGAAACCCCTCTTGAAAGGCTGTTTTTATTTCACTGGACTCAGAATTTACATAGTACAGAACACTCTTTTTACTTAGGAGTGTTTGTGAAAAATATTTGTAGGTATGGTAGCCTGAAGTGGGGTAAATAATAGGTTAACAGAATATTTAGCAGGAAAAGCTGGACAATGAGGTGTTCATAGGGGCCTCTTTAAAGCTGTGATGTATTACTGGAAATCTACAAGTTCTGTGCCCATGTATAGAGCTGTGTGCAAATCAGGACTTATTTCTGTGTTCAGGAAAAGCATAAGACAACCCTAAGTTTTCACAGCTGGCTGACCTGGAGGCTTTGTGCCAGCAAGAAGTGAAACGTAAGACAGAATTGCCAGCTCCCTTGCTAAATATTGAAGGTATGCTTCAAAACATACATGGTAGCCTTTGGGAAAGACTAGGAGACTTATTAGTTACAGTCTTTGAAGGACATCTCTGCCCAATCACCAGTTAACTGAGCAAAGTCTTCACTAATCTCATACAACAAGTAATACATACTTACACAGAATTAATTTGGAAAAGTCACTATATAAGCAAGATCATAAAACAGAACAAACCTTAGTGATTGAGGAGAATCATCTCTAGAATTGATACATTATGTTATTGAAATTGTTCAGTTTTCCGCAAAAAAATTGTGAAAGAGAAACAGGAAGGTATTCCCATAGACAGTAAAAACAAATAAAAAAAAAAAAAACAGTAATGAATAGAGACGACACTTAGCTTTGGCTAGTGAATAGAAATTCTCTCTGAAGAAGTTCAAGTGTTGCACTTACTACACCAACAAATTTAAATTGACTATCTCCGTTAGCTCTTTAGTTCAAAGACCTAAAGGAAACTATATCCAGAGAACTAATACCACACTTCCAGTGAGTTGATTCCGGCTCATACCAACCTAATAGGACAAACTAGAACTGCCCCGTAGAGTTTCCAAGAAGTGCGTGGTAGATTTGAGCTGCTGATTTTTTGTTTAGCGGGTGTAGAACTGCTCCACCAGGCTTTCCAGAGAACCAATAGAAATATGAAAGTAAAAAAAGGACCCAGTAAAAATTCTGGAGTTGAAGTACAAACTGTGAGTGTGGTGTTATTACCGGAAAGATCCAGTTGCAGACTCATGCTGTTGGTCACTTCTAAGTCAATACATAGAAAGAAGGATTGAATTTTTTTGTGTATGTTTGATTAAGTGAAAGTATACAATCTTATTGGTTTTGCATACCCACCTACCTGCATCTCCCTCTGTTCTCCACAGCTGGTGACAGCACACTCCTCCTTTTCACTCTATATATCTAGTATTGTCTTAACAAGCATCTGTCCCCTCCTCTCCATCCTCTTCTCTCCCGTCTAGAAAGAGATTAGTAGGACAGCCTCCTGTAAATGCATGGAAGCATCAAGTATGCACACCATGTGGTCACACTGTGTCACTGAGTCCAGTCCACTCTTGTCTGAAGAGTTGTCTGATTTCTAGTCAGGGACAGCAGCATGTCTAGGGGCCATGTGGGCAGAGGACCCGCCAGGCTGTCAGAGCATCAGTTCAGATCTTTCAGTAGAGTTCTTGGGTTGCACACCTCTTTTTCTCCTGTTGCCTACATCGTGTAACCCGTCATGGCTGTCTTTGGTGGTAGCTGAGCACCATCTGGTTCTTCTGGTCTCATGTTGATACAGTCTCCCATTCACATGGATCCTTATATCGCCTGGGCTCGTTTTTCCTCATATCTTTGTTGTTCTTGGTGATCATCTGTTCCAGATGAGTTGGGACCATTTAGTGTACCATTTTGTGTGGCATATCATGGTTCTCTTCGGTGGTGGCTGGTTCTTCTGGTCGTATTTTGATACAATCACCCACTCAGATGGGTCCGTCTGTCTCCTGGTGTTTTGTTGTTCTTGGTGATGACCTGTTCCAAATGAATTCGGACCATTTGGTGTACCTCATGTGGCAGCTTGCTAACTTTTAAGACCCCACATGGCATTCAGCTATATAGGATACAGAAGATTCTCTTAGCAGTAGGCTCTTTATGACACTTGATCTTGACTTCCCCTGAGAGCATGGCCCCCAGACCCTCACCCCAGCTACTGCATCCTTGCAATATTGGGTTAAGATTTGAAGATTTTCAGTTTATGTTGGAGTCTAGTTAAGTCGATCTTCTTTCTACTGTGTGCTCTCACTGCTTTCATCTAACCTAATTTTTATCAGCTATCTAATCTATGGCCAGCTCTCTCCCTCCCTTACTTCCCTTGAGGCCATGAAACAGTCTTCTGTACCTGGGTCTGTTTTTAAGTCCTTATAGTAGGGGTCTCATAAAATATTTGTCCTTGTGCTGCTGACTGATTTCACTCAGTACAATGTCTTCTGTAAATATACACTTAATGGCTTTGTGTTTCCAAGCAGGGAGTTTTGTTCAGTGTTTCTGGTAGTTTTGGTTTGGTTTTTTACAAAGTCTAATTAAGCTTCTGTTTATCTGCAAATGTCTTAATTTCATCTTCATATTTGTGAGATACTTTGCAGGATATGTCATTCTTAGTTGGAAGTTTTTCTCCTTCAAGGCTTTGAATGCATCATCCGCTC
The DNA here is from genome assembly GCA_028571685.1 of Heterohyrax brucei. Taxonomy (NCBI): domain Eukaryota; kingdom Metazoa; phylum Chordata; class Mammalia; order Hyracoidea; family Procaviidae; genus Heterohyrax; species Heterohyrax brucei. Next base: position 132,130,176 of record CM053150.1, on the reverse strand, counting down.
ACTTCTTTGCCATCATTTCTGCCACAAAGCCAGATGAAAGCTTCCAGGGCTTCCTTCTGAATGTTAGCTTCGCTTTGAGCCTTGCTGCCTTTAAGAGTATCTATTTATGTTTCATTTCATTAAGCATCATTATAATATGCTTTGGTGTCTCATTTTTGTGGTGTTCAGTACACATCTTGGATATCTATGTTCTCTTCTGTTATAATTTCAGGGAAGTTTTGTGTCAGCAACTGAAAAACAGTACTCCCTGTGTTTTCAGCTGTCCCTCCCTGTTGAGGAACTCTGATTAATCTTAGATTACTCCTCCTAATAGAGTTCCCACATGTTTCTTAATCCTTCTTTCTTTTTCCTCTCTCCAACTTCTCTTCATAAGTAGTGATGTCAGTTACTCTATCCTCAGTGTCACTTAAGTCTGACTTTCTTCAGTTCTGCTCTTTTGGCTTTGGATTGAATTGTCTAATTCTGCCATTTTGTTAATGATCTGCTATATTTCAGTTTGTTCTGTCAGTTCAAATAGCTTGCTTAATTTTTCATTTTACTCTGCTGCATTTTATTTACTGTCTAGGAGGGCTCTATAATTCATTTGTACTCGACTTCTGATAGTTTTAGAAAGGCTTCTTCATCTGGAAAGTTTTTTGATTCTTTATTTGGGAAGTTTTCTGGAGCACTGGTGGACTGTTTCTTTAAATGGTTCATTGCCTCTATGCCATCTATTGGCTGTTGAGTTTCTGTGGTGTTTCCTCAACTGGAGCTGAGGTGTAGTTCTGAGAAGGGAGTTGGTGACCAGCCACTTCTGTACACTTAGTGACTGGTCCCAGTGGACACTCTTGGGTGGCAGGCTGTGCCTCCTGGGTGGCAGAGACAGAGTGCCGTACTCACAGAGTCATTGGTGGCCCATCAGGCGACCCTGTGATGTGGATTGGTAAAGGCTGAAAGAGATGCCACCTGCTGCTCAGCAGTTGTTTCTCCACGCAGTCTTATTTTGAAAAGCTGGGGGGTGTCCAACAGCTGCCAGAATAAATCAGGCTGCTAGGTATCACAGGCCTTGCCTCGTGGCTTACAAAAGAAGCATCGCTTCAGCTGTTCCCAGATGCTATGACGGAGTTCAAAGTAGAGAAGGGTTATGGCCTTGCTGCCATCCTCAGCCAGGCCCCACCCATAAGGTAACACTGTGCTAAACATAGCCTTGTTCCTGGAAAAGTGTTGTCTGAGCTTGGCAATTAGCCTCTTCAGAGTCCTCTGGATTGGGTGGCTCCACCTGCCAACTAACCAAGATGGTGCCCCAGCTGCGCTGCCCCTCACACCGCACAATAGCAGAATTTGTGGCCAAGCTCGGAAAAGAGAGAATGGAGGGGCGGTGGTACCCGCAGTCAGCAGCCAGGCTCTCAATTTGTGGCTATCCCACGCACTGTCTCTCTGCTGTGCTATATGTTGTTCACTTGAGCAGTGCAGTTCAATCATTTCGCTGGCTCTTGCCCATCCCCCACATCCCAAATAGCAAAAAATGACTCAGTACCTGCAGGTCACCCAAGCGATGAGTCAGGAGGAGTGGGGCTCAGCGTTGTCTGACTTCTGTTAGCCAAGCCAGCCAAGTGCCGTCGAGTCGGATAGGGTCGCCATGAGTCATGACTTGTGTTAGGGAGAGGTAATTTCCCACTTAGTGGCATGTAGTCAAGTCTGACAATGCTGTCCTGTATGCTAGGCTTCCTGGGTATCCAGAGTGCTTCATTCAATTTTCAGTCCAGGCTTTCGTTCTCAGAGGGAGTTCAGGAGAGGTGTGTCTAGTCTGCCATCTTGGCCCATCCTGATTGGTAGTTTTTGATTATTTTCTCAGTCTCTTTTTTTTATAATGGGTTTAAGTTGTTCTACTTCTCCTTGGGATAATTGTGGTGGATGATGTGACTCTATAAATTTGTCCATTTTCTTTAGGTTTTCAAATCTGTTAGAGTACAGTCTTTCATAGTACTCTGTTATGATACTTTTGATTTTGGTTGTGTTTGTTGTGACGTCTTCCATCCCATTTCTTAATTGTGTTATTTGTTTCCTCTCCTTTTTTCTCCTGTAAGTTTAGCCAATGACCTATCAATATTGTTGATTTTTTGAAAGAACCAACTTTTTATTATTTTTTTCAATTGTTCTTCTGTTCTCTAATTGATTTAGTCCTGCTGTAATCTTTATTAATCTGTTTTCTTCTGGTGCCTGAGAGGTACCTTTGTTGCTCTCTTTCTGCTTCTTCAAGTTGTAGAGTTAATTTTTTGGTTTGGATCCTTTCTTCATTCTGGATGTGTGCATTTATAGAGATAAATTGTCCTTTGAGCACCGCTTTTACCGTAGCTCATAGATTGTCATAGGTTGTGTTTTCTCTCTCATTTGATTCCATAGATTTCATTATTGCATCTTTAATTTCTTCTATAACCCATGGAATTTTGAGGAAGGTGTTTTTTAGTTTCTGTGAGTTCAGGTTTCTATTTACATTTTTTCTGCTATTTCCATTTTTATGACTTTATGGTTTGAGAAGATGCTTTGCCATAATTTAATTCATTAGATTTTGTTGAGACTCACTTTATATCCTAAAACGTGGTCTATTCTAGAGAACGTTCCACGTGTATTGGAAAGGTGTACTTATCTGTTGCTTAAAAAGGTCTGTGTATGTTGATAAGATTGAATTGGTTCATTGTTGCAATGAGATATTCTGTGTCTTTACTGAGCTTTTTCTTGGATCCTCTCTCCATTACTGAAGTGTTGAAGTCTCCTACTATTCTTTTGGAGTGATCTATCTCATTTTTCAATGTTGTCTGCATTTGTTTGGTGTATTTATATGCTCTAGTATTCGGTGCATAAGTACTGAATATGGTTATATTCATGTTTTGAATCTTTCAACAGTAAATAGTGACCATCCTTGTCCCCACTGGTGGACCTTGCATTAAAATGTGTGTTATCTGAGATTCGTATTGCCATTCCTACTCTTCTTTGTATGTTGTTAGCTTGGTGTGTATTCTTCCATTCTTAGATTTTCAGTTTGTTCATATCTTTAAGTCTAAGGTGTGTTTCTTGTAAGCAACATGAGATGGGATCATGTCTTTTGATCCAAGCTGTCACTCCCTGCCTCTTTATTGGAGCATTCATTCTGTTTGCATTCAGTGTAATTGTTGATAGCTTTTTGCTTATTGATGTTATCTTGGTGCCTTTATTTTTGTGTTTTTGATTTTTTCTTTATTTCTCTTAATCTGTTCTAGGTTGTTTTTCTTTATGGGTTTACTTTTCATCATTTTCAGTGTTGTTCTTATGTTTCCTGAGACTCCTGTATTATGTTCCTTGTTTTGATATGTCACGTTGTTATTTGCTTTGTGGCTACCCTTCTGATCAGTCTTAATGTTCTGAGTTTAAAACAATCTAACTTTTGTGTATCTTTAATTTTTTCTCCATCTGAAAGGGTTATAACTATTGTAATATATCCCTCTTCATATTGTGATGATGTCATAGCTTTCATGTTAAAATCACTGGTTCCCTTCTTTTAATATTTTAGCTTTGATTGTGCTTTGTAACTTCTGTAGCCAAATAGCATTCTGAATACTGTGACCTGCATTGCATTCTTAAGTATACATTTGTTATTTTTGTATTCTAAACAGCTTCTTTCAGCATTTCTTGTATTTTTGGTTTGATTTTTATGAAGTCTCTAAGCTTCTGTTCATCTGCAAATGTCTTAATTTCATATTTGAAATATGATTTTGCAGGATATATATTTCTTGGTTGGAAATTTTTCTTCTTCAAGACTTTGTATGTGTCATCCCACTGCTTTCTTGCCAGTGTAGTTTCTGCCGAGAAGTCAGACAAAAGCCTACAGGATGTGTCTTTGTTCGTTAGTTTTATGTCTTACTGCCTTCTAGAGCCTCTCGTTATGTTTCATGTCATTAAGCTTGATTATAACATGTCTTGATGTCTTTCTTTTGGGTTGTACTTTTGGTGCCATTTGATAAGTGTCTTGGATATCTGTGTTCTGTTGTTTCATAATTTCATGAAAGTTTTCTGTCAGCGACTCTTCAAGAAATCTCTGTGAATTTTGGCTATCCCTCCCTGTTCAGGAACTCCAGTTATTCATAGATTATCCCTCTTGATACAGTTGCACATATTTGTTAATACTTCTTCATTTTTATTACTTATTTTCACTGAATTCTCCTTGTAAATGGTGGTGTCAGTTGCTTTTATCTTCAAGCTCACTGAGTCTGTGTTTCAACATCTCAATCCTACTGTTTTGAGTTTGCATGACATTGTTTAAATTTGTAATTTTACTATTGATCTGCTGTATTTCAAATCATTGATATTCTGGAAGTTCATATAGTTTATTTAATTTTTTATTTAGTTCTGTTGCATTTTGTTTAACCTCTACGAGGACTCTGAACTGAATTATTTTATATTCTAACACTGATAATTTCAGAAAGCCTTCTTCCTCTGGGAAGTTTTTCATTCTTTATTTTGGGAGTTTTCTCAAGCCGTGGTGGTCTGCTTCTTTAAATGGTTAGATATTGGTTGTTGCCTTCACACAATCAAGAAGCAGTTCAGTTTCTGTAGTTTTACACCAGTGGGAGCTGTAAGGTAGTTATGAGAGGGGTATACTGGCACGGCTAGTTTTGTTTGTCAGCCACCTGTCTGTTCTCTAGTGACTGGGCCCATCTGGGCTCTAACAGGTGGCAGGCCTCACCTCTTGGCTGTGAAAGGTGGCAAGTTACTTGTTGTGACTCTTTGTCATTACATCAGTTAAGTTTATAAGGTATACCTTGGGAAAGGGAGGAGACAAAGATGCCTCCACGATTGCTGCCCGAGACCACTGTACTCTTTAGATGCATTTAACTTAAAAACTGTTTTTTTGCTGACAGGGGTGCAGTCCAGTGGGCACCAAGAGCAGCCAGGCTCTCAGCTTTGGCAGGCCCTGCCTTCTGTGTGGTAGAGACTTGCCCAACTTGTGAGTTCCTGGGGTGCTGTCAGCTAAGGGTATGGTGTGCCTCAGTGAGGGCTGGTGGAAATGCTGCCTTGTAGCTGAGAGAGGCACTGACCAGCAGGTGCTGACAATGATGCTGTGTAGCAGCTGTCCAAAGCAATAGGGTCCTCAGGGTAAGCTCTGCCTCCCTGCTGACAACTTTGGTGCCTTGTAGGCTGTCCCCAGTTACTATGATGTGGCTCAAAGAAGGGAGCAGTTAGAGCCCTGCCATGCGTGGCGATGAGGCTCCACCACGATCCTTATAAAGGATCATCTCAAAAACAGTCTTTCTGCTGGGCATTGTTGCTCAGCATGAGATTCAGCCCTGTTTGAGATTTCACATGAGGGTGACTCCACCTCTCACCTGACCAAGATTGTGTGCCGCCTGAGCCATCCTTCCTGCTACGAGTCAGCAGGATCTATGCTGCAGCTCTGAGAAGTGATGGGTGAGGGACCCTGGTACCTGGTTGATAGCCAGGCTCCCAAGATGTGGCTGTCACAAGCACCGTCTCTGTGCTGCAGTATATGGTGTACACTTAAGCACTGATGGTCAGTGCATTAGAGTTCCAGCCTCACAGGCTCAGAAGGCCCAGTCCCTGCCTCCCATGTAACAAAGAATGTGTCCATACCTGCAGTCCTCTCAAACAATGTGTCAGCAGAAGGGTGACTCAGTGTGCCACTGCCTTGCTTCCAGCAGAGGTAGTTTCCCCTTTGTTGTCACTCTGTCTAATCTTACAACCCTACGCCAGATCTTGGGGCTCACAGAATGTCCACTCTGCCCTGATCAGTTATTGTTCCAGGGCTTCGTTCTCAGAGGGAATCAGGGAGACATGTATGTAGTCTGCCATCTTGGCTCCACTCCCCGGGATTGAATTTTTAAAAATGCCTTATTCACATTCCTGGAAACCTGAGAAGATGGTGGGTTAGAATCCTAAAAACTGTCTTAACATCTCAATTCAGGCTGGCCAGTTTTATGGACGAGTTTAGGGAAGGTAAGAGAGCAGGTAAGGGTTTGAGGCATGAAGGTGTTTTAGAGATGGCAAAGTTGGTAAAGAAACATAGCTCCTTTGTTTTAACCACCAAGGAAGAACAGACAAACTAGCATGTCTTTTTGACCTGCAGAGATCTTCTCTGCACCAGGCAGCTCCCAGACTCAGGAGAAGGAGAGTGAGCTGTAACCCTGAAGATGGTGAGAAGAGACCTGGCAGCAGGGGTTAGTATGGTGGGCTTCCCGGCCCACAAATAGAGAAAAGTGTATGCCTTTGGAGAGACTGTGGGCCAGTGACAGGCGTGGCTGGGAAGAAGCTCTACTGATAGAAGTGTAATCAGAAATTTGTCTCTTGGTTCTTATCTTAAGCATAAGGAAGATTTCAAACCAGGAGACATGTACACACAAAGAGCTAAGCATGGGAAGAATTTTAATTGGAGGTAGTGCACTTGACAAGGACTGCCAAGTGGGTTTTTCAGGGAAAAGATCTGAGAGCCTAATTTCTTTTTTCCTCTGGGTGGGGGTTACCCTTCCCTGTGGAATTTTTGGTCCTTTTTGCTCATTAGTGCCTTAGGTAGGAAGTTGTTGATCCTTTGTCCTCTTTGGTAGGCAAATGCTGGCTCTTTGTTTGCTCTGGTCATCAGTGCTTTCTGATTCTTTTTGGGGTTGTGAATGTTGGCGTATTTTTTTGTATTCTAATAAACCTAGTAGTTGTGAGAATGGTCTGTGAGTTCTGTGTGGCCATTGCAATGAATTACTGAACCCAGCAGAGAAGTAGACAGTGCTTTGGGAGGGATGATTAGTGTCAGAATTCGTAAAGATGGCTGAGAGAGGTGGGCATGTTTGACCTCCACCTCATAGAAATCAGACTTAAGCTATTGATCTTCTTTTTCCTTCTCTCTTGTGATGGTACTTGACTGGCTTGTGAATTTAAAGGAAGTCAGACATCACCCCCCATGCTGTTTTTACAGTGAGATAAAAAATTCACTAGAACAGCTCAACAGTAGATTTCAGCAGGTAGATGAAAGAACAAGTAAACTTAAAGATAGTGCTAACTGAAATAAGTCAAACACAGAAAAGCAAATACTGTATAATCTTGTTTATTTAAGAACACAAGAATAGATGTGTATGTGAAGACCAGTGTTCACTGGTGGTTACCAGGGATGAGAGGAGGACAAATAACTCTGTAGATCATAAGTACTTGTTTTTTTCGGTGGTGGGAAAAGTAACACCACATGTGGGTGTAATGAGCACAGCATAACCAGTGTAAATGATGACATTACGAAGTTTCCGAGAGAGAAGACTAGCTGTGCTAAAAAATATGACATATATAATTTGGTAATAATACAAAAAACAAAACATGGGTGTATCGTTACATACAAGGACTGCCAATTAAGTTCATGAACTCATCCTAGAAAAAGTCCTACATACCTCGTGACTGAATATCACTATGGTCACCTTTGAGATACTCCTTTAGGGAAGCTATGCATCAATGCCAATGCCTAGTCCACCCTTCAAAGCAATTTTGGAACTCTTTTTCTGGATGGCCATCAGAGCAGCTGTGTTTTTACCTTTGATGTTCTGAATGTCATTCTTTCAATATTTCCTTTATCTTTGGTTAAAGCAAAAAAGTCATTGGTGGCCAGATGAGGTTAGTAGGTAGGCTGTTCAAATGCAGTTATTTGTTTACCTGCCTAAAAACTCCCCCATAGACAACTATACAATTAAGTTCGTGAACTTGGTACCGTTTCACCACGCGCAATGGCGGTTCCAGAAGGAGTTCCAAAATTGCTTTAAAGGGTAGACTAGGCTCTGGCATTGGTGCATAGCTTCCCAAGGGTGTAATTTGAAGATAACTGTAGTAATATTCAGCAATGAGGTATATAGCACTCAGAACAACTAAGTTCGCAGACTTTATTGTTAGACCTCATATGTATGTGTATATTCATGTTTGAGTAGCCACCAGTGTGCGTGCATGTGTGTACAGATAGAAATATCTGTGTGTGCATACATACACATGTATTTGTATAGAGGACACAGTTACAGATATTTTTCAAATATAATCAAATATCTGGTAGGATTGGTTTCCTGAGTTTGAGGCCTAAGACCTTAGTCTTATGGCCCTTTCAGTCAGTTGGCATAATATAGTTCATAACGGTCACGTTCTGCATCCTAGTGAGGGGAGTAGTGTTTGGGATCTTAAAAGCTTGCAAGCAGCCATCTGAGGCACAACTGTTAGTTTGTACTTTTTAGGAGCAAAGGAGAAAGAAGAAAAGCAAAGTGCCAGAGGAAAAACTAGTTTAAGGGCTAATAGCCTATAGGAGCCACAGCCACATCTATCCTGAATCTAGAATAACTAAAAGGTGCTCAGCTGCCACTACCACCTGTTCTGACTAGGGCCTCTGTAGATGGACCCTGATATAATGGGAGAAAAAAGCAACGACAGAACTCAAATTCTTAAAAACTCCAGACTTATTGGACCAAATGAGACTAGAGGGCTCCCTGAGACTATTGCACCTTGAATGGGAACTTTCCCCTGAGGTCATCTTTTAGCAAAGCAGCAATACTGAGTGTGGTGATTTATTCGAAAACCATCTATGTGAGACAGAAAATTAAAGTGAGTGCACTGATTGGGAAAAAATAGGATCGTGAAATATGTCAGGGGAACATATGGGCAGATAATTAGGAAGCTGGGGACATTGAGTTCCTAAATTCTTTGGAATCACTGCTGCCAACAGAGCTACCTCTTTTACTCCTATCTGAAGAGATTGCTCCATCTATGTGTGCTAAGCCACTCTCCCTAGTAAAATTATTATCCCTTCCATCCCCAACTGATAAGATTACCCCAGCTGTGCCCGAGGGTCACCTATCACAAGGGGGAGTCCCTAGGGTATCACCTCAGACAAATGACTTGTGAGACATTGCTGAATGTTTACAGGATCCAACTCCACCATACATTTTTGGTTTGAAACCTATACCTAGATTTAATTTCCAGCGAACCATAAGAGGTAAAATACAAAGTGTGACCAAGGAGGAGGTACCAAACCCACTGCCACTGAGTCGAATCTGACTCCTAGCGACCCTAGAAGTCAGAGTAGAACTGCTTCATGGAGTTTCCAAGGAGCACTTGGTTGATTTGAACTGTTGCACTTGATTAGCAGATGTAGCACTTAACCCACTATGCCACCAGGGTTTCCAAGGGAGATGTACACACTTCAAAAGAGCTGCTTGATATTTTTAATATATGCAGACAGCAATCTGGTGAAAATAGTTGGCAGTGGCTATAAAGTATGTCATATAGGGTTGCTAGGAACATACAGTTGAATTAGTCTGAGTTTATTGATACAGGCTCAGTAAGCACAGATTCTTCATTCAGTATTTCAGCTAGAGAGCTTAGGAAAGGATCCAGTTATTTGGTTGGGTTGCTGAAGCATGGATTACACAATGGCCTGTGCTAAATCAAGTTGAAGTACCAGACCTGCCTTGATGCACTGTAGAAGAAGATATCTAAAGGCTTAGGGAAATTGGCATGCTAGAGTGGATTGATTTATCAAGTTAGACCCACAGACCCACACAGGGAGTGGCCAGAGGGAATACCTTTGCCACAATGATGAAGAATAAATTTATGAAGGGAGCCCCAGCCTCCTTGAAGACTACTGTAGTTGGTGTTTTATGTGAGAGTCAACAAAGGGAAATGCCCTACCAAAATTAAGACACCTCACTGCGAGGTCCAGCAATTAAGTTCATGAACTTGTCACTGTGCAGTTATGTTCACAGCACAGTACAAACAACTTGATGAGGTTTCATAACCTTTGTATATCAGTGTCTCACAGCTGTGCTCTTGTCGATGTGTGGTGGTGTATGCTGGAGTGGCATTCATAATTGTGTATTTTTGTATGCCATTGCAAGGAACAAACATTGAATTTATTGTTAAACTTGGCAAGAGTGGTCGTTAAATCAGGAACATGTTAACCCAAGTTTATGGAGATAATGCCATGAAGAAAACTGCAATGTACAAATGAATTAAATATTTTCCTGAAGGGAGAGAAAGCATCATTTTGATGAAGAGAGGTCAGGGTGGCCAGTAACAAGCAGAACTGACAAAAATATTGCAAAAATTTATCAAATTGTGCATCAGAATTGTTCATTGTGAGAAACATAGCAGACCAAGTAAACACTGGTTGAGAAATAGTTAGAAAAATCTTAACTGAAAATCTTGGCATGAGAAAGGTATGTGCAAGATTGGTTCTGAAGGAGCTCACTGATGAACAAAAGCAAAGGAGAGCTGCAGTTTGCCAAGACTTTTTGGAGAGGCAAGACAATGTATTGGGCTGTGTTATCTCTAGTGATGAAACATGGGTGTGCCAATATGACCTTGAAACAAAGTGTCAACGTGTGCAATGGAAGTCAGCCCAGTTCCCATGATTAAAAATGTTCCGTCAGCCCCAATCAAGAGTCAAAATGATGTTGCTAACTTTTTTGATATCAGAAGGATTGTTTATTATGAACTTCTATCAACTGTACAGTTAACCAAGTTTACTATTTGGAAGTGCTAAAAAGTTAGACAAAAATGACCTGAACTTTTGTCAACAACTGCATCGAGACAGTGCACAAGCTTACATGGCACTGTCTGTGAGGGAGTTTTTAGCCAGTAAACAAATAACTGTATTGGAACACCATCCCTACTCATCTGACCTGGCTCCCAATGACTTTTTTTGGTTACCTGAAGATAAAGGAAATATTGAAAAGAAGACATTTTGATGACATTGAAGACATCAAAGGTAATAACAATGACAGCACTCATGGCCATTCCAGGAAAAGAATTCTGAAGTTGCCTTGAAGTGGGACTAGGTGCTGGCTTTGGTGCATAGCTTCCCAAGGGGAGTACTTCAGAGGTGACTGTAGTGATATTCAGCAATGAGGTATGTAGCACTTTTTCTAGGCTGAGTTGACAAACTTAATTGGCAGTCCTGGTATAGTTATCTTCTTCCTCCCTTAATTTTAAAATACAAGAAGTAAACAGGGTTAGTGCATTTCCTTCAGTTGTATGTATGTTAGCTGCATCGTGTTAGGCACAAGTAAAAAAAGTAAGTTTGGTTTTGAGAAAACATCAAGGGATGTTTCTTTTTTAATGTAAGAGATTATCTCAGGGCAGTAGTTTCAGGAGTTTATGCAGCCCCCTTAACAGTGCATGAGAATTTGTAATTCTTTTCTACATTTTTATCAGGATATTCTATAGAATGTTTCTTCAAATATTAAAAAATGGTGGCCAAGCACCATCTAGTTCTTCTCGACTGATGGCAGAAGAGGCAGGTGCGCATGGAGGAAATTAGCTGTACCTCCCGTGTTCTTCTCTTATTTTTGACTGTCCCTTTTGTTCTCTTGCTCCAAGTGAATAGAGACCCATTTTGATACTGTGGATGGTCTCTTTCAAGATTTTACAACCCTTGGCACAGTCCATTTAACCAGCAGTAGAACAGAAGAAAAAAAGACAGTATCTGTCCAGTTTACTGGAATGTCCTTTGAGACCATGACCCTGGACCTCCAAACCAAGAAATAAAATCCCGTGAGGTATTTGGTTGCACATAGGCAGCCTCAGCTGCTACTCCTTTTTTGTCATTATTGTAAATGTATCTGTTACACAGCTTTTGCCAGTTCAACTTTTTTCATGTGTACTGTGTATTAACAACACCTGTGATAATCAGCTGTGCAACCCTACTCTTAATCGGTGTGATTTATCCATCTCTGTAAAACCGAGTATTCCATAAACAGTAACTCCATCTTTTTTTCCTGTCCACCTCTGCTAACCACTAATAGAGTTTATTCTCTATGTATTTGCCTTTCTTGTCTTTTTGCAGAAGCCAAGCCAGCCAAGAAGGGAGGTCTTAAAATATTTGTCTTTTTGTCATTGACTTATTTCACTCAGCATAATGACTGTCAGCTCCATTCATATTGTAGCATGTATCAAGACTTCATTTCTCCTGCTGTCGAGTAGTAGTCCTTTGCATGTATACACTGTATTTTGTTTATGATTTATCTGTTGATAGGCATTTAGGTGGTTTCCACCATGTGGCTGTTGTAAATAGTGTTGTAATGAACATTACTGTATATCCTTTTTTTTTTTTTTTTTGGTAATTTGAATCTTCTCTGATTTTTTAGTTTATGTGACTAAAGATTTGTCAGTTTTGTTTGTGTTTTCAAAGAATCAACGTTTGGTTCCATTTACTTTTTGTTTCTATTCTCTGTTTTGTTTATCTCTAATATAATCTTTATTATTTTCTTTTTTCTGCTGGCTTCAAGTTTAGTTTGTTCTTGTTTTTCTAGCCCCTTAAGGTATAATGTTAGGTTACTGATACATAACTTTTTTCCTTGTGCTCATATTTGTACTTATCAAGTTACCTATGAACACTGCTTTTGCTGACTTGTTTTGGCATGTTGTGTTTCATTTTCAATTATCTGTAGGTATTTCTTAATTTCTGTAGTGATTTCTTTAACTCATTTAAAAGTGTGTTGTTTAAAATATACATATTTGTTAATGTTTCCATTTTTCCTTCATTACTGAATCTTAGTTTTTTTCCGTTGTTGTTGGAGGTTATACTTGTATGACTTCAGCGTTTTCAAGTTTATTGAGACTTTATTTTTGTCTAACATAATTATTTCCTGGAAATTGTTCCAACTGCACTTGAGAAGAATGTGTTTACTGTTGTTTGGTGGAGTGTTCTGTGTATGTGTTAGTAAATGGTCTTCCAGTAAGGGTGTCCTGTTTTGGGCAGCTCATAGCAGCCATGTTTGTGAAGCTGTAGCGGCTATATTTACCACATTTTTTAAATTAGTCTTGAAAAGTAGACATAAAAAGTTACTCGGTTCCACAGTGCGTAGAAGTTATTAAAGTTTATTATCAAAACATTCTGTGTGTTAAATGAAATTCACAATGCGTGTAATCATTGCACCAGGAGAGCAGTTTGATGTTTAATCAGAAATTTTGAGACAGTTGCCAATCAGACAATGTGTGTGCATCAAGGAACCACATAGTCTAATGAAGGATATCACCACTGTTCATTAGAGTGGAAACGAGGATCCATTTCAGTCAGTTTCTTGATGAACATAAGAACTGGCCTTTCTCAACCATGATTTTGCATGTGAACTTGAAGCTTTACACTTCAAAATTCTTTTAACTCAAGAACTGAAGTCCAATGACCATAGATTATGCTGTACATGTGCTGACTGGGCTCTGGAGCAATTGGAAGTTGACCCTGCTTTTGGCCTAAAAGTCATCTTCAGCAGTGAGACCCATTTTGGGATGAATGGTTTTGTTAACAGACAAAACTGTTGCATTTGAACATGAGAATAAAAAGAGGTGCTTCCTGAGATATCTACTAAAAGACTGCAATTGATGGTCCAGGGGCCTTGGGGTTACCCGGGAAGCTTGGCCCCTGGCCCTGATGTGGTCCCTGGCCTTGATGCTGCCCGTGGCCCTAAATCGTAATGGAGGTCAACTCTTCAGACAGGAATGGATTGGACTTGGCAAGAAGCAGTGACCATATCATCTGTGCACTTTATGGTTTCATGCGTCTATAGGATGTCATCCTGCTAACCTCTTACTGGAGGAGGGGGAGTGGGTGGAAAGGAGGGGATAGGAGATTATTAGGAGCGTATGACATGTATAGAACAGAGAGGAGGGGTGTGCTGTCACCGGGCAGGGAGAACAGTGGGAGCTGCACATAGGCGGGCATGCAAATTTATGTGGAATTGTACGTTTTCACTCAATCATAATTAAAAAAAAAAACAACTTAAAAAAAAAAAAACAAAAAACCAAAACTGTTGCACTTGGAGCAATGAGAATCCGATGGAGATTCAAGAACATCTGCTTGATCCCCAGAAAGTTACTTTTGGTATGGATTTTGGTCTGGTGGAATCATTGGCACTTGTTTTTTCCAAGACTAATGAGGAAAGGCTGTGACTGTCAATGGTGAAAGATACCAGACTATCATAACTTACCATTTCGGGCCCCCATACCGTGGCAGCCATTACCTGAAGTTCTTTTCCACACATGATGCCATCAAAGGCACTTTAAAATAATAAAACAATTAAAACTGTATCATTTACACAATTTGTTTTATTCAGATTCAAAGACATGACATCCTTTTTGGAAGTCCCTTTGGTAACTAGGATATGGAGCCCTGGCAGCATAGTGGTCAAGAGTGTGCCTGCTAACCAAAAGGCTGACAGAGCAAATCTACCAGCTGCTCCTTAGAAACCATACGGGACATTTGTACTCTGTCTTACAGAGTTGCTGTGAGTTAGAACTGACTCAGTGCCACCTAACTAACAACAACAACTGAATTAGGGTTTTGTGGAGTCCTCTATTTCCTTATTGATCTTTTATTCAGTTTTTCTATTGATAGAGGAAGAAAAAGCTTTTAAGAAGATACAACTTAAATTCCAGAAGGCCTGGGTGCAGGGCTTGTGAGGCTGTAAATGAGTGATTGTAAACAGCTGAAAACTGGCGGGAATGCATGACATCAGACTCTCAGAAAATGACAGGTGTGGCCTACTGAATGCACACCCAGGCCTACCTACTTTCCTCCTTGAAAGGTGAATTCACCTGAGGAGGTAGCCTTTGTTATATTGTTTAGATAAGAAGGCACCAGTTTACTTTGGGCGGAACTTCCAAAACCTTATTGGAATCAATGCCTGCTTTCTGCCTGATGCCTGAATTAGGATTGGGCCATCAGATACGAGCTTCTCCCCCACTCCCTGCCCCCTATAGAAATCCTGAGATAAGCTCAGTTTCTAAGGAGACGGTATAAGTCCAGATGCCTCTCTCCTGCTCCAGCCCAAGATGCTCTCCCCTGCCCTGAAATCCTTGATGAGCCCAGTTTCTAAGAAGAGGGTAGCTTCTGCCCATGTAGCTTAATACTAACTGCTTATCTAGTGCCTCTTTTAAGTATGCTGGACCAATAGAAATGCAATATGAAAATCTGTATACCTGTAACTGTCAATTAAGAGAATATATGGAAATTCCTTTGTCTGCTTTCTTGGAAAAACATATAAATAGATATGTCTGATAACAGAACATAGTGCATGGCTATTTTTTGGACTTGAGTCCGTCTGCAGCACTGCTAGCTAATAAACAGCCTCTTCCTCTACAAACAAGATGGTGTTCGAGATGGTGTTTTCTGCTCCGTGGGCTGAACTTATCTTTTTCCTGTACACTATCAATAATGAAAGTCTGTTATTGTAGTCTTCTGTCTTTGTTATAGAACTGTTTCTACCTTTTTTCTATCTGATTTTGTTATGTATATTTTAGTACTCTTATTATATGTATATAGACTTGTAATTACTATACGTTCTTGACAGATTTATCAATATAAAACATCCTTAGGTCTGGTAAACTTCTATTTTTTAAAGTTAAAATCTGTGTTAATAATTGTGTAGCCACTGGTCTTAGTCACAGTTCTCTAGAGAACCAGTTTTGTATATACATATGTATATGTGTGTGTTTGTGTTGTTGTCAGGTGCCGTCCAGTGTGTTCTAACTCATAACAACCCTATGTATGACAGAATGAAACACTTCTGGGTCCTGTGCTATCCTCGGCGTCACTGCTATGCATAAGCCCATTGTTATAGCAGCTGAGTCAGACTGTCTCATTGAGGGTCTGCCTCTTTTGCTGACCCTCCACTTTACCAAGCAAGATGTCCTTCTCCAGGGACATGTCCAAAGTATGTGAGATGTTGTCTAATCATCTTTTCTTCTAAGGAGCATTCTGGTTCTGTTGCTTCCAAGACAGATTTGTTGGTGCTTTTGACAGTTCATGGTATATTTCAACATTCTGCAACACCACAAATTCAAAGGAGTCAGGTCTTTGGTCTTCCTTATTCATCACTCAGCTTTCCCATGCATAGTAAGTGATTGAAAACACCATGGCTTGGGTAAGGTCCACTGTAGTCTCCAAATGACACCTTTGCTTTTTAGCACTTTCTAAGTAAGTCTTCTGTAGCACATTTGCCCAGCACACACTGCCTCTTTTGATATCTTGACTGCTGGTTCCATGGGGTGTAGATTGTGGATCCAGGTAAAATTAAATCCTTGACAACTTGCTGTTTTCCCTATTTATCGTGATGTTGCTTATCAGCTTAGTTGTGAGGATTTTTATTTTTTTGTGTTGAGATGTAATCCATACTGAAGGCTGTGGTTTTTGGTATTTGTCAGTAAGTGATTCACATCTGCTTCATTTTCAGCAAGCAAGGTTGTGTTGTCTGTATAACGCAAGTTGTTAAGGAGTCTTCCTCCAGTCCTGATGTCCTGTTCTTCATATAGTCCAGCTTCTTGGATTATTTGCTCAGCATGCCAGTTGAATAGGTATGATAGAAGGGTACAACTCTGACACACACTTTTCCTAACTTTAAACCATGCAGTGTCTGTTTGTTCTGTTCATATGACTGCCTTTTGATCTATGTACAGGTTCTTGTCAAGCACAGTTAAGTGTTCAGGAATTTCCATACTTTGCCGTGTTATTCATAATTTGTTATGATCCACATAGTCAAATGCCTTTGCATAGTCAATAAAATCCAGGTAAACATCTTTCTGGTGTACTCTGCTTTCAGCCTGGATTCATCTGATATCTGCTGCAATGTCCCTAGTTCTATGTCCTCTTCTGCATCTGGCTTGAATTTCAGTGCCCTCTCAGTAAACTACTGTAGCTGCTGTTCAAAGATTTTCAGCAAAATTTTACTTGCATGTGATAGTAATGCCACTACTGAATAATTTCCATGTTTGATGGGATCACCTTTTTTGGGAATAGGTATAAATATAGATCTCTTCCAGTTGGTTGGCCAGGTAACTGTCTTCATATTTCTTGGAATACATGATTGAGTACTTCCAGTCCTGCATCAGTTTGTTGAAACTTCTCAATTGACATTCTGTGGATTCCTGGAGTCTTGTTTTATACCTGTGTCTTCAGTGCAGTTTGTGAGTGTGTATATGTGTGTGTATGTGTTTGTGTGCTCATCTGTGTATTTGTAAATATACAGAGGGATTGACTGATTTACTTGAAGCACTTGGCTCACACAATGGTGGGGGCTTGGCAAATCCAAAATCTGTAGGTCTGGTTGACAGTCTGAAGACTTCTGCTCGCTTGCATGATTGTGGGTGACTGGCAGATCCAAAATGTGTAGGTCAAGTGTCAGGTTGGAGACTTCTGAAGGCTTGAATCCTAAGATGTAAGGTCATGCCAAGCAGCATGAAGAGTATAGAGTGATGAGAGAGAGATTTGCTGCCATGTCATGTCATGTCATGTCATGTATCAATTATATATCATATGGGCTAGAGGCAGAACACAGCCTATGGAAACTTCTTTTTGTTTTTTAATTGATTACATTACATTAGATTATGTAATGGAAGGTAACTACGTTATATTACACTGCATTATGAAATAGCATCTAGACTAGTATTTGGCCAGACAACTGGGATTCGTATCATTGCCATGTTGATGCATACAGTTAGCCATCACTGTCCACCTTTTGTTAATACCCATACATATCTCTTTAAATCAGATATGAATAGATCCTTCATCAAAGAAGACATTTAAGCAGCTAACAGATAACATGATAAGATGTTATCTTATCTCCAGTTCATGATCATTAGCCATTAGTGAAGTGCCACTTAAAACCACCTCAGTCCAACAAGGCTGGTAGTAATTAAAAAAAACACAAAGTAATACATGTTGGAGAAGCTGTAGAGAGACTAGAACGTTTATACACTGCTAGTGATAATGTAACTCTTTGGCAGTGATAATGTAAAATGGTACAACCACTTTGGAAATCAATTTGGAACATTGTTGAAAATGCTAGTAATACCATACAATCCAGCACTCCCACTTTTTTTATCCTAGAGAAATAAAGGGCTACCATACAAATAGATACATGCATGCTGATGTTCATCACATCACTGTTTACAGTAGCAAAAAGGTGGAATCAACCTAGGTGCCCACAGATAGAGGAATGGATAAACAAACTCTGGTATTTTTACACAATGGAATATTATGCAATGATAAAGAATAATGCTGAATTTGGGAAATATCTCATGAAATGGGAGAATCTGGAAGGTGTTATGCTGAGGGAAATTAGTCAATCACAAAAGGATGAATACTGTATGAGACCACCATTATAAGGACTCAAGCATTGGTTTAAACACAAAAGAAAATGTTGTTTGATGGTTTAAAGGTGGGATGGAAGGGGGAGGGGTATTCACTAATTAGATAATTGACAACAATTATTTTAGACGAGGGAAGAGAGCACACATAGCATAGATGTCAGCACAAATGGACTAAACCCAAGGTTTAGAAGCATTCTAAGTAAAACTACACCCTCGGAGACAGAGTACCAGGGTCAGGGGTCTGGGGACCATAGTTTCAGGAGATGTCTAGGTCAACTGGGCACAACAAAATTTTTTATGTAAACTTTCACTTCTCACTTTGATGAAGGGTGTCTGGGGTTTTAAAAACATGGAAGTGGCCATCTAAGAAGCATTAAATGGCCTCAGCCTACCAGGAGCACAGGAGAAAGAAGAGCATCAATTATGTAGAGAAAGTGCAAGCCCAAGAGACAGAAAGGGCCATGTAAATCAGAGACTATATCAACATGAGACCAGAAGAATTGTATGGTGCCCAGCCATCACCAAAGTTTGCTCTTAAAGTCTCTGTGGAGTGTGAGAAATGTGAGGTGCAGAACTCAAACTCCAGTAAAAACAAAAACAACAGACTTGATGTCTGACAGACTGGAGGGCCCCAGGAAGACATGGCCCTCTGACTCTGTTAACCTAGAATTGAAACCATTTGAAAGCTAGCTCTTAAAACAGAGATTGAACTGGTCTGTCGGACATAATATGATACTTGTGAAGAGTTTGTTACTTGGCTTGGGCAGATACAGGAGACTAACTGGGCAGCTCCTATTTGAAAGTGAGAGCAAACAACAGAGGGGCACAGGAGCTGGTTAAATGAACATGTGAAATACGAGTTGGTGGGAAAGAGTGTGCTGTCACAATGTGAGGAGAGTACCTAGGGTCACATGGCAAAGTGTAAGTTTTTGTATGAGAAATTCAGTGTAATTGTAAACTTTCACTTAAAAGGCAACAAAAAAGAAACAAAAATTTATTTTAAAATAATATATCCACATAAATGCAGTGACAAAGTCATACATCTCATTAGCGTTCTACAGCCAAGATACAACTGAAAATGCACAAACCTCTTTTACAGCTTATATTTTATGGTAAGTGTCTTAGGCTGGGTTCTCCAGGATAACAAAACCAGTAACACATGTAATATGTGTAGAGAAAGATTTATATGAAGGAAACAGCTCACACAATTGTAGAAGCGGAAATGTCCCAAGTCCTGGATCAGAGTAAAAGCTTCATGCAGCTGGGAAGCTGGCCAAACCAAAGTCAGCAGGTCAGAGATTACAGTTCTGGCTCCAGCCCAAGGTTAGTGAATCGCAAGATGCTGGCTGAGACTGCAAGGTTTCTGCTATTGACAGAGCTGCAGGGGCTGGCAAACCCAGGATCAGCAGATCAGGGAATAGGTCTCTTACTTGCAGACTGTGAGGGTCAGTGAATTCCAGAGCTGCTAGCTCAAGTCCCGCAAACCAGATGTAAAAAAGGCAAGGGAGCAGGGGCTGCTGGCAACAGGAGCAGATAGAAGTAGGTGGCAGGAGGCAGGCGAAATGAGGGCTTATGGGGCAGTGAGCCACCAGAGGTCTAGTCCCTGCCACTTTATATAGCTGCCAAAACATTGAGAATCATAGTCCAGCCAAGTTGACACACAGTCTTAACTATCACAGTAATAGGATAGAAGGAGAAAAAAGCAAAGATATTTGATGTGTGTATACATAGACACTAAAAAGTATTCTAACAAAACAAAGAATAAATTACAATTCTTTATTTCTACAAATGTCTGCTGGTGAATGTAACTACACTTTCCCACTACCTATTCCATGTTCCCTTCAGTTTCAGAAAACACTTCAGCCAGACTTGTTTTTTATCACTGGTGGAATGACTCAAAACTTTATGCCTGAATTATTTGTACTTTTCTGCTGATTTTAATGCTAAGCCATGGTACTACTAAGAAATACTCTAAGTGTTCTTCTGTAGTCCAGAGACACTCTTCCTTACTTCTGTTGTGTAATCAGGGTCAATCACACCAACCACTATGGTAACCTCCTCTTGGCTGTTGAGGCGTGTGGTGTCCAAATCAGTCTGGTGGCATTCTTTCAGTTCAATGGAATTATGAGTGCCTCCTCGTGGCTACATTCCTCCCTGTGAAGCTAAGACCTCTACACCAGCATAGTGTGGGTCATAGAGGCAGAAAGCAAATATTTTGTGAGTGGATCATTAGTGGGAATAATGAGTAATGTCAGTGTAATTTCTACCCCATGATTCTTGGACTGTTCAATCTAGGTTAGTGGGAGAAACTGCAGCATATGTTGGACTGTGATTTAGAGGAAGAATCCAAATAGGCTGACTAGCACATATACCTCCTTTTTAGTTGTAGGAGATGCCAGATGCAACAACTTATCCTTTATCTGAGAAGGAATATGTGTTTGTGCCCCGTACCATTAGACCCCTAGAAATTTCAATAGGTGAAAAGTCCCTGGATTTTTGTCAAGTTTGTTTTCCACTTGACATCCAGATGTCTCACCAACAGTTCTAAGATAGTTGCTACTTGTTGGTCACTAGGTCTATTCACCCTAATGTCATCAATATAATGATCCCATGTGATGCCTTGTGTAAGGGAAAGGTGATCAAGGTCCCTGTTAACTAAATTATGAGAGAATGCTATAGAGGACTGTGAAGGTGTAATGTTGCCCTTGCCAGCTAAAGCAAACTACTTCTGGTGGCCTTTACTAACTAGAATCAAGACAAGGTCATTTGTGAAATAAATTGCTGCATAGCAGGTATCAGGAGATGTATTAATTTGCTGAAACAATGAAACTACATGTGAAATAGTAGCTTAAATTTGAGTCATTGCTTGGTTAAATTTAAGTTAACCCACTGTCATTCTCCAAGATCCATCATTTTTCTGCACAGGCCAGATGGGTAAGTTGAATGTAGATGCATTAGCAGTCACCTTCCCTGTATCCTTGAGGTCCTTAATGCTGGCATTAATCTGTCCAGTCTCTCCAGGAATGTGGTACTACTTTTGGTTTACTATTTTCCTACTTAAAGACAGTTCTAGTGACTTCCACTTAGCTTTTACTATAATATCTCTCACTGCATGTATCAGAGATTCAGTGTGGGGATTCCACCAGGTGCTAAGTATGTCCATAAAAATTTTGCATTTTTGAACTAGAGAAGTCATTACAGGTAGGTTTGCAGATCAAATGGACTCACTGTTAGATGGACCTTAGCTAAAATTCCACTGATAACCTGACTGCCATATGCTACTACTCAGGTTGGTGGACCACAGCGATTTTTTAGATCTTAGTGTCATTTCAGAGCTAGTATCCAACAGTCATCCAAAAGTATGATTATTTCCTTTTCTTAATGAATAGTCACCCTGTCAAAAGACTACAGATCTCTTTGGAAAGACTGAAGATAGACGAATAGTATACATTTTAGGCAGTGTAGTAGGTACGTTCTTCTTCAAGGGGACTTGATCTCCCTTTCATTTAAACAGTTGTGGGTCTATAAATTGTCTCAAGTCTGGGAAATCATTTAGGGACTGTGAGGTGCACTGAATTCCATTTTGTTGTTTTTTTGCCCTTGGTTTTTGGAAAAATAATATAGGAAGTTTGTCAAGTTGTTTTGCCACCTGGATGATTTGTTACTTTTGTCCTTTCTGGCTTGGTAATTTACAAGGCCTGGCCCCTTAGCATTTCCATGGAGTGCCTTGTGGAGACAAATACAAAAAAAAAAACCAAACCAGACCCACCTCCTGAGTCGAGTCCGACTCCTTAGCAGCCCTAGAGGTCAGAATAGAACTGCCTCATAGAGTTTCCAAGGAGCACCTGGTGGATTTGAACTCCTAACCTTTTGGTTAACAGAAGTAGCACATAACCCACTACACCATCAGGGTGGAGACAAATAGTCAGCTTAAATAGAGGCACTAGCATGGAGCACAGCTGAAATAAACAAAGTTTATCTGAGAAGCAGAGCTATCCTGAACCTTCCTGTTAGGAGCTAGACCTGTCAGCAAGAGGGGCAAGAGCAGAGATGTCCTGATGCTGCTAGTTGAGAGGTGGCCTGGTCAGTAATGAGAGCTGGAATAGATGTGTAGTCTATAGCTCGAGAAATAACTACAAGATAGATTTGAGATCTACTGTACCTACTGTTACATGGACCTGAGCTGTTTCTCTTCTAGGAACATGCTGTTTGAAAGCTGGAGCAATCAGTGGTGAGAGCAAAGCCATCTCTAAGAGAGAGATGCAAAGAGAGTGGCAGCTTGGAGTCTGACATCTAAAGCCAAAATGTACCCACTGGCACTAGAGTAACACAGGGCCTGACATCTTTGAATTTGCTGCAGAAGAAGTATTGCAGGGCTACCTGGCTCAAAGTTTCTTCATTGAAAGTTTTCTGGTTGGTGAGAATGAACAGGTGTTCTCAGAAGAGTGAATGGTTCCTTGGAGATAGAAGAACTTTGCCTGGTGGCCCTTGTCCTAGACTTCACCCTTTGCGTTTCTTTTCTTCATTTATGTTGTTCTCAGTTTCTATCCTTCTCTGTTATGTTAAAAGCTAATATTGTAGGTGTGGTGATTTGGTGAGCTTTGTGGACATTGAAATGAGTTACTGAATGCAATAGGGAAAGAAAGTGCCATGGGGAAAGCAGTTGGTAGTCAATGGAGAAGTGGAAAAACGGGGATATGCTTGACCTCTGCTTCACAGGATCCAGTTTTATGTTGATTCTTCTAATCAAAGTTAATGTGAATCAGTTTGGTGATTTGAGTTGGATGTCACTTGACCTAGAACTATCCCATTTATCCAGGTCAATACATATTTAGTCAGTTTCCTATCTGTTTCACTTCTAGGAATATATAACCAGCTTGCCAACACCATTAAGTCTGTGCAAGTCAGGCTATTATGATCACTGCTTTGACTCTACTATCCATTATGGTAACCAACCACCTCCTCCTTGTCTTTGGTAATTAAATCCTTCCACATGGCTCCTGCTTCCCCGGTTCCATTGTAGTTAGGCTATCCAAATCAAAATTCACTAAAGTACTCCTCTTAGGAAGCTGTGCACTAGTGCCAGCGCCTAACCCACCCTTCAAAGCAATTTTGAAACTCTTTTTGGAATGGCCGTTGTGTATGGTGGCATGATGGCATGGTGGCATGGTGACAAGTTCACAAACTTAATTGTGTAGTTGTCTGTGATGCAGTTTTTAGCCAGTAGACAAACAACTGTATTGGAACACCCTACCTACTCACCTGATCTGGCCCTCAGTGGTTTTTTCTTTTTCCGGAGATAGTGGAACTATTGAAAGGAAGACAATTTGATGACATTAAGGACATCATTAGTAATATGGTGACAGCTGTGATGGCCATTCCAGAAAAAGAGTTCCAAAATTGGTTTGAAGGATGGACTAGGCACTGGCGTCGGTACATAGCTTCCCAAGGGAGTATTTCCAAGGTGACCATAGTAATTAATACTCAGCAATAAGGTATGTAGCAGTTTTTGAGGATGAAAACTCATTGAACTTAATTGACAGTCCTCGTATGGGAAAAAGTGATCATATGTCACTCTTTATGAATGCTGAGACTCCCTTCCCAATTCCTTATAGTAGTGGTGAAAGTTATGTCTTCTGGGCATTCCCAGGGTGGTTGGGTGGGTCTAATGTGATAAATCCACATATCAACCTCACTAAGCTTTTGAATATCTTCTACAGTGCATCATGGCAGTTTTGGCATTTCAGATTCTTGTAGTGTAGGCCATGTTTTGTTCACCTTTCAACTGACCAAACACCAAAGAAACTGTTAGATTCATTTTTAACTTGTTTTGCTGAAATAATGAATGCAGAATCTCTGTTTAGTGGTCCCATGCCAATAAGTTTCTACTGATTCAGCTTTATCTTCCATCTGTTACCATGGATCTCTGAAGACCTTTGAGGGTGCGTGTCAGACCTGTGATAAAGAATTGCTCAGGGATGCAAGGCTGGTTCAACATCGGAAAAACAATTAGTGTTTTTTGTCAATTGATGCAGAAAAGGCATTTGACAAAGTTCAACATCCATTCATGCTTAAAACTCTCAGAAAAATAGGAATAAAAGGGAAATTCCTCAATATAATCAATAGCACCTATGCAAAGCCAACTGCTTTCATCATCCTGAATGGTGAAAGACTGAAAGAATTCCCTTTGAGAACAGGAACTAGACAAGGATGCCCGCTCTCACCACTTCTACTCAACATTGTCCTAAAAGTTCTAGCCAGAGCAATTAGACAAGACAAAGAAATAAAAGGCATCCGTATTGGCACTGAAGAAGTAAAGATTTCCCTCTTTGCAGATGATATGATTGTTTATACAGAGAATCCACAGAAATCCATAAGTAAACTATTAGAGCTAATAGAAGAATTCAGCAAAGTATTGGGATACAAGATAAACATAACTAAATCAGTGGGATTCCTTTATACCAACAATGAAATTATTAATGAAGAAATCAGCAAATCAATTCCATTTACTATAGCCCCCAAGAAGATAAAATACCTAGGAATAAATCTAACTAGAGAAATAAGAGATCTTTACAGACAAAACTACAAGACATTGCTACAAGAAACTAGGAGGGACTTATATAAGTGGAATAATCTGCCCTGCTCATGGATAGGAAGACTCAATATTGTGAAAATGTCTATTTTGCCCAAATCACTCTACTTATATAGTGCAATCCCAATACAAATTCCAATGACATTTTTAATCAGATGGAGAAACAAATTATCAGCTTTATTTGGAAAGAGAAGAAACCCCGAATAAGTAAAGCACTACTGAAAAAGGAGAACATGCTGGGAGGCCTCTCACTACCTGACTTTAAAACCTATTACACTGCCACAGTAGTCAAAACATCCTGGTACTGGTACAACAAGAGTCATATAGAACAATGGAACAAAGCAGAGACCCCAGAGATGCCACCATCCTCTTATGAACAGCTGATATTTGACAAAGGTCCTAAGATTTTGAACTGGGGTAAGAACAGTCTAACAAATGGTGCTGGCATAATTGGATATCCCTCTGCAAAAAACTGAAACCAGACCCATATTTCACACCTTATACAAAAATCAACTCAAATTGGATAAAAGACCTGAATATAAAAGCTTAAACGATAAAGCTCATCCAAGATAAGACAGGGTCAACAATGGACGTTTTAATATGCAATATAGACAGACTTCAAAATCTGACAAACAAAACACATTCATCAGAAGAGAAAACAGATAAATGGGAATTAATAAGAATCAAGCACTTCTGCTCATCCAAAGACTTCATCAAAAGAATTAAAAGACCACCTACAGAATGGGAAAAAATATTTGGCAACTCTGTGTCAGACTGATGCCTGATCTCCATAATCTGTAAGGGTCTACAAAATATCAATAAAAAAGAGACAAATCATCCAATTAAGCGATGGGCAAAGGAGATGGACAGACACTTCTCTAAAGAGGAGATCCAGGCAGTCAAAAAACACATGCAGACATGTTCACAATCATTAATTATTAAAGAAATTCAAATCAAAACGATAATGAGTTACTACCTCACCCCAACAAGATTGGCGATGATCCAAAAAACACAAAACAATAAATGTTGGAGAGGCTGTGGAGAGATTGGAACTCTCCTTCACTGTTGGTGGGATTGCAGAATGGTGCAACCTCTTTGGAAAGCAATTTGGCGTTACCTTAAAATCATCAATATAGATGTACCATTTGACCCAGTTATTCCTCTGCTCGGAATATATCCTACAAAATCAAGGCCATTCACACCAACTGCTGCATGCACACGAATGTTCATTGCAGCACAGTCCATGATAGCAAAAAGTTGGAATCAACCCAGATGCCCAACAACAGAAAACTGGATAGGTAAACTTTGGTATATGTACTCCATGGAGTACTATACACTGATAAAGAAGGATGATAGCAGGAAACATCTCTCAATTTGGTCTCAACTGGAGGACATTATATTGAGTGAAACTAGTCGGCGACAGAAGGACAATTGTTATATGAGACCCCTACAATAAAAACTTAAAAGCATACTCATACATAATAGAAAAGACTCTTTGATGGCTATGAGGGTCGGGAAGGTGGGAGGGCGGGAAGGCAAGGGTCGAGGGTTTAGATTAGATAATTGTTAGAAATTTGATTGGGTGAAATTGGTGACAATTCACATTAGTAAGAACATCAATATTAATGAGACTTAGACACAACTTGTGTACTCTTCCTCTCTTAACCCAATATTCTAAGCACAGAGTATGTACACTTTCATTTTTTTTATTTAATTGAAATAAATAAATAAATAAAACTTGGGGGGGAAAAAAAAAAGAATTGCTCAGGGAGACCTGGCTCACCCAAGAGAGAAATCTTCACTGGAAAATGAAAGCACGTAGTAGTGGGACAGCAGCAGACTGTATAGTACTCCAGCAGACTTGCCTCTGAGCAAGTTCAAGGTTGGGTGTTTATAACCCATCTAGGCCCAGGGTGTAGCTGAGGACAACAAATCAGTGATGAGGATCCGAAGTGTTTCCTGTTTGGGGTGGTAGCTGCCTGTCTGTTGGTTGTATGTGCATGCAGACTTCAAGGTGGTTCTTGCTGCAGGGGCTTCTGGGACCAGTAGCAGGAATTATTACAGGGTTTTGCTCATGGATAGTTTCTTGTTCCTTTGGTTGATTTTCAACAATATCAACGTTGTGGTTGTTGGAGAGAGGGCTTTCTTTGAGGGCACACATAACAGCTTTCAGATTCTTTATGTAGTGTGTAAGATGGGAGCTTGAAATCCTTAGTTCTTCCTCTTATTTCCTCATTTTTGGTCCAGTGAAAGTATGAATAATCAACCAATGTCGTACTCATCAGTTTGACAAAAAAGTTGTAAAGTATCAAATATACCACTCTAGGTCCCTGTTGGTTACTATTAGCACGGGATACCTTTTTCCATCCTTGTACTTTTAATGCTGTGTGTCCTATGTTTTTTGTTTGTTTATTTCTTGTAAACAAAGTATAGTTGGATTATATTTTTATTACCCATTCTCTCATTTCTTGTTTTTTGTTTGCGTAGCTTAATTCATTTACATTTATAATAATTAGGAATCAGAAAGGAAAATTGCTTATGTTTTGCAGTTTGTTTTTTATGTGTGTTACATATTTCCGACTCGACGGCACTTGGCTTGGCTACATATTTTTTATTCTTCAATTCCTTACTCATTTCTATTGTGTAGAGTAGATTTTTTGGAGTATCATCATTTCATTCTCTTCTGGTTTCCTTTTTCAGAATATTTTTAAACTGTTTTGTTAATGTTTGGAAACCATGGTGGTTTAGTGGTTAATCTATATCTGCTAACCAAAAGACAAGCAGTTCAAATCTGCCAGGTGTTCCTTGGAAACTCTGAATTGGAGTATTAATTCATAATATATAAGCCGAGCTGTTAGCCACTGTGCCACCGGGGCTTCTCATCTTTATTCACTGTGTGCTTATTGACATAGATTTTTAATATTTACTAAAACTAAAAATGCGGTAAATTGGCTTTTATATTGCCTTTAGTAATTACATTTTCCAGTTTTTTTTATTTTTTCCTATGGCTTTTATTTACCGTCTAGTGTCTTTTCATTTCAGACTGAAGGACTTCGTTAATCATCTCTTGCAGATATAGTTCTACTAGTAATGAACTCCTTTAGGTTTGTTTACCTCAGAATGTATTCTATTTTATTTCTGAAGGAAAGTTTTTTGAGGTTTGGAATTCCTACTTAGCAGTCTTTTTCACTCAGAACCTTAAGTAAGTTCTTCTGCTGCCTTTTGACCTCCATGGTTTCCAGTGAGACAGTTCTTACTGATGTTCTCTTGTGTGTCTACTCACTTCTGTCACTGGTGTCAAGATTCTCTTGTGGTTTATCTTTTAACAGTATCTCAGTGTGTATCTCTTTGGAATTCATTGATTTTCTTGAATGCGTGGATTAACCTTTTTTTTAATCCAATTTTGTAGAGTTTTGACTTCTTTCTTGAGATATTCTTTCTGCCTCCTTTTTCTCTTCTTTTAGATCTCTCATTATGGGCATGGAAACACTGGTGGCAGTGTTGAGCATCTACGTCTGCTAAACAAAAGCCTGGTGTTTGATTCCACCAGGCACTCCTTGGAAACTCTATGGGGGCAGTTCTGCCCTGTCTGTAGGGTTGCTGTGAGTTGGAATCGACTCAGTGGCAGTGAGTTTGGTGTTTTGAGGTTTGGTTTACACAGGAGATTTTCAGAATCTTTATTCCCTTAAAAGTCTTACTGTTTAGCTTTTTCTCTCCAGCTTTCAGTATAACTGTTGTTTGCTTTGGTTGTTATTTTTGCCTCAGGCAGAAGCCCCTGATGTATTTGGAGGTTTAATTTTTCTGTCTTTTTTTTTTTTATTATAACTGAGTGAAAATGTACATTCCCATATAAATTTGCATGCCCCCCTATATGCAGCTTCCACTGCTCTCCCTGCCCGGTGACAGCACACTGTTCCTCTCTGCTCCATACATGTCTCATCCTCTCAACAGTCTCCTTTCCCCCCCCTCCACCCACTCCCCTTTCTCTAGCCAGAGGTCAGCAGGATGACATCCTATAGATGCATAGAACCATAAAGTGCATTCAATATATAGTCACTCTGCATCGCCAAGTCGAATCCATTGCTGTCCGAAAAGTGGACCTTCGTTACCACCCATGGGCTAGGGCGGCATCAGTGCCAGGGGCCATGCTCCCAGGGGAGTCCCGAAACCGCTGGACCATCACTTGAGGTCTTTTAGTGGAGATCTCAGTGTGCACCCCTTTTTATTCTTGTGTTGCCAATGAGACTCAACTTAGTGAGCTCCATCGTGGCTATCACTGGTGGTGGCTGGGCACCATCCGGTTCTTCTGGTCCCAAGTCGATGTAGACACCCACTCACGTGGGTCTCTCTGTCTTCTGGGTTGTCATTTTGGTCCTTGGTGAGCATCTACTCCTGCTGAGTTGAGACCACTTGCTGTGCCCTCAGATGGTAGCTTGGCAGCTTTTAAGACCCTAGATGCCACTCACCAATGTGGGGTGCAGAGAGTCTTAGCAAAATGCTAGTTGTGCCAATTGGCCTCGATTTTACCTAAGAGCATGGCCCCCTGCCCTCCATCCCAGCTACTCTGTCCTTGCATTATTGGGTTAAGATGGAAGCAGTATTCAAGTTATGTTGAAGTCCACTTAATATTGTTCTTCTTTCTAATGTGTGCTGTCACCGATTTCACCCAACCAAATTTTTACCAGCTATCTAATCTAAAGTCTCCCCTCCTTAGCCTTCCTCCCTCCCCTCCCTTGCAGTCATCAAAGAGTCTTTTCTTCTATGCATGAGTCTGTTTTTGAGTTCCTATCGTAGGGGTCTCATACAATATTTGTCCTTTTGTCACTGACTACTTTGACTCAGCATAATGTCTTCCAGTTGAAACCAGGTTATGAGATGTTTCCTGAAATCATTGTTGTTCTTTGTCATTACATAGTGCTCCATTGAGTATATATACCATAGTTTACTTATCCATTCTTCTGTTGTGGGCATCTGAGTTGATTCCATCTTTTTGCTGTTGTGGACTGTGCTGTGATAAACATTCTTGTGCACATATCCATTGGTGTGAATGGCTTTGATTCTGTAGGATATATTCCGAGCAGTGGAATTACTGGGTCAAATGGTATATCGATATCCATTTTTTTAAGGAAGCGCCAGATTGCTTTCCAAAGAAGCTGGACCATTTTGCAACCCCACCAACAGTGTAGGAGGGTTCCACTTTCTCCACAGCCTCTCCAGCATTAGTTGTTTTGTGTTTTTTGGATCATGGCCAACCTTTTTGGGGTGAGATAGTATCTCATTGTCATTTTGATTTGAATTTCTTTAATAACTAAAGATCATGAACATGTCTGCATGTGTTTTTTGGCTGCCTGGATCTCCTCTTTAGTGAAATGTCTGTCCATCTCCTTTGCCCATTGCTTAATTGGATGATTTATCTTCTTCTTATTGATATTTTGTAGTACCTTATAGATTATGGAGATCAGGTGTCGGTCTGACATAGAGTTGCCAAATATTTTTTCCCATTCTGTAGGTGGCCTTTTAATTCTATTAATAAAGTCTTTGGATGAGCAAAAGTGTTTGATTCTTAATAGTTCCCATTTATCTATTTTCTCTTCTGTTGATTGTGGTTTTTTTGACAGGTTTTGAAGTCTGTCTACATTGTGTATTAAAACTTCCATTGTTGTTCCTACCTTTTCTTGGATGAGCTTTATCGTTTTAGATTTGATATTTAGTTCTTTTATCCAGTTTACATTGGTTTTTTTTAATGAGGTGTAAGATATGGATCTTGTTTCAATTTAATGCAGATGGATATCCAATTCTGCCAGCACCATTTTTTGAAGAGATTGTTTTTACCCCAGTTTAATGTCTTAGGGCCTTTGTCAAACATCAACTGTTCATAGGCAGATGGTGTCATCTCTGGGGTCTTGATTCTGTTCCATTGATCGATCTGTCCATTCTTGTACCAGTACCAGGCTGTTTTGACCACTGTGGCACTGTAATAGGTTCTGAAGTTGGGTAATGAGAGGCCTCCCAGTGTGTTCTTGTTCTTTAGTGATACTTTACTTATCTGTGGTTTCTTTCCTTTGCAAACAAAATTGGTGATTTGTTTCTTCATCTCATTAAAAGATGATGCTGGAACTTGTATTGGGATTGCATTGTATAAGTAGATTGCTTTGGATAAAATAGACATTTTCATAATGTTAAGTCTTCAAATCCATGAGCAGTCTGCATTCATCTAAGTCTCTCTTGGTTTCTCATAATAAGGGCTTGTAGTTCTCTTTGTAAAGATCTGTTATTTCTCTGGGTAGATTAATTCCTAGGTACTTTATCTTCTTAGTGGCTATAGTAAATGGTATTGGTTTGATGATTTCTTCATTAGCAGTCTCACTGTTGGTATAAAGGAATCCTATTGATTTACTTATGTTTATCTTGTATCCTGAGACTTTGCTGAACTCTTCTATCAGTTTGAGTAGTTTACTTATAGATTCTTTGGGATTCTCTGCATATACTATCATATCAGCAGCATACAGGAAAATTTTCACTTCTTCTTTGCCAATGCAGGTGCCCCTTATTTCTTGGTCATGTCTAATTGCTCTGGCTAGAACTTCTAGTACAATGTTGAATAGGAGAGGTGAGAGCAGGCATCCTTGTCTAGTTCCTGTTTTCAAGGGAGGCTCCTTCAGTCTCCATTCAGGGTGACGGAGGCAGTTGGCTTTGTATAAATGGCCCTTATTGCGTTGAGGAATTTTCCATCTGCCTATGTTGCTAAGAGTTTTTAGCATGAATGTGTGTTGGACTTTATCAAATGGCTTTTCTGCATCAATGGACAAAATCAGATGATTCTTGTCTTTTGTGATACTTATGTGGTTAATCACATGAATTGTTTTTCTGATGTTGAACTAGCCTTACATCCCTGGTATGAATCCCACTTGGTCATGATGGATTATTTTTTTTAATATATTGTTGTATTCTATTGGAATACAACAATTTTGTTGAAGATTTTGCATCTAGATTCATGGGTGATATCAGTTTGTAGTTCTCCTTTTTGGTTGAGTCTTTCATTGGCTTTGGTATCAGGGTTATACTGGCTTCATAGAATGAGTTTGGGAGTACTCCATCCCTTTCTATACTGTGAAATAGTCTTAGTAGTATTGGAGGTAACTTTTCTCTAAAAGCTTGGTAGAATTCTGCAGTGAAGCCATCTGGGCCAGGGCTTTTTTTAGTTTGCAGTTTTTTGATGACTTTTTCAATCTTTTCCTTTGTGATGGGTTTATTAAGTTGTGCTGCTTCACATTGTGATAATTTAGGTAGGTGGTATGAATCAAGGAATTTGTCCATTTCTTCTAGGTTTCCAAATTTGTTAGAGTACAGTCTTTCATAGTATTCTGTTATGATATTTTTGATTTCTGTTGGATCTGTTGTTACAACTACCCTCTCATTTCTAATTTGAGTTGTTTGTTTCCTTTCATATTTTTCTTTAGTAAGTATAGCCAGTGCTTTGTCAATTTTGTAGGTCTTTTGAAAAACCTGCTTTTGGTCTTTTAAATTTTTTCAATTGTTTTTCTGTTCTCTAATTCATTTAGTTCTGCTCTGATCTTTATGATGTGTTTTCGTCTGGTGCCTGAGGGATTTCTCTGTTTTTCTCTCTCTACTTGTTCAAGCTGTAGAATTAGTTCCTTGATTTGGTTTCTTTCATCCTTCCAGATGTATGCATTTATGGAGATAAACCAACCTCTGAGCCCTGCTTTGGCTGTATCCCATAGGTTCTGGTAGGATTTGTTTTCTTTCTCACTAGAATCCATGAATTTCTTTATTTCATCCTTGATTTCTTCTATAACCCATGTTTTTCTGAGCAAGATGTTGTTGAGTTTCCAGGAGTTCCACTTTCTATCTATGTTTTTTCTCCTATTGATTTAGACTTTTGTGGCTTTATGATCTGAGAAGATGCTTTGCATTAATTCAATGATATGGATTTTGTTGAGAATTGCATTATGCCTTAGCACATGGTCAATTGTGGAGACTGTTCCATGTGCACTGGAGAAGATGGTGTAGTTGTCCGCTGATGAGTAGAAAGTTCTGTATATATCAATGAGGTTTAGTTGGGTAATTGTGGCAGTGAGGTCTTCTGTATCTTTACTGAGCTTTTTTCTAGCTGATCTGTCCAGTATTGAGAGTGGAGTGTTGAAGTCTCCCACTATTATTGCGGAGTGCTCTAACTCTTTTTTGAGTGTAGTCAGTGTTTCTTCCGTGTATTTAGGTGCCGTGATATTAGCCAAGTGCTGTCAAGTCGGATCCGCAAATATTTAATATAGTTAAGTCTTACTTGTGTACCGAACCTTTTAGCAATAGTGTCCATCTTTGTCCATGATGGTAGATTTGACATTAAAATTGACTTTGTCTGAGATTTGAATTGCCACACCTGCTCTTCTTTGTTCATCATTAGCTTGATATATCATTCTTCCATCCTTTAATTTTCAGTTTGTTCCCATCTTTAAGTTTGAAGTGAGTTTCTTGTAGACAACATGTGGGTGGGTCATGTCTTTTGATCCAAGATGTCCCTCGATGTCTCTTTACTGGAGCATTCAGTCCATTCACCTTCAGTGTAATTATTGGTAGGTATGTGTTCAGTGTATTCCCATTGAGATGTGTTTATTTTTTTGTTGATGTTTTCTCTGTTCTTATTGGTCTGTTCTGGGACATTTTTTTTGTGAGTTGATTTTTCATCTTTTTCATAGCTGATTTTGTAGTCGTCGAGATTCCTGTGTTACATTTCTTGATATGGTATGTTACATCTTTATTGTGCCTTACGGCTGCCTGTATGATCCCACTTAATAAACTATATATAAACCCAATTTTAATTACTACCAATCTTGTCATCTTCCTCTCCATCTGGAAGGACTGTAACGATTGTAGTACATCCCTCTTGGTAATGTGATGGTACCCTAGTTTTCATGATAATCACTAGATTGTTTCTTTCAGTATTAAAGGTGTGATTGAGTTTGGAGCCTTCCTTAACTGAGTAGAGTTCTGGATGCTGTGTCGTTGTAAAATATATATTTAGTGGTTTTGTTCTTCTAAGCCAAACTGGAGAACTTCTTTCAGTATTTCTTGCAGTTTTGTTTTCGTTTTTACGAAGTCTCTGAGCTTCTGTTTGTCTGGGAATGTCTTAATTTCATTTTTGTACTTGACAGATAGTTTTGCAGGCTATGTAATTCTTGGTGGGAAATTCTTCTCCTTCAGGCTTTGAATGTGTCATGCCACTGTCTCTGTGCCAGCGAGATTTCTGCTGAGAAATCTTGTGAAAGCCTACAGGGTTTCCCTCTGAATGTTACCTTTGCTTTACGTCTTGCTGCCTTTAAGAGTTGCTGCTTATGTTTCACTTTGTTAGGCTTGATTATAATAGGTCTTGGAGTCTTTCTTTTGAGATCTATATTAGGTGGCCTACAATATGCATCTGAGACGTCTATATTCTCTTAATGATTTCTGGGAAGTTTTCTGTGCGCAGCTCAGCAGCGATACTATCTGTGTTCTCAAGTGTCTCATCCTGTTTAGGGACTCCAATTAATCAAAGATTGTTCCAATTAATAGAGTCCCACGTGCTTCTTAATGCTTTTTCATTTTTCTTCTTTTTTCTGATTTCTGCTCATAGATGCTGGTGTCAGTAGCTCTCCCTTCCAAGTCAGAAATTCTTTTTTGCATTAGTTCCATTCTGTTTTCTTTGCTTTGCATGCAAGTTTCTATGTCTTTGATTTTGTTCTTGAACTGTTGGATTTCAGAGTACTGGTGTTCCATCAGGTCAAACAGCTTGCTTAATTTTTCCTTTTGTTGTGCTGCATTTTGTATAAGGTCTAGAAGGGCTCTGTATGTAATCCTTTGGTATTCACCTTCTGATCCTTTCATAAAAGTTTTTTCATCTTGAAAACTCCTTGGTTGGTTTGTTTGGGAGCCTTCTCAAGCTGTGGGTGATTTCTTGTTCCCCACAAGTGTCCGTTGCTTTTTGGATCCCATGTGAGTAAGTAGAGCCTGGAAGAGATACTGTGAGGATGGACTGCAGGTGTTTCTCTAGGCTGTCTTAAAGTGTAAAACAAAAGGTATCTGACCACTTCCCAAGTCAGTCAGATTTTCAGTTGTTGAGGTCCTTCTTCCCAACTGGCAATGTAAGCACCTCTATATCGAAGCCCAGATGATACGAACTAGTTCACAATACAGCAGTGCTACTGCTCTCTTCGCCTCTGCTGACAGGGCCCAGCCTTAGGCGACACTGTGTAGAGTATTGCTTTTCTGGTAGTAAAGCGCTCTCCTGTGGGCAGTTCTGGCTCCCAAGCTAAGAATTCGGTCCATCTGTGGCCACCGTGTCTCAGACGGCACCCTCCACCCAGTCAGTGGATAGAGGGGCTAAAGGTGCTGAGACATAGTGAGTCCTCCGCCTCTGTTGCTAGGCCCCCACTGTAGGTGACACTGTGTAAACTACTGCTTTTCTGTCAGGCAAGCAGTGTCCTGTTTGCAAGCTCTGGCTTCCAGGCTAAGAATTAAGTCCTGCTAAAATGTCCGTATCCAACATGGTGTCCTGCACATAGGCGCCGCTGTTGCGTACAGACCACACTGTGACAGAGCTAAAAACACAGACCCAATTGGCTAGGTGTACAGAGTCCTAAGCGTGGCTCTCAAAATATGGGAATTTGTCCTGCCTATCCCACCAGCAGTGCATCTGAGACTAGCTGCTAGGTTAGAACCAGCTCTGCCCGCTGGCCAAGACAGAGAAAAAAATGTCAGAATGGTGCATTACCTTCAGTCTGTGAGAGCCAGGGCTAGCCAGGAGCGAGAGTCAGTGAAAGAGAGGTTTTTTGTTCAGTGGTATGAAGTCCAAATTAACAGCCCTGTGCCATGTCGTGGGGCTCACTAGGTGACCGGGAGGCTTCATTTGATTATCAATTCAAGTCTTCATTTCCAGACGGATATAAGGAGATGTGTGCTTAGTCTACCATCTTGAGTCCACCCCCCTCTTTTTGTTTCTTTAAGCCATGTCCTCCAGGTAGCTGCCTCTCCAACCTCAATTCCAAATTAAGTGGCTGAAATTCATGTTCTTTATATTAGTCCTATAAGGAAGGCACAGGCAGGTAAAAACAAGCAAGGTTTGCTCTGCTTCTTTCAGGAGCAGGTTAACAGTGCCAGGAACTTAAAGACCTACTGCGGAGGAAAAGAATGTTACAGAACTGTCTTCTATGTAAATGGCCTTTGTTGGTTAAGTGTTAACTTGGTTGCTGTAAATTTGTAACTATCTTCCAGCCAAGCAGTCTCGCAATAAAGTTGATTATGTCAGTTTTTGCTAGCTGTTTCAGTACTTGGGAGAGATCGTTACTCTGCTGTTTTCACTAGTGTCCCTATCAATACTTTGTTGTTGAAAAGCATCACGTCACCAACTTTTAGGGAGCATGTTATGTAGTTGAAATGGCCTGTTTGGATGTGCTTCACGGTGTGCTACTGGAGACCAGTCGGAGTCCTTTGCTGTGTTCTCAGTGATTTTGCTGTCTGTAGTTTTACCCTTTGCATTGGTGTGTGAGCCACAATAATTCTATCACTTCATAATATATATTTAAAAGAATGACTTCTCCAGATGTGTTCTCTGTGATTCTACCTAACTCTTGAGTTGTGTCCTCCCAGTAGCGTATGTGGATAGTTGACAGAGCATCCCACTGTGTTTGCGTCAGACATGGTAGTGGAGAGTGGGCCTGACATCAAGTGTGCTATTCTTTCACTCAGGGCCAGATAGGGACTAGTTGGTAGGTTTTCTTCCCGTTCTCCCCAGCAGCAACATTCTTTGGAGAATGAAGCCAATTGCCTGTTTGCCTGTGTTTGTCTATTGTCAGCAGGGCTAGTAGACAGACTGTACACGACAGTCTCTGTGCCTGATTGTGATTGTGAAATCGTGGGAGTAGTTGCTAAACTTCAGAGGGCTTAATGACTAAGGTCAACTCAAAGCTGATTTCCGTGAGGTAGAGGTCAAATATATATCTACCTGTACAACCTTTTTACCATCTGTGGCATCAGCCATCCCTCCCATGGCTCTGTGCTTCTCTGCTGGGTTCAATAGTCCATTGCAATAGCCACTGAAACCTCACAGACCATACTTACTGTTAAGTGATTTATTAAGGAAATAACAGGACCACTCAGGACTGGAACTAACAGACGACAACTCAGGATCAGGATCAGGATCATGATCAAGTACTACATAGGTTAAGCCCCTCCTTTTCAGTGCTGAACAGCTGTCTCAGCCCCTTGTAACACCTTCTTGACAAGCCCCACTCAGTACCCTCAGGACAGGCTCCTCTTGGCCCTGCCATCTGTCACCATCACTGTTTTGAAGGGCCCTTAAAAAGCTATCACCGCTAGCTCTGTCGCTGGATCCCTTCTAGGCCTATTGCCCCTAGCTGGGCTGCCAGACCCCTTCCAGGCCTCTCACTGTCTTCAGTGTTACAGCTCTTTGTGGTGATCCCATGCCTCCTTTCTCTCTGCTTTTCTGTCTTGCCTTTTATCCTTTCTACTTCTTACTGTTCCTATCTGAAAAACCTCTGTGAAAATGGCTCTGTACTGTACACACACACACCCTGACAATTAAGTCCACGAAGTTAGTTGTTCTAAGTACTACATACCTCATTGCTCAATATCACTATGGTCACCTTAGAGTATTCCCCTGCAGAAGCTATGCCCTGACACCGTCACACAGTCTACCCTTCAGAGCAGTTTTGGAACTCTTTCTAGAACAGTCATTGCACATGGTGGCACAGTGGCAAGTTCGTGAATTTAATTGTATAGTTGTCTGTGAGGGGAGTTGTTAGCCAATAACCAAATAACTATATTGGAACATTCTCCCTACTAATCTCATCTGGCCCCCAGTGACTTTTCTGTGTACCCAAAGATAAAGGAAATATTGAGAGGAAGACATTTTGATGATATTCAGGACATCAAGGGTAATACAATGGCAGCTGTGATGGCCATTCCAGAAAAAGAATTCCAAAATTGCTTTGAAGGGTAGACTAGGTGCTGGCATTGGTACATAGCTTCCTAAGGGGAGTACTTTGAAGATGACTGTAGTAATATTCAGCAATGAATTTTGTAGGACTTTTTCTAGGATGGGTTCTCAAACTTAATTGTCAATCTTCGTGTGTGTGTGTTTGTGTATACATGCATCTATATATATATATACATATATATATGTACATATATATGCACACACACACAGAAACCCTGGTGGTATAGTGGTTAAATGCTACTGCTGCTACCCAGAAGGTCCACAGTTTGAATTCACTAGGCACTTCTTGGAAGCTCTGTGGTACAGAACTACTCTGCCTATAAGGTTCTTTGAGTTGGAACTGTCTTGGTGGCAGTGGGTTTGGTTGGTTTTGGATATATGTATATGTATGTCTGCATGTATATATGTAAACTGCTTGTCAGTTTCAGAGCCCTGTAGTTGTTAAAACTTTCAACTGTTAACCCAAAGGTTGGCAGTTCATACCCACCAGTCGCTCATAAGAAACCTTGAGTAGAAGTTCAACTTTGTCCTATAGGGTTGCTATGAGTTAGCATCAACTTGACAGCCTTTAGTTTTCTTTGTCAATTTCAAGGTATATCTCTCCCGTCAAGGCTACCAACTGACCAGTCCCCATTTGGTAGGCTACAAAGAGTTCATTTTTGTAGTAGGCTATGGTAACTTTATATGCGTAGTCTCTAGTCTTTTTATTTGCACAGTATCTTGACAAATCCCTATAAAGTGCACACCAGTCACAGCGCAGGCTGCAGCATAGGACCAGGCAAAAAGTTTCAGACCCTAAGTTCTCTACATATTGAACAGGAAATGTCAAACAATCTGGACAAAAGTAGCCATCCTCTGGAATAGAAAACTAGGGAAAAGGTTATTCCTCCTGATGGGATAGTGGTTAAGTGCTATGGCTGCTAACCAACAAGTCAGCAGTTCAAATCTGCCAGGTGCTTCCTGGAAACTCTCTAGGACAGTTCTACTCTGTCTGTAGGGTCTTATGAGCCAGAGTTGACTTGATGGTGCTGGGTTGTTTTTTTTTTTGGTGTAGGGGAAGAAGCTCTGAAACTGCTTTTCCAAAGAATCGAGGCAAAAGGTCACATAAAGGAGCTCACTTCACCACAGAGAGGTAAAGGGTTATGGCTCTTCTTGGCATTAAGATTCCATTCTGCAGAGCCTCTCTTTTTTTGTCCTCCATAGCCTCTGCTAGGGCCAGAGGAAGTGACTTTCCCTGGGCCTTTTATACTTTTGTGTACACCCTTTGGCGATTCTGGTTTATAGAGTGCTCTGGCAACCAGTCTAGGATACACAGAAGGCAAAAGTGCATCACTTTTACTCAAGGCCTAAAATCCTCTCTCGAGTCCTAAAGTCCTATCCATTCTTCCTTGTTTCTACATCCAGAGTTTTCACATATTTGCTTTTTGTGTCAGGTCTAGGACTTTAAATTGTTCTTAATGTAAACATTGGAGTGGAATGTGCTTACTTCATGATTACAGAAGAAAGCTCATGCTCACAAGCATTTATTGAACAAATGATTAAATAGTGCATGGATCATACCCTCACATTGTTTGTAGTTTATATCGTAGGTATTTTGCCAAATGAATTAAGATAAACTTATGTAGTAGCTCAAAAGAAAAAGAATGAGAAATTATTTCTGGCTGTTAGGGAGTACAGTATATTGCTGATAAGGCTATCAAGTAGATTTTAAGTAAATTGGGTCAGTAATTGATATCTTGAAAGATGGGTAGAATTTTAAACATTTGAAAATTTTGAAAAGTACATTCCAGGTAGAGAAAATAGCCTGAAACAGTAGGTATTAGAAATCACATGGAGTTCAGAAATGCACAGAGGCATATCAAATACATTCGTAACTTTAGGATACATAAAAATTAATAATGAAAGAAAGAAAAAAAGTTAGGGTGGGGCTCTGAATAGTCAGTTTTCTCTCTAGCGAACTCTGCTCTCTGTGTCAGTTTTGCAAACCAGTCCCAGGAAATCCAAGAACACCCACCTCCGATGCTAAATTGTGTAGTGGATAGCATATGCCATCTATGTCATTTGGAAGTCTCAGCTTTGCTTTCCTGTTTAGTTCAGACCCCAGGTGCTCACAAAGCCTCTCTCCCTTGGAATTGGGTGAGCAGATGCTAGCCACAAGCTCAGGAGGCCTTCTTGACTCTCTCTACTATAGACAAGTGACCCTTTCTTTCTTTCATCCCCAGCCACTGAGGAATGGGTCAGCAGGTGACAGCCACAATCTCAAGAATCCCCATGACTCCCTCTGTATCAAACTAGCTGAGTCCAAATCTGAGGTTTTTCTCTGTAACCTCAGGTAACAACCACAAGCCTAAGAGTCCGCATGATTCCCTCCACTTCGGACTGACCTACTTTCCTTGCTCCCATGGGCCTTTTGTGTCCAGTGGAGCAGCTTACAGAGCTGACAAGAGATAACATCCCTCAGGTAACAGAGGGTTTAGTACACATTCTCCTCGCCTTTTCAATCTGTATGCTGAGAAATAATTCAAAAACCTGTCCTAAAAGAAGAAGAGCAGGGCATCAGGATTAGAGGAGACTGATTAGTAACCTGTGTAATGTGGATGACACAGCCCTCCTTGCTGAAAGTAAAAGGCCACAGCTTTCAGTATGGATTGCACCTCAACAGGAAGAAAACAAAAAGTCCTCACCAGTAAGCAACATCATGATAAACGGAGAAAAGATTGAGGTTGTCAAAGATTTCATTTCTCTTGGATCCACCATCAGCATCTAAGGAAGCAACAGTCAAGAAATCAAAAGACTCGTTGCACTGGACAAATTGGCTGCAGCCAAGCCAAGCCAAGTGCCATAAAGAGATCTCTAAAGTGTTACAAACTAAAGACGTTACCTTGAAGACTAAGATGCATCTGACCCAAGCAGTGGTGTTTTCAGTCGTCTGATATGCATTCAAAGGCTGAACAATGAATAAAGACTAAAAAATAATTAGTGCCTTTAAACTGTGGTGTTGGCAAAGAAAACTGAATATACCTTGGACTGCCAAAAGAATGAGCAATTCTGTCTTTGAAGTACTACAACCATGTTGCTCCTTGGAAGCAAGGATGGCAAGATACTGTTTTACATAATTTGAACATGTTATCTGGAAGGATCATGCTTGGTAAAGTAGAGGATCAGTGAAAAAGTGGAAGACCCTCAATGAGATGAATTAACACAGGGGCAGCAACAATGGGCTCAAGCATAGCAATGATTGTGAGGATGGCGCAGGACTTCACAGTGTTTTGTTCTATTGTGCATAGGATTGCTGTGAGTCAGAACCTACGTTATCGGGCGTAACAGCAGTAAGTAACTCCTCACGTACTGACCTGGTTAGGTTCCAAAGACTCAGTTATTATGTGAAATTGGTGTTATGGAAAAATGGAGGATGACACCATACCGATACATAGTTGCCAAGCCATTGAGAATCAGCACTCGGCTCAGGAGACACATAAACTTACTCATGACAAATGGTGTTACTCTTGCTTTGCACCTCAGTGTTTGTGACTTCCGGGCATACATCATTAGTGTACAAAATAGTTGGATAGTGGACTTTGTGTTGTTGTAAATGTGAACTGTTAGGTAACGAAATAGTAAGTGAGAAGGTGTGTAACAAAAAAGGATACAAAAGAAGGGACACATAGTTTTTTTTGGAGGGGGAGGGGTTCCAGTGCACAGTTTCTGTGTCTTCAGGAGACTCAGGTTTCCTCCAGTGAGCAAATGCTTACTCCTTCCAACAAGCCCCATCTGAGCCTCTGCCTTCCAAAACCTTTACTGACCTCAGTATACGACCATGGTAAATTGCACTGTGTTTCCTGGGGTTTAGTCAATTATTGGGCACTATGTGAGCGACAGACCTTGAGGATCTTAGGAACCCAGAATAAAAGGCCAAATGACTTTGTGCACCTCACAGACTGTCACTCAATGATATATATTAATCATAAACTCTTTTAATCCCACAGAGCAGAAGAAAGAAGAGACATTTTCATGTTTTTCAGAAGCCTGCACTATTTTGTGAAGTGGTGTGAATATCGTAAATGCACATTTAAACATTTCAAGGTAAAGTCCTGAAGTTAATCATAGATGGAAAATGAAACTGGTATTAATTTGAGGATTCTGCCATAACATTCTTCCCTTCAGGTTTTTAAAGAGTAGAAAACATTTTCCATAGATTCTGGAATTTCCAGTTATCTGGAGTAAGTAGAAGAGGGTGTGCTTCTGTACAAATTCGTGAGACATTTGTATCATGGAATATTTTGAAAGAAGTAAGTACAGTTATATGCTTATTAATTTTAAAACATGTCTTGAAAAATCAGTCTGTCAAGGGTACTTAAAATGGCAAAGCAAAAAAAGATGATAATCAAAGTGAGTTTATCCCACAGCAGTTTAATCTTAACTTCCTGAGCCAGACTACATTGTGAGCTTCTTTATTATTGTAGCATTTCCCGTTTAAGTATTAAGAGACTGAGTCTTCAGAAGTAATGCTTCTTAAATTTGAGGGAGCTACTTTTTAAAAAAATATTTTGTTGTGCTTTAAGTGAAAGTTTAAAATCTAGTGAATTTGTCACACAAAAACACACTCACACTGCTGCGTAGCTCTAGCTGTTCTCCTCACCCTGTGACAGCACACTTCTCCTTTCCACACGGTATTTCTTGTGCCTATTCAACTAGCTCCTGTCCCCCTCTGCCCTCTCATATTGCCTCTGGACAGAAGCTGCCCAATTAGGCACATGCATATACTTAAGCCAAGAAGCGCACTATTTGCCAATGTCACTTTATGTCTTACAGTCCAGTCCAATCTTTGTCTGAAGCGTTGGCTTCAGGAATGATTTCAGCTCTGGGCTAACAGAGAATCTGGGGCCATGTCTTCTGGAAACCTTCCAGTCTGTCAGACCGTGAAATCTTGTGTTTTTAATAGAGCTCTCATTCTGCACACCCAGTGTTCTCCTGCTACATCAGGGACGTTGTATTCCCTGTCAGGCCAGTCACTGGTGCTATCTGGGCACCGTCTTTCTCTTTCAGTCTCATGCTGTTGTAGTTTCAGGGTTGTGTGGACCTTTCTGTCTCTTGGGCTTACGTTTTCTTTATGTGTTTGATGTCTTTCATTCTTCCTTATTCCGTGTGGGTTGGGACCAGTTGATGCTACTGATCGCTAGCTGTTTAAGACTGCAGACACCATTCACCAAAGTGGGATGCAAAACACTTTCTTTAAAAAACTTCGTTATGCCAGTTGATCGTGAAGCCATGGTCCACAGACTCCCACCCCATCTACCCTGTTGGCAGTGTTGGGTTACCTTTAGGTAACCTGTTAGCTTTTGTTTTAGTCCAGCTGTGGTGACCTGAGGGAGATATTTTAAAAGACTTCTTTTTATTCTTTTTTTTCCCCCTCTCATAACTAGAATGTTTGACTGCATTTGATCCGGTAAGTACTACTCGGTTAGATAGCATCAGATTATTGACAGCAGTGAACTACACAAAAAACAATTCTGGAAGAGCAGCCGTAAATAATATGTCAGGTTCTCTCAGAAGCCAGGCCAGGTTATGACTGTTGTTTTGAGGATACAGTAGAGTTTGCAATTCATTTTACCCAAAGAATTTGGCCTTTGTCTTTGGTTCTGAGAGGTAACCTTGTGATTTCCACAGGG
Organism: Heterohyrax brucei; assembly: GCA_028571685.1. NCBI lineage: Eukaryota > Metazoa > Chordata > Mammalia > Hyracoidea > Procaviidae > Heterohyrax > Heterohyrax brucei. The sequence continues at coordinate 132,086,786 of CM053150.1, read as the reverse complement.
ATTGAAGTCTTTTTTTTTATCCTCGAAGGCTCCAGTGCAGACCTGAGGGTTTATGTTGATGAGTGACTCATATTGATTGTGGGCTGGCCATATCAACAAGATATCAGCCTGAAGTTAGCAGTGGGGAAGGGCTGGAGATTGAATTCATCCAGGTGGGCAGTGATTCAGTCAATCAGGCTTGCTTATGTAATGAGACTTCAGTAAAGGCTGTGAACACTGAATGTCTCAGTGACTACTGGTTGGTAAAAGAAATCAGTGCATGGGAGGGTGACCTGTTGCTTTTGAGGAACATGGAAGTTTTGGGCAGAATTGACAGACTTGACAGCTGTGCCGTTTAATTTGAGAGACCTGAACCAGCTGTGGTAGTTAGGGTCAGAGGAAGAAGTACATTTGCAACTGCTGTGTAGTTAGATTTAGAGTTAGTTGATGTTTATTGAAGAAGACACACACACACACACAGACACCTTGTGCAGGTACTGTCTCTTCTTTACTTTGGGTTTAGGAGTCTATTTGAGCGGATAAAAACTTTCAGACTTAGAATTCTCTGTGGAACAAAACATGGTAATACCTGTACTGTAGTCATTTGAGAAGCTGTGATTCTGTTATGGCTGTCCTCAGGTAATCATTGCCGTGCCAAAACAGTGATCTGTGTCTGCTTTGCATTTGATAAATACCATATTGATTAGGGAGTGTGCTGCCAGTTAAAGTAGTCAAGAACATAATTGGGTCTTTTACTTGTGCATTTCAATGGGTGATGGGAAATGTCTGTTCTTAGTCCCACATTCTGGAAGCTGATTTGCCTCTCTGTGTGGATGTAGAATGGGAACTGGTGTATTTTTCTGGAGCTAGAGCAGTTTTAGGAGCCAGGCTTTGCTAATGGTAAGACTTGCTAGAATAGAAATCGAACAGCAACAAACCACAGAGTTTATGGCTTATCTGTTTCAAAAGGCAATTTGTGCATAGGCATTACAATTCTGAGGTTAGTCTTTGCTAAAAGGTTGTATAGAAAGTTTCTGACAAACTTTGAGCTTATGTATACAAATTGAGGTTTTCGTATGGAAGTCCAATCCTGATGAGCGGCAAAGGAGAAACCTGATACGAGTATATGTGTGGGATTGGGCTTTTAAAGATGCAGTGAAGTACCTGGGGAGGAGGTATGGAAGGACACATTCAGTGCAGATTCCAAGTTCACAGGCATGGATTCAGTTTGGGGATTTGCCTGCTTTACAGTTGGTAGCTGAATGCTTAGCCACGGTACCACCAGGGCTCCTGAAGACCGTGTGATGCATGTTTTTTATTTTATTTCTTAACCTAACATGAAGATCTTTGTCTTTTAAAGGGGAATTTGTGTGTTTTTCTCCTCCCTTTCACTTTGTTTTGTGCTTTTTGTTTTATGGATGTGTTTGTTGTTCTCAACATCTTTCTTACCTCTCAACCTCCGTCATTAATTTGGAAGGCAGGTGTGTGTGTTTTAATTCTAAGTTTAATCCTTTCTACCGCATTTATATAAGGTCTTTAGGTCCTGTCACCCTGTCGGTGAGATCTTCTTTTAGAGCTTTCAGTCTCCTAACACATCCAATACCCCCTCCACTTTTCCTTTATATCTAACTTAGTTGTTGATCTCTTTGATTCTCCCCCTCACCCAGAGAATGTAGACTTCCTGAGGACAGGGGTTTCTGTCTCACTTTGTTTACTTCCTGCCCTCAGCACCTAGAACTGAACTTGGCACACAAAGGGCAAATATGAATTATTTAATTTTGAGCATCTATTTCTCTAATTGTCAGTGTCAAAAATGATAAGGAGCCATGATGAGGCAATGTTAAACTCTCAGCTGACAAAGTTCTTCAGTTTGAACCTAACAGTGTCTCTGAGGGAGAAAAGAACTGCCCATCTCCCGTAAAAATTTCAGCCTAGAAAACCCTATGGGGCAGTTTTCTCTCCCTTAGGGTCATATGAGTCGGAATTGACAGTATACAGTACCACCCCCGTCTCGATCTTGGCGTTATAATGTGAAGTTTTCTCTTTCTTTTTTTTTTTTTCTGTCTTCTTTACTTCCTTTTTTGTTTGTTTTATTTGTAATTTAATTTTTTTACATTTTTTTGTTATGATTAAGTGAAAATGTACAATCCTGTATAAATTTGCATGCCCGCCTATGGGCAGCTTCCACTGCTGTCCCTGCCCGGTGACAGCACACTCCTCCTCTCTGTTCTATGCATGTCATATCCTCCTAACAATCTTCTATCCCCTCCTCTCCCCACTCTCCCCTACCTCCAGTAAGAGGTCAGCAGGATGAAATCCTGTAGATGCATGAAATCATAAAGCACAAATCATGTGGTCACCTTGTCACCAATCCAATCCATTCCTGTCTGAAGAGTTGACCTCCATGATGATTTATGGCCAGGGGCAGCATCAGCTGCCAGAGACCATGCTCCCAGGGAAACCCTGAGGTCACTGGACCATCAATTGCTGTCTTTTGGTGAATATCTCAGAGTGCACCCCTTTTTATTCTCGTGCTGCCAGTGAGACTCAACTTTGTCAGTCCCACCATGGCTGTCACTGGTAGTGGCCGGGCACCATCTGGTTCTTCTGGTCACATGTTGATGTATTCACCCATTCATGTGGGTCTCTCTGTCTTCTGGGTTCTCTTTCCCCGTGTCATTTTGATCCTTGGTGATCATTCGTTTCTGCTGACTTGGGACCATTTGGTATACCTCAGATGGCAGCTTGGCAGTTTTTAAGACCCCAGATGCCACTCACCAATGTGGGGTGCAGAAGATTCTCTTAGCAAAATGCTAGTTGTGCCAATTGGCCTTGATGTCCCCTGAGAGCATGGTCACGGGCTCCCCACCCCAGCTGCTCTGTCCTTGCAATATTGGGTTAAGATGGGAGGAGTAATCATGTTATGTTGAAGTCCAGTTAAAATTGATGTTCTTTCTAATGTGTGCTGTCACTGATTTCATATTTTATTTGTAATTTAAGGAAATATACTGTATGAGAAAGTACAGTATTTATGTTTATGTCTTCTTAGGTAATGTTTCAAAAAAATCTTTAAGATAACTTTATAATTTAGACTTTTTATCAGTGCTATCTCTGCTGCTGATTACATGATCTAATTACTGGTGTTTAAATTTTAAAAAATTTGAGATATATTTATGGTGTATTTTCTCATGACGTTTTATGTGTATAACACATGTGAGGGCATGATTCTTGGAAAGCAAACTCTCACAGAAGTCTCCTTCAATCACTGCCTTTAATCTGGTCTTGTCGCTTCCTCTCCCTATCAGATACCTGTTTTTAGGCCAAGTTATGGCTTGTTTCTGCAGCTTGTTCAAAATAGTGGTAGTGTCGAGATTATAGTTTTGTAAATGAAACAGAGCTTTCCTATTTAAATGTATTTTTCAGTATTTATTGTATATTCAATTCAAATATGTTTGGCATTATGCTAGGTACTTTGACAGTATAACTTCAGTTATAGACATGTTCTATGCTCTCAGTGAGCACTCAGTCACAGAGAAATAAGGCATGCATGCAGAATAATAAAAAAACAGTGAAACAGCACTACCAGTTTCCAAAGCAAAAAAAGTGAATAATAAGTATTACTGACCTTAAGAGATTATGGTTGGTTTAATGAAAATAATTCATTTTTGCATTGACCTTGAAATTGAAAAACAAATAGGAGATCATTTTAGGTGTGTAAAAACCTGAGGCAAATGCTTAAAAATAGGAATAAGTATGTGCTTTTTGTATAGTGTGCAAGGACCAAGTTCAGGTAATTTTGTGTACACAAAGTTCAGGTTCATGTTTCTAAAGCACTAAGAATTTGTGTTTAACTTTGAAGCAAGGTGAAAACTAATGCTTGAGTGGAGAAGAGACAAGAGGAATGATATTTTAGGAACTTTAATTGGGCAGCGTTGTGTCATCATTAGTCATTAGATCACAGGTGAAAATGTTGGTCAGAAGCTTTACTGTAAATGTATAGTTTGGATGGATATGGATGCGTATGTGGGATGGGAGGGCAGTGTGTAGTAATACTTCAGAATACATTTTATTTTCATTTCTTAAGTTGTGACAATTTATTGATGACTTTTCCATTTTTGTAGTGTAAAATTTATTCTGTCGTATATGTAGTATTTGAAAGCCATTACAATGGAGAACCCTATGGCTATTCTCTGAGAAATAGGATTGATTTTCATTTTTTTTTTTATAAGCATACTGGTTTTAGGTTGATTGTCTCCTTAAAATGTTTTATAACTAACTTATAATGTTAATATTTAGAAATAAAAAAGTTTTGCACTGTTTTACAAAAACTTTCACTGTATGTTAGCAAGTAGACTAACTGTGCCAAATCACTGTATTAGTTTTTTATAAGAGAATGATGTTTTATTTGGAACATTTTACCTAGGTATGAGACTATATGCTATTTAATCAAGCTAAGTAAAAGTATGATAACAGTATAGCCTTGATAGGAGGAAGGCAAAGTTTCTACTTGATAATAATATGTGTATCATGAAAATAAAGTGGGAGGTCATTCTCAAAATTTTTAGCATGTCTGCGTTAAGTGCTTTAGGGATACAATAAAAGCCAAGATAGAAAGACAGCTGAAAGTTTCTTGGATGCATCCATTCATTTCATTAATAATGTTAATAATTCCTCTCAAATTTGGGCATTAACATAAGTATATACCTTTTGAATGGCAAACAGATTATAAACTGCAAGAATTTTGCAAGTTTGAGTAAATATTTTCATATTATTTTGTTTTGAACTTACTAATTCAGTTTAACTTCTTGTTATATGTAAGATTTTTGAAATTCCTTGTTTAAAACATAAATTTGCTTCATAGTGGGCTTATATGCTGCATTAGTAATGATTAAAAGTATGATCCTACAGGCAATTTCTTTAAACAGGTAAAACTGTTTGGGTACTTTCCCAAGATGATGGGATTGCCCTCCAGCCGTATCTCCTCCATACGGTCTCGAATATAACGTGCATCATTTGCCTTACAGAAGGTATCATCTGTAATTGAAGTTATGTTGTTAAACTAGAAAATAAAAGGAAAAAAAGTTTAGAAATTTGAAGTCAACCTCTTTTAAGCTATGTAATAGAATCTTCCAGAGTATTTTACCTAAAAAGTGGTTTTTAAATTTTGCATATACTCTGTCTTTTCATGACAATAAAACCTTCTGTGCAATTTGTGATTCCTCTTTTTTTTTAAGTGTAATTGCAAGTTACGTACTAGGTGGAGAAAGTATGCTATTCTCTAGTGTCATGTCAAAACGGTTACTGTGTCCTTACATATACTTTAAAAAAATAAAAAGAATAGATGTTCTTGTGATGTAGAGACACCAATTTTAGTTTATTTTATTACCTCTTCACTTTGTGTTACCTCAAGTTGGTGCTGAAAAGTTTCCCAAAGTGAATGTTTACTGCTGTTTGGAGAAAGAAACATAAATCAGAGGTCTTAGTGCCCCTGACTTCGAATCATGTGTCATACTAAGTAAGAAATGCTAAGTGCATACCTAGAGAGGAACCCACTCAGAGGAGCAGAAACCTCACACCAGACTCTTGGTGGTCATTAGTGACACTCTGGAAAGAACTAGACTTTGGGACAGGAGGTTACATCACATTCGGTAAATCTGTTACAAAAGATCTCTTTAGTATTAAAAAGCAATGATACCACTTTAAAGACTAAAGTGCACCTAACCCAAGCCTTGGTATTTTCAAATGCCTATATGTTTGTGAAAAGTGGAAAAATGAATAAGAAAGACCCAACAAGAATTGATACCTTTGAATTATAATGTAGGTTAAATATACCGTGGACTGCCAGAAAAATAAACAAATCTGTGTTAGAAGAAGTGTAGATAGAATGTTCCTCAGAAGCAAAGATGGTAAAGTTTTTGTCTCCTGTATTTTGGATGTGGTATCAGGAGGGACCAGTCCCTGCAGAAGGACATCATGCTTTGTAAAGTGGAGGGTCAGTCAAAACAAGGAAGACCCTCAATGAAATTGAGTGACACAGTGGCTGCAACAATGGGCTCAAACGTAGCAATGACCTATAAGAATGGCAGAGGAATGGGTAATGTTTTACTCTGTTGTACGTGGGGTCTCTGTGAGTCGGAGCCAACTCAATAGCACTGAACAACATTAACAATCAAATAGTAATACTTTAGATATTTATTTGGCTGTTGTACCACTATGGAGGGCAGTTGTGCTTTGGAGTACAATTCTCACCTCTGCGCAGGCGAGTCAGGTTTGATTCTTGGACAGTGGACCTCAGCCTCACCCACCACCTGTCTGTCAGTGGAAGCTTGCGTGTTGTGTGTTTCAGCAGAGCTTCCAGAATAAAACTACAAAGAAGGTCCTGGTGACCATCTTCTAAAATCAGCCGATGAAAACTTTAGGGATCCTAAGTGTTGTAATCCTGTCATGTGTGGGACTGCCTGTGAGTCAGAGCTGCTGACAACAGTCATGGTGCCACTGCAATCTAACCACAATTTATATACGAATGAGCTGTTTCCTGATAGACCTCTATTGTGAAAGGGATAATCGTACCTGAAGATGAATTACACGTAGACTTTCTGGTAAGTTTAGAGGCACAGATTCCAGGGCATTGTGGTCCAAGTAGAGGAAAGTGAGGTTATTCAGTTTCTGCAAGGAAAAGGTACTTTTTCTTGATTGTTATCAGAGTCGGTACGCTTCTTCACAGAGTTTAAGCTCTATATACTATACATGTTTATACAGATAGACATATATATGTATATATAGACATACAGGTTGTTGTTGGATGCCACCGAGGTGATTCTGATTCACAGCAACCCACTGAAGAATAGAACTGCCTCATAGGGTTTCATAGGCAGTAGTCTTTATGGGAGTAAATTGCCATGTCTTTTCTCTGTCAGTGGCTAGTCAGTTTGAACTGCTGACCTTTTGGTTAGCTGCTGAGCACTTAACCATTGGGCCACCAGGACTCCTATATGCATAGGTACTGATACATGTACATATCAGTACTACTAATCATTGACATGATAGTTTTGTTTTGTGGTTTCATAAATAGGGTTTTTGGGATTTCCGTGAAGGCCTATAGAGTGCTTCTGCACACTTCACATTTCTATCATTTTCTTCTTATCTCTGAAGCCCTAGTTTATGCCAGGCCTGCAACTTTGACATGCATTGGAATTGTGCTGTGGGACAGCTAGTGAGGTTAGTCTGCACAGGATTGAATTTGGAACCTGGTGTTGCCAAGCCCTCTTCCTGAACCAACGTATACTCCTAAGGGGTGTGAGTGCTTAGTGAAATTTCCTGAGGCAATTTATTAAGCTCTTAAGAAGATATGTTTTTTTCTTTTGGGGCTGTGTATTGGATTACTCTTTCATGGTCAGTAACCTATTATGTGCAATTTTACAATATGGTTTCAAGATGTAGTTTCACCTGACATTAACCTTTTACCTTTCCTTTGATGTGCATCTTGTGTTAGATTTCCTGATTCTTCTGCTTAAGACAGGATTCATTTTAATCTGTTCTTAAGCATTATGCTGTACCACCATAAGGGTACTGTGCTTCCAGTCTTTCCCAGTAAGACCTCATTTAACATAGGTTAGAGCAATCCCGTTGTACCAGTTGCTCTTGCAGCCTAGGTATTAAGCAAAACTACAAGGTAGCCAAAATGATAATTTCCAGACTAACTTGTCGTATAATACTTATCTATAATGCAAGTTTAAAATTCAAATATTGCAATATTCCCTTTTATGAAATGTTAATCAGCTTTTATAGATCTTTAACATGTCAGTTTTCAAAGATTTACTGATTCCAACTACATACCTTCTTATTAAAGGTTGTTTTTGTTTTGTTTCTTTTTCTTTTAAAGAGAGTTCACTTTCCAAAAGTCCCTTAACTCAAGAGTCCTTTAATGTCTAAGTGTCAGAGGATCTGTGATGTTCCATTAGATTGTTCCTTAAAGTTGAAAAGACATACCTTAAAGGTTTTTTAAGAACAAGAAAGGAATACTTGAACATTTTCTGATAGAGTGTATATTTGTGGAGCAGTCTTTAGGAAAAACAGTTGCTAGAAAAAGGACATCATGTTGGTAAAATGGGGGAGGGGGTCAGTGAGAATGATAGAAACCTTTAATGAAATAGGTTGGTGCAGTAGCCACAGTAATGGACTGAAGCATACCAGTGATCATGAAGATGGCACAGGACTAGGAAAAGTTTGAGCTCAGATCAGCTGGGTGGTAGCTAACAACAAACTTTATGGTATATATATATATGTATATATACACATATATATATGACTATTTGATAATTTAAGATGCATCTATAAGGAGTTATAGAACCTTCAGATTTTGTCTTTTGGATAAAGTTATATCTTTCAGCAACAATAACATCATCTCATCTCTTTATTTTGGGTTACCCTCCAGGACTGGGAGTAATTAAAAGTTATAGACATCCTGGACTGAAGTGATCACTTTTTTGAGGCTATGCATTTTAAGATAACTACCACTTTGATTTCCCTTTTTCTTGTAGATAATATTGTCTAAAATTATTAAATTTAATTTATTTAATTATTTAATTCTTACTGTATTTGGAATTTTGTGTTAGATGCCATCATGGAATTCAAAGGAAAAGTTTACCTACAGAATTTTATGGTCTAATATATTTAAATATTAAATAATAATTTATATTTAATTTAATAATTTATATTTAAATATTAAATAATAATTTAAATAATAATACATTTAAATATTAAAAATCAACTTTATTTTGTGATTTGTTAATTTTATAAGAAAAAAGAAACAGAATGATTCCCATTTTGGATTTTGGCTCAGCTATAAGTGTCATAAGCTTGCTAACCACATCTGCGGAAAAAAAGACATTTTCTGGGTGAGCAAGTGAAAAAATGGGATGTGATTTTTTTTTTTTTTACTGTTCCTGTAAAACAAGATAAAGACTATATATTTGAAATACAGGCATAAGTTAGGTTGAACTAGCATAGTAGCTTGGTTGTTTCTCATATAAACAATTGGTTCATTGTTAAAATAATTTTAAAAATATTTTTAAATATCTTAAATAAAATATTTTTAAGAATTCTGGACCAGAATTTCTTTTTGTTTTATTATATCCTTATTAGCTGTATGAAACTGATTTTGCAATTCAGTCATATTCTAAAATACTTACTTTGAATGTGTTTGCTTTGATTCCTCTGCTCTTGATTTTGTTGTATTTTGCATTAAATAAAGTAAGCTTGGGGGGAAGAACTGGAAGTTTCAATAGTTGATTTTCAGCAAGTGAAAGTTCTTCTAATAGAAGTAGTTTTGAAAAAGTACTGTCTTCTATCTCTTGGATCAAATTTCCCGTAAAATCAAGTCTTCTCAAGTTAGCTTGAAGGGGGAATATGCAAAGAATACAGAGTTAAATTCTCATTTGTGCAGAATGCAGCAAAGCATTTAATAGATCAGGTACAGTTCTTTAAAATAGAGTATCTGCAGTTAATAGCTAGGTCATTTTTGGTTAATGAGTTCTGAACATCTACCTTCAGTTTTGGAAGGAGTATTCAAGTTAATAGAGACCTTCCAGGATTCTAAGTCTGAATTCCTCAGGATGCTCAGGTAGCTTGAAAGAAATTCTTGCTGCAAATCATGCAAAGAAATCATTATTTTGATTGGATAGAATCATATAAATAGTTTTGGGCTTCTCGCCAGTATGTTGCATTGTGATTGTATTTTATATTAACCATATTATGCCCTTCACTTAACAGCAACAAAGACAAAAGTAACCCTGATTTATTAAAGAAATAGAGAAATTCAATGCAGGTGTGTATCACTTTTGCCTGAGATTCACTTTTGCCTGAGATGATTAGGAAATACTTTAGACAGTAATTGGGAGCTGCCAGTACAAAATGGGTACAGTTATGATTTATCTCATAAATATGTAATGGAGCTAACACACATTTTTATTTTTTTGGCTTACTTTTCTTCAGAAATGCTTCACAACAGAAACTATTGCCATCAAGTCAGGTCCCACTCATAACAGCCCTACAAGGCAGAGTAGAACTGCCTCACAGGGTTTCACAAGACCAGCTGGTGGGTTCAGACTGCTGCCCTTTTGTTTAGCAGCTGAGTTGTTAATCACTTTGCCACTAGAGCTCAACCTTGGCAACTTAGGAGTCTAGAAAACTGAGAAGAAACTGGTAACATAGAAATGAGAGTTCTATGACAGTCATAGCAATATGCTAGTGGCAAACTGTTAAGATTTGATAAGAATCCGGAAGTCTAATATTGTTAATGAGTTGAGAGAATTGAAAGGAGTTAACTAATGCTGTTCTCAACACTAGTTTCACATTATAATCATCTGAGAAATTTTTGGTGGTCACTTTTAATGCTGGTAACTAAACCTCATCCCATACTTGGACTAAAATATCTGGGGAATAGAGCCTGACTTCAGTGTTTTAAAAGTGCTTCTCCAGATATTTTTTAATATGTAATCAGGGCTAAGAACCATGAATTAAAGTAAGGAAAAGCAATGTCTGTGATTTTATGATGAAGAGAAAAAATAAACATTGTGATTGAAGAAGGATCATAATTATATCAGTGCTGCTGATAGGCTGAGGCCAACAGATGTAGAAGGAGTGGTGGATTCGGACTGTCAGTGTTTTTGGTTAGCAGCCATAGCTCTTAACCACAGTGCCACCAGAATGTCCCTGTGAACTATAGTAGACACTTAAATATTCCAGTGGTGACAACCTTGAGCATGATAGGCTACAAATACGTAGAAACCTACAGTTTTTACCAACATTAGTTAAATAGAAGTATCGTATTTAAAATTAACTTACGTATGTCTGCAAAATCTTTGGCAGTCAACTTTTTAATTTTGTTGAATCGTGCGTAAAGGTAGGCTGATTCCTTTGGCAAGGGTGGTACAGCATCAATGTCAACTTCTTCACAGTACACAGAGCCCAGCAAACAAACACACAGCAGGCAGGTGGGCATTTCTAAATTGGAAAACAATCGTAAAAGTAAAGACAAGTTTACAGATATTTTGTCCCTTGTGGTAAAATTATTGCTATCATGAAAGCTGGTACTAATTTAAAAAGTTATTTTATAGAACCAGGGTGTTCAATGACCTATGTTACCTGATAATTCACCTGAGTTTTGTTTTACCTTCTGAAATCTACAATCTTTTTTATTTTATTTTATTTTTATGATTAAGTGAAGGTATACAATCCACGTCAGCTTTGCGTACCTGCCTCTCTACAACTCTCATCTGCTCGCTACACACTGTCAGCACCCTTCTCCTGTTTACTCTTTGCTTATACTATATGCCTAGGGTCGCCATGAGTCGGATCCGACTCGGCGGCACTTGGCTTGGCTGCCCATACTATACTCCCAACCAAGAACACCAGGCCCCTCCTCTCCACCCTCTTCTCTCTCATCTAGAAAGAAACCCACAGGACAGCCTTCTATAAATGTGTAAAACCATAACGTACAGACACTATGTGCTCACTCAGTGTCTCTGTGTCCAGTCCCTTCTTTGTCTGAAGTGTTGACATCGGTACTGGTTTCAGGTCTGGGACAGCGGCAAGTCTAGGGCCCATGTTCCCAGGGGGACCCTCCAAGTTGCTTGAACCATCAATTCTGGTCTTTTTATTAGAGTTCTTGATCTTCATACCTCTTTTTCTCATGTGATGTCGAAGACTCTGCATTGTGTCCCCTATCAAGGCTGTGTTTGGTGGTGGGAGGGCACCTTCTGATTCTTCTGGTCTTATGCTGATGTGATCTTTTTTATTCTTTGTTTTAGCATTGATTCTTTAATTGTTGAATTGATTGGCATTTACATTCCCTCATCTGAATACCAAAAGATGACTTCATAAGCCAGAAAGTAAATTGTAACTAGATTGGTTTATCTAATTTGTTGTACTTGAAACACGTTTCAGATTTGTGACAGCGGCTACTGAGTTTAGAAACCACTAGAACCACTGACCTGAAACCTAGAGTCATCACAGGCATTTTCCTGATCCCGTCATACCTCAGGCTATTCCTTGTGCTGAGTTGGCCTGCCTCTTGTGTCTCCTCTAACCTAAGTCTTTGTTTTTATAGCCATTACAGTTTTTTTAAAATACAAGACACTTATTTTACTGAATGTCTTTCAATTAGGGCTTGTCTGAAAGTTCTTCATTTTTGGGGTGCATATTATGGAAATGCTGCTTCCTCAGTCTTGTGTGTCGTAGGCACAGGATATCAATTTGTCCCGTTCCTGATGATGTTATCTTTGGTGACTTAGCTAAAATAGTGTCTGCCATGTTTATCACTTAGTAAAGTTACTGTAGTTTTATTTGGCAATTAATAATTGTGTTGACAGTGTATTCAGTTTGTCACCAAACTTTCACCGTTAGTTTTAGCAACTGTTGATGTTTGTTACCTAAATCAGTTATTGCTAGGATTGTTGCCGAATAGCGATTTTCTTCTAATTCTACCGTTCCTTCATTTATTTGTTGTCATTCTGTATGAGGTGGCACATCCTCTTTTTTATTTATTTGTATCACTGTGAACTTAAGGATCTGTACTTTATAGCATGAGCTGTAACCCATTACTGTCAGACTTGCTTTGAAAGTCAAGGTCTCAGATTGGGCCGATGAGAGCCTTTTTCAGTCAGCTAGTGCTGCTCTAACAGAAATACCACAAGTGGATGGCTTTAACAAAGGAAAGTTTATTTTTACATGGTCCAGTAGGCCACAAGTCCAAAGTCAGAGTGTCTGCTCCAGGGGAAGAGCTTCCCTGTGTCAGCTCTGGACCGAAGTCCTTGGGTTGTGTTAGTTTTTGGTCACGGGGCATCTTGGTGCGGGAACCTCATTTGAAGGATGCTTTCTTCTCCCAGTGCTGCTTTCTTAATGGTGTGAGGTTCCCAACTTACTCTTCTCACTTCTCTCCCTTGTATCCCAAAGCTTGAAACTTGAGTCCTGCCTCACCAACACCACTATGGTCCAAGAGGCAGGATTCACAACACATGGGTGGAATTGAAGCATCTTGGGACTCATAGCCAAGTCAAATCAATACAAATATTTTTGGGGAGACACAACTCAGTCCATGACAGAGGGCCTACAAATACATTTCTTCTTCCTGAGGCTTTATTGTGGTCAAAGGACATGCAATAAATTGTAACTGTATAAATAACACAGTTTTTGTTTTGACATATGACTACAGCCGTGAAAGTCTCATCACAGTTGAGATTACTGACATATTCAGTCACTCCAAAATCTGTCTCCCACTTTTATTCCCAAGCAGTCTGCTTTCTGTCATATATTAGTTTGATTTTTAAAGATTTTATGTCAGTAAATCATTCTGTGTATGCTCTTTTGTCTGGCTTCTTAACTATTACTTAAATTATCTAGCATAATTATTTTCAGACTCATCCCTTATTGCATGGATCAGTAGTTGACTTTTTTCCTGTTTGGTTAGTTATTTAAGAATTTAATGGTTTTGAGAAGGTGAGGATATATACATATGATTTTTTAAATAATTCATTTTTATTATTTGATAAGAATATACACAGCAAAAACATCAATTTAAATTTCCACGTGTACATTTCAGTGACATTGATTACATTGTTACAGGTGCACAACCATTGTCACTTTCCTTTTCTGAGTTGTTCCTCCCCCGTTAACATGCACTCATTGTCCCCTAAGTGCATATCTAATTTTTCAAGTTGCTCTTGTCAATTTGATCCCATATACATAGATCCTAAAAGATCATAATGCTCAAGGCAGACATTCTTAACCAGTTAAGCTAAAATTATTTGGTTTTAAGAAGACTGCAGGGAATATTTTTGGTTTAAGTTTTAAAGATTTTCTCAGGGCAGTAGTCTCAGGGATTTATCCAGACATGACAATTTGAAATTCTTTTCAGAATTTTCCTCATTTTGTTCAGGATTATTCTATGGAATCTTTGATGAAAATGTTCAGTAATGGTAGCTAGGACCCTCAGTCCTTCTGGTCACATGACACAGGAGGTAGCTGTTGAAGGAGACAGCAAGCCACATGTCACAGATTGAATTGTGTCCCTCCCAAAATCTGTAGCAGTTTGGCTAGGTCATGATTCCTGGTATCTTGTGGTGTTCTCAAAGTTGTAAATCCTGCCTCTAGAGTGTTAATAAGGATGGATGGGCATCTGTTGAGTTGGTGGTGATGGACTCAGTGTGTAAGATTGTTTTGTGCTTTGAGGCAGTCTCTTGAGGTATAAAGGAAAGAAACTAGCAGAGAGTTATGGGGATCTCATACCATCAGAAAGAAAGCAGTGCCTGGAGCTGAACACATCCTTTGGGAAGAACCAGGGTCCCTGTGCCTCAGAAACTTCCAGTCCAGGGAGAGATTGACAGCACAGACCTTTCTCCAGAGCATACAGAGAAAGCTTTCCCCTGAATTCAGACTTGTAGCCTACTGGACTGTGTAAGAATAAACTTTTCTTTTTAAAGCTGTCCACACTGTCGTATCTCTCTTAGAGCAGCACTAGCCCACTAAAGCACTACATGTTCCGTTTCCTCTTCCTATTCCTGACTCGCCTTCTGTTGCTCGAGGTCAAAAGAGACCAATTGTTGTGCCTTGAATGTCCACTCACAATGAACTAGAAATTAATTTCTTTTTAGTACTGAGTAGTCTTCCGTTGTATGCATATGTATGATTTGTTGGTGACAATTATCTCTTAGTATTTGGTTCATTTCTAGTTTTGAGGTATGTAAAAGAAAACTTCTGTCAACATTTGTGTACAAGGGTTTGTATAAATATATCCTTTTATTTTTCTTGTGTAAGTATGTAGGTGTGAAATAGCTAGATTTTATTATAAGTGTATGTTTTTACTTTCAAAGGAATTACAAAACTGTTTTCCAAATTGGATGTACCATTTTACATCATACCAGCAGTGTTTGAGAGTTCCGATTGTTCCATATCCTCTCCAACACTTGGTGTGGTCATTATTTTTTATTTTAGCCATTCAGATTTTGTAGTTCATGCTTTTTGTGGCATGTTTAGGAAATCTTTACAAAACATGAAGATTTTCTCCTGTGTTTTCTTCTGAAAGTTACATTGTATCTCTTATCAATAGACTGTATCTCTTATCAATAGGCTAGTTATACCAGTTGGACTTCATCTCCCCTGAGAGCATGGTCCCCTCCTACTTGCAATATTGGGTTAAGATTAGTAGAGTTTTCAGTTTATGTTGAAGTCCAGTTAAGCTGATCTTCTGTCTAATGTGTGTTGTTACTGTTATCACCCAACCAAAATTCCATCAGCTACCTAATTTATAACCAGCCCTCTCCCTCCCACTTTCCCCTCTCTTGCAGCTATCGAAGAATCTTTTCTTCTGTACGTAAGTCTGTTTTTAAGTCCGTTTAGTAGAGGTCTGATACAATATTTGTCCTTGTGTTACTGATTGATTTCACTCAACATACTGTCTTCCACTTGAATCCAGGTTATGAGATGCTTCCTAAAATCCTCATTGTTCTTTATCATTGCATAGTGTTCCATTGAGTATATATACCATAGTTTGTTTATCCGTTGATCTGTTGTTGGGCATCTGGGTTGATTCCGTGTTTTTCCTGTTGTGAACTGTGCTGCAGTTAACATTCATGTGCATATATCTGTTTGTATGACTACCCCTGATTCTATATGGTATATTCTGATTAGTGGGATTACTAGGTCAAATGGTATATCTATTTCCGGCTTTTTAAGGAAGCGCCAGATTGTTTTCCAAAGAGATTGTACCGTTTTGCAATCCCACTAGCAGTGTAGGAGAGTTCCAGTTTCTCCACAGCCTCTCCAACAGTTGTTGTTTTGTGTTTTTTGGATATGCCCAACTTTGTTGGGGTGAGACGATATCTCATTGTAGTTTTGATTTGGATTTCTTTAGTAACTAATGATCGTGAGCATTTCCTTATGTGTCTTTTGGCTGCTTGGATGTCCTCTTTAGTGAAATATCTGTCCATCTCCTTTGTCCAATGTTTAATTGGATTATTTACCTTTTTCTTATTGATATTTTGCAGTACCTTGTAGATTATGGAGATCAGACTTCAATCTGACATACAGTTGCCAAATATTTTTTCCCATTCTTTAGGTGGTTTTTTAATTCTTTTGATAAAGCCTTTAGATGAGCATAAGTGTTTGATTCTTAGTAGTTCCCAGAAAATTTTATTTTCTTCTCATTGAATTATGTTGGTACGAACACTGCAAACTAGTTGACTGTATTATGTAAGTCTATTTCTGGACTTCTAGGTCTATTTCTTGATTTTGTTTTTCTTTTTTTTAACCAGTACCACATAGTATATTCTTGTATCTTTATAATGAATTTTGAAATTTGGTAATGTTAGTCATCCAATTTGGTTCTTCAATGTTTTGACTATTGTAGGTTGTTTTAATTTCAGTACAGGTTTTAGCATCACTTTCTTAGTTTCAAAATGGCTTGCTAGGATTTTGATTGGTATTATGTTAAATTTTTAGGTAAATTTGGGAATAGTATTGAGTTCTCAATCCTTGAATACAGTGTATCTCTCCATGTATTTAAGTCTGCTTTAATTCCGGCAATGTTTTATTAATTTCTGTGTACAGGACTTGTATGTCCTTTGCAAATTTATACTTAGATCTTTCAAATATTTTTTCTCCCACAGATATATACCAAGTATTAACCTTTATTAATAAGTTTAAGGATACAGTCAACCAAAAGGCATCAGTGAGGCAAAGAGGTGTGAGGAATTCTGTAAGAATCTTCAGAACCCTTCTTCTCTCATTGAACATGCCCACTGTGGTCCAAATATCATTAGCCTATTTGCCAGGAGTTTTAGTTGTCATCATAATTATTATTAGAATAGACCAGGTCATCTGCCCTATAAAGCAAGTGAATGGATTACAGCTAAATCACTTTAACTTCTTCCTCTATAGAAGTCTATCAACGTGGAATATTTCTTTTTTTAGAATAGTACATTTTACTGTTGATTTCAACAGTTTTTCAAATGCTATGTACTTATTGTAGGTGAAAGATTATTGTTGTATAGGCACATTTGAGCCATTGATAGTTTGATTGTTCTGGGTTATAATTAGTTCAGTAATTGAGAATTGCAGTGATACCTTTAGAATTTGAGATTAGTAATATAATGATCCCACAAGATGCTCTTTGTGAACTCTAAGGATCAGTCCTATTCTGTCCTATAGTGTCGCTTTGAGTCAGAATCAACAGTGGTGGATTTGGTTTGGATTTTTTTGTACATGGCTATAGGGTATCATTATGAATTAATTCCTATTTGTCTATTGTTAATGTGGCACACCAGATGTCTTCCTTTTATATCTTTCACCACTAAGTCCAAAGATGAAGAAATTAAAGATTTTCACTAGCTCCACAGTCTGAAATTTGTTGAACATGAAATCAGGATGCATTGACAATTATTGGAGTTTGGAATGTGAAAGATAGAAACAGATTAGAAGGATTAGTAATTTGAAAATATGGCCTTTGTGATAGAAATGATGCCAGAAATTGCATAACTGAATTTTGCAAGACAAAAACTTCTTTATTGCAAATACATTTTTTACCAACATAAACAGTGATTATACACGTGGACTTTGCCGGATAGAAGACACAGGAATAAAGCTGACTACATCTGTGGTAAGATGTCATGGAAACGGTCAGTGTCATCAGGCAGAAAAAGGCCAGAGGCTGAGTATGGCTCAGACTATCAATTGCTCATATAGAAGTTCAGAGTGAAGCTGAAGAAAATTAGAACCAAAGTCCACAAGAGCCAAAGTATGACCTTGAGTATATGTGACAGGAATTTAGATAATATCTTAAGAATAGGCTTGATGTGTTAAACACTAGTGACTAAAGACTAGATGAGTTATGGAATAACATCAAAAACAGCATACATGAAGAAAACAAAAGGTCACTCAAAAGACAGGAAAGGAAGAAAAAACCAAAGTGGATGTCAAAGGGACTCAAAATGGTGTTGTACGTGGAGTAGCTAAAGTGAAAGGAAGAAGTGGTGAAGTAAAAGAGTTAAGCAGAAGATTTCAAAGGGCAGCTTGAAAAGACAAAGTAAAGTGTTACAGTGACATGTGGAAAGACCTGGAGATGGAAAAGTAAAAGGGAGACCATGCTCTGCTGTTATCAAGCTGAAAGAACTGAAGAAAAAATTTAAAAGTCTTGAGTTGCAATATTGAAAGATTCTGTAGTGAAAATATTAAATGATGCAGGAAAGATGAAAAGAAGATGAAAGGAATACACAAGGTCACTATACCAAAAAGCATTGGTTTATGTTCAGCCATTATAGAAGTTACTGTGTTAGCTGTAACTAATGGTACTGAAGGAAGAAGTCCAAGATGCACTGGAATCACTGGTGAAAAACAAGGCTGCATGTGAAGGATGAGAAGATATCTGTCCTAGATGCTCATCAAACCCTACACAATGTAGGTCCCAAAAGGAAGTCACCAATGCACATTATAATCAAACTGTCCAAAAACAGACTTTTAAGAACAATCTGGGATAATTAAAAAGTCAGCTACAAGAATCAGTAAGACTAAGCTCAGACTATTCAGCAGAAACCATCCACCCAGAGAGGCAAAGGAGAGACATATGTAAAGACTTGAAGGAAAAAAACATTGTCGAGCCATATCCAGCAAGACCCTCTCTCCAATGATAGTGCAATTAGGATATTTCCAGATAAACAAAAGATTAGGGAACTTGTAAAAACCAAACTGAAATTACAAGAAATGCTAAAGGATGTCCGTTTGTCAGAAAATCAATAACATTAGCTAACAACCTAATACATCAGAAAATCAATAACATTAGGTAATAGCCAGGACAGAGTGACCTGATATCAACCCAGATAGGGAAACCCCAAAAAGAAATCAAAACTAAAACACTAAAAATGGGGAAACAGACATGTCATTATGTAAAAGATGACATTACAACAATGAATGTTGATGTCAAATAGATTTTGCCTGAAAGCAGAGAATATCAGAAAGGTGTTTTACTGAATATGCATAGGCCTCTAGCTGTGGGGATCGTAACAACTTAGAGATAACATTGTGAAGAATGGGAATTCCAGAACAGCTAACTGTGCACATGAGGAACCTGTACGTAGATCAAGAGGCAGCTGTTTGAACAGAACAAGGGGGTGCTCTGTGGTTTAAAGTCAGGAGAGGTGTGTGTCAGGATTGTATCGTTTCACCATACCTCTTCAGTCTGTGTGCTGAACACATAATCCAAAAAGCTGGGCTGTATAAAGAAGAAAGGTGAATCAGGATTGGAGGACAACTCATGAGTAGCCTGTTTTATGCAGATGCTGCTGCTTTGCTTGATGTAAAAATCAACAAGACTTGAAGCACTTACTGATGAAGAACAAAGACGATAGCCTTCAGTATGGATTATACTTCAACATGAAGTAAACAAAAATTCTCACAACTGGACCAAGTGGCAACATCATGCTAAACGGAGAAAAGATTGAAGTTATCAAGGATTTCCTTTTACTTGGATTCACAGTCAACATCTGTGGAACCAGCAGTCAAATCAAAAGATACATTGCACTGATCAAATATATTGCAAAGACCTCTTTCACGTGTTGAAAGGCAAACATGTCACCTTGAAGATTAAGGTGTGTCTCACCCAAGCCATGGTGTTTTCAGTTACATTCTATGCATGTAAAAGCTGGGCAGTGAGTAAAGGGACTGAAAAAAGGACACCTTTGAATTGTAGGGTTAGAGAAGACTGTTGACTATCTCATGGACCACCAGAAGAACAAAGAAAGTTGTCGTATAAGTACAACCAGAATGTTTCTTAGAGGCGAGGATGGCAAGACTGTGTCTCACACACTTTGGACATGTTGTCAGAAGGGATCAGTCCCTGGAGAAGGGTGTCGTGATTTGTAAAGTAGACGGTTAGCTTAGAAAAGAAGATCCTCAATGAGATGAAGTGATACAGTAACTCTAAGGCTTCAGCATAAAAGTCACTGTGAGGATGGTGCAAGTTTGGACAGTCCTTTGTTCTGTTGTGCATAGGCTCTCTGTGAGTTGGGATTTACTCAGTAGCACCCGACAACAACAGTCATCCTTTTACTTTCAAAATTTTTGTCTGTAGGTTTTATTTTGTTGTCTTTTAGCTGTAGCCTTACAGAACCAAGTAGTTTCTCGTTAAACAGCAAGTATACGTGTTGTTTCATGACACTGGTTGCAACTCCACAACATACGCGTACTCTCCCCCTCTCAACCTTTGATTCTCCATTACTAACTTCACTGTCTCCTCCTGCCTTCTTGTCCGTGCCCCTAAGTTGTTGTACCCATTAGGTTTCATTTTGTGTTATGGGCCTTCCTAATCTTTGGCTGAAGCGTGAACCTCAGGAGCGATTTCAGTATTGAGTTAAAAGAGTTTCTAAGTCCATATTTTTAGGTCTATCAGACTAGTAAGTCTGGTTTTTTGGGGGGCGGGGGAGTTGAATTCTGTTCTGTATTTTTTTCCAGCTCTGTGTAGAACCCTCTGTTGTGATCCCTAAAAGCAGTCAATGGTAGTAGCCAAGCACCATCTAGTTATACAAGGCTCAGTTTGATGGAGGTTGTGGGGGTTGTGTTCTGTTACTCCGTCTGTCTTTGGTTTTCTTCTTTGTCTCATGCTCAGGATGGGAGGGACTAGTGGATTATATTAGAGATCTTCTCATAAGCTTTTATGATCCCAGATGCTACTCACCAAAGTAGGATGTAGAACATATTTATAAATCGTGCTGTGCTAATTCAGCTAGATGCCCCACCTCTCATCCCAGTGATTTGATTCCTCAGGAAGTTTGAATATGTTTATGAAGCTTCCATGACCTTGCCTTTGTCACCTTGTGCTAACTCAGTATTGTGTACTCTCTTACTCTCCAGGAAAGTTACCACTTACCTATTTGTCTGTTTAATGTTTTCCTTTCTCCATCTCTTCCCTCCCTCATAACCGTGAGATTGTTTCTTTTTGTTTGTAACACTTTTCGTAAGTTTATATAATAGTGTTCTCATATGATATTTGTCTTTTTGTGAATGACTTATTTAACTTAGTATGAAGCCCTCCAGATTCATGTATGTTGACAGATGTTTCACAGACTGTTTTTCTTTATCATTGCACCGTCTTCCATTGTATGTATGTACCATTGTTTAGCCATTCATCTCTTGATGGACACTTAGGTTGTTTTCATCTTTTTACTATTGTAAATAATGCTATAATGACCATGACTCGGCATATGTGTATTTGTGTGATGGTTCTTTTATCTGTAGGGTATATTCTTAGGAATGGGATTTCTGGATTTTATGGTATTCCTATTTTTAGCTTTTTAAGGAAGCAGCATGTTGTTTTCCCGAAATAGTTGCACCATTTTGCATTCCCACCATCTGTGCCTAATAGTTCCAATCTCCCTGCACCTTGTCTGATGTTTGCTCTTCTCTTTTTTTGTTGTTGTAGTTGTTTTTCTTCGTGCCTGCAGTATTGGTGTGGAGAGTGCCTCATTGTAGTTTTGACTTGCACTTCTCTAATGGCTTTAGGGACTCTATGAGTCAGAACTGACTCAATAGCAGTGGGGTTTTTGGATCGCTAGTGGTGTCTGTTAGCCACCTGAATGTGTTCTTTGTGAAGTGTCTGTTCACACTTTTTTATCTTTACCCGAGAATATGTGGTCAAAATACTGTGTTTAAGGATTGCTTGGATTAGATTTTCCACCCTTTAGAGTATTCATTTGAAATACAATTAATTTTTCCTACTTATATTCTAATTAGGATTTGCTTAATTATGTATTTGTTTTTTGCCTATGCGAAGGGTAACATTGTTCTAAAAATCTAATCATTGTAAAAAGTGAATGTCAGAGAAGTGTTACTGCTTCCTTGTTCTCTTTAGCCCATCCTCATATACCCATCCTTTCTACTTCTCTACCCATCCACGCTGTGTAGGTAATTTTGCTTGATTAGTTTTTTTTTTTTTTTTTAATTATGCTCCCTGTATTTATTTTTATACAAATGAGCAGATATATGTACACTTCCTTTTACTTTTTTCTTTCTTACATAAAAGCAACATATTATAGATACTCTTGTTGTGCTTTACTTTTTTTACATGATAATGTACTCTGGCAATCACTCCACGTTAGTTCTTTGATCTCTTCCATATTCATTTTTGCAACTCAGTAGTACTCCATTGTATGATTACAGCATGGTGTATTAAACCACTTTTCAGTGTATGTACACTTAGTTTGTTTTCAGTATTTTTTTATTTACAAACAATGCTTCAGTAATTCTGCATATGAATTTTCTTACTGTTGAAAGTGTATCTTCAGAGTAAATTCCTAGAAGTGGTATTGCTAGGTCAAAAAGTAAATAAATTTACATTTGATATTGTTAGATGTTGCCAAATTCACATCCAAAAGTACTGTAGCAACTTGCCTTCCCACCAGCAAAGTGTGAGCGTGTCTTTTACCTGAGCCTTACCAATGGAATACGTTGTTATGCTTTTAATTTTTGTCAGTTGAATAGGTTAGATGTAATTTTAATTTATATTTCTCTAATTATTTGTGCCACATTATACCTGTTCGTATGTTTAAGGATCAATTGTATATCACTTTGGCCCATTTTTCCCATGGATTTTTGGTTCTTTTCTCCTGAATTTTTAATGGTTTTATTATTTTTAAATTAGAGTTAATAGCTCTTTATCTGTAATAGATTGTACAAATATTTTCCTCCAGGTTTTAGTTGTCATTGACTTTATTTGTAATGTTTTTTTACCTTGCAAAGAAATTATTTTGTGGTATAAAATTTGCCTCTGAATCTTGTGGCACCTTACAGTTGGGCTATCTTTTATTACTTGAATGCTGGCTTCATTTTTTTTTTTTTTTTTTTTTACATCTTTTCCCTAGAGCAATTTGAAGTTTAAATCTGTGTGGCGTAAGATATGGATTTAAATGCATCTGTTTTCAAGGGTGTACTCAGTTGTTTCAGTACTGTTTTTTAAAAACACCATTTTTGCTTTCATGATTTGAGATGTTTTTTTTATTCTATACACCCACTCTTCATTTATCAATGTGGTCAAGTTCTGGTGTTATGTGACTATGAAAGAGGACCACATCAGATCTCCAAGTGGAAGGTGACTCCACCGTTACGTAACTGCAACGTTGCAGCCTTACATCATTGGCAAATGACATTACAAAAGTGAAACCACTGAGAATCATGGCGCGGGCCAGTCGGCACATAACCTTAGCCGTCGTAGCCGGTGTTACTGTCTCGTCACATCTCAGGTTCGTTGCTGCCAGATGTATGTCGTGAGTGAACAAAACAGATGGGTGGTAGATTTTTTACCATTGTCATTAAGTGTGAAGTTTTGGATGATGAGATAGTAAGGGCAGAGTAGGTGTACTAAATTTCCATATGTATTTTGTTTGTTTTCCCATGTGAACTTTAATCTACTTTTCTAGCTCTTTAAAGTTAATTTAGAGAGATACTGAATTACCCTTTCAGAGGACAGGGGATGTCTTCATTTATTCAGGCCTGCTTTTACTGTGATACTTGTTACATGTTTTAAGAAGTACTTTCTGTTTTGGTTCACATTATGGAAATGAGGCTTTTTTTCTCCTGTTCCCTGATGGCATAGCGGGTTAAGTGCTATGGCTGCTAACCAAAAGCTTAGCAGTTCAAATCCTACAGGTGCTCCTTGGAAACTCTATGGGGTAGTTCTACTGTGACCTCTAGGGACCTGACTCAACAGCAGTGGGTTTATTTCAATAATACTACAATCGAATAGAAATAACACAAATTGATGTTATTAACATGTCCTATAAGTAGGAATTATAAAAAAAGTCTTTCTGTTAAGTAGGACTAAAAATATGTTGTTTTCTAAAAAAAAATCTAAATATCTATTATGATTAATTACGTATATAGCCCACTCTTGTGTTTCTTGAAGGTAAGAATTATATCCTATTGACCTGATTCTTAGGGTTTACATAGAATTTGACAAATAATAGGTGTTTAATGGGTATTTTTCTGTTGCCTTTGTATAAACATGCTTGTGTCTCTTTGTGAAGGCTAATCTTGGACTAAGCTTTAGTTGTTATTGATGAAGGCTAATCTTGGACTAAGCTTTAGTTGTTATTGAATGTATCTAATTCTCATTTCTCACTCATAATATGATATGAAAAATGAACCTGCCACCATCGAGTCATGTCTGACTCACAGCGACCTAGAGGGCAGAGTAGAACTGCCCCACAGAGTTTCCAAGGAGCTCCGAGCGGATTTGAAATGCTGACCTCTTGGTTAGCAGATGTAGCACTTAACCCACTATGCCACCAGGGTTTCCCCCATAATATGGTATAGCAAATTTTGTATACTTCCAGTATATGTGTTTGACATTATCATTGCAGATAAAATTCCACTGTTTGGATTGCTTCTCCCTGAAGCAATTTTTGGATTACTGTTTTTATTGTCAGTCAGTGTTAGGTTGTGCAGAGAACTTCTTCCTAGGGTTTTCAGCCTGTGACCTTTCAAAAGCGTGTAGCCAGGCCTATCTTCTGAGACATCTCTGGGTGGGCTCAAACCACCAACCTTTCAGTTATTAGTCCAGTGATTAAATGTTTGTACCATTCATGGGCTACTCTGATTACTCTAGAGAATAAAGATTTATTATAAGTTATTTTTGAAAGATCCTTTTGAGAACAAAATTTAGATAGTAGAGTGTTAATACATACCTTCATTTTCTTTCTTAGGCAGTGAAGTTGTTACACTCTCATCTTTTTGTAATTGAAGACTTTTCCTATCAGGTATTATTATAGATTCTTTTTCCTGTTGGAAAAATAGAGGTTTGTTACCAGGTAAGATAAAACCTAATTTTCAATGTAAAGCTGAGGCACTGAATTTATCTTCTCTTAGTCACAATTACTGGCTTTTTTTTTTCCATGTTCATGTTAGATTGTGTACATTACTTCATTTCGTCATCTTTAAATTAAAATGTATGTTTTTGGCATTATATACTGTGCGCTCCTTAAGTAAAAGAACCACATCTTTTACTTTGTTTTTGTAATCTTTAATAGTTGGACTGAGTTTTTAGTTAATGTTGAACATACTGAAATTCAAAACTAAGAGCTAGGAAGGAATTCTCTAAATTGGAATGACAATGTTTCTGAAGTGAACACTTGAAGTGAGGATGCTATCTTGAAATAATCTTTATGTAGAGTAGCTCTTTTAATTATTCTTTATGGTTCTTGACTGAAAATGAGTTCCTATATCAGGTTCTTTAGCTTTGAACAGGACTGAAACACCAGTTGTTTCACATTTGTAAAGGACTTAGTAAGTTCTTTTTTCTCCTCTGGTGGTGACCATTTGAATTACATAGATACTTCCATTATGCCCTGACACTTAAGAGCTTTTTTTAAAAACTAAATAAATAACATTATTTTATTGTGTTTTTGGTTAGATACTAACATTTAGCAGTTTAGATTCTATTCAATAGTTGCTACACAAATTGGTCGATGAGTTGGTTACATTCATTGCAATTCATGAACATTCCTAATATTTCTGTTCCTGTTGTTCCATTTCCTTGGAGCTTTCTTGTCCAAGCCTCCCTATCCTGCTTTTGTAGCCAGGCCTGTCTTCTGAGTATCTCTGGCTGTTAACAGTCTAGACTGTTAACTCGAGGGAGTTGGATCTGTTTTTAAGTTTACTTTCTCCTTTTCCTACCCTATGAGAGTATGTTTTCTGCCATTAAAGGCTAATTACATAGGATCCTATTTTTCTCTCCTCTGTAAACATTTTTTCCACCTTTAGTCTCAGTTCTGACTCTTAATTCTACCCTTAGCCTTCATTGTCCCATATATGTTCTAAATGAACTTTTTTTCCTTACTCTACAGTTGTATATCAAATCCCATTCAATTTTACTCTTTAAAAGTACTTTAGTCCCTGCATTTGTGTTAGGATAGAAAAATTTCTAACACCCTGTGAAAGGAAGAAGGAGAGAGCAAATCATGTCTAACGTTATTACTTTTTAGAGACCAGGGAGATCAGGGAATTGTTCAAGTGTTTTTAGAACTAATTGTGAGAGTCAGATTATGTTGACAGTAGCTTTTTCTTATTTTGAAGTTTTAGCTGATTTTTTGGGGGGGTTCCTAATAATGGGCAAAAATAATACTAGCAGATTAACTTCATTGAAAGAAACTGATATTTGCTCATTGTTTACTTAAAAATAAAAGGAAAAGAGCATTATAACGGGATGATCTAAAGCCTTGACCATCTTATTTGAAGTAGAAAAAAGCTTTTGAAGTAGTCAGCATTGTTATATATTTGGATAAAGTTCTCATTTTCCATTGTGTGTATATGTGGGTGCACATGAGATAGAGTGGGCAAGAGATTTTATGTGCTATATTAACTTTTTCCTTACCTAGCCTTTATTTCTGTGTGCCAAAAACAAACAAACCAAAAAACCCACAGGTGATTATTTAGCCCATAAGAAATGATGTGATTGATGTGGTATAAAAGTCATCCCTGCAGAATATTGTCAGTGATATTTAATTGGTAAAGATTGATAAAGGGTCTAAGCTGTTGAACTGATTTAAAAAAGTAAATCCCATATTAAATAAGTTTTTACTTTTCAGTACAGTGTATTGGTATATATAAATTATTGAGAAATGCTATAGATACAAAAGTAGTCAATATTCTTTATTTCCTTGAACTCTTTTTTTCCTAAAATAATAAGAATTAAGCTGATGATTCATCTTTATTTCTCCGAATGTACGTTTCTTCTAATTTATTTTTGAGGCAATATAATATGCAAGTGTAGGGTATTGTGTAACATTATGTAGCATATACATAGTAGTGAGTTAATGATCATCTTAAAGTCTAGTTTTCCTAAAGTATTATTTTCTTTTGTTGCTATGGGTACCATAGATACTGTTTATTAATATGGGAAGCATGCATACTCTAAAAATAATTGTAGGGACAGTTACTTTTGGATCTTTTAGTGTATATCATTTCCCCGTATCTTATCACACACTTAAGAAAAACAAAAACATGCATTTAAATTGGCTATTATTTTAGAAGTCAAATTTAGAATAAAAATAAAGTACCTTGATATTTTTTCCATCCAGGTATTTATCCTCGTAATCTTGGCTAAATACAGTTTCTTCAAAATTATCTATTCCATAATCATAGATACTGTGTAAGTCCTGATGAGTTGGTGGTGCTGGCTTTATCAGAGGCACGAACAGTAACAGAAGAATAGACTGCTGTAAAGTCTTCATTTTAGCAGAAATCAAGGTGACTCCAAGTTAGTAACTGGTGACCTGCTGACTGTGAGGCAATATTCTCTTTTTTCCTTGGAAATAAAAAATGCAAACCATCGAAACAATATTTAAAGCTTAGAGGACTTTTTGGCAGAGTTTTAGCATAGGGGGCCAGAGACCAAGTATTTAACCCTTAGTGAATTAGATGCTAACATTATTATGTATCAGTGAATATTCTGAAAAAAGTTTCAAAAATAGTTATATTGCTTCTTTAGCAAGTATTTCAAACAATTTTGATAATTTCAGTTTCTTCATAATGAGCTGCTGTGACCAGAGATACTGTTTGGAATTAGAATCTTAGAATACCTGTAGTATAAATAGTTAAATGAAGACTCAACATCCTCTCTCATGTGAGTTAGGTATCGTATTTCAGCTTTGCTACTTCATAAGAATTCTTGATTTGCACTAGTATAAACAGAAACAAGTTCCAAGAGAAGTTTTAAAACTTAAACTTTAAAGTGAACATCATGAAAAGTAATATCTGTCCTTACTTTTTTCAGTTTTATAATTTCAATAGCTACCAGTGTATTATTTTTAGTTAGTATTTTCTTTTTTAAATTTTAATTATGAAAAATACAAAAGCTGTATTGCAGACTACATGAAATAAAACTTTAATCAAGGAACTTTAGGAGATGTAGTGGAAAAAATTCTGTCAGAGTTACCAGTAGATTTTGTTTGGTAGGTGCACATTTCAAACTTTTTCTTAAGTAACTTCTAACACAGTCACTCCTAATTGTTGGCATGGTATGCTAGATGTCAGTGTGTCAAAAATCCAGTGGTTGGATATTAAAAATAAAATGGTTTTATGGCTTACATCACCCTGTTCTTGTCTACATGGATCTTAAAGTTATCTAAAAGTATTTAAACACTTTTACATGAAAGTATTTTTTAAAGATTGTTCAAGGTAACTGAAACTTAAAAAAATTAAAGAGATGGACTTTAACATTTATTAAGCATGTTAGATGAGTCACCCTGTAACAAACAATATTTAAAATAATTTGTGAATAAAGAGCCTACCGTTTTAGCTGTTTTGAAGCTTTCTGTGGTTTTCCTCAATGGGTGTTCATGGCTATGCATTAGCCCCAAATGGGAGGGTGAATGAAGAAAGCTGTAGATTGATTTCAAACTGCTGGATAAAATTTTAGGGCCCAACAGCTTTAAAAGTAGTTTCCGTGTGGTAGAGATCTTTGCCAGCATTCTTTCTCAAGGGTGAAATGCAGTGTGTTGCTTTACAGAGCAGTACTTCAAGTATTTGTAGCTGCAGTGTTTGCTTCTCCTAATTTACTGTATTCACATTTTATTTTTACCTTGTGCAAGAAACATTTATGTTTTAGTGAATATTAGTTTATGATACATAGTTATAAAATTGTAGTTTTCATTTTAATGCTTTCCTAGAATGTAAAACTTCTGTTTTTGAACTAAATATGGCACCAAACTGAAGCATAGTCTATACTCTTAATTTTATGAGTAAAAATAATGTTGTAGTAGTACACTTAGTATATGTCCAAAAAATTTCCAGGGTGAGATTTAGTTTTAGCACACATAATTAATAGTTGGATCATTTTAGAGCTTTTTCCATTTATTATAGTTGCATGCAACAAAAAACCCAAGTGTGAGAATTCATTTGTTTAAATTATGTTTGTAATTTGGAATTTGATAGGAAAAGATTTCTTTATTTGTTAAATGAAGCAAATTGTGTAAAAATTACCTTAATATTAAATTTTATTTTAAAATGTTAAAGTGGTATTTTAAATATATTATATGCATCTTTAAAATTTCACTTTTATTTTTTAAAAATTCTTCTCTAAGCTAAAAATTTAACAAACATGGATAAATATTATATTACAAAATGGAAAAAGTACTAATTTGTGTTCTATTTAAAATTGACTTTAGCACCTTTTAAATAATGATGAAGCAAGTGTTGGTTTTATTTTTGCATTGTGTGGTATTTTTAATAGTACGCTGAGAAGTCAGTTGGATAGATGCCAGAATGTCCAGATTTAGAGATTCATTGTATCATTAATGGTATCTAAAATGTGATATTTTGTGCTACAGAAAATTGTTTTGTCAATTTTAAAATATTTTATTGAAAAATTATGATGAGAAAGTAAAATTTTTTTGGCGGTCGTTCACTTACTAAAATTCTATTGAGTACTGGTGCTGTGGTGTAGATACACAGATAAATAAAAAACTCAGTTTCTCTTGTTAAGGAGTTTGTAATCTCTTAGTCTACAGGAGAGGTCATACACAAGTCATTAAAATGCAAGATGATGCCTGCTAATGAGAAATGTACACAGAGCTTTGTGCCAAGCTGAGAAAGGCTGTGAACTTTGATGAGGTGAGGTTGTGGAAGGCTTTGCCAAAGCAGCGACTCACAAGCTGACTACATAGAGCAGATTCAAGAAGGCGGTAGAGGTGATGGTGAGATGTTCTAGGTGAGGGGAACAGTACACGTGTGGGAACTTGTAGAAGTTTTATAATTAGTTGTATATGGATGGGACTGGAGATTGAGGGAGAACGGATGAGGGGAACAGAGCGTATATTAAAAGATGTGATTAAATTTTATACCCTGCTAAGGTGTCTTGGGAAAACCTGATGATGTCGTGGTTAAGTTCTACAGCTGCTAACCAGAAAGTCAGGAGTTCATATCTGTAAGTTTCTTTTTCGAAATTCCATGGGGCAGTTTTACTCTATCTATATAGTCACTGTGAGTTGCAGTTGATTCAACAGCGGTGGGTAAAGTGTCTGGGCTTCATTCTGTAGGCAGTTTGACACTACTGAGAGATTTTCAAGCCAGTGAGTGACATGATCTAATTTGCATTTTAGAAAGAGCTGACCTAATGTTTGTCTATTATAATAGAAATTACCGTGTATTTAGTAGCTTAAAATAACGCACATTTATCATTTAACAGTTTCTGTGGCTCAGGAGCCGTGTAATGGCTTGGTTTGTTTCTTTGCTTCAGGATCTTATCTGAAAAGTGCATTAAAAGTGTTAGCAAGTGTTAAGGTGTAACTTCAAGGCTTGAGGAGGAAAACATGTATTTCTAAGCCCATGTAGTTGTTGGCAGCATTTAGTGCTCCACAGGCTGTGAGTCTTAGGGCCTCATTTGTTTGCTGGCCATTGGACAGAGGATACTCTTAGTTCCTTCCCACATGACCTTCTTTAAAGATTAGTTTGTAAGATAGCAGCTGTTTCTTCACTACCAGAGAGGGAGATAGTCATCTAGTAACATGTGGTTACAATTCTATGTAACATAATCACATACATGTAGTCACATGTATGTCAGTGTCTTTACTATATTCAGTTAGAAGCAAGTAACAGGTCACATGCACGCTTATGCAAGTAAAGAGTCTGGAAATATTCACAAACTAGAAAATAAGCAAGCTTATATTCCTAATACAAAATATATTTGAAACAGAGATTTTCTATTCCACAAAGGACTGTTGTATCCTGCTATAAAGCTATTTAATAGCCTTCACTGTATAGTACTAAAAGGAGCCCTGGTGGTACAGTGGTTGAGCGCTTGGTCAGAGGTTCAACCCACTAGCCTGTCAGCAGGAGAAAGGCATACCTATCTGGTACTGTAAAGATTTGCAGCCTTGGAATCCCTCAGGGGGCAGTTCTATGAGGACTGCCAGTTAAGTTTGCAAACTCATCCCAGAAAAAGTGTTACATACCTCATTGCTGAATATCACTATGGTCACCTGTCAGGTACTCCCCTTGGGAAGCTATCTACCAGTGCCAGCATCTAGTCTATCCTTCAGAGCAGTTTTGGAACTCTTTTACTGGAATGGCCATCAGAGCTGTTGTATTATCTTTGATGTTCTGAATGCCATCAAAATGTCTGCTTTTCAATATTTCCATTATCTTCAGGTAAAGAAAAAAGTCATTGAGGCCCAGATCAGATGAGTTTGGAGAGTGTTCCCATACAGTTATTTGTTTACTGGCCAAAAACTCCCTGAGAGACAACTATACAGTTAAGTTCGCAAACTTGACACCATGCGCAATGGCCGTTGCAGAAAGAATTCCAGCACTGGTGTGAAGGCTACTGGATGCTGGCATCGATGCCAACAGTTAAGTTTGCAGACTTAATTGTCGGACTTCATATTATGTCCTATAGGGTTGTTGTGAGTTAGAACTGACTTGGCATCAAAGAGTTTGGTTTGGTTTGGTACAGTGATAGCAGATGAAGGATGTCTAATATTCAAAGGCAACCATTTTTCCAAAAATGAAAATGTTTTCTCTGAGGAATTCTTTTAGGTGACCTCTTTATAGGCTTGACAGGCATTAGGTTTGAGTTTGAGTTGTTTTTGTTTTTTTTTTTTTTAATTATTGCTTTATCCTTGTCATCTTTCCAGAGATTTTGTATCTTTGAAGTTATCCAAGTCCCACTGGTCTACTTGTTTTACTTCTTAATTTTTTTCTCAGCAGTAGATTCTCAAAAAATATGTTGAATGGTTTTGGGCTATGGAAACAAAGTTGCCCTAGAAAGGACTATTCTTTGACAGTGGCTTGGTTCTATTGATAGCAGTTGTGTAACTACTGAGTGAATTGACTATTCAGGAAAAGCTACAAGCAGAAAGAGTCTTTGCTCATCTTTCGTCTTCACCTTCTAACTCTATAGGAATTACTGTGTTTTAGGAGTCAGAGCATCTAAAGTTACAGTTCTGTCATTAATCCTCATGTGATCTTCAGCAACTTATTTACTTAGCTTCTTTGGGCCTTGATTTCTTTCTTTCTTTCTTTTTATTAAAATCTGTTCACTACAGATGTTTTGCAGCAGATGACTTCCCTGTATGTTATGGATTTAGCAGCATCCCTGGCCTCTATTCACTAGATTTCAATAGTATCTCCACCCCTTACCCTCACTGAGACAACCAAAAATGTCTCCAGGCACTGCCCAATGTTCACTGGAGGGCAAATTCATCGTGAGAGCAAATTCACCACCAGTTAAGAGCCACTGCATTTTTCTAGGTACTCATAGACTGTTTTAAAGCCCACATCTTATGATTTCAGTGGAGTCTGTGGTTTGAATCATCATCTTAGATAGTGTGCCTATAGCTGAAGCCCAGTCCTTTAGTCAAATGAGATAAAGAAGGGAACCAATTTACTTTCCAAACTAAAGTGTGAAACTTGGAGGGAGTGGAATTTTGGCTCAATACAAGGAAGAGTTCATGAAAAAAATTGTATTTTATTTGCAGATTTACTGTTTCTGAGTACTACATAACTGTTGTCATGTTTAATTCTAAGCCTGAACATGATTATAAATGTGTCCATGATTTTTAATTGTTAGGCACAGTTTGTTTTGCAAATTGTCACGCACAATTTATTTTGGAAATTGGAGCATATAGGAAATTTTAGGCTTTTAGCCGTTATGATTGAATTTATTTCCCAGCTGTTGTTATACTTCTAGGATTTAGACATATGTTTAGAATCAGGAAACCAGAGTTTTGGTTCTAGCTGTCCTTGGGGCTATATGAATTCTTTGCAATAGGAAAAATATATAGAAGAGACTAGATTTGTTGTTATTCTTTTTCTCCTGTGTGTTACATGATATGCATAGATCTGTATTTTAGTTTAGTGATCCCAAACTTGAGGAATGCAGTGAAAGTGTATGCTGTTTCAGGTAATACTTAAACATATGCTAACCATTGTTAGCCAGTATTATTACAAACAGGTTTAGTAAATATCTTATATCTTAATTTTCTTTCCCAAAGCCAAATGTACGTTAAGCTTTTAGTCATTTACTAAACTTGAAGTTGAAGTTATAGTGTAAAATTCACATGTAATTATGAAAACAAATTTTATTTGTTAATTGTCATAGAACAATTAGTCTGTTAGCTAATACAGATAAATCCTGTGGAGTGTAATGAGATATAGTATATGAATTTTCATGTTTTTCTTTCTTGTTGTAAACATTAAATCAACCAGTTTAGTCTGTAGTTCTGACACGTAATTGTAATCTTGATGTCCTAGTTGAAGAAATATTTTATTTGTTGGTGTTTCTGCTAGGGAAATTGTTGTTTCTTGTTATGCTTGCAATGAAAAATATTTGGGCTGTGTATGAATATCACAACACATAGTCAAGTAGCCAAACAAAATTGTCACGTTGCCTATTCACTGGATCATGTTAACTGTTAACTTTTTGTTCTCCTGAGCTTTGTGATAAATTTGAATATACATAGCTTTGGAAGGAGGCACCAGTAGAACTGAATTATTCCTAACTTAACAGAAGAGAATTATAAGGTATACCGGGAGAGAGAAGCCTGGAGCTGAGTACCATATGAGGACTGCCAGTTAAGTTCACGAACTCATCCTAGAGAAAGTGCTACACACTTCATTGCTGAATGTCATTGGGATCGCCTTCAGAGTACTCCCCTTGGGAAGCTATCCACCAACACCAGTGCCTTGTCCATGCTTCGAAGCAGTTTTGGAACTCTTACTGGAATGGGCATCAGAACTGTCATCATATTACCCTTGGTGTCCTGAATGTTATCAAAATGTCTTCCTTTAAATATTTCCTTTATCTTTGAGTAAAGAAAAGTCGTCAGGGGCCAGGTCAGGTGAGTGGGGGCGGGGGGAGAGTTGTTCCAATGCACTTATTTGTTCACTGGCAACTATACAATGAAGTTCACCAACCTGCCACTGCGCCACCATGCACAATGGCCATACAGAACTAATTCCAAAATTGCTTTGAAGGGTGATCTGGACACCAGCATTGGTGCATAGCTTCCCAAGGGGATGACTTCAAAGGTGACCGTAGTGATATTCAGCAATGAAATGTGTAGCACTTAGAAAAATTAAGTTTGTGCACTTCATTGCTGAACCTCGTAGGAGGGAGAGTGAAGCGAATCGTGGCTTCCTCTCCATGGTAGGCCATCCAGAAGGGTACTTTGGAAAGCAGAACTATCGAAGAGTGATTTTGAATTTGTCATTGAGTATTTAAACACTGTCTCCTCTGTCTGTAATGAAATCTTTAGTAATACCTTTGTTTGAGTAGAACTTTGGAAGGAACCTGAAGAGATGCTGATTCTCTCTGTTTTGTGTGCTCTGTGGTACCAGAAAAAACTGAAACATCACAAAGAATTAGCACCGAGATGGGTACAGGAGTGATTAAGCCCAGCCAGTATCTCCTTGGCTCGGATATCTAGTTGTCTGCTGTGCTGTAGGAGCAGAAAATAATAGTTACTGTTTCTTGGATACTTACAGCCTGCTTTTTGTTAAATGTTTCGTTATGTACATTGTTTGTTTTATCTTTATAGTACCTTGGGAGAGCTGTCTTCTGTATAAAAAGGAGGAGAGAAAAGCTTAGATATTCTCAGTAATTTATGCAAGGTTACCCGGCTAAGAATGTGGAGTCATGCAATTTTACTCTTAGTTACAGCTGTTCTTTGAAAGCTTTGGTAGTATAGTGGTTAAGTACTGCTGCTGCTAACCAAAAGATCAGCAGTTTGAATTCACCAGGCACTCCTTGGAAACTCTATGGGGGCAGTTTTACTCTGTCCTATAGGGTTTGCTGTAAGTTGGAATTGACCTGACAACAGTAGGTTTGGTGTTTTGGGCAAAGGCTATTCTTTGCAGTGTGCTTTTTTCCAGTCTTTCGTTTTTTTGAAATTATGTTTCAGTGAACGTATGTAATCCAAATCAATTTTGCATGCCTGCCTATCGGCAATTGCATCTGCTGTCCTCACCGTGTGATAGCACATTCCTCCTTTTCACTCTTTACTTCTAGTATTGAGGATTGCAGTGTATTTTCTCTTAGCAGCTTGGGAATTCTAAAAATAAGAGAGTTTTTGGTTTGTTTGTTTGTTTGCTTTGAACTTCGCAGAAGGTGAAACAAAAATCACCATGTCTTTGCTATTAGTCTCAACCTCCAGAGCTTGTTTTCTCCATTTTCTTCCAACAGGTTTCTACTTACTCTCTTCTTCCTGGAAGCTTTCAGCTGCTTCATCACTCCCTAGACCGGAGTAAAAACTGTGGTATTTTCACATAGCTCTTTATAGTTACTGACACTTCAGAACTTACTTTCTTTTTTCCTTTATTAGAATGAGTTGCTTGATCTTCACTTCTTTGTTAAGCTTTTTAACAACAGCTTTATTGAGATAATTTACATACCATAAAATTTACTCATTTAAAGTGTACAGTGTTTAAAATTTAAGACTAAAATTTAAACTGTAAGCTTGATGGCTTTTATTATTTTTACAGGGCTGTATATACACCTCCACAATCAATTTTAGAACATATTCCTTTCCCCATATAGGAACTTTATACCCGTTAGCAGTCACTACTGATTTCTCCCTAATTCATAGCTGCAACAGCCCTTGACCATTGTTTTCCCTTCTGTACGTTTGCCTGTCGTAGACATTTTGTATAAATGAAATCATACAGTATGTATTTTTTGTGTGCCCTGCATGGTTGATCTGTGTAGTAGCATGTGTCAGTACTTCATTTCTTTTTATGAATGAATAAATTCCATTGTATACATGTAATGCTACATTTTGTTTATCCATTCATCAGCTAAACAGAGTTTTGGTTTGTTTCCACTTTTGTCTGTGCTGCTGTGAGCATTCATGTATAAGCTTTCGTGTGAACATGTGTGTTCAGTACTTTCGGGTGTAAATTTTGGAGCAGAATTTAACTTTTTGAGAAAATGCCAGATTGCTTTCCAAAGCAGCTCTCATCCTATCAGCAATATATGAGGGTTCCATATTTCTCCATCTTGTTGCCAACACTTCTTAATATTTGACTTTTTTTAAATTATGGCAATCCTGGTAAGTGTGGGGAAACCCTGATGACTTAGTGGTTCAGTGGTCCTGCTGCTAACAAAAAGACTGGCACTTTGAATCCAGCAGGTGCTCCTTGAAAACCTATGCAGCACTTCTTTTCTGTCCTATAAGGTGATAATGAGTCAGAATCCACTTGATGCAAAGAGTTTGTTTTTGGTTTTAGTTAAGACGTATCTTACTGAGGTTTTGATTTAAACTTCCCTGGTGGCTCCTCATTAAATTTTAAATTCCTATAGTTCAGAAATGGAGTCCCTGGGTAGTGCAGATGGTTAAGCACTCAACTACTAGCCGAAAGCTGATGGCTCCAACCTGCCGGAAGTGCCTGAGAAGAGGGGCGTGATGGCCTGCCTCTGAAAGGTCACGGCCTTGAACACCCCACAGCTCTGACACATGTAAGTCCAAGTCTACTCAACAGGCCACTAATAACAATGACCATTTGTAGTTTTACTGTCTAAAACACTACTCTGTACATGTTAGCTCAGAATAAATGCATGAATATATAACCTATTTTAAAAAATTGCATCGAGGAAAATTTTTTTTTTGCCTCTGTCGAAAATGTGCTTTGTCAATATAACTAGCATTTACTTACCTTCACTCCCAGACTTGTATCTTACAGTGTCACAGTTACACGTATGTACTCTGTTTCATGGTCTCTTAGTGTTAAAGCCATGTATCTTCAATAATTTTGATTAAATGAATACATGGATCTTTGTTCATGTTCATTCTAGATTGTTGAGATTGTCCTTGGGGATAGATGATGGTACTATTTCTGATAAATGCTTAAAGGTGTAAAGAACATTAGAAACTTTGTTGTCCTCTAATACCTCCAGAAAAAGAAAGATTCATCATTTGAAGACTACTTCCAAAATATGGCTTTAGTTGTCTGATTGTTGCATATTACCCAAATTATTCCTTGAATTTCCTGTATAGGCAGCCCTAGATTTTTATTTATCCCCTTTCTGATGAATTCTGTGAAATGTTAGCCTGGTAAATCCAGAGGAGTTAGGTATTCTCCATTGTATACCATGCTGAAAATATTTCAAAATGATAGATTAGTATTATTAATATTAATAAAAAGATAAAGAATAGGTGAACTTTAAAGCTCTTAAGGCCTCTTCTAGTGTTTGAATTTTAAAGAAACTGTGTTCAAGTTTATCACAGTATAAATAAAGCATAAGATATTTCTTATTGAACAACCAATCAGTTATAGTTGAGGCATTTCCAACTTACAGCGACCCCATTGTGTGTCAGTAGAATGTGTTTTATAGAGTATTCAGTGGTTGATTTTTCAGAAGCAGATGGTCAGGACTTTCTTTTGAGACATCTCTGGGTGAACTTGAACTTCCAACCTTTCCACTAGCAGCTGAGTAACTTAACTACAGTACCCAAGGACACGTCTGTTTTACAAAGCATTTAATTTTTAGCAAATCCTTCTGTACACAAAATCAAGAAATATTTCTCTAGTTGAAATTACTGTAAAACATTTGTCTCAGTTCAAATGGAGCACAGTAAAAATTGTTTTGACAAGAGTTGAAATTTGCTAAAATAGAGATTACAAGGAGATAATTTGGTTTCGATCTAGTTACCCATATACGGTGTTTATAATTTTGTTGCTTTGGTGCTCTAAAACAAAAATAAGATCAGATGATGTCATGAATCTGAAATGCCGTGGATCCTTGGTAGGATAGTTTCTTAAAAATCAAAACTATTATGCGTGGCAGGGTGGTTCAAACCAACCATCCACACTGAGAAAGGACAATGTGTCAGTTAGCTTCTGCAAAAATTTCCAGCCTTGGAAACTGTGGGGCAGTTTTACTCTGTCCAGTAGGGTAACTGTAAGTCAGAATTGACTCAGTGGTACTGGGTTTGGATTTCGGTCCGTGGTGGGGCTGGGCCTGTGGGTGTCTTAGTGATGAGGTTGCAGATAGAAGTGCGAAAGCTTTTCTGATGACCAGGGTGAACAAAATAACCTATTCCTTATGCTAAATGTCTGCCTATTATGTTAATATGCGCTACTATAATCAAAACATTACTTTCATAGTGATTCAAGGGACCTGGCTTCCAGTTTTTAGCTTCTAAAACTACACCAGTCATAATTCTTAGAAAAATCATTGTTAACAGAAATTACATACTCACTTTTTTCTCCTAACATGATAATCTTCTTACTTTTAAGACATGTAAGAAATCATTAAAGTTTAGCTTTTGATTTCCCACTTGTCACTCTGATGTATGTTTTCAAATATTTATATAATTTTGAGTAAATTCTAATCCCAAAGATCAAAATTTTATCAACAATTTAAATTTAGTATTTAGTTACATTTGCATTGAATAATAAAGCTTTGTAAAATTATGAATGTATGCCTATATATTTTCCTGCCATTCTTGAATTTCGTAATAATGAGGGCCAAAATTTTCTTCCGTTGTGTCTTGTTCTTGGACATCATAAGCATTATTATGATGATGATCATCATCATCTTCATCGTCATCATCTTGATGTCTTCGGAAAACTTGAGTTTTAAGTTGTATTGTTTGACCATTAGTGCTTCTTTGTTCTCCATAATAAATACTATGTATGTGAGGGAAGCAGAAGACAATGTATGAGCTTATTGGTTCTTTTAGCTTATTTTGGTCTACACGAATGTATGTTAAATGGTGGTAATGTAGTGGGTTAATAGATGGACACATCACTGTAGCGTTGATATCTGAAAAATACAAAGTAAAAATTAATCCTGCTGTACGCTATCTAATCTCTTACGTGCATTTTATTAAAATGTCATTATTAAAATGTCATATAGTTGATACAGTTTTATCAGTTAAAACACAAATAGAATTAGATTTTTTTTACATTAATTAAATGCAGAAATCATAAATGAGTTTCACATTATCAATAGATATGGCTTCATTGGCTTTTCTGTCTATTTAAGTAATAAATTCTTAGAAAAACAGTCTAAACAAAAATTAAAAAGCACCTGAAATCGTCCTATTCAGGATACCACATTTACTCATATACTGCCTCATAGTGTTTCTCAGTGTTCAAGGTGGTAAAATTAAATAGAAAATACTTAAATTTTAAAGCACATCTTTCTCTGAGACCAGTTCTGCCATTTCCCTAGCCAGCTTCAGAGGAACCGTTTTCAGCATTCTATATAGATTATTAAACATAAAAGGTAAAAGTACTATTTATTGTTGCTGTAACAAATAATAAAATTTTACATACTTTCGATTTCATTATTTTCCATGTATAGGTGTTCCAAATTTCTTGGAATGTAGAATGCTTGCTTCAGTTTGTTGTGCCCAACGTTGAGCTCTCTGAGGTTGGTAAGATTAAATATGTTATGTGGAATGTCTTG
This sequence comes from Heterohyrax brucei, assembly GCA_028571685.1. Lineage (NCBI taxonomy): Eukaryota > Metazoa > Chordata > Mammalia > Hyracoidea > Procaviidae > Heterohyrax > Heterohyrax brucei. Next base: position 132,047,359 of record CM053150.1, on the reverse strand, counting down.
CAGTTTGTTGTGTGACATTCTTAGAGTATGAAGTTCTGGAAGTTCCTTGAAGTAATTTTCTGGTATAGAAGAGATTGAATTATTTTCTAAAGACAGATACATAAGTGAAGAAGGTAAATCAGGAGGCATGGATTCCAATCTGTTACTACATAGGTTCAGCTGCATTAATTTTTCCATTTTGGAGAGGATTTTCTCTTTGAACATAGAATCATGAAGATGATTATAACAAAGATCAAGCATGGTCAAGTTTATTAGCCCATCCATGGCGTTTGGCTGCAGTTTGGAGATTTCGTTATAGCCAAGAAAAAGTCTTTCCAAAGATTTAGGAAGAGGAAATGGAAATTCTTCTAAATTGTTATACTGCAGGTGAAGCTGCAGTAGACTTGAAAACTTAGTAAATACTCCATGATCAATCATCTGAGATTTAATTTTGTTGTGACTGAGATTAATTTCTTTAAGTTGAGTTGCATTAATGAATGATTTTTCAGTCACAGCTTCAATTTCATTGAACTGGAGGTAGAGTTGCTGAATGTGCATTGGAATATTTGGAATAGTTTTGAGGTTGCGATTATCACAGTACATTGATGATGGAAAATTAGGTGGACAAAAGCATTCAGTGGCACAGCTTGAAGTATGCTGATGAAAAGGAACTCCAAATTGCAATTCTTGTTCATAAACGTCGTCCAGCTCTTGATCGTAGTCTTCATCCCACTGATAAGTTTCATATTGGCAATACACTCTGACTCCAAAAAAAAAGAAAAGGACACATACTTGACTTAAAAAGCCCATGGTCATCTTCTGTCCTGTTACAAGTAGAAGAAGAATATGTTATGGGAAAAGTGAGTAAAACTCACAATAATTCTTGCATAAGATAATAATTATATAAAATATACATATATATTGAAAGAAGTGAAAGTGTCCAGAAATAATGAGCAGTGCTGAAGCCAATATCAGTGTTTAATACCCATGAAGGTATATTTTTAAAAAGTCACATGTTGCAGTGAAACAGAGGCAGGAGTTGACTATTCTAGACTTTTTAGTAAGTGACTATTTTTAGTTTGGAAACCCTGGTAGTATAGGGGGTTAAGTGCTACATCTGCTAACAAAAAAGTCGGCAGTTCAAATCCACTAGGCGCTCCTTGGAAACTCAGTGGAGGGCAGTTCTACTCTGACCTCTAGAGTTGCTATGAGTCAGACTCAACTCGATGGCAGTGGATTGGATTTTTTATCTTGAGTTTATCTTAGTTAATAGGTTATAGAGAAACCCTGGTGGCATAGTGGGTTAAGTGCTGCGTCTGCTAACCAGAAGGTCAGCATTTCAAATCTGCCAGGTGCTCCTTGGAAGTGCTCTGGGGCAGTTCTGCTCTGCTCTATGGGGTCACTATGCGTCGGACCCGACTTGATCCCAGTGGGTAACAGCCTATACAGTTATGATTACAGTATGATACCTGTCAACTACAAAGCCTTCTGTTTGTTCTACTGTAAATGCTGAATATTCTTACTGATTATTTGATCTCTTTAAGGAATCCTGTGACAAGAGAGCCCCAGAGGCACAGGGGTTAAGCACTCGACTGCTAACTGAAATATCAGTGGTTGGAACCCACTAACTGCTCCATGGGAGAAATATGTGACAGTCTGCTTCTGTAAAGATTACAGGCTTGGAAACCTTATGGGGCAGTTCTGTTCTGTCCTATGGAACCACTGGACTTGGAATTGACTTGATAGCAACAAGTTTATGAAAAGAGAGACTCATATTTTAGTTAGCTTTTGCCTAGGTAATTTTTTCTTAATATTAAAGCAAAAGCTGCCTCTGTGTAACTTCTATTAACTAATTCTTTCTCATTCTTTTGGAAGACCATGGAACATTCCCTTCTATGTGATATCTTCAGATATTTAAAAATAGTTGCTGTTTTCTGTGCAAGCTTCACAACTTCAAATTTTCCTCCTATGAAATAGTTTCTAGGATCCAACTACTTTATTTGACTATACTTAAAAACCAGTAACTGTCCAGTTGTTTCTAACTCATGATGACCCCATGTATGTCAGAGTAGAACTGTGCATCATAGGAGTTTTTCAAATGGCTGGTTATTTTGCCAATAGATTACCAAGCATTTCTTACAAGGTGCCTCTTAAGTATAGAGAAAAACTTTACCGTCAAGTCAGTTCTGACTGATAGTGACCTTATAAGACAGAGTAGAACTGCCCCCGTAGGTTTTCCAGGGAGCAACTGGTGGATTTGAACTGCTGATCTTTTGGTTAGCAGTCTGAGGCCTTAACCACTGTACACATCAGGGCCCCAAGATGCCTCTGGGCACTCTCAAACTTCCAGCCTTTTGGTGCAGCCAGGCATGTTAACCATTTATAATGTACCACACAAGGACTTGTCTGTTTGAAAGCACACACAGTATTTCGAACACGCAAAATATTTACATGGTATAAAATTTTAGTTACCAGTAGGATATCTTATATATTTTTCTAAGTACCTCCCTAGGTTTCTTCTTTGCAATAATATTTTTAAGTTAAGTCCTGGGTACACTAAGCTTGAAATCATATTACTCGTGTCTGCAAGAAGTTAAAGGTCAAATAGCGAAGCAGTGATATACAATACAGAGCAGTATGACTGTATCATATTGAGTAAGATTATAGAGAGGGAGTATTCAGTTCAAGAAAGACATGGAAGCTTTCACAGAAAATGAACACTCATTTGAGCTGAAATATGAGGTTTTATTAGTGGATCGCAAATTGTGTTTTGGATGAAGAGCTGAAAACTTTCATTACAGTCCTATGACTTATAGTGGTCAAATCACTTAATATACTTGCCTTTTGCCTCACCAGTGAAGTGAAAGTCATGATGACTGACCTGCTTCTTATGATTGTGATTATGAGTTCTGACAATTAAGTCTGCAAACCTAATTATTCTAAGTGCTACATAGTCATTGGTGAATATCACTATGGTCAGCTTCAGAGTACCTCCCCTGGGGAAGCTGTGCACTGATGCCAGCACCTAGTCCACCCTTCAGAGCAATCGTGGAACTCTTTCTAGAATGGCCATTGCACACGGCGGCCTGGTGGCAAGTTTCGCAAACTTAATTTTATAGTTGTCTGCGGATCCGACTCGACGGCACTTGGCTTGGCTTGGCGTGAGGGAGTTTTTAGCCAGTAAACAACTGTATTAGAACACCCTCTGTACTCACCTCATCTGACCCCTAATGACTTTTCTCTTTATCTGAAGATAAAGGAAATTTGAAAGGAAGACATTTGGATGACATTCAGGACATCAAGGGTAATGTGATGACAGCTCTGATGGCCATTCCAGAAACAGTTCCACAATTGCTCTGAAGGGTAGACTAGGCACTGATCTTGGTGGATAGCTTCCCAAGGTGAATACTTCAAAGGTGACTGTAGTGGTGTTCAGTGATAAGGTACGTAGCATTTTTCTAGGAGGAGTTTGTGAACTTGTCAGACCTTGTACTCTGTGATAGGATTAAATGTTAATGCCCTAATTGCCCTAGAGTCAATTTCATCTCATAGCAACCCTGTGCATTGCTAAATGTGATGAAATAACTTGTCTCCTATTCATCTAGTTTATGTTTTATTACTAGGATAATAGTTATTTAAATCTGCCAGAACCTATTTAGGAAAAGCTGCTCTAGACCCTAATATCTCAGTTTCTTCTTTCTTTTCTAAACTAAAAAATTATAAAATGTAGTTATTCAAGTACAATCAGAGACTCCATACCTCTTTTCTCTCAATGGCATTGTCCTCCAGTCTACATCACCATCACACTCATGCACCCACATCCTGAGCCTTGTCCTTACTACAAATTTCAACCCCTTCATACTCTCAATTTTGCGCATGCTTACTTTTGACCTACCTTGCTTTTTTTAATCCAACAAATCAAATAATCAGAAGAAAATTAAGCAAGTCCCTAACCCTGTAGCTCCCTGCATGTCTGCATTTGAGCCCATTTACTCTGTCTTCCCTTTGTTATTTTGGGTGAAGTTTCTTTCTCCTGGCCAACACAGTTGCTCAACAGGTCCCATTTTTTCTTGTCTACTCAAAGATAATGGTCCTCTGAGTCTCACATTGTATATTTTTCTTTCTGTGCTCAATCATGCTCAGAAACATACAAAAATACTGTCATTTTCTCCACCATTTTAAAAAATTTCCTGGATTCCATAACCTCCTCTAGCTGAAAGCTATCTCTCTACTTCTTTTCAGTTGCAAAACTCCTTAAAATATATGTTTTTAGTTTCATTCTGTACAGTTCTCCCCTTCTTGGACCCACTTCAGTCACTTGTTTATCCCTACCATTTTACCAAAACTACACCTAACAGGATTACTGATGACCTCTACATTGCTAAAGCTGATGGCCAATTCTTGGTCTGTGTTCTGTTTGACATCAACTGTGTTTGACACAATTTATGGTGGCTTCAATTTATTTAAATACTTCATTTACCCTCTGTCTTCTAAGACACAATATTTTCCTCTTCTTCACCAGATGTTCTTCTATGCTGGATCCTCCTCAACAGCTTCAATTCTTAGTACTGGAATGTCCTGGACTAACTCTTGGGACCTTTTGTCTTCCACGCTTTCCCTTGGTGAACCCATCCAGTCTTTGGGCATTAAATGCCATGCAAATACTAAAGCTTCCAAAGCTTTATTTCTCACTTATGTGTACCCAGTTGTATACTTGATGATGTCCACTAGAATGTCTAATAGTTATCTCAGACTTACTGTGAACAAAACCATCCTTCCCTCTTGTCTTTCCCACCTTGGTGAATGATAAGCTCCTCTTTCCTCTTGCTCAGATGAAAAAACCTTGAGTCATACTTGATACCTCTGTGTGTATATATGATATTATACATCAATCGATCAAAATTCTGAATCAGTGTTCAGAATACATTTATAATCAATCTGGTTCAGAGCTACTATCTTTACTCACTATTACTTATACGCTTGCGTACTGTTCTCAACACGGAATGATCTTTTAAAAATGTTAGAATGTGACGGTTTTCTGTTCCGAACCTTCAGGCAGCTTCCACTTTCATTGACAGTAGAAGCTGACGTCCTTACAGTGACCCGCTGGGTCCTGCATGGCCCACCTCCACCTCTGTATTTCTGAACAGACCCCGGCCGTCCTCCCTTGTTGACGCTCCTCCAGCCCCGTGTGGCTCCTCCTCATTGCTCAAACAAGTTATGTCAAGTATGTTCTCTCTTGAGGACCTTTCTGCTGACTTGTTCTAGCCCTTCCTTCTGCTCTATGTTCTGATGTTACCTTTCCAGTGAGGCCTTCCCTGGGACTGTCCTCTTTGTAATTGTACATTCTCCCATCCTGTGAGTCTGACTTCTCATTTTCCCAGTCTTGTTTCTCTTTATGACACCCATCACCATCTGAGCTACTGTATATTTACTGCTGTGTTTTATCTTTTATTTTCCTCCATCTTCACCTCCCACTATTTGAGCAGAAATTGTTGTCTGTTTTGTTTAGGCCTTCAACAGTTCTTAGCATAGAGCAAGCAATCAGGGAAAAAGAAATACATTAATGAATCAATTAAATCAGTTAAATACTCAAAACCCACCTGTCACTTTTCTTCCCTACCAAGATTATACAATGTTGTGATACCACTAGTTTCGTAGTTCCATACTTAAAAGAGTTAACAGCATCTCCAAACAGATTTCTTTATTTCCTCTTAGATCTTATAAATTGGTAGAATTTTAACATCAAAATAGTTTAATAACTACTTAGATAAACTCTGTAATACTACACTCTTCTCCATTCTTAGATGACTCCTTCATTCTAATTTTTTTTTCTTGTATTTAATCTTATCCCTGTCTACAAGAAAATGCCAAAGTAACAGTGGCTTGATCTTTTTAACAAAAAGATTTTCAAATGATTTTGAAACTCATCAAGTTTTCTTTTGCAAACCTATCACATCTGTTCTCTTAATCCATGAGATTTATGGAGGACATAGCTTTTGAACTGTTGAAGTTTTTATAGAAAATGAGGAAGATGAATTTTCCATATGGAAAAGAAGGGGAGAAACGTGGAAATAACAAAGGATCAGGGGTTTGGTAAATACTCATAAACTGTTGGAGAAGCAAAATAAGGTTGTTAGAGTTGATCCAGACCAGAATGTAGTGGGCCTGAATTCTGACATAAAGAAGTTGTGTCAGACTCGACAGCACTTGGCTGTCATCCTGGGAATGGATGCCTCATTTAATTGATGTATTTGAACTATGCAATTCTGTCTTCCTTAATATATACACAATTTGTAGCCTTGCTGTTTCACCCTGCATTACTCTTGCATTGAAACAAGAGAAAGTCTTGGGAGGAGGTGGAGTGAAAGAAATAGAGTTCAACCCAAAGGACAGTATTCAGAATGAAGCTTGTGCTTCATTAAGATGCTAGGTGACCCAGACAGGGGGGCTTGCTGCCAGCGGGTCTAATTGGGAGTGTTCTTTCACTTGGTGTAGTTATTAAGCTAGAGCTAAATAATGCATAGGAACATGCTTAGTAAATCACTGTACACCTATTAGTAGTTATCTAGTGAGTTAGTTTGGGTCACTTCAATTATTATTTTCCAGAATTGTTTCCAAGGGTGAGGCACCATGTTAAATTTGGTGAGGAATGCAGAAATGAAGAAGACATAGTCCCCTTGTTAAAGAGCATATGCAGTTTAGTGAAGGACAGAGCTATAACAAACCAAACAACATGGGCTCTAACAGTCTTTTGACCCAGACTTCTGGAGATTAGCAAGAATGGGTATAAAATATCCTGTATGATTTACTCACTAGTTTTATAATATTATATATTAGTTACAACCCTGATGGTGTAGCGGTTTTGTGCTACAGCTACTAAGCAGATGGTCAGTGGTTTGAATCCACCAGGTGCTCCTAGGAAACCCTGTGGGGCAGTACTGTTCTGTCCCATAAGGTCCCTGTGAGTAGAACTGACTTGTTGGCAATGAAGTTCAGTGTGTTAACTTTTTAAAATGCTTGCCACATTTCAATTTTGGGTCTGACTTGATGGCACTTGGCTTGGCTGGCTACATTTCAGTTTTAGTCTCACTTTAACCATTGGAAATGGGTATCATTCAAGAAGTAGCAGACCCTTAAGTTAGGTTGTGCTTACAGAACAATGCAAGTAGAATTAGAGAGGCAAAGAAATGCAACAGTAGTATATTCAAGCCACGCGTGAACTTTGAAAAGACTAGCTTATGAAAAGTCAATCCAAATTTCATCATTGTGTTAAAACATTTGCAGTCATCAGTTACTAACCTTACTTAGAGAACTAGAGTCATGGCTACATTGTTCAACAATTATGAGGTGATCAGTACTGGAGAAAAGGAGACCTGGATGATACTTTTCACACTACATTTAGTTGCATACCTTTAATTTAGAATTTAAGGCCTTATGAATAGGGTATCTCTGAAAATAAAAGGATTCTTAATGTTGTTTCTTGAGGACTTAAGGAGAGTCTTCTGCATAGTTTCTTTTCTAAATCTGAAATCATTGTCCTCGTCCCTTAAGATTCTTAACGCCTGTAGCTTAACCATGCCCTACTCCCTTCTCACCAAGTGCAGTTTCTGATCAGAAATCCATTCCTAACTCGTTGCCAGTCATCTGGTTCTTTGACCTCTAATTCCTTGACAGAATCCAGTAGAATGCATGGTGTGTAAGTTCTCAAAAGATTTGTAGAATGACTGCTTAAATTAAATTAGATTTTATCTTATCAGGGATGGTTATTTCTGTTAATGATTGTTTCTAGATATTTATTTTGCCACAGCGCTATCTCTAAAGGAACATAAACAAACAAAACAAAACTCACTGCCGTTTAGTCGATTCCAACTCGTAGTGACACTGTAAGACAGAGTAGAACTGCCCTGTAGAGTTTCCAAGGAGTGCCTGATAGATTCAAACTGCCAGCCTTTTGGTTAGCAGCCATAGCACGTCACCACCACGAGGGTTTCCAAGTGAACACAGTCAAAGAGAAATTGGCTTTTCTGTTTTCTGTTTTACATTTCTTAATCACAATTTACTGTATTCTTCACTTTCTCTATTACATTATCTAATAGAAAAATATCAAACAAATGTGAAAAAACAAGTTAAAGCAAGTTAAAATACATGGTACCAGTATTTTTAATTATCCATTGATGAGAATTTTTCTTATTATAGTCACAAAAGCTTCTGTTATAACATTTCTCATACTTGGAGAAAAAGCAGTCATACTGTGATCCAGAGAAGTTCTACTAAAACTACTGCTAAATGCCACATAGAATTTAGTTTGTTCTGGAAAGTGAACCAAAAGCCTTACAGCATTTTATTATTTGAAGATTTAATTGTTTTATTGGTGTATCATCAAAACCAGGACATAACAGTTCAAGTATTAGGATTCAGAATTTTTTTTCTCCAAGCAATTTAGAATTTCTCTCTGTAAAATCAGTGTACATTGTTACATGGCTGAAGAATGTAGGACTCTTTTTGTTAGTAAAAATGCCAAAGTCTCCAAAACATTTTTAGCCATGGTGCCATAAAATCTTGATTAACCAATCCCTGGAAACTGGACCCTTTAGTAGACTAGAATAAACACTTAGACGTTTCCCTTGAGAAAGAGACACGTGAAAACAAAAGCAACTAATATCAGGGATTTGGTCAGTATAGAAAGTTGAGAAAATTTTGAGTGGAATTTACACAAATTCCCATCTTTTATATAACCAGAATCACTAGTATTCCTCAGATATATGGCTGTAAAGCATTTGCTGGCTTTTTGTTATTTAAAAATGAGATAAAAAGGCAGAGAGAATTGACTTAGATTGAGATTGACTACTCTAACCTGAGAATTTTTCATTTCAGTCAAAGAATTTGAAACAAAGATTGTTTATTGTTAAATCTTAAGTAGATTAGAAAATTAAACATACTTCCTTACTTGAACATTTTTGCTAATCAAAATTTTAATGTAGTCTGTACCAGATTTTCCTTCCAAATTGTGCTTTCTTGGTAGCTGCAATCTATTTCAAATGTTAAACAAATAAAACAGACTTTAAACAGTAGGAATAATTTTAAAAAAATTGAAAATTACTTTATTTTCATACCTGTTGTATTTGCTTTAGTTTTCAGGGTTTGATGACTTTGAAATCCATTAAATGAATCAGAAATTCCTAAATTCTTAACTGTGTCTCTTAAAAATCCACAGTAACTGTGTGTCCAGACCGAACTGTCCCTTGAACTACTCTAGCAAGTTAAGCAAATATAATCAGCTTGAAAAACACTTGGGTTGACTTAAAATAATGCATTGCTTTTTATTACACTAAACTTTGTGGATTCAAATTAAAATGTTTGTATTTTTAAAATCAGACTTACGTGGCTTACTTCTTTCTTTTTCCCCTTAATTTTGGTTTGAGGTGTGGCAAGAATTTCCTCTATTATGAAAGGCAAACAGAATGAAATGAAACAGCATGCACTGATTACTGTTGTTATTTCCATTTTCATGCCAAAGAATTTTTCAAATTAAGGTCTAGGGTAACTTGGAACTCAGTGTGTTAGCAACTTAAGGTGGAACTCAGAGTTGTTTTGAGTCACTTGGTTGTCAGACATCTTGTGTGCACACTGATGCTTCTCTTTATTAAAACTAGAATTCACGATTAGAAACGTAGCCTTACATGTACAGTTTATATTTAAAATGAGACAGATTGTTGTTGGTTATACAGATAAGTATACATAACTCTTGCAGAGAAAGACATGTTTTCTTTTCTATCTACTATCCCTTTTCCCACCTTCCTCCCCAGTATACCCACCAGAATGGCTCTGAAAAACCTTTGAAAACTAAAAATTAACCCCTTGGTTGTAGAATTCAGTGTCTTGTACAAAGAAGGTATCTCTCTGATTTGCCTGGTTTTAATCCCTGGGTGGCTCAATCAGTTTACAGTAGGTTACTGACCTAACACTTAACAGTTTGAACTCACCAAGCTGCACTGCAGAAGGAAGGCCTAGTGATTTAGCTTCAAAGTATAGCCAAGAAAACTCTAACTATATTCTGACACATGAGTTTGCCATGAGTCAGAATCAACTTAACAGCAACAGATTTTTTTTTAGTAGTACATAAAATAATTTTATAGTACTGAAAAAAATAGAATCAGAAATTTCTATTGACCAGTAATTATTGACTTTATTTTGTGTATGTAGAAAATTTCATTTGCCTGACCTGTCTGTCCTGAAGAATAATAGTTGACCGCTTAAATGCTAAATTTTTGTACTAATATTTTCTTGTTTCAAACAGACAATCTGTGTCTCTTGGCACTAGACTTTTAGTTCATTCTTTGACAGATTATTTTAAGCCTTTGCCTACTAATAAGGCAAATTCTGGAGTTCTTTTTTGTTTCTTCAAAATAATGTTTTACATAAGATTTTAGAAGAACTCACAAGATGTAATTTTGCAATAGTTTAGATTTTTAAAAAGTATAGAGAGAGTGTGTCAAGGGATACACTGACAATATTGTTAAAAAATGTAGTTTGTTATTTAAAACATTGGTATGCGAAACGTGGCAAGCCGCATTTGAGCCAGGATTTCATCTTGTTACTGATGTCTTCCATATGTGTCCTGTTAGTTTCTTTGTTTTAAAATCTCAAGCTTCTACACTAAGGAAAAGAGAGCAAATCTGTGTACTTATATAGATTAATTATATAGATCTTTTGGGAAATTAAGACCAACAGCTTGTAAACCAAAAGTGCACAAACGAGGTGGACTAGGTCGGTAGCTGGGAGCTCCTAAAGCGTGTCGGTGTCGCTCACTAGGTAGCGGTTCTTGTTGTCACGCGCCGTTGAGTTGCTTCCATCTGGTGGTATGTTGTATGCACTTCCGTCTGTTGTGTGTACAACAGAACAAAATACTGCCCTATCCTGTCTACTAACCAGTAGACACTTGCTGATTCTGGTGAAGCTAAAGGCAGTACACAATAAAGTGGAAGTAAGCACAACATGTTCAAAGTAATAAAGACACTGAGAGGCACACGGTGATAAAATTCTTCTGCTTAAAACCCTGTAATGGTGTCTCTGCATTTTAAATAAGTTCCAGTCATGACCTTTAAGGCTTGGAAGGACTTGACCTTGGTTTAAGTCTTTAGTCTATTCTTTTACCATTTGATCTGTGCCACTATTGATTTTTGGAGTTTACCCACACTGGGTTTTTTACTTTCAGAGTCATCTGCCATGTTCGTTTGTAACTGGGACCTTTGTGTCCCTTTTTCCTCTGTGGGCAATGCTGGACTATCACATTACCACCTTTTTGTTAGCTAATGCCTACTTGTCTTTCAGATGGCACTTTATCTTTTTTGAAATTAATTATGAATAATTATTTGTTTAATTTTTCTTCCTGGGTAGACTCTTTCTTATACCCCACTGTGTACACAAATTCTCTGCACATTGTGGATGTTTAATAAATGTTATTTGAGTGGATGAATGCACATTACTGTCCAAGATTAGCCCTGGAGGTGGACCAAGCATTTATTAATGTAAAAACTTTGAATACAGTAATGTTGTGGGAAAAAAAGCAGTTGGACAGTAAGTGTCTGAAGTCAATAAATGAGGGAAAAGGAAAAGAAGAAATGAGTAGTTGTGATCTTTAACTCAACATCTAAATCACCTCTGCAAATTTTCATTTTTTAATTTTTTTGTCACTGTTAAGAATGTACACAGCAAAACATACACCAGCTTACAACTTCTACATGTACAATTGAGTGACATTGATTACATTTTTCAAGTTGTAATTCCTCCTACTTTGTTCCCCTTTTCAAGATTGCTTTGGATTTAGGGGTCTCTAGTTATTCCACACAAATTTGAGAATTAGTCTCTCCATTTCTGTAAAGAACACTGTTAAAATTTTAGTGGAGATTGTGTTGAATCTATAGAATCTATAGATTGTTTTGGATAATACAAACATATTAGCAGTACTGTCATACAAATCATGAACACTGAATGACTTTCCATTTATTTAAGTCATCTTTGATTTCTCTTAGTATTGTTTTCATATTAGAAATCTTTTACCTCCTGGTTAAATTTATTCCAAGGTATTTTGTTCATTTAGATGCTGTTGTAAATGAAATTGTTTTCTTAGTTTCCTTTTCAGAATGTGTATTTGTCGTGTATAGAAATCTGACTGATTTTTGTGTGTTGATTTTATGCCCTGCTACATTGTGGAATTCATATATTAGCTGTAATATCTTCGTGGAAAATTGGAACTTTTCTCCCTTTATTTTTAAGGTGTTTTTTTTTTAATTGTAATTAAGTGAAAGTATACAATCCAAATTAATTTTGCATACCTGCATATCTGGAGCTCCTTCTGCTCTCCTTGCCCTGTAACAGCACACCCCTCCTTTTCATGCTGTACTTGTCATATCCTCTTAACAAGCTTCTGTCCCCTCGCCTCCCCGTCCTCTCTACCATCCAGAAAGAGACCAGTAGGACAGCATTCTATAGATGCATAGAGCCATAAAGTACACACACTATATGGTCACATTGTGTCCCCGAGTCCAATCCATTCCTGTCTGAAGAGTTGACCTCAGTAATGTTTTCTGGTGAGGGGCAGCGGCAGGTTTAGGGGCCGTGCTCCCAAGGGAACCCTGAGACTCTTGGACCATCAATTGCTGTCTTTTATTGCTCCTGGGACTCGACATTGTGTGCCCCATCACAGCTGTCTTTAGTGGTGACCAGGCACCATCTGTTTCTTCTGGTCACATGTTGATACAGTCAGCCATTCATGTGGGTCCTTCTGTCTTCTGTCCTCTTTTTCCCTCCTGCGTTTTCTTGTCCTTGGTGATCATTTGTTCCAGATGAGTTGGGCCCATCCAGTATACCTGAAATGGCAGCTTGCTTTAAGACCTCAGATGCCACTTACCAATATGGGTGGAGAAGACTCCCTTAGCAATAGGCTACTTATGCCAGTTGGCCTCAATGTTCCCCAAGACCATAATCCCCAGACCCTTGCCCCTGCTAGTTTATCCTTGAAATATTGGGTTAAGATTAGGAGAGTTTTCAGTTTATGTTGAAGTCCAGTTAAGTTGATCTTTCTGCTGTGTGCTGTCATTGCTTTCACCCAACCAAACTTCTATCAACTATGTAATCTATAACCAGCCCTCTCCTCCCTCCCTTCCCTTGCTGCTGTGAAAGAATCTTTTCTTATGTACATGAGTCTATTTTGAAGTCCTTATAGTTGGGGTCTCATACAGTATTTGTCCGTGTGTTGCTGACTGATTTCACTCAGCATAATGTCTTCCATCTGAAACCAGATTATGAGATGCATCCTGAATCTTCATTGTTCTTTATCATTGCATAGTGTTCCATCGAGTGTATGTACCATAGTTTATTTATCCATTCATCTGTTGTTGGGCATCTGGGTTGATTCCATCTCTTTGTTGTTGTGGACTGTGCTGTGATAAACATTCATGTACATGTGTCTGTTCATGTGATAGGATATGTTCTGAGCAGTGGGGTTACTGGATCAAATGGTGTATCTATTTCCAGCTTTTTAAGGAATCATCAGATTGCTTTCCAAGGAGGTTGTGCCATTTTGCAATGCCACCAGCTGTGTAGGAGAGTTCCAGTATCTCCACAGCCTCTCCAACATTTGTTGTTTTATGTTTTTTTGGTTCATGACCAACCTTGTTAGGGTGAGATGGTATCTGATAGTAGTTTTGATTTTGATTTCTTTAATAGCTAGTGATCATGATTATCTCCTTATGTGTCTTTTGGCTGCCTGAATTTCCTCTTGTCCATGTGTCTTCTGGCTGCCATATTGAAGTGTCTGTCCATCTCCTTTGTCCATCACTTAATTGGGTTATTACCTTTTTCTGTTGGCATTTTGCAGTACCTTTTAAATTATGGAGATCAGATGTCAGTCTGACATGTAGTTGCCAAACAGTTTTCCCATTCTGTAGGTGTTTCTTTTAATTCTTTTGGTAAAGTCTTTGGATAAGCAAAAGTGTTTGATTCTTAGTAGTTCCCATTTGTCTATTTTCTCTTTTGTTGATCATGTTTTGTTTGTCAGATTGTGAAGTCAGTCTAAGTTGTGTATTAAAACTTCCATTGTTGACCCTATTTTTTCTTGCATGATCTTTATCGTTTTAGGTTTGATATTTAGGTCTTTTATCCAGTTTGAGTTAGTTTCTGTGTAAGGTGTGAGATATGGGGCTTGTTTCAGTTTTTTGCAGATGGATATCCAATTTTGGCAACACCATTTGTTGGAGACTGTTTTTATTCCAGTTTGCAACTGTAGGGCCTTTGTCAAATATCAGCTGTTCATAAAAGGATGATGGTATCTCTGGGGAGATGACTCTGTTCCATTGGTGTATATGTCAACTTTTTGTATCAGTACTGGGCTGTTTTGACTACTATGGCAGTGTAATAGATTCTAAGGTCAGCTAGTGTGAGGCCTGCCACTGTGTTCCTCTTCTTCAGGAGTGCGTTGCTTATCCAGGGTTTCTTCCCTTTGGAAACAAAGTTGGTGATTTGTTTCTGCATCTCATTAAAAAATGTCACTTAAATTTGTATTATGATTGCATTCTATATGTAAATCACTTTGGGTAAAATAGACATTGTCACAATGTTAAGTCATCCTGTCCATGAGCAGGTTACTTCTCTCCATTTCTGTAAGTCTCCCTTAGTTTCTTGCAATAAGTTCTTGTAATTCTTTTGTATAGGTCTGTTATTTCTCTGGTTAGAGTTGTTCCTAGGTATTTTATCTTCTTGGGGGCTATAGTAAATGGTACTAATTCGGTAATATCTTCTTTGATGATCTTTTTGTTGGTGTAAAAGAGGCCTACTGATTTTATTTGTCTTACATCCTGATACTTTGCTGAACTCGTCTATTAGTTTGACTAGTTAGCTTACAGATTCTTTAGGATTCTCCGTGTATACAATTGCATCATGTGCAAACAGGGAAATCTTTGCTTCTTCTTTGCAGATGTGGATGCCCTTTATTTCTTGGTCTTCTCTAATTACTCTGGCCAGAACTTCTAGTACAATGTTGAATAGGGATGGTGAGAGTGAGCATCCTTGTCTAATTCCTATTCTCATGGGGAATTCTTTCAGTCTCTCCCCATTCAGGATGATGTAGTTGGTTGCCTTTGTGTAGATACCCCTTATTGCGTTGAGGAATTTGCCTTCTGTTCCTTTGTACTAAAAGTTTTTACCATGAACGGGTGTTGGACTTTGCCACATGCCTTTTCTGCATCAATTGACAAAAATCAGGTGATTCTTATCTTTTGTGTTATTTATGTGGTTGATCACTTTAATTGTTTTTCTGATGTTGAACCAGCCATGCATCCCTGATATGAATCCGACTTGGTCATGATGAGATATTTTTTTGATATGTTGTTGGATTTTATTGGCTAAGATTTTGTTGAAGATTTTTCCATCTAGGTTCATGAGCAATATTGGTCTGTAATTTTCTTTTTCAGTGGGAACATTCCCTGGCTTTTGTATCAGGGTTATGCTGGTTTTGTAGAATGAATTTTCTTTGCTGTGAAATAGCCTCAGTATTAATTGGAATTAATTACTCTCTGAAGGTTTGGTATACTTCTCCAGTGAAGCTATTTGGGCCAGGACTTTTTTCGTTGGTAGTTTTTTGATACTTTTTCAGTCTCTTTTGTGGTGGGTTTATTAAGCTGTTCTGCTTCACTGTGTGATAATTTTGTTATGTGATGTGAATCTACACATTTGTCCATTCCTTGTGTGTTTTCACATTTGTCCCCATTACCTGTGGATTTTCAAATGTGTTAGAGTACAGTTTTTCATAGTTATTCTGTTATGATGCTTTTGAATTTGATTGGGTCTGTTGTGACATCTACTGTCTCATTTCTCATTTGGGTTATTTGTTTCCTCTCCTGTTTTTCTTCTGTAAGTTTAGACAGTGGTTTATCAATTTTGTTGCCCTTTTCGAAAGAACCAGCTTTTGGTTTTTGTTAATTCTTTCAGTTGTTTTTCTATCCTGTAATGTATTTAGTTCTGCTCTAATCTTTTTATCTGTTTTCTTCTGGTACTCGAGGGACTCTTTTATTGCTCTCTTTCTGTTTGTTCAAGTTGTAGAGTTAATTCTTTGTTCTGGGCCCTTTCTTTATTCTGGATGTGTGTATTTATAGAGATAAACTGACCTAAGCACTGGTTTTGCTATATCCCATAGTTTCTGGTAGGATGTGTTTTCATTCTCATTTGATTTCGTGAATGTCTTCATTGTGTCTTTGATTTCTTCTATAATGTATGGATTTTTGAGCAAGGTGTTGCTCAGTTTCCATGAGTTCAGATTTCTACCTATGTTTCTTTTGCTATTGATTTCAAGTTTTATGGTTTTATGGCCCGAGAAGATGTTTTGCAATAATTTGAGGGTTTGGATTTTGTTGAGACTTGCTTTATGACTAGTAGGTGATATATTCTGGAGAGTGTTCCATGTGCACTGGAAAAGAATACGTGTTCTTTTATTGTTGAGGCAAGAGTTCTATGTATGTTGATAAGGTCTAGTTATCAACCGTGTAATTATCCTTTGTATGGTATTTTACTAATCAGTCTCCAGGGTGCATCCTCAGTTTGTCAGGGCATGTTTCACAATAATTTGTGGTTTCATGTCTACCGCTAGGCTTACTTCGGTCACAGCAGACCTTGCAGTCTTTCTTCACCCCTATTAGAACAACGTGCAGCTTTCCATTTAGTCAGGTTTCACTGATACATGAGGTCGACACTCGATCATGAGCCTGGCGATAATCTCCTCTCAACTACTCAACAAGAGTTTTTACATAGCGCAAATGAGTAAGTGGTCTTTCCTTTCTTTGTTTTTTCTGTCGTTTATAGAGTATGTACAAATTAATTAAACCAATTTCCAAGCCCCCCAGTAATAGTTTATGCCACCATTTTAAAGATTTTCACAGAAAACAATGTCGAGGCATATTGATCTGCTCGATCAACACCAACCGTATGTTTTATGTAACGTATTATATTAGCTTTCGTGACATTGACTTCCACACTGCCTTGTAAACTTCTTCTTACAGTAGTCATTCCTGTGTTATCCCCAGTGGTCAAATAAGTAACGGTTCTAGTGCCTGATTTGGATCCATGCCCTGGAGCAGTTGAGCCAATAAAACACACTCCAAGTTAGAGGAAGAAGGTTTGTTAGGAGGTATGATACCCCTGGAGACTGGACAGCAATGCAGGTTGTTCTCCCCAGAGTCTCAAAGGCAGTTTTTACATCAGAGCTTGTATATCATTTCAACAAGAAATACTTAATGTTTCTAAGCACATAGCCCACAGATAACTGTATGCATCACAAAATAATCACAAGAAACCCTCTATTGAACTCCAGTCAGTTTGTTATAGCAGGCAAAGACACAACTTATAAAAAGTCCTCAGCTAGTGAAACTAACCTTCCAGGTCCACTCTGACTGAGACAAGGAGCAAGAAAGTTTGGGATGCAAAAAAAGCCAGGAACTCTTCTTAGCTGCTGTTTCCCAGGCTAAGGCCGTTTCTGAAGAGAGCGAAGAAGAGAGGGAGACCAAGGTCACAGGAGCTGAGGGGGCTCTGCCTCCCTTTGGAAAGAGGCCAGTGCAGAGGGCAGAGTAGCTGGTACAGTAAAAAACACTTACAGATTATTTAGAGTATCATTATGACATTAGTTATGTAAAGCTCTCAGTTATACATTTTGAAAAGGGGAAAACATGTTGCAAGATATTAGGGTTACAGTCCATTTATCTTTCCACACTAATAATAGAATGTTACCTTTTTGATATGCTACTGTGAATTTTTTTAGGAATTTTTTTTTTCCTTGGTAATTCCTTTCTGTTTGTCAAGATCATCCTGGTTAAATGGCGTTTCAGTTTGCCTAGTTCTTGACCTGAGATGTAACTTGTATAGTATCAATCTGTAAGCATATGGTGCCCCTGAGCACCAGGAACTTTGTCTAGCAGCATTTTATAAAGGTGTATTGGAATTCTCATGGAAGCTGGTAGCTCAGGTCTCACTAATTGCTCTGTTGTGACAGGTACGTAGTAGGGTGTATTACCACAAAAATAGCCAGTATTCGAATCAGCTGTTGTGCAAACTCTAATACTCCATTTGGTTGGTTTCTTTGGATTGTGAGTAATGAATGAAATTCAACCTTTGAATTTGATAGTGGACTCATCCACACAAATTTTTTCTCCCAGTATACAGTAATGCAAAAATTTAGAATTAATGTAATCCGGAAAGCAACTTACTAGTTTCAAATGTGATCTTGGGTTTGTATTTTCTGTTGAACTTGTTTTCAAGTGAAGCATCCAGAAAAATCTGACTGAGTTTATCTATCATAAATGTTTCTGAATAAAAAGGAATATAGCTGACATTATTCCTTGACCAACACTCTTGTAAATTTGCCGACTGCATGGTCCCCATATTTATTAATACTGCAATAAATGCCCAGAATTCTTCGTTGGTCACATCACACCAACTTCACCGTATCGAATTTGGTGGTAGAGTTCCAACGTTTTTCTTGCACAATTGTTTCTTTCAGATACTATTTCATTGAGGAGTCTATTGGTAAAAACAGCTTAAAAAACCCCCCACTGGTTCTTTTATATTTGAAGCTATTTGCGGTCTTGTGGGTGTTTTTTTTTTTTTTTTTTTTAATTCTTGCGGGTTTTTTGACAGATACAAACTATACTCTTGGTGGCACTTCTTTGGATTCTCTGCACCATATCCATTCTGAACTTTCTGCATCATCTGCGGTATCCTTATTACTTTCACATTCACTGTCTATTCTGATTTTTTGCTTTCTTACACCTCTTACTTCATTGCTATTGTCACCACTGCTTTCATTCACCTTATCGCCCAAGATAAGGTATATAGAGATAATTTCGTCGTTCAGCAAAGAAAAATCAAACTCATCTTCACTTGAACTGATTTGATTGTTAGCCATATTTATAGGGCTCAAAAACTTTGAAAGTAATGTTCCTATTGCTATGATTGTCAAGTTCAGACTGACGCTAAAGACACAGTCTGACCCGTGTTCTTATCTCTTGGAGGCTCACTGTAATCAAAGTTAAAGCAACAATTGTCACTGGTCAGTCACCTGAGATGCACCTCTTGAGTTATCGCGTGAGATGCCATGGTGCCTGAGAGGTTCCTCTTGAGTGCAGAGGGTTAATATTGTTGTATCCTGCGTATGTCTTGAACCTTTTAGCAATAAATAGTGACCATGCTTTTCCGTGATGGTGGATTTTACATTAAAATCTATATTATCTGAGATTAGTATTGCCTCTCCTGATTTTCTTTGTGTGTTGTTAGCTTGATATATATTTTTCTATCCTTTGATTTTCAGTTTGTTTATATCTTTGAGTCTGAGGTTTGTTTCTCATCAGCAACGTATAGACTGATTGTGTTTTTTGATCCAAGCTGTTACTCTCTGCCTCTTTAATGGAACATTCAGTCCGTTTACTTTCAGTGCAGTTATTGATAGATATGTGTTTAGTGCTGTCGTTTTGGTGCCTTTATTTTTGTGTTGTTGATGTTTGCTTTGTTCCTCTTAATAGTCTGATGTGTGTCGTTTTTCTTTATGGGTTTACTTTTCATCTTTTTCAGTGTTTTGTGTTTTTTGATGCTTCTGTGTTATGTTTCTGGTTTTGATATGTCAACCTTGTTAGTTTTCTTTGTGGCTACCCCTATGATCCCCCTTAATGTTCTGAGTTTAAGCCAGTCTTTACTTTCTGCATATCTTCTTAATTTCCTCTCCTTCTGAAAGGGTTATATCATCTGTAATATATCCCTCTTTATAGTTTGATGATAATATAGTTTTCATGTTAATATCTCTGGTTCCATAGTTTTAATATTTAAGCTTTGATTAAATTAAGCTCAGTGACTTCTCTTACTTAGTAGGTCTCTGGTTGCTGTGTCCTGTATTGCATCCTTAAGTATACATTTGATGTTACTGTTTTTCTAAACATAGAACTTCTTTCAGCATTTCTTGTAGATTTTTTGTTGTTGTTGTTTTGCAAAGTCTGTATGCTTTTATTTATCAGTGGAATGTCTGAATTTCACCATCATATTTGATAGACAATTTTATAGGATATGTAATTCTTGACTGGAAGTTTTCTCCTTCATGACTTTGTAAGGGTCTTCCTACTGTCTGCTTTCCAACATTATTTCTGCTGAGAAGTCAGACAAAAGCCTTCAGGGCTTCCCTTTGTACATTAGTTGTTGTTGTTTTTTTTAATGCATTGTGACTGAGTTAAAGTGTACAGTCCAGTTTGAATTTGCATGCATTCCTATGTGCAGCTCCTACTGCTCTCCTTGCCAAGTTGCAGCACACTCCTCCTTTCTGTTCTACACATGTCATATTCTCTGCTTCTGATCCAGATCTTGGTCTTTTCAGTCCAATCATATGCTTGTAAAAAGTGGACAGTGAAAAAGAAAGAATAAAGAATTGAGACATTTGAACTGTGATATTGGCAAAGAATATTAACTATACAATAGATTGCCTGAAGAATGAATAGATTCATTTTTTGAGGAAGTAAAAGCTTGGAATCAAGGATTGTGAGACTTTTCTTACTTTGGACAATATCGTCAGGAAAGACCAATTTACTAGAAAAGGACATCATCCTTAGTAGAGAAGAGGGTTAGCGAGAAAACTAAAAATGATCCTAAGTGAGATCAACTGAGATTAGTGGCTACAACACTAAGCTTAGGCATACCAACAGTTGTGAAGATGATGCAGGACCTAGCAACATTTCTATTCTGTTATATGTAAGGTGGCCATGAGTCTGAGCCTAATGGATGGCAGTTTGACGACAAGGTTTTGATGCTGTTAGGGATTGAATTGTGTACTCCCAAATACATGTCAACTTGGCTAGTCCGTGATTCTCACTGTTGTGTGATTGTCTACCATTTTGTCATCTTATGTTGTTTTCCTATGTGTTGTAAATCTTATCTCTATGATGTTAATGAAATGGAATTAGAGACAGTTATGTGGGATTAGGACTCAGTGTACAAGATTATATTGTGTTTTTAGTTATTCTCTTGAGATATAAATAAAAGAAGCAATCAGAGAGTCCTCATTCTACCAACATAGTAGATCTAGGAGTGCATCCTGTCCCTAGGATCCTAGGATCTTACTCTAGAGCCAACAGCAAAAGCCTTCCCTTGGAGCTGATGCACAGAATTTGGACTTTTAGCCTACTAGACGGTACAAGAATTAACTTCTGTTTGTTAAAGCCGTCTGCTTAGGAGTATTTCTGTTATAGGAGCGCTGAGCAACTAAGACAGGTATGAAAGGTGTTTTGTGAACAAACACCAGGTGCCAGAAAACACAAAGTATGTTTGAGAAACAGCTAGTAATCTTTAGCTGAAATATAAAATGATACAAGTATGAAAATTTAAAAAGCACTACTTGAATGTAGATTATAGATAGTCTTGAAAATTAGGTTAGTTAAATTTTTATAATTCATTCATCAGTGGGAACTATTTTAAGTTCTTAATGGAGACAATGACATAATCAGTGTAGATAGCACACAAAGTTATTTGAATGGTGTTTTAGACGGATTGGCCAGATGAGATTAAGAACCTATTTTGATAATATAACTAGAAAATGAGGTGATCGTTATATGGTAACTGAGGGTGAAAAGGAAGGAATGGATGTAAGAAACACTGGATGTGACAGTCCCAGGCCTAGACAGCTGATCCGATGTGGGTGTACAAGAGGGTAAAAGAAGAAACAGCTGCTGTGAGGTTTTGCATCTGAACGGCTGGTCAAGTAGGCATCCTTAAGATAAACAGAAAAGTTAAGTGGGAGAATGTGGTTTGCAGTTGTTTGTGATGTTGATTTTGATTGTGTTTTATGTTTCCAAATGTTTGGGCTTGCTTTGGTAATTTGGTTACTGTGAGAGAGGTCAGCCTTTCAGATGTGGATTTTGGACCCTTTACTTTAGAGATCATACCTAAATGCATGAAATGCCCATGAAACAGAGGAAAGAGACAGAAAAAAGCCAAAAGAAGAATATTGGGAAACACAAGCCACTAAAAGGCAACCAGAAAAGCATGTAGCATGGAAATCACATAAGCCAAGAATTTCAAGAAGAAAGGATGGTAAACCAATTTTATAGGGAAGATAACTGTTTCAGAAAAAAAGTTTTATATCATCACCATTAAAAGCATGGTGCTAGACTGTTGAATTCAAATCCCAGATCCATGACAAAGTATTTCTTTTTTGTTCCTTAGAGTCTATATCTAAAAAAGAGGTATACAGCTTCAAATGGTATTGGGAAATTTTGGTTTCCACATGCAGAAAAATGAAACAGGATCCATGCCTCACACAGAAAAATAAAAATGGATGAAAGACCAAAATGTGCAAATAAAAATCATAAAAATCTTAGAAGAAAGTATAGGGGCAATGCTGTTAGGCTTAGCTTTTCACAGTGTACATCTAATTTAATAACAAAAACACAAACAGAAAAAGACAAAATAAATGAACAAGAGACCATAAAAATTAAAACCTTTTGTTTATGAACAGATTTTCAAAAAAAAAAAAAAGTGAAGATACAAGGTAAGAACTGGGATAATATCTTTGGAAACCATATATCCAATTAGAACTAACCAGTATGTGTATAAAATATCAACAACTTAACAAAAAAGACAAATAACTCAATCATAAAATGAACCAAAGACTTGAATAGACATTTTACCAAAGGAAATGTTCAAATGGCAGCAAACACATACTGAGCATCATTAGCCATCAGAGAGAGATGCAAATCAAAATCACAAGGAGATACCATTTCACTCCCACTAAGATGGCTATGTTAAAAATAAAACAAAATAACCAGCGTGGATGAGGATGTAGAGAAATTTGACTTCGTCTATTGCTAGTGGGAATGCACAATGGTATAGGCATTGTAGAAAACAGTTTTCCTGCCAAGCAAAACTAAAAATAGAAGTACCATATGACCCAGCAGGTGCACCCCAAGGTATGCCAAAAGACTTGAAATCAGGGGCTGAAACAGACTTGTACACCAGTTTTTACTGCAATACTATTCATACTAGCCAAAAGGTGGAAATGACCTAAATGCCTATCAGCAGATAAGTGAATAAACAAAATGCAGGACATACGTACATGCAGTGGAATAGGAGAAACGAGGCCTTGATATGTGTGAGCAGTATGAAGACAAAAAAGAAAAAAAAAAACCCACTGCCATCCAGTCGGGTCTGACTCTGACTGCCCCATAGAGTTTCCAAGGAGCACTTTATGGTTCTATGCATCTATAGGATATCATCCTGCTGACCTCTGGCTAGACGAGGAGGAGTGGGTGGAGAGGAGGGGAAAGGAGACTTTGGGGAGGATGAGACAGGTACAGAGCAGAGAGGAAGAGTGTGCTGTCACCGGGCAGGGAGAGCAGTGGAAGCTGCATATAGGTGAGCATGTAAATTTGTATGGGAATGTACATTTTCACTCAGTCGTAATAAAAAAAAAAAGAAAAATAGTAACACATTAGGTTCCAGAAAAAAAGAAAAAAAAGAAAGAAAGAAAGAAAGGAAAAATATGACAAAAAAGCTTTCATGCACTTTTGATTATATATGACTTTTAGTAGTGATTTGTCTTTTGTAAATTTATAACTACAGTTGGCTAACAATTCTAGGGAGAAAAACACAGGCATTAATTGCTGTGATTTCAGGAATCATTTTCAGTATCTTAACATGTTTTCTCTGTCTTTTAAGAGGGTTAATTTAGTTCTTTAAGCTTCATTACCTGGGTCAAACACTACTCTCACTTTGCTTAGATAATGCTAATATTAATGTTACACTAAAGATTTTACTTAATTTCAGTAACTAGACTCATCCAACTTCAGTGAAAACTTGACTTTTTATTAATACATATGAGGTGTCACAATTAAGTCTGTAGCCTTAATTGTTCTAAGTTCTACATACCTCATTGCTGAATATCACTACAGTCACCTTTGAAGTATTCCCCCTGGGAAGCTATGCTTTGACATCAGCACCTAGTTCACCCTTGAAAGCAATTTTGGAACTTTTTCTGGAATGGCCATTGCACAAGGTGGCAAGTTTGTGAACTTAATTGTATAGTTGTCTGTGAGAGAGTTTTTAGCTAGTAAACAAATAACTGGAAAACCCTCCCTACCCAGGGCTGACCTGGCCCCCAGAGACCTTTTTCTTTACCTGAAGATAAAAAAAATATTGAAAGGAAGACTTGTTTTTTATGATTGAATGAAAATGTAATTCCCATATAAATTTGCATGCCCACATATGTGCAGCTTCCACTGCTCTCCCTGCCTGGTGATAACACACTCTTCCTCTGTGTTCCATACATGTCACATCCTCCCAATAGTCTCCTTTCCCCTCCTTTCCACCCACTCCCCTTTGAAAGGAAGGCATTTTGATGACATTCAGGACATCGAGGATAATATGATGACAGCTCTGATGGCCGTTCTGGAAAGAGAGTTCCACAGTTGCTTTGAAAGGTAGACTGGGTGGCGGCATTGATGCATAGCTTCTCATGGTGAGTTCTTCGAAGGTGACTGTAGTGATATTCAGCAGTGTGAGGTGTGTAGCACTTTTTCTAGGAAGAGTTCACAGAGTTAATTAACAGTCCTCATATGTTCTTCTATGTGCCAAGATGATATAAATTTTTATTTTTATGTTATACTGGAGAAAAATTTATTTTGAATATTTCAATTTTTAGAATAATTACCAGTGTGTTGTCATCTTTTATTTTTAAGTACTTCATAATTTTTACTTTTTCATGTCAGTTGGTGCTTCTTGAGTAACAAAGGATTTTCACAAATTTTTATTATTCAATCCTTATAACAACCTTATGTAATCAGTATTATTACCCTTATCTTTTATTAAAGAAGAAGCAGGCTCAAAGAGTTTGTGACTTGCTGAAGACTATAAACAGAACTGTATTTCCTGTTAAGGCCTTCCAACTTAAAGCCCTGGATCCTCCTGGTTAGCCTCTACTATTTTAATTACAGTATATTCTTGCCACTGTAAATTCCATAAAGGTAACTATCTGGTTCCAGAATTCCAAATACGTATCAAAATTTATAAACTAAGTAAACTTCTTATAAAGTAGGCTGCTAACTAGAAGTCTGGCAGTTCCAATCCACCAGGTGCTCCTTGAAAACCCTAGGGGCAGTTCTACTCTGTCCTGTAGGGTCTCTAGCTATGAGTTAAAATCAACTTGATGGCAGTGGATTTAGGCTTTTTTGTTTCCCCACTGTTCCCCTCCACACCTCCCCGCCCCTCCGTGATAGCAGGCTCAGACATAGCAGTGATTGTGAGGATGACACAGAGCAGGCAATGTTTCGTTCTGTTGTACTCAGGGTCACTGTGAGTCAGAACTGACTCCACAGCACCTAGCAACAGTAATTGTTGATACGAGTCTCATCACTCCTTCTTGCTACAACTCTAAATATTTCCTCTCCCATAAAGTGATTTAAAATCCTTTCTTTGCAGGTTGTTTGGTGTAAAACTTACTATCTCCCATGGTATAGGAATAATTTGGCGTATTTCAATATTGTTATTAAAAATGACAAGCATTAGTACTGATCTAAAAATTTTACATATAAACTAGAATTTTCTGAAAAGTAGTTTATGTTCCTGAATGGGAAGAAAAACTGAAGAACAAATATTTTATTTCAAACAAATGTTTTTAATGATGTTGTCCTTATTTTCTAATATTTTATAGCTTATTTTGAATGCTCAGAAAAAAATACATAAAAGTACTCTTAATTTTATAAAAAGCTTTCAGTCTTCTCTGTTTTATTTACTGCTTTGCTTATTCATTTATACCAGGTATGTCTTTCAGAATTATCTAGTTTGAGCACCTTTGAGGAGAAAATTTGGTGTAGAATTTGTAGTATCCAGGATCCTTAGATCTTCCAAACGGGACATTTCAAAAGCACTCTTTAATGTTAAAGTTACTGTATTGTATACCCTAACAATAGACATGTCATTATAAGCTTATAATAGCTTCAGTAATAGACAATGTCAGTTACAGAATTTATATAAGCACATCCACTACACATTTTTACAGCAATTTTATAGTTATACAATAATAATTAAAAAAACATGTAGTATAGTTTAAAAACCAGGTTTTATGAATAGCGTGTGTCAGATTGGAAAAAAACACTTAGTGAAAGGCTTTAGTGTAAGAAATTAGTTTTAAAGATAAATAAAATAAGGCCCTAAAATGTGAGAATTTGAATGATTATATCAAACTATACTCCAACATCCTTTGAAATATTACACTACTACCCAAGTTATTAAAGAAAAAACAAAAATAGTACAGCATACTCTTCATATGACTGTCTTTGTTAACTTTCTTTTTCTGACAGCAAGTGAGGGAGCATATATTTTGCTAAGTAAATCATTTCCGTTTACAGTACAGTTCTTTTTAAAATGTACTTATAACAAAGTGTTAAATAGTGAACAACTTATGTGCTCTGTTACTGAGAAAGAAATGTTCAAGCCTGAGATTCATGCAAAATCATTTGTAGGCAACTTCAATAATCCATTTCTGAATCCTGATATAACAATAATTTTGCAAAATTCTGCTGAAATTCTTGGTTAAAAAGTAAGTCAGTGGACTTGCCTCATTATATACCTAATTTGCAACCTTAAAATTTGAGAATAAATTTTTTACGTGTGTATCATACTACCACTGTTAATAGGGTTCAAGTATTCCAAATGTAATGATTTTTGAGTTTCATATTAAATGCACATTGCTAATTGCTAATTATTACTTTCTGAAGTTCCCAAGCTGAACACTCATTCTGCCCAAAACACAGCGGAATGTTGCAGGTTGTACTTCCCAGTACTTCACTGGATTGTTAAATAAACTTATGGCACTGTATAAAGATTTCTTCATCTTTGGGACTGTTGGACAGAAGTCATTCACTCCCACTTTCGTAATTGAATTAGCATGAAGGAAGATTATCTGTTATAGAAGGAAAAAAAGGCATTAATATGTAGTACATGTAAAAGAAGATAATTCTGTTTGTGGATTCATTCATCTGTGTATTTAACCTTAGCTTGGAAGTATTTACACTTCGAATATGTACACTTTAATATACATATTAAATACCTGTTGTAATGACCCAAAGTCAGCAGTTTACATTTTTTCACTTGTGATTTAAGCACAAGTAAACCATCCAGTTCAGTTTGCCATGTAAGATTTTGGAACTTACACCAGTATTCTATTCTAGATGCTCTCACCTCACATGTCCACCCTCCTGTGACAACACACTTCCACTTCTTATCCAGAAGTTCTCATGCCCATTTGGTCCAGACCTGTGCCTCTTACCCTATCTTCCCACTCTAGCAGCGAGCTTCTCAGATAGCCCCGTGAATTTATTTAAGCCCAAAAGTTTGCTCAGTGGCAGGATCACAGCGTGTCTTATATAGTTCAGTCTTTGTCTGGGGAGCTGACATTGTTGCTGGATGCAGCTTGGGGTTCAACAGTCCAAGGGCCGTGCTCCCAGGGTCCCCTCCAGACTGAAGGACCATCAGTTGTCATTTGGTGGAGTTGTAGTTCTGCATGTTTATGTGCCTCCTGCCACACGGGGGCTGTATGTTGTGCACCCCATCCTGGCAGACATTGGTGGTGGCCAGGTACCGTCTGATTCTTCTGGTCCCCTGTTAAATTAGTCTTTGGATTATATGACATCTCATTTTTTCACTCTTTTTCTGTCTCTCTATATGTTGTTGCTAGTTGTTGTCAAGTCAATTCCAACTTGTGGCAACTGCATGTGTACAGGGTAGAACTGCTCTATAGGGTTTTCAAGCAGATCAACTGGCTGGTTTTACAAGGTACCTCTAGGTGGGTTCAGACCTCCAACTTTTCATCTAGTAGTTGCATGTTTATCCATTTGTACCACCCAGGGACTCCATATATATGTATGTATACATATGTATGTATGTATGCATGCATACGTATGTATATGCACAGAGAGGGAGAGAGAGATGTAGACATATTCAGAGTTAGAGTTACTTCAGTGGCTACCATGGATTGAATTGTGTCCCCCTAAAAATGTGTGTAGCTATTTTATTAAGCCGTGGTTCCTGCTAATGTATGATGTTCTTGCTTGTTGTAAACCCTGCCTCTATGATCTTAACGAGGGAGGATGGGCAGTAGTTGTCTTGGTGGGGTGTGACTTAATGTGTAAGACTGTATTGTGCTTGGAGTCAGTCTCTTGGGGTGTAAAAGAAAGAAGCTGGTAGAGAGGTTTGAGGACGTTGTACTACCAGGAAGGAAGCACTAGTACCAGGGGCGGGATGAGTTTTGGAAAGGATCCCGGGGTCCCTGCGCTTCAGAAGCTCCCAGTCCAGGGGAAGACTGATGATAAGGACCTTCCTCCAGAGCCAAAAGGGAAAGCCTTCCCCTGGAGCTTACAACCTGAATTTGAACTTCTAGCCTACTAGACTGTGACAAAATATCTCTTTTTAAAGCCATCCAGTTGTGGTATTTTTGTTAAAGCAGCAGATAACTAAAACCATGACATATTTCAAGTATTACAAATGAGCCAAACCCAAACCAGTTCCATTGCCAATGAGTTGACTCTGACTCATAGCAACCCTATAGGCCAGAGTGAAATTACCCCCATGGAATTTTCAAAAAGTACATGGTAAATTCAAACTGCCAAACTTTTGGTTAACAACTGTAGCACTTAACCACTGTGCTAACAGGGGTTTCCTAGAAGTGAACAGAAGAATGAAGTTTAATTCCCCAAGTATTTAGCTTGCAATATATATGGGAAGAATAGTCAGCTCGCATTTTCTGTGATCAAGACATAAGTATAGAAGTGCTTTTTAATGTTACTTAATAAATACATATTTGTAATATAGCATTAGTAATTGAAACTTTATTTGCACCCATTACAATTTGGTGTTCTTGTGAGGGCCATAAACAATACGAGGTGCATCTTCCCTACACCGAACTGTGGGAGAGAACCAGAGTGAAACACACGAAACACTTGACTTCATGTTAATGTCAGTTGAAACCTCTTAACTAATACAAAAACAATCCCATCCATTATAAACACATTAGCTTCCGGCTTTCCTGCACGGATCCTTGCATGTAGACACTAAGTATATAAACATACCCACACTGGCCACACCGCCTGTGAGGACTCTACTTGGATCACGTTTGGTGCTTAGCTGTCCAGGAGATATTTTGATGCCAACTTCTGTCTGTAAATTCCTTAATAAAACTAGTTTGCATCAACCTGACACTGCTCCCTCCTTTTTTTTTCCTTTTTCCAGAATCTGACCTGGGCGCGGTTCAGAGCTACTCCTGCCGCTGGTCTAGTGGCACACAACAACACTGTTTACATGTCTTTTTAAATTAAATTGTTAGAAAGGAATGATGACTATGGAACCTTTCCTTTGTCCCCTTTAACAGCCCTTCAAATTCCTTCTTTGGCCTTTCTTGGCAACACTGAGATGCCTGGGAAGTTAAAACAGCCTACCAAACTGACAGTACTTTGGCATACAAAACAGTAGGAGCCTTTTGCTGAGCAAAACTGGATATAAGCTGTTATTACTTCTAGACTGTACCATTGTATGTTGCTTAAGACTGATTTGATGCAGGTCGTGAAAAACCTTCAAGTTTGGTGTTAGATCCTCCTCCATACTGTATTAGTCTAGAAGATTTTGTGACACATGCTTTATTTGATTCCTGTACATTTCCCTGGCAGCTTAATATTGGTACCTGACCCACAGCACTGACTTCACTGGGAGTGGAAATTAGTGCTGAATATACTGTGTTAACTTTGTGAGAATTCATTGAATGGTTCACTTAGGACTTGTGTTCTTTTCTACCTATCTTGTAATTTTGTTCCTTTTTTTTTTTTTTAATGCTGGCAGGAATATAGATGTATTTGATAATCTGGAAGCTGGGTTCAGAAAAGAGAGATGGGATAGATTGACAGAGAAGGGATACAGATGATGTTCATTTTATTGCTTAGGCAGACGTTCAAAGGCTACCTCTGGAAAAACTTGAAGGTAAAAGTTGTTGCTTTGAGATCAATGCCTGCTGGTAGCACATCCATTTTGACAGCTTATGTCTGAAGGTATGGTGTCAATAAACAAAACTGTATAAGACAGATTAAAAAAAAAAAGTGGCTCGTGGCCCAGTTTTTTTCTGTCATACAGCACATGAGAAAAAGAGATTAAGATGAAGTAGAATTCCCTTTCCCTACAGATTCTTCATAGGAGACCCAAAGATGGGAGACTCCTAAAGCTGCGTGCAAAATCTTGTCTGCGTTATGTTCTTGGGAGCTTCATCAGAATCCCACAAAGAATCTGACTCCTTCCATTTATTTAAGATTACAGATTAGAAGAAAAAGATTTCTATTAATAAGAAACAGAAAATGAGAAAATATGAACTCAATCTGTAAATACTGACTGTCCATTAGTAATATTGCAACCTTGGTGTAGTAGTGGTTAGGTGCTATATCTGCTAACCAAAAGGTCAGCAGTTCAGATCTACCAGGTGCTCCTTGGAAACTCTGTGGAGCTGTTCTGCTCTGCCCTGTAGAGCTGCTGGGAGCTGAAATTGACTCAGTGGCATTTGATGTTCTTTCATTAGTAATCTTTTTTGAATAAAATAAATTAAGCATATGTATAAGCATGTACACTGATAATAAAAAGACCAGAAGTGTAGTCTTCATGTTCTGCCTTTGTGAAATGTTTTCAAAATGAAAGGATATATGATCCCTTTTGGTTTCCTCCTAACTAAACCAAAAAACCAAACACACTGCTGTTGAGTTGAATCCAACTCATAGCAATGCTATAGGACGGCGTACAACTGCACCGTAGAGTTTCCAGGGAGTGCTAAGTGGATTCAAACTGCCAGCCTTTCGTTTAAGTAGCTGTAGCACTTAGTGACTATGCCGCCAGGATTTCCTCCTCCTACCCCGTCCCTTTTAGTACAGTCACCTACCGCTTGAGAAGTCTGAAACGAGCTGCCTCAGTGACAGCCACAGTCGGTGTTGCGGTTTCAACAGAAGGAACCAAAAGATATAGATGGGTCCCTGAGTCTTCAGGTTACATTATATAAAAACCATTCTAACTCTATAACATCTCCTGTAACCTGTAGAGTCAATATGTTTGAATTATCCTTGCTGCTTGCTTAGTCTTTGATTGAAATACTAATATATTTTACAAAAACTAAAAAAAAAAAAAAAGAGGTCTAAAATCTACTAAACATGAGTAGGATGTTTTACCTGGAGATATTTCAACTCTTGTAATCCTGAAGGGATTTTTTTAAGTTTATTGTTCTCCAAATGTATTTCTCTTACATGTGGTATAGTAGCAAGGCTTCCATTTTCAATATCTGTGATTCTGTTGTTTCCTAGGCCCAGCCTAAAAATGATATAAAATGCATCAACTCTTAGGCAGATGGTTAGGTGTAAAAAATATACAACTACTTGACCAAAAACCTTGCAACCTAGTTAGAAATATAAATCTGTCCGCATGTATCTTCAGAGAGACATATTTTATGATTTTATTTTAAAACTTATTTGAGTATGTAGCAGCGCCTCCCAGCAATCCTACTGTCAGAAATGTCCTAATCCTAAATTAAAACAAAAGCAAAATTTGTAAAGTATGCTTTTCCTCGGTCTGCTTTGTTTGCCTCTTGCATTAGCATAGGCAACAGTAATAGTTGTCTTTTTTCATTTTTCCTTAAGTCTCTAGTAGCAAGTAATAATCTTGGCTAGAGTTCCTGAAATACATCTTTTTAAAGGTTCGATTAATATAATGGGGCAGACTACCACTTCTAAGGTAAGATTTTGAGAATTTTTACCTTTGCAGATCTTTGTATCTTTTAAAATCCTCCAGCTCCACATTTGAAATTTTGTTATAATCTAAATGAAGCTCCAGTAAAGTTGATGGTAATTCTGGTGGTAAGGAAAAAAGACAGATGTTAGATCAAGTAAAAACAAGCCACATGGCTTTTATTATTATATTTTTATTGTAAATAACCCAAGTGTTTGGTTCCATTTCCAGTTTAAATGGATGAACCATAATATTCATGACATAAGAAGTGAGCTTCTCTGCCAGCTAGCTGAACCACTTCTAATAGAGAATAAATTCCTGCAGGTGTGATTGTTGTGCAGTAGCAGAGTATATCTTCTATACAATCTTTTACGATTTATTTATGGATCTGGAGGTTTTCCTTCAAGACACCTTTTTCTCTTCTCACATACAACATTGGCTTCTGGAGATGGTAATCACTTGGTCTTTGTAAAAGAGCTGCAGTGTGGCCTCTTTGTCCTGAAGGGTGAGTTTCCTCTTTGGGAATGAGACTTTGTAGTCCCAGACTATCTAAACCAAAAACAACCCAAAACCCACTGCCTTTGAGTCGAGTCTGACTCATAGCAACCCCAGAGGTCAGAGTAGAACTGCCCCATAGAATTTGCAAGGAGCACCCGGCAGATTCGAACTGCCAGCCTCTTGGTTAGCAAACGTAGTGCTTAACCCACTACGTCACCAGGGTTTCTTCCAGCCTATCTAGAATGTACTTACCAGTTGGGAGTCAGAGGTATCAGAGAAAATTGTTATCTGTAGATACATTGTCCCGTGACTCATCATAACCCCCATGCACAGCAGACTCTTGTGATCCATAGGTCTTTTATAGGTTGATTGTTGGAAGTATATTCCCAGGCCTTTCTTCCTAGTGTGTATTAGTCTAGAAGTTCCTCTAAAACCTGTTCAGTGTCAGAGCAGCATGCATGCCTCCTCTGACTTACAGGTGGGTGGTGGCAGTGATGAGATGCTTTGGCCAAGAATTGAACTCAGGTCTCCTGCTGGGGAGATGAGAATTCTACCACTAAACTGCCAGTGCATCTCAGAGAAGATTAACATATCATGATGAGAGCCATCCCTTTGCCCATTTTCTTGGCATAGCAGTTGGTGAACTTGACTATAGGTGTTTTTTCCCTCCCCCCGCTAAATTTTATTGTGGTGCAGTTGTGATTATACCGTATTTTACTCCAATAACGTGCACCTTCTACATTGTTTGCCAGCCATATCCTCCTGCAAAGTATTTTTGTAAGCACACTATACTAATTTTTTTATAGCGACATGTAAAAGAAAATTGACCTGGCCATACTTATGAAAGTACCTCGTGAGGGGTTAGCGAAGACGGCAAACAAATGCCTCAAAATGTGGTACACCACAAAGTATGCACCATTTCAACAGTTTTTCTATATGTAATTTAGTGATGTTAATTACATTCTTTGAGTTGTGCAGCCATTCTAGCTCTCCTTTTCTAAGTTGGTCCTCATAACACAAACTCTGTTCTCCATCTGTAAAGTTTTTTGTCAATTTGATCCCATATAAAAGAACAAAATGCTCAAGGCAAATATTTTTTACTAGTTAAACTATTATTTGGTTTTTAAGAAAACTTAAAGAGGATATTTTCAATTTAAGATTTAACCCCTAAACTTATAAAACTATTGCCAGTCTTAGGGTAGTAATTTCAGGGGTTCATCCACCGTCCATGAGAAAGTCTGGACTCTGTGAGTATTTGAAACTCTGTTCTACGTTTTCCCCCTTTCGATCAGGATTCTTCCATGTAATCTGTGATTTAAATATTTAGTAATGGTAGCCAGGCACCATCCAGTTCTTCTGGCATCATGGCAAAGGACCATTGCTTAGTTTCTTAAGTTTCGGATGATATGTTCAGGTAAGTATAACTTTTTATTGTGGAAGATTTTAAACAAGAACAGAAACTAGTATTAGGAAGTGTCATGCTGTTGTCCAGCTTCAACTGTTGTCTCCATTTTTCTTATCAATCCTGTGTATTTACTTACTGGCTTATTTATCTGTTGTTGCTTGTTTATTTGTTCATTTTTTTGCTGAGGTATGTAAAATTAAATCCCATTCAAAATGTCATTTCACCTCTAAATACTTCACTAGGTGACTTTAACTAATAGTGATCATTATTTCTTTTTTATATACCCACACTGTTGATACCACATCTAAGAAAAACAAAAATAATTATTAAATATCATCTAATGTTGAACTTCTCCTATTGTTTCCAATATGTCTTTTTATAGTTGTTCAGCTTAGGATCCGAACAGGGTTTGCAAAACATGTTGAGTTGTCTCTCTTCTGTAACACACTCCTTCCTTTTTTCTGCCTGTTCTACTGAATTGTTTCAGATATTTTTTTGTTTCAGATACTCGTTTTAAGCATCCAGTTGGATTTGGATAAACTTCTACATTATGTCACTTACCATGTTCCTCTAATCCATTTATTTTTTATGATCTGGTTGTTAGGTCTAGACACTTCATTAGATTCACATACAGCAACCTTTTGGTTTCAGGATTCCTTGATAAATAATTGCCTAGATCCATTATTTCATTGGGAATTGAATGTTGGTGAGTTTCTGATTATGTGATTCTTTCTGCACTCACTAGCTGGTATTTTATTAAGAATTTGCCCTCATCAGTTATTTAGTTACAGTTTTTATGGAAAAGGCAGCATAAGTGCATGATATTTCCTCCTTTCATCAATGTTCAGAGTAATGATTGGGTGCACTGTCAAGTGATGACTGGTGAAGGTTTTTATAATATTATCATGGTAAATGGGTTTGCAATGTATTTGATATGTTCAATCCATTGAACGGCTTGTTCTTTTCAACTGGCTGTAGTTTTTGTGTAAATTAACAGAGGCATCTATAGATGCCACCGGGGCCTTGGTCAGGGCTCAGTGAATGCCTGTTTCTTCTCTTCTCCTTATAAATTGCCTATGCTGTGTCAAGGCCTTTCTGGATAAGCTGAAGCTGAAATGAAAGAGACAAATCACTTATACTGATTTGTCAATTTAACAATCAAGTTATACTTACCTAAATGTATCTTCTGAAACTTAATAAGTAAATAAATAGGCAATGGTCTTTTGCCATGATACCAGAAGAACTGGATGGTGCCTGGGTACCATCACTGAATATTTGAATCACAGATTCCATGGGAAAATCCTGATTGAAAGGGGGAGAATGCAGAACAGAGTTTCTCCATTTTATTAGTCCTGCATACAAAGTTGTTGTTGTTAGGTGGATTCCAGTTGGTTCCAACCTAGTGCCTATATACAACAAAATGAAACACTGCCTGGTCCTGCACCACTCTCACAGGCACTGCTGTGCTGGAGCCCATTGGTGCTGCCACTGTGTCCGC
The DNA here is from genome assembly GCA_028571685.1 of Heterohyrax brucei. Taxonomy (NCBI): domain Eukaryota; kingdom Metazoa; phylum Chordata; class Mammalia; order Hyracoidea; family Procaviidae; genus Heterohyrax; species Heterohyrax brucei. Next base: position 132,012,161 of record CM053150.1, on the reverse strand, counting down.
GTCTTGTTGAGGGCCTTTCTTTTTTTCACTGATCCTCTGTTTCACCAAACCTGATGTCCTTCTTCAGGAACTGATCCCTCCTCACATGTTCCAAGTATGTGATGGGAAGTCTTGCCATCATTGCTTCCAAGGAACATTCAGGCTGTATTTCTTCCAGGACAGATTTGTTTGTTCTTCTGACAATCCATGGTATATTCAGCATTTTTCGTCAATACTATAATTCAGAGGCATCAATTCTTTTTTGATCTTCCTTACTAGTTGTCTGGCTTTTATGTGCATTAATATGGTTGAAAATACCTTGGCTTGGGTAAGGTCCACCTTAGCCCTCTGAGTGACGTCTTTGCTTTTCAACACTGTAAAGAGATCTTGTGCAGCAGATTTGCCCAATGTGATACACATCGTTTGATTTCTTGACTGCACTTCCATAGGCATTGATTGTGGATGCAAGTGAAATGATGAAATACTTGACAATCTCAATCTTTTCTCCATTTATCATGATGTTGCTGACTGGTCCAATTGTCAGGATTTGTTGTTTTTTGATGCTGAAGTGTAATCCTTACTGAATCCTTTAGTCTTTGATCTTTATCTGTAGGTGCTTCAAGTCCTCTGTGCTTTCAAGGTTGTCCATTTGCATATTACAGGTTATTAGCACATCTTCCACCTTTCTCCATGCTACATTCTTCTTCATTTGCTCAGGATACAGCTTGGATAAGTATGGTGAAAGGATACAACCCTGATGCACACCTTTCTTGATTTTAATGCCGTGCAAATCAGACTAAACCCACTGCTGTCGAGTTGGTCCAGTCAGTTCCAACATAGTGACCTATATACAACAAAATGTAATCTTTATGCTAACCAAGAGATCAGTACTCATAGCACTTAACCACCGTACCACCATGCAGTAGCCCTTTATTCTGTTTGAACTGCAGCGTATTGATCGATGTATAGGTTCCTCATCAGGACAATTAAGTGTTCGGGAATTCCCATTCTTTGCAGTGTTTGCCTTTGCACACTAAATAAAACACAGGTAAACATTTTTCCAGCACTCTCTGCTTTCAGCTGAGATATCTGACTTCAGCAGTGATATCCATAATTCTATATCCTCTTCTGAATCCAGCTTGATTTTCTGGTAGTTCCCTGTCAGTGTAATACTGCAACTGCTTTTGAGTAGTCTTTAGCAAAATTTCATTTTTATGTGATATTATAAATATTGTTCAGTGATTTCTGCATTCTGTTAGATCACTTTTCTTTGGAATAGGCTCAAATATTGATGTTTTCTAGTTGATTCGCCAAGTCTCCTGCAGTGCTGCATCTATTTGCTGAAATACTGAGCTGGTATTCCATCAATTCCTGAAGCCTTCAGTGAAGCTTGGACTCCTTTCAGTGCCATTGGTTCTTGATCATATGCTGCTTCCTGAAGTGGTTGACTATTGGCTGATTCTTTTTGGTACTATGACTCTGTGTATTCATTCCATGTCCTTTTGATGATTCCTACGTTGTTCAATATCTTGGCTGTAGAATTCTTCAGCATTATAACTCTGTGCTTGAATTTTTTTCTTCAGTTCTTTCAGCTTGAGAAATGCTGAACATGTTCTTCCCGTTTCGTTTTCTGCCTCCAGGTCTCTGCACATCTCATTAGAATATTTTACTTTAAGTTCTCCAGATGCTCTCTGAAATCTTCTGTTCAGCTCTTTTACTTCATTCTTCCTTTAGCTTTAGCTACTGTGTACTAAGAGTAACTTTCAGAATCTCTTCTGACATCTGTTTGGGTTTTTACTTTCTTGGCTTTTTAATAACCTTTTGCTTTCTTCGTTTTTGATATCTTTGATATCATTCCACAACTTGTCTGATCATCACTTAATTTGTGTTCAGTCCATCAAATCTACTTTTGAAATGGCTTCTAAATTCATGTGGAATATACTCAAGTCGGTCAAACTTTGGCTCATGTGGACTTCTTTTAATTTCATTCAGTGTCAGCCTGAGCTTTCACATGAGCAGTTGATCATCTGTTCCACAGTCTGGCCTTCGTCTCACATGGTACTACCTTTTCCATCATGCCTTTTTACAGATGTGGTCTGTTTGATTCCTGATTTTTCCATCCCTTGAAGTTTATGTGTATGATCACCATTTATATTATTGAAAAAAGGGTTTGCAATCAAGAACTCAGTGGTCTTGAAAAATTCTGTTGTGCAAATTTCCTGGGTCATATCTATCATGATGGCTGTATTTTCCAGCTGTGGATCCTTCCTTTTCAGATTTAGCGTTCCAATCACTGGGACTTATCAGTGCATCTTGATTACATGTTTGATTAGTTTCAGACTGCAGAAGTTGGTTAAAAAAAACCTTTGAGGAAGTTGAGGAAGTTGGTAGTTGCATAAATTTATAATAGTCATATTAACTGTTTTTAAAAAAATTTTTTTAATATGACTGAGTGAAAATGTACATTCCCGTATAAATTTACATGCCCACCTATATGCAGCTTCCACTGCTCTCCCTGTCCGGTGACTGCACACTATTCCTCTCTGCTCCATACATGTCTCATCCTCCCAACAGCCTTCTGTCCCCTCCTCTCCACCCACTCTCCTTCCTACAGCCAGGGGTCAGCAGGATGATATCCTATAGATGTAGAGAACGATAAAGTGCAACCAATATATGGTCACTCTGCATTGCCAAGTCCAATCCATTCCTGTCCAAAGAGTGGACTTTCGTTATAATTTATGGGAAAGGGCAGCATCAGGGCCAGGGGCCATGCTCTCAGGGGAACCCTGAAACCGCTGAACCATCAGTTGAGGTCTTTTAGTGGAGATCTCAGGATGCACCCCTTTTTATTCTTGTGTTGCCAGTGAGACTCCTCTCTGTGAGCTCCATTGTGGCTATCACTGGTGGTGGCCAGGCACCATCCGGTTCTTCCGGTCCCAAGTCGATGTAGGCACCCACTCTTGTGGGTCTCTCTGTCTTCTGGGTTATCTTTCCCCCATGTCATTTTGGTTCTCGGTGAGCATCCGTTCCTGCTAAGTTGGGACCATTTGCTGTGTCCTCAGATGGCAGCTTGGCAGCTTTTAAGACCCCAGATGCCACTCACCAATATGGGGTGCAGAGAGCCCTCTTAGCAAAATGCTAGTTGTGCCAATTGGCCTCGATTTCACCTGACAGCATGGTCCCCTGCCCCCTGTCCCTAACTGGTTTTCTTTATAGGTGTATGGATATCATCCTATCACTGACAGTACTATGCTTCAGGATAGATCTTGAAATGTTCTTTTTGACAAACCTGACACCTTCCTTTTCAATTTGTCTTTCCTGGCATTGTAGACCATGTGATTGTCTGATTTAGAATGGCCAGCAACAGTCCGTTTCATCTGACTAATGCATAGGATATCAATCTTTATGCAGTCCATTTCATTCTTAATGACTTCCAGTTTTCCTGGGTTCATACTTCATAAATTCCATGTTCTGAGTATTAATGGATTGTTACAGCAGTTTCTTCTGATTTCCAGTTATACAGCATCAGCAAATGAAGTTTCCAAAAGCTCTGTTCCATCCACAAATTATTATTTGTTATCCAATAATTAGCTACCTAGGAAAAACTTCATTTTTTTTTCTCCAACTCTTGGTAAAACATGTTCTTTGTATATTAATGGTAAAGACTAGTGGTGATATTGAAAACATCTTTGTGAATATCAGTGTTCTTTTTTGGGCTGAATTTATGGTGGTTCTAGAATATACTCTGAATTTTAATAAATAAACTGGAGAACAAAAATAACTTCTAAACTGGGAGAGTTCTATTTTCTTGAGTTCTGGTTAGTAGAATTCATGGAATGACTATACGCCCTCTCCATTATGTAAAAGACAAAAGTTCTATCCTCAAAGAGCTTGTATTAGAGATGAACAAATCCATCATACATACAAAAATCACTAGAAGTATACAGTATGACAGCCAATTTGAGAATATGTTTTTAGAAAGTCAGGGAAGAAGGGAATCTGTGTGTGTTGAGAATTCAGGAAAACTTCTTGGAAGAGGGTGTGTAGAGCTTCAGGTAGACTTTTATGCTACCTGAGACATAAAGATGGAAAATAAGTGAAGAAAAAAGTGTAGTCTCTATAGGATAAATAAACAAAGTATTAATTTGAGTGGAGGCTCAGTGACTGCTCACAAACACAGACATACGTTTGCTCAAATAGTGCTATTCCTGCCCTATCTCTGGGAAACCCTAATGGTATAGCAGTTAAATGCTGTGGCTATTATTCAAAAGGTCAGCAGTTTGAATCCACCAGGTGCTCCTTGGAAATTCTGTGGGGTCATTCCTCTCTGTCCTATAGAGTTGATGTAAGTTAGAATCATATCAACAGCAAAAGGTGTGGGTTTTTTTTTTTCTTTTTTTGGTCCTTTTTTGACCCTCTCTTTAAACGAGTCTTTTCAAATTTTTAAAAAATGTTCTTGAACAATACCATTACGTAGTAGAATTTTCCAGATGGGAAGTAAACATTTTTCTGTCTTCCTTATGTTAAGTTACATCTGATAAGGACTCTTTAGACCACTGTATAATTTCGTTCAGTTGCATAAAGTGATGTTGATCAAATTTTAACATTTAGGCAGCCAACCTTAACATTTTAATAAATAAATGACAAAAACGAAAAGCTTTACTGCCTTTGATCAAAGAAACTTTGAAGGATTAATTATGTAAATTGAGAGATTTTGCGCCAGTGTAAATTTCTTAAGACATAAAGTGTTCCTTTAAACCAATAAATAAATAAATAAATAACCCAAACCTATTGGCATCAAACTAATTTCAACTCATAGGAACCCTATGTCAGAGTAGAACTGCCCCCTTAGAGTTTCCGAGGAGTGCCTAGTGGACTTGAACTGCCGCCTTTTGGGTTAGCAGCTATAGCACTTAACCACTGCACTACCAGGATTTCCTTTAGGAGTGGGAAACTCAAAAACTTCATGAGAAGGTAACCCATTTTTAAATATACTCTGAAATTTGCAGAAAACTGAAATTAGGATGTTTTGTAGTGTAGAAAAGGCTGCTAATGTGAATTGCAAAGAACGGTGATGACTTGGGAAGACATGCTGAACCCTTGCCCATACTTGAGGCTTTTCTGTGCCTCCCTCTACTTGTGTTCTGTTTTGTCAGAGGGTCTTCACTCTGTCCTTTGCTTTTCCTTCTATCTCCTTCTGCCTTATACAATGGATTTTATTTTTTTACTTAACTTGTTGAGTAGCAGTTTTGTTTCTTTTTTGTTCTAAAGATAAGGTAAATAAAACATGGTAAATTTTTTGCAGGAAGACAACCGTTTCCTTCAAAGCTAAAGTATTTTTTTTTTTTTTTTCCGGGGTGTTCTGAATTAAAATGTTTTATCTTGGATCATCTCTTCGCTCTTCCGGTGATATTTCTCCTGAGTGAAACATCATTACTTGATTTCTGATTTCAGCTTTCTTACGTCTTTTAATTTATTGCATTTGTTTTTGTTAGTCTTTTGGATGGGATGAGTAGTCGTAAGGCAGTTATCATGAAGTTGTTGCTATTATTGGTAGATATTCAAAGACAGCTGCTTGAAAATGAAATTTGATTAATCACAGGGTTACTTGAGATTAATGTGGTCCTCAAGGCAGAGAGACAGACAGAAAAAACGGAAGCCCTTAAAAACAAAGCATGGCTTCCAGTGAATCATCAGACCGTGGAGTTGGACATAATGAGCCCCAAACTGATAGTCATACAGCCAACTTAAACATTTCACTGTGAGATTCTAGCTTCAGATCCCATGAAACTACCATGGAGTGTGATTCTCATTTTGATAATGCTACGGTCACCAGAGGGCCACACACTGCTCTAGGCCTTTCTGTGTGTTGGCTCATTGATTTCATAGCAGCCCTGAGAAGGGGGTGTGGTACAGAGGGTCTTGCCTCAGGTGACATGTCACTGAAGACAGAACCAGGGTTTGTCCTCCAGTCTGTCCTTCCATACTTTATATCTAACCACTGCTGATTTGTTTGGGAGGCTAGTTCTGTGGCCTCATCTGTCTTCTCTGCCTTTCTCTTTATGGAAATGTTCATCTCTAACATATACTTGACAGAATGACAAGTGTCAGTGAATAAATGTCAGAAAAGAGAAAGTAAAGAAAAAGTTCATTTTCTTCTTAATATGTGTTCAAATTAGAGGAAAAAGAAAATCTTGCCCGTTGTTGTTTATTTGTCCATGAGAAAATGATACATTTTAGACTACCTTGGCCAGATGTACTAGTAAGAAGGATTTTTAATTGCAGTGTAGTTTTGGCAATGTATATACGAGTATATAAGTATATGAGTATATATGAGTATATGAGTATATACAAGTATATGACAAGTCCTGAACTTAATTGTTCTAAGTGCTATATACCTCATTGCTGAATATCACTACAGTCACCTTCAAAGTACTCCCCTTCAGAAGCTATGCACCAATGCCAGTGCCTAGTGCACTTTTTTTTCTGACCTTTTTTTCTTTAATTGTGATTAAGTGAAAGTATACAATCCAGTTTCAATTTGCATGCCCACCCATCTGCAGCTCCTTCCGCTCTCCTTGTCCAGTGACAGCACACTCCTCCTTTCTGTTCTGTACATGTCATATCCTCTTAACATTTCCTATCCCCTCCTCTCCACCCTCTCCACTCCCCTCTAATAAGAGGCCAGTAGGATGGCATTCTATGGATGCATAGAACCATCGCATGCATGCATGGTATGGTCACTCTATGTGCCTGAGTCCAATCCATTCCTGTCCAAAGAGTTGACCTCAGTAATGATTTATGATCGGGGGCAACATCAGGTCTAGGGGCCATGCCCCCAAGGGAACCTGCAAGTCTTCGGACCATCAATTGTGGTCTTTTAATGTAGTTTTCATGGTGTACCCCTTTTTTTTCTGATGTTGCCACTGGGACTTAACAGTGTGAGCCCCATGATGGCTGTCATTGGTGGTAGCCAGGCACCTTCTGGTTCCTTCTGGTCACAGATTGATGTAGTCACCCATTCACATGGGTCCTAGTGTATTCTTGAAAGCAATTTTGGAACTCTCTCTGGAATGGCCATTGCACAAGGTGGCAAGTTTGGAAACTTAATTGTATAGTTGTCTGTGAGAAGTTTTTAGCCAATAAACAAATAACTGTATTGGAACAGTTTCCCTACTCACCTGATCTGGCCCCCAGTGACCTTTTTCTTTACCCAAAGATAAAGGAAGCATTGAAAAGAAGGCATTTTGATACGTTCAGGACATCAAGGGTAATGTTAAGACAGTTCTGATGGCCATTCCAGAAAAAGAGTTCCAAAATTGCTTTGAAGGGTGGACTAGGTGCTGGCACTGGTGCATAGCTTCACAAGGGGAGGACTTGGAAGGTGACCAAGTGATAGTGAACAATGAGCTACGTAGCACTTTTTCTAGGATGAGTTCTTGAACTTAACTGGTAGTCCTTGTATTGCACAGTTAACAAGGTAACACTTAATATTCATTTAAAGATGACAATTTTTGAAAATACTCTATATTGAATAAGTAAATCATACCTTTAGGAACTGAGGTTAGTTTTGCTTCTGCAATTCTGATATGAAACACTGTCACTCCTTCAAATGCCCCTGGTTCTATCCCATTGTTATCAAGAGGATTTGCACTCATCTCTGTGGGAGAAATTACATAATTTATCATGCATATATTGTAAGGAAATTTACAATGCAGAGATACATATCCAAAGAAAATTCTGATTCATGTGCATGTCATTTTCACTCAGTGTTTCTGTTTCTTTATCTTCTCTCCTTTCTGCCAGCCTCAGAAAAAGACTGCTTCTTATTATATAAGCTAGAGTATAGAACAGGCTCATGATACTGTTTCACATTATGAAGGCATTAAGTTACTAATACTTCAGTGAGGAACATGATTAAGGTTTCATTATAGGAATATTGCATCAGATAAATTAAAGAAAGATCATCCTTTATATAATTCAGAATGTGTTTTCCAGTGTACATTTTAACTATTTGGTCCGTGGTTTGCTTTTTTCAAAGGAAACCTTACGGAGCAGTTCTCTGTCATATGGGGTCATTATGAGTCAAAACTGACTCAACAATACCTAACAACACCAAACTTTAAAAAAAATTATGACAGTTGGAAATTGCGATTTGATTAACAGAAATATACCTTTAAGAAAAGTTAAGTAAATAAGGCTACTTGGTAAATGCCAGCCAGTTGGTTGAATGAAAAAAATATACAAGTGAATGAGAATGAGAATTTTGAATAGATAATGTGAGAGAAATGGTAGAGTTATGTGGTGGGTGGTAGAAGTAAAACAGAATGGGATTTAAGGTATACCACAAAAAATTCCTTGGACTAATAATCTTAAAGCTGTAAATTTAAATCTAGCCAAACCTTAGTTTTAATAACTGAATTAATTCTGTATATTTGAGTAATTTACGTTGCTGTTGTTAGGTACTGTAGAGGTGGTTCCAACTCATAGTAACTCTGCATACAGTAGAACTAAGCTCTATCCATTGTGTGCTATCCTCGTAATCATTGTTATGCCTGAGCCTGTCACTGCAACCACTGTGTCAATCCCTCTTGTTGAGGGTCTTCTTTTTACTGATCGTCTGCTCCACCAAACATGAGGTCCTTCTCCGGCAACTGATCATTTCTGGTAACGTATCCTCAGTATGCTAGGCATAGTCTCAGCACCTTCTCTTCTAAGGAGCGTTCTGGCTCTGTTTCCTCTGAGACAGGTCTGTTCGTTCTTCTGACGTTCCATGGTATATTCAGTATTCTTCACCAACACCACGGTTCAAAGGTTTCAGTTCTTTGGTCTTCCTTACTTATCATGCAGGTTTGGCATGCATATTAGGCAACTGAAATTACCATGCATTGGGTCAGACACAGTTTAGTCTTTGCTTTTTGACGTTTGAAAGAGATATTTTACCGCAGTTTTTCCCAATAGAATGCGTCGCTTAATTTCTTGATGGCTACTTCCGTGAGTGTTGTGCATCTCAGTAAAATGAAATGCTTGGCAATCCTTTCTCTTTATTTATCATGATGATTGGTCTAGTTATGAGGATTTGTGTTGTCTTTATGTTCAGGTATATTCCACACTGATCGTCAGTAAGTGCTTCAAGTCTGCTTCATTTTGAGCAAGCAAGAGTATATCATCTGCGTAATGCAGGTTGCTAATGAGTCTTCCTCCAATACCGATGCCTTGTTTTTCTTCATAGAGTCCAGCTTCTTGGATTATTTTGCTCACCTTACAGAAGAATAAGTGTGGTGAAAGGATACAGCTGTGATGCACCCCTTTCCTGTTTTTAAACCACACAGTGTCTCCTTGTTCTGTCAGATGACTGCCTCTTCACCTCTGTACAGGTTCCACATGAACACAAGTAAGTGTTCTGGAATTTCAGTTCTTCACAATGTTATCCATAAGTCATCATTATCCACACAGTTAAATGCCTTAGCTTAGTTAACATCTTTCTGGTATGCTTTGCTTTCAGCCAAGATTCATTTGACATCAGCAGTGATATGCCTAATTCCATGTTCTCTTCTGCATCTGGCTTGAATTCAGGGTAGTTCCATGTTGATGTACTGCTGCCACCACTTTTGGATGATCTTCACCAAAGTTTACCTTGCATGTGGTATCCATGGTATTGTTCAGTAATTGCCACACTCTGTTGGATCGCCTGTCTTGGAGAAAGGTATAAATATGGGTCTTTTCCAATTGATTGACCGGGTAGCTGTCTTCCACATTTCTTGGCATAGACGAGTGAGGGCTTTCAGTGCTCCATTTGTTTACTGAAGCATCTCAATTAGCATTCTGTCAGTTCTTCACGTGTTGTTTTCTGCCAGTGTCTTCAGTCAGATTTGGATTTCAGTACCATGAGTTCCTGCTCACATACTAGCTCCTGACAGACTTGAACATCACCAGTTCTTTTCGGAGTACTGACTCTGTATATTCCTTCCATGTTCTTTTGATGCTTCCTGCATTTTGTAATGTTTGTGTCATAAAATCCTCCAATATTGCAACTTGAGGCTTGAATTTTTTTTTTCCCCCCAGTTCTTTCAGCTTGAGAAATGTGGAGCATATTCTTTCCTTTTGATTTTCTATCTCCGGGTCTTCACACATGTCATTAGTTTTACTTTATAATAATACTGTATTAGATTTACCGAAATCATGACGAACATGGTGGTAAATTTACTCCATCTATATATAAAAAGCATATTGTATCATAATCTGTTGGTTATGTACTCTCAGGAGTACAAAGTTAATTTAACATTCAAAAAACAAACAATGCAGTTAATCACATTAACAGATACACAAAAAAGCATCTGAGAAATTCAGTACTCAGTCATGTTTTTAAAAAGTACTCTAAGAAAAATGAACTAAAAGGGAATTTCCTCAGTTTGATAAATCTGATCAAATATTACAATGGCATGTAAATTATTATAATGAGAAGTTTATAGACTCCATTGAAAATACTACCTTTATGTTAGGTAAGAATAGCACAGATATTTCTCAGGTGGGACCCAGTCAGAAGACAGATATCACACTAGGTGTTTCAGGTATTTCAAGAGATGTGTGTGTATGTGTATGACAAAAGTCATGTTTTCTTTATGTGTGATAGATTTGTTTTCAGTATTACAATTGACTTTTAAGTGGCTACTCTATGTAAAGATTATTAGATTTAAAAAAATCAGTTTTAGAAATTACCAGTGTTAGGACTTGTTAATAATGATGATAAATTTCTTTATGTTTGCATATTGCTTGTAATTTCAGGATGTTCCATTTATTTTAAAAACTTACCCAGAACATGTAAAGTATTCATTCCTTTGAAAGTATCCTTTTGTATTTTCTTAACTTTATTATCATGAATTCTGAGTTCTGCTAATGACTTCGGAAGATTAAGCGGTATTTCACTTAGTTGGTTGTGGGACAAATATAGTCGTCGCAGCTTCTTTGTGGTCAGAAAGGCTTTTGGGTGAATCTTTGTTAACTTGTTATTATTCAGAATCAGACCCTAGATAAACCATAGAAAGTTAAACAATTTCAGGAAGTGTGTCTATCGGTATTCTGTAATGATTAGTCAACCTTAGAAATTAGTATAATTTGTGGAATTCATATACTTGATCAACCCTATAAATAATTTTCTAATGCATCCCAAGCTAAAACAATATTTATTACTGCTTTGAAACAGTGAGCAAAGATTTATGACTTACTTTATAACTTTAGTTTACATGCAATTCTTCTTTTTTTACTTTGGCTTATCTTTAAGTAGGCTAAGTCTTCCGCTACATTTCTAACTGCACCCTGCCTGTTAGAGAGACGACAGGTATTACTACCTTAGAATTCACGTACAGATTTCAATTTAGTAGACACCAGTTAGATTTTTGCATAATTTTACCTACTTTTAAAACTTCATTTCTCTCATGTCTACTAATATTTATTTCTCTCAGAATAAAGACCTGTAAGGGGTGGGGGTAGGGAGTCCTAAGAGTTCCCTCAGTGTTCTGGTGTATTTTCAAATCCCTGTGAGGTAGTAATGAATCCTGAGGAATGACTAAAACCCTCCTCAGCTATGTCAGGATTTATCAGTGTAAGTAGCAGAACTCTTTAGAGAAAATATAATTCCAGAGAGTAGAAGGGCTTGTTATCATAAGGATTCGGCTTTCCCTACAGCTAAGTCCTTGACAGTATGTTCAAGGGTGCATGGAGATTTGGTTGACCAGTCATCTCAGTCTTCTGGCGTGGAGAGATTTTTGGAATGTAGAAATTTCAGTCCTACATGTGGGAAAGTCTGTGCCAACTGAGATAAATTGATCATTCTAGTAACTATATTCATTGCCAAGTGGACATAGAGTTTTCTGTGGGCTCCAAGGACAATGATAAGTTGCTAAAAATTCTTTAGTACCTTTTTGCTCTTTTCTGCTAATCCATATCATATATATCTAGCAAGGAACAGCTGTGAATCTATTCATTCTATGGGTTTTGTTGCCAATCCTGTTCTACAGAAGGCTTCGTTGATTCCAGACTGGTTTAATATGCCTTACTGATGTTATTCAAGTTGTTGCTTTCTCACTGAAGGAACACAAAATAAGCTCCCTTTGTATTATGTGTACTTATTTTAACATAGGCCCTTTGCTTCTCTCTTTTCTTACCTTCTTTTCAGATATAGCACTACTGTCAAAAATTACATCAAGAAAGGTTGTACCTCAGAGAAGAGTTAAAACTACTTTATGTTACCAAGCCTGGTAAAATATACTGCTTTCTTAGTATATGATGTCGTTTGAGAGTTCATTCTTATTTTCTTTTGTTATACTGAAAACTAAGGGAACAGTGGGACGTTAACAACTTGGTGGATCACAAAGATGGTTGCGAGTATTCATTTGGTAGCAGAAATGGTTACTGACAATTTACTTATGAGGAAACAGGCACAGTTTGGAGCTATGTAAAAGGAAAGGTAAGTAATACAAAGTAGGGAAAGAGTTTTTATTTAGAACTATTAAATGTTTTGCCTTAGCATGTTAGGTTGACAGTGTCTCCAGTTAAACTATACTTTCAGTGTTGGCTTTCACATGAAAATTTCAAAGCTGCAAGTCAGAGCTCCAAATTTGTCATTAACAAATATGTAGTTATAGGTAAAGACAGAAGATGATACAAGTATAGCCTTTCAAAAGCAGGGCAATAATTCTTAATAATGAATGTGACTGTCATAATAGGTTACACGTAAACTGCAGATGCCCACTTGTGTGTTTTTCGAATGATCTGACTCGTTGTCTGTTAGTGTATTGTCCATTTTATACGAACCAGAATCTCATACACACAGCTAAAACACAACAGAATTTATAGAACATATAAAAAATATCTGATTCTCTTTCAAGACAGGTACCACATATGGTGATATTATAACTAAATGAGTGTTTTGAAAAATGACAAACTATGAACACAATTCAAACATAAAGCATATTTTAAGAGGCCTTTCTAAATAACTACATTGTGATTCAGTTGGCTAACCCTAAGCTGGTGGTAATAATAGTTGAGTGCTTGCCTATTATGTATTGGGAACCTAACATATTAGCTCACTTAATTTTAATAAACACTCTGTGTATTGGATGGAAACCTTGGTGGCCTAGTGATACTATGGCTGCTAACCCAAAGGTCAGCACCATCAGATGCTCCTTGGAAACTCTATGGGGCAGTTCTACGCTGATCTGTAGGGTCACTGTGAGTCAGAATCAACTTGATGGCAATGGGTTTGTTTTTTGTCTTACATGTATTAGATACTAATACTCCTTTTACAGCTGCAGAAGTTAAGTCGTAGAGACACTAAGTCACTTCCCCAGTGTTAAGTATTTGGTAGAGCCAAGATTTGAGCCCAGGTCTATCTGACTCCAAAATATTTACTCTTAAGCAGTCTAGGAGGCCTAAGATAGGTCCTGACACCTTTTAGATTCTCATTTCTCAGTGAATAATGAATGTACCTCTGGACTAAATTCCAGAAATTCTCCTAATATTTTAATGAAATAATTATATGACAAGTTAAATTTAAAACATGTTTATGCTTCTTTATGAAATATGCCATTAATTATTATTCCTGTAGTTGTATAAGCTGAATATGAATTGAGAAAGTGGTTGGGGTTTCATATGCTGTGTTTCCAGTCTATGATGGCAGAGGCATGGCAAAGCCATTCTCTAAAAATTTCTTTGTTCTAAAGTTAGTGGAGTTTACTAGATGAGTCTTCAGTGGAATCCACTGTGTCATTGGTGATTGTCTTAGTATTTAAGTGATGCCACAATTGTAAAATAAATATATACTCTTCCAGTTGCTTTTGTTTGTTTGTTTGTTTTTTTTTAACATCAAAGCTATATTTTGCAGAGGCTTACCAAATAAGAGTAATCTGAATATACATTTGAAAGAGAAGAAGCAAGAAAGATCCCAGAGAGTACCAGATATGTGGGCATGGGCTTTACAAGGACGCCACCTGGAACCTCCCCCAGGGCTCTGTTCCTTGCAAATTTGTGAGGATTAAATGTAGTTGGCCCACAATAAGCATTAATGTTCTTGGTCATCCAGCCAATTAAAGCAGACAAGGCCAGGTTTGCACAGTGGAACTCAGTAGTTTTCCTCCCTGCTTAGAAGTATCCTCAGGGTTGTAATGTCCACGGCATTGATCTGAATGGTGACAGTGAAGCAGGAGTGAACTAGCATCTAAGTATTATACCTCACAGGTACAAGAGCAAGCCTAGGCTTAATATGGTTGTGATATTTTCCACCTTCTTCTCCCAGTGCTGTAAATTAACTGGAGATGACAGGCTTTATCTTTGTTTTTTCTAAGTTAGCATGAGAATATGAAAAATGGCCTGGAAGAGCCATATTGGCGTACTACCCAGCATACTGCCAAAGATACGTGCTGTTCCACCCTATTAAGGAGGGAAATTCAGGAAGGCAGAGGCCAGATCACAGGGGAAAGATGGCATCTCCAGGTCTTGCTTGGTGCTATGAGATCAGTGTCTTCTCCAAATATTCCTGGCTAAAATCTAGAATGCTCAAAATGTTAAATAGCAAAGTCTTTGAGAATCTTTTATATCTTAGAAAATTAAAATGTTATTCAGAAAGATATTCAGAAAGAAAATGTACATGTCTGGAGGCCAGAAACAAAACCATACAAATATGTATCAGTCAATCAGGTATACATTTCAGGTACTGCTGTTAGAGATTTGTTATTTCCTAAGATACGGCAAACAAAAAGCGGTCGATTCATGTGAAAGTTTTCATACACTGTAGGCTAATGTTGTGTTGTTGTAAGGTACCATCAGGGTAGTCAGTTTTTATCCACAGGGACCCAGTTGACAGAATAGAAGTCTCCCATAGAGTTTTCTAGGCTATAGTCTTTATGGGAGCAGATCACAAGCTCTTTTCTCCCGTAGAGCTGCCAGGTAGATTTGAACTGCCAACATTTTTGTTAGCAGCCAAGCACCACCAGGGTTCCTTTATGCCAATGAATTCCTGTGAGTTATTTTTTCTTTTGCATTTTTAATGTATAGTGACTGTTATTACTTGAGTAGGTTGTAAACTCATTTAAGGAACCATTTTCTTGAACCGATAGCCCACCACTGCCTTTCACTTAGCTGTATTTGACAAACATCAGTGGAATTAAATGTGTAATTTTTCATTAACTGGAACAGTATCGAATAACAGGGATTTTCTCATTCTTCACACACAGAAAAGTAAGGCTTGTTTACACTGGCTCATTATAGTTTCTCATTTCAGCAGTGATATTGATTATTCACTTAGATATTGAAAGTAAGAAGACAGTATTCTTACATAAAGTGAAGTGAGTCCTTTAAAATCGTTTTCTTTTATTTCCTTGATTTTGTTGTTTTGAAGATCTACCATTCGAGTATCAAATGGAATGTTGCTTGGGACTGAAGTTAAACCTGAGAAATAAATATAGCATATACCAGAAAATTAACTAAAAATGAAATTAGTGTAATTAAAATATCTTTTTTTTACCTAACCCATGATTATCATTAAGTAACAGAAGACCCACATTGTGACCGGTGGCAAAAACATTCTTTTTGGAACGGCCTACAGACCTTTTCAAGTAACCTAATTGTTTTTACAGAGTGAGCCATTTGCTCGTATGTCTAGCTGGGCCTAGCTGTCACTGCTCATCCGCTCCCAAGGTAGAGTTGCTGTTGCTGTTGTTAAAGGCCACTGAGTTGCTTTTCCATTCATAGCAACAGTATTGAACTGTGTCTCACCCCTGCCTCCCCTCTAAGTGTATGCTGTAACCTCTGTGCCTCTGGTTATAACTCCATTTGGGAATGGGTTCTTTTTTATGTTAATGAGATAAGATTAGTATAGGGTGTGTCTTGAGTCAAATCTCTTTTGAGATATAGAAGACATTAAAAGCAAGCTGCAGGCAGAGACCAGGAAAGAGAGATGCCAAGCTACATGAAGATCACCCAGGAGCTCAAGCTCTGAAGAGATAAAGACCTTCAGCCAAAGCCAACAGAGACAGAAGGACGTTGTCTACAGCCTACACCCTAGCTTCAGACTTCTAGCCTCCTGAACTGTGAGAAAATAAATTTCTGTTTGTTAAAGCCACCCACTTGTGGTATTTCTTTTATAGCAGCACTAGATAACTAAGATGGAATTTGGTACCGAAAGAGCAGAGTGCTGCTCTAACAGATACCTAAAATGTAAAAGCTGTTTTGGATTTGGTAATCAGCAGAGGCTGGAGGAGTTTTAAGGTGTCTAATAGTAAAGCTGTTGCTACTGAGTTGATTCTGACCCACCGTAACCCTGTAGTACAGAGTTGAAATGCTCCATGGGGTTTCCAAGGAGTTCCTGGTAGATTTGAACTGCCAACCTTTGGGTTAGCAGCCAGACACTTAAACATTTGTGGCATAGTGATTAAGAGCTACAGCTGTTAACCAGAAGTTTGGCAGCTCAAATCCCCCCAAGTGCTGCATGGAAACCCTGTGGAGCAGTTCTCTTTTATCTTGTGTAAGTCAGAATTGAAGAGGCTGTTGGTAGAATTGTGGAAGTTAAAATCAATTTCTGTGAGAGCTAAGAAGGAAATGAGGGGAGCTATTGAGAAGGTGTCTGTCATTTTAGAGAATACATGTGGCACCTGCCATAGAATGTTGCTAGACACGTGGATGTTAAATGTGCTTCTGGTGAGGCTGTAAAAGAAAACGATGGTCGTGTGATTGGACAACGGAAGAAGGATGATACCTTTTATGCAGTGTCAAAGAACCTGTCTGAATTATGTTTAAATGTTTAGTGTAAGGTAAAATTTGTAAGTGATGAACTTGGATACCTAGACGAGATTTCTAAGCAAGATCTTAAAGGGGCCATGTGATTTCTTCTTGCTGCTTATCTAGTAATATGGGAGAGGAAAGTGAGTGACTTCTAAACTGGGAACAATGAAATCAAAACTGAATGATTCGGTCATCCTGGTGACCTCTTAATGGAAGCGGGGGAAAGGGCGGAGAGGAGGGGATAGAAGATTGTGAGGAGGACATGAGATGACAGAATGGGGAGGAAGAGTGTGCTGTCGCTGGACGGGGAGAGCAGTGGGGGCTGCACATAGGTGGGCATGCAAATGTATATGGGAATGTACATTTTCACTCAATCATAATAAAAGGAAAAAAAAGAAGAAACAAAACAAAAAAACTGAATGATTTGGAAAATTTTGAGGGTCCCACCGAGATCAGAAAGCAAGATCAGAAAGCAAGACCAGCGCCCAGGGTCCCGAGGGCCGGGCCCTGGTCTCGATGGCCTCTGAGACAGAGGATTATTTCCAGGCCTGGAGAACTAATGTACTGTGTTCTTCGGGGTTTTGGACTTGCTGGATAGCCGTTGTCCCTTTTTCCCTGCAGTTTCTCGTATTTGTAATGGAAACGTCTACCTTGTGCCTTTTCTACCACGGTGCTCTGGAAACAAAAAACTTGTAGTCTAGATTCTGCAAGTTCACAGATGAAGAGGAATTTTGCTCCCGGATAAAATATGCGTAAGGCCTCATGCAATTTGGTGTAGATGATATAAAAGATTAGATTTGGGGCTTGGAGTTATGTAAGACTTTTGGAATGATATGACAGAATTACTGTGTTTTGCATGTGGAGAGGGCATGAGTTTTGAGGGACCAAAAGGTGGAATGTTATGGATCAAACTGTTTCCCCCCAAAAATACGTGTTATAAATCCTAACCTGTATGCCTGTGTTTATAACCCCCTTTGGAATGGATTGTCTTTGGTATGCTAATAATACAGGATTAGGGTAGGGTGTATCTTGAGTCAATGTCTTTTTTTTTTTTTTAGTCAATGTCTTTTTTGAAATTAAAAAAGAAAAAATTAAAAGCAAGCTAATAGAGACTAGAGAAGAGAGATTCCAAGTTGTGTGAAGATCACGTAGGAGCTAAAGCTCAGAAGAGTCAAGGACCTTCCTCCAGAGCTGACAGAAAGAAAAAGCCTTCCCCAAGAGCTGGCACCCTGTTTTCAGGCTTTTAGCTCCCTAAACTATGAGAAAATAACTTTTTATTTGTGAAAGACATTCACTTGTTGTGCTTCTTCTGTTATAGCAGCACTAGATAACTAAGACAGCAATTCCAGTGACAAAGTAACACTACCCCCATTTCTGGGCTGTAACCTTTACCAGAGCAGATTGCCTAGTCTTTCTCCCATGGATCCTCTGGGTAGGTTTGAATCACCAACCCTTAGATTACTAGCCAAACACTTAAATGTTGTGTTGGCGGGTCTCATAAGGTGAAATTAAATGGAGGTAAATTGGGGTTGCTGCTGTCACATCAAGCAGGTTACCAGCAGCTAAGCATACATCCTGGTGATTTATTTGTCTGAGGGACAGGAGCATTGTTTTCAGATATTTAGGCTGTTGTTGTACCAAATTAGAACAAGTAGGTTTTGATCTTTTTAAGAAGCCTCAATGTGTAGAAGTTAGGTAAATTAGATTATTTTTGTGTACATTATCAGAAATTTTGTTACCCACTTCCTTTCACTAATGAGCCCCTCTAATCAGGCATAAATCATTTGATTTACAAAAACTTATTCAAGTGAGTACAAAACCTTATTTGTTTATTTATATTTTTAATCATTCACGTCATCAGTGTAACAGTGAAGTGGCTTTGCTCACAACTATTTTCCAGCCATGCGTATTTTACGGTTACATAGATCTATGTTTTAAGTACTCTTTGCTGCTACAATGGTAATTTTATTTTCTGTCATCTCAGAATGAGA
Source organism: Heterohyrax brucei (assembly GCA_028571685.1). Classification (NCBI taxonomy): domain Eukaryota; kingdom Metazoa; phylum Chordata; class Mammalia; order Hyracoidea; family Procaviidae; genus Heterohyrax; species Heterohyrax brucei. The sequence goes on along the minus strand of CM053150.1, from coordinate 131,993,415 downwards.
TACAGCTAGATACTTTTTCTTTATGTAGGTATGCAGCAAAAATTAAATGATTAAAATATTTTAATTTCCACTCCCCACCCCCATTATTAAGAAAAAAGGAGCAGAAAATTATTAGGAGCTATGTGTGATATATTTCTTCTTCATTTTTCTTGCTTTACCTAAACGGCCAGTCTTTGCACTGAATATACCTATCTTCTCCTTATTGTCAGACATGCCATCCAAAGGTAGGCTTGGTAAGCAGAGCAAAGACAAAACCCACTGCCATCAAGTTGATTCCAACTCATAGCAACCATATAGGACAGAATAGAACAGCTCTATAGAGTTCCTAAGGAGCACCTGGTGGATTTCAGCAGCCTGACCTTTTGGTTAGCAGATGTAGCATTTAACCACTATGCCACCAGAGTTCAGTAGGGTCTCCTTTTTTTTTCTCTTGTTATTTTGAAAATGTTCAAGCATTCAGAAAGTTTAAAGAATTTTACAATGAAAACGCGTATTTCTACTACCTACTTTGTACCGTCACTATTTTATGTATAACAGTATCTGTCATCTGTTCACCTGATTTTTTAATCTGTTTTAAAGTGAGTTGCAGACATTAGTTTCACTTTTGATGTGGCCCCTGAATATATCTCCTAAATATACCTTCATATATTTAATAGTCCCAGATTGAAGAATTCAGTAACTAAATATTTCTAATATCAACAGTTTCCCTCATAGCCATATGCTCTTTAAAATTAATACCTCATAGAAATTTGATCATAGGTAGAAAGAGGAAAAAAGGGAGTAATTTGGTGAGTTAGCATGGGAGGGGGGCAGTTTTGTTTGTTCATTAGTATAGATTAAGTTTGTCGTCCTTATAAGTTCAGGGAATTATTTTGGGTTTAAAAAGTTAAGTAGGTGATCTTTAGAAAGCAGGGATTCTGCAGAAAGGAATCTGTCATTGACTTTGACAAACCTACCCTCACCCTATCCCTCATTAAAAATTGAAGCTCTGCAGGGGCGGGGTCTGGAGATCACACTCTCAAGGGACGTTGAGGTCAATTGTCATAACTAGCCTATTGCTAAGAGAGTCTTCTGCAACCCATATTGGTGAGTGGTGTCTGGGGTCTTAAAGGCTAGCAAGCTGCCGTCTGAGGTACACCAAATGATCCCAACTTATCTGGAACAGATGATCACCAAGAACAAAGACATGAGTTAAAAAGAGCCTAGGAGCCAGAAGGACTGTGCGAATGGGAGACTGTATCAACATGTGAGCAGAAGAAGCAGATGGTGCCCAACCACCACCAAAGACAGCCGTCATGGGGCACACGATGTAGAGTCCCTGTAGCAACACAAAAGGGGTGCAGCTCAAGAACTCTGCTAAGACTAGAACTGATGGTCTCACGGTCTGGAGGATTCCTTGGGAGCATGGCCCCTAGACCTGCTGCTGCCCTTGTCCAGAAAACACTACTGTGGTCAGCTCTTCGGACAAAAATGGACTGGACTTGGGGATATGATGTGACCCTAGGGTGTGTGTAGTTTGTGGTTCTGTGCATCTATAGGATGCTGTCCCACTGGTCTCTTTCTAAATGGGGGAGAAGAGGGTAGAGAGGAGGGGACAGGAGATTGTTAAGAGGATACGACAAGTATAGGATGAAAAGAAGGAGTGTGCTGTCGCTGGGCAGGGAGAGCAGGAGGAGCTGCAGATAGGTGGGCGTGCAAAATTGATTTGGATTGTATACCTTCACTTAATCACAATAAAAAAAAAAAAAAGAAGCTGTAGAAGAAGTCTCACTTCCTGAAGGAGAATGGATAAGAAATGTCCAGATCCTTGTAAACTTTTTGTTTTTATTATCGGTGGTCACTGCTGCTGATCCTGTGTCATTTTTTTTTTTTTATTTAACATGACTGAGTGAAAAATGTACATTCCCGTATAAATTTACATGCCCCCCTATATGCAGCTTCCACTGCTCTCCCTGTCCGGTGACTGCACACTATTCCTCTCTGCTCCATACATGTCTCATCCTCCCAACAGCCTCCTTCCCCCTCCTCTCCACCCACTCTCCTTCCTCCAGCCAGAGGTCAGCTTTTAAATGTATGCTTCATACTGGTATCATAGATATTCTTAGGCAAATTTAATTTAGCGTTTTTCAAAGCTAAATGGGTAAGACTGTATATGTAATCAAAACACTTTTCTCCAAGCTATCATGAGGCACTTTGGTTTTCCTCATTTCGTGGATGGCAGTTGTATACTAGAACAGTGCTGTGCAGTGTCCTCAGTGACTTTAAGTGGAAAGCAGATGCCTTTGCTATGAGCAACAAATTAGGAAAACAAGCACATGGGAATAGTTTATACTAAAGAGAAAAAGCTTTCACATTCTTACCCAGAGCAATCTTGTTTATATTCAACTGTGTAAGAATAGATACATACAGTTTTATCTTGTTTATTCCATTAAGACATTCCCAGTGATTCTAGCTCCATAAAAGCCTCCTCTTTTTCTAAATGCTTTTTACTTACATCACTTATTTTCTCACATAATTGCAAACTTTCTTAAAGTCTCTTGACTATAGCAAGCTTCTGACTTGCCACAAATTCTGTGGCAGGCAAAAAAAAGTAGTCTCCCAGCTTTCAGAGACATTTTCTGCACATGTGGATCATGAAGTACAGCTGAGATGTAATTTTCCCACAGCAGATATGTCTCAGCCCTCCGTTTTTGAAAACAGACAAGTATAATCGCTACTGAAAACAGGCAAGTATAATCGCTACTGATATGCATTCCCATCCAATCCCCTCCCTGAGGAGAGCATTGTCTGTCTGTTTCTTCACTGAAATTATTTAAAAGGTGAAATAAAACACTCAATTTTCAAATACTAGTCAACCCAGTTGTTTACTTTTATAGGAGTAAACCTACAAAACAGAAAATTATAAATTTTAAAAAGGCTTTAGAGAGTGATTTAGTACCTTCTTTTCTGTCCTTGGTAGTTCTAAGCCCAAATCATTCAAAATAAATAGACTATTATCTTTAATACTTCTAGAATAAAGATTTCACAACCTCTGTGACTCATTTCACTGTTCTAGGTAAGCAACTTGTTTTGTTATAGTAAAATTCTACTAGAAATTATATTCTCCTCCTGCTGTCACCCTGAGCTAAAATACAGGGATGGCCGTTCTCTCTCAAGTAAATTGACATAGGGCTTTTTGATTCCAATTCGAGATGAGTAGCAAATGTCCTATATGTATGATGTCCATTCTTGTCTTCTGCTTTTCTGGATTTTTAAAATAAGTTTGGGTATACTTTGGGTTTTACTACACTTTCACCTAAAAATCTAAATGAAAAAGTGTTTTACAGTCAATAAGCTAATTTTTGTGAAGACTTTTGCATCTTTTTAATTTTATAAGAATAACATTATTCTTCAAAGCAAAGTTTATGTTCTTACCTAGATCGGAACAGTGAACAACTCTTGAGTAGCATTGACATCCAAAGGGACATGTTGGAAACAAATCAAATGGAAAAAAGGGGTTAACAGGTTCTCTTGTTGGAAAAAGAGAGTTATCACTGTCATCGTCATCATCATCTAAATCTTCCATATCCTTTAGCATCATATTCTTTAATGTCATATGTGAAGGACTAAAGGCGTGTTTGGCAGAGCATAAAGCCAAGAACAGTAGGAGCATATATTCCTTCATGTTGTCTTAGAGTAGAGGACCAATCTAGGACTAAAATAGAAATTGAATAGTAAGTTAAAGTAGAAACAAAGTTAATTCCTGCATCTATATATTACTCAGAGGTAGCAAGAGTACAGTGAGATGGCCTTCTTATCTAGTGCTAGCATGAGAGTAAATTTTAAAAACTTTTTGGAAAGCAATTCACCTATATGTACTGGAAGATTTAAAAATGTTCTTGTTATTCACACAATGATTCTACTTTTGGGACTCTAATTTGCAATAAGTTCTTCATCACAGAATTATTTATAATAAAATACATGAAAACAATTCTAATAATTAAAACATCAAAGATAATTTTAATGGTTAAAAGGGAGTAGTAAAACAAGGTATTGCTGTTATTCCTCAAAATATTTTGGATCCCACAAAATGTTTGCAGAGATGTTTACAACTACAAAGTATTACTTTTTTTGTGAAATAAAAATAGCAAATATAAAAACCCAAACAAAGTATACTTTAAAACACCAAAAGTAAAACACTAGAATGAATATACCTAATTAATGATCATCTCTAGATTTTTGAGGATTTTGTTTTTGCTTGTTTGTTTGTTTTGGCTTTAATTTTAATAATGAGGAAGTGTTACTTTTTATAATTAGAAAACTAATAAATATTTCTTAAAACAAAGAAATTAGGTTATCAGATGTGACTTTCTGTTCCCCAAACCCTTCCATTGAGTAAAGTCCTTGGTGTCTCCTTAGCACACGTCTGGAAGTTACCTTGAAATGGTCTTTGTCTCCTACCACTGTCCCCAGCCCTACTGTCGTAGTTGGTCACTTTTTCCATAATGTCATTTGGTTTTTTTTCTCTCTAATCTGTTCCACTGTCTAATACTTGATCCAAATCATCGGATGTCCATACTGTTCTTTCTCACTCGTGTTTCTACTTCATTATGTATTTTTGGTTTGGTTTTGTTTTGAGGGGATGGGGAATGGGAAGTGGTGGCTGTTTTCAGTTGGGTTTTTAGAAGCACATGCGAAAGGGTAATGTGCAAGTTAGAGCCTGCGAAGCAACGCCTGGAGTCCCACTGGTGCCCCGTGGGCAGTTAGAATCCACCACCACTCCTTGGAAACACTGGTGCGTGAAGCAGGGGAAAGGAAACCTGTGGGGCAAGTTGTACTCTTTTACAGGGTTGCTCTGAGTCAGAATTGAGCGGATAGCAACTTTTTTTTTCCTTCTGTTTTTGGTTTAAGTACAGATTCGTTGCCATCCAGTGGCTGACATTCCCGCACATGTATTACATGTCATAGTTTCTAAACTATCACCTGTGAAGTTTATAACATCCTGAGAAATTTTCAAAAATTAAAAACGTGAAATCATCCCAAACAGATTCATCCTCGTCTTTGCTTTGGGCCACAGTGTCTTTACACACCAAAAGGCTGAGTACTGGCAGGAGGTGTCCATACCCACGGTGCCCTGACAGTACAGGCCCACACGCATGTCCTTTAGACCACGTCTTCTCAGCCATGGCCTGAGACCAGTCAGTAACCTCGCTTGTGAGAGACTTGCAGAATCAGTTCAGCTGTGGTCCAGCCACAGGAAGACCTAGCCCTCCCAAATCCTTGAATCATCTCAGCTGGCTACAGCTTCCCAGAGTCTATTAATCAACTTGAGTATCTTTCCATAGGCTTAGCTTTTTCCTCAACTTAAGAATAAGATATGGATTGACTTAGTATTAAAATATTCCAGTATGTGTGGAATATCTCTTTAATCACCAGAGAAGCCACCAAATCCTGCTGTCATCAGTTGTCATTGCTGTTGTCTGCCATCAAGTCAGTTTCAACTTGTAGCAGTCCTATATATAGGACCAAGTAGAACTGCCCCTGAGGGTTTCCAAGGTTGTAACCTTCATAGAAACACACTGCCATACCTTTCTCTCTTGAATTGGCTGGTGGGTTCAAACTGTTGTCCTTTCAGTTAACAGCCAAGTACTTAACCATGGTGCCACCAGGGCTCTTTTGCTGTCATCAGCTAGTGACCTGATAATCAAATTTAATTCTTTACAAGTTCTAGAAATCTAAATGATAACCAATATTTTGCTCAATGGATAGCTGAACAGCAGAGGCTCTATTTCGAAAGTACTCTCTTCAATAACCCTACTCATGACTATGCCTAAAAAAAAGAGAAAACCAAATTCATTGCTGTCGAGTCGATTCCACTCACAATGACCCTATAGGACAGAGTAGAATTGTCCCATAGTTTACAAGGAGGGCCTGGTGGATTCAAACTGCTGACTTTTTGGTTAACAGCCATAGCGCTTAACTACCAGGCCGCCACAGTTTCCTGACTGTGCTGGAGATGAAGAAGTGAAATGAGATACCTTAGAATAGCAAAGCTGTTTATATTTGAATAATCATGTGCTACATCCCATTTCAAAACCAGCCAGAATGCTCCTTAGAAACGGGAATGATGAGACTCTGTCTCTGGTACTTCGAGTATGTTTTCAGGAAGTACCAGTCCCTGGAGAAGGACGTCATGCTTGGTAAACTCGAGGGTCAGTAAAGAAGAGGAAGACCTCAGTGAGACGGCTTCATACAGTGGCTACAACGTGGGCTCAAATACAGTAGCAGTAGTGAAGGTGGCACAGGACCAGGCAATATTTTGTCCTGCTGTACCTGGGGTCATTATGAGTCAGAACTGACTCAAGAGCAACAAAGAACAACTCCATTTACTCTGGTCCCTGAGATGCAGAAACTATAATAAGTTGCTTTTCAGATTGTTGGTTGGTTTAGTTTGTGAAGTATTTTTTCAAAGAACCTGAGATATATAGAATTTAGCTTTCTAGTCTATATTAGAGAAATGTATTTAACACACAATATGCCAAGAATATAGAACTAGTAAAACCATGGAACTTAAAAACTATGTATAACAAGAAGAAAAGTAGAATGCCAAAGCCACCTGCTGGCCCCTGGAGGGAGGAGTTGCCTTCTCTCCTCCGTGCCACATACTGGTTCCATAAGTGCCGTCAGCTCCTTGTTGTAGAGCATGCTGTACCTGTGACCTAACAGAGAGACCCTCTGGTGTTGGATAGAGGGCTCTGGGGTGAGACTTAGGGGGGAAGAGCAGGGCCAGAAGTGACTGATGTGGAATGGGAGTCAAGACCAGACTGGGACTGAAGTCAACTGTTGAGGACAAGAATCAGGGACTGAGATGACAAAGAAAAGGCCATGCTCAGAGGGCAAAAGAGGAACAAAAGCAAAATGTTGGCACAGCTTGTTTCTCTTCCACATTCCCTTCCTCAGTGTTGGAACCAGCCTACATGTGGGGTTACAAGAAACACCAGCTTGGGTCTCTCCTTTTTCTTTTCTTTCTGAGATTTGTAAGTTACATGACACTTTTTCTGATTTTAATCAAAAGTAATATAAAGTGAAAAGATGAAATTGACTTTTGCCTGCTAGTTTTAGACAGTACCATTATATCTGCAGCAGTTAGAGGTGGGAAACATTCCTATTGCAGGCCAAGGTAGCTATATGTTAGTTGGGCCTTTCCCTGCTAAGTGGGAGATGGAGACCTGTGGAAGCAGGGAATGTCACCTAGTGGAATCTCCCTCCTAACGTTGGTTGTTCTTCTAGAACGTTCGGGACCAGACTCTGTATCCAGTCTGAATGAAAGAACTCATAGGAAGTGTACCACCTCAAGAAACATTCTGTTGCACTGTTTGTCTTTAATGTTTAAAAAATTCTTTGGTTGAGATAAAAAAAAAAATGCCTTCTGGCACATTCTTTTCTCTGTGCTAGTTCTGTTCTCTCTTAGACACATATAATTAACCATTTTGCATTCTCTTACCCAGGTTACCTGGGGGGGAAAAAAAAGGCAAACCTTGATTCCGTAAAGAATCCACAATTTACACTCTTCATCTGGTATTGCTGGGTTTCTCCCATAGCCTTGATAAAATACAAATGATTATGATGTCAGACTACTCCCATATTCTGGATGAGTAGCTTTTCTACCAGTAGAAAAAATATTAGAATATTCTTGTAGGAAGGCACAATGGATAGCAGTCTTCCCTCACCCCCCACCCCCATTATTCAAAAAGAATATAGGGAATAGTATTTCTTACTTAAGATTATACGACTATTGGTTGTTTGTCTTAGTTTTAAATTATGAGTTTATAAATAGGTTTCAAACTCTTTCATTAGTGTTAGCAGCGTTTAGATCGTACCATTTTTAAAGACTTAAAAGATATTGCTGTCTGGTTCTCAGGAAAACTCGGTATTCCTTGATTTAGACATTTTGCCAGTCTTTTCTGCTCATGGAAAGTTTTGGGCTTTGGTTTCAAGTGTTTCCTAATCAAAATGATATCTGGAACAGTATTTCAGTGCTACTGCTGTTATTAATACATTCCTTGCACTTTAGAGCTAGGAGAGAGTTTCCAGACTTTCTGGCCATTGCCCTCTTTTTTACAGGGGAAGAAACTGAAGCATAGAGTTGAGGTCACTTACTAGAGGTGATGGAACCAAGGCCAGGCTTTCTCACGTATCCTCAGTTAAGCTTTGAGCTGTACTACACCGCCTTCTCTGAAACTGATTTCAAACTTGCAGTTATTTCCAGATGTTAAACTGACCTTTACTCTGAAACAGACTGGGCTAAAAGATTTAGCAAGTTCTCAGGAAGAGGTCAGAACAGAATTTGAAAAATAACTAATATATGTCTTTCTGCATTTTCTTAAGCTTCCTACTTTCTACTTAAATGGTCTGCAGACCTTAGAATGGAAAATTTGTCTAAGTGTAATGGTATTTCTTGCAAGACACTATTTTAGGTAAATAAGTCACTGTGCTTTTAAATCTTATGTTTAAAGATCAACTTGGCAGCTTTTCTGTTTGTTTTAAACGTCTTATCAGTTGACTTGTACCAGCAGTCATTTTCAACATATAAATGTTCTATACTCCTTATATCTCACAGTAGGAATCAAAACTAAATTCAGGTACAATAAAGTTAACAAGTGAAAGTTCAAATATACATTTGAAGATTTATTTACGGTGCCATTTATTCATGGACATTAAAAGACATTTTCTTTAAAGAAAGAACTAACTTTACCTTAGAAGTGTGTTATCCTGCTTAAAGAACTTGCTGGTTGCTCTTCCTTATGTACTAGTTTTGCCCTCATCATTTTATTGCCTCTAGCAATCTAGTTTCTGTGTTAAAGAGCAAAGAAAACTCCCCACTGTTCAGTTTTCTGATACTTAACTGCTGTGTGTTATAACTTGTATTTATTAAGTTTATCTACTGTGTCCCAGACATCAGATCAGGTATCAGAAGTTTACATCTTTATTATGGCATTTAGTTGTTAACAGACACCTAACTATATAAATATCTCTTCTTTCTACTGCTACACTATTACTTAATACTTAAAAAAAAATTATAAATATCAAAATACTTTTTTACATGTATGTGGACTTGTGATTTATTTTTATTTCTTTTTGTTTTTTAAAAACTCACTGATTCTTGGCAGAATTAAAAAAAATAAACTTTATTCTGAGATACAGAACTCTCCCAAGTTTCTTCATGACTTAACACCCATGTGGCTGCTGCCTGATGGCTGCCACACCTCTAAATAGATCAACAAGAGAGAAGACTGTGCTCTATGCAGCACAACAGGGAGTTACTAAATACATTGTTTACTGTTTTAAAATCTAAGTTGGAGGGAGCAAGGGAAATCTTTGTGTATGTTAAATTCTGACTGCATGGATTTTGTGAAAAGAAATCTCTAATTTTTCGTACTTAGAATATAAAGCTAGTTTAACTGCTGTTGGTAATTATTCTTTCTTGGAATTATATGGATTTCCATTTTCAATATCCAGTGCCATTTCATAACATAAGAACAAGGAAAACATTTATCAAGGAAAAATACTGGTATTCAAATGTGTAACTAAAAATGACATTTGAATAATTCACACACTTTAAAACATATTACAAAATATCATAGTTTTACATTTTGAAAGAGCTACTATTTCATTTAATGTATTTATGATGTTCTAAAACTTCATTATCTTTAATTATTAAGGTAATGTTATTTTCCTGAAAGAACTTCTTTACAAGATGTTTGTTTCAATAATCTTCAAAATTAACAATGTTAACATCTAGAAATAAAAGTAGCTACACAATAATATTGAAAATAAATTTGTTATGTATAAAACAAAAAGATAATTTTAGGTTAATAAATATCTAAGTGTTTTTTAAAGATTTTATAATTATAGATATAAACTTTAAACCTTATTCTATTATTTAGAAGTATTTATGTTAGTAACATGAATGTCCCCTTAGTAGTGAATAAAATAATTATCCATTGGTACAGATAAGACATGAAAATATACCTTGTCAAAAGAGAGTAGTCCTCTTGAAAGTAGAATTAATCCACCATGTGCTTATCTAAAAAGTAAATACAATATAAATGTAGTTAAATACTGTTTCAGAAGGAGAGATGAGGAGGTGCTATATTTATTTTTTTTAAAAAAAGAAACAAAACCTTCAAAAAATTCTCCTGATGTTGCTGGCACTCTGGGGTGATCTTGAATAAACTGCTTCTTCAGATTAGTCCATTTTAGTACTGCAGAGAGAGATTAAAACTTGTTACTGCTCATATGTTTTCCATCACTGTTTGTATCATAGCCAAGACTTCTAGCTAAACTCTAGACGTCTACTGGAAGATTCTGAAGCAAAAAAAAAAAAAAAAAGAGTTTAATAATGCATGGCAACAGGCCATTGAGAGTACAGTCAAACCACTCAAGAAATACCTGATTTGAAAAACTTCATGGAATTCTTAAGTGAATTAATACTTTCAAATTATAATATAAAATTACCCTATGTAATTGATAAATATTTATCAGTCTTCATAAGGAATGCTAACATTATTCAAGTATAAACCAAAACTCCAAATGTACCTGATAAAGAAGCTGTACTTTTGTTTTCTTCACAGCTATTACATTAAGCATATTTCTCAAAACTGTTCAGCCTCTTTATAGAGCTTTTAACCCTGCTATAGGCATGTCAGGAAAACTGCAGACTAAGTTCTAAGAAATGCTCTCTGGCTCTAACATGCGTATGTGTCTATCTAGCTATGTCTGTGTATCTGCATATACATGCATACACATATATATATATTCCAAATGACACTCTTTTGGTACCTGTACAGTTTTTCCTTTTCAAGAGACTATCAGCTTTGATCACACTGGCATTTAGGGAAGACTTGAGAGAAGTGGAGATTTGATTGGCTAAGAAGAAAACTTTTATGAATACCCCCTTTCCCACTTCACTCCTAAGAGAATGCCCAATTCCCACATCAAATAAGACACAGTCCTTAAGAGACAGCTTTTTATTCATATGATGATGATGATTGAATGAAAATGTACATTCCCATATAAATTTGCATGCTCACCTATGTGCAGCTCCCACTGCTCTCCTTGCCCGGTGACAGCACACTCTTCCTCTCTGCTCCATACATGTCCTATCCTCCCAACAGTTTCCTGTCCCCTCCTCTCCACCCACTCCCCTTCCTCCAGTAAAAGGGCAGCAAGATGATATCCTATAGATACATAGAACCATAAAGTGCCCCCAAAATATGGTCACTCTGTGTCACCACATCCAATCCATTGCTGTCAGAAGAGTTGACCTTCAGTATGATTTATGGACAGGGGCAGCATCAGGGCCAGGCGCCGTGCTCCCAGGGGAACCCCGAAGCCCCTAGACCATCAGTTGTAGTCTTTTAGTGGAGATCTCAGGGTGCACCCCTATTTATTCTTGTGTTGCCAAGAGACGGCTTTTTATAACTTTAGTGAGAAAGACTCTCTAGTACTATGTGAACCCAGTGAATCTTCTTGATGGCTGAATAGAATTTGGGGACAGTCTTTTTTGCAAAGGACTTCTCCAGTGGGTTAGCAGAGTCTGCTCTTCCCTGTCATAAACAAAATTTTCTTTTGTTCCATTTTCCAGAGAAATGAAGTGCATTGTTGAGGAAAGGCTGCCACACCCATAGAGTTCCCTAACTGCTTCTGCCTAAAATATACAGGGCAGTTAGCCACCAGTTTGCCCTATACTTATTTAAGAAAAATTCTCTTCTTTGAACCTCATACCCTACAGACTTTCACACTAGATTCGTCAGCACCACAAAGGCTGCCCTTGGCATAGCTTCAGCCTCTCCATTCAGGTAGTACAGCATGTCACTACCTCACACTGCCTCAGGAGAATAGCAGCACTGCTGTCTGGGTTAGAATGCTCATATTCACATTTATTCTTTAGTTGCAGATGTATCTGTTACCTTGATAATCTCAAAACTTGGGCAGTGTGTGAACTAGATTTTACTGAGAGCCTCCAACATAGCACCTGAACTCTATCTTGAGCAAGAGTCATAAACAGGAGGCCTTTGGGTAAAACTCAGTCCACGGGTGTATGGTGTTTTTCCTGCACTATGTGTATGTGTGTGTGTGTACAGACATACATGTATATATTACTTCTTATTGGAACTTTTTTTACAGAAGAATAAGCAAATCTTCATAGTATAGCCGAATTCATTTTCACAAAGTAAACCCTAATCAGAAAATTCCCAGTACTCTAGTAGCCTCCTTCATGCCCCTTAGAATCACTTTCTCCTCTCAAAGGGAATTCAGCCTTGACCTCTAACATCATAGATTGTTTTCTATACTTTATATATTTGGAGTCTTACTCTATTCACTTTTGCATCTGGCTTTTTCCACTCAATATTATCTTTCTGAGGTTTACTCATGTCATTGTGATTAGCAGTAGTTTGTTCATTCTCATTGCTGCATAGTAGTCTACTGTATGAATGTGCCACAAACTATATATTCTACTGGGTGCATTCCTGTAAGGAGCTCTGCTCTAAACATTTTTTTAAAACTATTTTTTTAAGTTTGTGTGTGTGTGTTTCTGCTCAGTTTATTCCTAGAATTGAAAGTGCCGTATTGAAAAACCTCGAGATTTCTACCTTCTCCTACAATATCAGATTTGGCCAACACTTGGCACTTCTCTTTGTACGGCGGTAGTTTCCTGGAGCTGGCAGTGGCCTCCCTTTCAATGAAAAAAGCCCTATCTTTCAATGAGACTTTTTTTTTCACAACATCTGTGCCTGAGCCCACTGCCTCACTTGCATTGTCTGCATCTCTCTTCTGGGCAAGAGAAGCTTGAGACACTCTCTGGTAGGATCAGTTTTTTAATTATATGTTACAGCTACTCTCTTTTCTGTCTGCTTGTAAACCCTGAAGTAATCTTCCTTCAGCATCTTTGATCTTTGATAAAAGAGTTTGAAGAGAGAATTAAGCCTAATGGTGTAGTCACCTAGTTCTGCAGTTAATATAGCTAGAGGTGCAGTCCAGGGCTCAGATCCTCCACAGTCATAGCAGAGCTCCCTGGATAGAACGCCTAACCTCACAACTGCAGATATGGGGTGGCAAACACCAGACATATCATTTGGAAAGTTAACAGTAAACTTTTTCTTCACATTTTCCACATTGTCATCTCAAACACAAAAGCATATGTCCTTTTTCCTATAATCACGAGAGAATCTTCCATTTTCAGTTTCTATGGAAGAAATAGTGAGAGACCTAAATCTCTTCTTCTTCTCTGTTTTATGTTATTTCTATTGTTTGGTTTTTGCCACATTGGCCTTTGGTCTGTATATTCAAGAACTAGCTTTACTCTACCTAACAATAGCTTCAGGATCATGAATAATCTCTATGTTATGTTTCAGACAAGAAAACAAATTATGAAATGGAGAAAGTAGTATTATCTGTACTGACAGTTTAGGAATGAAAGCATTATGCTATGAAAGAAATTTCATAAATTTCTTGCATTTCTAGATACAATGCAATCATTGTGAAAGTAAAACTTTTTTTAAACCAAACATTGCATGTTATCTTTTAAGACCCTTTGCTGACCTTTTCATAGTCTAGAAATAGACAACTGTAGATTAAAGTCCAAAAAAATAACAACAAAAGAAATTTTAAATAGTAAAGACCTTTTATAAGTCATCTTAGACAAATTAGTAATTTGTAGGTGAGGTGGTGAAGAATAAAGAATTTGCCAGGAAATATGAAGAGACAGGAATCAGTTGAGGCCACGAGCAGTGCCTTTTGTGACTCCGTCGGGTGATTTGAGTTTGCTTATGTTGATTCTGGAGTCTTCCCCTTTCTGACCTTAACTTCTAAATAAATTGCAGCAGACTGTGTAATGTTCTTTTGTAATAGTAGCTATGAGAATGAACATTTACTCATATTTTTTCCCATAAGTAGTGGAAGTACTATGGGGAAGAAGCAGGAGGCTGGAGCTTTCTTATTTGGCAGGAGAGCCATCAGGGAAGCCCTCACTGTAGAGGTAACGTATTCACAAATGTGATATGGGGAAGTGTATACCATGTATGACATGGTTCTGTATATAGTAGGCACTCATGAGCAGTTCTAGAAATGAATGAGTGAGTGATGATGACATCATGGGTTGATATCCGAGCTTCCTTCATTGTGGACTATGTGGTTATGATGAATTTGCTTTATACTGTGTGTGACAGATTATGAGCCATGGGCAGTATTCAGCCTATAGATGTGTCTTGTTTAGTCTATATGGTATTTTAAAAAACAAACCAAAAAATCCAGGAATTTTATATCAAAGTTCAAATTTATAGCATATCCAGGGTTACCAGGCTTGAACTCATTACTGCAATCATATTTGAGCTTTCTGAGTCTGAAAAATGAATTAATGCCATAAATTATCATTTACAGTGAACTCAGTGGACTGAAAAAGAAAGATTTATATAGTTTTGTTTATTAGTTGTGCTAGGTGTCAATAAGTATTTTTTTTTAATTTTTATTATTTTTTTATTTAACATGACTGAGCGAAAATGTACATTCCCATATAAATTTACATGCCCACCTACATGCAGCTTCCACTGCTCTCCCTGTCCGGTGACTGCACACTATTCCTCTCTGCTCCATACATGTCTCATCCTCCCAACAGTCTCCTTTCCCCTCCTCTCCACCCACTCTCCTTCCTCCAGCCAGAGGTCAGCAGGATGATATCCTATAGATGTATAGAACCATAAAGTGCAACCAATATATGGTCACTCTGCATTGTTAAGTCCAATCCATTCCTGTCCAAAGAGTGGACCTTCGTTATCATTTATGGGAAAGGGCAGCATCAGAGCCAGGGGCCATGCTCTCCGGGGAACCCCGAAACCACTGGACCGTCAATTGAGGTCTTTTAGTGGAGATCTCATGATGCACCCCTTTTTATTCTTGTGTTGCCAGTGAGACTTAACTTAGTGAGCTCCATCGTGGCTATCACTGGTGGTGGCCGGGCACCATCCGGCTCTTCCGGTCCCAAGTCGATGTAGGCACCCACTCTTGTGGGTCTCTCTGTCTTCTAGGTTGTCTTTACTGCATGTCATTTTGGTCCTCGGTGAACATCTGTTCCTGCTGAATTGGGACCATTTGCTGTGTCCTCGGATGGCAGCTAGGCAGCTTTTAAGACCCCAGACGCCACTCACCAATGTGGGGTGCAGAGAGCTCTCTTAGCAAAACGCTAGTTGTGCCACTTGGCCTCGATTTTGCCTAAGAGCATGGTCCCCTGCCCCTTGCCCCAGCTACTCTATCCTTGCAGTCTTGGGTTAAGATGGAAGGAGTACTCAAGTTATGCTGAAGTCCACTTAATGTTGTTCTTGTTTCTAATGTGTGCTATCACTGCTTTCTCCCAACCAGATTTCTAGCAACTATCTAAACTAAACCCTCCACCCCTCCCCCTCTTTCCCTCCCCTCTCTTGCCGCTGTCAAAGAGTCTTCATCTATACACAAGTCTGTTTTTGAGATCTTATCGTAGAGGTCTCATACAGTATTTGTCCTTTTGTTGCTGACTACTTTCACTCAACATAATGTCTTCCAGTTGGAACCAGGTTGGGAGATGTTTCCTGGAATCATCATTATTCTTTATCATTGCGTAGTGCTCCATTGAGTATATGTACCATAGTTTACCTATCCATTCTTCTGTTGTTGGGCATCTGGGTTGATTCCATCCTTTTGCTATCGTGGACTGTGCTGCGATAAGCATTCTCGTGCATGTGTCCATTGGTGTGAAAGGCCTTGATTCTGCAGGATATATTCCAAGTAGTGGAATTACTGGGTCAAATGGTATATTGATATCCATTTTTTTAAGGAAGCGCCAGATTGCTTTCCAAAGAGGCTGGACCATTTTGCAACCCTACCAACAGTGTAGGAGGGTTCCACTTTCTCCACAGCCTCTCCAGCATTTGTTGTTTTGTGTTTTCTGGATCATGGCCAATCTTGTTGGGGTGAGATGGTATCTCATTGTCGTCTTGATTTGAATTTCTTTAATAAAGATTGTGAACATGTCCGCATGTATTTTTTGGGTGCCTGGATCTCCTGTTTAGTGAAATGTCTGTCCATCTCCTTTGCCCATCGCTTAATTGCATGGTTTATCATCTTATTATTGATATTTTGTAGTATCTTATAGATTATGGAGATCAGACAGTAATTTTTAATAATGTCTGAAAAGTTAGTTTCCTTGTGGCATGAGTCCAAAGTAATTATTTTGTTTTAACTAAATTTCCTATCTCTTTCCACTGAAAGGGCTTGAAAGCAGTGATGCTTCAGTAGCAATGAGCACAACTAGCATCCAGATCTTTGTTTCTAAATACCATTTTCTATTAGAACGAATACAGATTTTCTGAGAAATAACCAATAATAGATTTGGGCGAAGGAAGCCGTAAGGCATTCCTGAAGCATTTTATTGTACAAGAAAGTATGGAAATCTCAGAGATGACTGAAGATGTGTAAAAAGGATATAAAAGCCAGCTTGAAGTAATAATTTGAGCATCTCAAAAAAAGTAAAGATGACAATGGTTACAACACATTGAATACAAGATACTTTTTATAATAACAGAAGATGTGGCTAAAAGGGGAAAGCTTTTCCTTATAGAAGAATGCCAGCTAAAAATACAGAAGGAGTACTAACCATTGTTATGAAACCTCCAATGTCATAATTGATTTAGAGGAAAATAACCAATGAAAGCTAAAACCACTCAGAGAATTGTTTTGGGAGGGCAAGATATTCACACAGAGCCTAAGTATTACCTTACAGATTATTTCTTAATTAGAAGAGGAAAAAAGATACTTTCATACTGAAGATATCTGTTAGATGCCACCTTCACACCAAGACTCAGAATTATCAATAGTGGGATGAACTGACATTATGTGCTTCCTGGCAGGCACTCCTTGGAAACTCTAGGGGGCAATTCTGCTCTGTCCTACTGAGTCACTGTGAATCAGAACTGACTCTATGTTAATGGGTTTTGGTATGATCCAGAAGGAAGTATGTGCCATCATCTGTGTAGAATTCTTGCCAGAAGTGTTTAATCAGGTAAGTCCACATTGTGGACATTCTTCAAGATAAGCTAACTTGGACCGTCAAAAAAGTGAAAGTCATAAAATACACAAATCGGAATTAGGCGGCTCTAGATTAACGGATACTAAAGAGATGGTCCCTGAGCCTTGATCAGATGTTGAATTTCTCTTACTCCCTTGTCTCTTTCTCTCCTTTTCTCCACCTGCTCCTTTCTTCCCTCCTTCCCTTCCTCTCTCCCTCCCTCTTCTCTCTTTCCCTTCTTCCTTCACTCTTCCCTCCCTTAGTTCCTTCCTCCTCTTTCTCCTTTCTGTCTCTCTGTGGGTGGGAAGCATACACACATACAACAATGAAAGACATTATTCAGATAATTGTAGTAGTTTGAATATGGACTATAAATTAGATGATATTGAATCAATGTTAAATTTCTAGATTATGTCAAAGAATGTGGTAATTGGCTCTTGGTAATACAAGAAAATGTCCTTGTTGTTAGGAGATTCCTACTCCAGTTTTGTAGTGAATTGTGATATCTGTAATTTACATTCAGATCCCCTTCCTTTGAGGGCAGGAAAGATAGATATGGAAAGAGAGAAAACAAATGTGAGAAAGTATTAGAAAAGTTAATTAAGGGTTTACCCTAAACAGATGTTTTTAACTTGTATGCACGTATCCCCCGATAATTTGTAAGGAAGTTTGTGAATCTTCTGAATTTACCTAAAAAATGTTTTCGTATGTGTATTTTTTCTGTGAAGATTCCAGCTCATAATGATCCTATGGGACAAAGTAAAACTGCCCTCATAGAGTTTCCAAGGCTGTAATCTTTACAGAAACAGATTGCCATTTCATTCTCCTACAAGATGGTTGGTAGGGTTTGAGCCTCTGACCTTTTTGGTTAGCAGCTGAGTGCTTACCCATTGTGCCGCCAGAGGTCTGTCATAGCTTTCATCGCATTCTCAAATGGGTCACTTGTTCAAATAGTTAAGGTCTTCTAAAATAAGTTTATTCTGAATGTCCTAACTTCTAGTTAACTTTTCAGATGATTTCACATATAAATTTTGAAATTGTGAGTGTAGTTCTAACTTATGCAAAACAAACTTTCAGAAGATTCCGAGTTATAAAAAGACTTGCATATATCAGCTGATATTTTGGTGTACATTTATTTGACCACAGAGGTTCTGTTACTTGGAAACATACCAGGACATTTTAATAACATGATGTATTCATTTTCTTTTCCAAATGAGTACGTGTTTAGTATAAGCAGATGTTACTTTTAATAAAATCCTGCGTTTCCTTGTGTGGATTAACATTCTTCACATTTTATGCAAAGGAGTAAATAAGCTAGAATGTAAGTTTTTGTTTTATCCATTTTCATGTAGAGAAGGAAGCACAG
Organism: Heterohyrax brucei; assembly: GCA_028571685.1. NCBI lineage: Eukaryota > Metazoa > Chordata > Mammalia > Hyracoidea > Procaviidae > Heterohyrax > Heterohyrax brucei. The sequence goes on along the minus strand of CM053150.1, from coordinate 131,974,972 downwards.
TTTCACAGAAGGTATGATCATGCTTTTATGTTTTAGTTTTATAATCACTAAGCTCTAGCAACAGAGTTAGAAACATTTACTCCCTTTAAAATACAAGTCTGTGACAAGCCACATTCCAGCCATTGCTTCACCGTCTCCAAAATTCTTCAATGTGTCAGGGCAAATGACACCTGAGTAATATGTTAAAATATGCTGAAGTGTTGTTTAAGATGTGTAGAATCATACGTGTACCAACCCATGAACTGCACTGCTTACAGGAGATTTTAGTCTTTTGAAAAATCTTTTATGATTACCTCTTGTTCCATTGGATTAGGTTCAGCTGAAGCTGATTTTCATAGGGTCAGTGCTTAAAGAAATAAACTTTGTAGGAGAACTATCTGTGTCACGTATACTGTACCAGGCAATGAAATGGTAATAGCTATACTTACAAACGCAGACTATCCTACCGTGCCCTTATAGGCTTCTGTAAGGTTACTTCTGAGATAGGAATCCATCTTCATTACAGATTTACTGATCAAATACTTTGCTAGTTTTGCTGCTATTTTAAATAAAGTCCCTGCTCAAGCCCAATCCAGCCCATCCTGCCCTTCCCCACACCCAGTTTTTAAAAGATATTTTAAGTAATCACAGTGAATCTCACTCTCAGATCAAAACTGCTTTTCTTCCCTATGATCAGGATTTTTTTTTTTTTAGTCTTCTTTCAAACTACTCTCATGTTTGTGATTAAAATCTGCCCAGTGAGCTTCTGCTGCCTGGAGAGTCTGCATCTGTAGAGCCTGATGCCTGCATGTCTTCTACACTGTATTTGATCGGCTCTGTGCATTGGGTGTGAACATATAAAGCCATTCAGTGAGTTTTTGTTGTTGATCCCCACCTCCTTCGCAGCAGCATGGGCCCTGTAGTTTATAGTCATTTGTTTGCTGGGCCACTAATGACATGGCTACAAGGTCTAGGGTCTCCTCAGCAGCCACAGCCTGTTCAGTTGCAGCAGGGTGCTCACCATTTATGTGCGCCTGTAGCTGCAACAACAGCGCCAGTAGCTGCAGCAGAGGCCGTGTGGCCTACAAAGCCCAAAGTGTTTAGTAATATCTGATCATTTACCGCAAGGACCTACCTACCCCTGACCTAGTGGAATAGGCCTGCTCTGTTTTTCCATTATATGTCACACCAATCTAAGGAATTAATTACTTAGATAATTAATATCTGTAATACTAAGGGTTGTCATAGTCTCAAGCAAGTCATTTAACCTTTCTCAGTGCCAGTTTCCTGCTGTCTAGGAGTAATAATATTGAAACCTGCCTTTTTAAATGTCTACAACATATACGTTTATGGCCATCACCTCATTTAATCTTCATATCAACCATGTGAAATAGATGTTGTTTCCCCACTTTACAATTGAAGAATACTGTACTTTGTTTATATTGTATATATACACAGAGTCTGTAACTTGGCCAGGGCAACATCTAGTATGGATTCAAATTCAGAAGCTATGATAATTTTTTTTTAACTACAAGGCAAGCGTTTCTATGTTTCATAGACTTTTCAGGTTAAGGAGCCCTCGTGGCACGACAGTAAAGCAATAGGCTGCCAATCAAAAGGTTGGCAGTTTCAATCCACACAGTGGTTCCATGGGACAAAAACCTGGTGATCTGCTTCCACCAAGACTGCAGCCCAGAAAACCCCATGGGGTACTTCTACACTGTCACGTGGAGTCACTGTGAGTCAGAAATCACCTCTAGGGCATCCAACAAGGGTCGTCTACTTCCCTAGGTGGAACAAAGGGTATGTGTTGAACCGTTAACCAGAATGTTTACAGTTTGATTGCACTAACTGTAAGGTCTGGCAGTCTGCTTCTATTAATATTACAGTGAAGAAAACTCAATGACACAGTTGTTCTACTGTGTAACACAAAGGGTTACCATGAGTCAGAACTGACTGGAGAGCAGCAACAACAAGAGTCATTTCAGGTTAGTTTAGAGCTGGCCAGAGACTCCCGTTTTCGTGGTTTCGTTTGAAGTTTTTTTAATTTTGGGTTGATCAGGGGTCTAAATTCATGTTCAACTTTGGATGGATACTAGTTCAGTCATCTATCACTCTGTAAATAATTCTCCTATGAGGAACCTTTCTAACCTTTTCCAAATAAGGGAAAGAGGTGGAATAGATATCAAGAGGGTTTTACACAGCTGTTTGAGGTTTTAGTTAAACAGCGGAATTTGAGTATCTGATTCACTTAGGTTAGCATCTTATGAACATAGTAATTCATGGTATGTTTAAATGATGGCCTTGGAAAACATAATCAGTGTTGCTATTATGCAGAAATTGACTGCTAAGTTTTACCAGTTGTCAAAGCAAGACTTAATTTTTTTTAAAAAACAGTGTACTTTCTGAAGTCCTTCAAGAAATATAAATAAGTGTAATTATTCCATATTAATTTTATAACCCTAGATAAATTATTTTCGCTTCAGTGTCTCATTTGCCCTTTAAAAATCCTTCGGTTTTGCAGATTCCAGTTTTGTGTAGAAACCGTGTTAGTATCTGCTTTCGATAAGTTATGAGCTGATCTAGATTATATGGGCTATCAAGGAGATGGGACTCATTCTTTATTCAACAGTTATTTTAGTACCTGCTTAAAATGAATTGTTCTTGTTCTCCTAAATTTTATAACTTTTGGAGAAACAAGATACACTCCTGTACCCAACTACCACTTAGTACCCCTACATCTGTGAAGAAACGATGCAAAACCCAATGAGATATCAGTGTCACCAAGGCTTGTAGCAGGCACAGATACTAAGTACTAAGAGGAGAGTAGACAACCCTGGAACATTTTAGGTGCAGCTAATCTTGAGTTTTGGAAGCTGGCTCTTGGGAGATCAGACAACAGGACTCCAGTCAAGTGTATCGTTGCAGTGAACTTGGCTTCTTTGCTTCTCCCTTGAAATTGAAGTAAGTGGTTTGGCTTTAAGGTTTGGCTCTACTGCTCTTCATATGCCCCTTTAAGTGTTCAGCTTTGTTGGCTGAATTCCACTGTTTCCTCAAGTTCAGCACTTTCTCTTGCAGGCTGTTCTCTTTCTCAGGCAGCTTCATCACAGAAATTCAAAAGAGTTTTCCTGTTTGAATTATTCTTCTGTATGTCCCTTATCTTGTCAGACAACTATTTACTGATGATGTTGTTACTGTTAGGCGCTGTCAAGCAACCCTAGCACAACAGAACGAAATGCTGCCTGGTCCTGCCCGTTCTCGTGGCTGTTGCTGTGTTTGAACCCATTGTTGTAGCCACTGTGTCAAGCCATCTAGGGGAAGGTCTCCCTCCTTTTCGTTGGACTTTTAGTTTGCCAAGCACGGTATCCTTCTCCAGGAACTGGCTCCTCCTGATAACATGTCAGTGCGTGAGATGAAGTGTTGCTGTTTTGACTTGCAAAGAGCACTCTGTCTGTACTTCTTCCAAGAGATTGTTTATTCTTCTGACAGTCCATGATATATATTTATTATTCTTCACCAACACTGTAATTGAAAGGAATCAGTTCTTCAGTCTTATTGATTGTCCAGCTTTCACATGCGTATAAAGTGATTGAAAATACTGTGGCCTGGGTCAGGCACTCTTTAATCTTCAAAGTGACATCTTTGCTTCTAAACACTTTAAAGAACTCTTTTGCAGCAAATTTGCTCAATGTAATGCATTGTTTAGTTTCTTGACTGATGCTTCCATTAGCACTGATTGTAGAGACAAGTAAAATGAAATCCTTGACCACTTCAGTATTTTCCCTGATTGGTCCAAATGTGAGGATTTTTGTTTTCTTTATGTTAAGGTATACTGAAGGCTATAGTCTTTGATCTTCATCAGTAAGTGCTTCCAGTCCTCTTCACTTTCAGCAAGTAGTTCTGTGTAGTCTGCATACTGCAGATTGCTAGTCTTCCTTCAGTCCTGATCCTGCGTTCTTCATATAGTTCAACTTCCATTATTTGCTCAGCATACAGATTAAAACAGTATGGTGACTCCACTAAAAGACCGCAACTGATGGCCCAGGGGCCTCAGAGTTCCCCTGGGAGCGTGGCCCCTGGCCCTGATGCTGCCCCTGTCCATAAATCATAATGGAGGTCAACTCTCGGACAGGAATGGGTTGGACTCGGCGACACAGAGTGACCGTATCGTGTGTGCACTTGATGGTTCTGCGCATCTATAGGATGTCGTCCTGCCTACCTCCTACTGGAGGTGAGGGAGTGGGTGGAGAGGAGGGGATAGGAGATTGTTGGGAGGATAAGACATGTATGCAGTGGAGAGGAAGAGTGTGCCGTCACCGGGCAGGGAGAGCAGTGGGAGCTGCATATAGATGGGCATGCAAATTTATATGGGAATGTACATTTTCATTCAATCATAATTAAAAATAAAATAAAAGTATGATGAAAGAATACAACCCTGACACACATTTTTTCTGATTTTAAACAGACGGTATCCCTTTGTTCTGTTGAATAACTGTGTCTTCTCTGTCAGTTTGTTGTACTGGAGTGGCTTGCATGTTTCTGTGATACTGGAGGCTAAGCTACCAGGTATTTCAAATACTCATGGTAGGCGGGTTTCAGCAGAGCCTCTAGACTAAGACAGACTGAAAAGAAGGACCTGGCAATCTTATCTACTTATGAAAGAAACTAGCCAATGGAAACCTTATGGATAGCAGTGGAACATTTACTGACAGTTCTTTTAAAATCCCTCGTATTCCTTGTTTTCCAGTTTTTATTGTCACTTCTGCTGTCTAGTTTCTTATCTAGATTACTACAGTAAGTAGTTCTTTACCCTTCCTTAAAACGTTTTAGTGGTATACTAGATTTAGTTGTTAGGTGCTGTGAGATTGGCCCCTAACTCATGGTGACCCCATGGGCTTAACAGGATCAAATCACTGTGGTCCGTGGGGCCATCATTATCTGATTTTTGGAGTTGATCACTAGAGCTTTCTTCCTAGTCTGTCTTAGTCTGGAAATTCCACTGAAACCTGTCCTTCATTACAGCATCATGCAAACCCCAACTGATATACCTGGGTGGCAGTTGCACTTGAGGTACATAGACCAGGAATTAAACACAGGTTCCCTGCATGGAAAGCAAGAATTCTTCCCCTGAGCTAGCACTGCACTGAACATTTAAGTGATCTCTTCTTCCCAGCCCTCAGAGCACTTTCCCTTTGTGTCTTATTCCCTAGGGCAGTCAGGCTGAAGTTCTCTATGACTAGTGAACTTGACTGTTAATTCTCTTTCATGCCAGTCATTCCCTTTCCCTATAATTGAGTGAAATCTCATTTGTGTGGTCCGCTGTAAGTCTGTTGATCTTTTCTTCTCTGAGCTACTGTGTATATGTTGTATAATTTAGTAGTAATTATATCCTATTCTATACTCAGACTTTATTACCCTCTCTCTAAAGCCGTTTTTGCCTATAGCACACAGCACTATGCTTAACACAAAATATGCCATAGTAAACACTTGGGTTTTTATCCTTGAATTATATACTTGTTATCAGTGGCTTAAATTTTCACATACTTAGCAAATCTAAAGTAGTATTAAGAAAAGCATTGCCATAATTTATTAGTACTTCCAAATGAATTTAAAGCCCTACACTACATATTATTAAACGGTTATCAGAATAATTCCATTTCTTTGGTGTCCATGCTGATAACCACCATGGACCTGATTCCCTCTTAGAGGTATCTCAGGACTGTGGTCAGGCAGTGTTTAATTATGCAATATTGTGGGGTATTTTTCATTTTAATGAAAGCGGTCATCTTGTAGCAGGTTAATTCTAGTCTTGGCCGGATGTTCACCGGGCACTCCCACACATGCCACTGGATTCTCCTGTGCCCTAGTTCTCTCACCTGCCTACTTCATAGAGATACCAGGAGATTTAGAAGAGGTTGAAGATGTGAACCCAGTGTGTGAACTCTAGAGCGGTGTACCAATGTTGCTGCTATCTGTAATCTCTACAGCACTGCTCTCTGCAATATGCCCCTTCCTACAGAATGACTGCTTGGCTAACTGGCCTTTCATTGTGTTTCAGGCCAGGTGGTCAGTAGTCTTTGTTGCAAAGCCGCTGAAGTTCCCACCCTATTGTACTGGAGCAAAAGGAATTAAAAACACCAACTTAACCTCATTGCCCCTGACACACATGACAGATAGGCAGCATCAAAAGCAGCTGAAATCAGAAGCCTGGAGCCAGCCTTTTTTTAAGGCAGATATTCTGTCTTGGGTATTTCTGGAATGTGAATGGAACTGGGGAAAGCGTTTGAAGCTGATTGGGTAAAAGGTGACGGAAGGTGTTGTTGGAGGGAAGCAGCAGGAGACTTTGGCTTCATGTTCTTTATGAATTTTAAAACTCAGTATGTAATTTAGATAGCACTGAATCCATTTGGTTTTAAGAAAAAAAGGAGATGGGGTTTGAAGCTCATTTTTTCCGTTTACTGGTGAGAGCAAAGCTGCCCTGATTGCAGTGAGAGTTGCTGGAGTCTGTTCACTGGCTCTTCATTGGCACTTCAATCTCAAAAAAGTTCATCATGAGCTGTAATTAAAAAAGTGAACTGTGAGGTTGCAAAATGGTCTAGCCTCTTTGGAAAGCAATCTGGCACTTCCTTAAAAAAATGGATATTGATATACCATTTGACCCAGTAATTCTACTACTTGGAATATATCCTACAGAATCAAGGCCTTTCACACCAACGGACACATGCACCAGAATGTTTATCGCAGCACAGTCCATGATAGCAAAAAGATGGAATCAACCCAGATGCCCAACAACAGAAGAATGGATAGGAAAACTATGGTACATATACTCAATGGAGCACTACGCAATGATAAAGAATAACGACGATTCCAGGAAACATCTCCTAACCTGGTTTCAACTGGAAGACATTATGTTGAGTGAGAGTAGTCAGTGACAAAAGGGCAAATATTGTATGAGACCTCTACGATAAGATCTCAAAAACAGACTTGTGTATAGACGAAAAGATTCTTTGACAGCTGTAACGGAGGGGAGGGAGGGAGGGAGGGTGGGGGAGGGTGTAGGTTAGATAGTTGCTAGAAATCTGGTTGGGACAAATCAGTGATAGCACACATTAGAAACAAGAACAACATTAAGTGGACTTAGCATAACTTGAGTACTCCTTCCATCTTAACCCAAGACTGCAAGGATAGAGTAGCTGGGGCGGGGGGCAGGGGACCATGCTCTTAGGCAAAATTGAGGCCCATTGGCACAACTAGCGTTTTGCTAAGAGGGCTCTCTGCACCCTACATTGGTGAGTGGCGTCTGGGGTCTTAAAAGCTGCCAAGCTGCCATCCGAGGGCACAGCAAATGGTCCCAACTCAGCAGGAATGGATGCTCACTGAGGACCAAAATGACAGGCGGTAAAGACAACCTAGAAGATGGAGAGACCCACATGAGTGTGTGCCTACATCGACTTGGGACCAGAAGAACTGGATGGTGCCTGGCCTCTACCAGTGATAGCCGTGATGGAGCTCACTAGGTTGAGTCTCACTGGCAACACAAGAATAAAAAGAGGTGCATCCTGAGATCTCCACTAAAAGACCTCAATTGATGGTCCAGCGGTTTCGGGGTTCCCCGGAGAGCATGGCCCCTGGCTCTGATGCTGCCATTGCCCATAAATGATAACGAAGGTCCACTCTTTGGACAGGAATGGATTGGACTTGGCAATGCAGAGTGGATGCACTTTATGGTTCCATACATCTATAGGATATCATCCTGCTGACCTCTGGCTGGAGGAAGGAGAATGGGTGGAGAGGAGGGGAAAGGAGACTGTTGGGAGAATGAGACATGTATGGAGCAGAGAGGAATAATGTACTGTCACTGGACAGGGAGAGCAGTGGAAGCTGCATATAGGTGGACATGTAAATTTATATGAGAATGTACATTTTCACTCGATTATATTAAATAAAAAAAAAGAAATCTGAAAAAAAAAGTGAACTGTTCCAAATTCTGTATTTTATTATAATTGAATCAAATTAATCTCAATGAAGTAAAATGATTACACAGTTAGTCATTAGAGACCAAGATAGGCAGGTCTTCTATTCTTACTATGATTTCCTTACTATACCAGGCTATGTTTTTCACTGTATAATGTATTTAGTGCTTTACCAAGACCAGCTTCATTTTTTTTGAAATATTTTTATCTACCATAAGCTGAATCTGAAAATAAAAGTATACTTAACATTTCTTGTACAGTTAAACCTGTGAAAGCTGACACTCAGTGGGACTGGCTTCTTTTTCTCGGTATTGAAGGTTTTCCACCTTTGACATGATGCAGTCTTACCTTGCTCTAGTGGAAAATATGTGAGGTTTCCTTCTCTGACAGATTTCTGCCTTACATAGGTTCTGGCTTTTGCAAATTTTACTGTATATATGTGCAAAGATGGCATACTGTTAACGTTCCCAATTAATGTCTTGGCCAGAATTCCCTTAGTGTACATATGTGTTGGTAATGTAGCATATTTCTCAAGCCAAACAGAGCAACTGTTTCTTACAGTACTATATAATGAAAAATGTTTGCTTTGAAGATTTTATCACTGAATTTTTTTATGAGATTAAAATTTCCCACCCAAAACATAATGAAATTTCAAGGTTGAACAAATTCAAGTCTCTCTCTCTCTCTTCTCTTTTTAAAATTAGAAGATCAGTTGAAATGAATGCATCTTCATACTGAAAAGTAAAGCCTCAATCAGTCCATTAATTTTTGGTTTTCTTAAAGATTCTGCTATCAGTAGGTTATCACTAAATGCAGGCGTAGGAGACACATGCACAGCAGTGTCTCCAGTATGTGCCTGTGCTCCACATGCTCTGGACCTGGGTCTGTTAGTGTAACTACAAGACTGCTGGATATAACTTCATCTTCTTTGGGGCTTGTTAGCCTTCAGTGCTGTTGATGTCTAATCACTAGGACTTACCCAAAGTCGGAACGTAAGTCCTTTACTTCCAGACATAAGAGGATTAGAACTCTGGCCTGCTTACATCACCACTCTGTTTTAGTGACTTAATGCCACCTGTCTACTCATGTGATTTTCTTTTTGATTAATTGCTTATCACCCTTTCCTCTTCTTGTTATGTGCCTTAGAGTTGGTTCTGACACGTGGACACCTTGGTACAACACAGCACAGTGCTTCCTCATCTCACACTATTGTCATAATCCTTACTGTTTCAGCCACTTGTTGCAGCCGCTGTGTCATTCCACCTTCTCGAGGATCTCCTCTTTTCCGCTAACCTTTTCTTGTGGACTTATTTTAATTTTTCCTGGCTTCAACTTGGGCTTTCATGTGAACAATCTGTGATGTGTTCCACATTGGCCCCTGGCCTTCTCCTGACTGATGATACTGAGCTTTTCCATGTTTTTCTTTTTCCACAGATATACTCAATTTGATTCCTGTGTATTGTACCTCATAAGGTCCATGTGCATGGTACCTATTTATATTTTTTTTATTGTGGTTAAGTGAAAGTATAAAATCCAAATTAATTTTGCCTGCCTGCCTATCTGCAGCTCCCCTGGTCTCCTTGCTCTGTAAGAGCATATTCCTCCTTTTCATTTTATACCTGTCATATCCTCTTAATAAGCTCCTGCCTCCTCCTCTCCACCTTCTTCTCTCCCATCTAGAGAGACACCAGTGGGACAGTCTCCTGTAAGTGCATAGAACCATAAAGTATACACACTATATGGTCATATTTTGTCCCTGAGTCTAGTCCATTTTTGTCTGAAGAGTTGACCTCAGTGGGGTTTTCTAGACAAGTGCAGCAGCAGGCTTAGGATTCATGCTGCCAGGGGATCCCCTGGGCTGTCGAACTATGAGTTCTGGTCTTTTAGTAGAGTTCTTGAGCTGCACCCTTCTTTTTCTCATGTTGACACAGGGAGTCGACATAGTGCGCCCCATCACAGCTGTCTTTGGTGGTAGCCAGGTACCATTTGGTTCTTCTGGTCACATGTTGACAGTCTCCCATTTACATGGTTCCTTCTGTCTCCTGGGCTTTTTTAATTGTTGTCTTTGTTGTTCTCGGTGATTGTCTGTTCCGAATGAGTTGGGACCACTTGGTGTACCTCAGATGGCAGCTTGCTAGCTTTTAAGACCTCCGAGGCCACTCACCAATATGGATTGCAGAAGACCCTCTTAGCAACAGGCTAATTATGCCAACTGAACTGGATGTCCTGTGAGAGCATGGTCCCCAGACCGTGCCCCTGCTACTCTATCCTTGCAATATTGGGTTGAGATTAGAAGAGCTTTCAGTTTATGTTGAAGACCGCTTAAGTTGACCTACTTTATACTGTGAGCTGTCACTGCTTTCACCTAACCAAAGTTCTATCAACTATTTAATCTATTGGAAACCCTGGTGGCATAGTGGGTTAAGTGATAAATCTGCTAACCAAAAGGTTGGCAGTTCAAATCCACCAGGCACTCCTTGGAAACTGTATGGGGAAGTTTTCCTTTGACTTCTAGGGTCACTGTGAGTCAGACCTGACTGAACAGCAGTGGGGTTCTTTCTTGTTGTTTTTCAACCTAATTTATGATGAACCCTCGCCCTCATCTCCCTGCCCTTGTAACTGTCAAAGAATCTTTTCTTCTGTACATGAATCTGTTTTTAAGTCCTTATAACAGGGGGCTTATACAATATTTGTCCTTTTGCCACTGACTGATTTTATTCAGCATAATGCCTTCCAATTGAAACCAGGTTATGAGATGTTTCCTGAAATCACGATTGTTATTTACCATTACGTAGTGTTCCATTGAGTGTATGTACCACAGTGGTTTATCCATTCATCTGTTGGTGGGCATCTAGGTTGATTCCATCTTTTTGCTGTTGTAGACTGTGCTGCAGTAAACATTCATGTGCATGTGTCTGTATTATGACAGCCTTTGTTTCTTTACAATAAATTCCGAGCAGTGGGATTACTGGATCATATGTCTATTTCTAGCTTTTGAAGGAAGTGCCAGATTGCTTTCCAAAGAGGAGGTACCATTTTGCAATCCCACCAGCAGTGTAGGAGAGTTCCTATCTCTTCATAATCTCTCCAGCATTTGTTGTCTTATGTTTTTTGGATTATGGTCAACTTTGTTGGGGTGAGATGATACCTCACTGTAGTTCCGATTTTAATTTCTCTGATAGCTAATGATCATGAGCATTTCCTCAAGTGCCTTTGGCTACCTGGATATCCTCTCTAGTGAACTGTCTGCCTTTCTCCTTTGCCTACCACTTAGAATTGGGTTGTTACCTTTTTCTTGTTGATCTTTTGCAGATTATGGAGATCAGACATTGGTCCAACGTGTAGGTGCCAAATATTTTTTCTGTAGGTCATGTTTTAACACTTTTGTTAAAGTCTTTGGATGAACAGAAGTGTTTGATTCTTAGTGGTTCCCATTTATATACTTTCTGTTGATTGTGCTTTGTCAGATTTTGTAGTCTGAGCTTTGTATTAGAACTTCTATTGTTGACCCTTTTTTTTTCTTGCATGATCTTTATAGTTTTAGTTTTGATATGTAGGACTTTGATCCATTTTGAGTTAGTTTTTGTATAAGGTATGAAATATGGGTCTTGCTTCACTTTTTTGCAGATGGATATCCAATTTTGATAACACCATTTGTTAAAGAGACTGTTTTTATCACAGTTTACAATCTTAGGGCCTTTCTTGAATACCAACTACTGGTAAGAGGATGGTGGCATCTCTGGTGTCTTAAATCTGTTCCGTTGGTCTGTACGTCTCTTTTTGTACCAGTTGCAGTTATTTTGACTACTGTGGCAGTGTAATAGATTCTAAGGTCAGGTAGTGTGAGACCTTCCACTGTGTTTCTTTTCTTCAGCAGTGCTTTACTTATCTGGGGTTTCTTCTCTTTCCAAACAAAGTTGGTGATCCGTTTTTCTATCTCATTAAAAAAAATGACTCTAGAATGTGTGTTGATTGGGATTGCACTGTATATGTAGATTGCTTTGGGTAAAATAGACATTTTCACAATGTTAAAACTTCTTATCCATGAGCAAGGTAGTTTTATCCATTTATGTGAGTCTCTTTTGGTTTCTTGCAGCAGGATCTTGTAGTTTTCTCTGTATAGGTCTCTTAGTTCTCTAGTTAGATTCATTCTGAGGTGTTTTATCTCCTTGGGGGTTATAGCAAATGGTATTGATTTGGTGATTTCTTCTTTGATAGTCTTTTTGTAGGTATAAAGGAATCCTACTGATTTACGTATGTTTATCTTACATCCTGATACCTTGCTGAATTCTCTAGTAGTTCCAGTAGTTTATTTCTGGATTCTTTATGATTCTCCATATATGCAATCATACCATCTGCATATAGGGCAATTTTTACTTCTTCCTTACCAATGTGATGCCCTTTATTTCTTTGTCTTGTCTAATTGCCCTGGCTAGAACTTCTAATACAATTTTGAGTAGAAGTGGCGAGAGTGGGCATCCTTGTCTAGTTCTCATTCTGAAGGGGAAATCTTTCAGTGTCTCACCACTCACGGTGATGTGGGTGGTTGGCTTTGCATAGATGCCCTTACTACATTGAGGAATTTTCCCTTTATTCCTATTTTGCTGAGAGTTTTTAGCATGTACAGATGTTGGACTTTGTCAAATGCTTTTTCTGCATCAATTGACCGATCAGGTGACTCCTATCCTTTGTGTTATTTATGTGGTTGATTGCATTAAATGTTTTTCTGATATTGAACCAACCTTGCCTCTCTGGTCTAAATCCAACTTGGTCATTGTAAATTATTTTATTGATACGCTTTTGAATTCTATTGGCTAGGATTTTGTTGAAGATTTTTCCGTCTAGGTTTATGCGTGATACTGGTCTGTAGTTTTCTTTGTGACATCTTTCCCTGGCTTCGGTAACAGAGTTATACTGGCTTCATAGAATGAATTTGGGAGTATTCCATCCTGTTCTATGCTGTGAAATAGCCTCAGTAGTATTGGAGTTAACTCTTCTCTAAAAGTTTGGTAGAATTCTCTGGTGAAGCCATCTGGGCTAGGACTTTTTTTAGCTGGTAGCATTTTGATAATTTTTGGATCTCTTCCTTTGTGATGGGTTTATTGAGTTGTTCTGCTTCTCCTTGTGATAATTTTGGTAGGTGATATGAATGTAGAAATTTGTCCATTTCCTCTAGGTTTTCAAATCTGTTAGAGTACAGTCTTGCCTTGTATTCTGTTATGATACTTTTGATTTCAGTTGGGTCTGTTGTGACATCTCCCATCCCATTTCTTATTTAAGTTATTTGTTTCATCTCCTGTTTTTCTTTTGTAAGTTCAGCTGATGGTTTATCCATTTTGTTAGGCTTTCCAAAGAACCAGCTTTTGGTTTTGTTAATTTTTTCAATTGTTCTTCAGTTTTCTAATTTGTTTAGTTCTGCTCTAGTCTTTGTTATCTGTTTTCTTCTGATGGCTGAGGGGTTCCCCTATTGCTGTCTTTCTACTAGTTCAAGCTATAGGGTTAATTCTTTTGCTTGGGCCCTTTTTTCATTCCAGATGTATGAATTCATAGAAATAAATTGACCTCTGAGCACTACTTTTGCTGTGTCCCATAGATTCTGGTAGGATGTGTTTCCATTCTTAGTTGAGTCCATAAATTTCTTTATTTCATCCTTGATTTCTTCTGTAATCCATGGATTTTTGACCAAAATGTTGTTTGATGTCCATGAGTTCAAATTTCTACCTGTGTTTTTTCTGCTGTTGGTTTCAACTTTTATGGCTTTATGATCCAAGAAGATGCTTTGCACTAATTCAGTAGTTTGGATTTTGTTAAGACTTTCTTTATGTCCTAACACACGGTCTATTCTGGAACACATTCAATTTACATCAGAAAAGAAGGTGTACTTACCTCTTGATGGGTATAAAGTTCTGTATATGTCGATAATGTCTAGTTGGTTGTTGCAGTAAGATCTTCTGCGTCTTTAATGAGCTTTTTTTCTGGGTGATCTGTCCATTACTGAAAGTGGAGTGTTGAAGTCTCCAACTATTATTCTAGAGTGATCTATCCCATTTTTCAATGTTGCCAGTGTTTCTTCAATGTATTTAGATGCTGTGGTATTGGGTGCATGAATTTTTAATATTGTTACTTCCTGCTTATGTATTGAACCTTTCAGCAATAAATAGTGACCATACTTGTCCACAATGGTGGCTCTTACATTACATTTTTTCTGAGACTAGTATTGCCATTCTTGCTCCTCTTTGTATGTTGTTTGTATCTATTTTTCCATCATTTGATTTTCAGTTTTTCATGTCTTTGAGTCTTAGGTGTGTTTCTGGAAGCAACATATAAATACATTGGGTCTTTTGATCCACAATGTCACTCATTTCTTTATTGGAGCGTTCAGTCTGTTTACATTTAGTTTAATTATTGATAGGTATGTGTTTAGTGCTGTCATATGTATTTATTTTTGTGTTGTTGATGTTTTTCTTAATATGCTGTTCTGGGTCATTCTCCTTAATGGGTTACCTTTTCATCTTTTTCTATGTTGGTTTTGTCTTTGTTGAGACTCCTGTATTATGCTTCTTGTTTTGATATTTCATGATATCCCTATGCTTCCCCTTACTATTCTAGGTTTAAATGAGACTTCAACTCCTTCTTCTTTTTTTTTAATTATGATTGAGTGAAAACGTACATTCCCATATAAATTTACGTGTCCACCTATATGCTGCTTCCACTGCTTTCCCTGCCCGGCGACAGCACACCGTTCCTCTCTGGTCCATACATGTCTCATCTTCCGAACAGTTTCCTTTCCCCTCCTTTCCACCCACACCCCTTACTCCAGTCAGAGGTCCACAGGATGATATCCTATAGATGCATAGAACCATAAAGTGCATCCAATATGTGGCCTCTCTGCATCGCCAAGTCCAATCCATTCATGTTTCAAGAGTGGACCTTATTTATGATTTATGGACAAGGGCAGCATCAAGTCCAGTGGCCATGCTCCCAGGGGAACCCCAAAGCCACTGGACCATCACTTGTGGTCTTTTAGTGGAGATCTCAGGTGTACCCCTTTTCATTCTTGTGTTGCCAGTGAGACTCAACTTTGTGAGCTCCATCGCGGCTGTCACAGGTGGTGGCCGGGCACCATCTGGTTCTTCCGGTCCCAGTTCGATGTAGGCACCCATACATGTGGATCTCTCTGTCTTCTGGATTGTCTTTCCCCCATGTCGTTTTGGTCCTCAGAGTGCATCCATTCCTGCTGAGTTGGGACCATTTACTGTGTCCTCGGATGGCAGCTAGGCACCTTTTAAGACTCCAGACACCACTCACCAATGTTGAGTGCAGAGAGCTCTCTTAGCAAAACGCTAGTTGTGCCAATGGGCCTTGATTTTGCCTAAGAGCATGGTCCCCTGCCCCCGGCCCCAGCTACTCTGACCTTGCAATATTGGGTTAAGATGGAAGGAGTATTCAAGTTATGTTGAAGTCCACTTCATAGTGTTCTTGTTTCTAATGTGTGCTATCACCAATTTCACCCAAACAAATTTCTACCAACTATCTAATCTAAACCCTCGCCCTCCTCCTCCCTCCCTCCCCTCCCTTGCAGCTGTCAAAGATTTTTCTTCTATGAATAAATCTGTTTTTGAGTTTCTGTCGTAGGGATCTCATACAATATTTTGTCTCTGAGTACTTTCACTCAACATAATGTCTTTCAGTTGAAACTAGGTTATGAGATGCTTCCTGGAATCATCATTGTTCTTTATCATGGCATAGTGATCCATTGAGTATATATACCATAGTTTACCTATCCATTCCTCTGTTGCTGGGCATCTGGGTTGATTCCATCTTTTTGCTATCAAGGACTGTGCTGCAATAAACAGTCTTGTGCATGTATCTGTTGGTATGAATGGCCTTGATTCTGTAGGATATATTCCAAGTAGTGGGATTACTGGGTCAAATGGTATATCTATATCCATTTTTTTAAGGAAGCACCAGATTGCTTTCCAAAGAGGCTGGACCATTTTGCAACCCTACCAACAGTGTAGGAGGGTTCCACTTTCTCCACAGCCTCTCCAGCACTTGTTGTTTTGCATTTTTTGGATCACAGGCAACCTTGTTGGGGTGAGATGGTATCTCATTGTCGTTTTGATTTGAATTTCTTTAATAACTAAAGATCGTGAACATGTCCACATGTGTTTTTTGGCTGCCTGGATCTCCTCTTTAGAGAAATGTCTGTCCATCTCCTTTGCCCATTGTTTAATTGGATGATTTATCTCTTCTTATTGATATTTTGTAGTACCTTGTAGATAATGGAGTTCAGGCATCGGTCTGATATACAGTTGCCAAATATTTTTTCCCACAGACTTCAACTTCTGCATGTCTTTTTAATTTCCTCTCCATCTCAACGAGTTAGTGTGGCGATGTGATAGTTTTCATTTTATGATCACTGTTTCCCTTCTTTTAATAATATAGTTTTGATTAAGCTTATTGACTTCCCTAAGTGAGTAGGATTCCAGGTGGTGTGTCCTGCATATTCTCCTTAAGTATACACTTATTGTTTTTGATTTTACAAGGAAAGAACTTTCAGTATTTCTTTTAGTTTTGGTTTGATTTTTACAAAGTTTCTAAGCTTCTGCTTATCTGTGAATGTATTAATTTCACTGTCATATTTGAGCAACAGATTTGCAGGATATATAATTCTTGTTTCAAAATTTTTCTCCTTCAGGGTTATTAATGTGTCATCTCGCTGCTTTTTTTGCCAACATCATTGCTGTGGAGACATCAGACAAAATCCTATGGGGGTTCCTTCTGAATGTTAGCTTTGATTTGAGCCTCACTGCCTTTAAGAGCCACTCTTTATGTTGCATTTTTTTAAGCTTGGCTATAATGTACCTTAGTGTCTTTCTTTCTTTTTTTTTTTTTTTGTGGCATTAACAGTTTTCTTCTTGCATGTATGTGTTCTCCTCTTTTGCAGTTTCAGGGAATTTTTCTGTCAGCAGCTCTACAGCAATGCTTTTTGTATTTTGATCTACCCTCCCCTGTTCAGGAACTCCAATTATTCATAGATTATTCCTCTTAATAGAGTCCCAGATGTCTCTTAATGCTTCTTCATTTTTCTTATCTCTCTTCTCTGATTTCTTTTCATAAGTACTGGTGTCAGTTGCTCTATCCTCAAGGTCTCTAAGTCTGACTTCTGTCTTCTCAGTTTTGCTCTTTCAGGTTTGAATTGAATTGTCTAGTTCTGTAATTTTATTATCGATCTGCTAGATTTCAGGTCATGGATGTTCCATCAATTCAAATAGGTTACTTTTTGTTCTGCTACATTTTGTTTAATCTCTGGGAGGTCTATATATGTAATTCTTTTGTACTCGACCTCTGATAGTTACAAAAGGTATTTTTCATCTGGGAAGTTTTTTGATTCTTTATTTGGGAGTTTTCTGGAGCCATACTTGACTGCTTCTGTAAATATTTAGCTATGGATCGTTGTCTGTGTGCCATCTATAAGCTGTTTGATTTCTCTGGTGTTAGCTCAACATGAGCTGTGGCATAGTTTTAACAGGGGAGTTGGTCACCAGCTGTGTCTATGTACTCTAGTGACTGGCTCCAGGTGGACTCTCCAGGGTGGCAGGCTCTGCCTCCTGGCTCACATAGACAGTCCCCTACTTGTGTAGTCACTGGAGGTCCGTCAGCCCACCGTGTGATGTTGATCAGTGAAGAGTGGAGGAGGTGCTCCTGGGCCTCTCAGCAGTTAATTCTCCAGGTGGTCTAATTTAAAAGGGTACTTCACTTCTGAGTAGGGAGCTGTCCAGCAGCTACTGAAAACAGTCAGGCCCTCAGGTGTGGCAGGCCCTACCTTCCAAGTGACAGGGAAAGTACCTCATAGATTGTCGCCAGATGCTGTGATGTGTTTCAAAGTAGGGAGAGGTTGGGACCTTCTTGCCATCCTCTGCCAGGCCCCATCCATAAACATAGGCACAAATTTTCTCAAATGCCACTTTTCTGCTGGAAAAGCACGTGACAGACAGGCTGCTTCTCTGCTTGAGAATTAACTGTAGCTAAGGTCCTTGGCTTGGTAACTCCACCACCCAGCTAATCAAGATGGTGTCACAACAAGGTACCTTTCCTGCTTGCTGTGAAACAGCAGAGTCTGTGGCACAGCTAAGAAAAGAGAGGATGGGGGACAGTGGTGCCCTCAGTCCACAGCTGGGTTCTTAATACGTGGCTATCCCATGCACTGTCTCTACTGCACTGTGCGCTGTTTACTTAAGCACCGTAGTTCATCATATTTGCTGGTTCTTGCCCAGTTGCTACCTCCCAGATAACAAAGAAGATGTCGATCCCTGCAGCCCTCTGAAATAGTGAGTCAGCAGCAGCAGGGGTCAGCAGCTGCTGGTTCGTCTTTGAGAGGGGTTCTTTAGTCCGTTACTGGTGCCCAAGTCAAATCTGACAGCACTGTGCCAGATCTTAGAGCTCCTCGAATGTTCACACTGCTCCATTCAGTTATCATTCCAGGCCTTCGTTCTCGGAATTGAGGAGACGTGTGTCTAGTCCACCATCTAGGCCCCACCTCCTGTTTATATTGTTGATAAAAGTTATTTAGAATTAAGAAGTTGTTGGTTGTACAAGGTGATATCATGTAGTCTCTGTCATCACCATTTCTATCACCATGGCCATATTTTCTAGCTGTCAATCCTTTTCTTCGTTTCTCTCCAATTTTTGCATTCCAGTCACCACTGATATCCATGCATCTTTCTTCTTATTGTGCTTTCAGTGAAGGTTTACAATTCAACTCAGTTTCTTATGCCAAAACTTTTACACACATTATTATGTGACATTAGTTATTCTTTCTACTATGTGACAGCACACTCTTCCTCTCCACCTTGTATTTTACCCTGTCCGTTCCGCTAGCTCCTATCCTCTTCTGCCTTAACATCTCACCTCCCAACAGGTGCTGCCCAGTTAGTCTCATGTATCTACTGAAGGCAAGAAGCAATCTCTTTGCCAGTATCATTTTATGTTTTATAGTCCAGTTCAGTCTTTGAAAAGTTGGCTTCAAGAATGGTTATATTTCTTCACTAACAGAGTCCAGGGGCCATGTCTTCCAGGGACCCTTCAGTCTGTCAGACCAGCAAATCTGTTTTTCTTTTTCTTTTTTTTTTGAGAGGTTGAATTCTTTTCCCCACTTTTCTTCTGCTTTATCAGTAATACTTTGTTGTGTTTCCTGACAGGGCAGTCATTAGTGGTGGCCATGCGCCATCTGGATCTTCTAGTGTCATGCTGATGTAGTCTCTGTATTATGTGGCACCTTCTGTCTGTTGGGCTCATATTTTCCATATGTTTTTGATGTCTTTCATTCTCTGCTCCAGGTGGATTGGATGAATTGATGCTTCTTAAGATGGCTGCTTTAGTTT
Organism: Heterohyrax brucei; assembly: GCA_028571685.1. Classification (NCBI taxonomy): domain Eukaryota; kingdom Metazoa; phylum Chordata; class Mammalia; order Hyracoidea; family Procaviidae; genus Heterohyrax; species Heterohyrax brucei. The sequence continues at coordinate 131,955,633 of CM053150.1, read as the reverse complement.
TTAAGACCTAGATGCGACAAACCACAGTGGGACACAGAACATTTTCTTAATAAATTGTGTCATGTCATTTGACCTAAATGTCTTCAGAAAACATGGTCCTCAGCCCCCTGTTCCTGCTATACTGCCCTTCAAAATGTTTGGTTATAGGTAGGAAACTTGTTGACTTTTTGTTTAATCCAGTTGTGCTGAGACTTCTTCTTTACTTTGTATTGTCCCTCCCTGCACCTAATACACTTCTTATGTACTATCTGATTAACGAGTACCACTCTCCCTCCCTGCCCTTTCAAGCATCAAAGACTGCTTGCTTCACTATTGTAACCATTTCTTGAGTCCTTATAATAGTGGTGTCATACAATATTTGTCCTTTTGCAACTGGCTGATTTGCAACTGATTTCATTTAACACAGTGCTTTTCAGATTCCTCCATATTATGAGATGTTTCCCAAATTCATCAGTTTCTTCTTTATCATTGTACCCTATTGTGTTAATGTACCGTAGTTTGTTTATCCATTCATCCATGGTGAGCACCTGGGTTGATTCCTTTTTTTCCTATTGTGGATAGTGATGCAACATTAGTGTATATGTATCTCTTCATGGAACCGCTCTTATTTCTCTAGAATATATTCCAAGAAGTAGGGTTTTGGAATCTTATGGAATTTCTATTATTAACTTTTTAAGAAAGTGCCAGGTTGATTTCCAAAGTAATTACACCATTTTACATTCCCACCAACAGTAGTGTAAATGTTCCAGTCTCCACAGCCTCTACAACATTTACTATTTTGTGTTTTTTGGATTAACATCAGCCTTGTTGGGATAAGATTGTATCTTCTGTGGTTTTGACTTGGATTTCTCTAATGGCTAATGACCATGAGCATTTTCTCATGTATCTGTTAGCCATCTGGATGTCTTTGGTGAAGTGCCTGTTCATATCCTTTACCCATTTTTAAATCAGGTTATTTGTCCATTTGTTGTTGAGGTTTTCCAGTATTGTATCGACTTTGGAGATTAGACACTCATCAGATTTGTCATATCTAAATTTTTTTTCCCAGTATGTAGGTTGTCTTTTTCCTATTTTAGTCAAACCTTTGGATGAGCAAATGAGGTCTGACAATTAAGTTCATGAGCTTATCCTAGAAAAAGTGCTACATATCTCGTTCCTGAATATCACTATGGTCAACTTCAGAGTACTCTCCCTTTGGGAAACTATGCACTGACGCCAGCACCTAATCCACCCTTAAAAGCAATTTTAGAACTCTTTCTGGAATGGGCATCAGAGCTGTTGTCGTATTATCCTTGATGTCCTGAATGTCATCAAAATGTCTTAATTTCAATATTTCCTTTATTTGGGGTTAAAGAAAAAAGTCACTGGGGACCAGATCAAGAGTAGGTAGGGTGTTCCAATCCAGTTATTTGTTTACTGCCTAAAAACTCCATCACAGATAGCTATACTTTGTGAACTTGCTAGTGTGCCACTGTGCACAATGGCTGTTTCAGAAAGAGTTCCAAAATTGCTTTGAAGGGTGGACTAGGTGCTGGCGTCGGTGCATAGTTTGCATTGGGGAGTATTCCAGAGGTGGCCATAGTGATATTCACCAGTTGTGTATGTATCACTTAGAACAATTAAGTTCACAGACTTAATTGTTGGACCTCATATGTGTTTGATTTTCAGAAATTCCTAGTTATCTGTTTTCTGTTTTGATGTTTGTGTATTGTTAGTAATGTTTTGTATTCCATTTATGTCATGTATTAGGGCCCCCAGTGTGAACCTTATTTTTTTCCTCCATGATTTTTATTGTTTTCAATTTTATATTTAGGTGTTTAATCCATTTTGAGTTAGTTTTTGTTCATGGTATGAGATAAGGATCTTGTTTCATTTTTTTGCAGATGACTGTACAGCTATACTAGCATCATTTGTTAAAGAGTCTGTCTTTGCCCCAATTTATGGACTTTGGGCTTTTGTCAAGTATGATTTTATGTCTGGATTCTCAATTTTGTTCCATATGTATCTGTTTTTGTATTAGTACCAGATTGGCAGTGAAATATGTTCTAAAGGTAGTGTGAGGCTTCCTACATTGGTTCTTCTTCAGTAATGCTTTTCTTATCTGAGGCTTCTTCACTTTCCAGATCAAGTTGATGATTTGTTTCTCCATCCAATTAAAAAATGCCACTAGAATTTAGATCAGAATGGCCTTGTATCTATAGGTCATTTTGAGTCAATAGACATTTTCATGTGTTAAGTCTTTCTCTCCATGAGCAAGGTTGATTTCTTCATTTATGTAGGTCCGTTTTAGTTTCTTGCAGTAGTGTCTTACAGTTTCTTATATAGATCTTTTACATCTCTGGTAGATTTATTTGTAAGTATTTTATCTTCTTCAGGGCTATTGTAAATGGTATTGACTCAGTGATTTCCTCTTTGATGTCACCTTTGTTGGTGTAAAGGAATCCAATTGATTTTTGTATGTTTGTCTTGTCTCCTGATCCTTTGCAGAACTCTTTTATTAGTTCCAGTCATTTGTGTGTGTGTGGACTCATTAGAGTTTTCTGTGTATAAGATCATATCATCTGTAAATAGAGATACTTTTGCTTCTTGCTTACCAGTATGGATGCTCTTTGTTTCTTTATCTTTTGTAATTGCTATGGCTAGAATCTCTAGTACAGTGTTGAATAAAAGTAGGGACAAAGGGCATCCTTGTCTGGTTACTGTTCTTAAATGGAATGTTTTCAGATTCTCTCCAGTCAGGAGGATGTTGGCTGTTGGCTATTGGCTGTTGGCTTTGTATAAATGCCATTTACTATGTGAGGAATTTCCCGTCTATTTCTGTTTTACAGAGTTTTTAATATGAATGGATATTGGACTTTGTCAAATGCCTTTTCTATATCAATTGATATGATCAAATGGCTCTTTTGTTGTATATATGTGGTTGATTACACTGACTATTTTTCTAATGTTGAACTATCACTGCATCCTACTTGGTTGAATCCTACTTGGTCTTGATCAATTATCTTTTTGATATGTTGCTGTATTATATTGACTAGAATTTTGTTGAGGACATTTACATCTAAGTTCATAAGGGATGTTAGTCTGTAATTTTCCTTTTCTTGTGGTGTTTTTATCTGGTTTGGGATCAAGATTATGCTGGCTTCATAGAGTAAGTTTGGGAGTATCCTACCCTTTTCTGTGCTCTGAAATATCTTTAATAATAATAGTATTTATTCTTCTATAAATGTGGTAGAATTATCCAGTGAAAGTGTCAGGGCCAGCAATTTTGTTATTATTTTTGTTGGGAGTTTTTAATTACTCTTTCAATCTCTTTTTTTGTTATGGGTATATTTAGTTGTTCTGCCTCTGTTTGGGTTGCTTTAAGTGGGTCGTGTGTTACTAGAAATTTTTCCATTTCCTCTGGGTTTTGAAGTTTGTTACAGTATGATTTTCACAGTATTCTATTATTTTTTAAATTTCAGTTGGGTCTGTTGTAGTATTTCTTATTTGGGTTATTTGCTTTCCTCTCTTGTGTTTTGGTTGTTGGTTTGACTAACAGTTTATTGATTTTGTTGGTCTTTTCAAAGAACCAGCCTCTGGTTTTGTTAGTTCTTTCAGTCATTTTTCTCTTCTCTAATTAACTTTGCTCTATGTTTTATTATTTGCTTTCTCTTAGTGTCTGAGGGCTTCATTTGCTGCTCTCTTTCTACTTATTCAAGTTACAAGGTTGCTACTTGGATTTTGGTCCTTTCTTCTTTTTGGATGTATGCATTTAACTGAGATAAATTGACTTCTGGACTTATCTGACTCACTTTTGCTGTGTCCGTAAGGTTCTGCTAGGATGTGGTCTTAGTCATATAGTACTCCTATAACAGAAATACCAAAGTGGATGGTTTTAACTAAGAGAAATTTTTTTTCTCACAGAAAAGAGACTGAAAGCCCAAATTCAGGGTGTCAGCTCCAAGGGAGGGCTTTCTCTGTTGCCTCTGAAGCAAGGACCTTGTGATCAGGCTTCTCTTGAACTAGTCACTTCTGAAATGCAATGACTTGGGGGTCCTTTTCAAAGGAGATACTATGCTTCCAGGACTACTTTCTTTGTGGTATGATGTCTCCCTTTCTCTGCTTGCTTCTCTTCTCTTTCCCAAGAGAGCACTTCAAGGCACAATACAGTCTTACACATTGAGTCCTGACCACCAATGTAACTGGCACTCATCCTCCCTCATTAACATCATAAGGCAGGGTGTACAGCATAAATGAGGAACATCACACAATGCCAGAAATTGTGGCCCAGTCAAACCAATACACACATTCTTTTTGAGTGGGACACAATTCAGTCTATGATAGTATATGTTTTCATTGTCATTTGATTCTGTGAATTTTCTTTATTCCATCCTTGATTTCTTCTATAACCCAGTGGTTTTTGAGCAGGGTGTTAAGTTTCCATGTGTTTGATTTTTTTCCCCCTTTTTGTTATTGGTTTCTACTTTTATGGCTTTATAGTCTGAAACATGCTTTGTGATATTTTGATGCTTTGAATTTTGTTGAGGCTTGTTTTGTGGCTTAGTATGTGGTCTTATTTGGAAACCCTGGTGGTGTAGTGGTTAAGTGCTACATCTGCTAACCAAAAGGTTGACAGTTCACATTTCCCAGGTGCTCCTTGGAAACTCAGTGGGGCAGTTCTCCTCTGACATTTAGGGTCACTATAAGTTGCACCTGACTTGATGGCAGTGGGTTTTTCTTTATTTGGTCCATTCTGGAGAATGTAATGCTTGCTTTGGAAATGAAAGTATACGTCGTTGCTCTTGAGTGGGGTGTTTTGTATATGTCTATGAGGTCAAATTGGTTGATGATGGCATTTGGTTTTTCTCTTTCTTTGTAGAGTGTCTTTCTAGATGTTCTGTCCGTCACTGAAAATAGTTTGTTGAAGTCTCCTACTGTTATTGTGAAGCTGTCTATTTATGTTTCAATCTAGTTAGAGTTGGTTTTATGTATTTTGGATCCTTGTCATTGGATGCGTAAATATTTAACACGGTTATGTCCTCCTGTAGTGTTTACCCTTTAAGTATTTCATAGTATCCTCCCTTATCCAGTGTGGTTGATTTTGAAGTTTCTTTTTTCAGATGTTAGTATTGCCAGCCCATTCTTTTGTGAGTAATATTTGCTTCATGTATTCTTATCATCCTCTGAGTTTTGTTTATGTCTTTAAAGCCTAAGATGTGTCCCTCCTGGAGGCAGCATATAGATGGATCATGTTTTTTTAATTCAGTCTATCACTCTCCTTTTCTTTATTGGTGCATTTATTCCATTTACATTCAGTGTAATTATTGATAAGTATGAGGTTAGTGCTGTCATTTTGATGCCTTTGTATGTTGTTGACAGTTTCTTTGTTCCACTTAATTTTCTGTACTGAGTGGATTTTTCTGGATGTGTTTTCATCGTTTTTATTGTTTTTGTATTTGCTGAGACCTCGTGTTTTTCTTTTGGTTTCTAGAATTTTTGTGGTTACCTTAATGTTTAACCACTGTTTTTCTAAATTTAAAATGATATTTAATTTCTTTCTATTACCTTGACTTCCTCTCCATGTGAAATATCTATGCCTACATTTTTTTAAGTCCCCCTTCTTTGTTATAATGTTGTCATCTTTTATATAAAGACGTCGCTGGTTCCCTATTTTCAGTGTTGTATCTTTGATTTGTTTTTGTGATTTCCTTATCTGGGTTTTTATCTGGTGATTCTGTTCTGTGTTCTACTCTTGGGTGATTATCTGATGTTACTGATTTTTCTAACTGAAGTACTCTCCTCAGTATTTCTTGTAATTTTGGTTTGGTTTTTGCAAATTCCCTAAATTTCTGGTCACCTGAAAATGTCTTGATTTTATCATCATATTTGAGAGACAGTTTTGCTAGAGATGTAATTCTTGGCTAGCAATTTTTTTCCTTTAATGATTTGTATATGTCATCCCTTTACCTTCTTGCCTGCATGGTTTCTGCTGAATCCAAGCTTAGTTTTACTGGCGCTCCATTGTAGATTATTTTTCATTTACCCCAATGTTCTTCTAAAATTGTCTCCTTGTCTTTAGTTTTGGAAAGTTTGTTTACAGTATTGTTATCTTTCTTTTGTACTCCTCCTTGTGTGGATTTTAATGAGCGTTTTGGATAGATACCTTCTCATATTTTTTGATATCAGGGAAGATTTCTGTCAACAAATCTTTTACAATTACATCTGTATTTTCTGTTGTCCCCCTGTTCTTATATTCTAATCACTCACAGATTGTTCCCCTTGATAGAGTCCTACATAATTCTTAGTGTTTCTTGTTTTTTTAATTCTTTTTTCTAATTTTTCCTCAAATATGTTAATGTTACATGCTTTATCTTCAGTCTCGTGAATTCTATCTTCCATTGCCTCTTTTCTTCTCTTTCACTTTTTATTGAATTGTTTAATTCTGTAATTTTATTATTAATATTCTGAATTTCTATGTCCTGTATCTTTGTACTTTCTTTCAGCCTGTTTAATTTGGCATTATATTCTAATGCATTTTGCCTCCTTCATCTCTCTCCTGGTCTCCTGAAGAGTTCTGAGTATCAGTATTTTGTATTCTACCTCTGATAATTCCAGGATGTTCTCTTTATCTGGAAAATTTCTTGCTTCTTTGTTTTGGGAGTTTTATGTGGCCATCTTGCTCTGCCTCTTTAAGTGATTTGATACTGACTGTTGTCTTTGAGCCATCAGTGAGTTGTTGTATGTATTTTATGTTTGCTGACTGTGTTCTAGCTTCTTGTTTTATTTTGTTTTGAATTGTCCAAATAGGCTGGTTGTGTTTGTTTGGTTATTGGTGCCTTTGACAGTCTAGCATCCTGTTCACCAGGTGGTTAGAGCTGTCACTAGACATGCAACACAGGAGTCTGTTTTCTTCCCTCATGTCAGCTCAGGTGTCCCGGTAGTCACTCACCAAATGTGTGGTACAGGTGTCCCCTACAGTCCTAGACGGACAGGGGTGATTGTGGCAGGCATAGGGATCTGGCTGAGAAAGGCAGAGGGTGGACAGTCACCCCTGAGTGTGAGTAAGGCATTTCCCCTTATGTCCAAGCCTAGGCAAAGGAATTGTTTCTGCTCTGAGATCCAGTCTTGGGAGGAGTCTGCAGTTTTTTGTTTTTTGCGTTCTCCTTGTTTGTTAAATTGTTACCTCTCCAAATCTAGGACAGTGCTTCAAGGGCACATAGGAGTCCTGCTTCCCAACCAAGAATGGATCAGTCTGTGGAGCCTGGTGCAGTGCAGAGAAGGGAAGGGGAAGCTCTGGCAAAGGGAGAGAGGTTTATCTCAAAGGAATGTTTTCTGTCCCCTAAGGAAAGTTCTAGATCCACATGCAGTAGGTTAGGTGCAAGCCAGTTAGCTGTAGATAATTGAATGCCATTAGTTCTAGAGGTGTGAGTAGACTCTCCACTGCTAAGGCTCTCTCACAGAGGAGGATGCACTCCAAACAGCACTGCTCTACCCACCCAAGCTGGCTGTAGCTGGTTCCCAGGAGATCAGGCCTGGCCAATCCTGGGTTCTTCTGGACCTATTTTCCCTTCCCGTTCGCTCTATCTGATCTCTCAAGTTTCCCTTTGATGGTCAGGGCTCCTAGAATGTCATATGTACTTGATTCGTGTTTTCTTTTGGGTCTTTGTTGTTAAAGGGATCACAGGAAGTGTCTGACTAGTCTGCTACCTTGGCCCCACCTCTTAGACTGATGTCTTAGTCATGTTGTTCTGCTATAATAGAAATACCACAGTGGAAAGTTTGAACAAAGGTAAATTTATATTCTTACAGTCTAGTACACTAGAAGTCCAAATTTAGGGTGTCAGCTCCAGGGGAAGGTTTTCTTTTTCTATTGGGTCTTGAGGAAGGTCCTTGTTGTCAATCTTTCCATGGACTAGGAGTTTTTCAGCACAGGTACACTGAATCCGAAGGACACATACTGCTCTCGGCAGTGCTTTCTTGGTGGCGTGAGGTCCCCACACTCTGTTCACTTCTGTTTCTTTTTGTCTGTTGTACGATAGAACGTGGTACAGCCCATACCCCTGGGAAACTCCATGCATGTTGGTTCAGGGCTGTGCCCTTGGTGAGGGTGTACAAACCCACCTTAATCTACTTTAGCATAAAATATACAATATAAAAATTGAGAGCAACTACACAGTATTGGGAATCATGGCCTAACCAAGTTGACACATTATTTTGGAGGATACAGTTTAATCCATTACAGCTGGGTGAAGCATATATACATATAAACAGAGAGAAAGAGAAAACCCTGGTAGGACAGTGGTTAAGAGCTACAGCCACTAACCAAAAGGTCACTTGTTCAGCTTCACTGGGCTGTCCTTTGGAACTCTATAAGACAGCTCTACTCTGTCCTATAAGATGTCTGTGAGTTAGAATCAACTCAACAGCAGTTGGTTTGATTTCATTTGTAGAGAAAGAGATTTTATTGAGGGCATTCCTCACACATTTGTAGAGGCTAGAATGTCCCATGCCATTGTGTCGGGCAAACCTAATATCAGGCTGCTGATGCTGACAAATCCCATGCTGCTAGTTCAAGTCCCCCAAAGCAGAAGTTAGATGAGTATGATCCAGAATGAACCAAATCCCATGAACTTTGCCTCAAAGTCCATATACTTTGGATCCAGGGCATACCCCCAGTTAAACTCTTTCAGGTTGCTGACTCCTCATAGCAGATCTCATTATGGAAGTGTTTCTATTTGTCAGAGCTCATTGTGGAAGTGACTGCATCATCATGTAGCTGCCAAACTACATCAGAACTGCCAAACCACCAGGCGTCATGGCCCAGCCAGGTTGATACACGCCTTAGCTATCAGAAGGCAACTCTTACCTAGTCATATTTTGAACCCCTTCCAAAGTGACATTTTCCAGCACTGTCAGGCAGTGTTCTGCTGTCTTCTGTAAGGTTTTCATAGGCCAGTTTTTTTCAGAGGTAGATCCCCAGGTTCTTCCTTCTAGTCTGTCTCAGTCTGGAAGCTCTGCTGAATCTGTCCAGCGTTAATGACCCTGTTGATATTTGAAATACTGGTGGCAGAGCTTCCAGCATTACAGCAGCACACAAGCCACTGCAACACAACAATTTGGCAAACTGCCCCAACTAGACTATAATTTCCAGAAGGAGAGACCTTGTCTGATCTGCTTATCACGGTACCTCAGTGGAACAGCATCTGGAATGTAGCTGAAAAGAGTGAGAGGGAATTGTTCTGAGTCAGTCTCTGTGATGTCCAAGCATGCTAATTCCATTGGCTTACTTTGTTTGATTTAAGTCCCCTTTGGAACGAGTTTGTCTACTTCTTAGCTTGCTATTTACTATTTACTTCAATATGTGTGTATTCTGACAGCAAGATCCGTTGTACGACCAGTCTTGTTAAATGAATGATGATCTTATCTTGTTTCTCCTGTGTCTTACATTCAGCTTGGCCAGTTAAAATTAATGCTTCTACATTCTTAGACCATGAGTCTCAACTTACTGTTTTATAAGATTCTGTTTCTGTTCTTGTCCATCAGGCTTAAGCCTTTGATCCTTAATTCTAATGTCTTCATCGTATTGTGGTTCATATTGTAATCTTAAATTCCTAGATACTGACATAGGAGAGAGACTTAGAAAGGCTTAGAAATAACGTTAGCTCTAGTCAATAAGTAAAACTCATATCTCAAAATCTCAAAAGTTGCACATGAAATGGTGAACTTTCGTTGAATGAGCTTGTTTCTCTCTATTTTATATTGAAATTTTTGTCACAATAACTGCACTGGCTGTGTACAACATATTCTCAAAAATACTTTACATTCTTCTCTAATTCTTACAAACAATTATGTGAAATTGGACCAAAAGATTCCTAGAGTGTTGATTAAAAAAAAAAAAAAAAACAAAACCCGCTGTCATCAAGCTGATTCTGGCTGATAGTGACCCTATATGACAGAGTAGAACTGCCCCGCAGAGTTTCCAAGGAGTGCCTAGTAGACTAGAACTGGTGACCATTTCGTTAACCACTACACCACCAGGGTTTTCATGAGTGTTGACAGAACTACTAAAGGAATGAATAACCAAAGTTTGAAAAATTAGAGTAACCTGCCTAAGGGCCAAGACTGGTATTTGTATCTTTTGAGATGCAAAACTGACACTAAAAAAAAAAGCAGTCACCATAGTTTTGTACTTGCCTTCTAGAATTTATTTTAGCAATACAAAGATGAAAGGTGATTGTGCAATGAAAGTTACAGTGCATGGCTGTGGAAGGACCTCGGCCTGGTAGGTGCTAGTAGCTTTATGTTAAGTTGATCTGAATAAAGGAATGAACTGAACAGATCAGGGCAAAAGCAGTAGATGTTGATGTCATCAATGGAACAAAAGTGTTTTTAAACTTATGTCTTAGGTTTACATTTATAAGGGCATAGTCAAGGATAATCAGCCTGTATTTTAAGCAAACTTCACTGGTTTCCATGAAATCTCATGATCTTAACCAGTGAGAATAATGAGACTAGATTTTAAAATAATGTTTTGTTAATATTAAAAAAATTAGTTTGATTTACAGAAACATATATACCCTCCTCCCAACTCCCCTTTATGTTAACAGTTTACCTAACTGTAGTACAATGACCAAAACTTGGAAATTAACTTTATAATAGCATTAATTTCACATCTGGGATTAATAGACGGAACTAAAGCTAAGCCAGTATCTCTGTGTATTTTTATCAGTAATTATAGCATAAGATCTTGAAAATTAAGTAATTGTTTTAACAGTAGAATGATAAATAGAACATAATTCATAAATTCTATTTGTTATTTTCCTGCCATTGTCTTCTTAGACTGTATCATACATATATAATTTTTAGGGATTTGTGAAGTTATTAATTTATGAATTATTAATTCACCTTATGTCTTGTTCTGGATTCTTCTTGTCTATCTTAGCAGTGCATAACATCTTACTCTCATGAGAAAAACTTTGTAGTTTGGTGACTTATTTCTAAAGGTAGGAAACCAAATTTTTTTTATCTTCATGAAAACATCTTATAGGTATAGTTTTGGTTGCTTGTATCTAGATTAGTGAATCTGGCTGTCATAATGATGCTGAATATAGTGTGAGAGTCTCTCTTATTCATGACAAATCCTACAACAAGTATATGAATACATTTCACAAATTACAGAAGAATTTTGAATTACTTGATATTTTGTGGTTTAAGAACAATACTGGAATACGATCTTATGCATGAAAATGCATAGGGCGATATTTCTCCTGTTTTAATGTAATTATTTTCAAAATGAAGATGTTCCAGAGTTGAATCACTGTCTTCTTCAGCTTTGCAAATTTGTTCTGGAAGAATATTCCTAAGGAAAAATATATATACAAATCACCAGTAATCCAAATAGCCTGCCTTTATAATTTAGGAGCTAATGTTTACAGTTGTTAAATAAGAGTCTTTTGTTCTTAAAGCAAAGTTAGATCAGTCTCTCATATAACTCATCAGCTAAATTCTGAATATATAATGATTGAAATGTGAAAAATTAAACCATACAATTACTACAGTAAAGCATGGTTATACCCTGGAAGTGTGAGAAATCTTCCTATTTCTCATTTAAAACCCAGAGTCATCAAAGATGAGATTGGCTTTAGGTCTAAAAAATGTATAAATATGGAAACTGTGTGAAGCTGTAAGACAGGTGACTTTCTGGGAGAAAGTATTTGTAGCTTATATCATAGGTAAAAGGCTAGCATACAAAGACTTCCTAAAAATCTGGCAGGGAAAGGGAAAAGAGCAAAAATGTGGGTTACCAGGCTCACAGAAAAAGAAAAAAAGCCCATGAAAACAAAAATATGCTCAATTTTATTCCTAAGAAGTGAAATGCAAATTGTAACTATTCTCCCCTCCCTCCCCCACCAAAATCGTGAAGTTCATTAATGTATCCTGATGGGGAGGCTATAGGAAAACAAATATTGAAGGAAATACAAAATGACATGATCCTATGGAGAAGAATGTGGCAATGTATAACAAAATTTTACATGCATTTTTACCCTTTTCACTCAATTCCACATCTGTGAACCTGTCCCAAAGTCAAAATGGAAATACAAAGTGAAAGTTACACAGTTATTTATTGTGCCACCTAGTAGGAATAAAAGCAAAGAGACAAATGTCTATCAGTAAGGAAATGGTTAAATAAAATATGGTTCGTTCATATAAAGAAATACTATACCACTGTAAAAAGGAATGAGGAATGTCTCTGTATTACGTATTTTGAGTTACAGAAACATATATGTCCTTCTCTCAACTTCCCCGATGTTAACAACTTACATAACCATAGTACAATGATCAAAACCCCAAAATGAACTTTACAGCAATATTAATTTCACATTTGAAATTAATGGAAGGAACTATAGCTAAGCCAATACTTACATATATTCATATCAGTAAGTACAATGTAAGATCTCAAAGAAAATTAAGTTAATGCATATCCTTATATAAAGTGATATCCAGAACATACTGATAATTTAAAAGAGCAAAGAGATATAAATTAGATATAAATTAGAAATAGATATAAATTAGATATAAATACAAATATATACAAATAGATATAAATTAGAAATTAATTACAATTTTAACCTGTTGGGAGAGGTAGAGTAGTATATAAGGGACAGGAGTTCTCTCAATAGTGTTACACGGTTTTAACTTAAGAATGATAAATACTTCATATAAAAAGAAATGTTAAATAAAAAAAGGTAAACGTACACATTAGAAACAAGAACAACATTAAGTGGACTTCAGCATAACTTGAGTACTCCTTCCATCTTAACCCAATATTGCAAGGATAGAGTAGCTGGGGCAGGGGGCAGAGGACCATGCTCTTAGGCGAATTCCAGGCCAATTGGCACAACTAGTGTTTTGCTAAGAGAGCTCTCTGCACCCCACATTGGTGAGTGGCATCTGGGGTCTTAAAAGCTGCCAAGCTGCCATCCAAGGACACAGCAAATGGTCCCAACTCAGCAGGAACGGATGCTCACCGAGGACCAAAATGACATGTGGTAAAGACAACCCAGAAGACAGAGAGATCCACAAGAGTGGGTGCCTACATCGACTTGGGACCGGAAGAACCGGATGGTGCCTGGCCACCACCAGTGATAGCCACGATGGAGCTCACAGAGAGGAGTCTCACTGGCAACACAAGAATAAAAAGGGGTGCATCCTGAGATCTCCACTAAAAGACCCCAATTGATGGTCCAACGGTTTCTGGGTTCCCCTGAGAGCATGGCCCCCGGCCCTGGTACTGCCCTCACCCACAAATGATAATGAAGGTCCACTCTTTGGACAGGAATGGATTGGACTTGGCAATGCAGAGTGACCATATATTGGTTGCATTTTATGGTTCTGTGCATCTATAGGATATCATCCTGCTGACCTCTGTCTGGAGGAAGGGGAGTGGGTGGAGAGGAGGGGAAAGGAGACTGTTGGGAGGATGAGACATGTATGGAGCAGAGAGGAAGAGTGTGCTGTCACCGGACAGGGAGAGCAGTGGAAGCTGCATATAGGTGGGCATGTAAATTTATACAGGAATGTACATTTTCACTCAGTCATGTTAAATAAAAAAAAAAAAAAGAACTTGCTGCTCGACGGCAGTCCACACAGCCCAGCTCAGATCTCACAGAAGGAATGAAACCCTTTATTTTATTTAAAAAAAAAAAGGTAAAAGTAATTCTTAAGAACTAAAAACAAATAAAAGCAAATAATCTTACTTGAATATTAAATTGTTGATGTAATGTTGTACTGTAAATAATTATTTCGAGAACTGCTATATTTTGCCTGTATGTCTTTAGTTTTGAAACATAAAGATAAATAGTATGACCAAAAAAATCTGAAACTTAATCCAGTACTTTTATTGTTAGTAGTAACAATGGTATCATTTTGAAATAATCTTTTATACACTGTAAGGAAAAAGGTAAGTCAAAATTTTTTGGAAACTAAACATCCCCAATGTGAGAAACAAGTTTCAAACAAAAAGTATTAAGTAATACTCTGTGATGTTAAATTTAAATTGGAAATGTCAGTATGAACTCATATTTTTTTTTCCATTCAATAATACGTATTTCATCACAGTCCAGTGAAAAAAGGCCTGCAAACAATGACAACATAATTGAAAGGAGCACACCTGGCACCAAATTTTGAGCTCTAACTAGTGTTCCACAGTCAAAAGAACTAGGCTTCTTGGAGGACGACTGGTTACAGATCTGCAGTAACAAACATACAAATGAGTCAGACATGTTTTTGTGCCAGAAACAAATAAGCTATCTAAGATCAGTGGAGACATGTGAAAGAATGTGAGAGCCAGCTTGAACCACTGTTGGCCAAAGGTGGGCAGTTTAAGTATCAATGAGGGAAATGACTGCAGCTGACTGAAACATACAACAGTAATGAACGCCACTCAGCGAGACACCACCACACATAGAAGTGAACACAGCCGTCAGACACTGATATACCAAGGTTATGAAACCTTTCCAAGTTATTTGTGGTGCTGCCAACATAAGCACACAGTGGCAAGTTTTCAAACTTAATTTTCAGATCTCATGCATGAGGCTAACTGGGCAACTTTTGTCCAGTGTCAAAATGACAGGGAAGAGGGAGTCAGGAACTAGTTGAATGGATCTGGAAAATACGGGTTAGAAAGGAGGAGTGTCTGTCACAGGGTGGGAAGAGCAGCTAGAGTTACATAGTAATGAGAATGAAAGTTTTTGTTATGACAAATTTGGAATTGTAAACTTTCACCTAAAGCACAAAAAAATATTTAAAAGCAAAAATAAATAAATCATTTTAAGATAGCAAAGAAAAAAAACCAAAAGAGATGTCAGAAGAGATTCTGAAACTTGCTATTGAATATGATGAGTAGTTAAAGCAACAGAAAGAAATGACAAAGTAAAAGAGCTGAATGTTTCAGTGAAAGAACATTTCATATGGGGGTTCAAGAAGACAAAATGTTATAATGACACGCATGAAGAGCTGGAGATAAAAAAACAGTCTACAGTTCTCAAGCTGAAAGAACTGAAGAAAAAAAGTGAAGCCTCAAATTGGCAATACAATAGTGAAGGATTCTATGGAGAAAATATTATACAACACAGGAAGCTTCAAAAGAATATGGAAGGAATACACAGAATCACTCTACTAAAAAGAACTTGGCTGACATTCAACCATTTCAGGAGATAGCATATGACCCAGAACTGATGGTACTGAAGGAAGAATTTGAAGCTGTGTTGAAGGAGTTGGTTAAAAGCAAGGATTCAGAAATTAATAGAATATCAGTTGAGAAGTTTCAACACAGAGATACAGTAGTGGAAATCCTCACATATCTTTGCCAAGAATTTGAAAGACAGCTACCTCACCAACCGATTGGAAGAGATCTGTATTAATGCCTGTTCCTGAGAAAGGTGATCCAAGCAACTATGGAAATTATTGAACATCATCACTAATATCACACTTAAGTAAAATTTTGCTGATGACAATTCAGATGTGGCTGCATCAATATATTGAGAGGGAGCTGCCAGAAATTCAAGCCAGGTTGAGAAGAGGTTATGGAACCAGTGACATCATTGCTGATGTCAGATGGATCTTGACTGAAAGCAAAGAATGCTACAAAGATGTTTACTTATGTTTTATTGACCATGGAAAGGCGTTTGACTATATGGATCATAACAAGTTATGGGTAACATTGCAGAGAATGCAAATTCCCAAACATGTATTTGTGCTCATGAGAACTCTGTACATGGATCAGAAGACAGTTATTTGAACAGAACAAAGGTACAGTGCATGATTTAAAATCAGGAAAGGTGTGTGCCAGGATTTTATCCTTTCAGAATACCTAGTCACTCTGTGTACTGAACAATAATCCAAGAAGCGGACTATATAAAGATGAATGGGATATTATGACTGAAGGTTATAGGACTTGTTTCAGTACTGAGGAGCAAAGATGTCACCTTGGGGAGTAAGGTGTGCCTCACTGCAATCATGGCATTTTCAGTTGCATCATGTGTATATGAAACCTGGACAATGAATAAGGAAGACGGAAGAAGAATTCATGCCTTTAAGCTTTGGTTTTGGAGAAGAATACTGCTTGTACCTTAGACTGCCAAAAGAACAAACAGATCTGCTTTTGTAGAAGTACAACCTGAGTACTCCTTAAAAGCAAGGATGGCGAGGCTCCATCTCATGTACGATGGACATGTTGTCAGGAGGGATCAATCCGTGGAAAATGATATCATACCTGGCAAAGTATAGAGTCCACAGAAAAAAAGAAGACCCTTACAAAATGGACCGACACAATGACTGCAGCAGTGAGCTAAAGCAAAGCAGTGATTGTGGGCATGGCACTTGACCCGGCAGTGTTTCATAGGATTACTATGAGTTGGAAGCTATGCTGTGGAACCTAACAACAACAACCAGCAGCAGACAAGAATTCCGATTTCCCTACAACCTCACTAACATTGGTATTTTTTTGTTTTTTGATTATCCTAGTGAGAGTTAGGCTATGTGATTGTTAATACTGTGTGTGTCAACTTGCCTAGGCAGTGATTCTCTGTCGTCTGGCAGTCGTGTAATGAGTTAGTCACCTTCATGATGAGAGTTAATGCAATGTGATCACCTCCATGACGGAATCTGCTCTGAGGAGCCAATCAGTTGAAAGGGAGTTTTCTTTGGGTTATGGTCTGTATCCAGGTATAGGTGGATTTACTGGCAAAGCTCCATGGTCCTTGCTCTGTTCTTGATCTTGCATTGGGTGTGTTAGCATCTGACCTCTAATTCTTGGGACTTTGGCACACAGTCTGCTATCTTACCTGCGGATCTTGGCTTCATCAGCCTTCACAGTTACGAGCCAGCAGCCTACTGTTTGACCTGTGGTTCATGGGTTTGTCAGCCCCTCCAGCTAGCTACCTGAGTCAGTAGACGCCTCCAACTTGATGCCTGACCCACCTCACAGATTTGGGACTTAACACCCTCTGAATCACATGAGATATTTCCTTGAGTAAAATCTCTGGTTTCACTTTTTTAGAGAACCCCTATTAAGACAGATAGCCTCTTAGGCTGGATTCTCTAGAGAAACAAAACCAGCAAAGCATATAAATACATAAGTCAGTAAACCAAAACCACTGCTATCGAATCTATTCTGACTCATAGTGACCCCACAGACAGAGCTGAACAGCCCCATAGGATTTCCAAGGAACATCTGGTGGATTTGAACTGCCAACCTTCTGGTTAGCTGCTGTCACACTTAACCACTACACCACCAAGGTTTCCTGTAAATGCACAGGAGATTTATATCAAGGAAATGGCTCATGTGGTTATAGAGGCGAAATGTCCCATGTCCATAGACGAAGATCGAGGCTTCTGATTCATGTAGCTACAGGCACTATCATTCCCAAGATTGCCGGATCAGAACAGGGTGCTTGCTCACAGGCTGTAAAAATTGGTGAGATCCCAAGATCAGCAGGTAAGATCATAGGTAGCTCAAGTCCCAAGAACCAGAAATCAGAGAAACAGGAGATAGCTACAGTATTCACAGCAAGCAAGAGCCTGTGAGACTTATCAGAAATTCCGCTTATATCCAATGCAGCCCTTGCCCCCAAGGAAACCCCTTTCAGCTGATTGGCTACTGTCAGCCAGTCCCGTCATGGAGGTGACCACATCATGTTAAGTCTTGTCATGAAAGTGACCACATCATCGTCCAACTGCCAGACTACATTGTAAGTGCCAAACCACTGAGAATCATGGCGGTGTCTCACAGGTGTCATCTCCTTGCAGTTTTGATTCACATCTCTCTGGCTAACGAGAATGAACATTTTTTCATGTGGTTTTTGACTGCTTGAATATCCTCTTTGGTGAACTGTCTGTTCATGTCCTTTGTCTATCTTTTGATGGGGTTATTTGTCTTTGTTGTAAAAGTTTAATGTATTTTTTAGATATGAGACACTTATTGGACATATCATTTCTGAATATTTTTTCTCAGCCTGTGTTACTTTTACAACAAGGCCCAGCCTTGTTGCTCTTTAAATAAAGAGAAGTTTTTAATTTTTCTGAGATCCTGATTATCTATTTTGTCTTAGCTACTCATGCGTTCATTCTCGTGTTTGGTAATCTACCATTTAAAAAATTAGGTCCTATGACTTGGCCTGTATATTTTCTTTCAAGCACATTAGGGTTTTAGATTTAATATTTAGGTCTTTCATCCATTTGGGGCAAGTTTTTGTACTTAGTTTGAGGTATAGATCTTGCTTTTTCTTTTTGCACGTGGAAATCCAGTTTTTTCAGCACTGTGTGAAGAGACTGTTCTTTCCCCTGGTGAATGGACTTAGCACCCTTGTTGAAAATCAGTTTACTAGAGATGTATGTCTGGATTTAATTCTGGGTTCTCAGTTCTATTCTATTAGTATATATTTCTATCATTAAACCAATGCCAGTCAGTTTTGATGACTGTAGCTGTGTGATGTTTTGAAGTTGAGAAGTGTGAGGCCTCTAACTTTTTCTTCTTCAAAATTGCTTTGACTTTCCACGTTCTCTTGTCTTTCCATATAAAACTGAAGGTTAGTGTCTCCATTCTGTAAAGAATGCTGTTGGAATTTTATTGGGAATGGTACTGTCTCTGTAAATTAGTGTGGGTTGTACTGACATCTGGAGTATGTGATGTCTTCAAAGCCATGACTATGGAATGTCTGTCTGTTGTTGTGTTGTTGTTAGTTGCCAGCTAGTCAGTTCTGACTCATAGTTACCCTGTGTTCCACAGAACAAACTATTGCCTGATTGTGTCTGGGCTCACAATCATTGTTATCCTTCAGCCTACTGTTGCAGCCACTGTGTCTGTTCATCTCATGGAGGGTCTTCCTCATTTCTGCCGACCCTTTACCAATAGTAACTCCCTTCTCCAGAGCTTGAGCCCTCCTGAAACCATGTCCAAAGTATGGAAGAATGTAAGACCTAGTCTCACCATCCTTGCTTATAAGAAGTGTTCTGGTTGTACTTCTTGCAAGAATGATTTGTTCACTCTTTTGATAGTCCATGGTACATTCAGTATTCTTCTCTAGTATTTTCGGGCCTCAATTCAAAGGTGTCAGTTCTTTGTTATTCCTTATTCACTGTCTAGCTTTCTCATGCACATGATGCTATTGAAAATACCATGGCTTGGGTCAGGCACAACTCAGTCTTCACAGTGACATCTTTGCTTTTCACCACTTTGAAGAGGTCTTTTGCAGCAGATTCGTTCAATTTCAGTGCATCTTTTTTGTTGTTATTGCTGACTGCCGTTTCCAAGGGTGGTGTTTGTTGATCCAAGTAAAATGAAATCTTTGGCAACTTTAAGCTTTTCCCTGTTTACCATAATATTGCTTATTCATCCAGTTGTAAGAATTTTTGTTTTCTTAATGTTGAGGTGTACTCTGTACTGAAGGCTGTGATCTTTGATCTTCATCATTAAGTGCCTCAGGTCCTCTTCACTTGCAGCAAGCAAGGTTGTGTCATCTGCATAATACAGGTTCTTAATGAGTCTTCCTCCAGTTCTGATGTCCTGTTCTTCTTCATCTAGACCAGCGTCTCAGATGTTTGCTCAGCATGCAGATTGAATAGGTGTGGTGAATGGATACAACCCTGACACACAACTTTCCTGATTTTAAACCACTGAGCATCCCTTTGTTCTATAGTACAGGTTCCTCACGAACACAAAGACATGTTCTGGAATTCCCATTCTTTGCAGTGTTATCTCTTATTTGTTATGATCCACACATTGTTAAATATCTTTCCATAGTCACTAATTTGGTTTTCTATGTTTTCAACCAGGATCCATGTAATATAACCTATGATACTTCTGGTTCCACATCCTCTTCTGAATCTAGCCTGCATTTCTGGTGGTTCCCTGTTGATATGTTGCTGCAGCCCCTTGTGAATTATCTTCAGCAAAATTTTTCTTGTGTGTGATATTAATGATATTGTTCAATAACTTTCCACATTCAGTTGGATCATCTTGCTTTGGAATAGGCATAAATAGGAGCTCTTCCAGTCAATTGATCAGATAACTGTTTTGCAAATTCTTGGCATCAATGAGTAAGCAGTTTCTGCATTGCATCCTTTTGTTGAAACACCTCAGTGGATATTCCTAGAGCTTTGTTTTCACCAGTGCCTTTGGTGTATCTTGGACTTCTCTCAGTACCATCAGTTCTTGATCGTGTCCTACCTCTTGAAATGTTTGGCATAGTAACTCTGTGTGTTCCTTCCATCTTCTTTTGATATTTCATCATCATTTAATATTTTCCCCGTAGAATCATTCACTATTGTGACTCAAGGCTTGAATTTTTTCTTTAGTTGAGAAATGGAGAACTTATTATTCCCTTTCATTTTCTATCTGCAGCTCATTGTATATGTCATTATAATACTTTGTCTCCTGGAACTCTTGGAAATCTTTTGTTCAGTTTTTTTACTCCATCAATTCTTCATTTTGCTTTAGCTGCTCAGTGTTTAAGAGCAAGTTTAAGAGTCTCTTCTGATGTCCATTTTGATCTTTTCTTTCTTTCCTGTCTTTTCAATGACTACTTCCTTTCTTAATTTGTGATATCTTTAATGTTAGTCCACAACTATTCTATGCATTAGTGTTCAGGCATCAAATCTATTATTGAGATGGTCTCTGAACTTGGGCAGGTATGCTCAAGCCAGGTTATCTGGCTTAGTGGGCCATATTATTGTCTGATTCAGAATGCCCAATACCAGTTCTGTTTTATCTCACTGATGCTTTGGATACCACTATTTATGTTTTCTATTTGGTTTTTGACAGTTTCCAGTTTTTGTAGATTCATACTTTGCACATTCCATGTTCTCATTATTAATGGATGTTTGCAGCTGTTTCTCCTCATTTTGAGTTGTTGCATGTCAGCAAATGGAGGTTCAGAAAGTTTGACTGCATCCGTATCATTAAGGTCAGTTCCACTTTGGTTAGGCAGTTCTTCTCCAGTTATGTTTTGAGTACCTTTCAGGCTGAGGGGCTTGTCTTCTGGCACTGTAGCAGACTGCATTGCATTGCTATTCATTGGGTAATTCTTGTCACAAGTAAACTGCCTGATACTTCTTGCTAGTCTTTCTTAGTTTGGAAGCTCAAGTGACCCTGCTGGTATCTGAATGCCTGTGGCATAGCTTTCAGCATTACAGCAGCACACAAGCCCCCAAGTATGACAAAGTGAGAGACATGTGAGGGATGAATCCATTTAGGGCTTCTTTCATTTCTTTTAGCAATGTTTTATAATTTTTATTATGTAAGTCTTTAAATCCATGGTCAAGTTCATTTCTAGGTATTTTATTGTCTTGGATACTATTGTAAATGGAACTGTTCTCCTTATTTCCTTTTCAGATTTCTCATTACTGTTTTGTAGAAACCCAGCTGATTTCTGTGTGTGGGAGCTTGTATCCTGCAATTTTACCATATTCTCCTATTAGCTCTAGAAGCTTTTAATTAATTGTTTTTGATTTTTTTAATATGTAAAGCCATATAATCTGTGAATAGAGATAGTTTTACCTCTTCCTTTCTAGTCTGGATGCCTTTTATTTCTTTTTCTTGACTTGTACCTCTAGCTAGGACTTCCAATATAATACGAGGTCTGACAATTAAGTTCACAAACTTATCCTAGAAAAAGCACTACATACCTCATTTCTGAATATCAGTATGGTCACCTTTGAAGTACTCCCCTTGGAAAGGTATGCACCAGTGCCAGAACCTAGTCCGTCCTTCAGGGTACTTTTGGAGCTCTTTTTCTGGAATGGCCATCAGAGCTGTCAATGTATTACTCATGATATCTTGAATGTCATCCAGATGTACTCCTTTCTATATTTCCTTTATCTTCAAGTAAAGAAAAAAGTCACTGAGGGGCAGATCAGATAAGTAGGTAGGATGTTTCAATACAGTTATTTGTTTTCTGGCTAAAAACTCCCTCCCAGACAACTGTACAGTTAATTTCACAAACTTGCCACCATGTACAATGGCCATTCCAGAAAGAGTTCTAGAATTGCTTTGAAAGGTAGACTAGGTGCTGGCATTGATCCATAGCTTCTCAAGGGTAATACTTTGAAGGTGAGTGTAGTAATATTCAGAAATGAGCTATTTAGCACATAGAACAATTAAGTCCATGGATTCCATAATTGGACCTCTATTGAATAGTTGGGGTGACAGCAAGCATTTTTGCCCCATTTCTGTTTTTCAGGAGGAAAGTTTCCAATCTCCCTCCTTGGGGTAGTATATTGACTCTTTTTGTTTTTCATAAATGCCCTGAATGATAAAGAGAAACTTCTGTTTTAGTCCTAGTTTATTTAGTGTTTTTATCAATAAAGGGTATTGGGTTGTATCAAAAGTTTTTCTGTTGACGTAGTGTATGACATTGATTGATTTTCTAATGTTGAACCACCCTTGCCTTCTTGGAATAAATTCCAGTTGATCATGGTATATAAGGATCATGTGGATCTTACAATAAGAGGAAAGACAGCTAAAAAGAATATTCTAAGATATCATGACAGAAAATTTTGCAGATCTGAATAAGTAGATGGACTTCAAAATCCAGAATCCTAAGTGAATTTGAAGAAGAATGAATCCAAAGAAGTCAACACTGGAACACATTGTTATCAAATTCTTAAAAATCAGAGACAAGTAGAAAATTCAGAAAGCAGCAAGGGAAAAGCACAGTAAACTAGGCAAGCAGTCCTCAATAAGAATATGTGCTGATATGTTCTCAGAAACCCTGGTTATCAGGAGACCATGGGCTGACACATATAAAGTTCTTCATGAAAGAAAAAAAAGTGAATCATTGCCACCGGACCTGCATTTCGGAAATGACTAAAGAGAGTCTTTCAGAAAGGAAAGAACGCTATACAAGTACTCATAGACACACACAGGGCAAGGAAACAGAGAATGCTGACATCTCCCATAATGGTCATTGCATGAGCAAATAAAAGGACAAGGTGTGTGGTGTTTCCAGGGGATAAATTCAGTCGTTAAGTTCTGTAAGCATTATAACATGAAATGTGTGACAAATAAGTACAAATTTAATCTAGCAAACACAGGATATGTAATGATTTGATTTGGTACTGCAACAACAGAGACAGGGAAAGAAGAAGTGAAATAGGAATAGAATTTTAGTATGTTACTTGTTAGTAAGTTAGATGTTAATACAAAGCTAAAATAATTATTTTAGATGTAAATTTTTGTGGCAACCAACAAGAAAATATTTTAAAAGTATACTTTGATGGGAAAAAGGAGGAAATCAAATACACTCAACCTAAAAAGTGCAACTAAACCGAAAAATGTAAGAATTGTGGGACAATGAAGACAGGAGACTTACAAAAGAATTAACAAAATAGAAGAAGCAGATCCTTTGTTTTTAGTAATTACCTTGAATACAGATGGTTGAAGCTCTTTCAACGGACAGAGTGTCCGAATGGATTTAAAAAAAAAAATCCGTCTATGTTGTCTACAAGAGACACATCTCGGACCCAAAGGACAGAAATAGATTGAAAGTGAAAGGATGGAAAATAGCCTATGGTACTAGTAACCAAGAGATCAAGGGTGATTATACTGACATCAGACAAAGTAGATTTTAAATAACATATTGATATAAGAGATGAAGAAAGGCATTATAATGAAAGGATCACTCCATCAAGAAGATGTAATAATTATAATCGTACATGCCCCTGACATCAGTGCCTCCAAATAGATGAAGTAAATAGTGACACACCTGAATGGAGTAACAGACAACTCCCCAGTGATAACTGAGGATTTCAGTATACTACGTTCAGTATTAGAAGGAAAATCCAGTGAGAAGATAAGGACACAATGGACTTAAACATAAGCATAAACTAATTAGATGTAATGGAAACACACAGAACAACTACACCCTACATCAGAACAGTATAGGTTTTTATCCTATGCACATAGGCCATTCTCCAGGATAGACGATATGCTGGGCCACAGAACAAGTCTCAGTTAATTTAAAAGGATTGAAATTATGCATAATATCTTCTCCCACCAGAAAGTAATAATAGAAATTAATACCTGAAAGAAAATTAGAAAACATGAAAATTCATGGAAAGTAAGCAATGCACTACTAAACAACTGTTGGGTCAAGGAAAAAAATCAAGAGAGAATTTTTAAAATACCTGGAGTTAGATTAAACAAGAGGACACAACATGCCAAAAGTTATGCGATGTAGCAAAGGTAAATTTTTAGCAGTAAACACATACATTGAAAAAGAAAAATCTCAAATACAGTGTAACTTTACAGCTTGTGGAACTAGAGAAAGACAAGCAAACTAAATCTAAAGCCACCAGAAGAAAGGAAATAACAAAGATCAGAGCAAAAATAAACAAAAAGGGCAATAGAAAGACAGTTGAGGAAATTAACAGAACCGGAAATTGTTTTTTTGAGAAGGTTGATAAAACTGACAGATGTTTAGCTATGGTGACAAAAAAAAGAAGGAAAAGAAAAAGAAGAGGCAGATAAGCAAAATAAGAAATGAAAGCAGAGACATTGCAGCTGTCCCAGTAGAAGTACACAGGATCATAACAGAATACTAGGAACAGCTGTACTCCAACAAACTGGTAACTTTGATGAGATGGATGAATTCCTAGATGTAGCGGTGGCATGGTGGTTAAGTGCTACATCTGCTAACCAAAAGGTCAGCAGTTCAAATCCACCAGGTGCTCCTCAGAAACTCTGTGGAGCAGTTCTACTGTCTTTCTGTGAGACAGAATCAACTTGATGGCTGTGGGTTTGGTTTGGTTTAATCTAACTGAAGAAGTGGGAAATCTCAACGGACCCATGACAAGTAAAAGGATTGAAGCAGCTATTTAAAGAAACAAAAATGAAAGCCTCACAATAAACAAAAGTCCTGAACCAGATGGCTTCACTGGGGAATTTACAAAACATTTAGAAAAGAATTGACTTCGTATCTGTTCAAGATCTTCCCAAAAGTAGAGGAGCAAGGAATACTTCCAAACACTTTCTGTGAAGCCAGCATTAACCTGATACCAAAGCCAGATAAAGACACTGCCAGAAAACTGCAGACCAGTATCCTTTATGAAGGTGGTTGTTAGGTCCCACTAAAGTTAGTTTTGACTTGTAGCAACTGTCTTAGCTACAGGTACAGGGACTGCAGGCCCAAAGAGCCTGCTCTGCTTCTGGCACTGCTTCTTCCCTGATGGTACAAGGTCCTCAGCTCTCTACTGGCCTCTCTTTCCTGTACATCCTAAGAGATTGCCTCAAGGCACAATAAAGTTTTATATGAGGTCAGACAATTAAGTTTGCAAATTTGCCACTGTGCGTTTACATCAGCAGCATTGTAGAAAAGCTTGTTTAGGTTTCATAACCTTGATGTAGGGTCTCACAGCTGTGTCTGTGTCTGTGTGGTAGTATCTTGCTGAGTGATGTTCATTGTTGTTGTTGCGTGTTGTTGTGTGCCATTATGAGAATGTCAGAGCTTGAATTACAGCAACAAACAAATATTAAATTTCTTGTTAAACTTGGCAAAAGCATATGTGAAGTCAGGGACAATTTAGTCCAAGTTTGTGGGGATAATGCTGTGAAGAAAACAGCAGTGTACAAATGTATTAAATGTTTTTCTGAGGGGAGAGAAAACATCATTGATGATGCAAAACTGATGAAAACTTTACAAAAACTCTTGGAATTGTGCATCAGAATCACCCTCTGACTGTGAGAAGCGTAGCAGACCCAGTAAACATCGATACAGAAACAGGAAAACTTTAACTGAAATCTTGGTGTGAGAAAAGTGTGTGCAAAAATGGTCCTGAAGGAGCTCACCAATGAGCAAAAAGCAAAGAAGCGTGGAAGTTTGCCAAGACCTTTTAGAGAGGCAAGAAGATGTTTTGGACTGTGTGGTCACCAGTAGTGAAACGTGAGTGTACCCATATGACCTGAAACAAAGTATCAAAGTGCACAATGGGAGTCAGCCAATTCTCCGTGAGGAAAAAGTTATGTCCGTCCAAATCAAGAGTCACAAGGATGCTGCTAACTCTTCTTGATTTCGGAGGGACTGTTCATTATGAATTTGTACCAACTGGACAAACAGTTAAGCAAGTTTACTATTTGGAAGTGACGAAAAGGCTGCATGAAAAAGTTAGACAAAAATGACCTGAGATTTTTGCCAACAGCTCGGCTCTAGCATCACGACAATGTACCAGCTGACATAGCGTTGTCAGTGAGGGAGTTTTTAAGCAGTAAACAAACAACTGTACTGGAACACCCTGCCTACTTACATGATATGGCCCAGTGACTTTTTCCTTTATGTGGAAAGGAAGACATTTTGATGATATTCAGGACATTAAGGGTAATAAGATGACAGGTCTGGTGGCGGTTTCAGAAAAAGAGTTACAAAATTGCTTTGAAGGGTGCACTAAGCACTGGTGTCAATGCAAAGCTTCCCAAGGAGAGTACTTCAAAGGTGACTCTATAGTGATCTTCAGCTTCTTTTTTTTTTTTAATTATGATTGAATGAAAATGTACATTCCCATAGAAATTTGCATGCTCACCTGTATGCAGCTCCCACTGCTCTCCCTTCCTAGTGACAGCACACTCTTCCTCTCTGGTCCATTCATGTCCTATCCTCCCAACAGTCTCCTGTCTCCTCCTCTCCACTCACCCCCACGCCTCCAGTAAGAGGTCAGCACGAGGATATCCTATAGATGCATAGAACCATAAAGTGCCCACAAGATATGGTCACCGAGTCGCCAGGTCCATTCCATTGCTGTCCGAAGGGGTGCAGAGAGTCCTCATTAGCAAAACACTAGTTGTGCCAACTAGCCTTGATTTCACCTAAGAGCATGGTCCCTGGCCCCCCATCCCAGCGACTCTGTCCTTCCAATATTGGGTTAAGATGGGAGGAGTACTCAGGTTATGTTGAAGTCCAGTTAATACTGATCTTCTTTCTAATGTGTGTGGTCACCGATTTCATCCAACCAAATTTCTAGTCTAAACCCTCCACCCTAGCCCTTTCGCCTTCCACCCCCTTGCAGCCCCTTGACCTTCATTGTGATTTATGGGCAGTTGCGGCATCAGGGCCAGGAGCCATGCTCCCAGGGGAACCCTAAAGCCCTAGACCATCAATTATGGTCTTTTAGTGGAGATCTCAGGGTACACTCTATTTATTCTTGTGTTGCCAGTGAGACTCAATTTTGTGAGCTCCATTGCAGCTATCACTGGTGGTGGCCGTGCACCATCTGGTTCTTCTGATCACAAGTCAATGTAGACATCCACTCACATGAGTCTCTGTCTTTGGGGTTCTCTTTCCCCATGTCGTTTTGGACCTCAGTGATCATCTGAACCTGCTGAGTTTGGACCATTTCCTGTACCCTCAGATGGCAGCTTGGCAGCTTTTAAGACCCCAAACGTCACTCACCAATGTGGGGTGCAGAGAGTCCTCATTAGCAAAACACTAGTTGTGCCAACTAGCCTTGATTTCACCTAAGAGCATGGTCCCTGGCCCGCCATCCCAGCGACTCTGACCTTCCAATATTGGGTTAAGATGGAAGGAGTACTCAAGTTATGTTGAAGTCCAGTTAATACTGATCTTCTTTCTAATGTGTGTGGTCACCAATTTCACCCAACCAAATTTCTAGTCTAAACCTTCCACCCTAGCCCTTTCGCCCCGCACACCCTGCAGCCATTGAAGAGTCTTCTATGCATGAGTCTGTTTTTAAGTTCTTATCATAGGGATCTCATACAATTTAGTATTTACTTTAAAATGAAGGTTTTAAAAATTTCTAAAAGTAAGAGAAAAGTCAAAATAAATCAGAGTTCCTGAAATGGATGTATTCTAACACTTTTGTGATTAAGGGACTATCTTAGTGCTTTTTTTTGTTTGTTTGTTTTTCTGTATGTTTAACATGGGATAGAATACCTCTGTCAGCCTACTTTCATACAGCCTAGTCTTAGGTTTACTTCGGTCTTGGTTATTTGTCTTTTTACTCCACCAGTTACTGTATTCTAGAACCCAAGTACTACCATGACAGAAACCAAAAGCTCACTTTTACTTTTTCTGAAAATTTCATCTGTGTTTTAGGTACTCTGCTTTTAGAGTTATCATTTAATGTAAGTTTTATGGACTTACAATATTGTAGGAGAAAAGTTTTGCAAATTCTTCATAATTGTTATAAAAACCCTGTTACCTACCTAAATTAAGAATTGCTGGTCCACACACTTAAACTTTGATTCTAGCAGGTCTACTCAGTTTCTAGAATTTTTTTTTCGAACTTTTTATTTTGAAATAATGATAAATTTACAAAATTTAATTATAAATTTATAGACTGCAGTTGATGATCCAGGGGCCTCAGGGTTCCTCTGGGAGCATGGCTCCTGACCCTGATGTTGTGCCTGTCCATAAATCATAATGGAGGTCAACTCTTTAGACAGGAATGAATTGGACTTGGCGACGCAGAGTGACCTTATCTTGTGGGCACTGTATGGTTCTGTGCATCTATAGGATGTTGTTCTGCTGACCTCTTACTGGAGGTGGGGGAGAGGGTGGAGAGGAGGGGCTAGGAGATTATTAGGAGGGTATGACATGTATAGAACGGAGAGGAAGAATGTGCTGTCACTGGGCAGGAGGACAGTGGGGGCTGCACATTAGGTGGGCATGCACATTTATATGGAAATGTACATTTTCACTCAATTATAATAAAATAAATAAATGTACAAAAATTTGCAAATATGGGACACAGAGGTCCTTTATCTCTTCACCCAGTTTCCCTTCAATGGTTTTCAAAACCAGGAAATTGTCATGGGTATAATGTATGTGTTAGCTTTTGTGTCTAATACCCAGTGTCAACAATTAGTAACATTTTGTTCATCTTGTTCAATTAAATTCCTTATCAGGTTTTTTCCTTGCTAGGGTATTTTAAAGTAAATCCCAGACATCATGTCATGATCTTTTAATCGTGCATTTTGTCAATCTCAACAATTTAAATGTGTACTTGAAAAAGCTAAAATTTACCGTATCTTGTTGTTATTCAGCCTCAGGTAATGTAGTGCTTTCATTTCTTGTATCCCAGGTGGTACAGATTTGAAGTCATTGTGATCCAGAAATAATTCTCTCAGAGAATGGTATGCCCCGTAAAAAGAAACAGGATCCACTCCATTATCCGCAAGTTTGTTGAATGACAGGTACAAGTATTCTAGGCCGGGCTCCATGTGAGCAAACACATAGCCAGGAATCCGTTCGATCTGATTCCCAATTAGCACTAGGTGCAGCAAAGACTTTGGTAGATATGAGGGGACATGATAGAGCTTGTTGTAGGAGAGATCTATTGATTCTAGATTTCTGTAGCAAAGAAAAAGATCAAATAGTTGAGAACAGCAGGGTAGTGGCCATGAACTCCACATTTTCACAAGGCCATTCTTGATGCTAGTCCATATTCTTAAAAGCACTCAGTTTGTAATAATGATTCTAAATTCAAGCTTGAAATGTCAGGCTGTAAGAATCATGTTTTTACCCAGTGCATTGTATTACCTTTTCAGATAACTTGAGTTCTATAAGAGAGCAGTAACACTGTTCAGTAAAGAAAAACTCGTAAATCCATGGAAGTAATGATGAAGCCCAGAGAGGTCTCAGAAATGTCTCTAAGGTCAAATGATTGAATCAAAACGAAATGAAGTCCCGTCTGACCTCAAATTCCCTATTTCTAAAATTATCTGTGGTTCAGAAAGGAGGGATTTTTTTGTTTAGTTTTTGTTCAGCATTTGATTTAATGACCCAACATACGTAGGATCTGGGATAAAACTGGGGGATTTCGAAAACGTTGCTAATTGACCGGGAAGTCTGCGAAATGTGAAGACTGATCTTGTTTGTTTCAGAAGCTTTATCCCAAGTCCTCTAGGACTTCTGTCCCATTGTCTGATCAGCTGGCAAGCACCACTCTCTGTTATGCAGAAGGATTAAATCAGTCTCTTCCACTCCCATGACCTCCCTGAACTCAATTGGCTCTAAGGTCTCTTTTCATTTCTCTCCATCTCACTGGGAAAACCAAGTGTCTCAGTCTATGCTAATCACATGATAAATCATCATTCACATGAACACACACATAGTTCCAGACCCTCTCTGTTACAGGAGGGAGACAGAGTTGCTGCCAGATCTTGAGTCAGACTTCATTGTTCTGCTTGTCTTTTCCCTCTTCTAACATATATGGCTCCATGGCCTAGCCCTTTCATTGAGTGCCTCAGCCTGAAACTATAGACTTCTTTCCAGACCAAGTAAGTCTACTTTCTATATCCCCTCTTGGGCCAAGAGATCTTCAATCTTTGAGATTTGAAATAAATCATTTGGAGAAAGGGGCACTGTAGTATAGGACAAAAGACTTGAGCTTTGAAGGCTGGTGCTTCCACCTACGGACTAGGATGGTTAACACATGGATAGCAGCTTACTTACTATGTACAAAGGATTGTTCATTTAAACTTCATGACCACCCTATGAGGTAGATGTAAACTAGAGCGGGACTTAACCACTATCGTCTGACCTTGGAGGTCAGATTGCTGGGGTTTCCAATTTTGGCTGACCTGGCATGTGGTAGGGTAGTGCCATGTACTGGCAAAAGGTGGTAGTAGTGATAGTAGCAAGGTAGTAGTAACCAGAGAAACCCTAACACTAGTAATATAGTCAACAATTTGGAAGCTTGACAAAATGGTTGATTAAATGGAATAGGGAGAGATTAAATAAGAAAAGGGAGTCTCAGTTTATCATGGCCACCTCTCTCTCTCACCACTCCCAACTTGTACGCTCTGTTAAATGTAAGCCGGTTCCACTGTGGTGTGTGCGTGTGTGCTTACTCTTGATTTATCCAGGCTAAAGGAGCAATCCTGTTTTCTTCAATTTTATTATGATGAAGTACAATGACGTTTATCATTCTGGTATGATTGAAACAAATTTCAGTTATTTCCTCAATTTGATTATTTTCCAGGTATAATTCCTGTAGTTAAGAGAAAAGACTATTATTTTTCTTCCTTCTGAAAAGTATATTCAATTTCACAGAGACTAAATAGCTAATATGATTATTCTTAGTATTATCTAAAGTTTCATTTGTTGCTCTTTCCAGTGAATTCATATATTTTATGGTGTCAGATTTTCTAATTAGTTAATAAAATAAAGTGCACTATTTGGCATGCTTATGGAATTAAGTAAATTTTATTTTTTTAGCTAAACAGTGTTGCAAGACACAGCATACTCTAATATTTGTATAAAGCATTCTAGTTTACAAAAACTTCAAAACTCTGCAAGTTATTGGAAAACTATTATCTCCATTTATCAGTGGAAAAAGTCAGGCTTAGAGACATTACAAGACCCTGTGTAATGTTACATTACTAATACAAGAGATAAACTCATCCTAACTGGAGCCTCCCACTATGTTCCGTGCTGTCTGTGTGTAGTTTTAAGCTATTTTTTTTAGATTCACTTATAGTATAATGAATTCAATTTAAATATAATTAATCTAAATTCATTAGGAACCTGAATTTAAGATCAGAATGCAGTTTGCTAGAATCCTTAGTAGCTTTGGAAACCCTGGAGGTGTTAAGAGCTGCAGCTGCTAATCAACAGGTCAGCAGTTTGAGTTCACCAGGCATTCCTTGGAAACCACATAGAGTACTTCTGGTCTGCCCCGTAGGGTCACTGTGAGTCGGAATCAACTCAACTGCAACAGATTTTTTCGATAGATAACTGCCTTCAGATTAAATTTAGCTGGCTTCAGTGGAAATTTTTCATTAATGTATTTGAGCTACAAAATTCTCCTTGTACTCTTTTTTTGAATTCATAAGTAGAATTGGCATATATCTTCTGTGTCACTTTCAATTCATATCATGGTGATTTCCCCTCTTTCTCATTTCATTTTGGTGTTTTTTAGAAATGAGTAAAGAAATTGCCAGTTTTTTTACTTTTGCAGTTTTAAGTATTGAGGGGATTAGACTAGATCAGTCGCTCCCAAATTTGATTGTATATTAGACTCCTCTACTGAGCTTTTTAAAAGTATACATTTCAACCTAAATGAACCTCAGTAAGAGATTAGTTAAATAGTGATATATCCATCCATACCTTGAAAACTCTGCCACTATAGGAAACAATGGGAAGGTATTTTATGTATACATCTGAGACAGTCTATAAGATATATAGTTAAGAGGGGAAGGCATGGAGCAGTAATTTTTTAGAAGACTTTGTAATGTATGCTTGTGTGTGTGTGCTTGTGTGTGAGCACGTGTGTGTGTTTGTAATTTTCTAAGCTAGTAGGAGTGTATTCTTCTGAGAGGAAAACCAGGGACAGGAAGTTCAAATGTGGGATTGGGAGGCATTGCCTTTGTATTACTCATATTGTGTGCATTTTAGTGTGTTTTGCCATATGCATGTATTATTTAAACTTTTAATTTTTAAAGAAATTATGGATTTCTGGCCCCACCTTTCTGAAGAAACTCGTTCAGCATGACTGGGATGGACCCAAGGACTCTCCCTGTCTTAACTTGTGATTCTGATGTAAAGCCAAGTAGTAGGACCACTGATCTTTAAGATTTTGATAAATTCTGTCTTTTAATTTGGGAATAGGAAGAAAAGGAAGGAGAGCAACTTTAGCAGTAGTATAAGATCAAAAGAAAACTTCTAGTGTAGCTCACTGGGGCCACAGCCATGGTAAATTCCATCCTGACACCTGGTTAGATGATCACAGGATCTGGCAAAAACTGACTCAAATGAGGACACTTAGATTCTAGTTAGGTTTCTGCCAATATTCATACTCTCTGGGCTTTGGTTTTCTAAATGCATAAAATGAGGACTATTGACTGACGTCAGCCAGAGACCACCAGGAGCATACTATTAGTTAACAGAGTCCGGGTTATTACTTGCTGCAGCAAAGGAAACGACACACCTTGGGAAACCATAGGATATCTCCAAAGCGGTGAGTTTGAAAGGGTGTAGTGCTATGGGGTCTGGAGTCAGTCATAGGACTATCTTTGTATTGGTCAGAATTTGTAAACTGCAGAGTTGCTGCAACAACTCTGCTCTTCCTTCTGGAAAAGACAAGATCTTACAGAGTTATTGTTAGACTAGTTTGTCATTTTACCTTGGAACATACAGGCCTAGACAAACTAGTATTTAAAAAATTTCAAAGCTTAGCTTGTGATAAGCATCATGGTTTTGGTTTGGTACAGTTTGTGAATCAGGATAATTTTTGCAAGTTGGGATTTCTGTTTTAATTCTTTGTTCCCCTTTCTCTTTTTACTGTGGAGCTGTCGGCAAGACCATTTTTCACTTAATCAGTAGTCTTTACTAGTATTATAATTTTGATTCATAATTTTATGTTGTTTGAAGAGGAAGTAGTACTCAGATTGCAGTAAATTCTATATATCAGCACTCATACACTACAGACTTTAATGTGCATCACAACCAACTTTCAAAATATGCTACTTGTTTGTTTTGCTGTAGTGTACTGCATTTAAAATGCAAAACATTTAAAACACAAGAAAAATACTGATACCTCAATAGAAACAGGAAGATTCTGTGGTATAATTCTAAATTTATTTTTTCCTAGACGAAGGTAGCATAGACTCTTCAACGATTTGAAAGCTAAAGGATTCACATTAGATTCACTGAGACTGTTTCCTTCCAATTCTAAGGTGACCAACTGATTTAAGTCTATAAAAAAAATAAAATTATTAAAATGTTAGGATAATTGAAAAACCTTTTAAATTGTCATATGAAGTAGTCAATTTATTTGGAAGACACATTTTCCAACTTTTCTGTGTCTAAGCGCTTTGTAAATCCTAAAGGGTCTGCTAACTGGGACTAAATGCGAGGTCCAGTGGAATGGCAGGCCTGTAAAGGGGTAGGCGCAGTGCTGTGTGGTAAAGTACGCATAAGAAGAGGAAACAACAGAGACAGGGTGGTGACCGTGATCTTTGTAAGTCTTTAGGTCAGAGGAAGTTAAGAGAGACAGGGCAGGAAGTCAGGAGAATCACCACAGAGGCAGCGATAGCTTAATTGGAATACAGGGAAATTTGTGGAAGATTATTCTAAATATTTACAAAATCATGGCAGGATAATAGATAGTGACTTGGAGTTTAATACAATGAGTAATTCCATTTCTAGGACACAGAAAGGAGTGCTCTTCCTTGCAAGCCCTTAACCTCTAGATAAGGGAGTTAGAACAATAAAGCAGAGCAGTGAATTACTATCATAGTTTTTCACTTACTGGCATGGAGTACAGTCAAATAGAAGTTTTAAAAACAAGATAGTCAGAAATTCTCCACACTTTCAGCTGAGCTACCAAGAAAAGCCTTTTATACAAATATATTTTTAAATTGTGTCTACCAGCCTCAGGAATGGTATGACCCAAATCAATAGAAAGCTTAAAGAAGAATGGAGAGCTCAGCAGTGATGATACCCAGAATCATCTAATACAGACATTTTAGGGTGTGACTTTGTATTTTGTTCAGTGATGAAGATTACCAGGATAGGAGAAGTTTGCATATTCAACTACAAGTCACAGACATTGCACTATATATTGTTTGCAATTTAGCTCCCTCTCTTAGCTGTATTTCAGTCTGATTAGGAATGCAAAAGATAGTTCTATCAGATAATAAAATGCTGAAAGATTACGTGGAGGAGGTAGCATGTAGATTTGAGATGTAGGTTAGAGAAAAGTTACTGAAAGTGAGACTAGAGCTAGGCTGTTAAGGATAGAAAGATTTATATACAAATGGCGGGAAATTCCAGACTGAAAAACAAAGTGAATGTATGCAGGTTAAGAATGCCATGGGTGTGCTCAAGAAGAAGACAGACCGAACCTGGAGTGGATTTTGGGTGACTAGGGTGTATCTAAACTGTGGAAGCTGTTGTACCCTGGGCAGCCTAGTTTGGCTTTCATTGCCAGGTAACAAGCAGCCTCTGAAAGTTGAGTAGGGGAATGGCATAAACAAAGCTAAATTTTAAAAAAGATTATTCAGATGGTGGCATTTAGGATTCAAGGGCTAAGAGACAGAAGAGAGGGAGGCCAGCTGGTAAGCTATGATAAGTGGCTCTGTTTCCTTTATGTTCTGTTAAGTTTCTAAAACTCAGAGTACGTAGAATCCAGTGTACTTATCTAAAGTTTTGAAATGTAGTAGAAAGTTTTCCAGTGCGTAATAGATGATATAAGAGGACTAACTGTTATTACAAGACCTCATAGAATAAGATAGTATACATAGTACAAATTCAGAATATTATATATTACTTTGCAGTTATTCTCTGATATTTATATGTTGTATGTTTAGCCAACATAAAGTAACAGAAAATAGCATGGAGTGAGAAAATTTCTTGTCGGTTACACGTGGATGTAGATGTTGAAAGAACGATTTATTTGCAGGATATAGGAAGTCATTCCATTTGGGGGAGTTTCAAGGGTTTTGATAGACACGTATAAGAATACCAATTGTATCAGCATTCTTATTAGATAACAACATATGATCATTGTTAGAGAAACTTCTCTGATAATGCATTTTGAGTCAGTCATTAATGAAGACAAGAAACTTCAGAAATAAGTCCAGTTTTTTGCGTGTCCTCCCTCAGTTCTACTTTTTATGCCCTTTTCCCTCATATTTAATGATCTTCCTTTTCACTGGGTATGCAAATTTCATCCAGTCTCTCATCTAGTTAAAGGTCTCCAGTGGACTCTGCATCTCCTGCTGGATCAATTTCAGACCCTGAGTGCAGCATGTGTAACTCTGGTGTCGCTGGTTCCTACCGTCTTTTCACACCCAGCTTTTGCTGTCCCCCATGTCATGCACAGCATTGTATGAGGTCTCAGGACATCTACAAACTTTCATTTCTTTACTCTTGTGTGTGCTGTTTTCTTTTCCTGCAGTGTGCCTCTCTACTTCCCTGGGGTTGCAACCTGAAGGGCCCTAAGAGGAAAGTTGTCATGAGAGAGAGAATCAAAGAACTGCAGGTCCAGCAGTGGCGAAGACAAGAGCTTCCACACAGAAAGAGAGCCGAGCCACAGCACTAGGTGCTCATCTGTGTTTGGGTTCACCCTCCTCACTGCCTTGCTAACAGCAGGAACTGTCTAGAGAGAACCCAGCTTCTGAGAGGCCAGCACTAGCCAGCCAAGTGCCATTGAGCACTAAAGCAGGTCTAAAAACTTGGGACCCCAAACCTGAGAGTTCAGGACTAGAGCAGGACTGAGAACACAGGAATCCAGGACTACCCAGGACTGAGAACCTGGCACCTCAGTGTCTGAGAGTCCAGAACTGGAGGAGGCCTGAGAACCTATCACCTGAGGGGCCAGCACTAGAGCAGGACTGAGAATACAGTCGGCTACAGACGGACTGAAAACCTGGCACCTCAGTATCTGAGAGTCCAGAACTAGAGGAAGACTGAGAACCTGGCACCTGAGTGGCCAGCACTAGAATAGGACTGAGAACTGAGAACAAACAAAGGAGAAACCTTCAGCTGTGCAGAAGAGAGCTTTCTGGGCTAGATGACAACACAGAGCCTTCTTTCTAGCATCTGAACTGGGAAGAGTGGAAGCCTCTGTGGTGTTTGGACTTTAGAGGCAGGAGGGCAGGGGAAAGAGAGAAGGCCAGTTTACCCTGGACTGCAATCTGACAGGTTGGAAGTAGTGGTCCCATTTGTGTGTCAGTGAAAAGAGTGAGCTAAAGGAGATGATAGAGAAGTAGTTCGTGGATGTTTCAGGGTATCCTCAAAGTGAGATTCATATTTTATAGTGACTATTTTGAAAGTACAGCTAGGAGTGTGATCTTTACATACAGTTCAGTAGTATGCTTATTTTAAATTATGTGTTCTCTTTGGTCTCTGTTTAATGTAGCAGATAAAAGTTGACTTTTCTAATGTCTCTTCCGTATGACAAAGCCCATCAAAATTTGTGTTTATTAATGTTTTTCATGAGTATTCTGGAAACCATCTGGAAATTGAGTATTTCCATAACTATGTAATCCTCAAAGTTTGCAATTTTCTTTGTTATTGTCCTTTTCCCACCATCAGAAATAATGTCGTTCCTTTAAAACTGCTGCAGAGTTTTTTGGGAGTAGAATGAAATAACTGAGTTGGTTTATTCTTTTAAAGGCCTGACTCATCAACATTAGTAAAACAAGTACATTTCAAATCAGTGAACAAAATGTGTTGAACATTATAGTCCAAGAGCTATGTTAGACTGTGTTTTTAGTTGTCTAGTGCTGCTCTAGCAGAAAATGCCACCAGAGGATGGCTTTAACAAAGAGAAATTTATTCTCTCACTCTAGGAAACTGGAGGTCCTAATTCAGTATGCCAGCTTCATAGGGAGACTTTCTTTCTCTGTTGGCTCCAGGGAAAGGTCTTTCTCCTTAATCTTCCTTGGAGTGACCCTGGGTCCAATGGACATGCTGTTCTCCTGGCTCGTGTTTTATGGTGATACGAGGTCCTCCTGATGCTCTGCTTGCTTCTCTCTTTTATATCTCAAAAGAGATTGACTTAAGACATAACCTTAACTTACGGATTTAGTCCTGACTCACTGATGTAACTGCCTCTAATCCTACCTCATTAACGTCATAGAGGTCGGATTTACAACACGGAGCAAAATCACATCGGATGACAGAATGATGGACAATCACAGAGTACTGGTAAGAGAAGGAAAAACGTTTAAGAAGATTCCACTTTAAAAGTCACAGAAGCCCAGATGCCTCTCATCCAGTACCAGCTCAATGACACGTACCCCTCCCCTCACAGAATTTCTTGAGATAAGCCTTGTTTCTAAGGAAAAAGGAGTTTCTTCCCTGTAACTTAACACTGACTGCTTATCTTTGCCTCTGTAAGTTTGCTGGTGCCAGTAGAAAAGCAATATGTAAATGTGTAAACCTGCTAATACCAATTAGAAGGCTGTATGAAAATTTCCTTGTCTACTTTCTTGAAAAAATGTATAAAAGGGATGTTTTGATAACAGG
Organism: Heterohyrax brucei; assembly: GCA_028571685.1. Taxonomy (NCBI): domain Eukaryota; kingdom Metazoa; phylum Chordata; class Mammalia; order Hyracoidea; family Procaviidae; genus Heterohyrax; species Heterohyrax brucei. The sequence goes on along the minus strand of CM053150.1, from coordinate 131,917,669 downwards.
ATGGTATATGCAGCCATTTTGGACCTGAGTCCATAGTTGGAAAATATGGCCTTGGTGAGAGAAACAGTGGTCGAGATCCCATCAGAGAATTCTGCAAGACCAATGATTTTTCATTGCAAATGCATTTTTTCTTTCACTACTGTAAAAAGCAACTATACACGTAGATCTCACCAGATAGAATACACAGGAATCAAATTGAGTACATCCATAGGAAGGCTGATGGAAAAGCTCAATATCAGCAGTCAAAACAGGGTCAAGGGCTGATTGTGGAACAGACCATCAGTAACTCATATGCAAGTTCAGATTGAGACTGAAGAAAATTAGAACAAGTCTACAAGAGCCAAAGTATGACCTTGAGTATATCCCATGTGAGTGTAGAGACCATCTCAAGAACAGGTTTGATTTGTTGAGCACTGGTGACTGAAGACTAAATGAATCATAGAATGACATCCAGGCTATGATCCATGAAGAAAGCAAGAGGTCATTAACAAGTATAGGAAGAAAGACAAGAGCAAAATGGATGTCAGAAGAGACTCTGAAACTTTGCTCTTGAATGTTGAGCAGCTAAAGCAAAAGGAGGATGCGATGAAGTAAAATAACTGAACAGAACATTTCAAAGCACAGCTCAGGAAGACACAGTAAAATATTATAATTACATGAGCAAACAGCTGGAGATAGAAAACCAAAAGGTGAGAGTAGGCTCTGCATTTCTCAAGCTGAAAGAACTGAAGAAAAAATTTATGCCTCAAGTCGCAATGGTAAAGACTTCTGTGGGGAAAATATTAAATGACACAGGAAGCATCAAAAGAAGACGGATGGAATACACAGACTCCCTATACCACAGAAAGTTGATTGACATTCAGCCATTCCAAGAAGTAGCATATGCTCCAGAACTGACGGTACTGAAGGAAGAAGTCCAAGCTGCACTGAAGGCACTGGCAAAAAAACAAGGCTTCAGGAATTGCTGCAATATCAGTAGATGTGTTTCAGCAAATGAATGCAGCCCTGGAAATGTTCACTCACCTATGCCAAGAAGTTAGGAAGACAGATACCTGGCCAAGCAAATGGAAGAGATCCATATTTATGCCTATTCCCAAGAAAGTGATCCAACCGAATATGAAAAATTTTGAGCAATGTCATTAATAACACAAGCAAATAAAATTCTGCTAAAAATCATTCAACATATGAAGCAATATATTGAGAGGGAGCTGCCAAAAATTCAGGCTGGATTCAGAAAAAGATACAGAATCAGAGATATCAATGCTGATATGAGATTGATCTTGGCTGAAATCAGACAATACTAGAAAGATATTTGCTTGTGTTTTATTAATTATGCAAAATCATTCAACTCTGTGGATCATGACAAATTATGGATAACACTGGGGAAAATAGGAATTCAAGAACACTGAATTATGCTTATGAGGAATCTGTACATGGATCAAAAGGCAGTCATTCTAACAGAATAAAGGGATAGTAGTGCATGGTTTAAAGTCAGGAAAGGTGTGTGTCAGGGTTGTATCCTTTCACCATACCTTTTCAATCTGTATGCTGAGCTAACAGTCTGAGAAGCTGGGCTATATGAAGAACAGGGCATCAAGATTGGAAAGGACTCATCAACACCCTGCATTTTGCAGATGACAACAACCTTGTTGACTGAAAGTGAAGAGGACACGAAACACTGAAACTGTTGAAGATCAAAGACCTCAGCCTTTCGCAGGATTATACCTCAACATTAAGAAAACAAAAATCCTCACAAGTGGACCTATAAGCAACAGCTTGATCATCAGAAAAAAGATTGAGATTGTCAAGGATTTCATTTTACTTGAATCTACAGTCAATACCCATAGAAGCAGCAGTCAAGAAATCAAAAGAACTTTATGGTTCTGTGCATCTATAGGATGTCATCCAGCTGACCTCTTATTGGACGTGGGGGAAAGGGGTGGAGAGGAGGGGACAGGAAATTGTTAGGAGCATATGACATGTACAGAATGGAGAAGAGGAGTGTGCTGTCACCAGGCAGGGAGTGCAGTGGGAGCTGCAAATTTATATGCAATTGTATGTTCTCACTCAATCATAATAAAAAAGAAAGAAATCAAAAGAAGCATTGCATTGGGCAAGTCTGTTGCAAAAGACCTCTTTAAAGTCTTGAAAAGCAAAAGTGTCCTGTTGAAAACTAAGGTGTGCCTGACCCAAGTCATGTTTTTGGTTGTGTTACATATGTGCAAAAGCTGGACGATAAATAAGGACAGAAGAAGAATCGATGCCTTTGAATTGTGGTGCTGGAGAAAAGTATTGAATATACTATGCACTGCCAGAAGAACGAACAGATCTGTCTTGGAGTTAGTACAACCACAGTGTTCCTTAGAAGCAAGGATGATGAGACGATGTCTTACATGCTTTGGACATGATGTCAAGTTGGTTTAGTCCGTCTGGAAGAATATCTTACTTGATGAAGTAGAGGGTCAGTGAAAAAGAGGAAGACCCTCGACAAGATGGATTGACATGCCTAACAACAACATTAGAATATTATGGATTTGTGGCATAGTTATTAAATTGTGGATGATGATAACCTGAAATAGAGGCAATTTTTAAGACAACAGGCAGTTTACATTTTAAGATGTTCCACCAGTCAACAGTTAAAATAAGTTTTATCAACTTCAGTGTTAAAATTGCCTCAACATTTTTACTAGCTTTTTGTTTGTATATTTTTGCAATAATGTGCATATTTATAGTACTGTAGATAAAACTTCCACATAATTATAGAAGGAAGATTACATGGATACTTGTAATGAAAAAGCAAATTAAATACCTGAGAAACTTTCTTCATTTATAGTCTGGAGATTGTTTTCATTGATTTTAAGTTCTTCTAATGTAGATGGTAGTTCTGAAGGAATCTGTATCAAATCGTTTTCATCCAAATTCAGATGTATTAAATTCTTCAGAGGCTTCAGAAATAAATTTCAATGACTTTTATCTGGTCACAAATCTACAGACATGTATCTCATTTAATGGTCAGTTTGAGGCAGTAATTTAAATTCTACAGATCCATATTGACTTACATAGGCTTAGATTACCCATTAATGTTGGGGCCGTGTGAACATTCCCTATATTCACTCTGCTGAGTAGAATGGCCTTGAAAATAACTACATTTTAAGACTTTGTATACTACTCCTCACATTTTATTCTCATTCTCATTATACAAGTATCTGTGAATTGGAATCAACTCAATGGCAGTGAGTTTTTGTGGTTTTTTTACCCATATTATATAGCAGCTTTAGTAAACAGGAGGATGCTACTCTAGCCACTGAATAGATATGCTTTCATAAATCTTAAGTTTTCACTTCCATAGCAACAGACATAACGTTAATTAAATTATCCCATAATCTGTCATCAGTGCCAACATGTGAGACAGTCATTTAAATGCTTTCAACCTACTTGTGAATCTCAGTTTCCTGTCTACTCTAAGTAGGAATAGTGTCATAAAATACCGCAAATTACTGTGGAAATTTTTCAAAATGAAGTGCAACAAACAGTGCAAACATTTTTGTCTCGGTACCTAAATAATCAAGATTATCTGGGAAGCACCTTCTCTCCTGTGTGTACCTGCTCCTCACAGGCCACCCTGCTGCGTACCACTGGAGTGGAAAGCTGCAGCTGCGGGGTGTTAGGGAAGACGTGGAGCGATTGCTCTAGTCAGTGGTCATATATTCAAATTACAACCATTTTGAAATAGGGTAGGGAATTCCAGAATGAGAAAAGGAGGTAACTTCTACAACATCTTCCTCTTGGTCAAATGTAAAAAATGGACTTGTTAACACTAACATCAGTATCATTCTGTTGGGAAGGTGTATCTACAGATTGTAGTAGATACTGCTGGTCTGTGGCAGGCATGCGAACCCCCTGAGTGTATGGAGCTCACTTACTGCCTTCCTAGAATCTGGAAAAAAATCTAGGAACAGGAGATAAAGGAGCCAGGAATTCATCCAAATAGAGGTTGGAAGACCCAGAAGATTGTCCAAGGAAATAAAAGTTGCACCTAGTGAGATATAGCGTGCTTAACTTATGGCTTTTTGAAGTGCATGCATTTATATGTGACTTATCTACTCATACAAACTGTTCCTCTTTTGTTTCTGCCTTTGTTTCTCTGAAATTCCTCTCCTTTCCTCCTTTTTTTTTAAGTCAAATCTGTTTCTTTCGAATGTTTACTCATACTGTTTCCTTTCCCTTCCTTCCCTGACCTATCCCATGCTAATTTTCATCCAAGTCCATTCGATTTTCTCAAACCACCTCTGCCAGAAGTATTCTGCATCAGTTTTGCTTATTGCACAAAAATAAAGGTTCTCTGTCTTGCTGACCTGAAAAATGTCCAGATGAGCTCTCCTTAATTCCCAGGAAGTGCTTAATGAATTAAGACACCCTATTTCCACATTTTCAGCTACATAGGGAGAAGCTACTCCAGAAACTCAAAACAGTATTTTTGCCATTGATGCTATTGTTGTGCTGTAAGAATGAAGCCTAGAAAAACTGCTAATAATCTGTACAACAACAAACTTAATTTAAGACAAAACATGAAAACAGCTTAGGGCATATCAGAAAGAAACTTTCTTAATTTGGGAGAGAACTATCAGCTGTGGACATTTTACCTTTTTTCTCTTGCCTACCTCCAACAACAGCCAGTGCAAGAGATATGGGAAAACAGGTTAAATATGTTCTCAATTCAGATCAAAGTGTTTTTACCTTTAATGCTTTAGGGCCTATGCCTGAAGAGGTGATATTATTTTTACTCAGATCAAGCCTTTCCAAATTTGGTAATCCATTAAATGCTTCATCTGGAATGGAAGTGATGGAATTCCCTAGGACAAACAACAGTTTTTGTGTTATAGGTGCATGTACATACACATACATACATATGCATATATATATGTGAAACTAGTTTTATATATACATATAAAACTAGAGCTTTATTTGGAGTGGAAAGCAATACTGGGGACAAAAATAGAATACATATAAAATGAAAAAATACATGTTGAGAAAAATAACTAAATTGTTTTTATGTGGTCAAATGTTTCTCCCTAAGCCTTGCTGTGTTCTTTCTTATACATCATGTTTTAGGTAAAGCCTCTTGCTCAAAACAGCCTGATTGTGGTCTGCTTGACAAGTCTATTATTGTTATGCATTTTATAGCAAAGATACATTTCTGAAAGGTGTATAGAATTGATTCTTATAGTTCTTCATATTTTTCCATTGACATTTCTTAGATCCAAGCCAAGTGCCGTCGGTTATGGGGCAGTAGAAACTAATCTACATGACTGGTAGGAAGATGCAGCCACTTTAGATCTGTGTAATGAAATATACATTTACCATATGACCCAGCAATTCTACTCCTAGAGAAATGAGAACATAGTTCCACACCAACATCTATAGGTGAATGTTTATAACAACTCTATTCATAACCACTCCAAAGTGGAAACAACCAAAGTGTTCCCTGGTTACTGTAATGCATCCAGATAATAGAAGACTCACTACTCAGCAACAAAGGAGAAGGAACCATGGGTAGGCATCATGACATGGACGAATCTCCGAATGACTATGCTGATGAAAGATGCCCAAGTGAAAAGGCACTGCCTATGTATATGACACTTTGGAAAAGGTAAAACTATAGGGGCAGAAAACATATCGGTTGTTTCCAGTGAAGGGAGGGACAGGAGGGAATTTGAGTGTGGTTGTGGAAATGTTCTATATCTTGGTTGTGGTGGCAGTTGCATGACTGTATGCATTTGTCAAAAATCACTGTACAGTAGAAATAAGTTTTGCTCTACAAACTATACTTCAGTAAAGCTAACTTTAAAAGCAAAAAAGTCAGTGGAAAAATCATGATTTGATTTGGATTAATTTGCTGTATACTTATTCTGCATTAAGCTCCTATCATTTCTTCTTGCAAAGTTCATTTTAATATCATGATATTAGTCTGTTCAGGGTCAAATTAAAATATAGTGTTCTTAGGACTGTCAGATGTCATTTACTTTTAAAGCACAAAATAAAACAGAAGAGAAGTCAACATCTCTTACCAGCCAGCTCCAGACTTGTTATCTCTGGTGCTGTTATTGGTGGTATCTCTGTGAGCTCCACATTCATGCAGCTTATGGTCTTATAAGACAGAGAGCACCTGTTTGGCAGAGGTGGTGTGTCTCTAGGAGAAGCGGGTATTGGGAATTGAGAAGGCGTTCTGAGAACATCGTCTTCATCTTCATCTCCTTCCACTTCCTCTCCCTCTTCCTCCTCTTCTTCCTCTTCCTCTCCTTGATTTAAATGTTGATATGTATGCCTCACCTCATCTTGGGGTCTCTGCTTTTGCTCTTCTCTGCTCCTGTCCTCACTGTGCAGTTTCCCCTGATCTTGAGGTCCAAGATTTTCTTTCTTTTGCTGCTTATCTTCATCTTCTTTAATTTCTTCTTCTTCCTCTTCCTCAGGCTGAGGAAGAGGTGGCAATTTCTTATGCAGTAAAGTGGTAGGTTCACTTTGTTCTGAAGAATCACCAGAAAATTCAGTTCTATCATTTACTGCTGTCCCACTGAACAGGGAATGCGGGACTAATAGCCAGGCAAAAGCAGGTAGCAGAGGCAAGGTGTTGGTATTAATAAAGAGAAAATAATGAAAATAAGCTTAGTAAATATTATTCCCTCTGAAGATTTAAGTGCAGTTTAAAGATGCAGTGCATTATGAAATTTTGCTTTAAAAAGTTTTAATAGTAAATTTCTCTTGTTAGCATCTCTTATAGACTGATTATTTTTTCTTTTTGGCCGCTGGGTGTTAACACTTACTTTTAGCAAAAGAGCACGCTGCCTGATGATTAAAGAGGGAATAATATTGTCACATGATGCAAAACGGTAAGCAGTCCTATTGTGAAATTACAGTATAATCAGATGTGATACATTTATAAGAAATACTCTTCAGTCAGAGTTGTTTATAATGTAAAACTTTGTAGACTGTCATCAGTCATAAAAATGTGAAACAGGTATATTTTATTTGCTTATAGTAATGAAGTCAGCTTATGCTTGTAGATTTATTATTATTACTATATAATTTTATTTCTTTCACCTCCATAAGCTTAGAATATATGCTAGTATATTCTGATATTCAAACATAAAAAGTTCTCCTTTTCCCTCCTAGACTCTTAAATCACTTTTACTTCCTGAGACTTAGCAGAGGCTTAGTGAACTTAGTGATGGTATTTTATCTTAGATGTATGCACAGGATACTTTTTATTATTCCATGATGATGGGTCAAGAATAGATGTTAGTGAACAGTCTTTTTTTGTATTTAGCCATTATTGTTTTCAGTAAAAGGTAGGGAAGACATGACAAAGACTAGAGCTCAGACTCACCCTCCAAGTGATGAGTTCTAGGGAGAATTGAGTTCGTAGTCGGGTAGGTTTTCCTCAATCAAAATTTTAAAATTTATTTTATCATCTCCCTACTTTCCTTTCATACTATACTCAAATTAGTGCAATAAGGAAATTAGGAAATTCAATTATTTGAAGAAATTTCTTGATACCAATTCAGTATATATTATAGCACCTGTGAGTTACAGTTTCACATCTCTAATAAAACATGCAAAAGGAGATAGGAAAAAATTAGTGAAAGAAAACTAATGCTGTCATAGTCAAACACTGAAAATCGTTCATGTATATTCAAGTTCATTGTTTAGAAAAATAACTGTAATATTTCAAGAACATTTCCTATCCTTTGAAAAATGAGAATTTCTGAATCTTGTGTTACATACCTTGTGTTTCATCCCAAAGAATCAGTTTCATTGAACATTTTAATTTTCTAACATTATTAAAAGTATAGTATCTTAGTGAAAAAATTAGTAGTATCAAACAAAGTACAATTCCTGAATATTCTAATTGTTTTCCTGGGAAGAGACTTTTGCCGGAAACCCTGGTGGTGTAGTGGTTAAGTGCTGTGACTGCTAACCAGAAGCTTGGCAGTTCACGTCTGCCAGGTGCTCCTTGAAAACTCTGTGAGGCAGTTCTATTCTGTCTGTAGGGTCGCTATGAGTTGGAATCAGCTCAACAACAGTGAGTACCCCTGTGGTCATCCTGTGTGTATGAATGACTTACCTTAAAGACAACAGAAAATTTTCCAGTCCCTTTCCATCATCAATGATTTTAACATATTTATTTGCTTACTTTCATAAGGCGTTGACTAAGTCTTGTCTTGGAATATCCATAGACAAAGAAAGACATAGGCCTTGCTCCCTTGTGGTCATCTGATTGTAATCAGTAAACAGCCAATACAAAAAACCAGTACACGTAAGTGCCGCGAGAGACCACTGCTCCCTGGCCATGCTCCTTTATTTGCCCTGAGATAATCCAAGTTTCTGTACTACTTTTGAGTGGCTGGGGACAGACTGGAGTGCTAGGGGTTGATTCTCATGAAATGGAAACCATTTGTCTTTTGTTCACCAAGAATTCTGTACACTTAAAATGTGGATAACGATTGCAGTCATGTCATGCTAGGTTTAGTGAGACCACGGATATAAAACACTAAGCAGAGATCCTAACACATTACTAGAGTTCAGCTTGTGGTTAAGTGCTATGTCTGCTAGCTAAAAGGTCAGGAAGGTACTGTGCCATAAGTCTGTGTCACCGACACCTGTGCATGTACAGAGGAGGCCTGGTGGCACAACAGTGAGTTGGCCAACTGCTAAGTGAAAGGTCAGGGGTTCAGACTCACCAGCAGCTCTGTAGGAGGAAAGACCTGGCGATCTGCTCATGTGAAGATGAAAGCCAAAAATCAAACTCATTGTCACTGCGTCAGTGCCAACTCATAGCGACCCTAGAGGACAGAGTAGAGCTACCCCATAGAGTTTCCAAGGAGTGCCTGGTAGATTTGAACTGCTGACCTTTGGGTGAGCAGCTGTAGCACGTAACCACTGCACCTGAGAAGCCCTGTGGAGGCAGTTCTGCTCTGTCATGTACAGTCCCTGTGAGTTGTAATCTACTCAGTGGCACACAACGACATTAGCTGTAGGAAATATTGCTGCTGTGTCTTTAAAGCTAACACATGTTGTATTGCCCTAAGGAGTCAAATGTTAAATGTGATCTGATCCAAGCTCAATCTGCCTGACAGAACTGGAGTTGTAAAGCCAAGATCTTTTATCTCTGCTCCCTGCCATACCCATTTCCAAATATTTTCTTTGTTTGTTAACATTGTGCCAAATTTAATACCCTGGTGACTAGTTTGTCAAAATTTAAAACTTAATAGTGTCAAATAAAAACAAATGAAATTTAAAAGCTTAATCACACATGATGTGAAGTTTTGGTAGAATCTCTGTACCAGTATCAGAGCAGACTGGGCAGCATTCTCCTTCAGGTATAAATGTTCTGGGGCACTTCTGAGGGTGGCACATGGTTTCATCACAAAGCAGTCTTCCATTTGAGCAGAGGCAGATAGTACAAGGCTCAGGAGACCATACAGCTTTGTTATACATGATCATCCCCTTGAACAAGCAGTGCCCCTTTTTTCCTAGAAGAGTACAGATAACACACATGGGATATGTTACATTCCTTTTATGGTTTCAGCAATTGTGAACAGAAGTTAGTACAATATGAAGTCAAAATGGCATAACCATGCAAGAAGTGTGCTCTTTGTGCGTTTATGTTTAGGGTACAGTGCCTTATATGTGTAACTCTCTACTGCCTCTCACATGCATCTCCTCTCTACCCCTCTTACGGAAGTAACCTCCTCTTGGTAACTGGACTCTGAATTCTGCTTCTGTCTTGTATCAGCCAAGGTGAATGAAGTTAGAAAACAACAATTAACAACTCCCAAAACTCTTTATTTGTCATTCACCGTTTGTGTCCAAAGTGGGAACTCAGAGATCTGAACAATAAATTTCATCTCAAAGCAAGCTGTCCTGAATACTACAGCAGTGGAAAGGAGAGGATGGAAACCACATATGTGCTCTAAAATGTGATGTTTTATTGGCTAAAGCAAATTGTGGGTCTACATCAATTTGTTAACTTCAGGAAGGGTGTAGCAGGCAGTTCTATCAGTGCCCAGCACAGCAAACTGAGACAGCACCAATGATTAGCCCACACCCAACTCTTCTTGATACGTAGACAGGGTAGGGGACCACACAGCATGTTTCTGTGACATTTCTGATAATTGAATTTCCAGTGAGACGTTGCAATTACATCTCCTTTTAGGGTTTTTCATTATTATTTTAGTGAAATATGATTCATGTACCCTAATATTCACCTTTTTAAGGTGTACAGTGGACTATGTTTTAAGATATTTACTTCTGCCAGGCATTCTGTGGAAACTCAATGGGGCAGTTCTACTCTGACCTCTAGGGTCACTATGAGTTTGACCCGACTCAATGGCAGTGGGGGGTGGTGGTACGTACAAGGTTGTAGATAAAAATACATGCCTCTGGGATTGTTGATACATGCGTCAGTCAACTAAGCAGACTATTAGAGAACAAGGAGTGTATTAGGAGGATATTTTCCTTCTGCCCCAGGCATCAGCCCTGATAACTCTCCTTCATCTGACAAGCCGCTATCTCTAATTCCATCCCCAAATGAGCTCTCACATTTGTCTCCTCCTTCCGCTCACTACTGTCTCAGCCCAGTTCAGGCTCTAGCTAGCTCTCATTTGGATATTTGCAGTGGACTAACCCCACCCACCTACCCCCCCACTCTGTCACATCAAGAAGAAAAGTATATGTAAGTTTTATCCTGGCTATGAAAGTGCTGTATCCTATCAAAATTCTAACAATCTTTTTTACAAAGAAAAGCTGATGCTCAAATTCATATGGAATTGCAAGGAACTTCAAATAGCTGAAACAATCTTGAAAAAGAAGACCAAAAGTAATCAAAACAGTGTGGTACTGGTATGAAAACAGATATGTACATCAATGGAATAGAGTTGATAATCTAGAAATAAACACAGATATCTCTGGCCAGTTGAGTTTTGACAAGAGTGCTAAATCCATTCAGTAAAGAAAAAAAATGGTCTCTTCAATAAGTGGTGCTGGGGCAACTGGATTTCCACATACGGAAGAATGAAGTTAGATCCTTAACTCTCACCATATAGAAAAATTAACTCAAAACTGGATCAATGACCTAAATAAAAGAGTTAGACTTATAGGAAGGATATATACAAGTACTGCCAATTAAGTTCACAAACTTTGAAATATTCCCCTTGGGAAGCTATGCATTAAGACCAGCACCTAGTCCACGCTTCAAAGCAATTTTGGAACACTTCCTAGCATGGCATCAGAGCCTTTGTCGTATTACCCTTGATGTCCTGAATGTCATCAAAATATCTTTCTTTCAATAGTTCCTTTATCTTCAGGTAAAGAAAAAAAGGCATTATGGGCCAGATCAGGTGAGTAGGGAGGGTATTCCAATACAGCTATTTGCTTACTGGCTAAAAACTCCCTCACAGTCTGCTGTACGATTAAGTTTACAAACTTGCCACTATGTGCAATGGCTATTCCAGAAAGAGTTCCAAAATTGCTTTGAAGGGTGTAGTAAGCACTAGCTAGCATCAGTGCATGGCTTCCCAAGGGGAGCACTTCAAAGATGGCCACAGTGATAATCAGCAGTGAAGTATGTAACATTTAAAACAATTAAGTTCATGGACTTAAATCGTCAGACCTCCTATTCTATTGTTGACATGAAATTTTCAGGGTAGATAAATCCATAGGGACAGAAAGCAGACTGGTAGTTGCTACAGGCTACTAGGAGGAGGGAATGGAGAGTTACAGTTTTATGGGTACAGTTTTTCTTTTGGAGTGGTAAAACTTGACAATCTAAATGGTGGTGATGGTTGCACAACACTGTGAATGTGCTAAATACCGTTTGTATTATACACTTCAATGGTATTGTACACTTTAAAATAGTAAATTTATGTGTATGAGATCTGACAATTAAATTTGCGAACTAGCCACCGTGCACTTCCATTGGCAGTACTGTACAGACAACTTGGTAAGGTTTCTTAACCTTGGTAATTGAGAGTCTCACAGTTGTGTTCATGTTGACATGTGACAGTGTCTCACTGAGTGGCGTTCATTACTGTTGCGTGTTTTGTGTGCCATCATGAGAAAGTCAGAGCTTGAGTTAGAGCAACAAGCAAACATTACATTTCTTGTTAAACTTGGCAAGAGTGGAAATGAAATGAGGGATGTGTTAGTCTAAGTTTATGGGGATAACATCATAAACAAAACAGCAGTGTACAAATGGATTAAATGTTTTTGTGAAGGGAGAAAAAACATCACTGATAAAGAGACATCAGGGCAGCCAGTAACAAGCAGAACTGGTGAAAACATTGCAAAAATTTGTCAAATTGTGTGTCGTAATCATCAGCTGACTGGGAGAAGCAAAGCAGAGTGAGTAAATACTGATGGAGAAATAGGAAAATCTTAACTGAAAATCGTGGCATGAGAAAGGTGTGTGCAAAATGGTCTTGTAGGAGCTCACTGATGAGCAAAAGCAAAGGAGAGTTCCCAACAAGATTGGCCATGATCCAAAAAACACAAAACAACAAATGCTGGAGAGGCTGTGGAGAAAGTGGAACCCTCCTACACTGTTGGTGAGGTTGCAAAATGGTCCAGCCTCTTTGGAAGGCAATCTGGCGCTTCCTTAAAAAAAATGGATATTGATATACCATTTGACCCAGTAATTGCACTACTTGGAATATATCCTACAGATTCAAGTCCTTTCACACCAACGGACACATGCACCAGAATGTTTATCGCAGCACAGTCCACAATAGCAAAAAGATGGGATCAACCCAGATGACCAACAATAGAAGAATGGATAGGTAAACTGTGGTACATATACTCAATGGAGTGCTACGCGATGATAAAGAATAACGATGATTCCAGGAAACATCTCCTAACCTGGTTTCAACTGGAAGACATTATGTTGAGTGAAAGTAGTCAGCGACAAAAGGACAAATACTGTATGAGACCTCTACGATAAGATCTCAAAAACAGACTTGTGTATAGAAGAAAAGACTCTTTGACAGCTGCTAGGGAGGGGAGGGAGGGAGGGCGAGGGGGGGAGGGTTTAGTTTAGATAGTTACTAGCAATCTAGTTGGCAGAAAGCGGTGACAGCACACATTAGGAACAAGAACAACATTAAGTGGACTTCAGCATAACTTGAGTACTCCTTCCATCTTAACTCAATATTGCAAGGATAGAGTAGCTGGGGCGGGGGGGGCGGGGGCCCATGCTCTTAGGCGAATTCCAGGCCAATTGGCACAACTAGCGTTTTGCTAAGAGGGCTCTCTGCACCCCACATTGGTGAGTGGCATCTGGGGTCTTAAAAGTTGCCAAGCTGCCATCCGAGGACACAGCAAATGGTCCCAACTCAGCAGGAACGGATGCTCACCGAGGGCCAAAATGGCATGAGGTAAAGACAACCGAGAAGACAGAGAGACCCACAAGAGTGGGTGTCTACATCAACTTGGGACCAGAAGAACCGGATGATGCCCGGCCACAACCAGTGATAGCCACGACAGAGCTCACAGAGAGGAGCCTCACTGACAACACAAGAATAAAAAGAGGTGCATCATGAGATCTCCACTAAAAGACCTCAATTGATGGTCCAGCGGTTTGGGGGTTCCTCTGAGAGCATGGCCCCCGGCCCTGATGCTGCCCTTTCCCATAAATTATAACGAAGGTCCACTCTTTGGACAGGAATGGATTGGACTTGGCAAGGCAGAGTGACCATATATTGGAAGCACTTTATGGTTCTATACATCTATAGGATATCATCTTGCTGACCTCTGGCTGGAGGAAGGAGAGTGGATGGAGAGGAGGGGAAAGGAGGCTGTTGGGAGGATGAGACATGTATGGAGCAGAGAGGAATAGTGTGCAGTCACCGGACAGGGAGAGCAGTGGAAGCTGCATATGGGCGGGGGGGCATGTAAATTTACATGTGAATGTACATTTTCACTCAGTTATGTTAAATAAAAATAAAATAAAATAAAAAAAAGCAAAGGTGTACCAATATGGCCCTGAAACAGAGCATCAAAATGCACAGTGGAAGTCAGCCAATTCTCCTGAAGCAAAACCATTCTGTGAGTCTAAATCAAGAGTCAAAATGATGTTGCTAACCTTTTTTGGTATCAGAGGGATTGTTTATTATAAATTTGTGCCAACTGGACAAACAGTTAACCATGTTTACTACTTGGACTTGCTGAAGAGGCTGTGTGACAAAGACATGAATGACCTGAGCTTTTCACCAACAACTGATGGGTCTTTCCTCGTGACAACACACCAGCTGTCACGGTACCGTTTGTGAGGGAGATTTAGCAAGTAAACTGTCGAAACACGCTACCTGCTCACCTGATCTGGCCCCCAATGACTTTTTTCTTTACCAAAGAAAGGAAAACATTTTGATGACATTCAGCACCTCAAGGGTAAGACACTGACAGCTGTGACGGGCATTCCAGAAAGAGTTCCAAAATTCCAGTGCAGACTTGGCATTGGCATCAGTGCACAGCTTCCCAAGGGGAGTGCTTCGAAGGTGACCATAGTGATATTCAGCAATGAGGTATGTAGCACTTGTTCTAGGGTGAGTTCACGAACTTAACTGTCAGACCTTGTATTTTACCACAATTAAGAAAAAGTAGTATAGAACCACTGGAAAATACTCTTAGACAATTCAGTAATGTCTAGTATACATCTTCTGATCTTCTTTAGGCATACCACTTATAGTACATACTTTTCCTATAGTTTTAAACAGATTTGAAATCATGTTTTGCTCACTGCTTTTTAGCCTTTTTATTTTCTGTTATTATCACTGGAATGTCTTTAAACTGATTTCTCTGCCTCCATATTCTCTTACCCCAGTCATACATAAATGTGTCCTAAATAGCTCATTTTCATGATAATCATATGCTATTCTTGTTAATTTGAGGGAAGTAATGTCATTCAGAAGCATTTCGTTTTATTGAGAGATAACGTATGACACTATCGGCCACAGGGTATTATCCCCCTTGGTGTCGTGTAGACTCCAACTCATAGCAGTCCTGTGGGATAGAGCACAACTACCTAATAAGGCTTCCAAGGGGCACCTGGTGAATTTGAACTGCTGACTTTTTGGTTAGTAGCTGTAACACTTCACCACTAAACCACTAGGATTTCCCAGAATATCACATAGAGATACTTTCCTTTGTATTTTGAGGTTTTGTTTAATGGCAACATATCTATAATATAAATTGTGGGTTTCTTTCAAACCTAGAAAAACATGGACCATTAAATACTGGTTTTTGAAAAATATCTAGGTAAAATCTTGGACAGACTCTTTAGAAATTCACTACAACTAGTCCCTAACTATTTGAGTTACAACCTGCCACACTTACTACTATCTGGTTTATGTGTGTGTGTGTGTGTGTGTGTGTGTGTGTTTGTAATCTTATCATTAGTAGTATGTGCTACATGCAATGTTACAGCTCATAATTTGCTGATGTTATTCATCATCAGATGTTTACTGGAAGATATTTAGTGTTGGTGTTTACTGTTCAAAACACTGCCATATAGCGGGCTATGAAAATAAAAAAATAAAAAAGGTCTTCAACTTACATCAGAATCTACTTAAAACAGTCATTAGAACAGAACCCTGTCGAATGCTGGAGACCACCTGTTGTTTATTCTATGTAAAATCAATTAAATGGTTTGAAATCTAGTTTTGATTTGAAAAATGTCTACAATACGACTAAAAAATAAAAATGAAAGGTCATGACAAAGCTGTCTGCTGAAGTGAGACTGTGTTTACTTCTATTTAGATGTATGTATTCGTTTCTTGGCAAAGAATTGAAACAAAAAGATAAGTTTAAAATTACCATCTTTTTCCTACAGCCAGAAAGATTTTTCAAAAAAAAAATCTAATAAAATATCCACATGTGTAGACCCTAACAGTTGAAGGAGTGTATTTCAAAAAGAATTTAAAGTGTGAGACCAGAGTTTAAAGTAAATTCAGTAATGGAATAAACTTTTAAATATACTTGAATTCATTCAGATTTTGTGTTCGTCTCTTTCTGTCATCCTTGCCTGTTCTCCCACTAGGCTGAATTTCATGTGAAAGTTCCTGTGTTCAAGGACATAGCCAAACTCCCAAGTTTGTGCATACGAGGCCTGATATTACCCTAAGAAAGAATTGTAAGAGCAGAAGATAAAGCTTGGAAAAAGGAAACGTACATTAAGAAACCCGTAGATAAATAGAAAATGGAGAAATTAGAGAACAAGGAGAGAAGAGGAAGAAGTAGGGAAAAACTACAAAGAAAGTTTAATGGAAAGGTTATGTTTCATAGCCATGTGTTTATAGAATCATCCAAATAATTTGTCTCTGTACCCCATATCTGTCATTATAAATGGGAAAACAATCTAAGAAGTTATATTATGATTAATAACCAAAATAGCAAATGTGGTTATTTAGGAATAGTCATAGGGTAAATTTTTTTTTCCTAATAGTTTTGTATTATAAGCATTGTTCCATAGTCATTCTTTAAATTATTTAAAAGTTATCTTTATTGATGAAACAAATTATAATAACTTCAAGTTATTTGGATTTCGTAATGTGTGTGTGAATTTTTTGTGAAGATTCTGTCTTTTCTATCACACTCTTGGATACTTTTTTCTTACCTGGTAACACATTATAGCTTGATTCTTCTCCCATAAAACTTGAAAAGGATTCATATTTTTCCTCTGTACTGTAACCAAAGTTAGCAATGGGAAATCTTGCTGCTGGTATAACATTTGTTTTCTGTACCCGAAGCTGTCTGTTTGAACGGTGCTTGGGTAAGGAGCTTTTCCTTAAACTTTGGTAATAGATCTTTCTCCTTTGCTTCCTAGAAATTTCTTTATTTTGTCCAAAATCAATATGAAAAGTAACAAGCAGAAATACAGAAAACCAAACTGCGAACTTCATGTTTGATATGTCACCAGCCAATTCCTAGAATGAGAATGAAACACAGTTTTGAAGTTAGTGGTAGCTAAATTTTTACCTCTTAAATTGATTTACCGTTGCCTGTATGACTTAGTGAACAAGTCTTTGAGAAGTAACATACATGTGATAGGTGGGCTCTATCTGTAATTTTAAAACCAGAATTTGTAATTCTTCAGTCAGAATCAAAAAACTTTTGATATGATTGCTTCTAGATTAGGAGTCGGAAACTTTTCTATCGATTATCTGGTAGTAAATATTTTAAGGTTTGTGGACTATATGTTCTCTGTGACAACTGTTCATTTCTTCTGTTGTAATGCAGAAGCAGCCATAGACAATATGTGAACAAGTGAATGTGGCTATATTCTAATAAAACTCTATTTACAAAAACAGGCAGTGGGTTGGAATTGGTCATAAAGCCGTAATTTGCTGGCCTATCTCTGAACCACTACACTGTAGGTTTTCAGACATAACTCAGGAGATTACACTCCACCTGTCTGACAATTTGTTCTATGACTAGCATCATCTATGCTCTATTTCTCTTTTAAAGGAACTAATATTTATTGATTTAAACATAAGCCAAATGAGATCCTACCCTACTGTTGTTGAGTTGATTCTGACTCGCAGCAACCTTATAGGACAGAGTAGAACTACTCCATAGCATTTCCAAGGAGCACCACCTGGTGAACTTGAACTGCCGACCTTTTGGTTAGCAGCCGTAGCATTTAACCATTATGTCACCAGGATATTAGACACCATCTTTTAATTTTACTTGTATATTTGTTTTTATTTACATGCAGTATAATTCACCATTTTATTTATAATGTTGTAAATTTTGATAGATGTATGTATTAGGAAAACCACTACCAAAGTCTAGATATGCAACTGGTTTTTCACACCCCAAATTCTCCTTTGTCTCATTGTAGCTACCCATCCCATCTTACCACCACCACCGAGAATTCACTGATTTCTGTTATTATTTCTTAAAATTTTGTTGTAATAGTGGAATTATACAGCATGTACTTTATTAGATCAGACATCCTTTAACTGAGCATAAAACATTTGCAATTCATCCATATAACCCTGTAATCAATAGTTATTCCTTTTAACTGCTGAGTAATAAACACTACATTGTATGGATATGACATAGTTTGCTTATCTCTTAATGAACAGAAGGATGTTTGGGTATTTTCCACTTTGGGAAATTATGAATAAAGCCACTATAAATGTTGAAGTCGATTTTTCGTTTTGTAATCTCGTTTTTATTTCTTTTGATAAATATGTAGGGGTGAAACAGAAGAGTCAATAACCACTGCCGTCAAGTTGATTCCTACACCTAGCTATCCTATAGGTCAGTGTAGAACTGCCCAATGGAGTTCCTAAGGAGCACCGGGTGGTTTGAACCGCCGACCTTTTGGTTAGCAGACACAGCACTTAACCACCATGCCACCAGGGTTTCTAATAAGGTTTCCAAGGAGTGGCTGGTGGCTTTGAACTGCTGACCTTTTGGTTGACAGCTGGGCTCTTGATTACTATGCCACCAGGGCTCAGTGGGGTCAATGGTAAAAGTATATGTGTATTTTTTAACTTTTTTTTTGTACTTTTGTTGGAAGTGTACAGAATAAAGTAGTTTATCATTAATCAGTTAGTATGCATACTGTTTCATAACTTTGGGTAACAACTCCACAGCAAGTCAATTCTCACCCTTCTCAGCCTTGGGTTACATATTACAAGCTTCTCTTTCTCCTCCTACTTTGTAGTCCTTGCCCCTGGCCTAGTATACTCGTTTCGTTTCGTTTTGTTTTATGGGCCTGTCCAATCTTTGGCTGAAAGGTGACCCGTGAGTGACTTCAATACTGAGCTGAAAGGGTATCCGGGGACCATACTCTCAGGGTTTCTCCAACCTTTGTCAGCCCAGCAAGTCTGCTCTTTCGTTTTGAATTAGAATTGTGTTCTTCATTTTTCTCCATCTCTGTCCAAAACTTGTCGGAGCAGTCAGTGATGGTAGCTGGACACCTTCTGATTGTACTGGGCTCATTATAGTGAAGGCCACTGTAGATATGGTCCATTAGTCCTTTGAAGTATCTTTCCTTTGCCTTTAGTTAGCTTCATTCTTCCTTTCTCCTCAGTGAGGAAGACCAATGCAGTATCTAGATGGCTGCTCATAGGCTTTTAAAACCCCAGATGTTACTCACCAAAGTAGAATGTAGAGCATTTTCTTTATATGCTAATTGAGCTAGATGTTTCCTGAGATCATGATCCACATAGCCCTCAGCCCAGCAATTTGGTCTCTCAGGGAGTTTGGGTGTTGTCTCTGGGGCTTCTGTGACCTTGCCTTGTAAAATTGTGCTGGCTTCCCCAGTATTGTGTATTGCCTTACCCTTCACCCAAGTTACTACTGACCTGTTGTCTGTTTAGTGTTTTTCCATTCCCATCCTTCCCCTCAATTGTAATCATCAGAGACTTCTTTCTTTTTGTGTGTAAATCTTGTTTTGCAATTTTACAGTAGTGGTCTCATGCAATACTTTTATGCTTTTGTGATTGGCTTATTTCACACAGCACAATGCCTTCCAGTTTCTTCCATGTTAGGAGATGCTTCATGAATTCACTGTTCTTTATTGCTGCATAATACTCCATTGTGTATCTGTACTACAATTTGTTTATCCCTTTATTTGTTGATGGACACCTAGGTTGTATCCATCTTTCTGCTATTGTAAACAATGCTGCGATGAATATGGATATACATATGTCTATTTTTATGACAACTCTTATTTTTCTAGGATATATTCCTGGGAGTGATTTTGCTGGATCATATTATATTTCTATGTCTAGCTTTCTAAGGAAGTGCCATATTGTTTTCCGAAATGATTGTACCATTTTGTATTCCCACCAGCAATGTGTTAAAGTTCCCGCTTCCCCACAGCCTCACTAGCATTTGTTATTTCCAAATTTTTTGGTTGTTATTTTTGTTCTTTTCATTTGTGCCAGTAATGCTGGGATGAGATGGCATCTCATTGTGGTTTTGATTTACATTTCTCTAATGGCTAGTGATCATAAGCATCTCCTCATATATCTGTTGGTGCTTACATGTCTTCGACAGCAAAGTGTTTTTTCATTTCCTTTTCTCGCTTTAATTGAATTATTTAACCTTTTATTGTAGAAATGTTGAATTTTCTTGCAGCTTTTAGAGGTTAGACGCTTGTCTGCTTTTTAATAGCCGGAAGTATTTTCCTCATTTGCATGTTCTCTTTTTACTTTTGTGGTAAAGTCTTTTGATGATCATAACTCTTTAATTTTTAGGCAGCCCCAGTTATCTAACTTATTTTCTAGAGTTCCTTGTTGTTGATTATGGTTTTCATTTTGTTAATGATGTGTATTAGGGATTCTAGTGTTGATCTTACATTTTCTTCTATGAACTTCATAGTTTGGGGCTTCATATTTAGGTTTTTGATTCATTTAGAATTAGTATTTGTGTATAGTGTGAGGTCTGAGTCCTGTTTGATTTTTTGGCAGATGGACATCCTGTTTTGCCAGCATCATTTGTTAAAAAAGACTGTCTTTTTCTCCCATTTGTGGACTTTGGACTCTTGCTGAAGATCAAATAACTGTAGATAGATAGATTTACATATGCATTCTCAATTCTGTTCTTTTGGTCAGTGTGTCTGTTCTTGTACCAGTTCTGGGCTGCTTTGACTGTATCATAGTAAAATAAATAGTCAAATATAATGCTCTGACTGTATAATAGGTTCTGAGATCACATGGTACAAGTCCTCCTACTTTATTCTTCTTCAGTAGTGCTTTACTTATCTTTACCTTCTTCCCTTTGCATATAAAGTTAATGAGAAATTTTTCCGTCTCTTCAAAGAATATTATTGGGATTCGAATTGGGATTGCAATGTTAGTCTACCTATCCATGAGCTTGGTATGTTTTTCTATTTATGTAGACCTCTTTTTGTTTCTTGCAGTAGTATTTTGCAGCTTTCTTTGTACAGGTCTTTTATATCCCCAGTTAGATTTATTCCTAAGTATTTAGGTTTTTAGGGGCTATTATAAATGGTATTGTTTTCATGATTTTGTCTTCATTCTTTTTATTGGTACGTATGAATCCACCTCATTTTGGGGGATTGATCTTGTATCCTGCTACTCTGCTGAATCTTTCTATTAGTTCCAGTAGTTTTCTCTTAGAGTCTTTTGGGTTTTCTATGTCTAGTGTCATATCATCTGCAAATAGGGAAGTTGTCATCTTCGTTACCAATTTTGATGCCCTTTATTTCTTTTCCTTGCCTTATTGCTGTAGATGGGACTTCCAGCACAATGGTAAATAGGAATGATGATAAAAGACATCCTTGTCTTGCTTGTTCTTAAAGGAAATGTTTTCAGCCTGTCTCTATTAAGAACGATGTTGGCCATTGGTTTTGCATAGATGTCCTTTATTATGTTGAGAAATTTCACTCCTATACTATTTTGTTGAGGGTTTTGATCACAAATGGATATGGAAATGGTGCTGGCGAAACTAGATATCCATCTGCAAAAACACAAGCCAGCCAAATGCCGTCCCATTTCTCACACTATGCAGAAAAACTAACTCAAAATGGATGAAAGACCTAAAAATAAAATCTCAAACTATAAAGATTATGGAAAAAAAAATAGGTGCAATACTGGGAGCCTTAATACATGGCATAAACAGACTACAAAATATGACTAACAGTGCACAAACACCAGAAGAGAGAATAGATAAATGGGAACTCCTAAAAACCAAACATTGAGCTCATCCAAAGACTTTATCAAAAGAGTAAAAAGACTACCTAAAGACTGGGAAAGAATTTTTGGCAACCAAGAAGCTAGTTGGCATCTAATCTCTGTAATCTACAAGACAGTGTAAAACCTTGACAAGAAAAAGCCAAATAGCCCATTTAAAAAATCAGCAAATTACATGAACAGGTACTTCACCAAAGAGAAGACATCCAGGGTGGCAACACATCCATGAGGAAATGCTCATGTCTTTAGTCACTTGGAAAAATCCAAATCAAAACTACGGTGAGATACCGTCTCACCCCAACAAGGCTGACATTAATCTGAAGAACACAAAACAATAAACGTTGGAGAGGTTGTGGAGAGACTAGAACTCTTCTACACTGTTAGTGGGAATGTAAAATGGTACAACTACTTTGGAAATTGATTTGGTGCTTTCTTAAAAAGCTAGAAATAGAAATACTAGCAGTCCCACTGCTTGAAATATATCCTAGGAAAGTTAGAGCTGTCACACAAATAGATACATGCTCACCAATGTTTATTGCAGCACTGTCCACAACAACAAAAACATGGAATCAACCTAGGTGCCCATCAGCAGATGAATGGAAAAAAAACTATGGTATATTCACACAATGGAATACTATGCAATGATAAAGAACAACAACAATCTTAGGAAACACCTGATAACATGTAGTCATCTGGAAGACATTATGTTGAGTGTAACTAGTCATTCACAAAAGGAGAAATACTGTATGAGACTAGTTTTATGAGGACTCAAGAAAAGGGCTGGGCATAGAAGAAAATAATCTTTGATGGTTATCAGGGAGGGGGGAAGATGGATATTCATGAATTAGATAGCAGATAGGAATTGGGTTAAGTGAAGGAAGTGACAGCATTCAGTAGAAGGGAGATCAACACTGCTAGGCTATATGAAAAGCTAAGAGGTTTCATAAATAGAGCCCAACATTTTGAAGGTCAGAGTGCCAGGGGCAGGGGTCTAGGGACTATGCTTTTGGGAACCTCAAGGTTGGCATAACTGCATTTTAAGAAAATGTTCTGTATCCCAGTTTGGTGAGTGGCTTCCGGGGGTCTTAGAAGCTAGCAAGCTGCCATTTAGGAGCATCAGTTAGTTCCAATACACCTGAAGCAGAGAAGAAATGAAGGACATACAAGAGAAGTAGAAAATATGAGCCCAGGAGGTAGAAGGGGCCATGTGACCCAGAGACTTCATCCACAGGACACATGAGACCAGAAGAAATAGGTGGGGCTAGGCTGCCATCAACAACTGCCTTGACAGGGAATACAGTGGAGACTCCCTGATGGAGCAGGATAAAAATGGGAGTACAGACCTAGAATTCTATTATAAGGTCAGACTTGATGCCCTAACACCCTGGGGGCCCTCCAAGAACATAGATGGCCTCTATACTCATTGCTAGCCCACAGATGAAACCAGTACCAAAGACAACTCTTCAGACAAAAATTGGACTGGACTACAAGGCTGTTAGACCAGCTCCTCTATAGAAAGAAGATGGGAGGATGGTGAAGAGGTGACAGGAGTTGGCTACATGAATACAGTGTGGAAAATACAGGGTGAAAAGGAGGAGTGTGCTGTCACAGGATTGGGAGAGCAGCTGGAGCTGCATAATGGTGTGTATATGGGGGTTTATATTGCAAACTGATTTGGATTGTATCTGATACAGTGCTGAATTCTGTTGGCTAGAATTTGTTGGGAATTTTTTCATCTGTATTCATGGTAGATATTTTTCTGTAATTTTGTGTCCTTTTATGTGGTGTCTTGGTTTTCGGTCTTACTGGCTTCATGGAATGATTTTGGAAGTATGACTTCCTTTTCTATCTTGTGAAATAGTTTTAGTGGTACTTATGTCAGCTGTTCTCTGAAGGTTTATTAGAATTCTCCAGTGAAGGCATCTATGCCAGGGCCTTTTTGTTGTTGTTGGGAGGTTTTTTGTTTGTTTGTTTGTTTGTTTAATTACCTTTTCAGTCTCTTCTCTTATTATGAGTCTGTTCAGATTTTTGACATTGTTAAACAGCTCCACAACAGGTCAACAGTTGCCCTTCTTAACCTTGGGTTTCCTATTACCAGCTTTCATGTCCCTGCTACCTGCCCACCCGACTTCTAGTCCTTCCCGTGGTCTAGTGTGTCCCTTTAGTCTCATTTTGTTCTATGACCTGTCCAATCTTTGACTGAAGGGTGAACCTTAAAAGTGACTTCATTACCCAGCTGAAAGGATGTTCAGCAGGGGCTGTACTTTGGGGTTTCTCCAACCTCTGTCAGTCCAGCAAGTCTGGTCTTTCTTTTTGAATTAGAATTGTGTTCTACATTTTTTCTATCTCTGTCCAGGACCTTCTGTTGTGATTCTCATTAGATGTGTCAGTGATGTTAGCGGGCACCTTCTAGTTGTACTGGACTCAGCCTGGTGGAGGCCATTGTAGACGTGATCCATAGTCCTCTGGACTAATCTTTCCATTGTATTTTAGTTTTCTCCAGTCTTCCTTGTTCCTAAAGGGGTGAGACCAGTGGAATATTGTAGCTGGCCAAGTAGAGTGTAGAACATTTTCCTAGTAAATTATGTTATGCCAGTTGAAGTAGATGTTCCCTGAGATCACAGTTCACACATCACTTGGCCTTAGCCAGTAGAATTCAGCATCATATAAAAAATATATATATACATATATATATATGTATATATATATATATACCGTGAACAAATGAGATTCATACTAGGTATAGAGGCATAGTTCAGCATTAGAAAATTAATCAGTTTAATATACCACATAAATAAAAGGCAAGAAAGGAATCACATGATCATCTAAATCATCATCATTTTATGTCAGTTTGGATAGGTATTGTGTTTCTGGAAATTTGTTCATTTCCTCTAGGTTTTCAAATTAGTTGAAGTATAGTGTTTCATTGTACACTGTCATGATACTTTTTATTTTAGTTGTGTCCATTATAATGTCCTCCCTTTCATTTTCTATATGGGTTATTTGCCTCTACTCCTGTTCAACGGCACTTGGCTGGCAGCCTGTTTCTTTTCTCAGTTTGGCTGGTGGTTTGTTGATTTTGTTGATACCTTCAAAGACCCAGTTTTTTATTTTGCTGACTCTTTCTGTTAATTTTCTGTTTTTTATTTCATTTATTTCTGCTCTGATCTTTATTATATTATTTCTTTTCTTGTGGTGGCTGTCGACTTCTTTTGCTGTTCTTTTTCTGTTTAAGTTATATAGCTAATGTTTCTCCCTACTTTTTGCATGTGTGCATCTATTGCCATAAATTGATCTCTGAGGAGTGCCTCTGCCATATCCCAGAGATTTAGGTGTGATGTGTTTTCATTCTTGTTTGAGTCTAGGACTTTTTTTTTTTTTTAATTTCATCTTTGATTTCTTATATCACCCAGTGGTTTTTAAGCAGAGTATTGCTCAGTTTCCATGTAATGGATTTTTTTTTTTTTTTTTGCTTTGCTTTGCTTTGCTTTTCCTGTTGTTAATTTTTACTTTGCTGGCATTGTGGTCAGAGAAGATACTTTTTATTATCACAGTGTTTTGGAGTTTGTTGAGGGTTATCCTGTGGCCTAAAAAGTGGTCTGTTTTGGATATATTCCATGTGTGTTGGAAAAAAATGTATACTTTATAGCATTTGGGTCCAGATTCTGTATATGTATATGAGGTAAAGTTGACTGATTGTGTCCTTTAGCTCTTCTGTGTTTTTGTTGAGTTTCTCTCTAAATGTTGTATCTTTTATCAAGAGTGATGTGTTGAAGTCTCATACTATTACTGTAGAACTGTCAATTTCCCTTTTCAGTGCTGTTTGAGTTTATGTATTTTGGATTCCTGTCATTGAGTATATAGGTGTTTATTATGGTTAAATCTTCATGATGGCTTATCCCTTTAATCATTATATAATGCCCTACTTTGTCTTTTATGTTGGATTTTGTTTCATTCATCATCATTAAAGTCTATTGTATGTGAAATTAGTGCCTCTACTCTTGTTCTTTTTTTGATAGCTATTTGCTTGATATATATTTTTACTATCTTTTGAATTTAAATAAATGTACTGCTTTGTTTCTAAGGTGTATGTTTTGTAGACACCATGTTGATGGATCCTTTTTTTTTTTTTTTAACCATTCTGTCATTCTCTTTCTCTTAATGGGTGCATTTAGGTCATTTTCATTCAGTATAATTATTGATAAGTGTTAGTTTATTGCTGTCATTTTGTAGTGCATTTTGCTTGTGGTGCTGATGTTTTCTTTGTTACTCTTACTCTCCTGTGCCAAATTCCTTTTGTTTGTGTATTCAT
Source organism: Heterohyrax brucei (assembly GCA_028571685.1). Classification (NCBI taxonomy): domain Eukaryota; kingdom Metazoa; phylum Chordata; class Mammalia; order Hyracoidea; family Procaviidae; genus Heterohyrax; species Heterohyrax brucei. Next base: position 131,891,635 of record CM053150.1, on the reverse strand, counting down.
TTTTTGTTATTTTTGTAGATTTTGCTTGTATTGAGACTTTTTTTTCTTTTTCCATTATTTTGATAAGTAGGTTTGTTAACTTTCTTTGTGGTTACCTGGAAATTTATCCTTGTCTTCCTGCATTTTAACCAGTCTATTATTAGTTGGTATTGCCTTGCCTTCAACTCCATTAGAAAGTTTATATTTACATCGCTTATTCCTTCTTTTGGTTTTGGATAGACCTAGTACAATCTTGCATCCTAAATTCAGGCTATAGTCCAGTGTTGTTTGTTATCAGACTGAAGGACTTTTCGTAATTCTTGTAAGTTTGGGCTTTTTTTTTTTTTACGTATTCTCTTAATTTCTGCTTACCTGGAAGTGTTCTAATTTCACCATCATATTTGAATGAGATTTTTGCAGAGTATATTACTCTTGGTTGGCAGTTTTTTTTCTTTCCAGGTTTTCATCTGTCATCCGGTTGCTTTCTTGCCTGCATGGTTTCTGCCAAATAATCAGAGCTTACTCTGATCTTTTCTCCTCTGTATGTGACTTTTTATTTTTCTCAAGCTGCTCTCAGAATATTTTCTCTTCCTTTAGTTTTGGCGAATGTGATTATAATATAACTTGGTGATTTCCTTTTGGGGTCTATCGTATGTGGGATTCATTAGTTTTTATTGGATGGTCAGCTTTTCGTCTTTCTTGGTATTAGGGAAGTTTCCTGTCAGCAATTCCTCAGTGGTCCTCTCTGTGTTTTACATTTTCTCCCCCTGTTCTTCTGTAACTGTCATCACTTACAGATTTCTCTTTTGGTTGTAACTCACATAATGCTTAGAGTTTCTTCAGTTTTTCAGTTTTTGGTCTTTTTTCTGATTTTTCCTCAGAGTTGTATCTAAGTTATTGTCTTCAGTTTCACCAATCCTGTCTTCCATCACTTCAAACCTATTCCTCAGCCTTTCTGTGACATTATTTCTTAAATCTTGTTTAGCTTTTAGATTTCTAGTTGTTGTTTTTGTATGATTTCTAGTTGTGAATTTATTTTGGCATTTTATTCCTGTATTATTTTGCTTAATTCTTCCACTTTTTTTTTTTTATCTATTCTTTGCATGAATTTGTCTGCATTCCATGAAGTTATCTATGTTTTCCTCATTTTTGTCTGCTTTTTACTTCAACTCTTGGATAGTGCTTAATATTAGAGATATGAATTCCCTGTCAAGTAGTTCTAGTGCCTTTTCTTCTACTAGCAAGTCATCTGAGTGTTCTATTTTGGACATATACTAGAACCATTCTGACCTTTTCTTTATGTTTTTATATTGTCTGCTGTCTTTAGGACATTCAGAGGTTATTGTCCTCATTTACTGACTGTAGATCTGTTTGTTTTGTGCAACTTTCTTGTTTCGTTTGGTCATGTTAGAATAGGCACGCTGTGCATTCTTTGTTCTTTGTTCTTATGTGGTCACAATAATTTTCATCTCCTTGTCCAATGGCCAGGGCCAGTCGCTCAGCTATGGTGCACTAGCGTGGGTCCTTCTGAATAGAAGGGACTCAGATGGCATTTTTTGGGGCCTGTACTTGGGCTGACAGAGTGGACCAGGAATCGGTACTCTGCAGGTTCTGGTAGGCTGTCCGTTTGCTCCTCAGGGTTGTGATGTTCATCACAAAATGCAGGTAGGCAGGAAGGAAGGAGGAGGAAGGTTGTGATGTCTGGAGCTAAGGTTAGCATGAGAGAGGAAAGAGAAGAGATAGAAACAGGAGCCACAAGCAAACAAACAAGCAGAAAAAGAGTGCTAAAGGGGCTTGCTATTGGAGTGTCAAGACGAGAAACCAAGATATGAAGGAAAATAAAAAAGAAGGGAAAAAGGAAAAAAAGACAAGATAAAAATTTGGGAAAGCAAAAAAAGGCCCCCACTGATCCCATCAGGAAAAGTCTGGTGGTGTAGTGGGCTAAGTACTACGCATCCTAACCAAAAGATGGGCATTTCAGATCCTCCAGGTGCTCCTTGAAACTCTGTGAGACAGTTCTGCTCTGACCTCTGGGGTTGCTATGCATCAGACCCAGCTTGCTGGCAGTGGGTTTGGTTTGGGTTTTTGTCCCATCAGTGTGGCTCTGAAGACCAGGATAGCAGCTTCCAGGCTGTGCAGTATAGCTTGTCTAGAGGCAATAGAGATGTCACACAATGTAGATTTTAGGAGACAGGAAAAAAAGAGTAAATATGGAGAAACGAGAACTGAGAAATTAATAAAGAAAAAAAGCAAAAAAAGAGGGGAAAAAAAGAAAAACAAACAAAAATATGTCCCCAGGGATCCCAGCAATGTGGCTGCACAGACTGGGGAAGTGAGTCTTTAGTTGTGGAACACAGCCACACTATAAGGGACTCCCCAGGTGTAGAGAGAGAAAAAAAAACAGACAACACACACAACATAAAAAAACAGAGCCCCCCCCCCAAAAAAACCTGGAAGGTCCCACCGACATGGCATCATGGGCTGTGGGAGTGGTTCCGTAGCTGAACAGCCTTTCACAGCCTTTCAAGAAGAAGCAAAAATGGCACACAGAGCCCAGGGTATAATGTATTTTTCTAGCTCTTCTATTATGTTTGTTTATTCCCTAACTTTATAATTTTAGTGGGGGGGGGACCTTATTATGCTATATTAAAATAATAGTAAACTAGCATCAGTTATAAAGAGACACAAAGAATAACTTAGTTTGCTGAACTAAAGAATAGCACAGAGCCCTGTACATGACAAGCTAGAAAAAGTGTTTGAGAAATGAATATTTAGTTAGTTTTGTTGATAAAGACTAAGTGTGGTAGTAGCTTTGTGGTCAGACAGGCTGGTCCACAGTAAAATTAGGATGGTAAGAGTTGGAGTCAAAGAATTGTCACAGTACTTTTGACCTACACTTAGGGGAGGCTTCATCAGTTTCACTGTCTCTAAAAGCTTTGGCAGCTTAAGGCCTAGTTTGGTTAATGTCACCTCTAAACCATACCTAGTCTGCTCTTCTCTCACTGTTCTGTATTCTCTGTCAGTATTCTCTGGGATAGAGGATTTTCCCTATACCATCAGGGAATGTGAAGGAGACTGTGAAACCTAGGCATCTTAAGGAACCAGAGTTGTAGAAGCTTTGCTGCTCTCATCTTTAATGAGAATTTAAGGTATTTGGTAGCCCTGTAAAGTTGGTTGGAAACCCTGGTGGTGCAGTACTTAAGAGTTTGGCTGCTAACCAAAAGGTTGACCATTCGAATCCACTAGGCACTCCTTTGAAACCCTGTGGGGCAGTTCTGCTCTGGCTTATAGGGAAGTTATGAGTCAGAATCAATTGTACAGCAATGAGTTTGGGTTATTTTGTGTGTGTGTGTTCTTGTTATAAGCTTAGTTAAAACAAGAGTTTTGCTCAGCAGTAGCATTTATCCCAATCTTTACAGGCCTGTCTTCATAGGCCAGAAGAAAATTATGTCTCACAAATATTGACACTGACTAGTGATGGACAAGAATGGTAAAAGATTCAGAGTGATGGTACATCTAGAAATTAAAACCTTACATTACAAACAAGAGGCTTTGCAGGATCAAGGGGTAATAAAGTAACCACGGGATCTGTCAATTAAACTGTTTTTTGGTACCTTAAGAAAGAGCTGAGAGTGATTCTGAATACATACTTGGTTTAGCCTTTCTAGTTTTCCAAATACAGGAACCTGCTGATGCACCATTCTCTTAGAGGTCTGCTTCAAAACCTAGAGATAAGCTGTGGGAAATTCTGAGGAGTGTGATGTCAATCAATCTGCCAAACCAAACTGAGGTTTGAAGTAAACCGGGGATGAAGAAACTATTGTGTGCTTGTCTCAGTGGAAAGCTATAATGGTTGTGACAAACCCCAGATTGCCACTGTCGTCCTTTACCTAGACCCAAATGTCCCTCACTGACCTATTTTTGACGTGTTATCAAGATACCTTGCTTATTTTTATTTTGGGATGACACTGTTTTTATACACTCTTGGTTGTTCTGTTCTTTATAGGGGCTGTCACCTGCACCCTAGACTTGTCAGTGTCTCATATCAACTAGTGCTTTGCCACTCCTAGAACACGCAAGGATCAGGACTAATGTTAACTTTGGTCACACCGCTCTAGTATCCCAGTTTTTCCCCATTATTTTAATTTTGTGTGTTCATATGCAATATATCTTAACTTTCACAAGATTATTACTTTACATTCAAGAATTTTTTAGTGTGCAGTCACCGGGCAGGGAGAGCAGTGGAAGCTGCATATAGGTGGGCATGTAAATTTATACAGGAATGTACATTTTCACTCAGTTATGTTAAATCAAAAAATTAAAAAAATAAAAATAAAATAATTTTTTAAATCAGACTCTTTTCAACCTCAGCACTATTACAGTTTGAGGCTGAATAATTCATTGTGGGAGGGTTTATCATGTATTACAGAATTTTTAACAGCACTTCTTGCCTCTACCCCCTAGATGCCACTAGCACACACCCCCAATTTTGACAATAGAAACTTCAGACAGCCAAAATCCCTGGGGGGAAAGTCTCCCTGCCTCAATTGAGAACCACTGAATTAGATTTTCCCAAACAGTTACCATTTTTCTTTCTCCTTAATTCTTCCTACATCTCCAATCATCTATGTAAATCATTTTCTCTGGTTAAAGAACGCCTTTTCATAATTTCCTTAGAATCGATCTACTACAGTATTTTTACACAAATAGCAAATCACACCCTCTCCCTGTGAGATATTTTCATAAGCATGCTATGCAAGTTTTTTTTTACAGCAACGTACGAAAAACGGGCATACTGTCACAAAAATATCTCATAGGGATAAGGAATGCTTGGCAGACAAACATAAAAAGCATACATTATTTGTGTAAAAATACAGTACTTGCTGCTTCTATTATTTTGTCTGAAAATGTTTATATTTCACCTGTTTTCTAAAAGGATATGTTTGCCGTGTATAGACTTCTAACTGACAAGTGTTTTCAGCAGTCTGAAAATATAATTTCAGCATCTTTTTGTTTCCATTTTTTATATTAAGAAGTTCTTGAAAGAGGGATTGAAAGATCTAATTCTTCTTTATATGTACGTTTTTTTCCCTTCTTACTGATTTTTAAAACTTTTTTTTTTTTGTCTTTGGCTCTTAGGTGTTTTTCTCTGATATATCTAGGTGTGATATTCTTGTTTTCATCCTGTTTGGGATTCAGAGCACATCTTGAATCTGTAGACTGATGTTGTTCATCAAATTTGGAAACTTCTCACCCATTATATTTTGAAATTGTACTTTCCCCATTCTTTCTCTTTGATCTACAATTACGTGTGTGATAGGCTTCTCAATATGCTTTTGAAGTCTCTTGTCTTTTGTATTTTCCCTGTGTCTGTTGTTCCATGATTCATCATGGTTATTGTTTCTCACCTTTCTTTCAGTGATTGAATCTCTCCAGCTGTGCTTTATCTGTTACTACCATACTTTGGGGCAAATAACACACATTTTCTGTGTTTGCTTGCCTAACGCTCCCTCCCTGCAAGTTATTTTCTTAAGTGTGATATACTAATTTGTTTGTAGCAACATGTTAAAAAAAACTGGCATAGCACTACTTGGGAAAATACCTTATGCAGAGAGGGCACGGGTGGCAAACATAGAGGGCACATGTTATTTGCACAAATGTGCAGTACATCCGTCTGTTGACTTCCTTGTTTCTGTTACTGCTTTTTTTTTTTTTTAGTTTTAGAAGTTTTAGTGGGTCTGCTTTACAATTTTTGATTCTCTGATGAGATTCTCATTCTTAGATTTTACTTTCTTGAACACAATAATCACATTTGTTTTAAAGGCTGTGTCTAAAGACCTCATATTGTTTTAACTCTTTATATACCTGATTACTTTTGACTGAAGTGTTAGACATTATGTTTGAAAAAATAATGAAAATACTGTGAGACCCAGTATGATATGTTCTTTTTGCAAAAAGAATGTACATCTACTTTGGACATGAGGTTAAGGGCACACGAAGTCAGAGACTTCGTGGTTTGAAGCAGGATTTTATTGTGTCTAGTCAATACTTATACCGTAGATTCCATCACAAAGCCTGATGATTTCACCAGCCCTGCTCTTCTTCCATTCCTTCCCACTGCTTGCTTGGCCAAATTGTAATTTTTCCATGTCTCTGTAACCTTGGAAGGCTGTTTGAATGCTTCACTAGGTCTCAGCTGCCTTTCTGTAGTCCGTAGGTGCTTCCAGAAGAGTTGTTTTAAACTTCTCTGGGTTTCCTTCTCATTGTAAATACAGACCCAACTTTTTAAGTTATCCTCAGTAGGTAGATTGGTCTGAATTCCTGTACTGCCATTATCAGAAGCTGAGCATCCCTTAAATTCCTTATCTTTCTTGCTGAAATATGTCATCTTTCTCTCAGAATCTATGTAGGTTGTAAAATTTTTTTCTAAATCTTGTATGCACGTCTGTTGGGTCCCCCCCAAAAATGTTTGTGGCAGTTTCCACTGGGCCATATTTCTTAATGTTATGTGAGGTTCCTCTGTGTTGTAAATCTTGCCTTTATGGTGTTAATGAGAGAGGATGGGCTCAGCTGTGTTGGTGTGGTAAAGCTCAATGTGTAAGATTGTTTTGTGCCTTGAGGCAGTCTCTTGAGATATAAAAGAAAGAAGCTAGCAAAGAGAGTTAACCAAGAAGCAGTGCCAGAAGCTGCATGTGTCCTTTGGAAAGGACCAGGATCCCTGCACGTTAGAAGCTTCCAGTCCAGGTTAGATTGATGACAAAGACGTTCCTCCAGAGCCAGCTGAGAAAGCCTTCCCCTGGAGATGATACCCTGAATTTGGACTTTTAGCCTACTGAACAGTGACAAAATAAAATTTCTCTTTTTGAAGCCATCAACTTATGGTATTTATGTTAAAGCAGCGTTGGATGACTGAAACAATGCCTAAAAAATACTATTCTGTTTAAGTAGAAATAAAATTAATTGCAAAATCATTTTCCTCCGATACTTTACAGACCTCATTTTATTATTTTCTTACATCTGGTCTTTCTCATAAACAGTTTTATTTGAATCTAATACCCATTCCTCTGTAGGAAATCTTTTTATCTCTCTCTGAAAGGTTTTCAGATTTTCAAGTCGTCTTTAATATTGAGTTTTACTGTGATTCACCTAGCTATGGGATGTTTTTGTTTGTGTGTTGCTGTTGTTCTTTTTTAAACAAATTTATTCTTTAAATCTTTTAATCTGAAGGCTTCTTTCTTTTCAACACAAGCTGTCTGGTACTCAGTTTTCCCCATGCCTAGTCAAGGCTGTATTTTTCCTCTTTTGAGTTCATTCACATTCTTGCTGTTTTTCAAAGACTTCTGATAGTTTCTGTCCTGCCAGGAATTCCCTTTCTTATTTCCTAGTGCAGCTATATGTTCAAGTATATATTAATGTGTAACATATTGTCTGTTATTTCTAGGGATTTGATGAGGGGAGAGAGGCTCTGGTGCCTGTTCCATATGACCTCTTAAATTTCAGTAGTTCTTTTTATAACTCCACTTACCAGAATCATCTTCCTCTGTTAGATTTCATTTGTTCCTATTCCAACATACTGCCACTTTGCATTATCTTAACCCTGGAGACCCTGATGGCATAGTGGTTAAGTGCTATGACTGCTAACTAGAAGGTCAGTAGTTCAAATCTGCCAGGCACTCCTTGGAAACTCTATGAGACAGTTATGCTCTGTCTATAGAGTTGCTATGAGTTGATAGCAGTGGGTTGGATTTGGTTTTAACGTATACACACATCAGCTAACTTCAGCATACAAACTTATGTTTAGTATATACGTACGTTAACTATAACATTCATTTCTGAAGAACTGCTGTATATCATTTAAATGAAACTACATTAGAACCTGTTTGTGTAATCTAGTTTTAGAAAAACTAATGTGCAAAATCTAAGAAAGGAAGGAGACAATTCCTTAGATGATTGGCAGCTGAAATTGTAAAAGTCAATTTAGAGAACAAATTAGTAAGCTGGAAAGGAATGACAAGAACACAAATGGGAAGCAAAACAAAAAATTAAACTGTGAGACAAAGTAGAACTGGGATGCTGACTGACCAGAGAAGTGGGCTCTCATGCGGAGCTGAAATGTTGTCTGTAGCATAAAATATGTACATTGAAATGTGCCTGCTTTGAGAATTCTAAGTACAGGCACTTAGCCTAACATAGGTGAGAGTTGTGAGAGCTGGGCCCTAGACCACAGGGGCTCTGATCATAAACTCCCATGAGGACCTGAGGCATCCTGTTCTCCCCTGGGCTCATCTGTGCTTAAGGAAATGAATACGAGAGAATGTGCCAGCTGCTAGCAAGCTGAGGGTCGACAACCTCTTCTCCCTTTATCCACATCCTGGGAAACATCTCCTTTAGTCTTTTTCTGTTTTCCCCAAATGGGCCTACTTTTACTTATCCTTAAGTTTACAAAACCAGCACTTAAATAGGCTCACAAAAATGTTTATAAAATAACCTCTCAATGCTAATATTATGTTTGAAGCAGAGACTTTATTATTTCCAGTAACTGATAGAATTTAATGTCGTATTTAATATTTACTCTAACAAGGAACTAAGTTATTGAGTATGTTTCCAGTGACAAAATGTAATGGCACTGTACAGTATCATTTTGATTAACTTTTTTCTAATACTAATTTTGTTCATCTGAACATTAAATATCATCTGTAGACCTTGATTAGCTTACTATTTTTCTCCATTTGAAGTTTTTCATCTGTATTTTTAGTAAGCTTTAAAAATATTTAATGTAAAAATTTAAACTTGCACACACTGCTTCACAAAACAGTTTTAAAATAAAAAACATTTTCAGTTGATCTTTGATGTTCTTTTAAGACTTAAAAGTAAAGAATAAAATTGTTAAACCAATTTATACTTTTACTGATTCCTTAATTCCGTCTAAACATAAGAGTAACTTCATATCTAATTTTATAAAGTTTGAAGTATTGGGAAATACTCATCCTGAAACAAACAACTAAACACAACAATGCTTACTTTAAACTTTAAAAATCTGTTAGTAAAGGGCTAATTTCCTAAATTGTTAAACATATTTGCAACATAAAATACCCAAATATTAAAACCATTTCACATGCTTTAGTAAAAACTTAAAATTAAAAAATAAATTTACCTGGAAATCTAAACTAAGTAGGCTTTGCTTGGTGCCCTTTAAGTCCAGCTGAAAATGAAACAAAATCAGAGCTTTCTTTAAAACAGAGAGCAACGGGAGGGAATGTTGAAAAATATTAACAGACTTCTTAGTAAAATCTAAAATAACTGTTTCCCTTGGGGATAAATGCCTTTGAGTTCTTCATATGAGAAGTCTGCCAAGAAAGTAACCAGGGAAAGTGGTTACCAAGGGAACTGTTTTTCAAAAATCCCAGGAAACGTGCAAAGCAATGAGCAGCAGCAGCGGCAAAACAGTCTCCAGACTCAAAAGAGAGCTGGAAGTACAAAATGCAGCTTGATTAAGAAATCTTTTATTTTCATAATTTGCATTGAATAATCGTAAAATGAAAACGTTTGTGAATCAAAAAATCTTTACCAATAAAGTGAAAAGACAAGCCTACCAACTAGTAGAATACCTTCAGAAGCCATGTGTCTATTGAGCAAGAGCCTAAAAACCAAAATATATGTATAAAACATATATATAAAATACAAATAAATAAATAAAATGCTTTATATGTGTATATTGGTTTTTTTTTTAATTTATATATAAAACTTCAACAAAAACAAAAAAACAAGTAACCTGATCATAAAATAGTCAAAGGACAGGAATAGACATTTCACCAAAGGGGCATTCAAGTGGCCACCCAATATATAAAAATATGTTTAGTGAGATTAGCCATCAGAGAGATGCAAATCAGAAACACAGTGAGATACCATTTCAACCCCACTATGGAAACCCTGATGGCATAATTTTTAAGTGCTACATCTGCTAACCCAAAGGTTGGGAGTTCAGATCCACCAGATGCCCCTTAGAAACTTTATGGAGCAGTTCTACTCTGTCTTATAGGGTCGCTGTGAGTCAGCATCAACTCAGCGGCCATAGGTTTGGTTTTGTTTTTGTATACTAGAAGTCAAAATTGACTTGTTGGCAATATGGTTTTTTTTTTTTGTTGTTTAGGATGGCTAAGATAAAAACAAAACAACAAGTGTTGTTGAAGATGTGGAGAAGTTGAAACCCTTATCCACTGTAGGTGGGAATGCAAAATGCAACAACTATTGTGTAAAATAGTGGCAGTACCTCAAAAAATTAAAAATCGAGCTATTATATGACCTAGCAATTCCATTTCTAGGTGTATACCCAAAAGACTTGAAAACAGAGACTCAAACAGAGACTTGTATACTAATGTTCATGACAGCACTATTGACAATTGCCAAAAGGTAGAAACAATCTAACTGCCTATCAGCAGATGAATGGATAAACAAAATGCAGTGCATACGTACAGTGGAATATTACTCAACCAATGAGTCAGATCCAACTCGACGGCACTTGGCTTGGCCAATATACAAATGATGTCTTGATGTCTGCTACAATATGATTGGAACTGGAAGAAGTTATGCTGAGTAAAATAAATCAACCACAAAAGGACAAATATTTTATAACCTCATTTATTTAAAAAGACAAGGAAAGAAAAATGTATGGAGACCAAAGTTTATTGCTGGTTGCCATGGGTGGAAAGGTAGGTGAAAAGGGAGAGGTTAATGGTGATTGAAGTAACATATCGATTAAGGGTAGTTTGCACAGGAAGTTATTATAATAGCTGTCAATAAGCTGTACACCTGTAAAAAATTGGGAGTTAGATAAATTTACAACAACAACAACAGCAAACCATAGCTGCTGAGGCGCCTTAAGCACAACCAAAACTTCATAGGATATGGTTTCTTGGTTTGAAGGTTTAGAGTCAGGGTTTCATGGGACAACTCATTTAATGGGACTAATAATATGTTTAGTCCTTCAGTTCTATTTCCTGATTTGATGAATACTACCAAGGATTTTAAAGGTTTACAGGTGACCATCCAAGGCACAATTGAGCTCTTTTAGCCTGGAAAAACAGAGGATTTAGGAGAGTGAAGAATTGGAAGATATGGAATGTGTGGCTGATTGCCTCCATGAACAACTGCTTCTTTTGTCATGAGATCAGAATTGGATAGTCGCTGGCTTCCATTACTGAATATTTTGACAAAGATTTCATAGAGGAATCCTGATCAGATCGGGGACAATGCAGAACAGAATTTCACACTTTAGTGGAAATCTGACTTCTTTGAGGAAGGTTGGATGAACCTCTAAAACTGTTGCACATAGATAATCTTTGAACTTTAAACCAAAAATTATCCCCTCAAATCTAAAAGCCAAGCAGCAGTTTCGCTTAGGTGTTTTGTTTTTTTAAAAGCCCTGTCTTGAGTATTATACTGTTTTAAGAACTATCTATGTGGGATCCAATTGACAACAGCAACCCAAAAAACTAGGTACCTTAGGGGGCAGTGAATTTATGTTAATGGGGGAGGGCAAGAATGGTTATACAACTTGTAGAATATAATCAGTGTCACTAAAATGTATGTGTAGAAACTAAATTGTGTGTTTCATTGTGTGTTTTCTCAACAAAAACATAAAATTATGTTGTAAAAAAACAAATTCATAGTAGCGTACATGATTTTACTTGAGCTTTATGAGACTATAGATGGGACACACATGCCAAATTAGAAGTTTGGTATTTTTAAGTAGGGCTAATTTTATTTAACTCTCATCATTCTCTACCTGCCTGCAGTGATCACATATGCAGCATTATTAACAAAACAAAAAACTGTTACTGGTTAATTGAATTATAAATTATGTAACTTCTAAATATGGAATAATGAAAACAAAATGTTTAAAAGAGCTATGTAAGACATCTAATTAAACTCTGGCATATTTTTTGTCTACTTTGGCCTCAGTTTCCTCATCTACAAATAAGCAAGTTAGAGACATGTCAGAGTTCCAAGCTGAATACAAGCTGAACACTGCTGCTTATTGGGGAACATTCAGGCAAGTTACCTAGTTATTCTTACTAATGTTTATTCTCTTATATGACTGGGATAATAATACCCACCTTTCAAATTTTTGTGAAAGTAAACTAAACAACATAGATGAAGTGCCTTACTCTGTGCTTATCATTGACTAAGTAACTATAAATTATAATGCCAAGCCAAGTGCCGTCGAGTCAGATCCTAGTTTTAAAATTTTTATTATTTCCCCTCTAGGATCTAAATTATTCAGCAGAGAGGAAATACATTTTTGTTTTCCCATAATCTTAAAATGGCCTGAATATAGTGCATCAAGATGAGAGACTAAACACACAGCCACATAAATTTCTAAAACAATAAAAATTGTATTTGTTTTAAAAAATGTAAAACTGTACTGAAAAACAAAAGTAGTAGTTTTATAAGATAAATTTTGAGAAATTCTTGGAAGGTTAATAGGATCTAACTAAAAGACTACAAAACATAGGTAGAGAAGATTGCTGGGAAAGGTGGAAGTAGCTCTGTGGATGTTCCAGGTTTAGGAATTACAGATCCCATGAACAGTGAAATTCTGGGAAACTGCGCTTATTAGCAGGTCAGATGACCATGATCCTCCTGCTGTCTCCGTTATTTGTGCCAAGTGTCAAGTATTTGCCACCAACACTAGAACCCATAGTCCCCTTGGCCTAGAGTAGCTGGCAGTGGAACACTCAGTGGATCTGGTTGGCTGGTAGAACAAGGAAGCCCCTGTGTTCAGACTCCAAACTACCTATTATTAATATAAACCAACTGAAAGTACAGGGTTGACAAGTTCCACCCATATGCTCAGAGCTTTTAACCAGTGTTTTAATCTAATGCTATTAATCATAAACAGCCTGAGATACTAAGCATTTTGGGAAATGCTAACATTAGAGATAGAAGCCCACCTCCCAAAAATCCAAAAAGAGATTTGGAAATTAAAAACTTGACATACAGATTAGAAGCTCACTAGTAAAGTTGTGACATAAAGTTAAGAAAGTCTCCTAGAAACAGAGCCAAAATACAGAGATAGATGGAGAACAGAACAGATACAGTTAAAGGACCATTGGGAAGTTCAACATCCACTTAGGAATCTCAGAAACAAAATTGAGTAAAATATGTCCCAGAAATGAAAAGCATGAGTTTCTCGTATGAAGGTTCCCACTGTGTGTTCAGCATAAGAGATAAAATCAGACTGATGTCCAAGCACACATGTTTGAAATTTAATAATACTGGGGGCAAGTAGAAAATTCTTCAAACTTTTCAGAAACAAGAAAAATCATAGAATCAGTTATTAGAATAGCCTCAGACTTCTCAACACCAACTCTATAATCAAGAAAATAGTGAAGAAATGCCCTTAAGATTCTGAAGGGAATTTATTTCCAACCTCTAATCCTATAGCCAGCCAAACTATCAATCAAGTGACAATGCAGGGGCAAAAAAATTTTTTCCTTGTTTTTTATTTTGATGGATAGGTTTGTTAGTTTCCTTTTGGTTATCTTAAAACTTAACCTTTATTTTTCTAAGTTTAAACCTATCTGACTTCTTGATACCGCCTTAACTTCCTCTCCATGGGGAAGCTCTATGACTACACTGTTTATTCCTTCTTTTTTGTTTTGACATTGTCCTTGTATACATATTGACATCTTTGGTTTCTGCATTTTCAGCCTTTTAGCTTTGTCTTGTTTTATTCACTTCTCTATCTGGTTTAAATAGCTGGTTGATCTGTCCTTTGTTCTAGTCTTGTGTTGTTATCTGATACTGTTGGGTCTCTAATCAGAGGACTCCCCTTAATATTTCTTATAATTTGGTTGGTTTTACAAATTCCCTAAGCTTCTGTTTATCTGGAAATGACCTAATTTCACCATTATATTTGAGAGACAATGTTGCTGGATATATAACTTTTAGCTCACCTTGAAGATTTTGTATATGTCGTCCCATTGCCTCTTTACCTGCATAGTTTCTACTGAGTAGTCAGAGCTCAGTAATAGTGACTCTTCTTCATAGATGACTTTTCTTTTATCCCTAGCTACTCTTAAAATTCTATCTTTGTCTTTCATTTTGGTCAAGTTTCATTATATCTTGGTGACTTTCTCGTGGGATCCACCCTGTATTGGGTTCACCTTGCTCCTTGGATAGTTACCTTCTTGTCTTTCATGATACCAGGAAGTTTTCTGTCAGCAAATCTTTATCAGTTCTCTCTGTGTTTTCTGTTATTCTCCCCTGCTCTGAAAGTCCACTTACTCATAGGTTTTTCCACTTGATAATGGTCCCACATAATTCTTAAGACCGCTTCAGTTTTTTAAATTATTTCCTCTGAGTTTTCCTCAAATAAGTTGGTACTAAGGGATTTATCTTCAGTCTTACTAATTCTGACTTCCATTATCTCAATTCTACTCCTGTGACCTTCTACTGAGTTGTCTTATTCTGAAATATTATTGTTAATCTTTGGATTTCTAGTCACTGTCTCTCCATAGGGTTGCTATGAGTCAGAATCAACTCAAATCAGTGGATTTTGGGGGGCCTCTGCATAGTTTCTAGGACCTGGTTAATCTTGTCATTTTGTTTTTATATTGTTTTCTTGAATTCCTGTATTGCTTTGTCTGTGTGTTCCTTGGTTGGTCTGAGTTTTACCTGATCTCCTTTGTAATCTTTTGGAGAGCTCTATATGTTAATCTTTTGAATTCTATCTCAAATAGTTCCATGGCCTTGTCTTCATCCAGAAGATTGCCTGGTTTTTCATTTTTGTTACTGGCTGGAGTCACTTTAACCTGCTTATTTATGTGATTTGATACTGAATATTGTCTCGAAGCCAGCAATGAGTTATTATATTTACTTATTGTATGTTTGTTTACTATGTCCAGGCTTTTTGTTTTGATTTCATATGTCCAAGTAGGCTGCACTTGTGAGCTCTTTGGTTATTGGTGCATTTGAAACTGTTAAGCTCGCTATCCTGTCTCCAGGTGGTTACAGCAGCTACTAAGTATGTGAGCCTGGGAGTCTGTTCACTTGTCTTAGGCAAGTGTGGCATAGGTGTCCAGGCTGTTGGTCACTAAATTTGTGGTTCAGACTCTCACCTACAGTCCTAGATAGGCAGGGCTGCATAGGGGTGTTTGGAGTAAGCATTGGTATCTGGCTGCAGTAGGGGATTATGTGCAGAGCAAGGCAGAGGGCTGATGGCTGGCCCTAGGTGCCTGGATGGAGGGCAAGTTCCTGTCATCTAGAGCATGTAGCAGAGGAGGGTATTGCCGCCAGTCCTTGGGCACGTGGTACTCTTGGCTAGAGGGACTGGGAAGCACCACTTATTCTCAGGCCCATGTCATGGGTGGCTAGATGGAGTGGGTGGTACCACCAGCCCTCAGGCTCCTGATGTGGGTGGCTGAGGTTCCCACTTAAGAGGCAGGGTGGTGTCAAATGTCACAAATCTGTAGCTCACTCTTGGCTGCTGCAGTTGAAAGTGAACTTCAGAGGTGTGCCTTGCTTACTTAGGCTAATCAGGGCATATGTTGTTGAATCAGCTGACACAAGTCTAGGCAGGAGTGAAGGACACTACAAGTCTGTGGACCCCCTATGCCAATGGCTATGCAAAAGGGCAGGGCCTCCCAACACAGCCTGAGTTCCCTGCTTAGGGAAGTGGTGTTTTTTAGAGCCATGAGACTGATGTTGGTTCTGATAGCCCTCAGTTGTGTTTTAGAGGGCATAGCAGTTGTTGAATACTGCCAGACTGGTGCCAGAGCAGATCATGGTGGAGGGAGGTGAGGGCAAGAAGTGCTTCTCCACTGTGAAACTTTTTGGGGAGAGGATATTATGGCACTATGCTGTAGGCTAGACACTTGAACTTAACTTTCATAGGTCCAGCCAGTGTAGCTCCTAGTGAGCTCCAGAAGCTTCTGAAGACTTGTTGCCTTCTGGCCTCCTCCCACATATTGAGACATGCCCTGAACCTTACTGCTGACCTCAGTCCTTGTTTGCCAGCCAACCCAGCCAGCAAGGTGCCAGCAACCTCAGGACTGGTACTTCTTTACTACTTTTGAACTGTCTCTCTTTGCTGTTACCACTCAGTACAAAGCTTCAGCTTTCTCTGTGATGATAAGGCTGCTAGATTGTCATATATACGAAGATCTGACAGTTAAGTCTATGAACTTAATTGTTCTAAGTGCTACATACCTCATTGCCGAATATCACTACAGTTACCTTCGAAATGCTCCCCTTGGGAAGCTATGCACCAATCCCATTGTCTATTCCACTCTTCAAAGCAATTTTGGAACTCTTTCTGGAATGGCTATTGCTCACAGTGGCAAGTGCAAGTTTGCAAACTTAATTATGTAGTTGTCTGTGAGGAAGTTTATAGCTGGTAAACAAATAACTGTATTGGAACACCCCACCTACTTACCTGATCTGGCCCTGAGGAACTTTTTTCTTTACTCGGAGATAAAGGAAATATTAAAAGGAAGACATTTTTATGACCTTTAGGGCATCAAGAGTAATACAACAACAGCTCTGATGGCCGTTCCAGAAAAAGAGTTCTAGAATTGTTTTGAAGAGTGATCTCGGTGCTGGTGTCAGTGCATAGCTTCCCATGGGGGTACTTACTTCGAAGTTGACCGTAGTGATATTCAACAATGAGATATGTAGAACTTTTTCTAGGATGAATTCACAAACTTAATTGGCAGCCCTTGTAATAATGTCACTTGTTATTTTGGGTCTTTGTTGCAGGAGAGATGACAGAAAGCATCTGACTAGTCCGCCATCTTGGCTTCACCTGAAAAAAATTATTTTAACATAACAGTTTTACTGAGATCTGGTTAACAGATTATATAATTCATAGAATTGAGCACCCATCACCGCAATTAATTTTAGAATATTTCATCAACCTGAAAAGAAATGCTGTGACCATAATGCATTTATTCCTCATTTCTCACCAACCCTGGCCTTAGGAAACCCCTAATCTATTTTATCCGTCTGAATTTATCTACTCTAAGCATTGCATATGATTGGAAGCATGCATAATTGTGACTGGCTTTTTTCACTTGATGTAATATTTTTGAAATTTATCCAGATTGTAGCCTGTAGCAGTACTTCATTTCCTTTCATTGCTGAATAATCATCTATTTGTATGAACAGACCACTTTTTTTCATCCAGTTATCTGTCAGAGCCCTGGTGGTACAGTGGCTTAAGAGCTTGGCTGCTAAACAAAAGACCAGCAATTCAAATCCATCAGCCATTCCTTGGAAACCCTGTGGTGCAGATCTGCTGTGTCCTATAGGACCATTAAGAGTCAAAATCAACTCCATGGCGAGGAGCATTCATCAGTTGATAGACATTTGGGTTGTTTCTACTCCTTTACTATTATAAATAATGCTGCTCTGAACATTTGAGTATATATTTTTGCATGAACATGTTTTTAATCCTTTTGCATATGTGTCTAGATGTATTGAATGTGGGTCTTCACATTTTTTTCTGAAAGAAAATATTTTTATACGTGGAAGGTTTCAAACAGTTTGCTTCCCATGCACCATTTCTAGTGGGAACCCTGGCTACAGTCTGCTAACCAAAAAGGTCAGCAGTGCAAATCTACCAGGTGCTCATTGGAAACTCTATGGGGTAGTTTTGCTGTACCCTGTATGGTCAGTATGAGACAGAATCAATCTGATGGCAGTGGCTTTTTCGGCTGGCACCATTTCTAAGGAATTTGATAGAAAAAGTACCTGACAAAGATAAGGGACTAACCAATAAAAAATAATACATAGAGTGCTGAAAACAGTCCACCAGTGGACATACGACCAGTCAACTGGAGCAGAGTAACACGGGAGACAACCATGCTGAGAGCTGCTATCACTGTGCTTTCTGTAGTGCGTCTTCAAATATGTAAGTTCTTTGGTCTTTCTGATTGTTTGTCTGGCTTTCCCATGCGTATGAGGCAACTGAAAATCTCATGGCTTAGATCAGGCACACCATAGTCCTCACGGTGGCTGTCTTAGTTGTCTAGTCTGATGTCCCAGAAACAGCACAAGACTGAATGGCTTTAACAAACAAGAGTTTATTCTCTCCCAGTTCAGGAGGTTAGAAGTCCAAAATCAGGGTGCCAGCTCCAGGGGAAGGCTTTCTCTGTCAGCTCTGGAGGATGGTCTTAGTCATCAATTCCTTCTCAGTACAGAAATCTCAACCTGAAGGGACTCCTGATGCTTCTTGCTTGGTGATAATGAGCCCTCATCTCTCTACTGACTATTCTGTCTTATCTCTTGTAAGGTTAACAGGTGATGGAAACCATACCCCAGGGAAATTCTCCTTATATAGGATCATGGCTGTGACCTTAGTATGGGTGTTGCATCCTGCCCTGATCTTCTTCTTTAAAAAATTAAAAAACTGAACTGAAAACTGTTTTAATCTTAACCCAGTGTTGCAAGGATACAGTAGCCAGGGTGGAGTTCTGGGAACCATGCTCTCAGGAGACATCGAGGCCAGTTGGCATAACTAGCCTATTGCTAAGAGAGTCTTCAGCACCCCATGTTGGTGAGTGGCTTCTGGGGTCTTAAAAGCTAGCAAGCTGTCATCTGAGGTACACCAGATGGTCCCAACTCATCTGGAACAGAAATCACCAAGAACAACAAAGACACAAAGGAAAAAGAGCCTAGGAGACAGAAGGACCCATGTGAATGGGTGACTGTGTCAGCATGTGACTAGAAGAACCACATGGTGCCCAGCTACTACCAAAGACAGCTGTGATGGGACACACAATGTCGAGTCCCAGTGGCAACGTGAGAAAAAAAGAGAGGTGTACCTCAGGAACTCCACTAAAAGAGTGCAGTTGGTGGTGTGGAGGCCTGGGGGGTTCTCCTGGGAGCGTGGCCCCTAAACCTACTGCTTCTCCCGACAAGAAAACATTACTGAGGTCAGCTCTTTGGACAGGAGTGGACTGGACTTGGGGACACAGTGTGACCATGTACTGTGTGTACTTTATGGTTCCATGCATCTGTAGGATGCTGTCCTACCAGTGGTGAAGAAGAGGGGACAGGAAATTGGTAAGAGGATATGACATACAGAATGAAAAAGAGGAGTATACCATCACCAGGCAAGGGGAGCAGAGGGAGCTGCAGATAAGTGGGCATGTAAATTTAATTTGGATTGTATACTTTCACTTAATCACAATAAAAAAAAATTTTTTAAACATGAGGGTTTTAAGTGGACATTTACAATTCAAGTTAGTTTCTCTTACAAAAATGTACACACTCATTGTTATATGACCCTATCTGCTCACCTCATCCTATTTAACATAACCTAAGCTTGCCTCATTAATTACACACAGAGGTTAAGATACACAACACATAAGACAGTTAGATCACAAAATGGAGCACATCCACACACTGAGAGTCATAGCCTAGCCAAGTTGACACACATTTTAGGAGGATACAATTGAATCCATCAACAGTGACATCTTTGCTTTTCAGTACTTTAAAGAGGTCTATTTGCCCAATGCACTACATTGTTCAGTTTTTCTGGCTGCTGCTTCTTTGACAACTTCAGTGTTTTCTCCATTTATCCTGATGTTGCTTCCTGATCCAGTTGTGAGGATTTTTGTTTTCTTCATGTTGAGGTGTAATCCATACTGAAGGCTTTGGCCTTTGATCTTCATCAGTAAGCGCTTCATGTCCTCTTCATTTTCACTGAGGAAGGTTGTATCATCTGCATATTGCAGTTTGTTAATTAAGTCTTCCTCCGGTCCTGATGCTACATTGTTCATACAGTCTAGCTTCTTGGATTAATTTCCTCAGCATACACGTTGAATAAGTATGGTGAAAGCATACAACTATGATACACATCTTCCTGATTGTAAACAACTTCCCCTCTATGCACATGTTCCACATGAGTGCAATGAAATGTAATGGAATTCCCATTCTTCGTATTGTTATCCATAATTTGTTATGATTCACACAGTTGAGTGCCTTTGCACAGTCAATAAAACACAGATAAACATCTCTTTTCATCTGAAATCCATCTGACATGAGCAATGATATCCTTTGTTCCACATCCTCTTCTGAATTCAGCCTGAATTTCTGCCAGCTTCCTGTAGATATACTACTGTAACCATTTTGTATTCTCTTCACCATAATTGTGCTTGCAAGTGCTATTAGTGATATTGGATCGTCTTTCTGTTACATTGGCACAAATATGGATCTCTTCCAGTTGGTTGGCCATGTAGTTGTCTTTCAAATTTCTTGGTAAAGACAGGTGAGTACTTCTAGTACTTCTAGTACTGAGGAGATATTGAAAGATAGGAAAAGAACTAGCAGAAGCATTCAACTGTGTGGATCATAAAACATATGGAAAACATTATGAAGAATGATGTCATGAATTGAATGGTGTCCCCCCAAAAATGTGTTGAGCTATTTAGCTAGGTTAGCTAGGCCATGATTCCTGGTATTTTGTGTTGTTCCTTTATGCTGTAAACCATGCCTTTATGATGTTAATAATGGAGGATGGGCAACAGTTGTGTTGGTGGGTCAGGGCTCAATGTGTAAAGTTGTGTGTGCCTGGAGGCAATCTCTAGGCCTATAAAGTAATGGGAAGAAAGCAGAGAATGGGGACCTTATTCCATCAGGAAAGAAGCAGTGCCAGGAGCAGAGCATTCTTTTGGAAAGGACTCAGGATCCTTGTCCCTCAGAAGCTCCCAGCCCAAGGGAGAAGTGATGACAAGGACCTTCCTCCAGAGTCAACATGGAAAGAATTCCCTACGAGCTGATGCCCTGAATGGACTTCTAGCCTACTTTTCTGTGAGAAAATAAATTTCTCTTTGTTAAAGCCATCCACTTGTGGAACTTCTGTAATAGCATCACAAGATGATTAGGACAAATGGGAATTCCAGAACACGTAATTATGCTCATATGGAACATGTACATACATCAGAGGTAGTTTGAGGAGAGCAAGGGTACTGCTGCGTGGTTTAAAGCTGGACAAGTATGTGGCAGGGTTTTACCCATTTACCTTACTTATTTGATCTGTATCCTGAGCAAATTAATCTGAAAAGCCATAGCCAGACTGTATGAAGAAGAATGCAGCAGTAGGTTTGGAGGGAGGCTGTGATATGCATATTACACAACTTTGTTTGCTAAAATAAGAATGACTGGAAGCACTTACCGACGAAGATAACACCTGAACAGGAAGAAACTAGAAATCCTAATTACTGAGCCCATAAACGTCATCAGGATAGGTAGTGTAGACATTGAAATTGCCAATGATTTCTTTCTGCTTAGATCAGCAGTCAGTACCCAGGGAAGCAACAGTCAAGAAATCAAATGACGTAGTGCACTGAGCAAATCTGTCGCAAGAGGCCTCTTTAAAATTGTGAAAAAACAAAGATATCGCTTTGATGACTAAGGTATGCTTGATTCAAGCCATGATCTCTTCGGTCGCCTCATGTGCCTGCAAAAGCTGCATAGTAAAAAAAGAAGACCACACACTCAAATTTTGGTGTTGGTGAGGATAACTGAAAATGCATGTAATGGATTGCCAGAAAAGCCACCAAATCAGTCTTAGAGGAAATACAGCCAGAATGCTCTTCCAAAGGGGGAAGACAAGAATTTAGAATGTAAAAACAGTCATTTATCAAATTAAATCAATTAAAGCAACAGAATAATGCAGAAAGAATGTGAACTACAATTTCCAGAAGAAAAGTTACAAATGTCCAATAAACATTCATAGAATGAGTGTTCAGCCTCATTCAGAACCTCACTGTTCTGAAGTCATTTGTGACTCACACCAGCTACCTTAGTTATATATACAACAAATGGATTACTTCAATAAACAGTGATTTGTTCTCTCGCAGTTTAGGGGGCCAGAATTCCGAATTCAGGTTGCCAGCTCCAGGTGAAGGCTTTTCTCTGCTCTTGGGGAAGGTCCTTGATACCCATCTTCTCCTTGTCTAGGAGATTCTCAGCACAGGGACCATGGGTCCAAAGGACAGAGTCTGCTCCTGGCTCTTTCTTGGTGATATGAAATCCCTTTCTTTCTACTCCCACTCTTTTTTCTTAAATCTCTTGTAAGATAAAAGGTGATAAAGGCCACACCCTATGTAAACTCCCCTCACATCGTATCAGGGCTATGGCCTGAGTAAGAGTGTTGTACCCTACCCTAGTCATTTTTAACATAACCTAATCTTTCCACACTAACCACAGAGGGACAGTAGAATTTACAATACGTAGGATTATTCCATTGGATCTCAAAGTGGAGGACAACCACACGATACTGGAAATTATTGTGTTTCCAAGTGATACACATTTTGGGGCGACACAATTCAATCCATAACACCAGTCCTGTTGGTTGATGTAGGACTATACCAAGGCATAAATCTTTATAAAAGCAGACTGCCGCATCTGTCTTCTGTGGAGCCACTGGTGGTTTTGAACCTCTGACCTTTCAGTTAACAGCTAAGTGTATTAACCACAGTGCCACCAGGGTATCTTTTCCACCATACTCATATTAAGGAAATTCCTACTACAGCAAATTCCCTATGAGAACTTCCAGAGTGGCTGATATTTTAAGGCAATAGGTATTTACATACACTGTTGATAGGAACACATTTTGGTACCAAGACCAAGACCCAAACCAAACTCATTGCTGTCTAGTCAATTTCAACGCATAGCGATGCTACAAGATAGAGTAGGACTGCCCTATAGAGTTTCCAGGTAGTGCTTTGTGGATTTGAACTACCAACCTTTTGGCTAGCAGCTGTAACACTTAGCCACTACAGTGCCAAGATTTCTTTTTTTCTACAGTCCTAATAAAAACGTAGTTGTACATACCCTTTAACCTACACTTCTGCTTCCAGGAATCTCTTCTACAAAAACAGCAATAGATCTGTAAAAAGAGAGTGTTCATTGTGCCAGTGAAATGGCTCAATACCCTAAATGCTGTATGTTAAAAGAGGAATTGTAGTTAAATTGTGTTAAATTTATATTATCACATACCCTGAACAATTAAAAAGAGTAAGTTAGACCTGTGTTTCCTACCAACTCTGAGGAATAATAAAGCAATGGATTACAGTTGTTGTCTCTGAGTGATGAAATTCAGGGGAAATTTTTAGTATGTAATTCTTTATCTTTGTAACATTTTCAGCTTTTTGTAACCAGGTCAATAATAGAATGACTTTCTAAAAGACCTCAATCAGGAAAAGAAATACTTTTTAAAATATCAGGATGGAGGAGTAGCAGTAAGCTACTTTGGCAAGATGGACATGGTTGGAAGGAACCAAATTATACAGTTTCTGAGCCCTCTACTCTAAAATTTTGTGATTTAATGAACTGTTACTTGAGTCCTTTTGTAGAAACTGTTGTAACCACGATAGTACATGGAAAATGCTGGTATTACATTTTATCCTACCCCGTTCATTATTGTAAATATAATTATGTCCTGAAACTTGATTCTGACAGCAGTTCTACAAAAGTATTTTGTTGGTTACCCAAATTTGAAATGAGCAAAGCAAGCATTATCCGTTACCATGAGGTCTGCCAAGGAATGAGATTTGTACTTAAGAAAATTTTCTTTGTATGCCATTTGTTTTAAATAAAGTTACCTTTACAGTATTTTAATCTCTAGAGTACAGTGGGTTAGTTTGTAGGTTTATAATTGCTTACCAGGACGACTTTGTTAATTAATTAATATACAGATAAAGCTCCATTTGGGAAATTTTAATTAAGGCCTTTCTCAGATATGGAAGTCTTTTCTCTTGCCTCCGTTGCTTTAGACTTGTTTTAGAATTTGATTTCCCCTTAGTTCACATTCACCAAGTGCTCCTTGGAAACTTTATTTGGAAACTCTGGTGGCATAGTTGGTTAAGTCCTACCTACAGCTGCTAACCAAATGGTCAACAGTTCAAATCCACCAGGCACTCCTTGAAAACCCTTTGGGGCAGTTCTCTGTCCTATAGGGTCACTATGAGTTAGGATCACCGCGACAGCAATAGGTTTAATTCAAATGGAAACCTTGGTGATAGAACGGTTAAGTGCTGTAGCTGCTAACCGAGAGGTCAGCACCTGTAGTCCACCAGGCACTCCTTGGCAATTTGATGGGGAAGCTCTGCTGTGTGCTGTAGGGTCACCATGAGCTGGAATGAACCTGTCAGCAGTGGCTTGGTTGGGTTGCGCTGTCTCACCTTTTCGCTCATCACACGGTCATGTGACAGCAGCCTCATTTACTTGTGTCAGACTTGTTCCCCTGACGAGCTCTGTGTGTCTGAGGAGATCAGTGATGTTCAGGTGTGCCACTTTTAAATCCACACCTTTTTTGGTGTATTTTAGGATTGTTTTCTCTTTCAAGAAGAAGATGTTTTTGAGTTCAGGTGTGTATCTGCGGATCGCTTTCTGATAATGTTGTATTACTATGTGTACTCTCGTGAGATGTATGTAAAACGAACATTTCTGTTCTAATTTATTTGTTTTCAATTTTTAAGATACTTTTGAAGAGGTAATGCAAAAAGTGGCGTAAATTTTAGAAGTATTGGTTAAAATTTCCAGTTTTCTATACCCAGTAGTGACAGATTAAGTGATTGTACCAAACTTTCCATCAAAAACAACCTTCCTATAGAAGATCACTGAAATGTCCACTATCATATATAAAAACATTTTAACTTTATCAGTGAGGTAAGAAGATCACGAGAAATCACTGGTTCAGATTTGAGAGACTAGAACATATATAAGTCAAGGAACTTTTTACCCTGGATGTGATTGCCAAAAGTATTAAAAAGTGAAACAACCATATTGAAGAAATAGAAAACAAACATACAGCAGACAAGATTAACAAAATCAAAAGTTTTTTTAAAAAAATGAAGCTAGTGAAGCTTCAAGCAAGGTTGATATAGGGAGGAAAATTAGAAAGCACTGATGACTCTAGTATAAGGATTAGAAAATTTGCTATCACTACAGATTCTGAAAACATTTAAGAGAAAATAATAAGACAGTATGAACAGTTTTTGCCAGCAGTTATATATTTACATAAAACATACAATCCCTAGAAAAATATAGTTTAATAAAACTGTCACAAAAAGAAATAAAAAAATCAGAATTTCACTCATTATAATATCTTCCAATTGAAATCATGTTATGAGATGTTTTCTAAAATCTACTTTTTTTTAATCATAGCATAGTGTTCCATTGAGTTTATGTACCATAGTTTGTTTATCTATTCATCTGTTGATGGGCATCTAGGTTGATTCCATCTTTTAGCTATTGTGGACTGTGCTGCAATAAACATTTGTGTACATGTGTCCGTTCATGTGGCAGCCTTCATTTCTGAAGGATAAATTACAAGCAGTGGAATTACAGGATCAAATGGTGTATTTCCAGCTTTTTAAGGAAGTGCCAGATTGTTTTCCAAAGAGATTATACCAACTTGCAAGCACACCAACAATGGAGGAGAGTTCCAGTCTTTCTACAGCCTCTCCAGCATTTGTTGTTTTGTATTATTTGGATTATGGCCAACCTTGTTCAGAGTGAGATGACATCTCATTGTAGTTTTGATTTGGATTTCTCTGATAGCTAATGATTGTGAGCATATTTTCATAGTCTTTTGGCTGCCTGGATGTCCTCTCGAGTGAAGCATCTGTCCATCTCCTTTGCCCACTGCCTAATTGGGTTATTTACCTTTTTCTAGTTGATGTTTTACATAACCTGGTAGATTATGGAAATCAGATGACAGTCTGACATGTAGTTGCCAAATATTTTTTCTCATTCTGTAGGTAGTCTTTTAACTCTTTTGATAAAGTCTTTGTATGAACAAAAGTGTTTGATTCTTAGTAGTTCACATTTATCTATTTTCTCTTCTGTTAATCGTACATTGTTTGTTAGATTTTGAAGTCTATCTAAACTGTGTAATAGAATATCCATCGTTGATCCTATTTTTTTCTTGCATGATTTTTATCATTTTAGGTTTGACATTTAGGTGCTTGATCCATTTAGCGTTAGTTTGTGCATAAGGTGTGAAATAGGGGTCTTGTTTCAGTTTTTTGCAAATGGATATCCAATTTTGCCAGCACCGTTTGCTAAAGAGACTGTCTTTACCCCAGTTTACAATCCTAAGTCCTTTGTCAAATATTAACTGTTCGTAAGAGGATGGTGGCATCTCTGGGGCCTCCAGTCTATTCCTTTGGTCTGTATGTCTCTTTCTGTACCAGTACCAGGCTGTTTAGACTATTGTATGAGACCCTGTTATAAGGATCTAAAAATAGAATTATCTACAGAAGAAAATAATTTTGTTGGCTACAGAGTGAGTGGGGGTGAGGGTTTATCATAGATAAGATCATTGATAGATGTTAGAAATTTTATTCATTTACTATAATTAATAAATTTTAAATAAAAAATAAAAAATCTGAAAAAAGATCTGAATTTCTATAACTATTAAGAAAATATAATCTGTAATTTTAAATATTCCCACAAAGAAAATCATGGGTTCATATGTCTTCATCAGTAAATTCTACCAGACAAGGAAACTACCAGAAGAGAAAATTATAGGTCAGTCTCACTAATGAACATAAACTTAAAAAACCTAGTATTAGCAAACCAAATTTAGAAATATAACTATGTAGTTGGAAATGCTGAGAAGGTGGTGGTATGAACAGGTTTAGGATCCTGACATTTCCCACATGAACACCGAGAAAAATGACTGAAATTTGTATACAACCTTGTAAGTACGTGAAAAGGTAGAGAAGGGTTGGCATGAAGGAACCATGAACTGAAAACAAGATAAAGGTGAATCTCAACTAGTAGGAAATCTTTCCTTCCACTGGCCCCACTCTCACACTCCCAGCACAACAAATGGATGACTGCAACAGGGCCACAGCTCCAAGCAACCGCAGCTCTCCTGTGTGTGAAGAAGGGCCCCCGTCTCTAGCTCCAAAGGAAATAGAATAGATCTTCCTGGCTGACTACTCTGAATGTTTGTTCTGACCAGTATGGGTAAGGTCTGAAGTACCAGGTTCTCAATCTGGTCTGAATCAGAGCCCTGAAAGAGTCAAGGAGGATGCTATATGCAAGGATTAAAGGCTGTTCTTGCCTAAGATCATTATTGATCAATGTTTGCTTTCTGGCCATTCTGTGAACTACTGTTGAGAAGTTTGAGGCCATTCTAATTATTGATTGTATGGCTTGTTTTTGCTTCTTAAGGTTTGAAGAATCTTCTGTTTGTCCCCAAACCAAAAACAAACCAAGCCCACTGCTGTTGAGTCAATTCTGACTCATAGCAACCCTGTAGACGGGGCAGAACTGCCCCATAGAGTTTCCAAGGACCGCCTGGCAGATTTGAGCTGCCGACATTCAGGTTAGCAGCTGTAGCACTTAACCACTACACCAACAGGGTTTTCTTCAATTTCAAATTTCTATTCCTTGGTATCAGTCTGACTTCATCTCATATGAAATCCTTCCCCTAAGCTGATCTGCTGCAGAAATAAGTGCGTGGAATAAGCATACCTTTTCCCACAATTGTTTACATTTGACTCGATAATTCAGAGGTCAGTAATAAACATTGGAGAGAACGTAGCTTCACATAGCTCTTTGAAACAGGAGCTGTGCTGGATAAGCCCAGACCTTGTGATCACCAAAGCTACTGTTAAGTTTCTGTGTTGACTGCCATGCACTCATCCCACCTCACAAATTCTAGAGGAGATTATACAGTGCTGATCAAATCCACCAGCTACTCGGTGGGAAGAAGATATGGCAGTCTGCTTCCATGCAGACTTATGTCCTTGGAAACCCTGTGGGACAGTGGTACTGTCTTACAAGGTCCACTCAGCGTTAACGGCTAACACTTTATATCCATTCAAAATTGTGTGGAACTTAATGTTAGGTTAGTGCCACCCTGTCAGCCTCCTAAAGAAACTTGTCTTCTTGATTCTATATTGTGCTTTATAGATGTCAACAGCATTGAACCGTATTCTGCCTAATTTGAATTTTTTTCTCTCATGAAGGATTTTTATATAAAAAATAATCCTCCTTCAATATCCAGTTCCCTGCCTCTTTTTTTTCTCTTTGGACTTGACTGGTTTGTCTTAATGTATGGATAGTATCTTCCCAACTTGATGAGAAGAACTTAGAAAGGCATTTTCTTGTTTTTCTGGTTTTTCATGTGTGAATTCTTTTAGTCTTTAGTTGTAGATTTTTCTGAAACAATTTGATTTGGGGCTTCTTAGGCTGTGTTGTTGTTGCTGTTGTTAGGTGCCACGAAGGCAGTTCAGACACATAGCGACTCTGCACAACAGAACGAAACACTGCCCAGTCCTGCACCGTGCCCACATTCATTTTTATGCTTAAGCCCATCACTGCAGCCACTGTTTCAGTCCATCTCATTGAGGGTCTTCCTCTTTTTTGCTGACCCTCCCCTCTACCAAGCATGATGTCCTTCTCCAGGAACTGAGCCCTCCTGATAACTTGTCCAAAGTTTGTGAGATGCAATCTCGCTGTCTGCTTCCAAGGAGCACTCTAGTTGTACTTCTTCCAGAACAGATCTGTTTGTTTTTTTTGGTACATTTAGTATTCTTCTCCATCACCACTATTCCAAGGCACCTTCTGTCTTCCTTATACATTGTCCAGTGTTCACATGTAGCTGGTATTTTAAAGGAGCACAATACTCACAGGTGATACTCTTTATATTGTGAGCAAACCTGTTATTGGCTAACAGGTGATCTCAAAATCAGTCTTGGTTCAGGGTTTAAAGAGCACCACAGAACAATAATCTCAGGGAGTCCTCTTGTCTCAACTACTCCAGCAGGTGGTTATATATATATATTCCATTTTTTAATAGGAATTTAAGGTTCTGTTCCACATTTCTCTCCCATTCTACCAGGATCCATCTACTGTGGCTCTGATTAGAACATTTCATAGTAGTAGCCAGGCACCATGTAGTTCTTCTAGTCTCAGGACAGATGAGGCTGTGGTTTATGTGGACTATTAGTCCTGTCGATTAGTTTCTTCTCTGAGTCTTTGGTTTCCTCCTTTGTCTTTACTCTGGACCAATAGAAACCAATAATGCTCTCTTAGGTGGCTACGCGCACACTTTTAAGATCCCAGACACTACTTACCAAACTAGGATGTAGAACATAAGTTTTGTGAACTGTATTATGCCAGTTGTATCTCTGGTCACTTTGGAGGGAAACAGTTAAGCATATACCAAGCAAACAGGATAGGGTAACTGTAAGTTCTCATGAATTCATCATGAACAAGTATTTCAGGATCTTACTATATCTCTGTCTGTATCTAGCTAGCAGTAATCTGTATTTAGCTGTATCTGTCTTTACGTGGGTTTCAGGCTAGTAAGCCAAACAAATCTCTGTGACCTAGAGCATCTTTTTTATTATTATTATGATTAAGTGAAAGTATACAATGAAAGTCAATTTTGCATGCCCACCTATTTGCAGATGCATTTGGTCTCCTTACCCAGTGACAGCACATTCCGCTTTTTCCCTCCATACTACTAGTGTCCTCTGAATGAGTACCTGTCCCCTCCTCTTCACCCTCTTCTCTCCCATCTAGAAAGAAACCAGTAGGACAACCTCCTGTAAATGTATAAAACCATATAATACACACACTGTATGGCCACACCACATCCCTGAGTCCAGTCCATTCTTGTCTGAAGAGCTGACCTCAGTACTGGTTTCAGGTCAGGGCCAGCAGCAATCTAGGGGCCATGTTCCCAGGGGACCCTCCAGGCTGCCTGACCATCAATGCTGGTCTTTTAGTAGAGTTCTTCAACTGCACACCTCTTTTTCTGGTGTTGCCTCAGGGACCCTACATTGTGTCCCCAATCATGGCTGCCTTTGGTGGTGGCCAGGCACCATCTAGTTCTTCTGGACAGATCTAGTACATCTTTATTATGGCAAGCCATTCAGGAAAGTCTCATCATGCCAATTAATATCAGGATTTTCCTATTGCAAGATAAATAATGGTTCCCTGCTTAAGTAGACATTTAGTATTTGTTCAATATATTGCTGAATTTATATAGTTGAACCCAAAGTTTGCTTATCAGTAGTTTGAGATACAGGTGAATGAGACTTCAAGTTGTGGATCATAAGGAAACCCTGGTGGTGTAGTGGTTAAGTGCTATGTCTGCTAACCAACAGGTCAGCAGTTTCAGTCTGGGAGGTGCTCATTGGAAATTCTGTGGGCCAGTTCTACTGTGTCTCCAGGGTCACTATAAATCAGCATTGTCTCAATGGCACTGGGTTTGTTTTTTTGTTTGTTTGAAGGCTAAGCCTTTAGGTTTGTTTTGTGTGTTTTAATCTTACTCATTGATTGAATTATGTCCTCCAAAAAAATGTGTGTAGCAATTTGACTGGGACATGATTCCCCATATGGTGTACCTATGGACTGAGGGAAAAAATTGGCTATGTCATGTCCAGCATACATCTAATCTTTAAAATATACAAGAAATTCCAATACCTTTACTGCAAAAAGATAAATAATCCTTCTTAAAAATGGCAAAGAAAATTAGCAAACACTTCACCAAAGAAGACATTCGAGTGGCCAACAGATACATGAGGAAATGCAAATCAGAACTAGAATGTCACTTTGATTTTATACTTGCACTAATCAACGAAAAAAATAACAAATGTTGGAGAGTTTACAGGGAAATTGGCACTATTATACATTGCTGATGGGAATCTAAAATGACCACTTTGGAAAACAATATGAAGCTTCCTTAACAAGCTAGAAATAGAAATATCATAGAATCCACTCTCAGGAATGTATCCTAGAGAAATTGTCAGATGAATAGACATGCACAATCACGTTCATTGCAGCATTATTCATAATAGCAAACAGAAACAACCTAAGTACAAGGTGTGACAATTGAGTTTGCAAACTGATCCTAGAAAAGGTGCTACATACGTCAGTGCTGAATATCACTGTTGTCACCTTCAAAGTACTCCCCTTGGGAAGCTATGCAGTGATGCCAGCGCGTAGTCCACCCTTCAATTTTGGAACTCTTTTTCTAGAATGGTCACCAGCGCTGTCGTCGTATTACCCCTGATGTCTTGAATGTCATCAAAATGTTTTCCTTTCAGTATTTCCTTTATCTTCAGGTAAAGAAAAAACTCACCGGGAGCCAGGTTAGGTGAATAAGGAGGCTGTTCCAATACAGTTATTTGTGTACTAAAAACTCCCTCACAGACAGTGCCGTGTGAGCCAGTGCATTGTCGTGATGCAGGAGCCATGAGTTGTTGGTTAAAAAGTTCAAGTCATTTTCATCTAACTTTTTTTGGCACTTCCAGGTAGTAAACTTGGTTAACTGTCCAGTTGGTGCAAATTCACAATGAACAATCCCTCTTGTATCAAAAATCATTAGCAGCATTGTTTGTACTCTTCATTTGCACTGGTGGAACTTTTTTGGTCATGGAGAATTGGCTGACTTCCATTATGCACTTTGATGCTTTGTTTCATGTTTGTGTTGGTACACTCATATTTTATCACCAGTGATAACAGCCCCAAACATTGTCTTGTCTCTCCAAAAGGTCTTGGCAAACTTCAACTTTCCTTTGCAGTTATTCATCAGTGAGCTCCTTCTAGACTACTTTTCTCACACCAAGATTTTCAGTTAAAATTTTCCTGTTTCTCTGTCAATGTCTACTTGGTCTGCTATGCTTCATACAGTCAGCCAATGATTTTGATGCACAATTTGATGAATTTTTACAATGTTTTTGTCAGTTCTGCACACTACGGGCCACCCTGACCTCTCTTCATCAGAAAAGCATTTAATCCATTTGTACACTGCCATTTTCTTCGTTGCATTATCCCCAAAAACTTGGACCAGCATGTCCCTGATTTCACTTCCACTCTTGCCAAGTTTAAGAAGAAATTTAATTGTCTGTTGCCCTAATTCAAGCTCTAGCATTCTCTCAGTGGCACACAAAAACACATAACAACAATAATGAATGCCACTCACCAAGATACCTCCACCCACTGACACAAACACAGCTGTAAGACACTGATTTACTAAGGTTATGAAACTTTGCTGAGTTGTTTGTACATTGCTGGCAAGGTAAGTGCATTGTGGCAAATTCGCAAACTTAACTGTCAGATCTATACTCATCAATAGATGAATGGATTAAAAAACTATGGTATATATACACAATGGAATACTAAAAAATGATAAAGAATAATGATGAATCTACAAAACATCTCACAATATGGATAAATCAGGAGGCTATTATGCTGAGTGAAATAAGTCAATTGTGAAAGAACAAATATTGTATGAAACCAAAATTAAGAAAACTGATGGAAAGCTTTACACACACACAGTAACAATCTTTGATGGTTATGAGGGAGAGAAAGTATGAAGAAAGAAAAACACTTAACAAGATAATAGATAAGTGGTGACTTTGGTGAGTGGTAAGACAGTAAACAATACTGGGGAAGTCAGCAAAACTTGGCCAAGGCAAAGTCATAGAAGCATCACAGACACATCCGTATGCCCTGAGGTACCAAGTTACTGGGTGATGGGCTAGGGACCATAGTCTCGAAGGCCACCAACTCAATTGGCATAACAAAGTTTATAAAGAAAATGTTCTATATCCAACTGTATTGTACACTTGCACCTAAACTCTATTTAAAAACATCAACTGTATTGAGTAACGTCTGGGATTCTTAAAATCCTGCAAGTGGCCAGCTAAGATACATCTACTGGTTTCAGTCTGACTGAGGCATAAGAGAAATGAAGGAGACCTGAGACACACAAGGGAAAGATTAGCCCAAGGGACTAGTGGACCACAACTACCGCAGCCTCTACCAGACTGAGCCTAGAACAGCTAGATGGTACCCAGCTGCCACCAGCAACCACTCTGACAGGGGTCACAATAGAGAGTCCTGGACAGAGGGGGAGAAAAATCTAGAGCAAAATTCAAGTTTACCAAAAAAGGCCAGACTTACTGGTCTGACAGAGACCAGAAAAACCTCCAAAATAGCACTTTCATTTCAGCAGTGAAGTTACCCCATAAGTTCACCCTTAAGACAGAAACTAAGGAGGTCCAAAATAGCATCAGTAACACATGCAAGGAATGTACGTCATGGTTCAATCATGTATACAAGACTATGTGGGCATACCAGCCCCAAAGCAGACTAGAAGGCAGGAAGAGATGGAAAAACTGGACCAATTGAAACAGAAACCTAGGGTAAAGAGGGGAGTGTTGGCACAGTGTGGGGCTGGCAGCCAGTGTCACAAAAACAATTTGTGTATTCATTGTTTAATGAGAAATCAATTTGCTCTGTACACTTGCACTTAAACCAGATTTAAAAACAAGCCAACAAAAACTCTGGGGCCGGCCTTCCTTTATTCGGGCTTTGTTTACCTTGCTGTCCTGCTGCAGCAATGTTCTGAGTGGGAGGCTCAATGTGTTTCCAGACAGTTATCCACGTGAAAACGTGTAGGGATTGAAACAAGATCACAAATAAAGATGAACATATGATAGTCTAAGTTTAAGTTATAAAATAGTAACTTTATTTTATTATTTATTGTGATTAAGTAAAAGTATACTATCAAAATTAAATTTGTATGCCTGCTATCTGCAGCTCCTTCTGCTCCCCTAGCCCGGTGACAGCACACTCCTCCTTTCCGTTCTGCACTCGTCGTATCCTCTTCACCCTCTCCTCTCCCATCTAGAAAGAGACCAGTAGGACAGCACCCTATAGATGCATAGAACCGTAAAGTACACACACCGTGTGGTCACGCTGTGTCCCCGAGTCCAGTCCATTTTTG
Organism: Heterohyrax brucei; assembly: GCA_028571685.1. Taxonomy (NCBI): domain Eukaryota; kingdom Metazoa; phylum Chordata; class Mammalia; order Hyracoidea; family Procaviidae; genus Heterohyrax; species Heterohyrax brucei. The sequence goes on along the minus strand of CM053150.1, from coordinate 131,857,881 downwards.
TCCCAAGAGTTGACCTCAGTAGTGTTTTCTGGACAGGGGCAGCAGCGAGTCCAGGGACCATGCTGCCAGAGGATACCCCAGGCTTTCAGAGCATCAGCTCTTAGTAGAGTCCTTCAGATGCACCCTTCTTTTTCTCATGTTGCCAGAGGGAGTTAACATTGTGTGTTAATGAAGCCACAAGTGGTTACATAAAATAGGTTACACACTCTTACCTTGATAAGTATGCCTTCCTAATGACCCGGAAAGAACACTTAACTTAGAATTCTTGAACACCTCAGAATTCTCCTACACTAGCACAAGGTTATTCAAGATCTGGCCTGGACCTGGCCCACCACACTTCTTGTCCCATTTCATGCTATGTCCTACCCCAAGCTATGACTTGTTTATCTGGACAGCTTAGCCCATATACCCACTTTCACACCTCAACTGCATATAAACAGCGACCCCCTGATCCTGTGGTTGCTCACACTAATGACACAATCTGTCTGCAGGGTGACAGAACCAGAGAAGAGCCCCAGGGAGGCCCTGGAAATAGAGCCATTTGGGTAGGGACTGTTGAGGGTGCCAGATATCCACAGCATGATCTAGAGGGAGATTTGCTGGCTGTGAGAGAGTATGGCCCTGTGGTTTCGTAGATGAAGAAGGGTGGAGCCAGAGTAGAGCCCAAGAGATGCCTTCTTGGTCAGGTCTAGGAGTGATAGTGAGATGGGTAGCCAAGAAATATCTGTTGTAGAAGGCATAGTTTTCAGAGAAGAAAAGATTCTGCGCCAGCCAGCCAAGACTCTGTGCAGTGAAGTATATAATTCTGTTATATGGTAAGGAGTTAGTTTCCCAAAAATGATGTCCTGTGTATGTCTTTCCTTTCTTTCTTAAATTTTAAAATGTACTTTGCTTTTGAGGTTAGAAAAGTTCTACCATAAACATAACGCGAATCAAGGATAGTCTGGCTTAAGGAAAATAAAAAATTAGAGCCTAGAAACAAGAGAAGCCAGGCTGTGATGGCACGAGTAAAGGGAATATCTTCGCATACTGGTCCGTGATAGGAAAAATCATGTATTAACTCTTTTGGAGTTGAGTCAGGAATAAATCTTAATAGATCTGAAGGTTAGTCTTGGGTATGAATTCATACCTCCCAGGTTTCCGTCACTTGTGACCTAAACTGGAATGAAATGTCTTGAATAGACAAAAGTGTCTTAAGTCTATAACACCAGAGCCTGTGTCAGAGCCACTGTGTCTGGATGGATCATAATAGAACCAGTGTGAAGCACATGATTCAGAGGATAGTGTTTTACATTATCTTAATTTGTTCTTCTTAATAAATACATTCATGTGTTTGTCAGCCAAAAAACCCCAATTTTCCCCACACCCTGCCCAACTCTTCAAACTGCTGTGTGTTCCTTCGTCCCATTCTGTTTCATAAAAAATGTATACAGTAAATGCCTCACTTGTTGAGCTTTCATTCCTTATTCTGTTGTAATTCTGCTTCTGCATTTACTGCTGTAGGAAAATGGTACTCTTTAAAGTCCTAGTAGCCTTGGACCTTATTTAACCTGGACCTTATTTAACCAACCTCCTTTTCACTTCTTTTTTCTGACTTATTGCCCTTTTCTTAGAAACCCTATTGTTTCTTGAGTCTTTCTTTCTTTCTTAATATGTTTGTCTGGTCGTACATCATTTGTCCATAGCTGAAATGTTGATGTTCTTCAGCCCCCCTTTTGGCCCTCTTCCCATTCTTCCATTTCCTGCATGATCTCCTTTTTCTGCTTCATATAAACGTAAATGAGAATCTCCATTAATCACATTGCTCTAATGTATGCTAATGAATTATATATCTATTTTAAGCTCTAAACTGTTTCCTAAATGTCATATTCAAATTGTCAACTGCTGTTTGGTCAGCTTGACTCAGCTGTCTCCCAGGAACTTCATGACCATGTACAGAAGAACAAAAGATTTACTACCTTATTGTAAATGATTTGTGGCAATATAGGTTTGGTTTCTGGTTATAGGAATGCAAGCTTTATCTAACCAGCGGTTTTATTGATTAGAGGAGTTTTACAGTTTCATATCTATTTGTATCTGTTTCTTGGAGTTTGGACTTGGCTAGATAAAGTTTATATTATGTCCCTACAGCCAGGAAAAAGTTTTTCTTATCCAGACCAACCTGTTTTAACACTTAAGATATTCTGACAAGAGTTCAGGAAGAGTTTAAGTTACAAGAGAAACTTTGTACAAAGACAACAGCAGTCATTATGTATGGTTACACTTCCTTACTTCAGAAAGACATTAAGCCATTTTACCGTTACAAAAAAACATGCACTGAACGTTAAAAATGTAATTTATTTTATTTAGCATTTAGTTTTATAGAGCTTTAAAGTAAACTTTGACTAAATATTTTTAGTGTGTTAGCAGAATCCAACACTCAACTTCTTCCAACACAGAAGAAAGGGAACCAGTATTAATAAGTACCTACTGTGTGGAAACCCCTGACCTCTAGGCTCACTGTGAGTCAGACCCAACTCAACAGCACTGGGTTTATTTGGAAACCCTGGTGGTTTAGTGGTTAAATGCTCCACCAAGTGCTCCATGGAAATGCTATGGGGCAGTTCTACTCTGCTCTGTAGGATTGCTATGGGTCAGAATCAACTTGATGGCAATGGGTTTGGTTTTTGATTACTGTGTGGCAGTAGGAAGAAATGTCTGGTGATTTACTTCCAAAACATCAGCTACTGATCCGGCTGCCACCAAAGACAGCCCTGATAGGGAACACAATGTAGAGTCTCTGATGTAGCACAAGAAAAGGGGGTGTGCAGATCAAGAACTCTCTATTAGAGTTGATGGTCCGACAACCTGGAGGGCCTGCTGAGAACGTGGCCTCTAGACTTGCTGCTAGCCTAGGGAGCTGAAACCAGTACTGAAGGCAACACTGAAGACAAAGGATGGACTGGATTAGGGGTTACAGAGTAAGGCTTGTGTTGTGTGCACTTTATGGTTTAATGTAGGTATGAGGCTATCCTGGGTATTTTTTACAAAGCAGAGGAGAGGGTGGAGAGGAGGGGACAAATGTTGGTTCTGTGGAGTGGAGGAAAAGAAGAGTGTGAGGAAAGCAGACAGAGTTGCAGACAGCCGGGTACTTGGGGTTTTATATGGAAAATTGACTTGAATTATAAACTTTCATTTAATCACTGTTTTAGTCAGCTAGGGGTGCTCTAACAGAAATACCACACAGTGGATGGCTTTAACAAAGGAAGGTTTATTCTTGCACAGAATGGTAGGCTACAAGTCCATATTCAGGGTTTCTGCTCCAGAGAAAGGCTTTCTCCTTGTCAGCTCTGGAGGGAAGTCCAGAATCGCATCAGTCTTTGTCCAGGGAGCATCTTGGCACAGGAACCTCAGATCTGAAGGACGCGCTCTTCTCCCGGTGCTGCTTTCTTGGTGGTGTGAGGTTCCCAATTCTCTACCTGTTTCCCTTTCCTTTTATCTCTTGCAGGATGAAAGGATTAAGGGCGGTGGGGAGGGCAAGCCGTATTCCAGGGAAACTCCCTTCACAGTGAAGAAGGCAGGTGATCTTATAAAGGGATTTATAGTCCCATCCTAATCCTTTAACATACAGCATAGGAAAACCACAAAATGGAGGACAGCCACAAGACACTGGGAATCATGGCCCAGCCACATGGCTACACATATTTTTGGGGGGACACAAGTCAGTCCATGACAATCACATAAAAAAAGTAAAGAAAAAAATATCAACCAATGAAAATATTGTGAATCATAAACAACTGTGAGCCAGATGCCAGGTTCTTGCAAGAACTTGTATAATCTCAATAGATAGATACTTCAACCAAATCACATAAATTATTATTATCTTTCACTTTACAGAGGAAAAAAACTAAAGTGTCACAAAGGCTGTGTATAAAACCTAAAGCTTCATGGAGTTAAATATTTTGTGTAATTGCTAATGAACTGGGCAACCAAACTGAGTCTGGATTAGTCTGATTTCTTTTTTCTACCACAGTCTAGCTGGAGTCATTCCAAGTTGGCTCTGCTCGTTCTTTCCTGAGGCAGGCACTGAAGAAAGTATCTACAAACAAAGACAAACCAGTGACCTGGAAGAGAAAGCAGAACTGCACCATAAATTTTCCAAGAATGTAAATCTTTACAGAAGACTGCCACATCTTTTGTGTCATAGCAGGCAGCACAGAACTATACATATTTTGCAACCTACATTGACAGAAACCAGTGGTTACCACCATTATGGTTCCATACTCACATAAAAAAGTGGGGTTTAGGTGCCTGTGACGTCAAAACCCTGGTGGTGTAGTGGGTGAAGTGCTGTGTCTGCGAAGCAGTTCAAGTCTTCCAGGAGCTTCCTGGAAACTCCATGGGGCAGTTCTACACTGACCTATAGGGTCTCCATGAGTCAGGCTCAACTTGACAGCAGTGGGTTTGGTTTTGGGTTTTTGATATCAAAACAGAGTCCTGATTGCCAAGTGGTTAGGGAAGAGCTCAGCTGCTAAGCAGAAGGTTGGCAGTTGAAATCTACGACCCACTCCTTAGAAACCCTATAGGCCAGTTCCACTCCATCCTATAGAGTCACTGTGAGTCAGAATCAACTGGACAGCAATGGGTTTGAGGTCAAAACCTGAGCCCTGGTGATGAAGTGGTTGAGAGCTTGGCTACTAACCAAAAGGTCAACAGTTCAAATCTACTCGTTGCTCATTGGAAACCTTAGAGGGCAGTTCTCTTCTGTTCTGCAGGGTCACTGTAAGTTAGAATCAACTAGATAGCAACTGGTTTTGGGGGGGGTTGTTTTTGAGATCAAAACCATGTTGCCTAAGTGACTGAAGAGAAGGTGTAGAGGAAAGATCATCACTTATAGTAGTCAGAAGACAGGAATTGAAATCTCAGTTCCCTCACTTGCCTTGCAATGAGGACTTCAATATGTCACATTCCTCTTCTGGGACCTAGTTTCCTTATCTTTAAGATATGAATATTAGAGATTTCTTGGGTTGTTTTCTTTCTCTAACATTCTACAATGCCGTATTCTTGCTTTCGGAAGGAAGCAACCAGAGCTGCTGACACCAGAATACTTCTTTACAATTTTCCTCCTGCAAACCCCAAACCCCATGCTTAGCGTGAGGTTGATGAGAGAAATACACATATGGTAGTTTTAACATTTGTTGGGAATTCTTTGGTAATGGAGATTCTTTTCCACTGATATACTGTCTGAAGGAGATGGCTATAAACCAGAGTGACCACAATATTTATGAAGGTATTTAGTGAAAAAGAAGACTTTGGCAATGAATTTAACCCATCATTCATGGAAGAATAAAGCTCAGTTGAGGTTTAATAAATCAAAACATAGTTGTGTTTGTCTGGAGCCTCATTTTTTCCCCATTACCAGTGGATGATGTCATCTTTTTCATTTCCATTAGACTCTTTTAGCAGTTAGAAGAAGGAAAAAAATAATTTTACCTTAATTTATTATGCTGTTTTTTTCATTTTCAAAGAAAATTTCAATTTCAGTTGTGCTAGTTATGTGAACAGGGTTTTCATACAGTACCCAAGGATTCATGGGGTTTTCCTAAGGGTAGCATTCTGTAAAGTGCTGACTTGTGTGTGTGTGTGTGTGTGTGTATACAAGGAGACTGTTTCTGAATTGAGTTCCTTTCTCATTTTCCCCAAATGAAACCTTGATGTTAAAAGAACAATACTAAATTTTTTCCTAAAATTATAACTGAGTAGAAAATTTGGGCACTACTGGAAAATATACAGAGGAGAGCTACTATAATCACATCATTGTTGAGATAAATGATATATTTTTAAAACAGTAGTATTTTAAAACACAATGGTCATTTTTATCCTACATTTCTATGTCAGAAACAGAAATTTATGACATTTGTCTTGCCACAAACAAAGGAAAATTAACAATGGGTAAATAGTTTTATTTTAAAACCTAAAGCATCTATTTTCTGATACCCTTCAATCTTTAACTTAATATCATCTTTTTCAAAAATCTTTTTCTAATTCCAAGTGTTCCAAAGCACATGTTATACCAGTTAGACTTGACCATTAAGTAAGCATTTGGATACATAGAGATAAGGAGAAGGGAGAATGGTCTAGGCAGAGAGAATAGTGTGGGCAAAGAACTGAGATGAAACTGGCACCTTGGAGAAAGTGAAAGTGATTCATCACATCTCAAAGGAATGCAGGAAAGAAGCAGCAGCCAGATCACAGGCTTGGTAAGTGATGTTAAAAATTTGGGGTTTTACTGAAAGGCTGGAGGGGAAGAACATAATCAAGTCTGCATTTTAGAAAGATTACTCTGATTACAGTGTGGATTTTTAAGTGAATGGAGCGATCAAGTCTCAAGACAAGGCATCATTTAAGAGGAAACTGCAATCGTTCAAGACATGGAGAAGATTTCTTTATGAGAGTAGGGGGAATTTCAAGAGATAATTAGGGGGTAAAATCAACATGACTTCATATGTGATTCATTGCAGGGAAAGGGAAGGAAGAGGAATCAAGTATTAAAACTCTGGTTTCGGGTACAAGGGATCTCCGATAACCTTCTCTAAAACCTGTGTTCATCTCAGGAAATGACTCTTCTAACATACCATTTCTCTTAGCATGTGGATAGATGATACTCAGGCCACATAAGACCATACAAGGCCCTTGGGCATGGTTTGCAGGAATTAGAGCAACTGAAAGATGAAAATTTAGGGATCTGTCACCTAAAGTACTTTTATATATAGTTGCCGTAACTCCAAGTTTATAGGCTCTTTTATTAAACTTTAATAACTTAATCTCTTGGAAGCCACTCCACTGCTAACTAAGAATCTAAAAAACAACTATAAAAATGTGCAGAAATGTTTTAAAAAGGGATTCATTATAGTATATAAAATTACAAAAATCAGAAGTAACTGTCATTAGAAGATCAGTCAAAATTCAGGATATCATGTATCTACACAATGACTCCCCCACACGTCGATGAGTTTGTTGTATTGTGGGGGTTTGTGTATTGCTGTGATGCTAGTGGCTATTGCACAGGTATTCAGATACCAGCAGGGTCACCCATGGCAGACAGGCTTCAGCTGAGATTCCAAAATAAGACAGACTAGGACGAAGAACCTAGCAATCTACTTCTGAAAAGCATTAGCCAGCAAAAACACTGTGAAGAGCAGTGAAAGCTTGTCTGAGATGGTGCCGGTAGATGAGCCTTCCCAGTGCCCCATTTGGAAGGCACTCAAAAGATGACTATGGAAGAGCTGTCACCTTAAAGTAAAGTCAGCCTTAATGATGTGGATGGAGTCAAACTTTTGGGACCTTCATTTGCTGATGTGGCACAACTCAAAATGAGAATAAACAGCTGCAAACATCCATTAATAGTCGGAACATACAATGTATGAACTATGTATCTAGAAAAACCAGGAATCATCAATAATGAAGTCAAATGCAAAAACGTTGATATCCTAGGCATTAGTGAACTAAAGTGGACTGGTATGGGCCATTTTGAATCAGACAATCATATGATCTGTTGTTGTTAGGTGCTGTTGAGTTGGTTCCAACTCATAGCGACCCTATGCACAACAGAGTGAAACACTGCCTGGTCTTGCACCATGCCCACAATCATTGTTCTGCTTAAGCCCATTATTGCAGCCACTGTGCCAATCTGTCTCATTTGTGAGTCTTCATCTTTTTCACTGACCCTTCACTCTACCAACCATGATGGCCTTCTCTAGGGTCTGATCCTTCCTGACAATATGTCCCAAGTATGTAAGATGCAGTCTCGCCTTCTTTGCTTCGGTTCGTGCTTTGCACTCTGATTGTACTTCTTCCAGAGCAGATCTGTTCTTTTGGCGGTCCACGATACATTCAGTATTCTTCTGCAATACCACAATTCAAAGGCATCAGTTCTTCTCCTGTCTTCCTTATTCATTGTCTAGCTTTTGCAAGCATATGATGCAATTAAAAACACCATAGTGTCATGGATTGAATTCTGTCCCCCCCAAAAATGTGGGTAGTCATCTGGCTGGGCCATGATTTCCAATATTTTGTGATTGCCCTCCATTTTGTTGTTTTCCTATGCTGTATGTTAAAGGATTAGGGTGAGGCTGTAAATCCCTTCATAGGGTCACCTCCCTGCTCCACTGTAAAGGGAGTTTCCGTGGAGTATGGCTTGCCGCACCCTTGTTCCTTTCACCCTACAAGAGATAAAAGGAGAGGTAAAAGCAAGCAGAGAATTGGGAACCTCATACCACCAAGAAAGCTGCACCGGGAGAAGACCATGTCCTTCAGACCTGAGGTTCCTGCACCAAGATGCTCCCTGGACAAAGACTGATGCAATGCCAGATTTTCTTCCAGAGCCGACAAGGGGGAAAACCTTCCCCTGGAGCGGACATCCTGAATTTGGATTTGTAGTCTACTGGACTGTGTAAGATTAAACCTTCCTGTGTTAAAGCCATCCACTCTGTGGTGTTTCTGTTAAGCAGCACTAGCTGACTAAAACACATGGCTTGGGTCTGGCACACCTTAGTCTTTAAGGTGACAGCTTTATTTTTCAGTACTTTGAAGACATCTTTTGCAGCAGATTTTCCCAATGTAATATGTCTTTTGGTTTCTTGACTGCTGTTTCCATGGACATTGATTGTGGAACCAAGGAAAATGAAATCTTTGACAACATCAGTTCTGTCTTCGTTTATCATGATGTTGCTTACTCGTCCAGATTTTTGTTTTCTTGATGTTGAGGTGCAATTTATACTAAAGGCTTTGTTTTTTGATCTTCATCAGTAAGTGCTTCAAATCTTCTCCACTTCCAGCAAGCAGGGTTGTGTCATCTACATAATCCAGGTTGTTAATAAGTCGTCCTCCAGTCCTGATTCCTCCTTCTTCTTCATATATAGTCCAGCTTCTCAGATTATTTGCTCAGCATACAGATTGAAAAGGTATGGCAAAGCAGTACAACCCTGACACTCACTCACCTTTGCTGACTTTAAACCATGCAGTGTCCCCCTGTTCTGTTTGCTTGACTGCCTCTTGATCCGTGCACAGATTTCTTAGGAACACAATTAAGTGCTCTGGAATTCCCAGTCTCAAAATGTAAACCATATTATAAGTAAAATTTTGCTGAAAATCATTCAAAAGCAACTGCAACCATGTATTGACAGGGAACTGCCAGAAATTCAAGCTGGATTTAGAAGAGAACATAGAACCAGGGATATCATTGCTGATGGTGGGTGGATCTTGGCTGAAAGCAGAGAATATCAGAAAGATGTTTACCTGTGTTTCACTGACTATGCAAAGGCATTTAACTTTGTGGATCATAACAAATTGTGTCTAATATTGTGGAGAATGGGAATTCCGAAACACTTAATTGTGATCTTAAGGAATCTGTAAATGAATCAAGAGACAGTCATGTGAACAGAAAACCACGTGGTCCACTATGCTGGAAATGACAACTCAAATAGAAATGGTGCTGCATTCCTCGCAAAAGTAGCATTTCAAGATCTGTCCTAAGCACAGTGCTGTCAGTGATAGGATAATATCCAAACAACTACTAGGAAGCACAAATATGAGTACTAGCAAAATTCATGCACTGACCACTAAGGCTAAAGATGAAGAAATTGAAGATTTTTACCAGCTTCTGCATTTTGAAATAGATCGAATATGCAGTCAGGACGCATTGATAGTAACCAGTGACTGAAATGCAAAAGCTGGAAACAAAGAAGAAGGGTAGATCGTTGGAAAATGTGGCCTTGTTAATAGAAGTGATGCCAGAGATTGCGTGATAGAGTTTTGTGAGTCAAGCAACATCTTCATTGCAAATACCATTCTTCTCCAACATAAATGGCAAGTATACACATAGACCTCACCAGCTGGAATACACAGCAATCAAACTGACTATATCTATGTAAAAAGACCATGGAAAGGCTTGATATCATCAGTCAGAATAAGGCCAGGGGCTGATTTCAGAACAGACCATTAATTGCTCGCATGCAAGTTAAGTTCAAACTGAAACTGAAGAAAATTAAAACAAGTCCAGGAGAGCCAAAGTGTACAAATTAAGTATAGCTCACCTGAGTTTACAGATCATCTCAAAAGTAGATTTGATACATTGAAACTCATCACTGAAGACTGGGTGAGTTGTGGAATGACATAAAGGACATTATCTGTGAAAAAAAGCAAGAGATTATTAAAGACAGGAAAGAAAGAAAAGACCAAATTGTATGTCAGAACAGACTCTGAAACTGGCTCTCGAATATTGAGTAACTAAAGCAAAAGAAATGATGACGTTGAAAACTGAACAGAAGGTTTTAAAGGGCAGCTTGAGAAGGCAAAGTAAAGTGTTGTAGTGACATGTGCTGAGAGTTGGAGACAGCAAACCCAAAGGGAAGAACATATTCTGTATTTCTTAAGCTGAAAGAATGGAAGAAAAACTTCACTATTGCAACTCAAGTTGCTGTAATGAAGGGTTCCATGGGGAAAAATATTAAACAAGTTGGAACAAGTAAAATGAAATCTTTGACAACCTCAATTCTGTCTTTGTTTATCATGATGTTGCACTGGCCCAGTTTTTTTTTTGTTTTCTTGATGTTGAGGTGCAACCTGTGCTGAAGGCTGTGGTTTTTGATCTTCATCAGTAAGTGCTTCAAATCCTTTTCACTTCCAGCAAGCAAAATAAGATGGAAGGATTAAAGCAAAAATAATTGGTCGACATTCAACCAGTTCAAGAGGTGGCATATGATCAGGAACCGTTGACACTGAAGGAAGAAGTCCAAGCTACAGTGAAAACATTGGTGAAACACAAGGCTCCAGGAATTAACATAATACCAACCAAGATGTTTCAAGAAACGAAAGCAGCTCTGGAAGTGCTCGGTTATCTATGCCAAGAAATTTGGAAGACAGCTACCTGGCCAACCAACTGAAAAAAAAAAAAACCAAAGCCACTGCTGTCGCCTCAATTCTGACTCCTAGTGATCCTACAGAGTAGAACTGCCCCATGGAGTTTCCAAGGAGCACCTGGTGGATTTGAACTGCTGATCTTCTGGTTAGCAGCCATAGCACTTAGCCTCTATACCACCAGGGTTTCTGACTGGAAGAGATCCATATTTATCTCTGTTCCCAAGGAACATGACCCAACCAAATGCAGAAATTATCAAACAGTATCCTTAATATCATATGCAAGTAAAATTTTGCTAAAGGTCATTCAGAAGTGGCTGCAGCAGTATATGTAGAGGGAATTGCCAGAAATTCAGGATGGATTTCGAAGAGAACATGGAACCAGAAATATCATTGCTGATGTCAGATGGGTCTTGTCTGAAAACAGAATACCAGAAAGATGTTTCCCTGTGTTTTATTCACTGTGCAAAGGCATTCCACTATGTGGATCATTACAAATTATGGATAACATTGTGGAGAATAGGAATTCCAGAACTCTTGCTCATGAGGAATCTTTACATGGATTAAAAGACAGTTCAAACAGAACAACAAGATGCTGCCTGGTTGGTGTGTCAGGATTTTATCCTTTCACCATACTCATTCATTCTGTATGCTGAGCAAATAATCCATGAAGCTAGACTACGTGAAGAAGAATGAGGCATCAAGGTTGGACGAAAACTCATTAACCAACTGATATACACACTTGACGCAACCTTGCTTGAAGAGAACTTGAAATACTTCTTGATGAAGATCAACGTCAAGAAAACAAAAATCCTCACAACTGGGCCAATAAACAACATTGTGATAAATAGAGACGGCATCAAAGTTTTCAAGGATTTCATTTTCCTTGGATCCACAATCAGTGCCCATGGAAGCAGAAGTCAGGAAATCAAATAACTGATTGCACTGGGAAAATCTACTGCAAAAGACCTCTTTAAAGCGTTGAAAAGCAAAGATGTCACCTTGAAGACTGAGGTGCACCTGACTGTGGTATTTTCCATTGCCTTATATAACTGTGAAAACTGGAAGTGCATAAGGAAGACAGAAGAAAGATTGATGCCTTTGAAATGTAGTGTTGGAGAATAATGTTGAATATACTGTACACTGCCAAAAGAACAAATGATCAGTCTTGGAAGAAATACAGTCAGAGTGCTCCTTAGAAGCAAGGATGGTGAGACTATGTCTTAGATACCTTGGACATGTTGTCAGGAGGGATCAGTCCTGGAGAAGGACATCATGTTTGGTAACATGGAGGGTCAGTGAAAAAGAAGAAAATCCTCAATTAGATGGACTGACGCAGTGGCAGCCACAGTGGACTCCAGTATAACAATTGTGTGCAAGGTGCAGGAACAGGCACTGTTTTTTCTGTTGTGCAAGGGGTCACTGTGAGTTAGTATGGACTCCAAAGCACCTAACAATGATAACACAATGACTACCTTATTGCCTTAAAACTAACAAAGCAGATTTTTATTTATTGATATATCCTAAATTTATTAAAGGGAAAAGCAATTGTAAGAAAAATACATGACAGTTATGTTTTGGTTTTTGTTTTGTTTTTTAACATAACTGAGTGAAAATGTACATTCCCGTATAAACTTACGTGCCCACCTATATGCAGCTTCCACTGCTCTCTCTGTCCGGTGACAGCACACTATTCCTCTCTGCTCCATACATGTCTCATCCTCCCAACAGTCTCCTTTCCCCTCCTCTCCACCCACTCTCCTTCCTCCAGCCAGAGGTCAGCAGGATGATATCCTATAGATGTGTAGAACCATAAAGTGCAACCAATATATGGTCACTCTGCATTGCCAATTCCAATCCATTCCTGTCCAAAGAGTGTACCTTTGTTATAATTTATGGGTAAGGGCAGCATCAGGGCCAGGGGCCATGCTCTCAGGGGATCCCTGAAACCACTGGACCATCAGTTGAGGTCTTTTAGTGGAGATCTCAGGATGCACCCCTTTTTATTCTTGTGTTGCCAGTGAGACTCCTCTCTGTGAGCTCCATCATGGCTATCACTGGTGGTGGCTGGGCACCATCCGGTTCTTCCGGTCCCAAGTCGATGAAGGCACCCACTCTTGTGGGTCTCTCTGTCTTCTAGGTTGTCTTTACCGCATGTCATTTTGAGTATCCGTTCCTGCTGAGTTGGGACCATTTGCTGTGTCCTTGGATGGCAGCTTGGCAGCTTTTAAGACTCCAGACGCCACTCACCAATGTGGGGTGCAGAGAGTCCTCTTAGCAAAACGCTAGTTGTGCCAGTGGGCCTCGATTTCGCCTAAGAGCGTGGTCCCCTGCCCCCTGCCCCAGCTACTCTATCCTTGCAATCTTGGGTTAAGATGGAAGGAGTACTCAAGTTATGCTGAAGTCCACTTAACGTTGTTCTTGTTTCTAATGTGCGCTATCACCGCTTTCTCCCAACCAGATGTCTAGCAACTATCTAAACTAAACCCTCCCCCCTCACCCTTCCTCCTTCCCCTCCCTTGCAGCTGTCAAAGAGTCTTTTCTTCTATACACAAGTCTGTTTTTGAGGTCTTATCATAGAGGTCTCATACAGTATTTGTCCTTTTGTCGCTGACTACTTTCACTCAACATAATGTCTTCCAGTTGAAACCAGGTTAGGAGATGTTTCCTAGAATCATCGTTATTTTTATCATCGTGTAGTGCTCCATTGAGTATATGTACCATAGTTTACCTATCCATTCTTCTGTTCTTCCGCATCTGGGTTGATTCCATCTTTTTGCTATCGTGCACTGTGCTGCGATAAACATTCTGGTGCATGTGTCTGTTGGTGTGAAAGGAGTTGATTCTGTAGGATATATTCCAAGTAGTGGAATTACTGGGTCAAATGGTATATCGATATCCACTTTTTTAAGGAAGCGCCAGATTGCCTTCCAAAGAGGCTGGACCATTTTGCAACCCCACCTGCAGTGTAGGAGGGTTCCACTTTCTCCACAGCCACTCCAGCATTTGTTGTTTTGTGTTTTCTGGATCATGGCCACCTTGTTGGTGTGAGATGGTATCTCATTGTTGTCTTGATTTGAATTTCTTTAATAACTAAAGATCGTGAACATGTCCGCATGTGTTTTTTGGCTGCCTGGATCTCCTCTTTAGTGAAATGTCTGTCCATCTCCTTTGCCCATCGCTTAATTGGATGGTTTATCTTCTTCTTATTGATATTTTGTAGTATCTTATAGATTATGGAGATCAGGCCTTGGTCTGACATAGAATTGCCAAATATTTTTTCCCATTCTGTAGGTGTTCTTTTAATTCTATTAATAAAGTCTTTGGATGAGCAAAAGTGTTTGATTCTTAATAGTTCCCATTTATCTATTTTCTCTTCTGTTGATTGTGGTTTCTTTGACAGATTTTGGAGTCTGTCCTCATTGTGTATTAAAACTTCCGTTGTTGTTCCTACCTTTTCTTGGATGAGCTTTATCGTTTTAGGTTTGATATTTAGGTCTTTTATCCAGTTAGAGTTGGTTTTTGTGTAAGGTGTAGGATATGGATCTTGATTCAGTTTATTGCAGATGGATAACCAATTTTGCCATTATGACAGTTATGTTTTATTGATCATTTGTTATATCCCAGGTAATATGTTTATAAAGAATTCCACAAGTCAGTAAGAAACAATGAACAATCTGAAAAGAAAATTAAGAGCACAAATTCATTCACAGTAGCAAATAAAAGAGTAGAGGGTTAATAAAAAAGAGGAAAACCTGTTTGGGCACAGTAGGTACAACAGTGCTCTCAAACATAATGGTTGTGAAGATGGCACAATACCAAGCAGTTGTTTTGTTACACATAGGATCACTGTGGGTCAGAATTGACTCACTGGAACCTAACAACAGCCTAACAGGTATAAATTTAACAAAAGAAGTGAAAAACTTGAATACTGAAAACTATTAATACATTCCAGAAAGAAATTAAAGGTAACCTAAGTAAATGGAAAGACATTCATGTTCACGAATTAGAAGACTTAGTAGTACAAAATGCCAGTACTACCCAAAGTAGTCTGAAGATTCACTGTAATCAAAATCCTGATGTCTTCAGAAATGAAAAAGGTAATCCTTAAATTTATATGGAATTGCAAAAGGCCCTAAATACTTGTTAACCAAAAGGGTTACAGTTGAAGTCTACCAGGAGCCAGGCGCTCCTTGGAAACTCTATAGGGTAGTTCTACTCTGTCCTATAGGATCTCTATGAGTCAGAATTGACTTTATAGGAATGTTTGGTTGGATCTGGGGACTTCATCAAAATATAGTAGTGTAAACCTTGTGTACCAAAACTCATTATAAGAAAGTGAAAATACAACCTACAGAATGGGAGAAAATACTTGGAAATTATATATCTGATAAAAGTTCAATATCTAAAACATACAAAGAACTATATGCAATTCACCAACAAAAAGACAGACCAATCAAAACACAGGCAAAATGCTTGAATAGACATTTCTCTGAAGATATACAAATGGCCGATAGCACATGAAAAGATGCTTGCCATCATTATTTATTAAATAAATTGCTGTTGTGCTATTCTGATTCATGGCACCTCTGGGTATTAGGGTAGAACTGTCCTTCGTAGAGTTTCAGTGGGCTGTTTTTCAGAAGTATATCACTAAGGCTTTTTTCCAAGGCACCTCTTGGTGGACTCAAATTGCCAGCCTTTTAGTTAGCAGTTAAACACATTAACTGTTTGTACCAAATGCAGATGAAAACATCAGTGAGATACCACTTCACCTGTACTGGGATGACTTATTTAAATAATGGAAAATGAATATGAGAACGTGGAGAAATTGAAACCCTCACATACTGCTGACGGGAGTGTCAAATGGTACAGCTACAGTGGGAAACAGTTGGGTGATTCCTCAAAAAAAAAAGAGAATAAAATTATATATGCCCCAGCAATTCCATTTTGGGATATATACCCAAAAGAAGTGAAATCAGGAACTCAAACAGATACCTATACACTAGTATTCAGTGCAGCATTATTCACAATAGCCAAAAGGTAGAAACAATCCAAATTTCCATCAAGAGGTTAGTGGATAAACAAACTGTATTTATATATGGAATATTATTTAGCCATAATAAGGAACGAAACTTTTGCACGTTATGAGATGAACTTTGAAAACATTGTGCTAAGTGAAACAAGTAAAACAAATACTACGTAATTTCACTTATATGAAATAGCTAGAATGTGTTGCTGTTAGTTGCCATCAAGTCGATTCTGATTCATAGTTACCTTTTGTGTGCACAGTAGACCTGCTAGGTAGCATTTGCAAGGCTATGACCTTTCAAAAGCAGTTCACCAGAGCTATCTCTAGAGGTGCTTCTGGGTGGGTTCAAGCCACCAACCTTTTGGCTAATAGTTGAGTGTTTAAGCACTTGTACCACCTAGGGATTGTATATAACTAGAATAGACAAATCCATCAAGACAGAAAATAGATTAGTGTTTACCATGTGCTGGAAGTTCAGAAGTCGGACCATTATTGCTTAATGGGGATAGAATTTCTCTTTGGAGTAATGAAAAATTTTAGATTCAAATGTTGTCTATACTTGCCATGATTCAAAAAAATCAATAAGAAAAAGACAAACAACAGGTAGAAAATGAGCAAGCAAATTGAACAGGCAGTTCACAAAAGAAAATTGAAATGGATGATAAATACGTGTAAGTAATTAGCTCCTATGGTGTAGCACAATGGGTTCTCTCAGTTCATGATGAATAGGCAACTAGATCAGCACAAAGCTTGTACCTGTGAGATGGAGGTCAACCATACCTCCGCTCTCCAGTTTCTTCACCATTTCTGACACCAGCTCTTCCCTCCTGCAGTACTCTCTACCTCTCTGCAGGATTCAACGATTCATTGCAATGACTACATGGAACTCAGAAACCATACTCATACTTACCTGGTTTATTAGGGAGGTAACAGGCTACCACTTAGGATCAGAATCAACTTGGAAGTAACAAGACCAACTGGGAATCAGGGTAAGGAAACATGTGGGCAAAGTCTGAAAGGCTGCCCTCAGGTAAAGAGGACATCCCTCTCTTCTTCAGTGCTTGACAGCTTTGAATCATGATAGCTGTTTCAGCTTCCCTCTGCTGTCAGGTCTTTCTGCTATGCAAGCAGGCTATCTCTGCATTGCAGACAAGTGTTCCTTGACTGTATAGTCACATGCTGTCTTCCCTCTCTTTCTTGTCTTTTCTTTTTTATTAAATAAAAAAATGAATGTATATACTCTGTGCTTACAATATTGGGTTAAGAGAGGAGGAGTACACAAGTTGTGTCGAAGTCCCATTAATACTGATCTTCTTACTAATGTGAATTGTCATCAATTTCACCCTACCAAATTTCTAACAATTATCTAATCTAAACCCTCACCCCTTGCCTTCCCGCCCTCCCACCTTCCCCACCCTTGTAGCCATCAAAGAGTCTTCTATTATGTATGAGTACGCTTTTAAGTTTCTATCGTAGAGGTCTCATATAATAATTGTCCTTCTATCGCTGACTAGTTTCACTCAATATAATGTCCTCCAGTTGAGACCAAATTGAGAGATGTTTCCTGCTATCATCATTGTTCTTTATCAGTGTAAAGAACATGGAGTATATATACCAAATATACCATATATACCATGGAGTATATATACCAAAGTTTACCTATCCATTCTTCTGTTGTTCAGCATCTGGGTTGATTCCAACTTTCTGCTATCATGGACTGTGCTGGAATGAACATTCATGTGGGTGTAGCAGTCGGTGTGAATGGCCTTGATTTTGTAGGATATATTCCAAGCAGAGGAATAACTGGGTCAAATGGTATAGCTATATCCATTATTTTAAGGTAACGCCAAATTGCTTTCCAAACAGGTTGCACCATTCTGCAATCCCACCAACAGTGAAGGAGAGTTCCAATCTCTCCACAGCCTCTCCAACATTTATTGTTTTGAGTTTTTTGGATCATGACCAATCTTGTTGGGGTGAGGTGATATCTCATTGTCGTTTTGATTTGAATTTCTTTAATAATTAATGATCGTGAACATGTCTGCATGTGTTTTTTGACTGCCTGGATCTCCTCTTTAGAGAAGTGTCTGTCCGTCTCCTTTGCCCATCGCTTAACTGGATAATTTGTCTCTTTCTTATTGATATTTTGTAGAACCTTACAGATTATGGAGATCAGGCATCGATCTGACATAGAGTTGCCAAGTATTTTTTCCCATTCTGTAGGTGGTCTTTTAATTCTTTTGATGACGTCTTTGGATGAGCAGAAGTGCTTGATTCTTATTAATTCCCATTTATCTATTTTCTCTTCTGATGAATGCGTTTTGTTTGTCAGATTTTGAAGTCTGTCTATATTGCATGTTAAAACGTCCATTGTTGACCCTATCTTATCTTGGATGAGCTTTATTGTTTTAGCTTTTATATTCAGGTCTTTTATCCAATTTGAGTTGATTTTTGTATAAGATGTGAGATATGGGTCTTGTTTCAATTTTTTGCAGATGGATATCCAATTATGCCAGCACCACTTGTTAAAGAGACTGTTCTTAACTCCAGTTCAAAATCTTAGGACCTTTGTCAAATATCGGCTGTTCATAAGAGGATGGTGGCATCTCTGGGGTCTCTACTTTGTTCCATTGGTCTATATGTCTCTTGTCGTACCAATACCAGGCTGTTTTGACTACTGTGGCAGTGTAATAGGTTTTAAAGTCAGGTAGTGAGAGGCCTCCCAGTATGTTCTCCTTTTTCAGTAGTGCTTTACTTATTCGAGGTTTCTTCCCTTTCCACATAAAGCTGATAATTTGTTTCTCCATCTCATTAAAAAATGTCATTGGAATTTGTATTGGGATTGCATTATATAAGTAGAATGCTTTGGGCAAAATAGGAATTTTCACAATGTTGAGTCTTCCTATCCATGAGCAGAGCAGATTATTCCACTTATGTAAGTCCCTTCTAGTTTCTTGTAGCAATGTCTTGTAGTTTTCTCTCTCTTATTTCTCTAGTTAGATTTGTTCCTAGGTATTTTATCTTCTTGGGGGCTATAGTAAATGGAATTGATTTGGTGATTTCTTCGTTAATAATTTCATTGTTGGTATAAAGGAATCCCACTGATTTAGTTATGTTTATCTTGTATCCCGATACTTTGCTAAATTCTTATATTAGCTCTAATAGTTTACTTATGGATTTCTTTGGATTCTCTGTATAAACAATCATATCATCTGCAAAGAGGGAAATCTTTACTTCTTCAGTGCCAACACGGATGCCTTTTATTTCTTTGTCTTGGCTAGAACTTCTAGGACAATGTTGAATAGAAGTGGTGAGAGCGGGCATCCTTGTCTAGTTCCTGTTCTCAAAGGGAATTCTTTCAGTCTTTCACCATTCAGGATGATGAAAGCAGTTGGCTTTGCATAGATGCTATTGATTATATTGAGGAATTTCCCTTTTACTCCTATTTTTCTGAGAGTTTTAAGCATGAATGGATGTTGAACTTTGTCAACTGCCTTTTCTGCATCAATTGACAAAGTCAGGTGATTTTTATCTTTTGTGTTATTAATATGGTTGATTGCATTAATTGTTTTTCTGATGTTGAACCAGCCTTGCATCTCTGGAATGAAACCAACTTGATCATGATGAATGATTGTTTTTATGTGCTGTTGAATTCTATTGGCTAGAATTTTGTTGAAGATTTTTGCATCTAGATTCATCAGTGATATTGGTCTGTCGTTTTCTTTTTTTGTGGGATCCTTCCCTCGTTTTGGTATTAGGGTTATGCTGGCTTCATAGAAGGAATTTGGAAGCATTTCATCTCTTTCTATGGTG
Source organism: Heterohyrax brucei (assembly GCA_028571685.1). Taxonomy (NCBI): domain Eukaryota; kingdom Metazoa; phylum Chordata; class Mammalia; order Hyracoidea; family Procaviidae; genus Heterohyrax; species Heterohyrax brucei. The sequence goes on along the minus strand of CM053150.1, from coordinate 131,838,140 downwards.
TGAAATATCCTCATTAGTATTGGAGTTAATTCTTCTCTAAAAGTTTGGTAGAATTCTCTGGTGAAGCTGTCTGGGCCAGGACATTTTTATAGGACACCACTCAGATTTAAGACTTATCCTACTCTGGTGTGACCTTATATTAACTGATAACTGTAGGAGGTTTTAGAGGAGGTAAGAGAAAGGGGAGAGAGAGTAAGTATTAGCAGAAAGAGTTTACGTAAGGCGAGGTAGGCTAAATGTATTGGCGGCAGTTAGAGAGAAAGAGAGTGAGAGTCAGCAGCGAAGCCAAGCGAAATGCCGGTCGAGTCGGATCCGTAGGACAGAATTTATTGGTGCGCTCCAGGGCAGCTTTACAGAGTTCTCGGGAGGGAGTCTGCAAGACCATGCGCTGGCCCGGGGGTTGGGGGTTTTAAAGGGATGGCAGCGGACCTTGTTGAGGACAGCTGTGAGGATAGTGCCCGTGGCAATGGGGTTGTGGACAATTAGAGTTGCTTAATTAACATAGGGGGTTATTGTTTCAGTGGAGTAAGGTGAGAAGAGGTCTAGTTGAGCACATGGGGAAGAAGCGTAGCTAGTCTTTATTTGAATGGAATTTCCGGAATAGCTGGCAGATGAGACGTTTTGACTGGGGCTGTTCTGGGAATGGTTCAGGAGGAGGGGCTTGGGTTTCAGCCTAACAATAACATCTTCAATGACCCTATTACCAAACTGTTGGGGAGAGGGTAGCCTGAAAGGAGGCAAAGACACACCAGTCCAAGGGTCTTGTGAAGTTTATTCTAAGAGAAAGACAGTGGAGTCTGAGCCAGTAGGGCAAGTCTTTTTGTAGTTTTAAAGTGTCCGATGAGGTAGTGTGGGGTAAAGAGGTTATCGTTTGATAAGGAAAGACACAGGTGATTTGATGTATAAGTTATTTATGGTTTTATGGGTGTACCAGGTGGGCAGGCTGTTTTTGGTCATCCCTGTGGGACATGCATACCAGTCTGTTTTCAGTTAATAGCGAGGTCTGATCATTGGATAAGATTACCTCCCTGAATTTCAGGGACTGAGTCCCTTCACAAACAAGGTCACATTCATAGTTTCCAGGGGTTAGGAGTATAGTGTAAACTTTTGGGAGACACAACTCAGTCCATAACAGATAGTATAAAACAAAAATTGTAACCAAGTATTTTTGAGATTATAGCATACATGGATGTAATATATATCAAAATAATAGTTCAAAGTAGTAGGGAGGAAATGAAACTATATTGAAGTTGCTATACTTTACTGGAATTAAGTCAGTATTAACCTAAAGTAGACTGTGATAAATTAAGATGTAAATTGTAATTCCTAAAGCAACCTACAATAAAAAGTAATACATGTGTGCAGAGAAGCAGGACTTTTGGAACAATGGAATGAGGAGCTCAACAAATCCTTTTTCATAAAAACAGTAATAAAACTGGAGAGAATTGTCAAAAACAACCGTTTCCAGACTCAGGATATTGATAAAAGGCATGCAACACATTGAGAAATGTTTGTTCAAGGAAAACACTGAATGTCGGATAAGAACAAGGAGAGTCTTTGATTTAGCCTGGAGCTGCTCCTACTACCCCTACTTCCCCACCATCCCAGTCAGGGCAGTAGTTCATCCAGGGTGGAGCAAGCCTTGATTGCCAAAGGGTGCTGACTTGATTTGGAGTGGACTGTAGAGAACAGCGTGCCTCTGGGTATTGAGGAAAGCAATAGCAATTTTTGTTGCAAAATATCTAGTCACAGCTAGCCTGAGGCTGCGGTCCTGGTTAGGTAAAGCAAAAGACCAACAGACTAGCCAGAGATTTAACAGATTGTTGTGGATTGAATTGTGGTCCTCCAGAAATATGTGTAGCAATTTAGCTGGGCCAAGATTCCTGGTATTGTGTGTTGTTCCTATATGCTGTAAGCCCTGCCTCTGTGATGTTAATGAAGGAGGATGGGCAGCAGTTGTATTTGTCAGGAAGGACAACTTGTACAAGATTGTATTGTGCCTTGAGGCCATCTCTTGAGTTACAAAAGAAAGCTAGGAGTGAGAGTTGGGGACCTTAAACCATCAAGAAAGAAGTAGTGTGGAGGAATAGAGCATGTCCTTGGGACCTGAGGTCTCTGCACCTTAGAAGCTCCCAGTCTGAGGAAAGATTGATGAATAGATTGATTGATGAAAAATTGATGAAAGATTGACTGATAGAAGTCTTCTTCTGGAGCCAATACAGAGAAAGCCTTCAGAGCTGACATCCTGAATTTGGACTTTTACCCTGCTGTTCTCTAAGAAAGCAAATTCTCTTCATTAAAGCCATGTACTTGTGACATTTCTGTTACAGCAACACTGAGTGACTAAGACAGAGATCCAGGTTATGAGACAAGCCTAGTGGGCTTTTATGAGCTCCCTCGTGATCTGGAAAGTTCCACAAATGTGCAAGGTTATGCACACTCAGAAGAGATGAGGCAGGGCCTTGCCTGCCTGCACCTGAGGGCTTCCCTGTGCACAGAGGACATATAAGGGGATTTAGTCGAAGTAAGAAGCCCTGGTGGCACAGTGGTTAAGAGCTGAGCTGCTGTCTTAGTCACCTTCTGCTGCTATAACAGAAAATACCACAAAAGAATGGCTTTAACAAAGAGAAATTTATTTCTTCACGCTAAAGTAGACTAAAAGTCCAAATTCAAGTAGTTTGCTCCAGTGGAAGTCGGGAGGAAAATCCTCATCCTCAGTCTTTCACCGGTGAAGGAGCTTCTCAGGCACAGGGACCCCAGCTCTAAAGGACATGCCCTGTTCCTGGCACTGCTTTCTGGGTAATACGAGGTCCCTCATCTCTTTGTTCACTTCTCTTTTTAATATTTCAAGAGATTATCTCATGAAACAACCCAAGCTTGTAGATTGAGTCCTGCTTCACTAAAATAACTGCCACCCACCCTCCCTCATTGATATCACAGAGGCAGGATTAACAATGTGAAGAAAAAGCGCACAATACTGGGAATCATGGCCCAGCCAAACTGATTCATACAGTTTTAGGGTCGCCTGGTCCAATATGTGATAGCTGCTAACCAGATCAGTAGTTTCAATCTACCAGCCTGTCTTTGGAAACCATGTGCAACATTTCTGCTCTGTCCTACAGAGTCACTAAAAGTCAGAAGCAACTTAATGGCAACAGTTCTGATTTTGTTTTTTTTTTTAATAGACTTCGAACTTCCTAAACCTGAATACATTCCTCAACACACATCCAGAAAAAGATGGAAGACTTACTGTATGAAAAGGTTTGAGAAAAACTTTTTTGACCTATCATTGATTGATCACTAAGCTGCAGAGGTGATCCCTAAGAAACTAGAATTACAAACAAGAATTTTTAAAAAAAGCTGACTAGGGAATTCAGTGGCCACATACTATGAGGGATATAAACTCTACACACTTTGTTCAGAGCTTTATAATATAAGAGTTTGACAGTTAAATACACAAATTCATCTTACAAAAAATACTACATACCTCATTGCTGATTATCACTGTGGATACCTTTGAAGTACTCCCCCTGGGATGCTAGGCACCAACACCAGTGCCTAGTCCACACTTCAAAGCAATTTTGCAACTCTTTCTGGAATGGCCATCAGAACTGTCATTGTATTACTCTTGATGTCCTGAATGTCATCAAAATGCCCTTCAATATTTCCTACATCTTCAGGTAAAGAAAATGTCATTGGGGGGTATTTCAGGTGAATAGGGAGGGTGTTCCAATACATTTATTTATTTACTGACTAAAAACTCCTTCACAGTCCCCTTACCACGTTGCCACTGTGTACAGTGGCCATTCTAGGAAATTTTCTAAAGTTCCTTTGATGGATAGACTAAGCTCTGATGTCACTGCATAGCTTCCCCAGGGGAGTACTTCAAAGGTAACCATAGTGATATTCAGCAGTGGGGTATGTAGCACGTAGAACAATTAAGTTTGCAGACTTAATTGTCAGACCTCACATTATCTAAAATTTCTACAACAAATGATGAAACATGCAAAAAAAAAAATTGTGATCCATACTTGGGGGGAAAAGCAGCCAACAGAAGCTGTGCCTCAGGTAGCCTAGTCATTGGACATAGCAGACAAAGGTGTCAATAACAACTATAAAGAAAATAACTTTCAGAAAAGTAAATAATTAATATGACTTCCTAGAAATAAACATTTAACATAAAAGCCAGCAAGAGAAACAAAAACAACATAAAACATACAGCAAATAGGCAAAATGACAGACATTAAACCAACCATATCAGTAATTACAGTACAGAGATTATCATGCTAGCTTAAAAACAATCCAATAGCATGTTTTCTGTAAGAGACATGCTTTAAGATTTAAAGACACAAATAGATTGAAAGTAAAAAGATGGAAAAATAGGTACCATACAATCAGTAGTTAAAAGAGAGCTGAATTGGTTATACTACTATCAGGTGAAATATACTTTAGGACAAAAATATTACTAGAAACAGAACAATGTGACAATAAAAGCATTGGTTCTTCAGGAAGATTGAACAATTATAAAAACAGATGCGCCTGACGATGAAACTTCATAAACTACATAAGCAAAAAGAAAAATGCCAGGACTCAAGGATAGGGAAGAAGTTTATTCTCTAGGTAGCAGACACTTGTTATTTTTGGTGACGGTAGAGGTAATGCTGAATGAGGATTAGTTGTACCCAGCTTGATGAAGGTAAATTATGTCACTAAAAAGTATACAAAAAGGACCTGTTGGTAATTGCTATGGCATGTATAATTTTGAAACAACCAAAAATATATGTTCAGGTGAGTGTGTATGTATATAGGCATGTATGTACATGGTTTTGTGTATACGGGCATAAGTATATGCTTGTATGTGGCTATATGCACTTATATTCATATATCCAATAAGACACACTGGGGGCACAATTACAGATGTTTCTTAGACATAAGCCCCAAATACCTCACAGGAATGGATTTCTGAGTGTCAAGGATTAGGAGGACTATAGTCCCATGAACATCTGTGTCAATTGGCATAATATGATTCATAAAGTTATATTCTACATCTATTTTGGTGAGTAGTATCTGGATTGTCAAAGTTTGTAAGCAACCATCTAAGATACAACTATTGATTGGTACTTGTCTAAAGAGAAAGAAAAAGAAGACCAAAGACTCAAAAAAGGAACTAGTCTACAAGACAAACAGTGTACGTGAACCACAGCCTCATCTACACCAAGACCAGAGAACTAGATGGTGCCCAGCTACCACTACCAACTATTCTAATCAGGGCAGAATAGGTGGATAATGGAAGGAAAATGTGGAACAGAACCTCAAATTCCTAAAAAAAAAAAAAAAAAAAAAAAAAAAGACCTGCTAGACTGAGACTGGAGGACTGCCTTAAGACTGTTGCCCTAAGATACTCTTCAGACCTTGAGCTGAGATCACCTTTTAATTTATTACAGATTGGCTTATGAAATAGTGAATACTACCCGTAAGTACTGTGCTTCTTTTAAAAATCAATACCATAAGACCAGTCAATTACTTTAAAACAAAGATGAGATTATAAGCCCTCAGGAAACTTGGAGTAGTGGAAATGAATAACCAAATGGAAATAATGAAAATATTCTCCCATTGTAAAGAATGTAACCAGTGTCATTTAACAACTTGTGTAGACGTTGTTAAATGAGAACCTGAACTCTGTAAACCTTCAGTGGAAACACATGTTTTAAAAAATATTATTTTTAAAATATAAAAATATGTTAGGAGTTCTCATGCTGGCAAATATTTGATATAAAAAATGTTTGGGGTCTGTAAAGCTGAATTCAACAAAATTAGATAATTGATACAAATCTAGAAAGCAGCAGCAAAGCATCAAAAATTATGAATGCTCATAGCAGAGCAAATGAGTAAAAAGAATAAACTAGTCTTGACATACAATTTACAACTATCCTAAGTTACTTATTACCTAGTAACAGAAATCCACAAAAAACTTAACAGACTAGGAGGAAACAGGAACATAGGAATTTTTTTCAGAGAAATTAGACAAAATATAGTAGGAGAAAAAAATGGTCATAACCATTAACTTACCAATACCACTTCTCGAACTTTTCTTTAAAACGTACTTTCCCAATAATAATAATTGATATTTTATAGCTAAGAGAACATTTATGTCTCTTTGCAACTTATTAAATTTGTTAGATCTACAGTAACATTATAATGAGAAAGTACTGTGTAAAGCTGCTCAATAAGTGTTTCTTTTTGCTATTATTTTCAAAATTGCAGAAATGAAAATGAAATAGACAGTATAACGATAATTGAATATTTTCATACCATGCTTTCAATAATTGATGACAGAACTATCAACCAACATGACCTAACTAACCAGTGACTCAATATACATTTAAGTGTACATGAAACATTCACTAGGATAAATAATGTCTGAGATCATTAAACAAGTGTCAGTATACTTAAAGGGATTATAACCATATGATCCCAGTTTGTCTGCCACTTTGTTATACTGTGAGAGCTTTTGCGTTGCTGTAATGCCAGAAGCTGTGCCAAAGATATTCAGATACCAGCAAGCTTACCCATGGTGGACAGGTATCAGCTGAGCTTCCAAAGAGGAAAGACCCAACAGTCAACTTCTGAAATGAATTAGCAGCAGAATATTTTCTGATACAGTGCTGGAAGATGAGCACCCTGCTTGGAAGGCACTCAAAAGATGACTGGGGTAGAGCTGTCTCCTCAAAGTAGAGTTGACCTTAATGGACATAGATGGAGTCAAGCTTTCAGGACATACATTTGCTGATGTGGTCACAACTCAAAATGAGAACCATAAACCCAAAACCAAACCCAGTGCCGTAGAGTCAATTCTGACTCACAGTGACCCTGTAGAACTGAGTAGAACTGCTCCATAGAGTTTCCAAAGAACACCTGGCGACTTCGGAGTGCTGGCCTTTTGGTTAGCAGACATAGCATTTAAGCACTGTGTCACCAGGGTTTCTGAAATGAAAACAACTGCAGACATCCATAGGTCAGTGAAAAAGTGAAAGACCTTCAATGAGATGTATTGACGTTGTGGCTGCAACAATGGGCTTAAACGTAGCAGTGATTGTGGTCATGGTGCAGAACTGGGCAGTGTTTCATTTTGTTGTCTCTAAGAGTTGAAACTGACTCGATGGCACCTAACAACAAGTCATGCGAAGTATGTTCTTTGTAGTGGAATTAAATTTGCAACTAATGAGAGAAGAAGTTTGAGAAGTCTGCAAATTCTTGAAAACTAACCAACACACTTCTAAATAACCTATAGATCAAAGTAGAAATTACAAAGGAAATTAGAAAATATTTTTAACGGAATGAAAATAAAAGCACAACATATCAAAATTTATGGGATGCAGCTAAGGCAGTACTTAGGGAATAAATGTATTAGAGGTTTAAAAAAAATCTCAGATCTACACTTCTATCTTAGAAACTAGAAAAAAAGAGCCAACCAAGTCCACAGAGACAATATGAAGGACATAATAAAGATTAGAGCAGAAATCAACTGAAATAGAAAGCAGAAAAGCAACAGAGAAAATAAGTGAAGCCGAAATTGTTTTTTTGAAGAGATCATCAAAATTGACATGCTTACCTAGAATGCATAAGAAAGAAAAAAGATGACTCAAGTTTTCAAAATCAGAAATGAAAGAGGAGGTGTCACTGTCAGTCCTAAAGAACCTAAAAGACTGAGAAGAAACAGCTATGAACACTGTAGGCCGACAAATTAAAGTACTTATTGAAAATAGATGAATCCCTGGAGAGTAAAAAGTAACAAAAGCTTGACTCAGGAAGGCAGAAAATCTGAACTGACCTATGTATGCGCCAGGTAGAACTGCATTACATCCAGTTTCCAATGCTGTGACCTAGTAGAGGCAGATCTCCAGGCCTGTCTTTGAAACATCTCTGGGTGGGTTTGAACCATCAACCTTCCAGCTAGTACTTGAGCACACAAACATTTGTACCACCCAGAAATCAAAAAAACTTCACAAATGGCTTCCTTGGTCAATTCTGTCAAATCTTTGAAGAAGACCCGGAAAGCTCATTTGACAGAATCCAATACCCATTCATGATTTTTTTTAAAAAATCTTGATAAACTAGAAATAGAAGGTGTTTTAGTCAGCTATGGCTGTTCTAACAGAAATACCACAGGGTGGATGGCTTTAACAAAGGAAAGTTTATTCTTACACATTCGGGTAGGCTACAAGTCCATATTCAAGATGTCTGCTCCAGGGGAAAGCTTTCCCCCTTGTCAGTTCTGGAGGAAAGTCCAGTATCGCGTCAGTCTTTGTGCAGGGAGCATCTTGGCGCAGGAACCTCAGGTCTGAAGGACACACTGTTCTCCTGGTGCTGCTTACTTGATGGTGTGAGGTTCCCAATTCTCAGCCTGCTTCCCTTTCCTTTTATCTCTTGCAGGATGAAAGGATTAAGGGTGGGGCAAGCCATACTCCAGGGAAGCTCTCTTTACAGTGGAAGAGGGAGGTGATCCTATGAAGGAATTTACAGCCCCACCCTAATCCTTTAACACACAGCGTAGGAAAGGCGCAAAAAGGTAAAGAATATTTATAAAAATCCTACAGATAACATGCTTAATGGTGAAAGGCTAAACTATTGCCCACAAGTTCAGAAACAAGTCTGTGTTCTGTTCTTACCATTCTATTCAGTATTATATTCGCAGATGACATGATCCTTCATGTAGAAAATCCTAAGGCAATCTACCAAAAAAATATATATGTATCATAAAGGTTTCAGGATACAAGACCAATGTACAAAAAATAAACCGTATTTCTTTATGGTAGCAACAATCTGAAATAAAAACTGAGAAAGTAATTTCATTTGTAATAGCATTAAAAATAGTATTACTTTCAAAAAAAGAAGTTTAAAATTTGTACACAGAAATCTTCAAAACATTACTGACAGTTTTAAAACTCTAAATCAGTAAATAATGCATCACATCAATGGTACCCAGTAACAACTCATGGATTGCAAGATTCAATATTATTAAGATAGCAGTTCTTCCCAAATTGATGTATAATGCAATAGCAATCAAAATCCCAGCAGACATTCTACAGAAATTGACAAGGTAATCCTAAAACTTAAATGGAAATGCATATGACTCCAAATACCCCAAACAGTCATGAAAAACGAGAACAAAGTTAGAGGAGATCTACGTAGAGCAGTGGAACAGAATTGAGATTCAAGGAATAAATCCTTTATTTATGGTGAGGTGATTTTTGTTTGTTTATTTTTTATAAAAGTGTCACAATTTGGGGGGAGAGGACAGTCTTTTAAATTACTAGTGCTGGAAAAATTTAATGTTTGCATACAAAAAAGATTAATTTAGAAATTTACTGCACAAAATACACAAAAAATTAACACTAAATGGACTAATATGTAAAAGCTGAAACCACTGGGGAAAAAGGAGAAAATCTTTACAGCATTGTATTGAGCAATGAGTTCTATATAAAATACCAAGAGTATCATCCATAAAGGAAAACAGTTATAAAATAGAATTCATCAAAATGTGAAACATATCCTTCCATAGAATTCATTAAGGAAATGAAAACACAAGTCATGTTGTTAGGTGCTGTTGAGTCGGTTTGGACTCGTAGTGACCCTATGTACAACAGAACAAAACCCTGCTTGGTCTTGTGCTATGGCCACAATAATTTTTATGCTTAAGCCCATCGTTGCAGCCACTATGTCAGTCCATCTCATTGAGGGTCTTCTTCCTATTTGCTGACCAAGCATGATGTCCTTCTCCAGGGACTGATACCTCCTGACAACATGTCCAAAGTATGTAAGATACAATCTTGCCATCTTTGCTTCCAAGGAGCACTCTGATTGTACTTCTTCCAGAACAGATCTGGTTGTTCTTTTGGCAATTCATGGTATATTCAACATTCTTCCGTAACTCCAAAATTCAAAGGCGTCAATTCTTCTTCTGTCTTCCTTATTCACTGTCTAGCTTTTGCACACGTATGATGTAATTGAAAATACCATGACTTGGCTCAGACTCACCTTAGTCTCCAAGGTGATCACTTTACTCTTCAATACTTTAAAGAGATCTTTTGCAGATTTTCCCGATGTGATGTGTCTTTTGATTTCTTCAGTGGTGCTTCCGTGGGCATTAATTTTGGAATGAAGTGAGATGAAATCCTTAACAGAGTTGATTCTGACCTCCGTTTATCATGATGTTGCTTACCGGTCCATTTGTGAGGATTTGTGTTTTCTTGATGTTGAGCTGTAACCCATACTGAAGGCTGTGGTCTTTGACCTTCATCAGTAAGTGTTTCATATCCTCTCTAGCAAACGCGGTTGTGTCATCTGTATAATGCTGGTTGTTAATGAGTCTTCCTCCAATTCTGAAGCCTCATTCTTCATACAATCCAGCTTCTCAGATTATTTGCTCGGCACACAGGTTGAAAAGGTATGGTGACAGGATACAACCCTGACGCAGACCTTTCCTGACTTCAAACTGTGCAGTGTCCCCTTGTGCTGCTTGAACAACCAGCTCTTGATCTGTGTACAGATTCCTTAAGAGCACAATTAAGTGTTCTGAGATTCACATTCTCTGCAATGTTAGCCATACTTTGTTATGATCCACACAATTGAATGCTTTTGTGTAGTCAAAGAAACACAGGTAGAGATCTTTCTGGTATTTTATACTTTCAGCCAAGATGCATCAGACATCAGCAGTGACGTTCCTGAATGTGGTTTGAATTTCTGACAGTTCCCAGTCAATATACTGTTGCAGTCACTTTTGAATGATCTCTAGCCAAATTTTACTTGCATGGGATGATGAAATTGTTTGGTAATTTCCACATTTGGCTGGATCACTTCTCTTAGGAATGGGAGTAAATGTGGAAGTCTTCCAGTCAGTTGGCCGGGTAGCTGTCTTCCAAATTTCTTGGCATAGATAAGTGAGCACTTGCACCACAGCATCTATTTGTTGAAATATTTCAACTGATATTCCACCAGTTTCTGGAGCCTCATTTTTTGGCCAGTGCCTTCAATTTAACCTTGACTTCTTCCTTCTGTATCACTGGTTACTGATTACATGCTACCTCTTCAAATGGTTGAACACTGACCAGTTCTTTCTGGTATGATGTCTCTGTATTTCTTCTATCTTCTGTTGAGGCTTCATGAGTCATTTAATGTTTTCCCTGTAGAATCCTTCACCATTGTAACTCTAGACTTGAAATTTTTCTTCAGTTCTTTCAGCTTGAGAAGTGTAGAATGTGTTCTTCTGTTTTGATTTTGTATTTCCAGCTCTTTGACCATATCGTTATAATACTTTATTTTGTCCTCTTGAGATGCATGTGAAATTTTGTTTTCAGTCCCTTTACTTCGTCATTCCTTTCTTTTACTTTAGTTGCTCAGTGTGTGAGAGCAAATTTCAGAGTCTCTTTGACATCTAATTTGCTCTTTTATTTCTTTTCTGTCTCTTTAATGATCTCTTGCTTTCTTCAAGGATGATGTCTTTGATGCCATTCCACAATTTGTATGGTCTCCTGTCATTAGTGTTCAATGAATCAAACCTGTTCTTGAGATGGTCTCTAAACTCGGGTGGAATATCTTCAAAATTGTACTTTGGCCCTTGTGAGCTTGTTCTAATTTTCTTCAGTTTCAAGTTGAACTTGCATATGAGCAATTGATGATCTGTGCTGCAGTCAGCACTGGGTTTGTTCTGACTACCGACACGGAGCTTTTCCATCATCTGTTTCTACAAATGTAGTCAGTTTGATTCCTTTGTATTCCATCTGATGAGGTGAATATGTGCAGTCACCGTTTGTGTTGGTTTAAAAAGGTATGCAAACATCTCTCAATTTGGTCTCAACTGGAGGACATTATGTTGAGTGAAACTAGTCAGCGACAGAAGGACAATTATTATATGAGATCCCTACGATAAAAACTTAAAAGCGTACTCATACGTAATAGAAAAGACTCTTTGACGGCTACAAGGGTGGGGAAGGTGGGAGGGCGGGAAGACAAGGGGCAAGGGTTTAGATTAGATAATTGTTAGAAATTTGGTAGGGTGAAATTGGTGACAGTTCACATTAGTAAGAAGATCAATATTAATGGGACTTCGACACAACTTGTGTACTCCTCCTCTCTTAACCCAATATTGTAAGCACAGAGTATGTACACTTTCATTTTTTTATTTAATAAACTTTATTAAATTATTTTTTTTTAAAAAAGGAAACTGGGTTGTAATCAGAGTTGTACACCTTGTAGAAGCGAGACTTTCAGGGACTCACATGTAAAAATATGAGTAGCACGAAGAGATGATTCCTGTGGTTCATGGAAAAAAAAATCAGATATGTAATGAAAAACCATTCAACCAACTGAATTGTCCTTTATCACTGAAAAAATATCATTATGTCATTACTGTATTGAATATATACAGAGTTTAAAATTACTTTTGTAAAAATCAAAGTGTGTCTATATCATTAAAGTAAGTTAAACTTCAAAAAAAATAAAATCAAATCAAAAGGTATGCAATGAAGAAGTCATTGGTCTTCCAAAATTACATCATGCAATCTCCAGCATCATTTCTACCACCAAGGCTGTATTTTCCAACTTCCAAACCTTCTTGTTACTGACTTTTGCCTTCCAATCACCAGTAATTATAAATGCATCCTGCTTGCATGTTCAACCAATTTGGGGCTGCAGAAGCTAGTAAAAATCTTCAACTTCTTCATCTTTGACTTTAGTGGTTGGTGTGTAGATTTGAATAATATTAACTGGTCTTCCTTGTAGGCACATGGATATTATCCTATCACTGACAGCATTGTACTTCAGGGTAGCTCTTGAGATGTTCTTTTTTACAATGTACGAAACACCATTCCTCTTCAGGTTTTTATTCCCAGAATAGGAGACTGTTTTAGTCAGCTAGGGCTACTCTAACAGAAATACCACAGAGTGGATGGCTTTAACAAAGGAAGGTTTATTCTTACACAGTCCAGTAGATTACAAGTCCATATTCAGGGTGTCCACTCCAGGGGAAGGCTTTCCCCTTGTCAGCTCTGGAGGAAAGTCTGATATTGCATCAGTTTTTGTCCAGGGAGCATCTTGGCACAGGAACCTCAGGTCTGAAGGACGCGCTCTTCTCCCAGTGCTGCTTTCTTGATGGTACGAGGTTCCCAATTCTCTTGCCAGCTTCTCTATCCTTTCATCTCTCGTAGAATGAAAGGATTAAGGGAGGGGGGGCAAGCCATACTCCAGGGAAACTCCCTTTACAGTGGAGCAGGGAGGTGATCTTATAAAGGGATTTCCAGTCCCACCCTAATCCTTTAACATACAGCATAGGAAAACCACATAATGGAGGACAGTCACAAGACACTGGGAATCCTGGCCCAGCCACGTGGCTGCACATATTTTTGGGGGGACACAATTCAATCCATGACAGAGACCATATGACTGTCTGATTGAAAATGGCCAATGCCAGTCCATTCCAGCTCACTGATGCCTAGGATGGCAATGTTTGTGTGTTCCATTTCACTTTTTACAATTTCCAGTTTTCTAGATTCCTACCTCATACATTCCGTGTTCTGATTAATAATGGACGTTTGCAACTGCTGCTTCTCATTTTTTGTTGTGCCACATCATCAGATGAAGGTCCCTGTTTTAGTCACCTGGTCCTGTTCTAATAGAAACAGCACAAAGTGGATGGCTTTAAAAAGATAATTATTTATTCTTACACAGTCCAATACACTGTAAGTCCAAATTCAAAATGTCCACTCCAGGAGAAGGATTTCCCTCTTCTTTGGCTTTGGAGGAGAGTTTTTGTGTTGCCTCAGTCTTTGGTCAGGGAGCATCTTGGTGCAGGCACCTCAGGTCTAAAGGATACAGTCCACTCTCAGCTGCTTTCTTGATGGTATGAAGTTCCCAGTGCTCTGCTTGCTTTCCTGTTTTATCTCTTGCAGGATGAAAGGATAAATAGTGATGCAACCCACACTCCAGGGGAACTCCCTTAGTAAGCATGCTACAGTCTCACCCTGATCCTATTTTAACATAATCCTATCTATTACTGATAGGAAGAGATTAGGATTTACAGCACAGAAAAATCACAAAATGGTCGGCAATCACACAGTACTCATGATCACAGCCCAGCCAAATTTCTATAGATAGTTTTGGGGGGACGCAATTCAATCCATGAAAGTGTCAGAGACTTTACTGCACCTGTGTCAGTAAGGTTCACTCTACTTAGAGGAGGCAGTTCTACCATAGTCATCTTCTAAGTGACTTCCAACCTGAAAGGCTCATTTTCTGGTGCTGTATCAGACAGCGGCATAGTGGTTAAGTGATATGTCTGCCAATAAGTGTTATGTCTGTGAACTAAAAGTTCAGTGGTTCAAATCCAGTACGCACTCTGGAAATTCTATGAGGCAGTTCAGCTCTGAACTATAGGGTCTCTATGAGTCAGAATCAACTGTACAGCAATGGGTTTGGGTTTTTTTTTGTTTATATCTGATAATGTTTGGGGCGGAATCAGGATGTCGGACTGGACACATGTCTCCTTAACTCCCTCTGAAAACTAAGGCCTGAGTTGATAATTAAATGGAGCCTTCTGGACACCCATTGAGCCCTAGGACATAGCATGGGGTTGTCAATTTGAACTACATGTCAATGAACGGGAATCTTCTCTCTCTCTGACCCCTGCCCTTGTTGAATGCTGGCTCTCACAGAAGGAAAGTAACTTTTAACTCTTTTTTTCTCTGTCTTATCCAGCAGGCGGGGCTTGGGCTTGACTAGCAGCAAAGCTCAGCCACACTGCTGATGGGACCAGCAGGCAAAATAGCCACATTTTGAGAGCCCGGCTCTGGACTCTGTGCACCTCGGCTTCTCACCCTCTCTTCCTGTGCCTCAGCTGTAGAATCAGCTGTTCCACAGTGGCTGGGAGAGCTTGTGCAGGATGCCATCTTGTTTGACTGGGAGGCAGAGTTACCCGAATGGGGGCCTCAGCAGGGGCTAAGTCCCTGGCAGGGAGGCAGAGCCTGCCATTTTTTTCTCTGTCTTAGCTGGCAGGTGGGCTTGACTGGTAGCAAAGCTCAGCCACACTGCTGACAGGACCATCAGGTGGAATAGCCACATTTTGAGGGCACTGCAGCTCTTCCACCCTCTCTTTCCAAACCTCTGCCATTGAAATGGCTGTTCCACAGTATGACAAACTGATAGACAAGTGGGGGGCACAAGCCATAGACCGGATGGAAACTCATTTATCACATAGCTGTTAAAGTACACAGAAAGGTTCTCAACATCATTACTTATTAGGGAAATGTCAGTTAAAAGCACAAGGTGATAACAAACAAATAATCCAAGAAGTCAGACTACATGAAAAAGAACACAACATCAGAAATGCAAACAGAGCCACTACCAACCTGACATATGCAAATGGCACTATCTTACTTGCAAAATATGAAGACAACTTGAAGCACTTACTGATGAAGTTAAAAGACTATAGCCTTCAGTATGGATAGCACCTGAATGTCAAAGAAACAAAAATCCTCCTAACTGAACCTACGAACATCATGATAGAGGAAAAAAAAAGGAAACTGTCAGCAATTTCATTCTATATGGATCATCAATCAATCATCCAGGGAGGTAACAGTCAAATTAAATGGTGTACTATGTTGGGAAAGTCTGCAAAAGACCTCTTTAAAGTTTTAAAGTGGAAGGCGGGACCAAGATGATGGACTAGACACGTGTCTCCCCAATTCCCTCTGAGATCTAAGCCCTAGAATAGTAAGTTAATAGAATAGTGTGGACATCTTGGAAGCCCCAGGATCTGGCTTAGGTTTGTTGGATTGGACTGAGCGACAGGAAACAGGAAGCTACCTTTGTTGGTGGTAAGGCAGTGGTACACTGACTCCTGCTTATGCTGATGCATTGTTTCAGGGGACCGCAGATATGGACAACTTCTTTGTTATCCAGCAGGCGGGAGCTGGATCTGCTAAGCCTGTGAGGCTGGCATGCTAATGCACTGAACTGCTGTGGTTACGTGAACAGCATATACCACAGCAGAGAGACTTGGGACAGCCACATCTTGAGAGCCCAGCTGCTGAAAGAGGGCACCAGCACTCCTGCCCCCCTCTTCTCAGCTGTACTGTAGATCCTGCTGACTTACAGCAGGAATGGCAGCTAAGGCAGGACACAATCTTGGTCAGCTGAGAGGTGAAGTCACCCACGCTTGAGGTCTCAACCAGGGCTAAATCTCACGCTGAGAACAATGCCTGTCTGGATAGTGCTTCCCCAGCAGAAAGGCTATTTTTGAAACCATCCTTTCTAGATATTGTGGAGGGGCCTGGCAGCCAAGGGTGGCAGGGCTCTAACACCTCCCTTCTTTCAGCCATGTCATTCTGTCTGGGGATGGCCTACAGGGTGCTGTCATTGTCAGCTGGGAAGTGGAGCCTGCCACCCCCAGATGGCCCTACTGTTTTTGACAGCTGCTAGACAGCGCCATTCTCAAAAGCTGCTGGATAGCGCTTCTCTCAACAGTAAAGCAACTTTTAAAATAAGACAAGCAGGAGAGTGCTGCAGTGACTGGTGACTGAGCAGGTTGGCTCCATTTCTGCCACCCTTCACTGAGCCACAGCACTAGCATCAGCTGATGGCGCCCCAGAGACTCTATAAGTGGGGTGCCGTGTGTACCAGCCAGGAGGTGGGGCCTGCCAATCCTGAGGGCCTGGCTACTCTCAGTACCTGCTGGACTATGCCCCTCTCAGCAAAATAGCAGTTTTCAAGTTAGCCACATCGAGAGAGCATAGCAGTCCCTGTCAGCCAAGTGTGGTAGCATCCTTCTCTCCTCCCTTTCCTGAGCTACACCAATGGCTCTACTGAGAGAGTTGCCACAGGTAACTCACCACCTTTAGCAGCCAGAAGGTGGGGCCTGCCACTGCTGAGAGCCCAGCTTGGCCCAGTCTCTAGAGAATGCAGAGGTGGTTGGCAGCTAAACCCAACAGTGCCCATATTCCCCTCTTAACACTACATCATAGCACCCACTGGTGTGACACTAGAGAAACTGAACTGCTTGATGGTGCAAAGACAGCGATCAATATCTAACCATTTAAAGAAGCAGACCACCAGACTGCCAAAATAAAGAATCAGAAAACTTCCCAGGTGAAGGAACCTATCTGAAATTATTGGAAGTAGAATACAAAATAATTATGTATAGAGCCCCCCCCTAGAAATTAAACAAAATGCAACAGAACAAAATGAAAAGTTAAGTGAGCTGTATGAACTGATGGAATATCAGTGATCTGAAATCCAGCAGATCAATAATAAATTTACAGAATTAGACAATTCAATGCAAACTCAAAAGAGCAAGATTGAAGAGTTGGAAGATAAACTTAGTGAGCTTGAAGATAAAGTAACTGACCCAGCATTTATGAGGAAAATTCAGTGAAAAGAAATAACAGAAATGAAGAAACATTAAGAAATATGTGGGACTCTATTAAGAGGAATAATCTATGAATAATTGGAGTTCCTGAATAGGGAGGGATAGCCTGAAAATACAGAGAGAATTGTTGAAGAGTTGCTGCCAGAAAACTGAAATTATGAAAGAAGAGAACATAGATATCCGAGATGCTTATTTAATGCCACAAAAACCAGACTCCAAAATAAAGACACCAAAACATATTATAATCAAGCTTAATAAAATGAAACATAGAGACAGGCTCTTAAAGACAGCAAGACTTAAAACAAAACTAACATACAGAGGGAAGCCTTGTAGGCTTTTGCTTGACTTCATGGCAGAAACTATGTTGGCAAGAAGGCAGTGGGATAACACACACATAGCCTTGAAGGAAAAAACTTCCAACCAAGAATTATATATCCAGCAAAATTGTCTCTCAAATACCAAGGTGAAATCAAGACATTCACAGATAAACAGAAGCTTAGAGACTTAAAAAAAAAAAAAATACAAGAAATACTGAAAGAAGCTTTTTGTTTAGAAAACAGAAAACAACAACTGTATACTTAAGGATGTAATGTAGGGCACAGCATCCAGAATCCTATTCAGCTAGGGAAATCACAAACCTAAAATATTAAAAGAAGGGAACCAGTGATCTTAACACTAAAGATTTGACATTATACAATATAAAGAGGGATATGTTACAGCAGTTATAACACTTTCAGATGGAGAGGAAATTAAGAAGATATACAGAAGTTAAAGATTGGTTTAAATTTAGAACATTAAGCGGGATCAAAAGAGTACTGCAAAGCAAACTAAGATGTGATGTATCCAAATAAGAAACAATACAGGAGTATCAGCAGTCACAAAACCAGCACTGAAGAAAATTAAAAGTAAAGCCATAAAGAAAAACAACCCAGAACAGAATATTAAAAGAAACAAAGAAAAAATGAACAACACAAAAGTAAAGGCATCAAAATGACAGCACTGAATGCCTACCTATCAATAATTACACTGAATATAAATAGACTGAATTCTCCAGTAAAGAGGCAGAGAGTCACAGCCTGGATCAAAAGATATGATCTGTCTACATGTTGCTTAAAAGTAACACACCTTAGACTCAAAAATATGAAGAAACTGAAAATCAAAGGATGGAAGAATACATAGTAAGCTAACAACACACAAAGAAGAGCAGGAGTAGCAATACGAATCTCAGATAAAATAGATTTTAATATAAGGCACACTGTCATGGACAAGGATGGTCACTGTTACTTAAAAGTTCAATACATAAACAGGACATAATAATATTAAACATTTATGTACCAAATACCAGAGCATCTTAATATATCAAATGCTGACAACGCTGGAAAATGAGATAGATCACTCCACAATAATAGTAGGAGACTTTAACACTCCACTTTCACTAATGCACAGTCATCCAGAAAAGAGCTCAGTAAAAGTACAGAAGATCTTGTGATAATCAACCAACTAAACTTCATCAACATATACAGAATTTTATACCCAACAACAGATAAGTACACCTTCTTTTACAATGCACATGGAACATTCTTCAGAATAGCTCACGTATCAGGACATAAAGCAAGTCTCAAAAAAATCCAATTTATTGACTTACTGCAAAGCATCTTCTCGGACCATAAGCCATAAAAGTTAATAGTAGAAAAAACATGGGTAGAAAGTTGAACTCATGGGAACTGAACAACACCTACCTCAAAAATCAAAGACGCAATAAAGAAATTTATGGAATCAAATGAGAATGAATACACATTCAACCACAACCTGTGAGATACAGCGAAAGCAGTGCTCAGAGGTCAGTGTATCTCTATAAATGCACACCTCTGGAATGAAGAAAGGGCCCAAACCAAAGAATTAACACTACAACTTGAACAAGTAGAAAGAGAGCAACAAAGGAACTCCTTGGGCACCAGAAGAAAACAGCTGATAAATATTGGAATAGAACTAATGAATTAGAGAAAAGAAAAACAATTGAAAAAATTAACACAATGAAAAGCTGGTTCTCTGAAAAGCTCAATAAAATGGATATGCCATTGGCTAAACTTCAAAAAGAGAAACAAGAGAGGAAACAACCTGAATACGAATTGAGATGCGAGATGTCACAACAGACTCAACGAAAATTAAAAGTATTATAACAGAATACTATAAAGACTAACAGATTTGAAAACCTCGAGAAAATGGACAAATTTCTAGATTCACGTCATACACCAAAATTATTACAAGGAGAAGTAGACCAACTTAGTAAACCCATCACAAAGAAAGAGATAGAAACAGTATTCAAAATCTACCAACCAAAAAATGTCCTGACCCCAATGGCTTCTCTGGAGAATTCTACCAAGCTTTTAGAGAGGAGTTAATTCCAATACTACTGAGGCTATTTCACAGTATAGAAAAGGATGGAATACTCCCAAAGTCATTATATGAAGCCTGCATAACCCTGATACCAAAGGCAAGGAAAGATCTCACCAAAAAAGAAAATTACAGACTAATATCACTCATGAACCTGGATGCAAAAATCCTCAACAAAATCCTAGCCAATAGAATTCAACAACATACCAAAAAAATAATTCATCATGACCAATATAGAGTCACACCAGGGATGCAAGACTGGTTCAGCATCAGAAATACAATTAATGTGATCACATAAATAACTCAAAGGATAAGAATCACCTGATTTTGTCAGTTGATGCAGGAAAGGCATTTGATGAAGGCCAACACCCATTCATGTTAAATCTCTCAGGAAGATAGGAATAGAGGGGAAATTCCTCAGTGCAATAAGGGGCATTGATGCAAAGCCCACCACCTACATCATCCTGAATGGAGAGAGACTGAAAGTGTTCCCCTTGAGAAAGGGAACTAGACAAGGATGCCCGCTGCCACCACTTCTGTTCAGCATTGTGCTAGAGGTCTGGCTAGAGCAATAAGACAAGACAAAGAAATAAAAGGAATCTACATCAGCGAAGATGAAGTAAAAATCTCCCTATTTGCAGATGATATGGTTGTATACACAGAGAATCCTAAAGAATCTATAATTACTAAAATTAATAGAACAGTTCAGCAAAGTATCAAGATATAAGATAAACATAAGTAAATTGGTAGAATTCCTTTACACCAACAAAGAGAACATTGAAGAGAAAATCACCAAATCAATACCATAGCCCTCCAAAAGATCAAAATACCTAGGAATAAATCTAAGTAGAGAAATAAGAGACCTATACAGACAGAATTACAAGACCTTACCATAAGAAACTAAGAGATTTACATAAGTGGAGAAACCTACCCTGTTCATGGATGGGAAGACTCAACATTGTGAAAATGTCTATTTTACCTAAAGCAATTCACAGATACAGTGCAATCCCAATACAAATTCCAGTGTCATTTTTTTAATGAGATGAAGAAACAAATCATCAACTGTTTTGGAAACGGAAGAAACCTCGGATAAGTAAAGCACTATTGGAGAAGACGAACACAGTGACAAGCCTCACGCAACCCGACCTTAGAATCTATTACACTGCCAAGGTAGTCAAAACAGCCTGGTACTGGTAAAAGAAGAGACAAAGATCAGCAGAACATTATTGAGACCCAGAAATAACACCATCTTCTTATGAACAGTTGGTATTTGAAAAACCCCAAATATCATAAACTGGGGTTAAAACAGTCTCTTTAACAAATGGTGTTGGCAAAACTGGATATCCATCTGCAAAAAAACTGAAACAGGATCCGTATTTCACACCTTACATAAAAATTAACTCAAAATGGATCAAAGACCTAAATATCAAACTTAAAATGATAAAGATCATGCAAGCAAAAATAAGGTCAACAGTGGGATTTCTAATACACGACTTAGACTTCAAATTCTGACAAACTAAAGAACAAACAACAGAAAATAGATAAATGAGAAACTACTGACAATCAAACACTTGTGCTCATCTGAAGACTTTATCAAGAGAGTAAAAAGACCACCTACAGAATGAGAAAAAGTATTTGGCAACTACATGTCAGACTCATGTCTGATTTACATAATCTGCAAGCTACTGCAAGATCTCTGCAATTAAAATGTAAATAACACAATTAAATAATGGGCAAAGGAGATGGACAGACATTTCACCAAAGAAGACATCAGGCAGCCAGAAGACACATGAAGAAATCTCACAACCATTAGCTATTAGAGAAATCCAAATCAAAACTGCAAATAGGTACCATCTGTTTTAGTCAGGTAGCACTGCTCCAACAGAAATACCAGAGAGTGGATGGCTTTAACAAAGCAAAGTTTATTCTTACACAGTCTAGTAGGTTACAAGTCCAAATTCAGGATGTCCACTCCGGGGGAAGCCTTTATCCCTTGTTGGCTCTGGAAAGTCCAGTATTGCATCAGTCTTTGTCCAGGGAGCATATTGGCACAGGAACCGCAGGTCTGAAAGGATTAAGGGTGGGACTGTAAATCCCTTCATAGGATTAAAAGGAGTTTCCCTGGAATATGGCTTGCACTACCCTTAGTCCTTTCATCCTGCAAGAGAAAAGGAAATGGAAGCAAGCAGAGAATTGGGAACTTCACACCATCAAGAAAGGAGCATGTCCTTCAGACCTGAGATTTCTGCACCAAGATGCTCCCCAGACAAAGACTGATGCAATACTGGACTTTCCTCCAGAGCCAACAAGGGGGAAAGGCTTCCCCTGGAGCAGGCATCCTGAATTTGGACCTGTAACCTACTGGACTGTGTAAGAATAAACTTTCCCTTGTTGAAACTATCCATTTTGTGGTATTTCTGTTAGAGCAGCACTAGCTGACTAAAACAGAATTTGGTACTGTGGGAGTGGGGTGCTGCTTTAACAAATACCTAAAATGTGGAAGCCGTTTTGAAACTGTGAATAGATAGAAGATTCAGAAGGAACCGAAGAAGGCGCAGATGGTGAGAAACAAGCAGCAGAGGACTGACAGCAGCAGCAGAACCAGAGGCAGCACTG
Source organism: Heterohyrax brucei (assembly GCA_028571685.1). Lineage (NCBI taxonomy): Eukaryota > Metazoa > Chordata > Mammalia > Hyracoidea > Procaviidae > Heterohyrax > Heterohyrax brucei. The sequence continues at coordinate 131,815,711 of CM053150.1, read as the reverse complement.
GACCTAAGTGCCTGTGCACAGCGTTTTCTCCGCGGAATGGGGTGCCTCCGGGCACTTGAATCGGTGGAGCTGACCCACAGAGCGAGAGAGCTGAATGCCTTTGTGCAGGAGGCTTTCTAGGAAGAGCGGGGTGCCTGCAGGCACTTGAATCAGTAGAGCTACAGAGCACTGTAATGATTGCCCCGGCAGGACAGACAGATGTGAGCCTGAGGCCTGGGCCATGCGGCCATAGGAAACAGAAGCTAAAAAGACAAAGAGCATGAGAAGCTGAGCTGCCTCAGTCTCAAAAGTTATGGCCATCATCCCAGGGGTTTGAAAGGGTAGAGCCAGGCCTTTCTGTGTTTTGTCAGAGTGGAATTGCCACTCAGTTGGGCTTAGGGTGCAACTAAAGCCGCTGGGGCAGAGTTTCTGCCCAAGTGGGCCTTGAAGGCAGAGTTATAGCACAGGGCTGGAGGTCTCCACTCAGACTCCAGAGAGAGTGGCCAATACCTAGTCTGGAGGGCAGGGCCATTGTATAGAATGTCTCAGAAAATGTATTTTCAAAGCTTTGCGGGCTAAAGAGTTCTGCTAACTTGCCTGTTGCCTGTTAATGCCTTCTTTCCCCTGCAGTCTCTCCCATCTGTAACGGAAATGGCTAACTTGTTCTTCTTCTGCCATTGTACCTTTGGAAGCAGATAGCTTGCATTCTAGGTTTCACAGATGTAAAGAAATTTTTTAACTTTGGACTTGGAATGGATTTCAGACTTCTGTCCTGTAGGATGAATGTGTTACATGTTTCAGTGATGTGATTTTGGGGATGCCAAAGGGTGGGATGTCATGGATTGAATTGTGTCCACCCCAAAATATGTGTAGCCATGTGGCTGGGCCATGATTCCAAATATTTTATAGTTGTCCTTCATTTTGTGATTTTCCTATGCTGTATGTTAAAGGATTAGGGTGGGACGATAAATCCCTTTATAAGATCACCTCACTGCCCCACTGTAAAGAGAGTTACCCTCAAGTACGGCTTGCGCTACCCTTAATCCTTTCGTCTTATAAGAGATAAAAGGAAAGAGAAGCAAGCAGACAATTGGGAACCTCACACCATCAAGAAAGCAGCACCAGGAGAAGAGCCCGTCCTTTAGACTGGAGGTTCCTGTACCAAGATGCTCCCTGGACAAAGACTGATGCAGTACTGGACCTTCCTCCAGAGCTGACAAGGGGCAAAGGCTTCCCCTAGAGTGAACATCCTGAATTTGAAGTTGTAACCTACTGGACTGTGTAAGAATAAACCTTCCTTTGTTAAAGCCATCCACTCTGTGGTATTTCTGTTAGAGCAGCACTAGCTGACTAAACACTATCTTACCCCGGGAAGTTTGGCCATAATCCAAAAGACACAAAACAACAAATGCTGGAGAGGCTGCAGAGAGATTGGAACTCTCGTGTACTCCTCTGGGATTGCATACCATTTGATCCAGTAATTCCACTGGTCAGAATATACTCTACAGAAATAAAGGCAGTCACACGCACAGATACATGCACAGGAATGTTTGTTGCAGCACTGTCCACAATAGCCAAAAATGGAAACAACCTAGATGCCCATCAACAGATGAATAGTTAAAAAAACTATTGTACATGTACTCAGTAGAACACTATGCAATGGTGAGAAACAATGATGACTTTATAAAGCATCTCATAACCCAATTTCAATGAAAGACACTATGCTGAGTGAAATCAGTCAGTGGCTAAAGGACAAATACTGTATAAGACCCCTGGTATAAGGACTTAAAAGTAGACTTATGCACAGAAGAAAAGACTCTGATGGCTGTAAGAGTGGGGAGGGAAGTGGAGGGTTGGGCACAGATTACATAGTCAGTAGAAATTTGGTTAGCTGAAAGCACTGTCAGCACACAGTAGAGAGTGGATCGTCTTAACTAGACTTCACCACAAACTGGAAGGTTTTCTAAATTCAACCTAATATTTAGAGAATAGAGTCGCAAGGATGGGGGTCTGGTGACCATGTGTTCAGGGGACATCGAGGCCAATTGCCATAACTAGTCTGTTGCTGAGAGAGTCTTTTGCACCCCGTGTTGGTAAGTGGTGTGTGGGATCTTAAAAGCTAGCAAGCTGCTGTCTGAGGTACACCACCAAATTGTCTCAACCTACCTGAGACAGATGATCACCGAGAATAACAAGAATACGAGGAAAAAAAAGAGCCCAGGAGACAAAAGGACCCATAAGAATGGAAGACTGTATCAACATGAGATCAGAAGAACCAGATCGTGCCCAGCCACAACCAAAGTCAGCCATGACAGAGGCCACAATAAAAAGTCCCTGAGGCAATACGAGAAAAAGGGGTCTGCAGCCCAAGAACTCCACTAAGTGACCTGAACTGATGGTCCACAGCCTGGATGATCCCCTGGGAACATGGCCCTCAGACCTACTGCTGTCCCTGACTGGAAACCAGTTATGAGGTCAATGCTTTAGACAAGAATGGACATTGTGACCATATAGTGTGCCTATCTTTATGGTTCTGTGCATTTATAGGAGGCAGTCCTACTGGTCTCTTTCTAGATGGGAGAGAAGAGGGTGGAGGGGGCGTACAGATGCTTGTTTAGAGGATACTAGATTATACAGAGAGTGAAAAGAAGGAGTGTGCTGTCACTGGGTAAGGAGAGCAGAGGGAGCTACAGATAGGTGGGCATGCAAAACTGAATTGGATTGTATACTTTCACTTAATCACAATAAAAGTAAAATAAAAAAGTTATCAAGCAGAGGCCTCTTAGTGGTGCAGATGATTAATGCCCTTGGATCCTAGCCAGAAGGTTGAAAGTTTGAGCCCATCCAGAAGTGCCTTGGACAAAAGGCCTAGGAACCTACTTCTGGGAACCTGATGGAACACAGTTCTAAGAAACATGGTGTCATGAGTCCCAAAAATGTGTGTAGCCATTTGGCTAAGCCATGATTCTCAGTACTGTGTGATGTTCTTCCATGCTATATACCCTGCCTTTATGATGTTAATGAAGAAGGATGGGTGGCAGTTGTCTTGTTGGGGCAGAACTCAGTGTGTAAGATTGTATTGTGCATTGAGATACAAAGGAAAGAAGCTAGCAGAGGGATTTGGGGACCTCAAAGTACCAGAAAACCATGTCAGAAGCAGAGCTCATCCTTTGTAAAGGACCTGGTGGTCCCTGTGCCTCAGAAGCTCCGAGTCCTAGGGAAAATTGATGACAAGGACCTTCCTTCAGAGCCAACAGAGAAAGAGTTCCCCTGGAGCTAACATCCTGAATTTGGATTGTAGCCTACCAGAGTGTGACAAAATAAAATTTCTCTTTTTAAAGTCATCTACTCATGATGTCTGTTGGGGAGAGAGTAGCCAGGAACAGAGACAAAGACACACCAGTCCGAGGGTCTAGTGAAGTTAATTTGAAGAGAAAGAGAATAGGGTCTGAGCCAAGGGTGGCTCAGCCCACCTATCCCCAGTGGGGCCAGTTTTTTATAGTTTTAAAGTTCTGATGAGGTAGTATGCAGTGAGGAGGTTTATGCTTTGATAAAGAAAGAAAGAGGTACAGCAAGAGATTCTCGTTAGTGGATTTATGGTCTGATAAAGAAGTGTTGATTTAGGCAGCCAAAAAACACATGCGGACATGTTCACGATCTTTAGTTATTAAAGAAATTCAAATCAAGACAACAATGAGATACCATCTCACCCCAACAAGATTGGCCATGATCCAGAAAACACAAAACAACAAATGCTGGAGAGGCTGTGGAGAAAGTGGCACCCTCCTACACTGTTGGTGGGGTTGCAAAATGGTCCAGCCTCTTTGGAAGGCAATCTGGCACTTCCTTAAAAAAAAAGGATATCAATATACCATTTGACCCAGTAATTCCACTACTTGGAATATATCCTGCAGATTCAAGGCCTTTCACACCAACGGACACATGCACCAGAATGTTTACCGCAGCACAGTCCACGATAGCAAAAAGATGGAATCAACCCAGATGCGGAACAATAGAAGAATGGATAGGTAAACTATGGTACGTATACTCAATGGAGCACTATGCAATGATAAAGAATGATGATGATTCCAGGAAACATCTCCTAACCTGGTTTCAACTGGAAGACATTATGTTGAGTGAAAGTAGTCAGCAACAAAAGGACAAATACTGTATGAGACCTCTACGATAAGATCTCAAAAACAGACTTGTGTATAGAAGAAAAGACTCTTTGACAGCTGCAAGGGAGGGGAGGGAGGAAGGGTGAGGGGGGAAGGGTTCAGTTTAGATAGTGACTAGAAATCTAGTTGGGAGAAAGCGGTGATAGCACACATTAGAAACAAGAACAACATTAAGCGGACTTCAGCATAACTTGAGTACTCCTTCCATCTTAACTCAATACTGCAAGGATAGAGTAGCTGGGGCGGGGGGCGGGGGACCATGCTCTTAGGCGAATTCCAGGCCAATTGGTACAACTAGCATTTTGCTAAGAGAGCTCTCTGCACCCCACATTGGTGAGTGGCGTCTGCGGTCTTAAAAGCTGCCGAGCTGCCATCCGAGGACACAGCCAATGATCCCAACTCAGCAGGAACGGATGCTCACCGAGGACCAAAATGGCATGCGGTAAAGACAACCGAGAAGACAGAGAGACCCACAAGAGTGGGTGCCTACATCGACTTGGGACAAGAAGAACCGGATGGTGCCCGGCCACCACCAGCGATAGCCACGATGGAGCTCACAGAGAGGGGTCTCACTGGCAACACAAGAATAAAAAGGGGTGCATCATGAGATCTCCACTAAAAGACCTCAATTGATGGTCCAGCGGTTTGGGGGTTCCTCTGAGAGCATGGCCCCCTGCCCTGATGCTGCCCTTTCCCATAAATTATAACAAAGGTCCACTCTTTGGACAGGAATGGATTGGACTTGGCAATGCAGAGTGACCATATATTGGAAGCACTTTATGGTTCTGTACATCTGTAGGATATCATCTTGCTGCCCTCTGGCTGGAGGAAGGGGAGTGGACGGAGAGAAGGGGAAAGGAGGCTGTTGGGTGGATGAGACATGTATGGAGCAGAGAGGAATAGTGTGTAGTCACCGGACAGGGAGAGCAGTGGAAGCTGCGTATAGGTGGGCATGTAAATTTATATGTGAATGTACATTTTCACTCAGTTGTGTTAAATAAAAAGAAAAAAAAGAAAAAAAAGTGTTGATTTAAAAGGGGGAGGGGATAAGATTTGTTTATGGTCAAGGTTTTGATAAGGGAAGGGCTTTAATTAGGAGAGTGGGGGGTGGCAGGCATAAAGTTATTTATAGATTCACGGTCATACCAGGTGGGGCATACCAGGCTGTTTTCAGTTAATGGTGAAGTCCGATCACTGGATAAGACAACCTCCATAAATTTCAGGGACAGAGCCCACTCCGTGTCTGTGTTATGGCAGCACTAGATGTCTTAAGACGCATTGGATGGCAACTAGTACTAGTTAAAGTTTTTAAAAGCAAATAAGTCACTTTGATAACTAAGGTATATCTGACCCAAGCTAAGAATTTTTCAGTTGCCTCACATGTGTCAATCCAGCTTCTTTCCCTTTCCAGTTTCTCAACTAACCTCCGCACAGGAGCTTGCCATTACTTTCATGTAACTACTTAAGCCAAGAAGCACACTCTTCACCAGTATCATTTTATGTGTTATAGACTAGTTCAATCTGTGTCTGAGGAGCTGGCTTCTGGAATGGTTTCAGTTCTGGGCTTACAGGCAGTCTGGATTCCATGTCTTCTAGGGACTCTCCAGTCTGTCAGACCATGAAGTCTGGTCTTTTTACTAGAGTTTGAGTTCAGCACCCACAGTTCTGCTCCATCAAGGACTCTTTGTTGAGCTCCTAGTAAGGGCAGTCATTGATGGTAACTGGCACCATCTAGTTCTTCTGACTTCATGTTGATTTAGTCTTTGGTTCGTGTGGCCCTTCCTGTCTCTTTGGCTCATATTCCCTTTAAGACTTTGATGTTCTTCATTCTCTTTTGCTCCAGGTGAGTTAAGAGCAATTTATACTTCTTAGATGGCCACTTGCTAGTGTTTAAGATTCCCAAACACCTCTCACCAAGCCAGTATGCAGAACATTTTCTAAAACAAAAAAAATTAATGCCAGTTATCCTAGATGTCCCCTGAAACAATGGTCCCCAGACCTCTGCCCCTGCTTCTGTGTCTCTCAAAGTGTTTGGCTGTATTTAGAAAACTTAGCTTCTTGTTTAGGCCAGTTGTGCTGACTTTTTTACTGTGTGTTGTCCCCCAGTCACCTAAAAGAATTCTTGTCTATTATCGAATTACTGAATACCCCTCTGCTTTTCTCTGCATCCTCATAACCATCGAAGAATGTTTTCTTCTGTGTTTAAACCTTTTTTTGAATCCTTATAATAGTGATGTTATACAATATTTGTCCTTTTGCAACTGCCTAATTTCATTCAGCATAATGCCTTCCAGAATTATCCATCTTATGAGATGTTTTGAGGATTTGTTATTGACCTTTATGGTTGCATGGTATTCCATTATGTCACTGTGCTGTTATTTCTTCATCTGTTCATCCATTGATGGGCACCTAGACTTGATTCCATCTTTTTGCTCTTGTAAACAGTGCTGCAGTGAACATGAATATGCATATATCTATTTGTATGATGGCTCTTATTTCTCCAGCATTTATTCCAAGGAATAGGATCTCTGGATGATATGATACTTCTGTTTCTATCTTTACAAGGCAGCACCAAATCTATTTTCAAAGTGGTTTTACCATTTTACATTCTCACTGGCAGTTTATAAGTGTTCTAGTCTTTATACAACCTGTTCAGCATTTAGTATTTTTTGAATTAATGCTAGCCTTATTGGGGCAAGATAGTGTCATGGATTGAATTGTGTACCCGCAAAATGTGTGTATTAATTTGGCTAGGCCTTGATTCCTGTTATCTTGTGATGTTCTTTTATGTTGCAAACCCTGCCTCTGTGATGTTAATGAGGAAGGATAGGCTGCAGTTGTGTTTGTAGGCCTGGAGTCAGTGTGTCAGATTGTATTGTGCCTTAAGGCAATCCCTTGAAGATAGAAAGAAAAGAGAAACAAGGGGAGAGTTGTGGACCTCTTACCACCAAAAAGCAGTGCCAGTAGCAGCGCTAGTCCTTCAGAAAGGACCCATGGTCCCTGCACATCAGAAGTTCCCAGTCCAATGGGAGATTGATGACAAGGACCTTCCTCTAGAGCCGACAGAGAAAATCCCTTTCCCTAAAGTTAACTCCCCAAACTTGGACTTGTAGCCTACTGGACTGTGATGAAATAAAAGTTCTGTTTTTTAAAGGCATCCACTTGTCATATTTCTGTTATTGCCAGCAGCACTAGATGACTAAGACAGATGGTATCTTATTGTACTTTTGATTTGCATTTCGCTAATGGCTAATGATAGTGAGCATTTTCTCATGTATCTGTTAGATGCCTAAAATTCCTTTTTAGTGAAGTATCTGTTCATATCTTTGCCAGTTTTTTAATCAAATCATCTGTCTTTCTGTCACTGATGTTTTGCAGTGTCTTATAAATCTCAGAGTTTGAAGTTGATCGCATTTGTAGTACTCCAAGTTTTTTCTGAGTCCGTAGGTTATCTTTTTACTCTTTTGATACAGTCTTTGGATGAACCTAAGTGTTTGATTTTTAGGAGCTTCCAGTTTCTCCTCTGGTATTTGTACATTGTAACTAAAGCTTTGTATTCACTTGTATGCCGTGTATTAGGGCTCACGGTATTGTCCCTTTTTTTCCTTCCATGATGTCTTTTGTTTTATTGTTGATATTTAGATATTTGATCCATTTTGAGTTAGTTTTTATGCATGGTGAGAGGTATGGGTCTTAGTTTGTTGCAGATGGATATCCAGTTGTGCCAGTACTATTTGTTAAAGAGACTATTTTTGCCCCCAGTTAAATGAATTTGGGCCTTTATCAAATGTCAGCTACTTACAGGTGGATGAATTTTTGTCTGGATTCTCAATTGTGTTCCACTGCTCTATGTATCTGTTTATTGAACCTGTACCAGGCTGTTCTGACTCCTGTGGTGCTGTGATAGGTTCTTTAATCAAGTAGTGTGAAACCTCATACTTGGGTCTTCTTCAGTAATGCTTTATTTATCCTCTTCCATTTCTATGTGAAGGTCTCCTCACTTTCAAAATGAAGTTGGTGATTTGTTTCTTCATCTCCTTAAAAAATGCCATTGGAATTTGGGTTGAGATTACATTGTATCTGTTGATCGTTGTAGGTAAAATTGACTTTTTTCACAGGGTGGAATCTTTGTATCCATTAGCAAGGTGTTTTTGGGCTTATGTAAGTCTTTTGGTTTCTTCCCTTAGAGTCTTGTAGTTTTCTTTGTATAGGTCTTTTGCCAAGCCAAGTGCCATCGAGTCAGATCAAAAACAAACAAAAAACACAAATCCAATGCCATCAAGTGGATTCCAGCTCTTAGTGACCCTATAGGTCAGAGTAAATCTGCTCCATAGAGTTTCCAAGGAGCACCTGGCAGATTTGAACTGCCGACCTTTGGGTTTGCAGACGTAGCACTTAACCACTGCACCACCAGGGTTTCCTTTACAGCTGTCATTAGATTTATTCCTAAATATTTTATCTTCTTGGGGGCTATTATAAATGACATTGATTTCATGATTTCCTCTTCAGTGTTTTCTTTGTCAAAGTAGAAGATTCCAACTGAGTTTTTGTATGTTTATGTTGCATCCATATGCCTTTGCTGAACTCTTCTATTAGTTCTGGTAGTTTTTTCATGGATTCTGTGTCTAAGATAATATCATCTACAAAGAGAGTTACTTTTACTTCTTCTTTACCAACTCGAGTGCCTTTTATTTCTTTTTCTAGCCTAATTTCTTGGTCTCAGATATACAGCACAGTGTTGAATAAGAGTGGTTATAAAGGACATCCTCATCAGATTCTCATTCTCAAGCGTTCTGCTGTTCATTTAGGATGATGTCAGATGTTGCTTCTACATAAATGCCCTTTATTATGTTGAGAAATTTCCCTTCTATTCCTATTTTGCTAGGAGTTCTTATCAGAAACGGGTGTTGGACTGTCAAATGCCTTTCCTGCATCAATTGATAAGATTGTATACTTGTTGTCTTTTATCTTATTTATGTGATAGATTACATCGATGGTTTTTCTAATGTTGATCCATCCCGGCATGCCTGGTATGAGTTCCATTTGGTAATGATGAATTATTTTTTTTGATATGTTGTTGAATTCTATTAGTTAGAATTTTTTTGAGATTTTTTGCATCTAAGTTCACGAGGGAGATAGATATATATATGTCTGATGTATGATGTCTTTTTGGTTTTGGTCTCAGAGTTATGCTGCTTTCACAGAATGAGTTTGGGAATATTGCATCCTTTTATGTGATGCGAAATACATCTAGTATTAAGTCTCCTCCGAAAGTTTGGCAGAATTCAGTAATGAAACTGATGGGACCAGGGCTTTTTGTTGTTGCTAGGAGTTTTTGAGTTACCTTTTCAGTCACTCATATTGTTGCTGGTTTATTTAGTTGTAGCTCTTCTTTTTTGTGTCCATTTCCTCTAGATTTTCAGTTTCGTTAGAGTACAACTTTTCTTAATATTTTGATTCTTTTAATGTCAGTTTGGTCTGCTGTGATATCATCCATCTCATTTAGTATTCAGGTTATTTGTTTTCTGTTTTCCTTTTGTCAGTTTGGCTAATAGTTTCTTAGTTTTACTGATCTTTTCAAGGAACCAGCTTTTAAACTTCTTAACTCTTGTCTTGCATTTATTACCATAAATCAGCCTCTGAGCGCACTTCTGATGTGTCCCAAAGGTTCTGGTAGAGTGTGTTTTCGTTCTCATTTGATTCTGTGTATTTCTTTATGCTGTCCTTCGTTTCTTCTGTAATCCTGTAGCTGTTGACTAAGATGTTGTTTATTTTTCATGTGTTTGATTTTTTTTTTCCTTGCCTTTTCTGTTACTGATTTCTACTTGCATGGCTTTATGGGCAGAGAATAATGCTTTCTAATATTTTGATGCTTTGAATTCCATTAAGGCTTGCTTTGTTGCCTAGTATGTGGTCTCTTCTAGGGAATGTTCTAGGTGTATTGGAAAAGAAAGTATAGTTGGTTATTGTTGGATGCAGGGTTCTGCATATATGTATAAAGTCAAGTTGGTGGATTATGGCATTTAGATCTTTCATGTGTTTATTGAGCTTCTTTCTGGATGTCCTGTCCTTCACCAAGAGCACTCTGTTCAAATCTCCTAATATAATACCAGAAGGGTTTGTTTTATATAGTTGGGAGCCCTGTGGTCAGGTACATAAATATTTTTATGGTTATGTCCTCCTGGTGTATTGACTGTTTAATCTTTATATAGTGTCTTCCCTTATTCTTTGTGATGGATTTTGCTTTAAAGCCTATTTCATCAGAGATTTCCATATTGCTACTCCTGCTCTTTCTTGTTGTTTGGTTGATATTTTCCTCCCATTCTTTGCGTTTTAGTTTGGTTTTGTCTTTAAGTCTAAGGTGTGCCTTTTGAAGGCAACATGTAGCATTTTTTAAAATTTATTCTACCACTCTGTGTCTTTATTGGTACATTTAGTTCATTTATATTCAGCATAATTATTGATATGAGGTTAGCGCTGTCATTCTGATGTCTTTTTGTATGTGTGTTAATGACAGTTTCTTTGTCCTGCTGAATTTTCTGTGCATAGCTGTTTTTCTTTTTGTGTTTTCCTTTCATCTTTTTTCACTATTGTTTATTTTGTATTTGCTGAGTCTTTGTTTTTCTGGAAACACTGGTTGCATTGTGGTTAAGTGCTATAGCTGCTACTTAAAAGTTTGGCAATCTGAATCTAACAGGCAGTCCTTGGAAACTATTGGGCAGTTCTACTTTGTCGTATAGGGACACTATGAGTTGGAATTGACTCAATGGCAATGGGTTTGATTTGGGTTTGACATTTTTCTTGTTTTTTATTTTAATGTGTAAAACTGTTAGTTTCCTTTATGGTTGCCTTAATATTTACCCCTATTTTTCTGAGTTTAAACAAATCTTTATATCACCTTGACTTGTCCTCATGAAGAACTATGACTGCATCTTTTAGTCCCTCCTTTTTGTTTTAATGGTGTTATCTTTTACATATCGATGTCTCTGTTGCCCTATTTTCAGTGTTTTAGCTTAGATTTACTTTTGTGATTTCCCTACCTGAGTTGATATCTGGTTGCTGTATCCTGTGTTGGTAGTCTAGGGTTATTATTTAATGTTATTGCCGTTCTAGCTGGAAAACTCTCTAGTATTCCTTGTAATTCTATGTAGTTTTTGAACTCCCTAAATTTCTATTTATATGGAAATACCCTAATTTCACCATCATATTTGAGATACAGTTTTGCTGGCTATATAATTCTTCGCTGCTATATAATTCTTGGTTGGCAATTTTTTTTCCTTCAAGGTTTTATGTATGTCATCCCATTACCTTCTTTCCTGCATGATTTCTGGTGAGTAGTCTGAGCTTAGTCTTATTGGCTCTGCTTTGTAGATGACTTTTCATTTATCCTTAAACAAAACCAAAAACCTGTTGCTGTCAAGATAATTCTGATCTTACAGGACAGAGTAGAACTTCCCCATAGAGTTTTCAAGGAGTGCCTGGTAGATTTGAACTACCAGCCTTTTGATTAGCAGCAGTAACCGTTAACCACTACACCACCAGGGTTCCTGTTTCTCCATCACTGCTCTCAGAATTCTCTCTTTATCTTTGGTTTTAGCAAGGTTAAATATAGTAGATCTTTTCACTTTCTTTTGGGATCTACCTTGTGTGAGATTCAGTAAGCATCTTTGATAGATATCTTGTCATCTTTCCTGATATCAGGGAAGTTTTCTCTCAACAACTCTCTCTGTATTTTCTGTTGTCTCCCCTTCCTTGGAAACCATATCAGGCAGTTCTACTCTGTCTTATAGGATTGCTATGAGTCAGAGTTGGCTTGATGGCAGTGGGTTTGGTTTGGTGATTCTGATACTCCACCTACTCATAGGTTATCCCTCTTGATAGAGTCCCCTGTCATTCTTAAGAGTTTCTTCATTTTTTAAATTCTTTTATCTGATTTTTCCTCAAATAAGCTGATGGCAAGTGCTTTATTTTTAGTCTTACTACTTCTGCTGCTTTGCCTCAGTTTTGCTTCCATGACTTTCTATTGAGTTGTCTGATCGTCAGATTTTATTGTTTATCTTCTTGATTACTGTTTTGCTGTCATTCTCTAGATTCTTACAGCCTTTTCAGTTTGTCGTTATGCTCTTGTCTAATCTTCTGAAGTTCCTCTATTGCTTTGTCTATGTGCTGGCTTGATCTGTACTTTGCCTCATCTCCTTACTGATCTTTTGAAGAGTTCTATGTATCAGTCTTTTCTATTCTTCCTCCAGTAATCCCAAAAAGTTTTCTTCCTCTGAAAGATTTCTTAATTCTTTGTTTTGGGAGCTTGCTGAAGCCATCATTGTCTGCCTTCTCTTGTCTCTGAGTCATCAGTAAATTATTATATTTATTTCATTTATATTTACTTACTGTGTCCCAACTTCTGTTTTGTTTTATGTTGATATGCCCAAATAGGCTGCTGTGTAAGCTAGTTTCATTATTGTGGCCTTTGAAGCTCTAACAGCCTGTCACTAGGTGGTTAGATCTGTTACTAGGTATGTGTCATGGATTGAACTGTGTCCCACCCAAAATAGGTGTAGCCATGCGGCCGGGCCGTGATTCCCAGGATCTTGTGACTGTCTTCCATTGTGTGGTTTTCCTACGCTGTATGTTAAAGGATTAGAGTGGGCCTGTAAATCCCTTTACAAGATCACCTCTCCCTGCTCCACTGTAAAGGGAGTTTCCCTGGAGTATGGCTCGCCCCACCCTTAATCCTTTCATCCTTCAAGAAATTAAAGGAAAGGGAAGAGGCTGAGAACTGGGAACCTCACACCATCAAGAAAGCTGCACCGGGTGAAGAGCGTGTCCTTCAGACCTAAGGTTCCTGCACCAAGATGCTCCCTAGACAGAGACGGATACAATACCAAACTTTCCTTCAGAGCCGACAAGTGGGAGAACCTTCCCCTGGAGAGAACATCCTGAATTTGGACTTGTAGCCTACTGGACTGTATAACAACAAATCATCTTTTGTTAAAGCCATCTACTCTGTGGTATTTCTGTTAGAGCAGCCCTAGCTGACTGAAACAGTATGTAAGCCCAGAAGTCTATTTACTTGTCTTGTATGATGCAGCTCAGGCACCAAGGTAAGTCATTTGTCCAGCGCATCATACAGGCTCTGACCTACATTCCTAAATCAGATGGGATGATTTGAGTAGCCAGAGGTATCTAGCTTCACTGTGAGTCACACACTTAGCAAGGCAGGGAGCTGGTGGCTGCCCCTGAATGTCTGTGAGGAAAGCATGTTCTTGTTCCCTAGAGTGCGTAAGTGGGTGGGTTTTTCAGTTGACCTACAGGCATCTACTGGTTTTGGCTGTAAGGGCAGTAAGGCACCACTTATTCTTGGACGCCTGTCAGAGTTGGGCAGGTAGCGTGGGTAAAACCACCAATCCTCAGATCCTTGATGTGGATAGGTGACGACTTGCTTAATGGGCAAAACTGGGTCAGCTGTCACAAACCAAATGTTCCACATTCTTCTTAATACTTATTGTCTGTCTTTATGAGTACAGCTATTTTGTAATGTAGCATACATGCAAACACCTGTTGCCACATTCTTCTTAATACTTATTGTCTGTCTTTATGAGTACAGCTATATTGTAATGTAGCATGCATGGAAACACCTGTTGCTGTCCAGTCAATTACAACTCGTAGTGACTGCACAAGGCAGAGCAGAACTGCCCCATAGAATTTACACACACAGTCTGGCGGATTTAGACTGCCAGTCTTTTGGTTAATAGCCACAACACTTTACCACTGTAACCATCAGGATTTCCATCAAAGAGGAGGGTCAGTGGAAAAAAGGAAGAACTTGAGTGAGATGGACTGACATACCAACTGCATCTGTGGGCACAAACACAGTAATAATGATTGTGAGGGCAATATAGGGCCAGGCAGCTTTTTGTTCTGTTGTACACAGCGTCGCTATGAGCTATAACTGATTCATCAGCAGCTAACAGCAACAACCCTAATGAGTGTGAAGTGATTCTGAATGCTTTTATGGAAGATCTCAAGCTAAGCATCCTACAGATCCATTTTTTGTTTAGAATTCTTTGTTTTGAACTTTTTGTCTTAGTTCAAATTGTTTCTGAATGCCTTTCTAAACAACCTTATCTTATACAAGGCCTAGTTGTAATTCGAATCCAGGGTAACCTTAAGTTCACATTTCCTGGCCATGTATCGGTTTTCATATTCAGCTGATGAGCACAAAGTACACGTATCTCTCTCATGTTGGTAATTATTTCTTCTACTTAAGAATTTAACAGTTGGTTCATCGGAAAAAGTGTGTTTCAGCTAGGCATCTTCCCCGCTTTAGGCTGCAGTTAAACGATTTCACAAATCTAAAAGCGTATTTACCTTTAGTCTGAAAGATCTGGAAATTCCAAGAACACCACTGCAAAAGTCAAAGTCTTAAGTCATTTTGGAATGAAAACTTAATGAGAACATGGCCATGGTATTTGCATGCTGAGGGTGGGGAACAGAAAAGCCCTAAAGAGATCAGCCAGTGCTTTTGGAAGGAGCTTGAGGTCTCTGATTGAGCAATTCCACTAACATTACTAGATCAGTGGTGGGGAATGTTTCAACAAAGGGCTTTTCAGATTCTCTAGTTCTGTTAACAAGCAAATTATTAACTACTTGTTTTAAGATTTTTTTCAAACTCTTTGATTCCTTCTCAGTACAATTTGTTATTTTATGAGTGGCAATAAAGCATATCTGATTGGTGTTTGAGAAAGGAATATTTTTAATGTGTGGTAAATATTCAATGCTTAATGGTACTTAGAAAAATAATTCTATTTGTTACACGTTTTAACATGTTATGTTTAAAAGATGTTTGATTTTAAAGTCAGCATAAACTATGCGTTTGTCTGAAGCTGATGTATGACTTATAGGAAATTAGAAACTGCCCTTTGGCTGTTTTGTCTTTAAAAGAGGATGGCTTGATTTTCTTGGCTCTGGTTCTCTGTTTCCATTTCCTACCCTTGGCTCAGGCTGTATAGTAAAAGTTAGACTGAGGTTAAGCAAGCCTCCTGGGCCTGGGGCCCTTGTACCTCTTCAGCACTTAAACAGATTGTCTTTGTGCTTCTAAATAAAACTAAAAAGTGTTCAATACTTTTTTCCATTACACTGATGAGCTTTTGTGTCTGTAAATTAGTGTGTTTCTTCAAGTATTATCTGATAAATGTACAAATTACCTGACTTCTTTTTTCTTTTTGCCTTTTCTTGTATTTATGTATAAAACTGAGGCCATACAATACTCATCCTTTTGTGATCGACTTGGCTCATTCAGCATAATGTCTTCAAGCTGCATCAATTTGTAGCGTATATGAAGATTTCATTTCTCCCACTGGCTGAGTAGTATTCTATTCTGTACATGTACCACATTTTGAGTGTCTAAGACAGGACAGATGTTCAGAAAACAAAAACCTGGGACCTCCTAGCTGCCCAGCCACAGATAGAGAGATAACAGAAAGGAATTGCTGAATACCAGGGTGGTAAGTCCTGGAGTTGTTTTCAGTTGTTTTAGCAAATAACCAACAAAGGACCTGTTCTGGGAACCATCTGCTCTGACACCCCTAAAGGAGGGTGAAGAATGATGCATTGTTACACATGAAGACGGGGTCTGCTCTGGGGCAGACACTCCATAAGTCCTGCTAGCTGACCACAAACCTCAGTGGCCAGAGCTATCCTGAGACTTGTGGGGGGGGGCATCCTAGGGAAAAAACAAGGACATGACCACCACCAAAACCAAATAAGGAAAGACTGAAATTCGTGGTCCAAACTTCCACATTCCCACTAGCTTTAACAACCCCTACCCTGCCTTTGTCTGGTGTGCAGTGCTCTCCTAATGAAGGCAATTCACTTCAAGTATTTTTTGTGCTTCTTATGGAAACCCTGGTGGCTTAGTAGTTAACTGCTATATCTGCTAACCAAGACGGCAGCAGTGCTAGTCTGCCATGCGCTCCTTGGAAACTCTATGGATCAGTTCTTCTCTGTCCTACAGGGTTTCTGTGAGTCAGAATTGACTCAGTGGCAGTGGGTTTGGCTTTTTTGGTGCCTCCTGTCTCCTTTAGGAAACCGTAGTGGCATAGTGGTTAAGTGCTGCATCTGCTAACCAAAAGTTGGCAGTTCAAATCTGTCAGGTGCTCCTTGGGAACTATGGAGCAGTTCTACTCTGTCCTATAGGGTCACTATGAGTCTGTATTCACTCAGAGGCAGTGGGTTTTTGGATCTCCTTGGGCCTCCTAGCAAAATTTGTGCTCTGTGGTTGGCAAGAACTACAGCTGAGTTCTGAGAACATATCCATTCATCTCTTGATGGGCATTTAGAGTTTTTCCACCTTTTGGCTATTGTGAATGGTACTACAGTGAACATTATTAGTGTCTAAGTCTCTGAGTCTCTGCTTTCAGGTCTTGCTGGATCACATGGTAGTTTAGTAGCTATTTGAATATTGTATGAGGTGAAATGTTAAGTCTGTTCCCAATTTTATGATTGGCTTGTCTTCGTTGTTGTAGAATTTTTATACTTATTGTGGTTATTAGATTCTTATCAGATATATGGTTTCTGATGGTATTCTCCCAGCCAGTGGCTTGCCTTTATACTTTTTTGGTAAAGTCTTTGAATAAACAAGAGCTTAAAAATTTTATAAAGTCTCAATTATTTATTTTGTCTTTTGTTGTTTGTACTTTTAGTATTATATTGTTACTTGTATTTTTATTATATTATACTAAATAACCTGTTGTTAAAAGCTAGGTCCAACAGCATTGCCCCTGCATTTTCTTCTAAGAAATCTGTGGGTTTAGTTTGCACTTTTCGGTCTTTAATTCATTTTGAATTTGTTTTGTGAATGGCGTGAGGAATGAATCCTGTATCATCTTTCTGTATGTGGAAATCCATTGATTGACAGGACTCTTCTTTTGTCATCAAACAGACTTAGCATCCTTGTCAAAACTCAGTTAACCATAGATGTGTGGGTTTGTTTCCAGGCTCTCAGTTCTGTTCTGTTGGTCTATGTGTCTATTGTTATACCAGTACCAGGCTGTTTCAATTACTGTAGCTGTATAGTATGTTTTAAAATCAGAAAGTGTGAGGCAGTCTGTTTTGTTCTTCTCTTTTCAACTGCTGTAGAGAAAAACTGGAACACTGTTTCAAGTTAAAATGAGGAGGTTTATTAAGGGTTTAAAATAATTGCAATTGGGAACCATATAGCCCATTGAAAATGGAGCCATGTCGTCCCAGGACGGTTACGTTACACAAGTAGTCTTACAGGGTGAAAAGAGGAGCCAAACCATAGGGAGTGCAATTGTAGGAAAATCAATAAATATTGTTATAACTAGATTCTGGCTAGTTACCAGTTATTAAATAGTATAGTTGTTATAGATGCTTTCGTCATGTTCACAAGATGCTTACATGTATTTTCTTTGTCTGTCTTGCTAAAAGAAAAAATACCTTGCTACAACAGTGCTCCACAGCCTTCAGGAGTACAGATATTTTGAAGGGCAAAGACAGTTGCTCAGTTAAGACCCCTTGGAACACATGGTTTTACATTCAGGTTTGTCCACTGAGGAAAAACATGTTTTTCACACACATAAAAAAATAGCTGCTAGTTTAGAATCCTGATTAAAATTAGATAACATGGTCACCACATTATGCCACCATCTCATTGACTGTGCTGAAAGTTGCCTTTTCCTGAGACATAACACTGCTTTAGCTATTATTGGGACCACTTGCCATTCCAGATAATGTTGAAATTGTTTTTGCATTTTTGTCAAGAAGGCTGTTTGAAATTTTTATTAAAATTGTGTTGAATTTATAGATCACTTTGGATGATAGTGATGTCTTAGTGGAAGATTATGAAAGATAAGGAGCAGAAAGCTCAGAAACGTTAAAACAAATGTCTTTCCACCTAAAATCTTTACTAACAAAAACTTCTAAACTGCATCTTTTGACCCATTCATTTCAAACTTGATGCAATTAATTCTAGTTGAGCAAAGTCATTTGAACAATATCTTTAAATATTCAAGCAACCAGTTGAAGTTGGGTAGAAATGACCTAAGGGACAGTCCACAGTAGAATCTCTAGATTTTCAGATAACAGTAAGTCTTTATATATATAGAAATACCAAGAGGATGGGAATGCCCTGACATTATTATTCAGGGAACCCAGAAAAATAATAGTAAAACTCATTATGCATTTCACTGGTTACATAACGGTTAAGAGCAATGGCTGATAACCAAAAGTTCAGCAGTTCACATCTACCAGGTGCTGTTTGGAAACCATATGGGCAGTTCTGCTCTGTCCTATAGGGTGATTATTAGTCAGAATTGACTTGATGGCAATAGGTTTTTTATGCATAAGACCTTCAAATAAAATATCTAAAAAATACTTATTGAAAGATATACCCTTGTCTGTCAGTCATGACCCAAAAAAGGCACAGTGAGCATTCCCTAAAACACTATTTTGGAAAATTGCTGCGTTGGGAAAGGCTTGTAGATCATGGAGGGAAAACAGATCGTGTATCTATTTTTTTGTTCCAAGTCCTGGAGATTCTCTATTCACTTAGGATCACTGCTCTTTAGAAATGATCTAAAGACCCACAGTAAGACCATCAGGACTGTAGGCCTTCCAAATGAGGAGAAAAAAGAGCATTCTTCCACCTGGAACAATCCAGATGAGGTGTCTCAGCACTCATCACAATATTGTCATTGTAAATTTATTTGTTTATTTACTGGTGTATGGTGTATCTTCTCTGTCAGATTGTATGCTGCATAGAGTCAGAAACGCTGTCTTTTTCTTACCCTTTTTGTTGACTACTGTCTAATAACATGTCACAAGATGAGCTTGTATAATAAGCACCCATAAGCAGCCCCCAGAGCTCTTCTGGCCTCTCTTCCAGTCACTATCCTTATCAGGGCAGCAAAGATTTGTTTTGCCTACTGTAGAACTTGAGGTAAATGAAAACATACTATAAGAAGTATTTTGTGTCTGACTTCTCTTACTCAGCATTATGGTCATGAGATTCACCACATTCTGTGTAGCTGTGATTGTTTATCTTATTGCTGTGTAGTATTCCATCATGTGAATGTACAACAAAATATTTATTCCACTCTTTCTATACATTTCCAGCATTTCACTACTGTAAATAGGACTGCTGTGAACATTCTTGTATATGTCTTTTGGTGAATACATGTGCACATTTTTGCTGGGTAGACATATGTTCAGTTTTAGTAGATCCTGCCAAACAGTTTTCCATAGCAGTTGTATCAGTTCACACCCTCTCTAGCAGTACATGAGGGTGACAGCTGCTCAACATTTGTTTCACCACCAATTCTGTTTGTCTTTTTGGCTCTTCAGATGGGTGTATAGCGGTTTTAATTTTCCTTTCCCTGATGTCCACTGTTTATTGCCTACACCAGTATACACCCAGCACTTAACATAGTACTCATGTTTTTTATTAGTCAAGCCTCTTTCAATAATTGTGGCAGGATGGCATGGGACTGGTAACCAGATACTCAAGGGTAAAAAACAGCTCTCTTCCTCTCTAGTGAGTCTCAGCTCTAGCTGCTTGGTCCCTTCAATGCACGGGCCTCCTCACACAGCTGGGAGAAAGCTGCAAGCAGCCCATCATCATCTTTACAGGCTGGACTTCACTGGGAGAGTGTTTCTCCCTCATAGCTTCTTTGTCAGCTCAGGGGAAGCAGTTGGGTTAGCCCTGCTTTACCATTCACTATTTGCAGTGCATCGAATTAAGCCTGGGTCTTGTGGCCAAGTGGAAAAGATTTGTCAGAAAAAGGAAGATGAGAAAGCTTGCTGGGCAAAGAAAAACAGGTATTATAGATTAATATAGCTCAGATGGAAACCCTGGTGGCATAGTGGTTAAGTGATACATCTGCTAACCAAAAGGTCGGCAGTTTGAATCCACCAGGTGCTCTTTGAAAACTCTATGGGGCAATTCTACTCTGACCTCTAGGGGTTACAGCTAACATACAGTAGACATAAAAACCATTTTGAATGAATGAGTCGGTTATTTTATCACATTGTATAAGCTATGGATAGGGTGAACCTGAAAAACTTTCCTAAGGAACAATCTAGGAAATTAAAACAGTTTTAAGACAGAAAAAAAAAAAATCTGTCTTCATTTCCCCTTGTTTAAGAGCTACTCCATTCCAAAAACATGAATGGTTATGAGAAGCATCTTGCCAGTATATGCATGACCCATAGATCACTGAATAACTAGAAGCATGGCATTGTGCTATAGGGCCCATTTGAGCCTGAAAGGTGCTCTTCCTTCCTTGTGCAGACCATGTGCAGACACCACTGACCCCACTGTGGTGATGCTGGCGAGGGATTCAGCTGACAATGTGGTCTGTGGTGAGACTGCCAGGCGGTGGTTATTCTAGGAACCAAACAAAAACTATACACTTTTCTCTTTTAAAAAATGAGAATCAAGGAGAGCAGATAGAGTTACAGAGAGGAAGAACGCAAAATTGACTTGGATTGTAAACTTTCATTTAATCACAATTTAAAAAATTAAAAAAAAATGGGAATTACTTATTAAAATAACTAAACATAATACTTAAGCCTCTGGCAGTAGGTAAAAGAGGAAGTATATAGAAATAACCATCTAGTTAATGTTTGCTACCTTTCTCATGAATCTCTTATTAGATAAAAACTAAGAAAACCTGAATAAAGTACAGTTACTCCTGAACTTACAGCATATTCAATTTACTAGTAATATGTACTGTGTAAAGTGCAGTTTGTTGTTATCTTTCTTAGAAGTTCACTTGCAGATGTTCAAAGATGAGATTTGTACACATGCTGATAATTAAAAAAAACAAAAACAAAAACAGAGGAGGCAGGACCAAGATGGCACACTAGACTCACATTTCCTGAGTTCCCTCTGAGAACTAAGGCCTGGGATGATGATTGAATGGACCACTTAGCTGTAAAGCACCTCTTTAAAATTAGACCACCTGGAGAACTGACTGCTGAGCAGAGCAGAAGCATCTGCAACACCCTTCACTTATCCACATCATTGCACTGGCTGATGGCTCCCCAGTGACTCCATATGTAGGACTCCATCTCTGCTAGCCAGGAGGAAGAGCTTGCCACCTGGGGCCAATCACTAGAGTATGTAGAGGTGGCTGGTGACTAAATCCAGTAGTGCCCTTACTCCCATCTTAGAACTGCACCTCAGCTCCTGTTGACATAACACCCGAGAAACTGAACAGCTTCTAGGTGGAGTGAAGACAGCAGTCGATAGCTAATCATTTAAAGAAGCAGTCCACTGTGGTTCTGGAAAGCTCCCAAAATAAAGAATCAGGAAACCTCCCATATGAATAAGCGTTTCTGAAATCACTGGAGGTCAGGTACAAAAGAATTATGCATAGAGCCATCCTAGAGATTAAATAGAATGCAGCAGAGGAAAATGAAAACTGAAGTGAGCTATTTGAACTGATGGAAAATCAGTGATCTGAAACCCAGCAGATCAATAATAAAATTACAGAATTACACAATTCACTCCAAAGCCAAAAGAGCAGAATTGAGGAGATGGAAGCCAGAGTTAGTGAGCTTGAGCCTAGAGCAACTGACACCAGCATTTATGAGGAGAAATCAAAGAAAAGAAATAAGAAAAATGAGGAAGCATTAAGAAACATATGGGACTGTGTTAAGAAGAATAATCTATGACTAACTGGAGTTCCTGAACAGGGAGGGATAGCTGAAAATACAGAGTATGGGTGTTGAGTTGGTGACAGAAAACTTTCCTGAAATTATGAAAGAAGAGAACATAGATATCCAAGACTCACCAAGGCATGTTATAATCAAGCTTAATAAAACAAAACATAAAGAGAGACTCTTAAAGGCAATGAGGCTGAAAGCAAAGCTATGTACAAAGGGAAGCCCTGTAGGCTTTCACCTGACTTCTTGGCTGAAACTATGTTGGCAAGAAGGCAGTGGAATGACACATTCAAAGCCTTGAAGGAGAAAAACTCCCAAACAAGAATTATATATCCTGAAAAATTCTCTCTCAAATATGAAAGTGGAATGAAGACAGTCACAGATAAACAGAAGCTTAGAGACTTTGTAAAAAACAAACCAAAACTACAAGAAATACTGAAAGATGCTCTTTGCTTACCAAAACCGAAACATCAAGTGTATGCTTAAGGAGGCAATACAGGACACAGCATCCAGATTCCTACGCAGTTAAGAAAGTCACAAAGCTCAATCAAAGCTACAATATTAAAAGAAGGGGACCAGTGATTTTAATACAAAAACTATGACATCATCACACTGAAAAATGACATCATCACACTAAAAAAGGGGATCCGACTCGACGTCACTTGGCTTGGCTATACTAAGTATAACCCTTTCAGGTGGCTAGGAAATTAAAAAGTTATGCAGAAGTTAAAGTCTGATTTAAGCTTAGAATATTAAGAGAGGTTATAGGAGTAGCCACAAAGCAAAATAACAATGTTAGATATCAACACAAGAAACATAATCTGGAAGTATCAACAAACACAAAACCAACAATGAAAAAGATGAAAAGTCAACCCATAAAGAATGACTCAGAGCAGAATATTAAGAGCAACATAGAAGACATCAACAACACAAAAATAAATGTACCAATGACAGCAGTAAACACATGCTGTCATGGTTGGAATTGTGTCCCCCCAAAAATGTGTGCAGCCACGTGGCTGGGATATGGTTCTCAGTATCTTGGGACTGTCCTCCATTGTGTGGTTTTGCTAACCTGTATCTTAAAGGATTAGGGTGGGGCTGTAAATTCCTGCTGTAAGGGGAGTTTCCCTGGAGTATGGCTTGCCCCACCCTTAATGCTTTTAGCTTGCAAGGAATAAAAGGAAAAAGAAACAAAGGACAATTTGAGAACCTCGCTACCATCAAGCAAGCAGCACCGGGAGCAGAGCGCGTCCTTCAGACCAGAGGTTCTTGCGTCAGGACGCTCCCTGGACAAAGACTGATGCAATACCGGACTTTCCTCCAAAGCTGACAAGGGGAAAGCCTTCCCCTGGATAGGACACCCGGAATATGGACTTGTAACCTACCGTACTGTGTAAGAATAAATCTTTCTTTGTTAAAGCCATCCACTCTGTGGTATTTCTGTTAGAGCAGCCCTAGCTGACTAAAACACATGCCTATCAATAATTAGACTAAATGTAAATGGACTGAATGTGACAATAAAGAGACAAAGAGTGACATCCTGGGTCAAAAGACACAATCTGTCTATATGTTACTTACAAGAAATGCCGTTAGACTCAAAGATATGAACAAACTGAAAATCAAAGGATGGAAAAATACATACCAAGCTAACAACATACAAAGAAGAGCAGGAGTGGCAATACTAACCTCAGATAAAATAAGCCTTTAATGTAACATCCATTGTCATGGACAAGGATGATCACTATTTCTGAAAGATTCAACACATAAGCAGGATGTAACAATGTTAAATATCTATGCACCCAATACCAGAGCAAACACTGACAATATTGAAAAATGAGATAGATCACTCCACAATAATAGTTGGAGACTTCAACACTGTACTTTCAGTAACGGACAGATCATCCAGAAAACAACTCACTGAAGATACAGAGGGAAACCCTCCTGGTGTAGTGGGTTCAGTGATAAATCTGCTAACCAAAAGGTTGGCAGTTCAGATCCACCAGGCACTCCTTGGAAACTCTATGAGGCAGTTCTACCCTGATCTGTAGGGTCACTATGAGTTGCAATCGACTCGACAGCAGCTGGTTTAAAGATACAGGAGATCTTATTGTGACAGTAAACCAACTAGATCTCACTGACATACACAGAACTCTTTACCCATCAACAGATAAGTACACCTTCTTCTCCAGTACACATGGGACATGTTCCAGAATAGACCATATGTTAGGACCTAAAGCAAGTCTCAAGAAAATCCAAAGTACTGAATTATTGCAAAGCATCTTCTTGGACTGTGAAGCCATAAAAGTTGAAATCAATAGCAAAACAAACATAGGCAGAAATTTGAACTCATGGAAACTAAACAGTACCTTGCTCAAAAATCCTTGGGTTATAGAAGAAATCAAGGATGAAATAAAGAAATGTATGGAGTCAAATGAAAATGAAAACACATCCTACCAGAACCTATGGGATACAGCAAGAACAGTGCTCAGAGATCAGTTTATCTCTCTAACTGCACACATCCATAATGAAGAAAGGGCCCACACCAAAGAATTAACCTTACAGTTTGAATAAGTAGAAAGGGAGTAACAAAGGAACCCCTCAGACACCAGAATAAGGCAGATTGTAAAGATTAGGGCAGAACTAAATGTATTAGACAATAGAAGAACAATTGAAAAAATTAACAAAACTAAAAACTGCTTCTTTGGAAAGCTCAATAAAATGGTAAGCCGTTGGCTAAATTTACAAAAGAAAAACAGGAGAGGAAACAGATAACCCAAATAAGCAGTGAGATGGGACATGTCACAACAGACTCAACTGAAGTCAAAAGTATTATAACAGAACTACAAAAGACTGTACTGTAACAGATTCAGAAACCTGGAGGAAATGGAGAAATCTCTACACTGACATCATCTACCAAAGTTATCACAAAGAGAAGTAGAAAAACTTAATAAACCCGTTACAAAGGAAGAGATTGAAAAAACACTCAAAAAACTACCAACCAAAAAAAGTCCTGGTCCAGATGGCTTCACCAGACAGTTCTACCCAACTTTTAGAGAGGAGTTAATTCCATGCTACTGAGGGTATTTCACAGTATAGAAAGGGATGGAATACTCACAGATTCATTCTATGAAGTCAGCATAACCCTGATATGAAACCAGGGAAAGATCACACACAAAAAAGAAAATTACAGACCAATATCACTAGTGAATCTAGATGAAAAAATCTTCAACAAAATCCCAGCCAATAGAATTCAACAACGTATCAAAAAAATAATTCATCATGATCAAGTTGGATTCATACCAAGGATGCAAGGCTGGTTCAACATCAGAAAAACAATTAATGTGATCAACTGCATAAATAGAACAAAGGATAAGAACCACCTGATTTTGCCAATTGATGCAGAAAAGGCATTTGACAAAGTCTGACACCAATTCATGCTAAAAACTCAGCAAAACAGAAATAGAGGGGAAATTCCTCAACACAATTTGGGGTATCTATACAAAGCCAACCACCTACATCATCCTGAATGGAGAGAGACTGAAACAATTCCCCTTGAGAACGGGAACTAGGCAAGGATGCCCCTTGTCACCACTTCTATTCAACGTTGTGCTAGAGGTTCTAGCAAGAGCAATTAGACAAGACAAAGAAATAAAGGGCATCTGCATCAGCAGAGAAGTAAAAAATCTCCCTATTTGCAAATGATATGATTGTATGTGCAGAGAATCCTAAAGATCCATAAGTAAACTACTAGAACTAATAGAGAAGTTCAGCAAAGTATGAGGTTATAAGATAAGCATAAGTAAACTAGTAAGATTCCTTTACACCAACAAAGAGATCATCAAAGAAGAAATCATCTAATCAGAACCATTTACCGTAGCGCCCAAGAAGATAAAGTACCTAGGAATAAATCTAATTAGAGAAACAAGAGACCTGTACAGAAAGAATTACAAGACTTGACTTCAAGAAACCAAAAGAGACTTACATAAGTGGAGATACCTACTCTGCTCATGGAGAGGAAGACTTAACATTGTGAAAATGTCTATTTTACCCAAAGTGATCTGCATTTAAAACACAGTCCCAATACAAATTCCAGTGTCATTTTTTAACCCAGTGGAGAAATAAATCACCAACTTTGTTTGGAAAGGAAAGAAACCCTGGGTGTGTAAAGCACTACTGAAGAAGCATAAAAACAATTGTGGACATGGTGCAAGACTGGGCAGTGTTTTGTTCTGTTGTGCATAGGGTCGCTATGAGTAGGAACCAACTCAATGACACCTAACAACAACAACAACTGAAGAAGAGGAACACAGTGGGAGGCCTCACATTGCCTGGCCTTAGAACCTATAACACTGCCACAGTAGCCAAGCCAAAACACAAAATAGCTGGCTACAAGTACAAAAAGAGGCATGGACCAATGGAACAGAGTTGAGATCCTAGAGATGCCACCATCATTTTATGAATAGCTGATATTCAACAAAGGCCCTAAGATTGTAAACTGGGGTAAAAACAGTCTCTTTAACAAATGGTGTTGGCAAAATTGGATATCCATCTGCAAAAAAACTGATACAAGACCCATATTTCACACCATACACAAAAGCTAACTGTAAATGAATCAAAGACCTAAATATCAAATCTGAAATGATAAAGATCATGCAAGAAAAATAGGGTAAACAATGAAAGTTCTAATTCATGGCTTAGACAGACTACAAAATCTGACGAAGCATAATCAACAGAAGAGAAAATAGATAAATGGGAACTACTAAGAATCAAACACTTTTGTTCATCCAAAGACTTTATCGAAAGAATTAAAAGATCACCTACAGAACAGGAAAAAATATTTGGCAACTACATGTCAGACTGACATCTGATTTCCATAATCTACAAGGTACTGCAAGATATCAACAACAAAAAGATAAATAACCCAGTTAAGCAGTGGGCATAAGAGATGGTCAGATGCTTCACCAAAGAGGACATTTAGGCAGCCAAAAGACACATGAGGAAATACTTACAATCACTAGCTGTTAGAGAAGTCTAAATGAAAACTACAGTGAGATACTATCTCACCCCAACAAGGTTGGCCATAATCCAAAAATACACAAAACAGCAAATGCTGGAGAGGCTATGGAGGGTTTGGACCTCTCCTACACTGCTGATGGGATTCCAAAATGGTATGTAACCTCTTTGGAAAGCAATTTGGTGCTTCCTTAAAAAGCTAGAAATAGATACACTACTTGATCCACTAATCCCACTGCTGGGAATATCCTACAGAAACAAAGGCTGTCACACAAACAGATACATGCATACAAATGTTTATTGCAGCACTGTCCACAATAGCAAAAATATGGAATCAACCTAGATGACCATCAACAAGTGATTGGATAAAGAAATTGTGGTACATACACTCAATGGAGCACTATGCAATGAAGCATTTCATAACGTGGTTTAAATTGGAAGACATTATGCTGAGTGAAATCCATCAGTGGCAAAGGACAAATATTGTATGAGACTTCTGCTATAAGGACTTAAAAATAGACTTATGCACAGAAAAAAAAGACTCTTTGATGGCTACAAGGATGAGGAGGGTTCGTTACAGATTTGATAGCTGATAGAAATTTGATTAGGTAAAAGCAGTGACAGAACACAGTAGAAAGTGGGTCAACTTAACTGGACTTCCCATAACTGAAAGCTTTTCTAATCTCAACCCAGTATCTCAAGGGTAGGGTAGCAGGGGCAGGGGCCTAGGGAACATGCTCTCAGGGCACAGGAGGCCATGTTCTTGGGGGACACTGAGGCCAACTGGCATAACTAGCCTATTGCTAAGAGAGTCTTCTGCAGCACATATCAGTGGCATCTGGGGTTTTAAAGCTGCCATCTGAGGTACACCAAATGGTCCCAGCTCATCTGGAACAGACGATCACTGAAAACAACAAAGACAAGAGGAAAAAAGAGCTCAGGAGACAGAAGGACCCATGTGAACGCGAGACTATCAACATATGACCAGAAGAATTGATGGTTCCTGGCCATCATTAATAGCCAAGATGGGGCACAAAATGTAGATTCCCTGTGGCAACACAAGAAGAAGAGGAGTGCAGCTCAAGATCTCTATTAAAAGACCTGAATTGATGGTCTGATGGCCTGACGGATCCCCTGCAAGTATGGCCCCTAGACCTGCTTCTGCCCCTGACCAGAAAGCACTACTGAAGTCAGCTCTTCAGACAACAAAGGACACAATGTGACCATTTGATGTGTGTACTTTGTGCTTCTATGCATATAGAATGCTGTTCTGTTGGTCTCTTTCTAGATAGGAGAGAAGAGCGTAGAGAGGAAGGGACAGGAGCTTGTTAAGAGGATAGAATGAAAAGAAGAAGTGTGCTGTCACCAGGCAAGGAGAGTAGAAGGAGCTGCAGATAGGCAGGCATGCAAAATTGATTTGGATTGTATGCTTTCACTTAACCACAATAAAAATAAATAAGCAAACAAATAGAGGTAGTTAACAATAATGCATTGGTAAAAATTGGTTAATTAATTGAAACAAATGTACTGAGCTGATGTAAAATGTTAATAATAGTGTAACTGGGTGTGCATTATATGAGTACTCTATTATCTTTTTGTTTTTTTCTGTATCTAACAGACAAATATTTGTTTCTTTTGGAGCAAAGTAGACTGAAGAAAACCAAAGGATCAAGGACTCAAATAGTTCCAAGGATTTGTAGCTCACATGATCTATAGCCTCCACTAGACCAAGACCCGAAGATCTAGATGGTGCCTGGCTGCCACTACTTACCACCCTGACTGGGAACACAATGGAAGGTTCTAGTTAGAATGGGAGAAAAATGTAGAATAAAATCCAAATTGATTAAAAAGGACAAAGCATACTTACTGGTCTGACAGAGACCAGAGGAACCATCAAGACTATAACCCTAAGATACCCTTCTAACTTGGAACTGAAGCCAATCCCGGATAAATAATAGACAGTCCTATAAAATAAGCAGTAACACCCATGAGGAAAGTGTTCCTTAGAACAATCAGTTGTATGAGACCCATAAGGCAACATTTGCCCAAAACCAAATATGAGAAAGCAAGAAGGGACAGGGAAACTGGATGAAAGAAACAGAACCCAGGGTAGAAATGGGGAGAGTGCTGACCTGTTGTTGGGATTGCAACCAATGTCACAGAACAATTTATGTATGAGTTGTGGAATGGGAAAACAATTTATTATATAAACTTAACACCTAAAGCACAATAAAATATTCAAAAACAAGGAAAAAAGAGGGGAAGGATTCTCCCCTCACCCCTATAAATCTAAAACTGCCATTCAGTCTCCATATTCTAAAAGATGGTTTATGTAGGAAAAAAAAAAACCAAAAACAACTATGGAATGTATAGGACCTTGGAAGAAGCCTACAAGGGAGGGCCCCTAAAGATCATGCTATGTTATTGCCAGAGTGAATTGACCCCTGACCTCCCTGTTTTTGCCAGCACTTCAGATGGTTGAGAGGAACCAAAGATTTGTTTTGAGAAAGGCATCATGACCAGGAGGCCTCGGCTCAGCTTGGTCTTGTTCACTTGTGGTTCCAGGTTATTGGACCAGCCATGCATATCTTTAAACCTTGGTTTTCTTATTTTTTAAATGAGCATAGTTTTACATTCCTGCCTTATCAAATTCTTGAGTAGGTGAGAAAATTTTGAAAACTAGTACTATGCAAGTAGAATAAATTATTGGTTTCCTTTAATTATTTAGCCATGGCTTTGTATCACGTGTGTGTGTGTGTGTATGTATATACATATGTATATACATATGTGTGTGTATATATATATATATATGTACACATTTCTCTGGAAAGAAAACTGAAGAATTTTAATTAAAAATAATGTATAGCACATTTCCTTTCCAAGACTGGCAGCTCTTTAACACTGGTTTGGTCTTATTCATGCCTGACACTAAATATGAAATATATCCATAAATGTGTTAGGGGCAGTTTTGTTTTCCAATGACAATGTTTTCATTGCTACAATCAAAGTCAGTTATTAGCCTTGAATGTTAATATTAAAGTTGATTGTGATAGAACTTGACTAAGCATTGCTACTATATTTCAGTTTAGTAATGTTAGTATAAACAACAACAACAAAAAAAAACCCACTGCTGTCAAGTTGATTACAACTGATAGCTACCCTACAGACAGAATAGAACTGCCCCACAGAATTTCCAAGGAGTGCCTGGTGGATTGGAACTGGCAGCCTTTTGGTTAGCAGCCACACTTAACCACTATGTTTCTGACGTTATGTAGTTGAATGTTTTTAGTCAGGTTTTGGAATGCAGTTGCCTTAGGTTTGAATTCACTTATTAGTTGTATAACCTTTGGTAAGTATCTTAATTTTTCCAAGTCTCAGTTCATTAAAATGGGTATTGTGTCAAAGAGTTTTCTACTGGTATAATTTTTATTGTGCTTTAAGTGAAAATTTACAATTCCAGTCAGTTTCTTATGAGACTTACACACATTGTTATGTGACCTTAGTTGCTCTCCCTGTAATGTGACAGCACACTCCTCCTTTTCACTCTGTATTTTCCATGTCCATGCAACCAGCTCTTGTCCCTTTCTATCATCTCATCTTACCTCTGCAAAGGAGCTGTCCATTTAGTCTTAGATATCTACTTGAGCCAAAAAGCACACTCTTCACAAGTATTATTTTATGTGTTAATTTTTTAAAAATCCCAAAACAAATCCCATTACTGTCAAGTCAATTTTGACTCATACTGATTCTTTAGGACAGAGTGGAACTTCTCCCTAGGGTTTCCAAGGAGTTCCTCATGGATTTGAACTGTCACCCTCTTAGTTAGCTGTGTGTAGCACTTAACTACTGCACTACTAGGGTTTTCTTATGTGTTATAGTCTGGCCTAATCTTTGGCTGTAGAGTGGGCATTGGGAATGGTTTTAGTTTGGGGCTAAGAGAGATTCTAGGGCCGTGTCTTTTGTTGTATCTCCAGTCTCAGTGAAACCATTAAGTCTGGTTTTTGTTTCTTTGTTTACTGTAATTTAAGTTATGCACCCAGCTCTTGTCCTGCTCCATCAGAGACTCTTTGCTGTGTTCCCTGTCAGGGCAGTCCTTGGTGGTCTCCAGGCTCTCAGGTGGGTCGGAGTCTTTTATGTGGCTCGTTCTGTCCCCTGAGCTCAGGCTTTCTTTATGTCACTCTTGTTCTTCATTTTCCTCCACTCCAGGTGGGTTGAGGCCAATTAATGCCTCTTGGATAGATGCCGCTCACTGAAGTCGGATGCAGAACATTTTCTTAATTAGCTTTGTTATGCCAGTTTACCTAGATGTCCTGAAACCATGGTCCCCGGATCCCTGTCTCTGCTACTCTGTTGTTTGACATATTTGGTTGTATTCAGGAAACTTCGTAGCTTTGGGTTTTGCCTAGTTGTAGTGACTTTCCCTGTATTGTGTGTTACCCTTCCTTTCACCCAAAAGAATTATTTTGTACTGCATAGTTAGTGAATATTCCTCACCCTCCCTCCCCATCCCTATAACCATCGAAGAATGTTTTCTTCTATGTTTAAATTTGTTCTTGAGTTCTTATAATAGTGGCCATATACAGTGTTTGTCCTTTTGCAGCTGACTAATTTCACTCAGCCTAATGCCTTCCAGATTCATTATGAGATGTTTTGCAGGTTTATCATTGTTCTTTATTGTTGCATAGTATTCCACTGTGTGGAATATACCGTAATTTGTTTATCTGTTTGTCTTAGTCATCTGCTACTGCTTTAACAGAAAAGATTGCAGGTGGATGGCTTTTACTGTCCAGTAGGCTACAAATCCAAATTCAGGGTGTTTGCTCCAGGGGTAAGCTTTCTTTGTTAGCTCTGGAAGGAGGTCTTCATCCTCAGTCTTTCCCTGGACTGGGAGCGTCTGTGGTGCAAGGACCCTGGTTCCTTTCTAAAGGATGCACTGCTCCCAGCACTGCTTCTTGATGGTATGAGGTCCCCAGATCTCTGCCTGCTTCCCTTTCCTTCTATCTCTTGTACGATAAAATTTAGTGTAAGCCACATTCCAGGGAAACTCTCTTTACATTGAAACAGAGAGGTGACCTTAGGACAGGTGTTACAGGCCCACTCTAATTCTCCTTAACATAATATATTCTCCATAACATAATAATAAGGGGGAGATCAGAATTTACAGCATAGGAAAGTCATGAAATGGAAGACAGTAACAAAAAACTGGGAATCATGGCATTGCCAAATTCTTACATACAGTTTTGGGGAGATACATTTCAGTCCAGGACACCATTCATTTGTTGGTTGGCATCAGGTTGTTTGCATCTTTTTGATACTGTGAACAGTACTGCAGTGAACAGGCATGTGCATGTATCTATTTATGTGAGGGCTCTTGTTTCTCTAGCATGTATTCCAAGGAGTAGGATTGCTGGATCCTATGATATTTCTATTTCTAGCTTTTTAGGGAAACACCAAATTGATTTCCAAAGTGGTTATACCATTGTACATTCCCACCAGCCGTATATAATTATTCCAGTCTCTCTGACATTTTTTTTTCCCCTGACAAGTGTTGGCCTTTGTTGGGGTGAGATGGTCCCTCTTTGTAGTTTTGATTTCCATTTCTCTAATGGCTAATGAGCATTTCTTCATGTATCTCTTGTTGTTGTTAGGTGCTGTCGAGTCAGTTCTGACCCTATAAACAACAAAACAAAACACTGCCCAGTCTTGTGCATGTCCACTTAAGCCCCTTGTTATGGCCACTGTGTCAATCCATCTCATCGAGGGTCTTCCTCTTTTTCACTGATTCTCCACTCTACCAAGCATGATGTCCTTCTCCGGGAACTGACCCTTCCTGACATGTCCAAAGTATGTAAAAGGCAATCTTGCCATCTTTGCTTCCAAGGAGCACTCTGGTTGTATTTCTTCCCAGAACATCTGTTCTTTTGGCAGTTGATGGTACATTCAACATTCTTCTTCAGCACCACAGTTCAAAGGCATCAATTCTTGTTTTCTTTGTTCATTGTCCAACTTTCACTTCTGCATGATGCAGTTGAAAATACCATGGCTTGGGTCAGGCACACTTTAGTCTTCAAGGAGAAATCTTTACTTTTCAACACTTTAAAGAAGTCCTTTGCAGCAGATTTTCCCAATGCAGTGCATCTTTTGATTTCTTAACTGCTGCCTCACTATATGAAACCAAACCTATTGCCATTAAGTCAATTCCAACTCACAGCAACCCTATAGACAGAGTAGAACTGCCCCATAGAGTTTCCAGGGAGCACTTGGAAGACTTGAACTGCTGATCTTTTGGTTAGCAACTATACTACTTAACTACTTGGCTACCAGGGTTTCTGCTTCTATTTATAGTAGGCTCTAAAACAGGTAGCATGAGGCCTCCCACTTTGTTTTTCTCATTCAGTAATGCCTCACTTATCCAGGGCCTCTTCCTTTTCCATATGAAGTTGGTGATTTGTTTCTCCATTTCATTAAAATGCCACTGGAATTTGGATCAGGATTGCTTGTATCTATAAATCACTTTGGGTAGAATGGACATTTTCACAATGTTGAGTCTTCCTGTCCATGAGCAAGGTATGTTTTTCTACTTACATCGGTCTGTTTTGGTTTCTTGTAGTAGGGTCTTGTAGTTTTCTTTGTATAGGTTTGTCATATCTGTGGTTAGATTTATTCCTAAGTACTTTAATTCCATGACGGCTATTGTATTACTGCAAACCTAAGTAGAGTTCTTGCTGCTGCCTGCTGCAAAGAGCCAATCTTTGAGACAGGGGTGAGATGAGAAGCAAGATGTTTATTGTGTACTGTTAGGCAAGGAAACAGTGGATCATTCCTCCAAAATCTGCCCCCTTGAAAGGAAGACTAGCTGGAGGTTTCATAGAAAAAAGGGATGGTGAGTGGTATCTGGGATTTTAAAAGCTGCCAAGCTGCCATCTGAGGGCACAGCAAATAGTCCCAACTCAGCAGGAACGGATGCTCACTGAGGAACAAGATGACATGGGGTAAAGACAACCCAGAGGATAGAGACACCCACATCAGTGGGTGCCTACATCAGCTTGGGACCAGAAGAACCCGATGGTACCCAGTCACCACCAGTGATAGCCGCGGTGGAGCTCACTAAGTTGAGTCTCACTGGCAACACAAGAATAAAAAGGGATGCACCCTGAGATCCCCACTAAAAGACCTCAGTTGATGGTCCAGCGGTTTCGGGGTTCCCCTGGAAGCATGGCCCCTGGCCCTGATGCTGCCCTTGTCCATAAATCATAATGAAGGTCCAGTCTTCAGACACAAATGGATTGGACTTGACGATGCAGAAGGACCATATATTGGATGGACTTTATGGTTCTATACATCTATAGTATGTCATCCTGCTGACCTCTGGCTGGAGAGTGGGTGGAGAGGAGGGGAAAAAGAGACTGTTGGGAGAATGAGACATGTATGGAGCAGAGACGAATAGTGTGCTGTCACCGGACAGGGAGAGCAGTGGAAGCTGCATATAGGTGAGTGTGTAAATTTATACAGGAATGTACATTTTCAGTCATACTAAATAAACAAATAAATTTAAAAGAAAAGAAAAGAAAAAAGAGAATAAGGTTTTAGGAGTCCTAGGAACCTTGTAGAAGGTTAATTCTTCTTTGGATGGTCCCACTGGTCTGCTCCCAGATATGCTGATATGTTAGTTGGTATTTAAGGCCCAGAGGTGGACTGGCCATCATGTAAGTTGTGCACAGGGCAGATTATTTTTTCTTTTGTGTTTTTTAGATTGTTATCACTTTTTTTTCCATCAGTCCTAAAGGGAGCGTAGATTAGTCCTCAACCTTGAGAGAAACTGAAAGAGACAGCGCACTCCTGCTTGGGGGCCGAATTAGGAAACAAAACGTTGCAGGTTGTGCTCAGGATGCAGTCCCTCACTTTACTCTGCCTGTTCCAATCCACCCTTTTTGTTGTGGGTTTATTGATCTTGAGAAACAAGGTGTTGTGTCTTTCTGGCTACTTCTTGCTGGATGGGAATATTGTTTTCAGAGAGACCCTCTGGGGTATTAAACTGTAGGAAAGACAGTAAAAATTTACCACATCTGAATAGATGAGGGGAAACCCTGGTGGCATAGTGGGTTAAGTGCTACATCTGCTAACCAAAAGGTCAGCGGTTCAAATCTGCCAGGCGCTCCTTGGACACTCTATGGGACAGTTCTACTCTGACCTCTGGAGTCACTATAAGTTGGACATGACTTGATGGCAGTGAGTTTGTTTTGTTTTTTTAATGGATGAGGTGGTGAGTATGGAGAAAACATAGGCTGAAAATCAGAAGGAATATAAGGATTACTAGTAATCCTAAGAAAGGAAGGAACCAGGGTATAGAGGACATCATTTGTTTAACAGTGTTCCAAATGTCAGTTGGATCTGGGCCCTAATTGAATTTATGTAGCCACTTAGTTTTATTATAATTTTTGCACCTTAATTTCTACCTCACCTGAAGAGTTGGCATGAATGCCATAGAAGGTATTAGCTACTGCACAAACTTCCCTTCATTCAGCTCATAGATATTTTAGGGTAAAACAGAACAGAAACTAGTAGAAAACTGTAAATCTATACCTATAGACCTAAGAAAGGGCTATGTTGAAACTCCAAATTAATTAAGAGCATTACTGATTACCTGAGTAATCTCACTTGTTTAAGTAGAGCATGTAGGCACAGGAAACAGAATACCAGCATCAAGGTCACCCTAACAGTTGTGTTAACAGTCTCTGTTGGATCTTACCCATGTAGAAGGGTGTAAGGAAAACAAATAGACAAAGTTTTGGACTGATTCACAAGTCCGGCTCTCCCAGTTTTGCAAATTTTCCTCTTGGTGTCCAGGAGAGGAGAGAGGTACTGTATGCTTGCTTGGAACTCTTAGAACTGCTTAAGGCCAGTAGGGAGGACATAGAAATGCATACAAGCCTGGAAACTGACAAATAGTATAGTAAATAAAGTCATACTAAGACAACAGTAGTGTGTATTCTTAGGGTGCACTGCATCTAGGGCACAGAAAATATCAGTGAATAAAACCTGGGACTACTTAGCTGTTCGGAACTTCTTTCTTAATCATTGGTACAGGTTTCAGTAATGACAATCAGAAGGGTCTTCATTGGTCCAAATTTTCTGTTCATTAAATGTTAATAGATAAGGTTAAGAGTGTAAAGTCTCCTCTGTTCTGCCTTACAAGCCTCCCAAAAAGATAATCCTTCAAGATTATTTTAGCTGTTGTCTTTGTAACTCAGGGCTCGGTTGATGTGTCCTTGTGAGTCCAGATCTAGCTGGCTCAGACTCCCTATGTCCAACGACAAAGAATAGTGACATGTCAATGATTAATACCTAGACTTAGTCGAATTCCAAGGTGGCAGCCATTGCCTGCTCTTTAAACTCACAGTGCTGGTTTTCCACCGGATACTATCTGGTTTTTTACAAGGTTATTAAACAAAAGCAAATTTCTAATCAATTGAATTGTCAGAGTGAGGAGGCCCAGTGTCTATCAACAGTTTAGCCCGAGGCCTTCTTTTGCCTTAGGTAGCTTGTTGTCTAACTTTATAGCACAGACTATCTTTCTGGACTAATAAAGAGGATATTCAGTTGTCTCATATCAGCTTGATTAATAAGATCAGAAATTACTGTTGTGTTTCTATCCTGTAGTGACTTCATCTATTATTGTCTCATAGTGATTGATAAATACCATAAGTAGGAACTAAAATTCTTAAAAATAACTAATCCCACTCCGAGTGTTGGACCAATGAGATTTCCCCTGATTCTCATTTTACAGTGTTTAACAATATTAAATTGTTTAACAATACTAAATACTTTTCAGTATTTACTAGCATCATCACTATGAACAGTTGAAGGTAACCTTTATGTTTTCAAAGGGCATTGCCCAGGCATTCTCTAGCAATCTAAACAAGAGACAGACCCTGTAAATTTGCTTTGATGATGCTAAATTAAAAAAAAAAAAAGTTACAATCAAGTTAACAATTAAAACCAAACTGCACCCTCTGCTGTCAAGTCAATTCTGACTCATAGTGACCCTATAGGGCAGAGCAGAACCACTCCACAGAGCTTCCAGGGAGCACCTGGTGGAGTCAAACTACTGCCCTTTGGGCTCAGCACCCAACCACTATGCTACCAGGGTTTTCAGTTAGCAACTAAGAAATCATAATAAAATTGTGGCTTAATGATATGCGTTTGTTAAATAATATTAGGCAAAAACATAAGAGTAAATAACTAACAAATTTTAACATAGTGAGAATCAGGCACTTCTCTTGATTTTCACCCATGCCATATAATTTATTAAATAAAACTTTGTATCCGTGCCTTTGTACTCCTGGCTTTCCATAAAGGTTCAGAGTAGTCATGAGGAGTTCACCACGGGTTAACAAGAAACAACATTAAGGTTATTTAACTAAGATCTTAAAGTGAAAAGCGTAGCTTTTTCTCTTTCTCAAGTCCTGTAATGTGGTTTTTGACTCAGGAATCATATTCTCATGAAAGGTCAGACCTTTGCCTTCAAGGGAGATTACACAAACAATAGATAAACCATTTACTCAGAAGAAAATATTGTATTTCAACACACAAAAAAAACCCAATTGTTTCTTTTGTATTCTTTTTTTTTTATTTTAATTTTTATTTAACATAACTGAGTGAAAATGTACATTCACATATAAACTTACATGCCCACCTATATGCAGCTTCCACTGCTCTCCCTGTCCGGTGACTGCACACTATTCCTCTCTGCTCCATACATGTCTCATCCTCCCAACAGCCTCCTTTCCCCTCCTCTCCACCCACTCTCCTTCCTCCAGCCAGAGGTCAGCAGGATGATATCCTATAGATGTGTAGAACCATAAAGTGCTTCCAATATATGGTCACTCTGCATTGCCAAGTCCAATCCATTCCTGTCCAAAGAGTGGACCTTTGTTATAATTTATAGGAAAGGGCAGCATCAAGGCAGGGGGCGATGCTCTCAGAGGAACCCCCAAACCGATGGACCATCAATTGAGATCTTTTAGTGGAGATCTCATGATGCACCTCTTTTTATTCTTGTGTTGCCAGTGAGACTCCTCTCTGTGAGCTCCAGCGTGGCTATCGCTGGTGGTGGCCGGGCACCATCCGGTTCTTCCAGTCCCAAGTCGATGTAGGCACCCACTCTTGTGGGTCTCTCTGTCTTCTCGGTTGTCTTTACCGCATCTCACTTTGGTCCTCGGTGAGCATCCGTTGCTGCTGAGTTGGGACCATTTGCTGTGTCCTCGGATGGCAGCTTGGCAGCTTTTTTTTATTATTATTATTTTTATTTAACATAACTGAGTGAAAATGTACATTCACATGTAAATTTACATGCCCCCCTATATGCAGCTTCCACTGCTCTCCCTGTCCGGTGACTGCACACTATTCCTCTCTGCTCCGTACATGTCTCATCCTCCCAACAGCCTCCTTTCCCCTCCTCTCCGTCCACTCCCCTTCCTCCAGCCAGAGGTCAGCAAGATGATATCCTATAGATGTATAGAACCATAAAGTGCTTCCAACATGTGGTTACTCTGCATTGCCAAGTCCAATCCATTCCTGTCCAAAGAGTGGACCTTTGTTATAATTTATGGGAACGGGCAGCATCAGGGCCGGGGGCCATGCTCTCAGAGGAACCCCAAAACCGCTGGACCATCAATTGAGGTCTTTTAGTGGAGATCTCATGATGCACCTCTTTTTATTCTTGTGTTGCCAGTGAGGCTCCTCTCTGTGAGCTCCATCATGGCTATCAGTGGTGGTGGCCGGGCACCATCTGGTTCTTCCGGTCCCAGGTCGATGTAGGCACCCACTCTTGTGGGTCTCTCTGTCTTCTCGGTTGTCTTTACCGCATGCCATTTTGGCCCTCGGTGAGCATCCGTTCCTGCTGAGTTGGGACCATTTGTTGTGTCCTCGGATGGCAGCTTGGCAGCTTTTAAGACCGCAGACGCCACTCACCAATGTGGGGTGCAGAGAGCTCTCTTAGCAAAACGCTGGTTGTGCCAATTGGCCTGGAATTCGCCTAAGAGCATGGTCCCCCGCCCCCCACCCCAGCTACTCTATCCTTGCAGTATTAAGATGGAAGGAGTACTCAAATTATGCTGAAGTCCAATTAATGTTGTTCTTGTTTCTAATGTGTGCTATCACCGCTTTCTCCCAACTAGATTTCTACTCACTATCTAAACTGAACCCTCCCCCCTCACCCTTCCTCCCTCCCCTCCCTTGCAGCTGTCAAAGAGTCTTTTCTTCTATACACAAGTCTGTTTTTGAGATCTTATCGTAGAGGTCTCATACAGTATTTGTCCTTTTGTCGCTGACTACTTTCACTCAACATAATGTCTTCCAGTTGAAACCAGGTTAGGAGATGTTTCCTGGGATCATCGCTATTCTTTATCATTGCGTAGTGCTCCATTGAGTATATGTACCACAGTTTACCTATCCATTCTTCTATTATTGGGCATCTGGGTTGATTCCATCTTTTTGCTATCATGGACTGTGCTGCGATAAACATTCTGGTGCATGTGTCCGTTGGTGTAAAAGGCCTTCATTCTGTAGGATATATTCCAAGTAGTGGAATTACTGGGTCAAATGGTATATCGATATCCATTTTTTTAAGGAAGCGCCAGATTGCCTTCCAAAGAGGCTGGACCATTTTGCAACCCCACCAACAGTGTAGGAGGGTTCCACTTTCTCCACAGCCTCTCCAGCATTTGTTGTTTTGTGTTTTCTGGATCATGGCCAATCTTGTTGGGGTGAGATGGTATCTCATTGTTGTCTTGATTTGAATTTCTTTAATAACTAAAGATCGTGAATATGTCTGCATGTGTTTTTTGGCTGCCTGGATCTCCTCTTTAGTGACGTGTCTGTCCATCTCCTTTGCCCATCGCTTAATTGGATGGTTTATCTTCTTCTTATTGATATTTTGTAGTATCTTATAGATTATGGAGATCAGGCGTTGGTCTGACATAGAATTGCCAAATATTTTTTCCCATTCTGTGGGTGTTCTTTTAATTCTATTAATAAAGTCTCTGGATGAGCAAAAGTGTTTGATTCTTAACAGTTCCCATTTATCTATTTTTCTTCTGTTGATTGAGGTTTCTTTGACAGATTTTGGAGTCTGTCCTCATTGTGTATTAAAACTTCCATTGTTGTTCCCACCTTTTCTTGGGTGAGCTTTATCGTTTTCGGTTTGATATTTAGGTCTTTATCCAGTTGGAGTTGGTTTTTGTATAAGGTGTAAGATATGGATCTTCTTTCAGTTTATTGCAGATGGATAACCAGTTTTGCCAGCACCATTTGTTGAAGATACTGTTTTTACCCCAGTTTAATGTCTTAGGGCCTTTGTCGAATATCAACTGTTCATGGGCAGATGGTGTCATCTCTGGGGTCTCAATTCTGTTCCATTGATCAATCTGTCTGTTTTTGTACCAGTACCAGGCTGTTTTGACCACTGTGGCAGTGTAGTATGTTCTAAGGTTGGGTAATGAGTGGCCTCCCAGTGTGTTGTTCTTCTTTAGTAGTACCTTACTTATCTGGGGCTTCTTCCCTTTCCAAACAAAATTGGTGATTTGTTTCTCCATCTCATTAAAAAATGATGCTGGAACTTGTATTGGGATTGCATTATATAAATAAATTGCTTTGGGTAAAATAGACATTTTCACAATGTTAAGTCTTCCTATCCATGAGCAGGGTAGGTTTTTCCATTTATCTAAGTCTCTCTTAGTTTCTTGTAGTAAGGGCTTGTAGTTCTCTTTGTAAAGGTCTGTTGTTTCTCTGGTTAGACTAATTCCTAGGTACTTTATCTTCTTAGGGGCTATCGTAAATGGTATTGATTTAATAATTTCCTCCTTAACAGTCTCGTTGTTGGTATAAAGGAATCTTACTGATTTACTTATGTTTATCTTGTATCCTGAGACTTTGCTGAACTCTTCTATCAGTTTGAGTAGCTTACTTATAGATTCCTTGGGGTTCTCTGCATATACAATCATATCATCTGCGAACAGGGAGATTTTAACTTCCTCTTTGCGGATGCAGATGCCCTTTATTTCTTCGTCTTGTCTAATTGCTCTGGCTAGAACTTCTAGCACAGTGTTGAATAGGACAGGTGACAGTGGGCATCCTTGTCTAGTTCCTGATCTCAAGGGAAAGTCTTTGAGTCTT
The DNA here is from genome assembly GCA_028571685.1 of Heterohyrax brucei. Classification (NCBI taxonomy): domain Eukaryota; kingdom Metazoa; phylum Chordata; class Mammalia; order Hyracoidea; family Procaviidae; genus Heterohyrax; species Heterohyrax brucei. The sequence goes on along the minus strand of CM053150.1, from coordinate 131,774,678 downwards.
TCTCCATTCAGGATGATGTGGGCAATTGGCTTTGTATAAATGGCCCTTATTGTGTTGAGGAATTTGCCATCTATGCCCATTTTGCTAAGAGTTTTTAGCATGAATGGGTGTTGGACTTTATCAAATGCCTTTTCGGCATCAATGGACAAAATCAGGTGATCTTTGTCTTTTGTGTTATTTATGTGGTTAATCACATTAATTGTTTTTCTGATGTTGAACCAGCCTTGCATCCTTGGTATGAATCCCACTTGGTCATGATGGATTATTTTCTTGATATGTTGTTGTATTCTGTTGGCAAGAATTTTGTTGAAGATTTTTGCATCTAGGTTCATGAGTGATATCGGTCTGTAGTTCTCTGTCTTTGCTGGATCTTTCCCTGGCTTAGCTATCAGGGTTATGCTGGCTTCATAGAATGAGCTTGGGAGTACTCCATCCCTTTCTATACTGTGAAATAGTTTCAGTAGTATTGGAGATAACTCTTCTCTAAATGCTTGGTAGAATTCTGCAGTGAAGCCATCGGGACCCGGACTTTTTTTGGTTGGCAGTGTTTTGATGACTTTTCCAATCTCTTCCTTTGTGCGGCGTTTATTAAGTTGTTCTGCTTCATGTTGTGATAATTTGGGTAGGTGGTATGAGTCAAGGAATTTGTCCATTTCCCCTAGGTTTTCAAATTTGTTAGAGTACAGTCTTTCACAGTATTCTGTTATGATATTTTTGATTTCTGTTGCATCTGTGGTGACAACTCCCCTCTCATTTCTAATTTGGGTTATTTGTTTCCTTTCCTGCTTTTCTTTAGTAAGTTTAGCCAGTGGTTTGTCAATTTTGTTGATCTTTTCAAAAAACCAGCTTTTGGTCTTTTCAAGTTTTTCAATTCTCTAATTCATTTAGCTCTGCTCTACTCTTTATGATCTCATTTTTTCCGGTGCCCGGGGGGTTCCTCTGCTGTTCTCTTTCTAGTTGTTCAAGCTGTAGAGCTACTTCCTTGGTTTGGTTTCTTTCTTCCTTCCAGATGTGTGCGTTTATGGAGATAAATAGACCTCTGAGCACTGCTTTGGCTGTATTCCATAGGTTCTGGTAGGAAGTGTTTTCGTTCTCATTGCAATCCATGAATTTCTTTAATTCATCCTTGATTTCCTCTATAACCCATGTTTTTTTCGAGCAAGCTGTTGTTCAGTTTCCAAGAGTTCCACTTTCTATCTCTTTTTTTTCTGCTATTGATTTCAACTTTTATGGCTTTATGTTCTGAGAAGATGCTTTGCAGTAATTCAATGGTATGGATTTTGTTGAGCATTGCATTATGGCCTATCACGTGATCAATTCTGGAGAATGTTCCATTTGCACTGGAGAAGAAGGTATAGTTGTCTGCTGATGAGTGGAATATATCAGTGAGGTTTAGTTGGTTAATTGTGGCAATGAGGTCTTCTATATCTTTACTGAGCTTTTTTCTAGATGATCTGTCTAGTATTGAGAGTGGAGTGTTGAAGTCTCCCACTATTACTGTGGAGTCATCTAACTCTCTTTTGAGCGTAGTCAGTGTTTCTTCGACATATTTAGGTGCTCTGGCACCTATTTAATATAGTTAAGTCTTGCTTGTGTACTGAACCTTTCGGCAATAGTGTCCATCTTTGTCCACTTGGTGGATTTGACATTAAAATTGATTTTGTCTGAGATTAGAATTGCCACCCCTGCTCTTCTTTGTTCATTGTTAGCTTGATGTATATTCTTCCATCCTTTAATTTTCAGTTTGTTCCTGTCTTTAGGTCTCAAGTGAGTTTCTTGTAGAAAACATATGGATGAGTCATCTCTTTTGATCCAAGATGACGCTCGGTGTCTCTTTACTGGAGCATTCAGTCCATTCACATTCAATGTAATTATTGATAGGTATGTGTTCACTGCTGCCATTGTGATACGTTTATTTTTATGTTGATGTTTTCTCTGTTGTTCTTATTAGTCTGTTCTGGGACACTCTTTTTTGTGAGTTGATTTTTCACCTTTTTCAGAGCTGGTTTTATAGTTGTTGAGACTCGTGTGTTAGATTTCTTGAAATGGTATGATACATCTTTGTTGTGCTTTACAGCTGCCCCTATGAACCCCCTTAATAAACTATTTATAAACCCAATTTTAATTACTACCAGTCTTGTCATCTTCCTCTCCATCTGGAAGGACTATAATGACTGTTGTACATCCCTCTTTTTATTATCATGACACCATAGTTTTCATGATGATCACTGGATTGCTTCTTTCCAAATCAAAGCTGTGATTTACTTTGGAGCCTTCCCTAAGTGAGTAGCGTATTGAGTAGTGTGTCGTTCTAAAATATAAAGTTAGTGGTTTTGTTCTTCTAAGCCAAAGACAAGAACTTCTTTCAGTATTTCTTGTAGTTTGGGTTTGGTTTTTACAAAGTCTCTGAGTTTCTGTTTATCTGGGAATGTCTTAATTTCATTTTCGTATTTGAAAGATAGTTTTGCAGGATATATAATTCCTGGTTGGACGTTCTTCTCCTTCAAGACTTTGAATGTGTCATGCCACTGTCTCTGTGCCAGCATGGTTTCTGCTGCAAAATCTGAAGAGAGCCTACAGGGTTTCCTTCTGAATGTTAGCTTTGCCTTGAGTCTTGCTGCCTTTAAGAATTGCTGCTTATGTTTCATTTTGTTAAGCATGATTATAATATGTCTTGGAGTCTTTCTTTTGAGATCTATATTGGGTGGCGTACGATATGCATCTGAGATGTCTATATTCTCTTCCTTCATGATTTCTGGGAACTTTTCTTTCAGCAGCTCAGCAACAATACTCTGTGTGTTCTCAGATGTCTCACCCTGTTCAGGGACTCCAATTAATCAAAGGTTGTTCCTCTTAATAGAGTCCCCCATGTTTCTTAATGTTTCTTCATTTTTCTTGTTTCTTTTTTCTGATTTCTGCTCATAGACGCTGGCATCAGTAGCTCTGTCTTCCAAGTCAGAAATTCTTTTTTCCATTTGTTCCATTCTGTTTTCTTGCCTTTGCGTGGAAGTTTCTATGTCTTTGATTTTCTTATTGATCTGTTGGATTTCAGAGTACTGGTGTTCCATCAGATCGAACAACTTGCTTAATTTTTCCTTTTGTTCTGCTGCATTTTGTATAAGGTCTAGAAGGGCTCTGTATATAATCAATTTGTATTCACTTCCTGATGCTTTCATAAAAGTTTCTTCATCTGGAAAACTCCTTGGTTGCTTTGTTTGGGAACCTTCTGAAGCCATGGGTGATTGCTTGTATGGAAAATTTTCTGTTGCTTTTTGGATCCCATGTGAGTATATAGAGGCTGGAAGAGGTACTGTGAGGATGGATTGCAAATGTTTCTCTAGGCTGTCTTCAAATGTAAAGCAAAAGGTATCTGACCAGTTCACAAGTCAGTTAGGTTTTCAGGTGTAGAGGTCCCTGTTCTCATCTGACAAGGTAAACGCCACTATATCCAACCCCAGATGATAACAAACTAGTTCAGAATACAGCAATGCTACTGCCCTGTTGGCCTCTGCTGACAGGGCCTAGCCTTATAGGACACTGCGTCGAGTACTGGTTTTGTGATAGAAAAGCGCTCTCCTGTGGGCAGGCTCTGGCTCCCAAGCTAAGAATTAGGTCCAGCTGCAACCACCGTATCCAAGATGGCGTCCTCCACACAGGCAGCAGACAGAGGGGCCAAAGGTTCCGAGAGGTAGTGACTCCTCTGCTCCCATTGCAAGGCCCCCAACATAGGCAGCACTGTGCAAAATCACTACCTTTCTGTCGGAGAAGCGCTGTCCCATTTGCAGGCGCTGGCTCCCAGGCTAAGAACGAGGTCCCGCTAAAATCTCAGTACCAACATGGCATCCCGCACCATGACCGTGGAGCTCCACACAAACCCCACTGAGGCAGCTATGAAACGAAAGGCTCAAAGTGTCTAGATTAACAGAGTCCCGAGCCTGGCTCTCAGAATATGGGAATTTTGCTTGCCTATCCCCCCAGCAGCGCGTCTGAGTCCAGCTGCCAGGCAAGGCCCAACTCCGCCCGCCAGCCGAGACCGAGGAAAAAAAAGTCAAAATGGTGCGTTTACCTTCCGTCCGCGAGAGCCGGGGCTAGCCAGGAGCGGGAGTCAGCGAAAGAGAGGAGGTTTTTCGCTGAGTGGTATGAAGTCCCAATTAACAGCTCTGTGCCGTGTCCTGAGGCCGATTAGGTGATCAGAAGGTTGTTTGATTGTCAATTCAGGTCTTGGTTTCCAGAGGGATATAAGGAGACGTGTGCTTAGTCCGCCATCTTGACTCCGCCCCTGTTTTGTATTCTAATATTAAGGCTCTTGAAAGTCTCATTACTTAAACCATTCAACTTAAAGTGTGTGTGTGTGTGTGTGTGTGTGTGTGTGTGTGTGTGTGTTTCCCCTTTGTGGCACAAAAAGCAAAGGTATAGAAACTTAAATTATAGCAAATACCTATTTATCAGTAGTTACCCAAAATGCCCTGGAAATCATTTTAAGCCTGTAATTGAAATAAAGTTTGTCTAAACATCCCAAGTTTTCATTCAGTTTTTACTATGTCTCATATTTTTCCCAGTCTAATTTAACTTACAGAGATTCTGTCAACTGGTTTTGGAAATCATAAAGTCTCTGCTCAACTGGCTAAGTCTCTTGGTAGGGTTGTAAAATTTTGTTCAGGTCATTTCCGATGTGTTTCAGAGTGGCCCTGCAATAGATACAACTTGTTTACAGTTCTTTTACAATTTGGATTTGACCAATTTCTTTAATTGTAGTAAAGCAGGGGTTCTTATCTTTGGTCTTAAAAATGTCTCCACCTAGTTCAAAAAGGTCTTTTAAAAGCCTCCCTGGAACTGTATGACCTTGACGACTAGGGAGGACTGGGACAGACTGATTCTGCCCCACCCTCCTATTTTTAGTTTATTGTAGAAGACAAGGCTAGGTTCTTCCAAATAATTTCCATATGTTTAAGTTCACATAGGCATTTGAAAAGCAAAATATAACTAATTTCTTTCCCTCTGCTGTTCTGAATCTGCTTCTTTAAGGTGAAACTGGCCTTTTTTCTTGGCTCCATCTACTTGAAGTTCTGCTTTCGTATCAATCTCAATTAGTCCGGTCAAGACTTCTCCCTCCCCCCTTCTTCATTAAGAGAACTTGGGCATGAAAGACTTTTTCCTATCTGTAGAACTGGTTAGCAACCTCACAGAATTTAAACCAGAAATACTCTAAAATTAGACCGGATGGGGTGGGCTGTAATACAAGTAAAGCTTGCTCCAGTGAGGAGTTGACAAGACAGGAAAATCTGGACAAGACGTACAAGACACAGACATACACAGGAAACACTTAAACCTCTAAGGGAACAAAGTATTGTTGGCAGCCTTGACCTCCCAGACAGTCCCATGGGCTTGATGAAATACTCTTGGTGATTTCTCCTCCTGGGGTGGACTCAAACCCCAGAAAGGACAAGCTTGTCCACTTCGATCTCCCAGACAATTATATGAGGTTGACAGAGGTGTTCTTGGCTGCTTCCCTCTCCCAGATACTCTTAGGTCCAAACGAAGTCCCTAGAGCTGCCAGGAGTCCGTCATGACAATTCTACTCACAGGGTTGGTCATCTGGACACTGCGTGCCCTAGAAACCTAAGAACTCTAACCTTATCCACTCCGGCCCTGTGGTGCCCAGAGTGAGAATTGTGCACTTGGGAATCCCTTCAAAGTCTTGCTTAAGTACTCACCACTTTTATGGTGTGTTGGAGACCAATGACACTGTAGCCAGACTTATATTGGCAGCTCAATTTGGAGGCAAAAGCATCTCCAGCAGCCACCATCTGCTACAGAGCTATCGAGAAGGCCAGGTACACCACAGGGCCCCTGAGTCACAAATGGCTTGCACCACGTTGGGTGCCAAACTTATTACCACAAACCTAAGTAGAGTTTTCGCTACCTGCTGCAAACAGCCAATCTTCGAAATGGGTTAGATGAGAAGTAAAATGTTTATTGCTTACTGGTAGGGAAGGAGACAGAGGGGATCGTTCCTCCAAAATCTGCCTCCTTGAAAGGAAGACTAGCTGGAAGTTTTATAGAAGAAGGAACTAGGGTTTTATGAGGGTTTTATAGAAGGTTAATTCCTCTTTGGGTGGTTACGGTGATCTCCTCCCAGATGTTATTGATATGTTAGTTGGCATTTTGGCCTCAGAGATGGTCTGGCCTTCATGTACATTGTCCACAAGGCAGATTGTTTTGTTTTTCTTTATGTTTTTTAGATTATCATCACTTGTTTTTCCATAGTCCTGAAGGAAGCATACATTAGTCTTCAACCTTGACAGAAACTGAAGAAGGCAGTGAATTCTTGCTTGGAAACAAAATTAAGAAACAGTGGTGCAATTTATGCTCAAGATGCAGTTGTTTTACTGTGCCTGTATCAATTGTATATGGTATTCATTTAATGATTTCTTCTTTGACACTGTTTTTGTTGGTATAGAGGAATCCAGCTGAGTTTTGTACATTTATCTCATATCCTGATACTTTGCTGAATTCTTCTGTTAGTTCCAGTAGTTTTCTTGTGAATTCTTTGGAGTTTTCTGTGTATAATACCATATCATCTGCAAATAGGAATACTATTACTTGTTCCTCACCAACTGGGGTGCCCTTTATTTCTTTTTCTAGCTTAATTTCTCAGGCTAGGACCTCCCGGACAATGTAGAACAAGAGTGGTGATAAAGGACGTTCTTGTTTAGTTCCTGCTCTCAGAGGGAATGCTTTCAGACTCTCCACTTAGGATGATGTTGGATAATGACTTTGTATAAATGCCTTTTATTATGTTGAGGAATTTCCCTTCTATTCCTGTTTGGCTGAGAGTTTTTATCATGAATGGATGCTTAACATCAATTAATAAAATCAGGTACTTACCTTTTTTTTTTTAATGTGGCAGATTATTCTGATTGTTTTTCTAATGTAGAACCATCCCTGAATACCTGGTATAAATCCCAGTTGGTGATGGTGAATTGTTTTTTTTTTTTTTTTGATATGTTGTTGAATTCTATTGGCTACCATTTTGTTGAGGATTTTTGCATCTAAATTCATGAAGGATGTTGGTCTGTATTTTTTATTTTATTTTATTTTATTTTGGTATCTTTAGCTGATTTTGCTGTCAGGATTATGCTGGCTTCAATGGATGGCTTTGGAAGAATTCCCTCTTTTTCTGTACTTTGAAATACCTTCAGTAGTAGTGTGGTGTTAACTCTTCACTGAAAATTTGGTAGAATTCTCCAGTGAAGCCGTCACAGCCAGGGCTTTGGTTTGGGTGGGGGGTAGGTTTGTAATTACTTTTTCAATCTCTTCTTTTGTCATAGGTTTACTTAGTTGTCCTACCTGTTTGTGTTAGTTTTGGTAGGTAGTATGTTTCTAGAATTTTGTTCATTTCCTCTAGGAGTGCAAATTTCTTAGGATATAATTTTTAATAGAATTCTTCTTTAGTTCTTTTTATTTCAGTTGGCTCTGTTTTGATATCACCCACCTCATTCCTTATTCAGGTAATTTGCTTCCTGCCCTGTTTTTCCTTTGTCTATTTGGCCAGTGGTTTATCAGTCTTGTTGATCTCTTCAGAAAAGCAGCTATTGGTCTTGTTACTCCTTGCAATTGTTTTTCTGTTCTCAATTTCATTTAATTCTGCTCTAATTTTTATTATTTACTGTCTTTCAGTGCCCAAGGGATTCTTCCTCTGGTCTCTGTTATTTGTTAAAGTTGAAGGTTGCTGCTTTGATTTTGACTCTTTCTTCTTTTTGGATGTGTGTAACTATTGAGAAAGTTGACCTCTAAGCATTGCTTTTGCTCTATCCAAAAGGTTTTGGTAAGATGTATTTTTATACTCATTTGATGCTGTGAATTTCTTTATTCTGTCTTAATTTTTTCTGTAACCCATTAGCTTTTGAGCAAAGTGTTGTTAGGTTTCTATGTATTTAGTTTTTCTTCCTTGCTTATTCTCTTACTGATTTCTACTTTCATGGCTTTATGGGCAGAAAAGATGCTTTACAATATTTTATTGCTTTGAATTGTTAAGGCTTGCTTTGTGGCCTAATATGTGGTCTATTCTGGAAAATGTTCTATGTGCATTGGAGAAAAAGTATACTTGGCTGCTGTTGGGTGTGGAGTGTCTATCCGGTCAAGTTGGCTGATTGTTGCATTTAGATCTTCTGTGTATCTATTGAGCTTCTTTCTGTTCTTTCCCTTACCAGACGTGGTGCATTGAAGTTGCCTACTAATATTGTGGAGCTGTATGTCTTTCAATGCTCTTTTTCAATGCTGCTAGAGTATGTTTTATGTATTTTGGAGCCCTGTCGTTGGTTGTATTTTCCCAGTGTATTGATTCTTTAATCTGTATATAGTGTCCTTTCTTATCCTTTGTAGATTTTACTTTAAAGTCTATTTTGTCAGAAATTAATATTGCCACTCCTTTTTTTATTGTGTTTGATGTGTTTTATCCTTCCTTTAAGTTTTAGTCTGGTTGTATCTTTAAGTCTAAGGTGTGTCTGTTGTATGCAGCACATGATAGCTTGTACTTTTGCATCCATTCTGCCACACTTGGTTTATTGGTGCATTTAGTCCATTCATATTCAGCATAATTATTGGTAGATATGTTTAGTGCTATCATTTTGGTGTTTGTGTGTGTGTGTGTGTGTGTTAGGGACAGTTTCTTTGTTCCAGTTTGTTTTCTGTGCTGAATCAGTTTTCTTTATGTATTTTCTTTTCATCTTTTTCACTGTTGTTGATTTTTTTCCTTGCTGAGTTTTATGTTTTTCTTCTTTTTTTATTTAGATGGGTAGAATTGTCAGTTCCCTTTGTGGTTACCTTAATATGTATCCCTATTTTTTCTGAGTTTAAGCCAATATTCTATTTCTTTATATCACCTTGACTTCTTTTCCATGTAAGAGGTCTAGGAATACATTTTTTGATATCTCTTTTTGTTTTAGTATTGCCATCTTTCGTATAATGACATCTGTGTTTCCCTATTTTCAGTGTTTTAGCTTTTGTTTATTTTTGTGATTTCTCAATGTGGGCTGTAATCTGGTTGCTCTGCCCTGTGTTCTTAGTCTTGGGTTATTTTCTGATATAATTGATTTTTTCCTAGCTGGAGGACTCCCTTTAGTATTTCTCATAATTTTGGTTTAGTATTTTTTTTAATTTCCTAAAATTTTGTTTAGGAAGCCCTGGTGGTGTAGTGGGTTAAGTGCTACATCTGCTAAACAAAAGGTCAGCAGTTCAAATCCACCAGGTGTTCCTTGGAAACTCTATGGGGCAGTTCTACTCTAACCTCTAGGGTTGCTATGAGTTCGACCTGACTCACAGCAGTGGATTTTTTTTTTTTAATTGTTTATCTGGAAATACCCTAATTTTACCATCAGATTTGAGAAGCAATTTGCTATCAATTCTTAGCTGGCAATTTTTTTCCTTGAAGGCTTTATGTGTCATCTCCTTGCCTTCTTGCCTGCATGGTTTCTTCTGAGTAGTCCGAGCTTAGTCTTGTTGGCTCTTCTTTGTAGAGGACTTTTCATTTATCTTTCCTGGCTCTTAAAATTCTCTCTCTATCTTTGATTTTGGCAAGTTTGATTGTCTTTTGACTTTCTTTTGAAATATACCTTGGGTGGGGTTTGGTGAGCATTTTCAATAAATACCTTCTCATCTTTCATGATATCAGAGAAGTTTTCTGCCAACCAATCTTAAGTTCTCGCTGTATTTTCTGTTATTCCCTCCTGTTTTGGTACTCACTAGTAGGTTATTCCTCTGGATAGGTTCTCCTATAATGTTCAGGATTTCTTCATTTTTTAAATTCTTTTATCTGATTTTCTCTCAAATATGTTAGTATTAAGTACTTTATCTTCGTTCTCAGTAATTTAGACTTCCATTGCCTGGGTTCTGCTCCTGTGAGTTTGTATTGAGCTGTCTAATTCTGAAATTTTATTGTTTATCTTCTGAATTTCTATTTGGTGTCACCCTGTGGATTCTTGTAACTCGTTAAGTTTGTCATTATGTTCTTCTCTAAACTTTTTAAGTCTCTCTGTTGCTGTATCTGTGTCTTTCTTGGCTTGTTCTGTGTTTTGCCTGATGTCCTTCCTGAACTCTCGAAAAGTTCTGTATACTTTGTATTCTACGTCTGTTAATTCCAGGAAGTTCACTTCATTTGGAAAACTTTTCACTCTTAGTTTTGGGAGCTCACTGAAGCCATCATTGTCTGCCTCTTTATGTGATTTGATATTGACTATTGTCTCTGAGCCATCAATAACTTATTTTATGTTTGCTTACTGTGTCCCACCTTCTCGTTTTATTTTGATATGCCCAGATAAGGTGATCATGTGAGCTAGTTGGGTTTATTGGCATCTCTGAAGGTCTAATGTCCTGTCACCAGGTGGTTAGATCTGTTAATAGATTTATGAGCCCAGGAGCCTGTTAAATCTTCCTGTTATTGTTCCAGCTCAGATGTTTAGGTAGTCACCAAGTGTGTCGTGCAGGCTCTCACCTACAGTCCTAGACAGGTAGAGATGATTGGTATAAGCACACGCATTAGGTTGTAGTAGGGGTCACATGATAAGCATGGCAGGAGTTGACAGCTGTCCCTAAGTGTCTGTGTAGAAAGCTTGTCCCCAGTGTGTACGTGGGTGTTTTTCTTTTTTTAAATTGTACTTTAGGTGAAGGTTTACAGAACAAACCAGTTTCTCATTAAACAGTTAGTATATATACTATTTTATGACATTGTTTAGCAATCCCGAGATATGTAAACACTGTCCCTTGGATTCTGTATTACTACCTTTCCTGTCCCTTCTTGCTGTCTAATCCTTGCCCCTGGACTGGTGTATTCCTTTAGTCTTGTTTTGTTTTATAAGTCTGTTCAATCTTTGGCTGAAGGTTGAATCTCGGGAGTGACTTCATCACTGAGCTGAAAGGATATCTAGGGGCCTTACTTTCAGAGTTTCTCCAGTCTCTGTCAGGTTAGCAAGTCTAGTTTTTCTTTTTGAGTTAGAATTTCTTTTTTTCCCCATCTTTCTCCAGCTCTCTCCAGGACTCTGTTCACTGATCCCTGTCAGACCAGTCAGTGGTAGTAGCAGGGCACCATCAAGTTGTGCTGTACTAACTTTGGTTGAGGCCAGGGTAGATGTGGTCTGTTAGTCCTTTAATCTTTCTCTTATGTCTTTAGTTTTCTTCATTCTTCCTTGTTTCCAAAAGGGTGAGACCAGTGGACTAGCCTAGATGCTCACTCACAGGATTTTCTTTTTCCTTTCCATTAACCCTAGTGGATAATTTATTATTATTATTGTTAAATAAAAGATGAAAGTGTACATACTCTGTGCTTACAACAATATTGGGTTAAGATACGAGGAGTACACAAGTTGTGTCGAAGTCCCATTAATATTGATCTTCTTACTATTGTGTATTGTCACCAATTTCACCCAACCAAATTTCTGACAACTATCTAATCCAAACACTCACCCCTTGCCCTCCCGCCCTGCCACCCTTCCCACCCTTGTAGCTGTCAGAATCTTTTCTGTTATGTATGAGTATGCTTGTAAGTTTTTATTGTAGGGATCTCATATAATAACTGTCCTTCTGTCACAGACTAGTTTCACTCAACATAATGTCCGCCAGTTGAGACCAAATTGAGAGACGTTTCCTGCTATCATCATTGTTCTTTATCAATGTATAGTACTACATTGAGTACATATACCAGAGTTTACTCATCCATTCTTCTGTTGCTGGGCATCTGGGTTGATTCCTTCTTTTTGCTATCGTGGACTGTGCTGCAGTGAACATTCATGTGCATGTATCATTTGGTGTGAATGGCCTGGATTCTGTAGGATATATTCCAAGCAGAGGAATTACTGGGTCAAATGTTATATCTATATCCATTATTTTAAGGTAACGCCAAATTGCTTTCCAAAGAGGTTGTGTCATTCTGCAATCCCACCAAAAGTGAAGGAGAGTTCCAGTCTCTCCACAGCCTCTCCAACATTTAGTGTTTTGTGTTTTTTGGATCATGGCCAATCTTGTTGGGGTGAGATAGTATCTCATTGTCATCTTGATTTGAATTTCTTTAATAATTAATGATCATGAGCATGTCCGCATGTGTTTTTTGGCTGTCTGGATCTCCTCTTTAGAGAAGTGTCTGTCCATCTCTTTTCCCCATCGCTTAATTGGATGATTTGTCTCTTTCTTATTGATATTTTGTAGAACCTTATAGATTATGGAGATCAGGCATTGGTCTGACATAGAGTTGCCAAATATTTTTTCCCATTCTGTAGGTGGTCTTTTAATTCTTTTGATAAAGTCTTTGGATGAGCAGAAGTGCTTGATTCTTATTAATTCCCATTTATCTGTTTTCTCTTCTGATGAATGTGTTTTGTTTGTCAGATTTTGAAGTCTGTCTATATTGCGTGTTAAAACGTCCATTGTTGACCCTATTTTCTCTTTGATGAGCTTTATTGTTTTATCTTTTATAGTCAGGTCTTTTATCCAATTTGAGTTGATTTTTGTACAACTTGTGAGATATCGGTCTTGTTTCAATTTTTTGCAGATGGATATCCAATTATGCCAGCACCATTTGTTAAAGAGACTGTTCTTACCCCAGTTCAAAATCTTAGGACCTTTGTCAAATATCAGCTGTTCATAGGAGGATGGTGGCATCTCTGGGGTCTCTACTTTGTTCCATTGGTCTATATGTCTCTTGTTGTACCAGTACCAGGCTGTTTTAACTACTGTGGCAGTGTAATAGGTTTTAAAGTCAGGTAGTGAGAGGCCTCCCAGTATGTTCTTCCTTTTTTAGTAGTCTTTACTTATTCGGGCCTTCTTCCCTTTCCAAATAAAGCTGATAATCTGTTTCTCCATCTGATTAAAAATGTCGCTGGAATTTGTATTGGGATTGCAATATATAAGTAGATTGCTTTGGGCAAAATAGACATTTTCACAATATTGAGTCTCCCTATCCATGAGCAGGGCAAATTACTCCACTTACGTAAGTCTCTTCTAGTTTCTTATAGTAAGGTCTTGTAGTTTTCTCTGTAAAGATCTCTTATTTCTCTAGGTATTTTATCTTCTTGGGGGCTATAGTAAATGTAATTGGTTTGGTGATTTCTTCTTTAATAATTTCACTGTTGGTATAAAGGAATCCTATTGATTTAGTTATGTTTATCTTGTATCCCGAGACTTTGCTGAATTCTTATATTGACTCTAATAGTTTACTTATGGATTTCTTTGGATTCTCTGTATAAATAATCATATCATCTGCAAAGAAGGAAATCCTTACTTCTTCATTGCCAATACAGATGCCTTTTATTTCTTTGAGTTGTCTAATTGCTCTGGCTAGAACTTCTAGGACAATGTTGAATAGAAGTGGTGAGAGCGGGCATCCTTGTCTAGTTCCCATTCTCAAAGGGAATTCTTTCAGTCTTTCACCATTCAGGATTATGAAAGCAGTTGGCTTTGTATAGATGCTACTAATTATATTGAGGAATTTCCCCTTTATTCCTATTTTTCTGAGAGTTTTAAGCATGAATGAATGTTGAACTTTGTCAAATGCCGTTTCTGCATCAACTGACAAAATCAGATGATTTTTATCTTTTGTGTTATTAATATGATTGATTGCATTAATTGTTTTTCTGATGTTGAACCAGCCTTGCATCTCTGGAATGAAACCAACTTGATCATGGTGAATTACTTTTTTTATATACTATTGAATTCTTTTGGCTAGAATTTTGTGGAAGATGCTTGCATCTAGATTGATGAGTGATACTGGTCTGTGTTTTAGTCAGCTGGGGCCGCTCTAACAGAAATACCACAGAGTGGATGGCTTTAACAAAGAAAGATTTATTCTTACACAGTCCGGTAGGTTGCAAGTCCGCATTCAGGGTGTCCACTCCAGGGAAAGACTTTCCCCTTGTCGGCTCTGGAGGAAAGTCCAGTATTGCATCAGTCTTTGTCCAGGGAGCGTCCTCACGCAAGAATCTCTGGTCTGAAGGATGCGCTCTGCTCCCAGTGCTGCTTGCTTGATGGTAGCGAGGTTCTCAATTGTCCTTTGTTTCTTTTTCCTTTTCATCTGAAAGCATTAAGGGTGGGACAAGCCACACTCCAGGGAAACTCCCCCATAGCAGAACAGGGAAGTAATCCTATGCAGAATTTGTAGCCCCACCCTAATCTTTTAACACACAGTTAGCAAAGCCACACAATGGAGGACATTTCGAAGATACTGGGAACCATATCCCAGCCACGTGGCTGCACACATTTTGGGGGGGACACAATTCAAACCATGACAGTCTGTAATTTCCTTTTGGGGGGATCTTCTCCCGGTTTTGGTATCAGGGTTATGCTGCCTTCATAGAATGAATTTGGAAGTATTTCACCTCTTTCTATGGTGTGAAACATCCTCATTAGTATTGGAGTTAATTCTTCTCTAAAACTTTGGTAGAATTCTCTGGTGAAGCCGTCTGGACCAGGACTTTTTTTGGTTCGTAGATTTTTGATGACTTTTTCAATCTCTTCCTTTGTGATAGATTAATTAAGTTGATCTGTTTCTCCTTGTGATAGTTTTGGTGAGTCATATGAACTTAGAAATTTGTCCATTTCCCCTAAGTTTTCAAACCTTTTAGAGTAGCTTTTCATACTATTCTGTTATGATATATTTTATTTCAGTTGGGTCTCTTGTAACATCACCCAACTCATTTCTTTCTTTCCCCCCTTATTTCTTTTTTTTTTATTTAATGTGACTGAGTGAAAATGTACATTCCTGTATAAATTTACATGCCCATTTATATGCAGCTTCCACTGCTCTCACTGTCCGGTGACAGCACACTGTTCCTCTCTGCTCAATACATGTCTCATCCTCCCAAGAGTCTCCTTTCCCTTCCTCTCCACCCACTCTCTTTCTTCCAGCCAGAGGTCAGCAGGATGATATCCTATAGATGTATAGAACCATAAAGTGCATTCAGTATATGGTCACTCTGCATCACCAAGTCCAATCCATTTGTGTCCAAAGAGTAGACCTTCGTTATGATTTATGTACAAGGGCAGCATCAGGGCCAGAGGCCATGCTCCCAGGGAAACCCCAAAACCGCTGGACCATCAATTGTGGTCTTTTAGTGGAGATCTCAGGGTGCACCCCTTTTTATTCTTGTGTTGCCAGTGAGACTCAACTTAGTGAGCTCCATCATGGCAGTGTAGTATCTTCTAAGGTTGGGTAATGAGAGGCCTCCCAGTGTGTTCTTCTTCTTTAGTAGTACCTTACTTATCTGGGGCTTCTTCCCTGTCCAAACAAAATGGTGATTTCTTTTTCCATCTCATTAAAAAAGACACTGGAACTTGTATGGGATTGCATTATATAAGTAGATTGCTTTGGGTAAAATAGACATTTTCACAATGTTCAGTCTTCCTATCCATGAGCAGGGTAGGTTTCTCCATTTATCTAAGTCTCTTTAGTTTCTTGTAGTAAGGACTTGTAGTTCTCTTTGTAAAGGTCTGTTATTTCTCTGGTTAGATTAATTCCTAGGTACTTTATCTTCTTGGGGGTACAGTAAATGGTACTGATTTGATGATTTCCTCGCTAACAGTCTCACTGTTGGTATAAAGGAATCCTACAGATTTACTTATGTTTATCTTGTATCCTGAGACTTTGCTGAACTCTTCTATCAGTTTGAGTAGTTTACTTATAGATTCTTTGGGATTCTCTGCATATACAATCGTATCGTCTCCAAACAGGGAGATTTTAACTTCTTCTTTGCTGATGCAGATGCCCTTTATTTCTTGGTCTTGTCTAATTGCTCTGCCTAGAATGTCTATGACGATGTTGAATAGGAGAGGTGAGAGTGGGCATCCTTATCTAGTTCCCGTTCTCAAGGGAAAGTCTTTGAGTCTCTCTCCATTCAGGATGACGTGGGCAGTTGGCTTTGTATAAATGGCCCTTATTGTGTTAGGGTCCGCGATTTTCAAGATGCGACACGGTTACTTTAAAGGTTAAATTTTATTAAAAAACATGCCCAATAGGAAAAATACTGGTGGACCAGGGATGCACCCCAAGCTACACAGAGCAGGGGACGACGACGAGTTTCCTCAGCGCCCAGTATTTAAGTCGTGAGATTGCAAAGCAGGGAGGGTGAACTGACCTTTACATTGATTGGTTAACTCCTATTAGTTGTAAAATGTGGTCAAGGTCTAGGGGTCACTCGCAGGCTGTCACTTGCAAGGTTGCCCCCAGGCTTGTCTTGTGACAGTGTTTTGTAAGACAAAGGTGAGATTATTCTATATTTTCTGCTATTAAGTTGTTTCCTGGGGCTGTCTTTAATACCTCGAATTTTTACCGCGCCCTTCCTCATTTCAACAATTGCATTCAGGAATTTGCCATCTATGTCTATTTTGCTAAGAGTTTTTAGCATGAATGGGTGTTGGACTTTATCAAATGCCTTTTCTCCATCAATGGACAAAATCAGGTGATTCTTGTCTTTTGTGTTATTTGTGTTATTTGTGTTATATGTGTGGTTAATCACATTAATTCTTTTCTTAATGTTGAACCAGCCTTGCATCCCTGATATGAATCTCACTTGGTCATGATGGATTATTTTCTTGATATGTTGTTGTATTCTATTGGCAAGAATTTTGTTGAGGATTTTTGCATCTAGATTCATGAGTGATATCGGTGTGTAGTTCTCCTTTTTGGCTGGGTCTTTCCCTGGCTTTGGTATCAGGGTTATGCTGGCTTCATAGAAGGAGTTTGGGAGTACTCCATCCCCTTCTATACTGTGAAATAGTCTCAGTAGTATTGGAGGTAACTCTTCTCTAAAAGCTTGGTAGAATTCTGCAGTGAAGCCATCTGGGCCCGGGCTTTTTTTGGTCGGCAGTGTTTTGATGACATTTTCAATCTCTTCCTTTGTGATGGGTTTATAAAGTTGTTCTGCTTCACGTTCTGATAAACTTGGCGGGGTATGAGTTAAGGAATTTGTCCATTTCCCCTAGGTTTTCAAATTTGTTAGAGTACAGTCTTTCATAGTATTCTGTTATGATATTTTTCATTTCTGTTGGATCTGTGGTGACAACTCCCCTCTCATTTCTAATTTGGGTTATTTGTTTCCTTTCCTGCTTTTCTTTAGTAAGTTTAGCCAGTGGTTTGTCAATTTTGTTGATCTTTTCAAAAAACCAGCTTTTGGTCTTTTCAATTTTTTCAGTTGTTTTTCTATTCTCTAATTCATTTAACTCTCCTCTAATGTTTATGATGTGGTTTCTTCTGGTGCCTGAGGGTTTCCTCTGTTGTTCTCACTCTACTTCTTCAAGCTGTAGGGTTAGTTCCTTGATTTGTTTTCTTTCTTCCTTCCAGATGTGTGCATTTATGGAGATAAACAGACCTCTGAGCACTGCTTTGGCTGTATCCCATAGATTCTGGTAGGAAGTGTTTTTGTTCTCATTGGAATCCATGAATTTCATCCTTGATTTCTTCCATAACCCATTTTTTTTTTCAGCAAAATGTTGTTCAGTTTCCAAGAATTCCACTTTGTATCTATTTTTTTTCTACTATTGATTTCAACTTTTATGGCTTTATGTTCTGAGAAGATGCTTTGCAGTAATTGAATGGTATGGATTTTATTGAGAATTGCATTATGGCCTAACACATGGTGAAATCTGGAGAATGTTCCATGTGCACTGGAGAAGAAGGTGTAGTTGTCTACTGATGGGTGGAAAATTCTGTATATATCAAGGAGGTTTAGTTGGTTAATTGTGTCAATGAGGTCTTCTGTATCTTTACTGAGCTTTTTTCTAGATGATCTGTCCAGTATTGAGAGTGGAGTGTTGAAGTCTCCCACTATTATTGTGGAGTCATCTAACTCTTTTCTGAGTGTAGTCAGTGTTTCTTCGATGTACTTAGGTGCTTTGATATCAGGTGCATAAATATTTAATGTAGTTAAGTCTTGCTTGTGTACTGAACCTTTCAGCAATAAATAGTGTCCATTTTTGTCAACGATGGTGGATTTGACATTAAAATTGATTTTGTCTGAGATTAGAATTGCCACCCCTGCTCTTCTTTGTTCATTGTTAGCTTGATATATATTTTTCCATCCTTTAATTTTCAGTTTATTCCTATCTTTAGGGCTCAAGTGAGTTTCTTGTAGACAACATATGGATGGGTCATGTCTTTTGATCCAAGATGTCACTCAATGTCTCTTTAC
Source organism: Heterohyrax brucei (assembly GCA_028571685.1). Classification (NCBI taxonomy): domain Eukaryota; kingdom Metazoa; phylum Chordata; class Mammalia; order Hyracoidea; family Procaviidae; genus Heterohyrax; species Heterohyrax brucei. The sequence continues at coordinate 131,756,508 of CM053150.1, read as the reverse complement.
TGGAGCATTCAGTCCATTCACATTCAATGTAATTATTGATAGGTATGTGTTCACTGCTGCCATTGTGATATGTTTATTTTTGTGTTGATGTTTTCTCTGTTGTTATTATTAGTCTTTTCTGGGGCATTCTTTTTTGTGAGTTGATTTTTCACCTTTTTCAGAGCTGGTTTTGTCGTTGTTGAGACTCCTGTGTTAGATTTCTTGAAATGGTTTTGTTTTGCTTTACAGCTGCCCCTAGGGTCCCCTTTAATAAACTATATATAAACCCAGTTTTAATTACTACCAGTCTTGTCATCTTCCTCTCCATCTGGAAGGACTATAACAACTGTAGTACATCCCTCTTTTTAATATGATGGCACCATAGTTTTCTTGATGATCATTGGATTGTTTCTTTCCGTATTAAAGCTGTGATTAACTTTGGCACCTTCCCTGACTGAGTAGAGTTTTGAGTAGTGTGTCATTCTAAAATACGAAGTTAGTGGTTTCGTTCTTCTAAGCCAGAGCCAAGAACTTCTTTCAATATTTCTTGTAGTTTGGGTTTGGTTTTTACAAAGTCTCTGAGTTTCTGTTTATCTGGGAATGTCTTCATTTCATTTTCATATTTGAAAGATAGTTTTGCAGGATATGTAACTCTTGGTTGGAAGTTCTTCTTCAAGGCTTTGAATGTGTCATGCCACTGTCTCCGTGCTAACATGGTTTCTCCTGAGAAATCTGAAGAGAGCCTACAGGATTTCCCTGTGAATGTTAGCTTTGCTTTGAGTCTTGCTGCCTTTAAGAGTTGCTGCTTATGTTTCGTTTTGTTAAGCTTGATTATAATATGTCTTGGAGTCTTTCTTTTGAGGTCTATATTGGGTGATGTACGATATGCATCTGAGATGTCTAAATTCTTTTCCTTCATGATTTCTGGGAAGTTTTCGTCAGCAGCTGATCAGCGATACTCTCTGTGTTCTCAGATGTCTTACCCTGTTCAGGGACTCCAATTAATCGAAGGTTGTTCCGCTTAATAGAGTCCCACATGCTTCTTAATGTTTCTTCATTTTTCTTGTTTGTTTTCTGATTTCTGCTCATAGACGCTGGCGTCAGTAGCTCTGTCTTCCAAGTTCCATTCTTGGAACTTTTTCCATTGGTTCCATTCTGTTTTCTTGGCTTTGCATGGAAGTTTCTATGTCTTTTATTTTGTTCTTGTTCTGTTGGATTTCAGAGCACTGGTGTTCCATCAGATCGAATACCTTATTTAATTTCTCCTTTTGTTCTGCTGCATTTTGTATGAGATCTAGAAGGGCTCCATATATAATCATTTTGTATTCACTTTCTGATGCTTTCATAAAAGTTTCTTTATCTGGAAAACTTCTGGGTGGCTTTGTTTCAGAGCCTTCTGAAGCCATGGGTGATTTCTTGTATCCCATAAGTGTCTGTTGCTTTTTGGGTCCCATGTGAGTAAGTAGAGGCTGGAAGAAATACTGTCAGGATGGACGGCGGATGTTTCTCTAGGCTGTCTTAAAATGTAAAACAAAAGGTATCTGACCACTTCCCATGTCAGTTAGGTTTTGAGGTGTAGAGGTCCCTCTTCCCAACTGGCAAAATAAACCTCTATATCCAACCCCAGATGGTACAAACTGGTTCAGAATACAGGAATGCTACTGCTCTCTTCGCCTCTGCTGACAGGGCCCAGCCTTAGGCGACACTGTGTAAACTTCTGCTTTTGTGATATAGAAGCACTCTCCTGTTGGCAGGCTCTGGCTCCCAAGCTAAGAATTAGGTCCATCTGTGGCCACTGTATCCAAGATGGCACCCACCACACAGGCAGCAGATAGAAGGACTAAAGGTGCCAAGAGGTAGTCATTCCTCTGCTTCTGTTGCAGGGTCCCCACCGTAGGTGGCACTGTGTAAATCACTGTTTTTCTGTCAGAGAAGCACTGTCCTGTTTCAGGTACTGGCTCCCAGGCTAAGAATTAGGTCCCGCTAAAATCTCTGTACCCAACATGACATCCCGCACACTGGCAGTGGGAGTCCCTACAAACCCCACTGTGACAGAGATAAAAAGACAGGGCCAAAGTGGCTAGATTAACAGAGTCCTAAGCCTGGCTCTCAGAATATGGGAATTTCACCTGGCCCCCAGAAGCACATCTGAGTCTAGCCGCTAGGCAAGAGCCAGCTCTGCCTGCCAGCCAAGACAGAGAAAAAAAAGTCAAAATGGTGCATTTACTTTCATTCTGTGAGAACCAGGGCTACCCATGAGTGGGAGTCAGCATAAGAGACGAGGTTTTTCGCTCAGTGGTAGGAAGTCCCAATTAACAGCTCTGTGTGGTGTTCTGGGGGTGATTAGGTGATCAGAAGGCTCCATTTGATTATCATTTCAGGTCTTGGTTTCCAGAGGGATGTAGGGAGATGTGTGCTTAGTCTGCCATCTTGACTCCGCCCCCAACTCATTTCTTAATGGGGTTATTTGTATCTTCTGTTGTTTTTCTTTTGTAAGTTTAGCCAATGGTTTATCAATTTTGTTGATCTTTTCAAAGAACCAGCTTTTGGTTTTGATAATTTTTTCAATTGTTTTTCCATTCTCTAATTCATTTAGTTCTGCTTTAATCTTTATAATCTGTTTTCTTCTGGTGCTTCAGGGGTTTCTTTGTTGCTCTCTTTCTACTTGTTCAAGTTGTGAGGTTAATTCTTTAATTTGTGCTCTTTCTTCTTTCCGGAAGTATGGATTTGTAGAGATAAACTGACCTCTGAGCACTGCTTTTGCTGTATCCTATAAATTCTGGTAGGATGTGTTTTCATTCTCATTTGAATCCATAAATTTCTTTAATGTGCCTTTAATTTCTTTTATAACCAAAGGCTTTATGAGTAAAGTGTTGTCCAGTTTCCACAAGTTCAAATTTTTACCTATGAATTTTCTGTTATTGATTTCAACTTTTATAGCTCTGTGGTCCAAGAAGGTACTCTGCAATAAATCAGTGGTTTGGATTTTATGGAGAACTGTTTTATGACCTAACATATGGTCTATTCTGGAGAATGTTCCATGTGCTTTGGAGAAGAAAGTGTATTTATCTGCTGATGGATCAAAAGATCTGTATATGTCCATAAGGTCAAGTTGGTTGATTATTGCAATAAGATCTTCTGTATCTTTATTGAGCTTTCTTCTGGATGATCTATCCTTAACTGAAAGGGGAGTGTTAAAGTCTCCAACTATTATTGTGGAATGATCAATCTCATTTTTCAATGTTGTCAGTATTTGTTCAATGTATTTAGATGCTTTGATATTGGGTGTGTAAATATTTAATACGGTTAAGTCTTGCTTGAGTATTGAAACTTTCAGCAATAAATAGTGACCATCCTTGTCCACAATAGTGGATTTTACATTAAAATCTATTTTATCCGAGATTAATATTGCCACACCTGCTCTTTTTCACATATTATTAGCTTGATATATATTATTCTGACATTTAATTCTTAACCTGTTCTTGTCTGTAAGTCTAAGATGTGTTTCTTGTAAGCAACATATAGATGGGTCGTGTCTTTTGATCCAGGATATCACTCGCTGTCTCTTTACTGGAGCGTTCAGTCCATTTACATTCAATGTGATTATTGATAGGCATATGTTTAGTGATGTCATTGTGATGTGTTTATTTTCATGTTGATGATTTCTCTGTTGTTCTTATTAACTCACAGGCTTTTAAGATGCCAGACACTACTTACCAAAGTAGAATATAGGAAATTTTCTTTATAAATCATATTATGCCAACTGAGCTGGATGTTCCGTGACATCATGGTCTAGTGGCTAAGTTGTACACCTGGGCTGTGGATACCTGGTGTTGTTGCCTGTAAGGATTTGGAGGCACTACTTATTCTTGGACCCCTGATGTGGGTAGATAGGTGGTACGGGTGAGACCCTTGATGTGGCAAGGTGAGGATCTTTCTTAACAGGCAGAGCACTGTCAAATGTGCCAATCCTGCCTCTCCAACATATAGTGAATACAGGTGAAGTTATGCTTCAGGTACATACCCTGTTGTACTGTGCCAATGAGGGCCTATGCTGTTGAAATGGGCCTGTGCCCATATGAATGAGATATTCCCAGTTTAGCAGAGCTGGTAGGTTATTTTTTCCTGTTTGTTAATTTGTTCCCTCTTCAAGGCTGGCAGAATGCGTCAGGGCACATGATGGGTCTTACTTTCAGTCCCAGAGGATGCCACAGTCTCTGAAGCTGGCTTAGACCCTGTGAAAAGTAGACAGGGGGCAGGTAAATGGGAGATTTTTCCCAAAAGTATGTTTTTTGATCTCTGTGGTAGATTAGAGGAATGTACTTATCTTTTGCTGACTGAGTGCTGCCTTCCACACATGCTAGAATTGTGAGTAGACTCTCTGTTGCTTAGTCTCTCCCAGCGTGGGAAACCAGTCTCAAATGCCACTGCTTTATGTTACCGCTGACAGCAGCCAGTCTGGCATCCAGGGTGCCAGTTTCCACCAGGTCAGAGCTGACAACTCCTCACTATTTCTGAGTTGTCTCTCCCTCCCCTGCTGATTAGTCCTGTTCCTCAATTTTGCCTTTGATGTTCAGGGCTCCTAAATTGTTATATATAACCAATTTGCTTGTCCTCTCAGCTCTTGATTGTAACAGGGACCACAGAAAGTATCTGACTACTCTACCGTATTGGCCCCATCTCCTACCATTATTCCTAGGCAAACAGTGCACCCATATGTCATGGATTGAATTATGTCCTCCCAAAAATGTGTGTATCATTTTGGCTAGGCCGTGATTCCCAGTATTGTGTGATTGTCCTCCATTTCATGATTGTACCTTTATGTTAAAGAGGATTACGGTGGGAATGTCACTTCGCACATCTAGTATAAAGGGAGTTTTTCTGTGGTATGGCCTATACCGTCGTTTGTCTCTCAAGAGATGCAAGGGAAGTGAGCAGAGAGTTGGGGACTTTATATAACCAAGAAAGTAATGCTGGAAGCAGTGCTCAGCCTTTGTAACTCAGGTTCCTATGCTAAAATGTTCTCAGACCAAGGGAAGACTATGCATCATAAGGAACTTCTTCAAGATCCGACAGAAATTGAAAGCCTTCCCCTGGAGCCAGTACTCTGAATTCAGACTCTAGCCTACTAGACTACAAGAGAATAAACTTCTCTTTGTTAAGCCATCCACTTGTGATGTTTTTGTTATAGAAACAACTGTTGTGTAAGACAAGAGTCTTGGAGCGAAATGTTCAGTAATGGTAGCCAGGTACCATCCAGTTCTTCTGGTCTGATAGCAAAGGAGGCAGTTATTCACAGAGGCAATTATCCTTCCCCTGTTCCTGATTCTGCTTCCTCTGTTGTTCCAGGTGAGTATAGATGCCTTGGATGGCTGCTTGTAAACTTTATTTTTCAATTGCTGTCAGAAATACAACTTTAGCAAGGTATTACAGTCCCACCCTAATCCTCTTTGACATAATCTAATGTGGCCCTATTAACCACAGAGATTAGACTTCACAACATATATAGAAATTACGATCATAAAATAGAGGATAATCACAAATATTGAGAATCCTGGCCCAGGTAAACTTCTACACACATTTTTAGAGGGACATAATTCATTCCATGACAAACTCCATAGTTGAATGCTGATCAAAAGGAAATACAGAAGAGAATTTGAAATTTTTGTGGACTCTAGACTTCCTGGAGACTTGGAAAGGGATGAACCCCTAAAACTATTGCCCTGAGATTATTTTTAAATCTTAAACTAAAAATATGCTCTGAAGTCATCTGAAAACCAAATAGTAGTTTTGCTTAGGTAGTGAAAAAGGACTGCCTTGAGCATTATGCTCTTTTAAGAACTGTCTGTATGCGATGAAATTGACAATAGCAACTCAGAAGCATAGACAGGAACCTTGTGAACTGGTGAGTTTATGAGGAAGGAACGACTCAGAGAAGGAGGGTGAGAATGCACGACTTGAAGAATGTAATTAATGTCACTAAATTGTGTATGTATAAGCAGTTGAATTGGTGACTGTTGTGTTTATTCTAAACATAATGCATAAAATATTAAGAAAAAATATCTTAGGACAGGGTGCATTGGCACAAAAAAAGTGTTAACACTCATCAAATAAAGATTAAATGAGCTAATGTCTATAAAGTGCACAGTGCTTGCAAAGATTGAGGAGTTAACCAAAAACTAGTTACTATGACATCAGATTCTTGGTGAGCCCCTGTATGCAGAGTAGAACTGCACTCCATAAGGTTTTTATGGCTATGACCTTTTAGAAGCAGATCACCGTATGTTTTTCTTGAGGCATCTCTGAGCAAGTTCAAACTACCTACGTTGCAGTTAGTTGTCAAGTGTTTAATAATTGGGACTCCAGATTAAGGAGTTCCTATTGCCATCAGGTTGGTCTCTACTCATAGTGATCCTATAGGACATGGCAGAACTGCCCCATAGAGTTTCCCAGGACCTCCTGATAGATTTCAACTGCTGACCTTTTTGTAAGCAGCCATAGCCTTTAGTCACTAGACCACCAGGATTTCCCGTAAAGGAGTCAGGATTCAGTAAACTGACTGTGTTTGTGTGTGTGTGTGTGTTGTCTTTTGAGAAAGAACTACAAGACCTTAGAAACTCCTATTGATCTCAGAAAGTCTGTGATTCCATGAAAAAATTAAATGAGACAATAAGCAGTTGAATTGGTGACTGTTGTGTTTATTCTAAACATAATGCATAAAATATTAAGAAAAAAATATCTTAGGACAGGTCTTTTGACAAATTATGACAGTTTCAAGTTTTGTACAGCATTACTTTGAGGTTTATGAAAGAATGAGATAGTTTAAACCTTAGCAATGATCAAATTTCCAGTGACTATCTAGACTCTTATTTTCATTATGTTATAGATTATCTATTAATAACAACTGTATAAAGGGGAATTGTGACATCATCTGTAGCATTTATTTTCTAGCTTTTATCATTACATTTATATGTATGTATGTATATATTCATCTTACCATCTTTTTTTTGCCGTTGCAAAAATTATTTATGGATGGTGTGAGCTTTGAAACTACAGGTGATAGTTTAAGAGAACATTCTGAGAAATGGGCACACTCACAGATTGTACAGTGATGAGAGACCCACAGAGAAGACATTCCAGGTGCTTTGATTTTTGTGATTTACTCTTGTCTTGAAGAGGTGGATGCAGCCATTAATTACCTTTTCTGGCTATTGTAAAAGGTGCAGATTTGGCTTACCTTCTCATGTTAATAGTCTCTGGAGGCAGGCGTAGCGGCACAGTGGTTAAGAACCTGGCTGCTAACCAAAGGGTTGGCAGTTCAAATCTACCAGCCACTCCTTGGAAACTGTATGGGGCAGCTCTACTATGTCCTATAGGGTTGCTATCAGTTGGAATCAACTGACTGGCAACAGACTTGGTTTCATCTAGGAGGGAACAGAATTACAAAACATACAGCTGCTACATGATGAGCTTAAAAGGACAATTGTAAGGATGAAACTACTGCTATGGTTTACATTTCAATGTGTAGTGGTACTTTCTCTGGTCATCTAATTGGGAAATTGGTTGTTTTTAAGGGCATGTCACTTGAGATTGATTATTGGGTATGTGTTTCTTGGATGTGTATTAGATTATACACACACAGTTTTCCTCTTCCCAGCCTAAAATAGAAGTGTAGAAAAGCACTGTGTTTGTAACTTTTACTTATTTCTACGATTCCTATATCCCTGTATTCTTTCAATTCCATTTTTAGTGAAGGTGTTGATGATCATGCCTTCAAGTTGTACTCTCTTCTGTCAGCAGTTCCTTGATTGCCTTCCTAGAAAATGCTGCTTGGTGTATGGGGTCATTTCAAGCTGGTTTGAGATGGAGATCTTTGTATGTGCTTGTAATTGAGTCTCAGGGGAGGTTAATTTCACCATCTAGCCTTGAGATATCCTCTAAGGGTAGTTCCCCTTGCCCCAGGGGCTTGTGGCTGAGAAGAGCAGGTGCGGGAGCTTCATAGAGGTCTTTCTCTGTCATCCTAACAAAGGCAGAGCAATTTGCAACAAGAAAGCTCCCCAGAGACACTATGGCAGTGGGGTGGGAACCTGAGGAACTGTGGCAAGGCAGATAAAATGGGCAAACAGCTCGTCTTGATTTAAAATAAATAAATAAATGCATACAGGTACGTAGTGGGTGAGTGCTGTTATACATGGGGGAGGAGGAGGCGGTATAGGGACTGCTCCTTCTCTGTGTTAACAAAGGCTCAGCAGGAATGAAATCAGGACCACAAACAAGGCCCACTGAGAACATTCTGAATTGGTATTTATTGCCTCTAAGACAGAAAGCATTAGTATTCTAAGTATCAAGAACTGAGTTGTAGCCCTCAAAAAATGTGTACAGTAATTTAGCTAGGCCATGATTCCTGGTATTGTGTGCTGTTCCTGTATGTTGTGAATCCTGCCTCTATAATGTTAATGAGGGAGGATGGGTGGTGGTGATGTTGGTGCTTGCAAAACTTAATCTGAGAGATTATGCTATGCCTTGAGGCAATTTTTGGGGATATAAAGAAATGGGAAGCAATCAGAGTGTTGGGGCCTCACACCATCTGGAAAGAAGCAGTACCAAGAACAGAGTACATCTTTTGGACCTGGAGTCCCTGTGCTGCAGAAGCTCCCAGTCCAAGGGAAGACTGATGACAAGGACTTTTCTTCCAGAACCAACAGAGAAAGCCTTTCCCTGGAGCTGACACCGTGAATTTGGACTTTTAGCTACTTTTCTGTGAGCAAATAAATTTCTCTTTGCTAAAGTCATCCATTTGTGATATTTCTGCTATAGCAGCACTAAATGACTAAGACACTGAGTATAAACAACCATAAAATATAAGCAACTCAATTGTAAAAGATTGCTTCAAGGCACAACATAATCTCTCAGACTGAGTCCTACCAGCACCAGCACAATCACCACCCATCCTGCCTTGTTAACAGATAGAGGCAGTATTTACAACATATAGGAACATCACACAAGACAAGGAATCATGGCCTAGCTAAATTGCTACACATATTTTTTGAGGGACACAATTCAATCCGTGACACTAAGTATATTAAATAAGAGGTTTCTCCCCCAACTTAATAGGATTAAACTGAGATATGAAAAAATGTAAAAATTACAAGGAAGTGAAAAGAAACATAGTCATGGAAATAAAGGAATTTCATTTAGAAAGTTTAAGAACCATTTTTGTAACCTGTGGCTAATACAGAAAATGATACTTCAGCTGAGCCCTAATAGGTGGTCTTAGAGTTAAGACAGAATTTCAGGAATGAAGAATAGTGTCAAAAGAAAAAAAAATGGGGGTGGGGGTGGGGGGGTGAGGGCAAAAGGGAACAGGGAGGCATAGTTCAGTCTTAGGGGCTAAAGGAGACATTGTCCGGGATGAGATGGAAAATGTATTAGGTTTTACTTTTTACTGACCAGAAAAGTTCTACCCATGCATTTTGGTTTTGTTCCCAGGAGCCACACAGAGCATCTAGAATCCCTCTTGTGAGTGACCCATCGAGGCCAGGCATCTTCTCCCCAGCGCCCCAGGGTGCCCTAGAGAAAGTGATGACTGTCCATGTGTGGTGTAATGTAGATGATGCGCTTTTGTTTTATACTCTGCTTTCCTTCTTCTCCCCGTATCACTTCCTTTAAAAAGAAAAAGAAAAAACCACTAAAAAGTTGATATCATCCCTTCCAGACCTTTCTCCATGCTTGTGACATGCCTTGATTCTCCATCCAGCTTGGTGGTCTTCCTCTGCCACTTCTGTGGTCTTTGTTAAGCTCTAGATAACTATGCTGACAGAGCTACCTGTGGCCTTCCAGGCCAGGTACAAGGGTAGGCCTCCTACGTCACTTGTTAGGTCAGAAGTGGCAAACATCTATAAAGAGCTAGAGATGAAATATTATAGGCTTTGCAGGCCACATGGTCTCTGGTACAGCCACCAAGAGGTAGCCATAAAATAAATGATATGTAAATGAGTGAACTTGGCTATATTCCAGTAAACTTTATGAACACTGAGACTTGAATTTCATATAATTTTCACAAGTCATGGAGTATTACTCTTTTTAAATTTTTTTTTTTTTTGCGCAATTACAAATGTAAAAACCATTTTTAGCTTGCAGGCTATATAAAAACAGGTGGCTGCCAAACCTAGACAATGGGTCAGTTTGCCGCCCTTCCTCTTGTGTCTGTAAACTGGTTGTTGCTGTTTATTCATATGGAAATTTCTGTTGGTAAAATTCTGTTAAGTCTTCATTTGTTAAATGCTATTGGAATATATTTCCAATATGATGAGTCCTTTTCAATCCCAAGATCTCAGATTCTTCTGAAGTCTGTACAGAATGAGACGATGATAAAGGAGGAACTGAGGCAGAGAGAGTGTGGGCACGTCTGTTGTATAGACACTGGGGAAGAGGCTTCATAGAGGGTGGGAGGCACAATCAGGCTGAGGCTCTGGAGTGAGCCTTCTGTGCAGTGTTTGGGACATTAGAAAACCACAGGTCATCTGGGAAGGTAACCTGTGAGCGGAACTCCTGGAGGCATTAATGCTGTAATGTTTACAGCTCACCGTGGGTTTGGAATAGGAGTCTTTCATGCCTTTTTTTTTTTTAATTGTGATTGAGTGAAAGTTTACAACACAATTCAGATTTGCATGCCTGCCAGTCTGCAGCTCCCGCTGCTCTCCTTGCCCGGTAATAGCACCCTCCTCCTTTCCGTTCCATACATGTCATATCCTCTTAACAATCTCCTGTCCCCTCCTCTCCACCCTCTCTACTCCCCGCTAGTAAGAGGCCAATAAGATGACATCCTGTAGATGCATAAAACCATCCAGTGCACACACGATATGGTCACTCTGTGTCCCCGAGTCCATTCCACTGCTATCCGAAGAGTTGAACTCACTAATGATCTATGATTAGGGACAGCGTCAGGTCTTGGGGCCATGTTCCCAGGGGAACTCCTAGGCCTTTGGACCATCAATTGCAGTCTTTTATTGGGGTTCTGAGAGTGGAACCCTTCTTTTCTAATGTTGCCAATGGGACTCGACATTGTGAGCCCCACCATGGCTGTCACTGGTGGTGGCCGGGCACCATCTGGTTCTTCTGGTCACATGTTGATATAGTCACACATTCACGTGGGTCTTTCTGCCTTCTGGGCTCTTTTTCCCTTATGTCATTGTTGTCCTCGGTGATCATCTGTTCCAGCTGAGTTGGGACCATTTTGTATACTTCAGGTAGCAACTTGCTAGCTTTTGAGACCTCAGACGCCACTCACCAACATGGGGTGCAGAAGACTCTCTTAGCAATAGGCTAGTTATGCCAGTTGGCCTCGATGTCCTCTGAGAGCATGGTCCGTGGACCGCCACCCCTGCTACTCTGTCCTTGCAATATTGGGTTAAGATTAGAAGAGTTTTCAGTTTATGTTGAAGTCCAGTTAAACTGATCTTCCTTCTTATGTGTGCTGTCACTGGTTTCACCCAACCAAATTTCTATCAACTATCTAATGTATAACCAACCCTGTCCCTCCCTCCCTCCCCTCCCTTGCAGCCATCAAAGAGTCTTTTCTTCTGTACATAGGTTTACTTTTAAGTCCTTATAGTAGGGGTCTCATACAATATTTGTCCTTGTGCCACTGACTGATTTCACTCAACATAATGTCTTCCAGTTGAAACCAGGTTATGAGATGCTTCCTAAAATCATCATTGTTCTTTATCATTGCGTAGTGTTCCATTGAGTATATATACCTAGTTTGTTTATCCATTCATCTGTTGTGGGGCATCTGGGTTGATTCCAACTTTTTGCTGTTGTGTAGTGTGCTACAGTAAACACTCTTGTGCATGTATCTGTTCATGTGACTGCCCTTGATTCTGTAGGATATATTCCAAGCAGTGAGACTACTGGATCAAATGGTATATCTATTTCCAGCTTTTTAAAGAAGTGCCAGATTGCTTTCCAAAGAGCTTGTACCATTTTGCAATCCAACGAGCAGTGTAGAAGAGTCCTAATTTCTCCACAGCCTCTCCAGCATTTGTTCTTTAGTGTTTTTTGGATCATGGCCAACCTTGTTGGGATGAGATGCTATCTCTGTGTAGTTTTGATTTGGATTTCTTTAATAGCTAATGATCATGAGCATTTCCTCATGTGTCTTTTGGCTGCCTGGATATCCTCTTTAGAGAAATGTCTGTCCATCTTCTTTGCCCAGTGCTTAATTGGATTATTTACATCCTTTTCTTGTTGATATCTTGCAGTACCTTGTCGATTATAGAGATCAGATGTTGGTCTGATATATAATTGCCAAATAGTTTTTTCCCATTCTGTAGGTGGTCAAGTCTCTAGATGAGCAAAAGTGTTTGATTCTTAGTAGTTCCCATTTATCTATTTTCTCTTCTATTGCTTGTGCTTTGTTTGTCAGATTTTGAAGTCTAAGTTGTGTATTAAGACTTCCATTGGTGATCCCATTTTTTTTTTTTTTTTTTTTGCAGGATCTTTATCATTTTAGATTTGATATTTAGGGCATTTATCCAATTTGAGTTGTAAGCTGTGAGATATGGGTCTTGTTTCAGTTTTTTGCAGATGGATATCCAGTTTTGCCAGCACCATTTGTTAAAGAAACTGTTTTTTCCCTGGTATAAAATCTCAGGGTCTTTGTTGAATATCAACTGTTCATAGGAGGAGGATGGCATCTCTGGGGTCTCAACTGTGTTCCATTGGTCTATGTGTCATTTTTGCACCAGTGCCAGGCTGTTTTGACTACTGTGGCAGTGTAACAGGTTCTAAAGTCGGGTAGTGAGAGGCCTCCTAGTGTGTTCCTCTTCAGTAGTACTTTGCTTATCCAGGGTTTCTTCCCTTTGCAAACAAAGTTGGTGACTTATTTTTCCATCTCATTAAAAAATGAGACTGGAATTTGTATTGGGATTGCGTTGTATAAGTAGACTGCTTTGGGTAAAGTAGACATTTTCACAGTGTTAAGTCTTCCTATCCATGACCAAGGTAGGTTTCTCCATTTATGTAAGTCTCTCTTAGTTTCTTGTGTCTTAGTTTCTTGCAGTAATGTCTTGTAGTTCTCTTTGTATAGGTCTCTTATTTCTCTAGTTAGATTTATTCCTAGGTACCTTATCTTCTTGGAGGCTATAGTAAATGGTATTAATTTGGCAATTTCTTCTCAAATGATTGCTTTTTTGGTATAAAGGAATCCTACTAATTTACTTATGTTTATCTTATATCTTGAAATTTTGCTGAACTCTTCTATCAATTTGAGTAGTTTACTTATGCATTCTTTAGGGTACAATCATATTGTCTGCAAATCGGAATATTTTTACTTCTTCCTTGCTGATGGGGATGCCCTTTATTTCTTTGTCTTGTCTAATTGCTCTGACCAGAACTTCTAACACGATGTTGAATAGGAGAGGTGAGAGTGGGCATCCGTGTCTAGTTCCCATTCTCAAAGGGAATTCTTTCAGTCTGTCTGCATTCAGGATGATGTAGGTGGTTAGCTTTGCATAGATGGCCTTTACAGCATTGAGGAATTTACCTTCTATTCCTATTGTGCTGAGAGTTTTTAGCATGAATCAGTGTTGGACTTTGTCAAATGCCTTTTCTGCATCAATTGACAAAATCAGGTGATTCTTATCTTTTGTGTTATTTAGGTGGTTGATCACATTAATTGTTTTTCTGATGTTGAACCAGCCTTGCATCCCAGGTATGAATCCAACTTGGTCATGAATTATTTTTTCGATATGTTGTTGAATTCTATTGGCAAGGGTTTTGTTGAAGATTGTTACATCTAGACTCATGAGTGATATTGGTCTGTAGTTCTTATTTTTCACGGGATCTTTCCCTGGCTTTGGTGTCAGGGTTATGCTGGCTTCATAGAATGAAATTGAGAGTATTCTATCCCTTTCTATGCTGTGAAATAGTCAGTGAAAAAGCTTGGTAGAATTCTGTGGTGAAGCCATTTGGGTCAGGGATTTTTTTTGGTTGGAAGTTTTTTGATGACTTTTTCTAATCTCTCGTTTGCAAAGGGTTTATTAAGTTGGTCTGCTTCACCTTGTGATAATTTTGGTAGATGATATGAATCTCGGAGTTTGTGCATTTCCTTTTGGTTTTCAAATCTGTTAGAGTACAGTCTTTCATAGTATTGTGTTGTTTTAGTCAGCTAGGGCTGCTCTAACAGAAATACCACAGAGTGGATGGCTTTAACAAAGAAAGATTTATTCTTACACAGTCCGGTAGGTTGCAAGTCCATATTCAGGGTGTCCGCTCCAGGGAAAGACTTTCCCCTTGACGGCTCTGGAGGAAAGTCCGGTATTGCATCAGTCATTGTCCAGGGAGCGTCCTCACACAAGAACCTCTGGTCTGAAGGACGTGCTCTGCTCCCGGTGCTGCTTGCTTGATGGTAGCGAGGTTCTCAAATTGTCCTTGGTTGTTTTTCCTTTTATTCCTCGCAAGCTAAAAGCATTAAGGGTGGGGCAAGCCATACTCCAGGGAAACTTCCCCATAGCAGGAATTCACAGCCCCACCCTAATCCTTTAACCTACAGGTTAGCAAAACCACACAATGGAGGACATTTCCAAGATACTGGGAACCATATCCCAGCCATGTGGCTGCACACATTTTTGGGGGGACACAATTCAAACCATGACATCCCACCCTTTGACAACCCAAAAATCACATCACAAAAACATTTAACACATTCATCTCACCATAGCAAAATTATGTCCATCCATATAACAGAAGTCTTAAATCAGCTCCAAGTCCAAAATACAAAAACTCTTCTACATCTGTGAAACTTAGAAGGCATTAACAGGCAACAGGCAAGTCAACAGAACACATTACATTAGCCCTCAAAGCTTTGGAAATACTCTTACATTTTCTGAGACATTCTACACAACAGCAATGCTCTCTAGACTCTAGGTATCGGCCACACTCTCAGGTTTCTGAGTGGAGACCTCCAGCCACGTGCTACAACTCTGCCTTCAAGGCCCACTTGGACAGAAACTCTGTCCCATCGGCTTTAGGAGCACCCTAAGCCCAACTGAGTGGCAATTCCACCCTTACGAACACAGCACGCCATGGTTCCACCCTTTCAAACCCCTGAGGTCATGGCCATACCTCTTGAGACTGAGGCAGCTCAGCTTCTCACGCTATCTGCCTCTTCAGCTTCAGCTTCCTATGGCTGCATGGCCTGGGCCTCAGGCCCACATCTGCCCTGCCGGGCAAGTGTTCCAAAGCTCTGTAGCTCCACTGGTTTAAGTGCCCGGAGGCACCCCACTCTTGCTGGAAAGCGTCCTGCCCAAAGGCACTCAACTCTCTCACTCCGTGGGTCAGCAAGGCCAGCTCACCGATTCAAGTGCCCAGAGGCACCCCGTTCCGCGAGGAAAACTCTGCGCAGGCACTGACCTCTCTCGCTCCACGGGTCGGCTCCAGCGCTGCCTCTGGTTCTGCTGCTGCCGCTGCTGCTGCTGCCAGTCCTCCGTTGTTTCTCACCATCTGCGCCTTCTTCGTTCCTTCTGAATCTTCTATCCACTCGCAGTTTCAAAATGGCTTCTACATTTTAGGTATTTGCTAGAGCAGCACCCCACTCTCGGTACCAATTCTGTTTTAGTCAGCTAGGGCTGCTCTAACAGAAATACCACAGAGTGGATGGCTTTAACAAAGAAAGATTTATTCTTACACAGTCCGGTAGGTTGCAAGTCCATATTCAGGGTGTCCGCTCCAGGGAAAGACTTTCCCCTTGACGGCTCTGGAGGAAAGTCCGGTATTGCATCAGTCATTGTCCAGGGAGCGTCCTCACACAAGAACCTCTGGTCTGAAGGACGTGCTCTGCTCCCGGTGCTGCTTGCTTGATGGTAGCGAGGTTCTCAAATTGTCCTTGGTTGTTTTTCCTTTTATTCCTCGCAAGCTAAAAGCATTAAGGGTGGGGCAAGCCATACTCCAGGGAAACTTCCCCATAGCAGGAATTCACAGCCCCACCCTAATCCTTTAACCTACAGGTTAGCAAAACCACACAATGGAGGACATTTCCAAGATACTGGGAACCATATCCCAGCCATGTGGCTGCACACATTTTTGGGGGGACACAATTCAAACCATGACATGTGTTATGATACTTTTGGTTTCTTTTGGATCTGTTGTGATATCTCCTATCTCATTTCTTATTTGGGTTATTTGTTTCCTGTTTTTCTTTAGTAAGTTTAGTCAACAGTTTGTCAATGTTTTTGATCTTTTCAGAAAAAACAGCTTTTAGTCATCAATTTTTTCAATTGTTCTTCTATTCTCTAATTCATTTAGTTCTGCTGTAATCTTTATGATCTGTTTTCTTCTGGTACCTCAGGGGTTCCTCTGTTGCTCTCTTTCTACTGGTTCAAGCTATAGGGTTAATTCTTTTGGTGTGGGTCCTTTCTTCCTTCTGGATGTATGCATTTATAAACTGACTCCTGAGCACTGCTTTGGCTGCATCCCATAGGTTCTGGTAGGAAGTGTTTTCATTCTCATTAGAGTCCATAAATTTATTTCATCCTTGACTTCTTCTATAACCCATTGCTTTTTGAGCAAGGTGTTGTTCAGTTTCCATGAGTTCCAATTTCTATCTATGCATTTTCTGCTATTGATTTCAACTTTCATGGCTTTATGGTCTGAGAAGATGCTTTGCAATAATTCAGTGGTTTGGATTTTGTTGAGATTTGCTTTATTTCCTAATACATGGTCTATTCTGGAAAATGTTCCATGTGCATTAGAGAAGGTGTAGTTACCTGTTAGTGTATAAAAAGTTCTATATATGTTGATGAGGTCTGATTGATAAATTGTGGCAATAAGATCTTCTGTGTCTTTACTGAGCTTTTTTCTAGAAGATCTGTCCAGTACTCGAAGTGTAGTGTTAAAGTTTCGAAGTATTATTGTGGAATGATGTATCTCATTTTTCAATGTAGTCAGTGTTTCTTTGATATATGTAGATATTATGGTATTGGATGTATAAATATTTAATATTGTTAAGTCCTGCTTATATATTGAACCTTTCAGCAGTAGTGACCATCCTTGTCCATGATGGTGGATTTTACATTAAAATGTATTTTATCCGAGATACACACCTGCTCTTTTTTGTATAATGTTAGCTTAGTATATATTAGTCCATTCTTTAATTTTCAGTTTGTTCATATCTTTAAGTCTAAGGTGAGTTTCTTGTAAGTAACATATAGACACGTCATGTCTTTTGATCTACGATGTCACTCGTTGTCTCTTTACTGGAGCAGTCAGTCTGTTTACATTCAGTGTAATTATTGATAGATATGTGTTTAGTGCTGTCATTTTGATGTATTTCTTCTGGTGTTGGTGTTTTCTCTGTTGCTCTTGCAATTCTGTCTGGGTCATTCTTCTTTATGAGTGATTTTTCATCCTTTACAGTGTTAGTTTTGTATTTGTCAAGGCTCCTATGTTACGCTTCTTGTTTTGATATACTGCATCTTCATTGTGCTTTGCGGCTGCTCCTATGATCCCCCTTAATAATCTAATTTTAAACCCAATTTTAACTTCTACATATCTTATTAACCTCCTCTCCATCTAGGAGGGCTATAGCTACTGTAGTATATCCCTCTTTTTAGTGTGATGGTATCATAGTTTTCATGATATGATCACTGGATTCCTTCTTTTAATATTGTAGCTTTGATTGAGTTTGGTACCAGCCCAAACTGAATAGGTTTCTGGATGTTGTATCCTGCATTGCCTCCTTAAATATAGACTTAATGGTTTTGCTCTTCTAAGCCAAGAGCTTATTTTAATATTTCTTGTAGTTTGGGTTTGGTTTTTACAAAGTCTCTCAGTTTCTGTTTATCTGTGAATGTCTTAACTTTGTCTTCATATTTGAAAGACAGTTTTAAGGATATATACTTCTTGGTTGGAAGTTTTTCTCCTTCAAGACTTATATGTGTCATCCCCGGCCTCCGTGCCAACATGGTTTATGTTGAGAAGACAGAGGAAAGCCTACAGGGCTTCCCTCTGAATGTTAGCTTTGCTTTGAGTCTCCCTGCCTTTGAGAGTTTCTACTTATGTTCCATTTTGTTAAGCCTGATTATAATATGTCTTGGTGTCTTTCCTTTAGGGTCTAATTTTTGTGGCATTTATATATGTCCTGGATATCTATGTTGTCTTCTTTCATAATTCCAGGGAAGTTTTCTTTCAGCAACTCAACAACAATACTCTTTGTGTTTTTAGGTATCCCTCCCTGTTCAGGAACTCTAGTTAATCATAGATTAATTACTCTTGATAGAGTCCCACATGTTTCTTAATGCTTTGTCATTTTTCTTGTTTCTTTTCTCTGATTTCTCCTCACAGACGCTGGTATCACTAGTGCTATCTTCAAAGGTCAGTAAGTCTGATTTCCAGTTGTTCAGTTCTGCTCTTTTGGCTTTGAAATGAATTGTCTAATTTTGTGACTTTGTTATTGATCTGTTGGATTTCAGACTGCTGGTGTTCATTAGTTCGATGGTTTACTTAATTTTTAATTTTGCTCTGCTGCATTTTGTATAATATCTAGGAGAGCTCTCTATATAATTCTTTTGTACTCGATCTCCAATAGTTCCAGAAAGGCTTCTTTATCTGGGAAGTTCTTATTCTTATTTTCGGAGTTTTCTAGAGCCACAGGTGGATTTTTTTTAAGTGTTTGGCTAGGGTTTGTTGCTTACGAAACATCTAGAGGCTGTTTTATTTCTCTGGTGTTGCCTTAACAGGAGCTGAGACACTGTTCTGAGAAGGAAGTTGATCACCAGCCACCTCTATGTACTCCATTGACTGGGCCCAGTGGAATCTTCCGGGTAGCAGGCTCTGCCTCTTGGCTGGCAAAGACATGGCCCTATGTATGGAGTCATTGGGGGGCCATCAGCCAACCCTGTGATGTGAGTCAGTAAAGGCTTGAAGAGATGCTGACATGCAGCACCTAGGCAGTCTTATTTTAAAAGGTAAAAGCTATTTCACTGCTTCCAACATCAGTCACACTGTCAGGTGTGGTAAGCCCCTCCTTCCAGTGGACAACAGAGGCACCTTGTCATCAGCTGTCCCTAGATGCTGTGATATAGTTCAAAGTAAGACAGGCTACTGGCCTGCTGTCATCCCCTTCCAGACCCAACCATAAGGCTATACTGTGCTGAACACAGCGTTTCTGCTGGAAAAGTGCTCCCCAGGCTGGGACTACCTCCCAGCCTGGGAATTAGCCCCTCCTGAGGCATCTGATTGGGTATTTCTACCTGCCAGTCAAACAAGATGACATCCCTGTCAAGATGTCCTGCCCCCACAAAACAGCAAAATCTATGGTGGAGGTCTGAGAAGAGAAGATGGAGGCACTGGTGTGCTCTGAGTCCACAGCTGGACTCTCAAAAAGTGGCTATTCCATACACTGATCACTTTAGCACTGTGGCTACGCTTTGCTGCTGGTTAAGCCCATTCCCAACCTGCCAGCCAACAAAAATAAATAAAAGTTAAAAATGCCAGTTACCTTCAGTCGGCAGTAGCCGGCTGATTCAACCAGAGCAGGGTTTGGCAAAGGCCAAGCAGTTTCTCATGCAGTGGTGTGCAGTCCAAACTGACAGCCCTATGCCATGTCCTAGGGCTCACTGGGTGTCCAGAAAGCTCCATTTAATTATCAATCCAGGTCTTAGTTTTCAGAAGGAATTGAGACATGTGTCTAGTCTGTGATCTTGACTCTGCCCACCCCAATATTCCTTCTTGTTTTTTTAATAAGTAACATTTGTGACACATTTTTTTAACTCCCTCTGGACAAGCAATATTTTTAGCAGAGCCTCTTAGCTGTTCCCAATTACTCTTTTGCACATTCCACTGATGCCAGTACACACAAGAAATATTGTATTTAAGAGAAGTTGTGGACACTCATTGTATACCACTGATAACCTACTGCATCCCCTAACCCCACCAGATGTAATGAAGATCTGATGCTGCTTAGCCTGCCACTTACATTTTCTCCTTTATTGTTTTTATTAACAATTCTTGCATGCAAACCACTTACACATCAGGGATGCTGCTGTGTGTCAACCACATCCAGGAAAGTGAGGGTAACTCGATTTACAGGAGGTAATTCAGCAACACAGCTACTTCAGTTCTATTTATATTGCTTCATGAATGTTTAGTTTAAAAACATAGAGTATGTTGTTAAGATTGCTTATAGTCTCCAGTAATAGTAGACTTTGGAAATACGTAATCTTTCCATCCTTTAAGTCATCAACAGACTTAAAAAGTAGGTCACATTTTATCCTGCCTTGTAGTCTGTGGGTTTTTGTTAAGATTTCAGTTTATGTGTTGATGAATGTACTTTATTGAAATGAAAAGTTTCTATCTTCTCTAGTTGTTACATTAATTAGAAAACTTCCAAAGTGCCGTCGAGTCGGATCCGACTCATGGCGACCCTGGGGGCCAGGGTAGAACTGACCAAATCTGCAGATAGTTGATGTTACTATGGATTACACAAAGGATTTCTTTTCCAAACTGGCCTAGAATAGTAATCTCTTACCATTTTGTTTTAAAATAGCATTTGTGTTTTAAGTGATAATTGACACAGCCAAGTAGGTTCTCCTTTAACAGTTTTTATACAAATTGTTCTGTGCCATTGGTTACAACTTTTATAGTGTATCAGCATCTCATCATTCCCATTCTGTTTCCACTTACCTAGTTTTCCTTCTCCTCTTGTCTTCTCATCTTTGCTTTTGGGTAAATGTTGACCTTTTGGCCTCATGTAGTTGTTTAAGGGAGCACATTGTTTATTTGATAAGCCAATCCTTCAGTTGGCTAAAAGGCAACTTGCAGAAATAGCATCAATCCCAAGTTGAATGGGTATCTTAGTGTAGTAGTCCTGGGGGTTCTTCTAGTCTCTGTCAGTCCAGTAGGTCTAGCCTTTTTTTTTTTTTAGGAATTTGAGTTTTTTCCTACATTTTTCTCCCATTCTACCCAAGACTTTATATTGTGATCTTGTTTAGAACTGTCAGTAGTGGTAGCTAGGCACCATCTAGTTCTTCTGGTCCCAGGTTAGAAGAGGCTGTGGACTAGTTTCTTGTTTAAGCTTTCATTTCCTTCTTTATCTTTCACTCCATATGAATAGAGACCAATAGTTGTATTTTAGATGACCACTCATAAGCTTTTAAGACCCCAGACACCAATCACCAAGAAATGGTGCAGAACATTATCTTTGTGAAATATGTTATGTTAGTTGACTAAGTTGTCCACTAAGACTATTAGTCCCTTATCTTTTTGTGTTTTTTTATACTTTTAAAAACCTCACTGCATGCACACCTTTATTATAGCCTTCTCACACTAGAGACTAGTTCTTTACACACCATATCACTGATATAAAGGACAAAGGCACCACAGCATTTGGTCCCTTAAGTCACTTAATAAAAACTCCTTGCTGTAAGTCAATTCTGACTCATAGCAACCCTAGACGACAGAGTAGAACTGCCCCCCAGAGTTTCCAAGTAGGGCCTGGTGGATTCCACCTGTTGACCTTTTGGTTAGCAGCTGTAGCACTTAACCACTATGCCACCAGGGTTTCCAATCACTTAATTAAGTTTCGACATTATATTTTCAAAACCAGCTCTACGACTGTGGAATTTTTTAAAAGATAAGGTCTTCCCTTTGCTCCTCCACACTGAGGTGTTAATGTACCCAGCAGCCAAGGATGAATGAGTCCATCAGGATCCCAGGGTGTAGGGTAGGGAGAAGTGAGCTGGCACTTTGAGAGATTTGTTTCCTATTGAAATAAAGGAGGTCAGGTTTCCCACAGTCAGCAAAACCCAAACCAAATCCATTCCCATCACAGTGACCCTGTAGGACAAAGTAGAACTGCTCCATAGAGTTTCCAAAGAGCATCTGGCAGGTTCAAACTGCTGACCTCTTGGTTAGGAGACATAGCCACGAGGGTCTCCACAGTTGGCAAGGCGATTTACAGACAGGAGCTCTGGGATGTTCACAGCGTCACTATTCGCAACAGCCAAAATGTAGAAACCACCCAAATACTCACCAGCAGATGAGTTGATAAACAAAATGTGGCACATGCATAGAAATGGAATAGTATTCAACTCAAAAAAGAAATGAAATTCTGATACAAGCTTACATGAAATGGACCTTGAAATACGTGAGACACGCAAGTTCACATTTAATAATTCCACTTATATTCAAATGTCCAGAATAGGCCAGTCCATAGAGACAGAAGTAGATAAGTGGTTGCCAAGGGGTGAGTGAGAGTGGAATGGGGAGTGACTGCTAATGGGTAAGGGGTTTCCATTTGGGGAGATGCAAATGTGCTGGAATCAAAAAGGGATAATGGTAAATGCATTTAAAAAAAAACTCTGAAGCATATACTGTATTTTAAAAGGATAAGTTTTATGTTGTGAATTATCTATTTTGAAGCCACTGAAGCAGCCAGACCTAATTTCTTTGGACAGTTTTAAAATCAAGATGTAATACCATGTCTGTGGACCCCCATGGGTAGATTTAAAATCAGGATCCCAGGTTTCCTGTTGATTCTGTGGGACACGGGATGAGAGGATGGCTGCCTTTCATTCTTTCTTGGTCTGTGATAGTGTGTCTGATGTGTTTAACATGAAGACAGCCTTCTACAAAACCATTAAAAAATCACTCTCCCTGTTGAACCAGCATCCAGTAGCCATTCCAGCAGTAAAGCGAGTCTCAGGGATAAAAGGGGTTGGACATCTAATTACCAACATTCTCATAGCTGCTGTTTCTCTATCACGAATACCAGGAGACTTCTTGAGTGTGAACTCTACCACATGGCAAGCAGCTGCCTAAATATCCATTTTGCACCACAGATCCAGCACTCCTGTAGCCAAGCTTAAAATAGGCTTCTAGTGGAAGGTTGACAGACTCCAGGGGGTGGCAGTGTGCAGAATGAGTGCGAGGTGAGTTCCCTTCCAATTGGCCATTTGCTCAGGTGTGTCATAACCTTCACAGTGACAGTGGTAAGAGGGGACCGTATGCTGGCTTTTTAAAAAATAGACAAGTAATTCTTCTGTTGCAAGGGTTCTGTGGTACATGGCTTGTAGGCCAGATCATCTCCCAGGGTGCACAGACAAGGAGCTGGGCCCCAAGTCCCAGCTGTCCTGCCTCCAGGAGTACCCCGCCAAAGACTTCATTTCTCTGGGCCTCAGTTTTATTGGTGGAAATGTGAAATATGGCAGATATTTTACAGATCAGATTTCTATTCTTCCTGATTACATTTTTATGCATGTAATTTTCTCATTGAAACTATTCTAAAATATACTGTGCATATATCCCTGCCTCATCAAAGGGAGCTGACTTAAAATCCCCGGGTCAGTCTTCAGTAGCTGTGGAAATGTGTAGATCTTATGCTGGGTGATCTCAAACCTGCTTTGCACTTTTGAGTTACATCATTTTTCACAACTTTTCCATTTTATCCCTCAAAGCTGTCTGCAGAGTTCTGTAAAGGCTGTGCATTTTCTCTGTGTAATGATCCACAAAGTCATTGTCAACTGGATGCTGTCTTTATCTGTTTGGCTGTTAGCAGCCTTTAATTGCTTCCTTTTTATTCTCAACTGTGCTCTGAATACTTGTTGTTACTAGACAAATTAATGAAACAGTATTACAGTTTATATAGAAGGACACAACCTTTCACATAAGCCAGAAAGTTCTCCAAAATCACATGCAAAATGCCTGGCCTCTTCCCAGTGTGTGCATTTCTATTTTTTTATTTTAAAAATGAAAATGACTGCATTTTAATGTTTCAGGGCATGAAAGTACCGAGTCTGAGTCCTCTCTTTGCTTGTGAGGAGAAGGCCTAAGAGGCTGTAAACTCCTTCCTTTGTGCTCCACGGGCTACATGAGGCCCCACATCCTTCCAGCTCCCCAGGCTCTGCAGCTGCAGTGCTGACTCCAGTCTGTCCAGGCGGAGCGCCATGTGGCCACTGAGTGCAGCCTGGAGGAGCACAGGACTGGTGTGCCCAGCCGCCACGTTCACATGTTGTTCCTTCACATGCCTCCTGCAGTTGTTATTAATTTAGAGGGACTGGAGGTTTAAAAATCAACCAGAGCTTTCCACTTAAAACACTTAGGTATCCATTTTCTCACAACATTTGTTTTGCTGAATTAGTAGTTTCAGTTCTCTGTCAGTAATACCCCACAGTGTTTGGTGTGGAATACTTTAGTGTTGGATGTGTTTTCTTCCATCACAGCGTCTCTCTCTCTCAGCGGATGGAAGCGCTGACCTCACACAGGGAACACACTAACCGCTGTCAGGCTGGTGCTTCACAAACAGCCTTCTCTGCCAGGAGCTAAACTTGGATCAGTCCATCAAGCATCTGTAGCCTTATTGAAGGCCTCCCTCCTCTGAAAGCCTAGCAGGATCTGCTGACCCTCAGTTTAGCCCTGTGATTCCTGCTTGCAAGATCCTGATTGGTTATTGAGCTAGAAATGTTTTCAGATAAAGCTTCTGCCAGGATGCTGTATTGTCCTTTCATACAAACCTCAGGTTTCTGAGAAAATAGCGATTCAGTCAACAGATGAGGTTGTTCAGAAGCAGGGCTGTCAGGGCAGCCATGGTTCTGATTCTGGAAGAGGTGGCCATGAGGGTGGCATGGGACTTTGGTTTGACTGGAGCATCCCTTCCAGGCCTCCATCTCTACACGAGGATGCCTGTCTCCACGTGTCTGAAGGCACACAGTCTCTCTGTAGAGATGCTGCAGCCTGTCCTCACAAGAGCACAACACACAAAGTATTTAAGAATGAGAAGACTGCCTTCATGTCCTCTTGGTGTGATTGTGCCTTCTCTGTTCAAATTCCTGGAAGCAAGTGCTGTGGTTTTGTTATGACCTAACAGCTGAGCATAATTAATGCGCCAGTTCTGTACGCTGGGTGTCCCCAGTTCTGTACGCTGGGTGTCCCCAGTTCTTGCACTGAACAAAGTAAACATGCCAGGTACTTCCAAAATTTTGGAGGGGACTGCCTTATTGGTGCAGGCCTAGGAGTTTGTGAAATCCAACTCTATTTTCCTGTTTAGAATGAATACTTTTGAGGTCTCATCCTGAAACTGACTCTGATGAAAGCATGAGTCTTTTAGACAGTTGCTCCTTGAACTAGGTTACCCACCAAAGAACACCTACCGCACCTCCACTGACAGCCAGGCACTGTGCCACAGCACGTGATGTGAGCTGACCCAGGGAGTCCTGCTCCTTACTAAGTGCCACGGACAGTGTCCCAGATGACAGGCGTGGGCAGGAGCCTGCCTGCCACACCTGGAAGGCAGGTGTGCCATGAGGGACATCCAACAGAGTCACATGAAGAAGGGCACGGTGTGAACGTTCACTGTGCCTGGAAGAGCCCAAAGGTCCTCACAGTCTCCTTCTGGAAGCCTTTGTGAGGCCAAATGCTAAACTCTGTTTTCAAACATCAATGAGAAAAACAGTAATGACACTTCACCTAGTGATTACTACCACCAGTTGTAAGGCAAGTTACATACCACGTGTCCCAACACATGAGAGGGCAACTTACCTTCCTCTCGGGTCCTCTTTCCAACAGCCCACAACCCAGTCTAATAGTGAGAGAACATCAGACAAACCCAAACGGAGGTGCGTTCTACAAAATACCTGACCAGCATGTTTGAAAACTATCAAGGTCATAAAAAACAAGGAGACTGAGGAGTTCCCAGACCAAAGAAGACTAAGAAGCTGGCACACCAAGTGCAGTGCAGGCTACTGTGCAGGGTCTTGGAGCCCAAAAGGACACTAGTGGGGGCCGGGAGGAGTGGGAGAGATGCTCAGCTAACAGCCTCGTGGCCACGTGGTATCCTAGTTTGGAGAAATGGATCACATTCTGTACTTGGCAACTTTTCTGTAAACCTAAAATCATTCCAAAATAAAATGTTTATTTGGAAAAAAGACGGCAGTTGCAGGGAGACTGGAAGAGATGTGACAGACAAGTCAGGTAGCATTAACACAGGGTCTCCTAGAGTAGTGCCAAGATGCCTGTGCATGGGACGGCACATATAAAATGTAGAATTGAAGGGAAAATGTGAAAAACACTTCAGAAGTTTTCCTTTTATTTTCAGTTACCACATCAACAGCATCCATCCTGTTCCTCCCCAGCATCCCCTATGCTCATTACTGAGGAAGTGAGCAGAGCCGAGGAACACAAAACGAAAGCCCTAGGCCTCATGGCAATACTCAACTTCTTGTTTTGCCCTGTCAGAGTTCTGTGTAACCAGTTCTTCTTCCCACGCAGGAAAAATACCCAGATGTTGTACAGCTCCCCGAAGGCGCCACATCAAGTTGCATGGAGATCCAGAGTGCCACCCAGCCTGGGTGAGTCCATGGCAGGCAGGCTGATGGGCAGTCACGGCAGCGTGCCACACCAGAGCTCAGGAGCCCACAGGAGTGGCCCCCCAGCTGACTGACCCTGGGCATCTGCTACTGACTAATTGCTTCCCTCTTTTCTGACCTCTCCCATGGCTGCTAGGGTCCAACTGTTGAGGCCTCCAAGCCTGGACAAGAAGAACAGGAAGAAATAAGCAGCCCTCCTGCTGTAGGGTGGGGAATCTTCCTGCTTTGGGGTGGGGGGCAGGCATCCTCTCTTTCCTTAGCGGAGACAGATAACTGCACACAGTCTGATCTTTTTTAACTGCATTTTAAAATAATGATTAAAATGTATTTTTACCTCTTGCAGATTTGAATTAGTAATTGTTTGGAGGATACAAATAGATGATGAAGGGAAGGTTTTGCCAAAGCTGGATCTTTTAACCAAAATCCCACAGCAAGGTAATGGGGATTACACGAAGGACCGTCAGTATAGATTTTCTGAGGTAGCTTCCAAACAGGCCAGCTAGGGCCTCCTACGCCTTTCATCGGAGGAGCCACAGTGGTGCAGTGGGGAAGTCCTCACCTACTGACCAAGAGCTTGAAGGCTGAACCCACTAGCCTCTCTGCAAAGAGAAAAATGTGGTAGTCTGCTTCTGAAAAGATTACAGCCTTGGAAACCCTAAGTGGCAGCCCTACTCTGTCCTGTAGGGTTGCCATGAGACAGAATCGCCCGCCTCAACAGCAGTAGGGTTTTCTTTTTTTTTTGATCTTTCATCTAGTTTTACCTGGCAAAAATCAAAAGTTGAATATCTCAATTTTACATGTTTTATCTTTATTAATTAAAAATATTTATCATTAACCTCAAAAAAGCATGAGGGGGAAGAGATCACTGCCAGAGGCCTTCAGGCTATATGCATGAAAGAAATATTCTATGCTCCTAGCATAGGGTCATGGGCATGTCCTTCCCACTGCCCACCCTACTTCCCCCTTACTCCCCACCCCCACTCCCAGTGCTTCTCAGTCCACGGGGCTGCTCAGGGAAGTTGCCACCTCGAAGTTCTTGATGAAGGCTTTTGGCAAGGCCTAATCCGGGAGTAACAAATTCTGAACTAGAAGCCCACCACGTTTAAGTTTCTTACATGGTTTATGTTTTCTTTATAGCTCTGGAGCTGGACAAGAAGAAGGTTATGGAAAGTGCTCCTCTCAGCTTCCGCAACCTTCTACAAGTGGTTGGAATTGAAGCCTCTCTAGAAAGCCTGATAAAATTATTTTTCAACACAAAAGAATGACTAGTTCACAAAAACTGAACACTTAAATAAGATTCTGCACTCGGCAGTTTATAATTTTATTGAATATAAACATTTGCTATTCTCCATTTAGAAATCATACCCTTAAAACATGCTATCTATGCAATATGGCACATATATAGAAACTGTCATGACATGAAAAATAAATACAGCTATTTAAATACAAAATGTCAAATACAAGTGACTTGTCTAGTGTATTTTTTTAAATAAGCTTGACATTTGAGTCAGTGTACCAAGAGCGACCACACATCCTTACAAATGCCTGGAGACAGGTTTTGTTGAACACGTGCCTGGGGGCTATGGTGGTGGGCTCCTGGGGCAACATGCTGACCTAGCCTTGTTTTAAAATCTCTCTCCATTTCCCAAGAGGAGACACTGGGCACTTCGGGCCTTGGATTGTCCCCAAGATCCTGGATTGCATTCACCTCTGTGCTTTCAGCTGGGATGTGGCAATTAGGGCATTCACAGATCCACTGACATTCACTTTTCTTAGTCTTTACACAAAGTGGCCCTGCTAGCTTTAAAAGAAGACAACACTGCTTACTCCCTCCCCAGCTGTTCCGCCGACAGGGTCACCTACCTGCTCCCTGTCACATGGCCTAGCTTTGCTGCTGCCAACAGCAGCTTTGAACTTGCTGTGATAATCATAATCATGACTGCAGGGAGCACCTCTGCTACCCCCTTATTAGAACCAGTAAAAATGTAGTTTTTCAAACATGTGAACATCACAGACAGGGAAGGAGCCCTCTAGCTGGAGTCTGAGCACTGCAGCTGGCCACAGTGTCAGGTGGCTCCCAGACCATGCCACAGGTCAAGGATGCCCCAGGATGGCTGTGCAGCCACACAAAAAGAACGGTCAGGCCACAGAGCAGAAGGCAGCTCTCCAGGGGTGGGGGGGAGCGGACGGGTTTCATCTAGTTTCTCTTTTTCCCCAAAGTGGAGGGTTAGATTTTAATACTGCTCAGTCCTGCCAGAAGTGGACCCCTATGGGGCAGATGCTTGCATAGGCAACAGAGTGACATCCAAACCCTGGGGGGAGACTGCTAAGAGGACATGGAAGCAGCCCACCACCCAGCTCAAGAGCAGCTGGACAACCTCAGGTTTAAAAAACACAAACCAAACATGAAGCAAAGGCTCTTTCAAGTGCAGACATCTGCAGCCATTTCCTTCCATGTCTTATCTGTGTTTGCTAGAGGAAAACCACTGAAATGTATATGTAAATAACCACACCCACTGTCATCAAGTCAGGTCTGAGTCATAGCCACCCTTGAGATCAGAGCAGAACTGCCCCATAGAGTTTCTAAGCAGTGCCTGGCGGATATGAACTGCCAACCTTTTGGTTAGCAGATATAGCACTTAACGTATATATAAATACATATATAGAAAGATTTACTTTAAGGAAATGGCTCCCACTATTGTGGGGGCTGTCAAGTCCCAAATCCATGGGTCAGGTGGCAGGCTGTTGGCTTACAGGGTTGCAGGAGCTGGCAAATCTCAATCTGCAGGTCAGGCAGCAGCTGGAGACCTGCAGGCTTATAATCCAAGAACCTACAGACTGGTGACAAGATGAATGAAGGCCCCAGAGAGAGCTTTGACAGTACATCAGATTGTATACTGAAGGCAGGTCACACCCCAAGGAAATCCCTTTCAACTGACTGACCACATCACAGAAGGTGATCATATCATGTTACATTACAGAAGAACACCCAGTACAGTATCTGCCACACCACTGAGAATCTCAGCCCAGCCAAGCTACAAGTAGCACTACTCATCACACGTCAGTGTCTCCAGAGCTGTAACTCACACTGGACCTGCGCAGGCTGCTCGCCCCTCCCACAGGGTCTGCACAGAGCCCACCCACTCACCAGGCCTGACTCCCCTAGAGGACGATGCCTACCACACATGCACCAGAGCCATGTATGACATGAGACCTGAGGAAGACAGCAGTGAAAGCATCCACCTCTGACAGTAGAACAAAGAATATTAGGACAGAACTGAACAACAAATTCTGGAAGAGCTGGCTTGGTTCAACTGTAATTTTCCAAGTTACCACAAAATTTCCCACAAAAAATATTTCATCAGTGAAATATTTTCCTCACGTTTCACGTAGCATTTTCATACAATCCCAGTTTCAATAACATATTTTGTTATGATAGGCTTTCATTACTCCCTTAAAATGATAACATAATGAATTTGAAAAACCTACCAAAGAAAAAAACTGATGCCAAGACCCGAACAGGGCTTCACAGCAGCTGAGCACACTGGTGACCACCAGGGGTGTTCACCTGCCCACCAGCCCCAGCATAGAAACAGCCCACAAACAAACCAGAAGGAGCGAAGGGAAACACATCAGAATGCCCAGAAAGACAAACGTGTCAGGAGTGATCGGAGCCCAGCCAGAGCCCTGAAGCTCCAGCCAGTTACATCTCTGCTTCTACTTTCTACAGCAGCAGTTTCAGGTAGGAAAGAATATACCATTGCTCCCCTTGACAGTACAAAGAAAACTGTCCAGGCAAAATGGTGCAAATGCTCAGCAAAAGTCACCGCACTCCCTGCTGGCCCAAGCAGCCATCATGTGACTCCAGCCCCAACTCCACAGGGACCCTGAGTCTGGCCCACTCACACCAAGACCCAGCCAGTACACTTGCTCTGCAGCAATGGGTGGTCTGCACTTGAAAAGCAATCCTGTGACTTGGCTGAAGAGACATTCCAGTAGTATCCATGTGTTCTTAAACATTCAAGCTGTAAGATGCATGTGATGACTCAAGCTTTCTGTGTTAAAAGTATGGTGGTAGGAGGCCCAAACCTTGGGTCTCGGTAATAAGGCTTTTTGCATTAGAGAATCAAGACATGAGCCTGGCTGAAAATGAAGTACCACCCAGAATGGCTTCACAGCACTTTTGCAGAAGCTTCTGTTTTAAGAATGGAAAGGCATTCCTGGGAAACAGCACACTTCTGGGCTCAAGTCAGTACATTCCGTCTTCTGGAAGACAGTTCTAGTGCTATTCATTTCATTCTATGAGAGGCAGCCACACTTTAACAAAGTTACACAAAAACACTCACAGCCAAAAGTCACCCAACACAACAGAAAATAGTTCTATCATTAGTCTTCACATTCTATGTATGAGTTCCAAAGATACTGCAGGAGAACAGTTAGACTTTGTGCAGAACGAGTGTGCAATCCTCATTTCCCTTGAATCTGGGCGGTGCAGCAGCGGCAGCATCCTTGGCACGCATAGCCTTCAAGTAGTAGCTGACAATCTTGCCATCCAGTGTGTACTGGTGAGGAATGCTCTCGTAGGGCTTGAGGTCAAGGTCCAGCACAGACACTGAGAAGGCAAGGCGGGACTTCGATGTAGGAACGACAGCTCTTTGACCAGGGCTGGAAGTACAAAATGCAATGTTGAGACTACACCCACCCTCCATGCACCCACCCCAGCTCACAGGAGTATCCACGCTGGGCACAGCATCGTGTTTGCCATGATGGGCACAGGCAAAAGGAAGCTTTCCTGGTGTGCACTGCAAAAGCCAGAGAACTTGGACTTGAGCAAGAGAGGGTTAGTGCACTGACAAACATGGAAAGCAGTTATGTAGGGTATCTGTTTGACATTCCACATGTCCCAAGCCAGTCATTGTATCACAAGCCAAGTATACAAAACAAAGAACAATGAAAACGTACATCTGGACATTCAACAGCCTGAGATAATGATAACAGATTTCCCTCTATGAGCTGTTCTGTGTCTGGGAAGAAATTCGTATTTCCTCATGCTTTTCACATTTGAAGAAAGATGTTTGGTTTTCTGTTTTATTTCTCAAATCGTATCTACAGTGCTTTCATATTCTGTTTCTGTGGACTTTCTGTGTGCGTGTGTGTGTTTTCTTTAAACACCAGAATACTCATGTACTTATAACAAAATACTAACAACTGCTTACACTTAAAGGTACTTTCAAAATACTCCTGGATCTTACACTAAGCTTGCTCTCCTCTCTGAATGCCTTGCACATAGTAAACATTCTCATGAGTGGTCACATAAACAATATTAACTCAGGTTAGCTCATGAGAAGTATTCTCGAGTCAAGGCTTCTCTATACTCACCAACCACTCTTAGGTTTAGAAAACACGATTACAAAACAACACCAGTTTTGAAAGATCCTGCCTGGGAGTGGGAGAGAAGTCACTAAACTTCCATGTTTTACTGATGCTAATCAAAGGCCCAGAACCCCTGGTGCTGAGGTGTTTAAGTACTTTGTCTGGTAACCAAAAGTTCAGCAGTTCAAATCTATCAGGCACTCCTTGGAAACTCTATGGGGCAGTTCTGCTCTGTCCTACAGGGTCTCTCTGAGTCAGAATTGACTTGATGGCAGTGGGCTTGGTTTGGTTTTGGTTAATCAAAGGCTCAAAGTTTCAGGGTTTTGGTTAATCAAAGGCTCAAAATTTCAGTGTAAATGGTCTTCAGCAAATTATTGGTCCAGAATCATGTCCATGGGGGAAACAAAATCACTAGTTCAGTTACTTCCCCCCTAAAAGTACAGTAATAGTGCATTTACAAATGAAGGAGCTGTGTTTTCAACCAGTCCTGCCCCACTCAAGAGTGACTACAAACTGCCCACTTGCTGCCTCTTAGTCAGGCCTAGTGACCTGCAGCTCCATGTGGTCAACTGTGATGTTGCCCGCATTTGACAAGAGCTGAGGTTTTTAAAGTCTCTCAATTTCTTGTGTCAAAACCACCACTGAACAAGATAATATACAGACAGGGGCTGGGATGGCCAGGTCCCCGCCCCACTCGCACATCTTCCTTCTCTGGGGCAGGGACCCGCTGAAGGGTGACCAGGGACAGAGCTGCCTGGGAACAGCAACCCAAAGGCAGGCTGAGGAGATGAAAGGCCAGCAGCTGACCATCCTGGCTGGGCTCTGAACAGGAAGGCAAGAAGAGCAGCAGGAGTCCGAGAACAAAGGATGCCCTGGGCACCTGAGCATCACTGTATTTCCAAATGGTGGAAGGGCCCTGCTCGCTGAAGGCAAGACTTTCCTTTAACAACAGAGTGGAAAGAGCACAGCACAGTGGAGACACTTTTGTCTCAGATGGAGTAATGAGTGTGACTATTACAACTGTTAGCAAGCTGCAGATTAAGGTAATAGGTGTAAATGCAGTCTCAGGTTTAGCGCCCAGGAGATCAGTGACGACACAGGTGATGTCTGAGTGTTTGCCGCTGGTCTGTGTCTGGTTTTGCTTTAACAACATACAACTGCCTTTTCTGTAAGGAGATGCAGAATCACAGAACCTTAACATGGGGAGGCAGCAGAATAGCTACCTCCTCTCTAAGATCACAGTGAGCTGAAAGCCAAGCCCTTTCCTGGGACTTCCACTCGAAATAGTGCCTCAACACAGTGCCCAAGCTCCATGGGACCCCTGGTGTGCACATCATCCCCAGGGAAGCAGGTCTGCCTGGAGAAGGGCCACCGGAAGCGCGCGAGCCCTCGGTTGTCTCTGCACGTGCCCTGGCATGCCCTCTCACACCCTCCCTGAGCTACATCCTCTGTACATCTAGGGAGAGCAAGGGGAGGGCTGGCGAAGCAGCGGTCCCGTCCTGTCTGCCTCCTGCTACGTCACACCACCTACCTTCAGGCAGGCGGCCGGTCCCTCATTTCTCTCTCTCTCTCTGTCTCCCTCAACAATGGCCCTGAGTTGGACTTTGTATGATGTGGTCTCCGAGGCAACCTAGTCACAGATGCCCCTTCCGGAAGAATGCTTGTGTGTGGACACCTTAGCCAGAGCCACCAACTACCTGTGCAGCAGAGGGGCTTCCTCAAGACAGGCTCCCCCCGTTCAGGTACTCGTTAGTGCCCGCTTCAGCTTGGTGACGGGATCCAAAGTCTCTATGGTCTTAACTTCCCCAAACCCAATATACATGTCTGACTGGCAAAAGTTTTCTAACTTAAAGCTTATATATTCAAGTTTTAAAAAAAAAATTAATATTTCAAGAGTACGTTAGATCAGTGTCTACAGCCTGGAGCACTCCCATCACACCCTGTCCTCTGCGTATGTTCACAGCCTGAAAGTGCTCCCATCAGACCCTGTGCTGCGGACTCCCCACTGGGAGCTACTCAGTACAGCTCCCACCAATCTCACCGCAGTCATTAGGTATGCTTCTAATGACAAGGGAAAGCTCTCATAGGAAATCATAAATAAAATAAGCAAATGTACATCAGAATTTAACTATTTCCTTCTTTTTAGACATTTACATTGCTCTCAGATTTTCCATATAAAGTGCTTTAAGGAGCTGCTCACGCAGCAGCACATCCTTCAGTGACACAGGGACATGGATGATTCCCAGAGGTGGAGCTGCCAGCACACAGCATGGAAGTTGCCACCCAGGGCTGGATGCACTCCTGGGTCTCATCCCTCCACACTCGGCACAAGGGAGGTGGACACAAGGTGCACGGAAGACTCAAGACCTGGAGCAGTGACACTCCCTCTCCAGAGCTCTTTCAGGTCCCACCTCCTAGTCTCTGCCTAACCTTTTTCCAACTTCATCTGAGCTCCCATTCCTATGCATCAGAATCAGGAAGGGTGGCAGAAACAAATGTCTTTGGGGGTCATGTGACCTCCCACCTAACAACAGCTAACTCAATCCAGCTGACCAATTACTCAAAATTAGGCCTGGAGCCAATTGGCACAACTAGCGTTTTGCTAAGAGAGCTCTCTGCACCCCACATTGGTGAGTGGCGTCTGGGGTCTTAAAAGCTGCCAAGCTGCCATCTGAGGACACAGCAAATGGTCCCAACTCAACAGGAACGGATGCTCACCGAGGACCAAAATGACATGCGGTAAAGACAACGGAGAAGACGGAGAGACCCACAAGAGTGGGTACCTACATCGACTTGGGACTGGAAGAACCGGATGGTGCCCGGCCACCACCAGTGATAGCCACGATGGAGCTCACAGAGAGGGGTCTCACTGGCAACACAAGAATAAAGAGGTGCATCATGAGATCTCCTCTAAAAGGCCTCAACTGATGGTCCAGCGGTTTTAGGGTTCCTCTGAGAGCATGGTCCCCTGCCCTGATGCTGCCCTTTCCCATAAATTATAACAAAGGTCCACTCTTTGGACAGGAATGGATTGGACTTGGCAAGGCAGAGTGACCATATATTGGAAGCACTTTATGGTTCTATACATCTATAGGATATCATCTTGCTGACCTCTGGCTGGAGGAAGAGGAGTGGACGGAGAGGAGGGGAAAGGAGACTGTTGGGAGGATGAGACATGTAAGGAGCAGAGAGGAATAGTGTGCAGTCACCGGACAGGGAGAGCAGTGGAAGCTGCATATGGGGGGGCATGTAAATTTATATGTGAATGTACATTTTCACTCAGTTATGTTAAATAAAAATTAAAAAAAAAAAAAAATTAGGCCTGGAGAATCTTCACAGCATATGATAGGAGCTTTCAACTAGAAGGAATACTTTTTTTATATATCGGTTCTTCCCTGTAAGTTTCTTAGCATCTCATGTCAGAAAGTAGACAGTTCTGGGCCTGCCAGGGGACAGAACTTTCTGGGAACTGCTGAGTTCAAAAGGAAAATGGATGGCCAACAGCCAGCAATAGAGGGTCATCTTGACCCAGGAAAACATGTAAGATGAGTTACCAAGAGAATG
Source organism: Heterohyrax brucei (assembly GCA_028571685.1). Classification (NCBI taxonomy): domain Eukaryota; kingdom Metazoa; phylum Chordata; class Mammalia; order Hyracoidea; family Procaviidae; genus Heterohyrax; species Heterohyrax brucei. Next base: position 131,721,232 of record CM053150.1, on the reverse strand, counting down.
TAAAGCATTTAATAAATACTTTGTGTGCAATCTGGCACCTCTGGGTCCCCACATGGTACAAATGGTCAATGCACCTGGTGGCTGCTAGCCAAAAAGTTAGAGGTTTGAGTCTGCCCAAAAGTACCTCAGAAGAAAGGCCCAGTGATCCACTGAAAACCCAACTGTAGCACAGTTCTTCTCTAATACATGTGTGGGTCACCATCAACTCGATGGCAGTTGGTTGGCTGGTTGGTTAAAGGTCAGAGAATAATTTAAACAGGGTCAATGTTAGAGATGCTATTTAATTACCACGAGAAGATTATCAGATTTGTCCTTAATTCCTAAAAAAAAGGGGGCAGGGGAGGGGAGCTGCACAGTAAGGGTAACGTTCCGGCTAAACAAAGTGGAGCTGCTACAGATGCTGTCTGCTCTGCAGATACAGAAGCGGCGGTTTCAAGTGCCTCAGAATGACTGAAGCGATGAAAATGCTGAAGTCACGCTGACCTGGAAGAGCACTGAGGAGAAGTCTCAGGGGCCTCACGACATTGCAGATATCACTGAACCTGGAGGGGGGACTTGGGGCTTTCTTAGGAGAAAGGCATACGCAGCACAGTATCCAAACTGCTTCTAAGCTCTTGGGCTATTTCCTTAGACAACCATGGTGACTTCTAATTTAATACAAAGATTCCTTTTATTTATTCTCCATCAGTGGCTTTTGGATTGCATTATAAGTTAACTGAGAACATCTGTGAGGCCCAAGCTGGTCAGCCAGCCTGAAACCACGTGCCCTCAGGATATCCCTCCTGAGCTACAAGACCCTGCTGCTGTTCTTACCTTTCATCCTGCAGACATGGGGAAAGGGTGATCATGATGGAGCAGTCCTTGGCAGTCATGGCCACACGGTACTGCTGTACCTGCAGAGAAGGAAAAAATCAGCGGCAGGACACACATCCCAACACCACCAGCGTGGTACCCCACAAAATATCGGCACTTGGCTGGCTTGGCAGCATTCACATCTGTCAGAGCTGAGAACTCTTTTGTTTTAGAGAACCTGGGAAGGGGGCAGTTACGGGTGCAGTCAACATCAAGCAAGGAAGCTCCTGGGGCAAGAAGTCCCTTCACATGTGCCTCAACCTGACTGCAGCAACCTGCACAGCCCCAGAGCGCTCCTTGCTCCACCCAGCCCTTTGACCTCTTCTTTTTAAGAGGCGTGTGATGTCCAAGCTCACTCCCTCAACTCATCCCTTGCACTGTCTTCGGCAAGGTAGCCAGTCTGCCCTAGGAAAGGAACCAGGATACCTCCTCAAATGCAGCAAAGCCACGCCAGTCCGTCAACTGGTATGCTAGTCACACCCCAGCAATGAATGTTCCTTCTAGAGAAGGAAGTTCAGCAAGGCACTCACTGACCAAACGAGACATGACAGTCAACCTTGATGTTCATCAGAAGAAGCCTCCTCAGTAGACTAGGCCACACCCACATGTGGCATATTATAAAAATTCTACCATTCTATGCACTGTGTACATGCTAACTTGCTCACTCTTCAGGCATCCTAATGAAGCAGACACCAAGCACTGCTATCACTACCACTTTATAGGCAAAGAGTCTGAAACACAGAATAACTTCTCCAGTGCCCTCTTGCTGGGGAGGGCAGGGCTGGGACCCACACCCTGCACTGCAAGCCTTTTGGACCCCTGCGTATGTTAGACTGTGCGCACAGATGCAGACACATAGAGGTCTGCAGAGAAAGCTGGTCAGTTCCCCTTTTCTCTGTGGATGTTAATGTATCATTGAATTGCGTTTAGGATGAATAACTTTCACTTAAAAAAAAAGAAAAACTACTTACAGAAAAGGAATTGGGCTTTAAGCACTTACCACCGGACTTCACACCCGTACTGATGAGAGGTCATAACTTTTTTTTTTTACTGTGAATTAAGAACAATTTTACAGACTATACCATGTTGCCATATAACACCCAGAAATTCCACCTCTGTTCTCTTCTAGCTGCCCTCCCCCCATGTGATAGCATGCTTCCCCTCTTGTTCGGAACTTCCCGTGACCTTTTGACCATGGTCTGGCCCTCCTCACCCAATCAACTCAGCTCCAGCGAAGTGTTCTTCAGACAACCTGTGTACATTTTTAAAGGTGTGCTTGCCTCCAGTATCACTCTCTGTTTTGTATGATCCAGGTCAGTCTTGTCTGGGGAGCCCAGTGTTGGATGCACTTTGGCGTTAGCGAATCCGGGGGCCACACTCCCAGGAGGCCCTCCATTCAGAAGGACCATCAAGTGTGGTCTTCTGGTAGAGTTCTAGCTCTGCCCTCTACTCCATTACCCGCTGGGTCTGGAGCTCTATTCCCCGTGCTCCATCGGGACTACCAGTGGTGGTGGAAGGGCACCATCTAGTTCTTTTGGCCCCATGTTGAAACAGGGTAGGGCTCATATTGCCCTTTTCATCTTGTGGGCTCATATTTTCCTCCTGTCCTCCATTTGGCTTGAGTCCAAGTGGACTGGGACCATTTGGATGGCAGCTTGCTAGCTTTTAAGACCCCAGTCACCACTCACCCAGGTGGTACGTGGAGCGCTATCTTGAGAGAGGGAGATGGAAGGTATGCCAATTACTCCAGATGTCCCCTAAGAGTGTGGTCCCCCAATTCTAGACCCAAAAAGGTGGTCCACATTAGGGGACAATTTTGTTTTGAAGCTGAACGGTTCCTGTTTCTCTATTCTTCCAAAGAGGTGGTCCACACTAAGGGGACAATTTGGCTTTGAAGTTGAGTAGTTGTGGGTACCCCCACTTCTAATGCATACTCACACATCCTATACCCATCCCTAATCCTAACCACTATCTAATTTGAAAAATACCCTTCTCTGTCCCTGCCCCCTACTCCTGTAACCATAAAATACTGATTTCTGCTGTGCTTAAATGGTTAGTTGCATCTTTTTGCGTCTGGCTAATTTTGCTCAGCACAATTTCCTCTAGATTGTCCCATGTTTACAGGTATTTCTCTAAGCCTTCACTGTTTCTTATCATTGTATAGTATTCCATCATATGAATATACAACTGTTTGCTTTACCATTCATCTATTGACAGGCATCTAGGTTGTCTCCACCTTTTTGCTGTTGTGGACAGAGCTGCCATAAACATTTGGGTGCAAGTATCTGTTTGAGTGGTGTTCACTATTTCTTTGAGATACATTCCAAAGGGTGGGACTGCTGGATCATACGGTATTTCTATTTCTAGCGGCTGAACCATTTTACTGGCCCGCCACATCTTCTCTAGCATTTATTGTTCCATGCGTTTTAGATTATTGCCAGCCTTGTTGGGGTGAGACAGTATCTCATTGTGGTTCTGATTTGGATTTCTCCAATGGCTAGCCATCACTGATCATTTCCTCAAGTATCTGTTGGCAACCTGTACGTTGTCTTCGGTGAAGTGCCTGTTCATAGGTCATCATTTCTTATCTCCCTTTTACCTGTTCTCCTCAATACCATACAACCAGGAGGATCTGTCCTTAGAAAAAGTATCTAATCTGTATTTTCAAAAGCTCAGGACTTTACAGGAAGAAGTGTGGAGAACCTAAAGAGTGGGCTTTCTCAGGCCCACTGACTAGCTCTATCCCTCTTCCTCATGGGCCTAGAATAGCCTTTTACAATAGGAAGGAATCAGCCAAGCCCTGTACTTACACTCTAGTCAATATTTCACATAATACAGCAAAAAATCCAGTTCAAAAGGATTTGTTTTTAAATGTAAAAAACAAAGTATAGGCTGTATTACTACGCCCTTAACATATGGCAGGCCTTGTGTAAGCAAGACACAAAACTCAGAAGCCATAAAAGACTGACAGAATCAAATACTTAAAAACTAAAATGCTGTACATGGTACAGTCATAATTCAAAGGCAAAAGACTAGGAAAAAATATCTAGCACATAATAGGACCAATATCAAGAATGTAAGAAGCGCTGAAGATCAACATTAAAAGAAAAAACAAACTGCCGTCTTAGTTATCCAGTGCTGCGATAACAGAAATACCACAAGTGGATGGCTTTAACAAACAGGAATTTATTCTCTCATGGTCTAGGAGTCTGGAAGTCCACCTTTAGGGCATCAGCTCCAGGGGAGGCCTTCCTCTTTGGGCTCTAGGAGAAGGCCTTGTTATTCATCTTCCCTGGCCAAGGGGCTTCTTGGCACAAGGATCCCAGGTCCGACTGATGTGCTCTTCTCCTGGCTCCTGTTTCTTGGGAGTATGAAGTTCCCAATTCTCTCTGCTCATTTCTCCTTTATGTCTCAAGAGACTGACTTCAGACACAATCTAATCTTTCACAAGTCCTACATCATTACTGTAACTACCACTAATCACACCTCATTAACATCACAGAGACAGGATTTACCACGCATAGGAAAGTCACATCAGATGACAAAGTGGTGGATGATTACACAATACTTGGAATCATGGCTAGCCAAGTTGGCATTATTTTGGGAGGACACAAGTCAATCTATGACAACTATCCAAAAAAGACATGGACCAAAGAGACTGATAAAAAAACATAGTCAAAAATACATGAGAAGATGCTCAATATTACTAATGATCAAGGAAGTACGAATTACAACAATGAAATATTTTTCACCAACTCTTCCTGTTGCTAGGTGCCACTGAGTCAATTTCAACTCATAGTGATCCCACCTGACACAGCAGAACTGCCCCACAGAGTTTTCTGGGCTACAGTCTTTACAGCAGCGGATCGCCAGCTCTCTCTCCCTCAGTCACTAGGTGGGTTCAAACTGCCAACATTTTGGTTAGTATGTGAGCACTTAACCACTGCGTCAGCAAGACTCCATTTTTCACTAATTATGCAGGCTGTATGTATGTATATACACATACATATATATGTACATCTACACACACACACACACACACACACACACACCCACCAAACACAAAATGGAGGGGCTAGATTTTTTCACTCCTGTAATGACAGACTAGGTAATTGGGGCCAATCTAACCACTAAGGTCAACTAGAAAAGCTTCACAAAATACTGAAAACACCTGCTTGAAGGCATAGCTAACAAGACAGAAGAATTGCTGGAGCAGGGAGAGCTACAAAAGTATTTATATATGTGTCTGCAGGAGGGTGGGGTGCCAATTCTGCATGGTCGGCTGAGAGGCACTTTTATCTGATCTCCACAGCTCCACTGACAATGACTCTGTTGAACCCTTCTTTGAGTAAGCACCCAAAATGCTGCACCTTCAGATAAAGGTATACCATAAGTCAACATGCTCATTAAGAACTTCAGTTGCCTTTTTTTTAATTATGATTGAATGAAAATGTACATTCCTATATAAATTGCATGCCCACCTATATGCTCTCCCTGCCCAGTGACAGCACACTCTTCCCCTCTACTCCATACATGTCTTATCCTCCCAACAATCTCCGATCCCCTCTTCTTCACCCACTCCCCTACCTCCAGTAAGAGGTCAGCAGGACAACATCCTATAGATGCACAGAACCGTAAACATGCACACATGGTACAGTCACTCGGTGTCACCAAGTCCAATCCACTCCTGTCTGCGAGTTGACCTCCATTGTGATTTATGGACAGGGGCAGCATCAGGGCCAGGGACCATGCTCCCAGGGGAACCCTGATGCCTGTGGACCATCAACTGCAGTCTTTTAATGGGGCTCTCAGAGTGCACCCCTTTTTATTATTGTGTTGCCAGTGAGACTCATTTTGTGAGTTCCATCACGGCTATCGCTGGTGGTGGCCGGGCACCATCCGGTTCTTCTGCTTACAAGTCACTGTGGCCACCCACTCACGTGGGTCTCTGTCTTCTGGGTTCTCTTTCCCCCATGTCATTCTGGTCCTTGGTGATCATCCATTCGTGCTAAGTTGCGACCATTTGCTGTACCCTCAGATGGTAGCTTGGCAGCTTTCAAGACCTCAGATGCCACTCACCAATGTAGGGTGCAGAGGGCTCTCTTAGCAAAACACTAGTTGTGCAAATTGGCCTCAGTTTCCCCTGACAGCATAGCCCCCGGCCCCTGCCGCAGCTACTCTGTCCTTGGAATATTGGGTTAAGATGGGAGGAGTAATCATGTTATGCTGAAGTCCAGTTAATATTGATCTTCTTTCTAATGTGTGCTGTCCCATGTTTCACCCAACCAAGTTTCTAACAACTATCTAATCAAAACCCTTCCCCCCTCGCCCTCCCTCCCTCCCCATCCTTGCAGCCGTCAAAGTCATTTCTTCTATGCATGAGTCTATTTTGAAGTTCTTATTGTAGGGGTCTCATACAATATTTGTCCTTTTGTCGCTGACTGCTTTCACTCAGCATAACGTCCTCCAATTGACAACAGGTTATGAGATGTTTCCTAAAACCATCATTGTTCTTTATCACTCCATAGTGTTCCATTGAGTATATATACCATAGTTTACCTATCCATTCCTCTGCCGTTGGGTCTCCAAGTCGATTCCATCTTTTTGCTATTGTGGACTGTGCTGTGATAAACATTCATGTGCATGTATCGGTTGGTGTGAATGGCGTGGATTCTGTAGGATATATTCCAAGCAATGGAATTACTAGGTCAAGTGGTATGTCTGGATCCAGTTTTTTAAGGAAGCGCCAGATTGCTTTCCAAAGAGTTTCCACCATTTTGCAATCCCATCAACAGTATAGGAGAGTTCCAATTTCTCCACAGTCTCTCCAGCATTTGTTGTTTTGCATTTTTGGGGTCACAGCCAACCCTGTTGGGGGGAGATGGTATCTCATTATAGTCTTGATTTGAATTTCTTTAATAGCTAATGATCGTGAGCATGTCCATATGTGTTTTTTGGCTGCCTGGATCTCCTCTCGACTGCATTTCAAAGAAATCAATTACCCAAAACTGGATGAAGATAACCTCAGCTCACTAGTGCTTCCTTGGGCCCCTAACGGAAACAAATCCAAAATCCTCATATCATTTCTAAAATAACTGTGTAAATACAATTTCTGGCATACAACCCCCCCAAAAAAGTACTGACACAGCATTACTGAAAACAGCATATATAAAAATCAAGAAAAGAAAGATAACAGTCTCACATGTGCTCCAAGTATAGGAGGTAGCAGACCACACATGCCACTCTGCTCAAGGAAGGAAAGACAGAAAGTATCTAGTGCTGCTGTAACAGAAATACCACAGGTAAATTTTCCAGAGAAGAACGAGAACTCTAAAAAGGAACCATTGTAAAATCCCAGAACTAAATACAAAGATCAAATCTAAGAATTCAACTGATAATTTTAACAACAGATTAGAATATATCCAGAGCAAAGCATGAAAGCAAAACAGTTGGAAAATTACAAGAAAAATGTTTGAGATACTGAAGATAAAGATAATGTGTCTAACATACATGCATGCAATGCAGTCCTGGAAGGAAAAAAGAAATGGGTGAAAACAATGTTTGAAAAAGTTAAAGCCAAGAATTTTCCACAACTAAGAAAGACATCAAACTACATATTCGAGAAAGCCTAAGCAGGAGAAATACAACAACAACAACAAAAATTACTTGTACACATCACTAAACAAAAACTAATAACTTGTCTGCAGCAGAACCACAGGACTTACTGCAGAGTGTTCTTCAGATAAAAAAAAAGGAAAAAAATAATTCCAGATATAATCTCAGAGATTTAAAGTAGAATGAAGAACAATGCAAGAGATAATAAATATACTTGTAAATAAATCTAAGTGAATAATGTATATAATAAAAATAACATCCTGCTGAGTTTAAAATAATAGAGTATGCAGCAACGATAGCAATGTAAGTTAGGAGTAGCAGTACAATATATTCTAAGACCCTTGTGCTGTCTAAGAACAGGGTGAAAACACTACATAACATTAGAGTTGAAGTCAACTGCTTGCTGTAATAGCTCAGACAACTGCTCAACAGAGACGTAAACGACTACAACTTCCAAGCTAACAGAATAGGGAAACGGGATGATTAAAAAAAAAGATTGTAAGAAAAAAAAGAAACTTAAAACAGATGAGAACAATTAGGAGAACTAAACCTAAGTAAAAGTCCAATAAAACAAACAAAATGTCAGAATGGGCAAAAACACAAAAACCAAGTTATATCACAGTTTAAGTACAAAGACACAAAGTATTGAAAATAAAAGAATGGAAAAAATATAGAGCATATATACTAACCAAAAGAATCCATCAAAAGATACTATGAAAAATAGTCTAATCAATTTTATTTCTAAGAATCTAGCTTACATAAATGCTCATGTAAACTCACTGGTAAACTCTTCTTCACATCACTCACCCCTACAAGAGCCCAAACTAATTTTAATCAGAGAGAAACTAGGAAGGCCAGGCTGACCTGGAGATAAATGTCAGTATTAGCACTGCTTCGCTTGGCTTGGCTCTAGGAAAAAGCCCTAGAGTAGAAGACGAAACCAAACCTGGCACTCCTGCCTTAAGCCAAGGACACCAAGTAGAAGTGTCTTAGTCATCTAGTGTTGCTATCACATAGAAATACAAGTGATTGGCTTTAACAAAGGTAAATTTAATCTCTCACAGTCCAGTACACCACAAAGTCCAAATTCAAGGTATCAGCTCTAGGAGAAGGCTTTTTGGCTCTCTCTTAGCTTGGGAAGAAGGCACTTGTCATTAATCTCCCCTTTGTCTTGCAGCATCCCAGCACAGGAACCTCAAGTCCAAAGGATGCACTCCATTCCTAGTGCTACTTTCTTAGTGGTATTAGGTTTCCATGTCTCTCTGCTCACTTCTCTGTCATATATCAAAAGAGACTGGCTAAAGACACTAATATTTTATAATCTCATCAACACAACTGCTACTAACCCATCTCATTACAACACAGTGACATCTCATTACAACACAGTGACACACAGGGAAATCACATCAGATGACAAAATGGCTGACAATCACATAATACTAGGAATCATGACCTAGCCAAGTTAAAAGATATTTTGGGGGACACAATTCAATCCATGACAAGAACTACAATGATTTCAGGTCACCTAGCTTCGAGCAGAAACAACTGCATATCCTTTACGGAGGAAAGCATTCTCTATTTAGGTCACCTAGATTCCAGTAAGATTAAAATCTAACTAATTCAAGCTTGCAAGGATAGATTACCAAAAACACAAGGAAATATACAGCGTAAGTGAGTTTGCTAACGTTAGTTACCATCAAGTTGGCTATGATGCATGGTGACCCCAGGTGTAACAGAATAAACCACTACCAGGTCCTGTGCCATTTTAGTAACTGTTGGTATGCACAAGTCCACTGTTGCTGCCACTGTATTTTGAATGCCTTCCAATTTCGGGGGCTCATCTTCCAACACTATCCTAGGCAAAATGCAATTGTGATCTGTAAGGTTTTCACTGGCTAATTTTTGGAAGTAGACTGCCAGGACTTTCTTCCCAGTATGTCTCTATCAGAAAGCTCCACTGAAACCTGTTCACCACAGGTGACCCCTCTTGTATCTGAAATACTGGTGGCAGAACTTCCAGTATCCTAACAGCATTACAAGCCACTACAGTACAGCAAACTGAGAGATGGGAGCTATCTGACATCAGATAGTTTATGAAATAACTATGCACAAATCACATAAAGAAATAAAAGACGATATTCTAAAATGGCCACACGAGCAATAAGGAACTATCAAAATTAAAAATATCATTGTTGAAATAAAAAAAAACTCAGTGAAATATATAAGTACAAAGCTAGATAAATAACAGAAGAACTTATATTTCAGCTGATGAACTGGAAAATAATGAAGTATCTGGAATGTAACATAGACAGAGATGAAAAACATAAAAAAGCTGATAGGATATGCAGATCATTAAGATCAAGTTTCATATACTAGAATTGCCCCCAAAAGAAGAGGATAATGGAGAAATGATTTGAAGAGAAAAAAGCTGCAAATTTTCCAGAATTAATAAAAGGTATGAACCCACAAATAGAACTTAATACAAACCAAGCAGGTCAAATAAAAAGATCACTAACCAGAGTGCTCCTTGGAAGCAAAGATGGCAAGACTGCATCTTACATGCTTTGGGCATGTTGTCAGGAAGGATCAGTCCCTGGAGAAGGACATCATGCTTGGCAGAGGGGAGGATCAGTGAAGAAGAGGAAGACCCCCAATGATATGGACTGACATAGTGGCCACATAAATGGGCTTACGCATAAAAATGATTGTGGACACGGTGCAAGCTTGGACAGTGTTTTGTTCTGTTGTTCATAGGATCACTATCAGTTGGAATTGACTCGACGGCACCTAACAACAGCAACACCTCACACTGAAACATCACAAAGAGAGAGAAAAGACTTTAAGTCAGAGTAAAGATCACCGACCGCAGGACAGTTAGATTGACAAATGACAGCTCAACAACCACAGTCAGAAATGTCGCAGAAAATGGTTTGAACACTAACAACAACAAAAACCCATTTCTTTGTATCTAGAAAAAAATTACCTTTCAAGAATATGGATGAGATATAAACACTTAGATTAACAGACATACACGAGTTTGCTAAAGGTCCTTTCACTAACGTAACTTCTGAAAGATACACTTCAAGAGAAAAGCTATGAAACAACTGTATACCAACTATCACGGACTGAATTATGTCCCCTAAAAGTCTGTGTATCAATTTGGCTGGCCCACGATTCCCAGTACTGCATGACTGCCCAACATTTTGTCATATGATGTGATTTTCCCGTGCTGTAAATTCTATCACTATGATTTAACATGGTGGATTAACAGTAGTTATACTGGTGAGCCCTACAAAATTGGATAGTGTCTTAAGACAATCTCTTTTGGGCTGTAACAGGCAGAAGCGAGCAGAGAGACAAGAACAACTCATGCCACCAAGAAAACAGTGCCAGGAGCACAGTGCATTCTCTGGGCCTCAGATTCTGGCATTTAGATACTCCCAGACCAGGGGAAGACTGATGCATCATAAAGACTTTCCTCCAGAGTTAAGAGAGACACAAAGACTTCCTCTGAAGGTGATGCCCTGAATTTGGACTTGTAGCCTATTTGACTGCAAAGAAATAAACTTATCTTTATTAAAAATACCCATTTGTGCTATGTCTGTTATAGCAGCACTAGATGGCTATGATACCAACAAATTAGAAAATTTCAATGAAATGGGTAAATTCCTAAGATGACACAAATACACAAAACTGACTTAAGAAGAAATAAACAATTTGAATAGACCTATAATAAAGATACTGAATTAGTAATCAAGAACTATTCACTGATAAGAAAAAGCTCATGCCAAGACTCGTTCACTGATTACCAAATATTTAAACAGTACCAATCCTTCGAAAACTATTCCCCAACAATCGACAGAACATGTCACAACAATGAAGCCAGTATTACCCTGATACCAAAATTAATGACATCACAAGAAAACAAGCAAATCAAACCCAGTGTCATGGGTTGAATTGTGTCTCCCCCAAAATAGGTGTAGCCATGTGATCACGATTCCCTGTATTCTACATTTGTCCTCCATTTTGTGATTTTCCTGTGCTGTACGTTAAAGGATTAGGGTGGGACTGTAAATCCCTTCAGAAGATCACCTCCCTGCTCCACTGTAAAGGGAGTTTCCCTAGAGTGTGGCTTGCCCCGCCCTTAATCCTTGCATCCTACAAGAGACAAAAGGAAAAAGAAGCAAGAAGAGAACTGGGAACCTCACACCATCAAGAAAGCAGCACCGGGAGAAGAGCGCGTCCTTCAGACCTGAGGTTCCTGCGCCAAGACGCTCTCTGGACAAAGACTGATGCAATACTGGGTTTTCTTCCATAGCCAACAGGGGGAAAAGCCTTACCCTGGGGTAGACATCCTGAATTTGAACTTGTAACCTACCAGACTGTGTAAGAATAAACTTTCCTCTGTTAAAGCTATCCACTCGTGGTATTTCTGTTAGACGAGCACTAGCTGACTAAAACACCCAGCAACACATAAAAAGGATCATACACCTTGGCAAAGCAGGATCCATCCCAGGAACACAAGGCTTGTTCCAACATCCTGCATCACTTCTAATGCCTACTATGTAGCTATAGTTCTTTCTCACACTGACCTCGACAATTGGAGCTTGGTTAGTGTTCACAAGTTAAAAGGACGCCATCCCTCAGCCATTGTTATGCTTAAGCCCATTGCTGCAGCCACTGTAGGTCAATCTATCTCACTGAGGGTCTTCCTCTTTTTTGCCGACCTTGTACCAAGTAGGATATCTTTCTGCAGGGAGTGATCTCTCCTAAACACATGTCCAAAGTACATAAGACACAATCTCGCCATTCCTGCTTCCAGGGAGTACTCTAACTGTACTTCTTCAAAGACAGATGTTTGTTGTTCTGACAGTCCACGGTATACTCAATATTCTTCACCAACACAATTCAAAGGCATCAGCTCTTATTCTGTCTTCTTCATTCACTGTCCAGCATTTCCATGCATTTCAAACGACTGCAAATACTACAGCTTGGGTCGGGTGCACCGTAGTCTTCAGCACGTTACAGAGGTCTTTTGAAGTAGATCTGCCCAGTGCGATACATCTTCTGATCTCCTACTGCTGCTTCCATGGGTGCCGGCTGTGGAACCAAGTGAAATCCTTGACAACTTCAATCTTCTCTTCGTTTATCGTGAAGGTGCTTGTTCGCCCACTAGCAAGGATTTTGTTTCCTTAATTTGAGGTGTAATCTGTACCGACAGCTGTAGTTTTGATCTTCATTAGTAAGTGTTTCAAGTCCTCTTCACTTTCCGCAGCTATGCTGTGCCATTTGTATAATAAACCTGATGGCCTGGTTGCCTGGTTCTTCTTCACAGAGTCTAGCTTCATGGATTATTTGCTTGGCATACAGACTGCATAGGCATAGTGAAAGGATACAATCCTGACGCAGACCTCTCCTGACTTTAAACTATGAGGTACCCCCTTGTTCTGTTCAAACAACTGCCTCTTGATCCATATACACATTCCTCATGAGTACAATTAAGGGTCCTGGAATTCCCATTCTCTGTAATGTTATCCATAACTTGTTAGGATCCACACAGCTGATTGCCTTTGCATAGTCACTAAAACACAAGTAAATATCCTTCTGGTATTCTGCTTTTAGCCAAGATCCATCTGACATCAGCAATGATATCCCCGGTTCCAAGTCTTCTTCTGAATCCAGTCTGAATTTTTGGCAGCTCCCTGTCAATATACTGCTGCAGTGGCTTTTGAACAATCTTGAGCAAAATTTCACGTGTGATATTAACGATATTGTTCAATAATTTCTGCATTCAGTTGGATCATCTTTCTTGGAAACAGGCATGAATATGGATCTTTTCCAGTCAGCTGGACAGTTAGGTGTCTTCCAAATTTCTTGGCATAAATAAGTGACCACTTTCAAAGCTGTGCCTGTTTGTTGAAATATCTCAGTTGATAGTCCATCAATTTCTGGAGCCTTGTTTTCCACCACTGTCTTCCAGGCAGCTTTGACTTCTTCCTTTAGTACAATCCATTCCTGATCATATGCGACCTCTTGAAATGGCCAAATGTTGACCAATTCTTTTTGGTATGACGGTGTATTCCTTCCATCTTCTTATGATGCTTCCTGTGTAGTTTAATAATTTCCCTATAGAATCCTTCACTATTGAAACCTCAAACTTGAATTTCCTCTTCAGTTCTTTCAGCTCGAAAAATGCAGAACTTACTCTCCCTTTTGGGTTTTCTATCTCCAGCTCTGCACATGTCATTATAATACTTTGTCTTTTTGAGCTACTCTTTGAAATCTTCTGTTCAGTTCTTTTTACTTCATCTTTCTTCCTTTTGCTTTAGCTACTCAACTGTCATGAGCATGTTCCAGAGTCTTTCCTGACATCTAATTTGGTCTTTTCTTTCTTTCTTGTCTTTTTAATGACCTCTTGCGTTCTTCACGGACGATGTCCTTAATGTCATTCCTTAATTTGGCTGGCCTTCAGTCATTAATGTTCAACACATCAAATCTACTCTTGAGATGGTCTCTATATAACTCAAGTGGGATATACTCAAGGTTGTATTTTGGCTCTCATGGACTTTTTCTAGTTTGCTTTAGTTTCGATTTGTACTTGCATATAAGCAACTAATGGTCTGTGCTGCAAATGTCCCCTGGCCTTGTTCTGAATGATAATACTGAGCTTTTCGATCATCTCTTTCCAAAAATGTAGTCAATTTGATTCCTGTGTATTCCATCTGGGGAGGTCCATGTGTAGTCACCATTCGTGTTGGTATCAAAAAAGCATTTGTGATAAAGAAGTCCTTGGTCTTGCAGAATTCTATCATGTGATCTCTGGCATCATTTCTATGACCAAGATCATATTTTACAACTACTGGTCCTTCTTGTTTCCAACTTTTGTGTTCCAATCACTAGTAATTATCTGTGTACCCTGATTTCATTTTTGGTCAGTTTCAGACTGCAGAAGCTGGTAAAAAAAAACTTCAATTTCTTCATCTTTGGCCTTAGTGGCTATGCAGAAATTTGAATAACAGTTGTATTAACTGATCTTCCTTATAGGAGTATGACTATTTTCCTATCATGGATGGCACTGTACTTCAGAATAGATCTTGAAATGTTCTTTCTCAGGATGAATGCAATCTCAATCCTCTTCAAGTTTTCATTCCCTGCATAGCAGATCATATGATTGCCCAATTCAAAATAGCCAATATCAGTCAATTTCAGCTCACTAATGCCTACGATATTGACATTTATGTGTTCCATTCATTTTTGACTATTTCCAGTTTTCCTTGATTCATACCTCAGACATCCCATGTTCTAATTATTAATCGATGTTTGCAACTGTTTCTTCTCATTTTAAGTCATGCCACATCAGCACATGAACGTCCCAAAAGCTTGACTCCATCCAACTCATTAAGATACACTCTCCTTTCAAGAGGCATTTCTTCCCCAGTCATCTTTTGAGTGCCTTCCAACCTGGGGGCTCACCTTCCACCAGACTATCAGACAATGTTCCACTGCTATTCATAATGTTTTCGGGGACTAATTATTTTTAGAAGTAGACTGACAGGTCCTTCTTCCTAGTCTCTCTTAGTCTGCAAGCTCAGCTCAAAATTGTCTGCCCTGCTGGTATCTGAAGATTGGTGGCAGAGCTTCCAGCATCACAGCAACACACGAGCCCCCACAACATGACCAACTGGCAGGCAGGCGGGGACCACAGCATTTAGGCAGGAAAAAGAGATTCAATTAGAAAGACGTAAAGCCATCTCTATTTGCAGATAACATCGTCTTACATAGAAAGAATCCTAAACACTATTAAAACTAGCGAATGATATCAGCAAGATATACAACACATAAAAATTAATCGTATTTCTATAGCCTTAGAATGAACCTTCCAGAAACAATTTCATTTATAATAGCATCAAAAGAACATAACATTTAGAAATAACTTTTTTAAGTGTAAAGCTTATGCTCTGAATATTACAAAACATTGTTGAAACAAATTAAAGACCTAAATAAATGGAAAAACATCCTGTGTTCATTTCTTGTATAACTTAATATTGCAAAGATGGCAATACTTCCCAAATTGACCCATAGATTCAGTGCAATCTCTATCAGAATTCCAGATAGTTTCTCTGAAGAAACAAACAAGTTGATTCTAAAATTCATATGAAATTTCAAAGGATCAAGAATAGCCAAAATCTGTAAGAACAAAATTGGATAACTCACCATTCCTGATTTCAAAACTTTCTAAACATCTACAGTTATTAAGGCTATGTGATACTGTCATAAGTACTAACATACAAACCAATGGAACTGGATTAAGAAATAAACCAATACATCTATGGCAAACTGATTTTCTATAAGGATTTCAAGACTACCACTCAACGGGGAAAGAATAGTGTGGGACAGAGAACTTAGACTGGCCTTTATCTGTGGTTTCTGAAAACAGACTAACAGTTACAGTGTCTCTCACAGTGGTTAAGAGCTCAAGCTTCCAACCTAAAGGTCAGCAGTTTGAATCCACTATCTGCTCCTTGGAAATCGTATGGGGCCATTTTACTGTGAATAGAGTCATTGTGAATTGGAATTGACTCAACAGCAACAGGTTTCTTTCCCAAAATAGCCAGGCAGGTAGTGACTGGTGACCTAACTTCACGCAATAGACACAAATAGGAGAGAGAATTCGTATTTGTTGGATAATTTATAACTATGCACTAAAGCCCCAGTCATACGTGTTCACTGAGGTCTCAATGACTAAGGGACCCCGGGCCCTAGAGACCTCTCTTTTAGGGCTTGCTGGATTTGGTGACAACATCCATGAATGGGAAACGGTAGCACATCCCTGGAAATAATGGAAGCGTTGTATCAGGAACTCTCCTAGACCATGCCTGTATTTTTCCTGGTTATAAAAAGCGGATAAATGTTAAGTATAGGTGATAGCTTTAGTGAATTTTGTGGGCCATTATATAGAATTACCAAATCCATGGGGGTAATGAGCCAGCAGAGGCTGACATGACAGAGCTGATTTATGAAGACCCAGCTCTGGGTGGCTGGGAGACAGAGAAAGGCTGCAAGGCTATTGATAAAGGACAGAGTCCTAGCTTATGACCTGGTTCCAGAGGGCTAGAGAAAAAGAGAGGGGCTGACAGGTTTAAAGTGCAGGGAATTGTACAGACTTCTGAGACTATGGATAGTACTCAATGACCTGGCTCCAAGTAGCCAGGGATGTCTTAACCTAACTCTAGATGGTTAGGGTGAAAGAAACAGTGACACAGAAGTGGCTGATGGTGATGAAGAGAGATGTGGGAAGGTAAAGCCTTGGTCTACTTCCAGACGGGAAAGGGACTCACGGCGATCCCTGCTACACAAGTAGGATTTGCCCACTTTGCCACTTTAGTTCACGTAGTTTTTGACTTACGACGTATTTGAATTATCATGAACCGCATGTATAACCGTCCTTACCATTAATATATACTGTACAAAAATGCCGCAGTACATAATTTGCTGCTGTTACCTTTTATTCACAAATGTTCAATTTTATGATATACTGTTGAAAACACCACCACTATCAAGATACTCACAATAAAAAGCAATAATGAAAACTGAATAAAGAGCTATTTGCCTTTATGTCATGAGTCAACTTACAATGGAATTACGGGAGTGGACCCTGTTGTAAGTCAGGGACCACCTGCTGTACAGTTAGCATTAGCAAACCTCGTAAGTTTTTTCAACACAAGAGGCTGGGATAATTGGATAGCCACACTCAAAAGTTTTGTTAGGCTTCAACCTCACACCACGTATAAAAATTAACTCAAAATGAATCAAAGACCTAAGTGTTAGTCCTAAAACTGTAAAACTCTTAGAAGACAACATAGATGCAAATCTTTGTAACTTGGATTTGGCAACCGATTCCCTGGATAAAGACACCAAAAGAATAGTAGTGAACGAAAAAACAGACTTCACGAAGATGAAAAATTTTTATACTTCAAAGGACACAATCAAGAAAGTTCAAATATAACCCATGGAATGGGAGAAAAATCTTACAAATCACATATCTGACAAGAATTTGTATTTAGAATACAGAAAGAAGCTTTACAACTCAATAATAAAAAGACAAGCTGCCCAATTAAAAACTCAGGCAAAGAACTTGAACAGATATTTCTCCAAAGAAGATATACAAATGACACGAAAAGATGTTTCTCTTGCGGGAAAAAAATAACAGTTATTTATTCCTAAATCAGTGTACCCAAACTGTCAGCAAAACTTGAATCCTTTATTTGGATCCAGACAACTCCTGGGAGATCACACATGTCCCACCAACTTGAAAATGGTCTGGTCCTGGGTGTTTCAGCTAACTTCCCTAAGTTTCTAAGGTTCATCTGTAGTCTACATGACATCCTCAATCCACATTCTCAAAAACTTGACAGGTGCAAAACAGGGAGAAGCCAGGCCTCTGGCCAGAGAAAGCACACATGTTCCTGACCTGTTGTCAGGCCCAAGTCAGCGGAGCTCAGGAACTGTCAGGCAACTCAGCACACACAGGGGGAGAAGGAACTTCTTTTTTTGTTTCACTACTGCCTTTTTAAAATTTACCTAGCTCCTTCTAGAATATGGCTTCTTCGCTGTTTTAGTGTCTAAACCTTTGCCAATCTAGTAAAGCCTAGGGACCTTCACTGCCCTGGGGACATTTTAAAAACACAAAATATAATGTCAAATACCAAATACTTTCTTAAATTTATCGCAAGCAATAGATAATGAACAGAATGATGTGAGAGGTCTGCAACAACAGTGTGAAATGATAGAGTGGATTTCTATTGAAGGAAGGTTCCAGGAATTGCTGACCCTATTGTTAAAAGTGCTCAATTCCAGTTATGGATTGCAAAAAGTACACATGTAACCTTTTGTCCTATCCAAGTTCACAGTGTCCACGAATTTTCTCCACAGAACCGGAAATAATAGGGCTTCCTAAGAAATTTTCCCAGGCCACCTCTGACCTAAGTTCTGGGAGCAGGAAGCCACTCGGCCACTCACAGCTGGCTATGAGCAGGGCGGGAAGCACTGGCTGTGGGACCTGGGCCACCTTGAGCAAGGCTGCCAGTAAAAGGATGGTTGACGTCAACTCCCATTCTGAGGCTGCTTAAAAGGAAGTACAGATGAGCAGGGGGGGCAGGATCATGGCCCCATCAGAAAAGGGGCTGGGCACTGGAGTTTCTCTTTACACTCCACCACAGGGCAGGCCAGGGTGCACACGCTGTGTGGGACAGGGCTAGGCCCTGAGCCAGCTGAGACATAATAAACTCAGGGAAATTCTATTTAAAAGGAGCGCACTGCCACCTGGCCCTGCAAAAACTTACTCATATCATTAGCACGAAATTTAAGGTACTCATTTTTTTTTTATAAACTATTTTTTAGAGCAATTTTAGGTTTACAGAGAAATTGTGTAGAAGGTAGGTGAACAGCTCTTACCCATCCTCTCCCTCACTCCTGCATGTAGCTTTCCTGTTACTAACATCACGCACTCATGTGGTGACAACTGATACACTAGCATCGATACACTATTAACTCAAGTCCATACTTGATTTTAGGGCTCACACTTTGTGTTGTATACTCTACAGGTTTGACAAATGGACATGTCCATCAGTATCACACACAATAGCTTCATTGCCCTAAAAATCCCCTTTTCCTCTCCCCCTGAACCCCTAGCAAATACCCATCGTTTCACTGCCTCTATGATTTTTGCCTTTTCCAGTCATCATGTAGTTGAAATAATACAGTATACAGCATTTTCAAACTTAGCCACTGTCTTTTTAATTTTTCTGGTTTAACAGTAAGGATATGTAGTGAGAAACATTTCTCAACAACAAAGCTCTCAGGTTTGTGTTCACAGTTTAAGACGCCCTGTTTGGTCCAAGAGTAGTGTCAGTCCTACCTTTGTTAATGCATACGCCAGCGTCCCATCATCTTCAGTAGAAAGATCAAGCAACTTCTGATAAAATGCTTCATTGTAAGGTCCATCTATTTGTAATGTTTTTCTAAAGGGGAAAAGCACATACACAGAAACATAACAAAGATGTCTGCTGTTTCCTAAACTGGTAACAAGTTTACTTTAAAATTCACCCAGTTAGTCTTAAAAAGTACCTGACACATTCATCAAAGAGCACTGGTAGCACAGTAGTTACGCATTCAGCCGCTAACTGAGAGGTCCACACACTGGCTGAGGGAAATCATGTTAAACACTCTTGACATAAGTGAAGCCATCTTGGATGCTGAACCGTCACTTCAGCTCCGTGTAACCTCCTGTGACGTTTGTGTGCTGTAACCTAGAGACAGCCTGGGAAGACTGCCAAGCCCTCGGCCCGAACATGTGAAACCATGTATGATCGAAACTGCCAACAACCCACTTAGTTACGGCAGGTTTTATTTCCTTACACCCTAAGTTACCACAAGGGTATAAATACCCTAATAAACTTCTCCTCTGGGCTCTTGGCTGGCGATTGCCAAGTAGCCCCTGATCCCAAACTGTTTTCTGTCTGTCTTTCTTTATGTCCCGGCGTTAACTCTCCTCCGCCCATGTTCACGAGAGATCACTCTGATCTCCGACACACTGGCTACTCTGATTCTGTAAAGATTACAGCCTAGGAAACTCTATGGGGCAGTTCTTTATCCTCTACTGTCACTATGAATCAAAATTAATTTGATGGCACACAATAACATGTAACTATCTCTTCCTAAAAGTCAGTTCTGCTAAAGCATCCAAGTTTTAAGTGAAAACCAGAACTTCGAGAGGCCTTGAAGCTTTCTTTTGTTTATGACTAATGGCACCTGAGGTTAGAGATGTCCATTAGCACAGGCGGGGATGCAGGAGAGAAGCCCACGCCAAAAGACTGAACTCTAGCACCTGCCAACCCTCAGTGACCCCCAATTCAGGACAGGCCCAGAGACCAGAAGCTCGCCTCAGAGACCTCAGCCAACAAACTATCTCTTGCACGTGGAGCAGCACTGCCCTCTGCAGGCAGGTGGAGATACAGTGAGAGGGATACCAAAAAAAAAATACAAACCAAACCTGCTGCCATGGAGTCCATTACAACTCATAACAACCCTATAGGACAGAGCAGAACTGCCTCACAGCATTTCCACGGCACACCCGGTGGATGCGAACTGCTGACCTTTTGATCAGCACTTCAGAACAGCCCAATTTTAGCAATGTCAAGTTCACAGAATATGCTTTCTTTTCTAGAAATGGATAAATAATTTCACAGAGCCCAGGCCCAGATCCAATAAAAAGGGTACCTGAGGAGAAGGGCAGAAGCCTCATCAGAGGAAGGTACTGTGGGATGAGCCGTCAGTCTCCCTCCACAGCCCCATCCTGAGCGCTGCTGGGGACAAACAAGGTACCAAGGTCCGTGGCTTACCTCTGCTCAGGAAACTCGTGCAGGTACTGTTCAACCCGGCTGTACAGGGGGTAGAGGCCCTCGATGTCCAGCATGTCCAACATCTGCACCTGGAGGGTTTTGTACAGAAGACAGCCCTTCGGTAACCCCGAGTGCTCCAGAGTGTTTTTTCCTACCAAGAACATCAAGGGGAAACAAGGGCAGATTTATTAACAAAGCTTCAAGGCTGAAGACGAGCTCCCAGGGTTCAGGCTCCGACCTGTGGGCTCAGCACTAGGTGTCCCTCTCAGACAGAAGAGGGACCACCCTCGTGGCGAAGAGACAGCACTGCCACAGGTGTCGTCTGAGCGCTCTCTGAGGCCTGGCCATGCCAGGCAGAGTACCGCAGACAGGTGTCCGCTTGTAAGTGATAGATGGACAGACCAGACACTCAGTCTGCTCCCAGCCAACCCTTTCCCCTTCATCACACCAGCCCCAAAGTCAATTATGACTTACATTTTAGAAAAAGATGATCCTGAGACTACGTAAACCAACTGAAAAGAATTTCATACAACCACAACGACACCCTCAAATGTGCAACGACCACTGTCACAGGAGAATGTCCTGTACACCACACCTGCCAAGCCCAGAGCACAAATTCATGCCAAGAGGTGGCGCTGGGTGCCAGGCTGGTGGAGGCAGGCACAGCCCAGTAACACCATGCTGGAGGTCATGGCCCCCAACATTAATCCTGTACCAACGCTCTCTCCTCGTACTGACAAATGTAGATTCAACAAGCAGGTCTTACATTTCTAATAGACACAAGATACCGTCATAAAGCTTTTGATGGAACGCACCATCTCCCATGAAGAAAGACATTTGCAAGCAGTACTGGGTAAGTGGCATGTGGAAACAGCCACAGCTGTCCTCCCTACGGCCTTTCTCTAGGCTCACCTAAACCCTCCACAGAGGAGTACAGACGAAAGGGGAGCAAGAGCCAGGCCTAGCAACAGCGGGAGTGTTAAAACTGCAGGCCATCCATGCAGTAGAGTACTGCGTGACCAACACAAGTGGAAAAGAAGACATTTACCAATACAAATACAGATTTATGCTAATTAATTAGAAAAGGTCAGTTAAAAAATAATAGAGCATGACCCTGCTATTTTAAAAATTGCCCACACAGTAGACATGCTCATGCAGTGGTTTTCCACAGCAAGGTGCCCTCTACTTGGGTGCTCACTCACCTAGGGCTTCTCATAGTTGGCTGGCATGGGTGTGTGCTACACACCCATAGGAACAAGCACCTTCCAAAACCAGGGTGTTACTGCCCTTTCAGAAACATGCTGTTTATTTAAAAATATTTATGTTCCCAACCACAGCAACCAGGGTGTTACTATTGCCCTTTCAGAAACATGCTGCTTATTTAAAAATATTTATGTTCCCAAAATATGGGTACAATCATCAAACTTTTTAGAAATGACCATGTATCACTTCTAACAAGAAAAAAAAATTAATTGGTTTAAGAAAAAAGTCAGCACTGGGTGGGGCACAGACAAGGGGTAAGCAACACATCTGCAGGCAGAATGGGCCCTAGAAGGCCAGATGCCACCTGCCCAAGGAATGCCATCTGCCCAAGGAATGCCATAGACAGGCATGGCCATGGGGGGCAGGTTGGGTCACTGATGAGCTCCATGAGAGGGCTGCTTCTTCAACTTCAGACCATCTTCTCAGACTAGGCTCAAACCACGATGTCTTTAACACAAAAACTGACTATCAGAGTCTTCCTAGTTGGCCCCAAAGAGTAAGTCAATAGCGGTGGTTCTGATGTTCTGAATGTTAATAAAACTAGTGTCTACTGGCAGATGAAAAAAAAGAATGAAGAGCCAACACTTATTCAAAGGAGAAACTCAAGCCAGCCCATGCAACTCCCGAGTTAGGTATCACTCCCATGTCTGGCAGCATACTGCACTCAGATCCCGTACCACCAAACGAAGTTGCTCCGTTGGGAGAAGCGCCATGCACAGCAGCTGTTCTCTGGTCACCTGAAAGCGTGGCGTCCCAGAGGCCGGAGCCCAGGTTCTGCCCACTCCTGCGAGTCACACACCTGGCAACACGCAGGCCTCAGCCTAAGGGTCTAAAGCACCCGTCCATCAGCACTGTTGGAAGACCACTGCCCAGTAAAGGCTCACTGCCAGCTCACAGCCCAACCTTAAGAAACTTTCTAGCTGTGGGATAACTTCCTTCATTTCAAAAATAGTGATAATGAAAAATGAACCTTAGTGTTGCACGTGAGGATGCAAAGGGCTGCACATCCTCACAGAGAAGATGTACAGACATAGGGGATAATATATATCCCAAATGTGTCCTGCAATTTATACACCCAGATCAAAGACAGGAAGGAGGAAGCCTCCCAGTTTGCGTAAGAGAAGCAATGAGGCTACTCTGAAGAAAACTTATGGGACTTGGGGTAGGACCCATGGGGATACACTGGGGCTTCAAACCAGCATCCACCCCCAGGTCTCACCGCCCCACTCCAAGGCCGCCCACCCAGGAACGGGGCCTACCTTGACAGTGCAGCTGCCTGCTAAAGGGGCTGGCTTCACAGGCTCGAGGGCCTTGCACGGTGGACACAGCTCTCCAGGTGCCTGACCGGCTCTTATCAGCACCACTCAGTAGCACCCGTGTGAGGACATGTACCAGCTCCCGGATGACAGCCCTCGTGCAGTGTGGCCCACTGGCTAGGCCATTGGAAGGGAAAAAGAAAGGCTTCAAGTGATGTGCAAGCTCATTCCAGTCAGCCACGGAGTCTCGTGCTTCCTTACCACCATAGATCAACTCACCGTTCTTCGGGTGGGGGAAAAGAGACAGGGAAATGTCAGTTCCAACAGTGACATAGTTACCATCATCCTGGTGCCAGCAGGGTGTGACTCACAGTGCCTGGCATTCTAACAGCTTCCCCCCCAGCTGGTATCTGTGGGGAGAACAACCCATGAGCACAGGGTGACACAGTCACTGGCCAAGAGACCAGTCCTGGCAGGATACACACAGAAAGTTTCAAGAAGTAAAGCTCATTCCAGGAAACATCTCCTGACCTGGCTTCAACTGGAAGACATTATGTTGAGTGAAAGCAGTCAGTGACAAAGGGACAAATACTGTATGAGACCTCTACGATAAGACCTCAAAAACAGACTTGTGTATAGAAGAAAAGACTCTTTGACAGCTGCAAGGGAGGGGAGGGAGGGAGGGGGAGGGGGAGAGGGTTTAGTTTAGATAGTCACCAGAAATCTAGTTGGGAGAAAGTGGTGATAGCACACATTAGAAACAAGAACAACATTAAGTGGACTTCAGCATAACTTGAGTACTCCTTCCATCTTAACTCAATACTGCAAGGATAGAGTAGGTGGGGTGGGGGGTGGGGGACCATGCTCTTAGGTGAAATCGAGGCCAATTGGCACAATTAGCATTTTGCTAAGAGAGCTCTCTGCACCCCACATTGGTGAGTGGCATCTGGGGTCTTAAAAGCTGCCAAGCTGCCATCCGAGGACACAGCAAATGGTCCCAACTCAGCAGGAACAGACGCTCACCGAAGACCAAAATGGCATGCGGTAAAGACAACCGAGAAGACAGAGAGACCCACAAGAGTGGGTGCCTACATTGACCTGGGACCAGAAGAACCAGATGGTGTCCGGCCACCACCAGTGATAGCCACGACGGAGCTCACAGAGAGGAGTCTCACTGGCAACACACGAATAAAAAGGGGTGCATCCTGAGATCTCCACTAAAAGACCTCAATTGATGGTCCAGCGGTTTGGGGGTTCCTCTGAGAGCATGGCCCCCGGCCCTGATGCTGCCCTTACCCATAAATTATAACAAAGGTCCACTCTTTGGACAGGAATGGATTGGACTTGGCAATGCAGAGTGATCATATATTGGTTGCACTTTATGGTTCTATGCATCTATAGGATATCATCCTGCTGACCTCTGGCTGGAGGAAGGGGAGTGGACAGAGAGGAGGGGAAAGGAGGCTGTTGGGAGGATGAGACATGTACGGAGCAGAGAGGAATAGTGTGCAGTCACCGGACTGGGAGAGCAGTGGAAGCTGCATATAGGTGGGCATGCAAATTTATACGGGAATGTACATTTTCACTCAGTCATGTTAAATAAAAAAAAAAGAAGAAGAAGAAGAAGTAAAGCTCACTGCCCTGGCCTTCAACACACTTCCTGCATTTCTGGGACAGTAAGCAGATCCTCACAGCACACAAGCAGTAAATGGTCACATAGAGAAGACAAACTGGCCATTTAACAGCATGAAGGACAAGTGGTTTGGTCAAGGGCAAGGGGGAGCAGTTCTTATCCTGAGCAAGCAGATGTATCTCAGGCACTCTTCTCTCCTCCACCTGGAAGCCCTGTCACCACCATCATGGTTGAGGCTTCTACAGACTCAACACTACGAAGACACATGCCTGGACCAGGCCCTCCAATAAGTATGAGGGACTCCACTGTCCCTCTTGCTATCAGACTGGACCAAGGTTCCTCCAACACCTCCTCAGGTACATGGTGCTCCAGGAGTCCTATTCCCAGAATCTATGGTGGGTGAGGCTACTTGTCACAACTGTCATCCTTTCCACATGGCCCCAGGCCTGCCTATGTGAAAAACAGCACACAGCAGAAGAAACAACATGTCATTCACAAGATGATGTCACCCAAGACCCTGTGACTACATCCTAACCAAGTTCTTCCTCAGTTCACAGCTGCCATGCTGAGCAGTACCCTCGCTTAGGGCCCTCAGATGATGCAGCCTCACAAGGAACCCTGGGCCACAACTAGCCAAGCTGCTCCTGAGCCTGGCCATAAAAACTGTGAAATAACAAACGCTGTTGTTTCAAGCTGCTAAGTTTGAGATGGTGTGTAATGGGGCAATAAATAGTATGGGTTGATTCAACCCAAAACATTTGGACCAGGTGCTCCCCAACTGCATCCTGGGACTCAGCAGCACAGAACCTACCCCGGGAGCCCCATTTTGGAGGGGACAGCTGAGGCTCATAGGAGTGGGTGTCAA
The DNA here is from genome assembly GCA_028571685.1 of Heterohyrax brucei. Classification (NCBI taxonomy): domain Eukaryota; kingdom Metazoa; phylum Chordata; class Mammalia; order Hyracoidea; family Procaviidae; genus Heterohyrax; species Heterohyrax brucei. The sequence goes on along the minus strand of CM053150.1, from coordinate 131,695,348 downwards.
GGATGGTGGGGACACAACTGAGACAAGCAGTGGCCACATCTGGCAAATCCTGCAGACCACTGGGAAAAGCATAAGGATTTGACAGCAGATAAAGGGAGAGCCTGAGTCACAGCAGCTACGACAGCAGCATGGTGAAGCTAGAGCTGCAGGGGCAGAGCTGGGCCGTGGGAGTGGGCACCTCAGCAGCCCAGCACAAGGATAGGCCACAACAAAGTGTGCCCCAAGAACGAGCCCAGCGTTCTGTCACTAGCTCTCTGCTGCAGCTGGGCCTGAGCCCCAGGGAGAGTGCAGAGCATGCTGACCAACTCCTTGGGCAGCTGAGGAATCAACACTTAGCAGACAGGGACACACCAAGGCTGACATTAGGGTTAAACGATACCACATGTTCCTAAGAGAACCTCAGCAGTATTTCCCACACTAGTCAGATTGGGAGGCCCACGACAACAGTGGCCAAGGCCCTATTCCCAAGGCCAGCATTCAGGTAGGGAGCACCGTCACCGATGGACTGACAGGAGGCAGATGCAGAAAGTTCCAACATGGAGCAGGGCAGCAGCATGAGACCACTCAGCCACAGGCAGGGCAGCTACTCCTCAACCAGACACCTTGCCTGTTGGTAAGGGTTTGGGTGTTCCTGCTGTGCTGCGTTTCGTGGGTCAAAAGGGTGAGCCGTATGTTCCACATCCCAACAGGACAATGACCTATGTCACCTATCTTCTTGATCTCCCTCTTGTGAAAAAGATGACCTAGTCCTCCGGGTATTTTCCCAGCTCCTTCAGCAGAGGGTCTCATCTCTGGCCCAGGTCAGGGTGCAGGTCACGCCCCCTCAGGGGCCCGGCCACGGCAGGGAAGGATGGCCAGCATCAAGGAAGTACAGGGCACACCCAGGCCCAGGCAGCAATCCCAGGTGGAAGGGAATCTGTCTTCAAGATTTAGTTCAAAAATTCCGAAGTCCTTTTAAGAACTAAAAATAAACCTTGTTTTTTTATTCTAAAACGTCTCCTTCTCTGGAAGAAGTAGTGAGGCATCACTCGAGCCACGCTCTCACGGTGCAGCCAAAGCACATGACACAGGCAGCAAGCTAAAATGGCTTCACATTCCCAACGGGTTTTAAAAACAGACACACAAAGAGCATTGTGTCACACAGACACTAACCCTTCTACAAAAAAACCTGCTCATGATGGAACTTGGCAACTGGCTGGTGGCCAAGCTCTCGGGGGCCCTGTGAGAGCAGCAACTCCTACATGGCCAGACTCAAGACCAGGACAAGGGCTTCTGAGCAATGGGAGGGCGAAGGTAGTGAGGGGCCAGCCTCGCTATCCCAACCATTCACTTCTAAGCAGAACTCCAGATCAAAGCACCGATCAATGCATCTCTTCAAAGGGATGAGTACAAAAGTTCCTCTACAAATCTAACTATGTCAAGACCAAACAGGGTCTTTAATAGGAAGCACCTACATGATAACCCTGTTCATTCAGATGGATCTGGGGCATTAACAGTGATAGGAGTGGGCAACGGCCCTCTCCCATTCACACTCCAGCACAGGCATCTGTAAGTACCTCGGCTGCTGGAGAGAGCCGGGGCCCTTCCCAGATAGTCACCCTTCATGTCAGCAGAGGTGGTGGTGTGGTGTAGAACCAGTGGACAGCAGGTAAGGTAACAAGCCAAGGTAAGGAACATGCCCCAACATGATGCAGCTCCCAACCTGGATGCTCTTAGATGGAGGCAGAGCCCCGGTCTCCTCCAGAACCCCTGCAGCCTCCATCCCTCTTACCATGCCTGATTCCCTTCACCTCTCCCTGCCTCCCCCATCTCCACAACTTTAAACCCGCTCTCTATAGCCTGGATGCTTTGCCTCCCTCTTTGCCCCTCCCCAACCTTCCCCACGTCCCCTCTGAGGCTCCCTCGGGCTGCAATGGCCAGGAAGAGAGACAGAAGGAAGCTGGGTACAGCCGGGCTCCCTCACCCTCTGACCCCTAACCCTTCGTCCCTCATCCCTTCAGTTACCCTTTCACCCCTCACCCCTTCACCCCTAACCCTTCATCCCGCATCCCTCATCCCGTCACCCTTTCACCCCTTACCTCCTTACTCCTCCATCCTCCACCCCCAATCCTCACCCTTTCATCTTTCAGCCCGCACCTCCCGCCTCCTCACCTTTCGTCCCCTCACTTCCTTACCCCATTACCCCTCATTCCCTCGCCTTCTCACCCCTTCACTCTTCATTCCTTCCTCACTTCCTCATCCCTTGTTCTCACTTCCTCATCTTTTACCCCTATACTGCATGGATGCTCCTTCTTGCCTTGCCCCACTCCTCCTCTGAGGGCCCCTCATGCTGCCCATTACAACTGCAACAGCCAGGATCATAGACAGAAGGAAACCAGATGTAGCATGGACCTGGTGGGACACGGTCAAGCTACCCCTTGTCTAGGCAGGACATGCTAATTAGAGGCCCCAAGACCATGGCATTTCCTCAACAGCCTCAGGTCAGGGCACTATGCCTATAAGGCAGGGCACAGGCCCCAAGGACATGTAGGTCTGTACATACCTGGAAGTTTGTACCAATGGAGTAGAGCCTGGCGAAAGGGCTCTGAGGACAAAGAGGTTCCAAGTACAAGTACAAAGTCCTGGACTAACTATAATGAGCAGGGCTGGCAGGGCACTGGGGTTGCCATGGTAAAGATGCAGATACCCATGGTCGTCTTTGAGACAGCCCCATCCACCACCTGTTCATCCCTCAAACCACGGACCTTGTCACAATTGAGGAGGCAGGGGCCTGGACAGACCTATGCCTGGCACAAGTCAAAGGTACCCATTGATTCCCAACCCCAAAAAACTACCATAAATTTGAAGTAAGTCTTACCTTGAATATTTTTAAGTTGTTCTGTGCCTCCTGTAACAAACTTTTCAAGGCAAAGTGCATTCTCTGTTTGTTTCTAAAAGTGGAAAGTAATACTGATGTAACTCAAAAGCAGTTTAAAGTGCCCTTTGAGTGTTTCTGACATGTGTTGGAGGGCATACACTAAGGACATCGGACATCAGGGAAGCCTGGCTCAAGGATCTCTGGGTCTTAACTCAGCCACTAGAAACTAGCAGCTGAGCATGAGCCTGAAGATACACCCTTGTCACTTGCAGCAGAAGCAGAAGCTAAGGCTATTGTATGTTTTTTTCATACCTCCACAGGTGTGAAGAGACCAAAGGCTTAAACAGTTGAGTTCTGGTATTTGAGATTGGGGAGTGAGGGGTAGAAGGGGGACCAGCTGGGTTTTGGCACTAGTGGAAGACAAATCAAGCCACGATCTGGAGTCCAAGAGAAGACCAGTCAGTTGGCAATGGCTCAAGTCTGTGAGTATAAAGACAGAACCCAGGATATCTGTGACACTGATGGGAACATCAGTGTGGGGCAGCATCACCCCTCTCATTACAGAGCTTTGCACAAGGAGTCAGACAAGAAACATTTTCTTACCCTGAGTAGAGATCAAGAGGACAGTATTTACTTATCTGCTTCCACTTTCCAGTTGCTACCTGTGAAAAGACAACACAAAGCATGAGATGAGATGTGAGAAAACAGTGTGAGTGGTCACACAAGTACTGAGGCAGGTATAGCCAAGTCCAGGGACACAAGAGTCCCAAAAGATCCCATCAAGCTTTCAGGAACACACATTGAGTAGGTGCTGGAGACGAAAAAGCAACTGGACTCTCATCTGAGGAAAGCCTCCAACCCTTTCTCTGAGACTCAGCATGGCATTGCAGCCTGGTACATGGGTGGGGTGAGAAAGCAGCAAGCTCCTTCTCACACTTATAAGGCTAAGCTTGAAGGGATCAATTAACAAGAAGTGGTTAAGAGGACACTGTGCAGTGAGGGGGAGAGCGTAGTTAACAAGCAATGTTGTGCTGCTGGTAGGATGGTAACTGCGCTCAACTCCTGAAGGCGGTTTGCTGGTATTTGTCAAAATTTAAAAAGTGTCTTCTGACATAGTCAATGTACCAGGAATCTAGAAAAACCAGCCGACACAAAAAGATACAAGTTCAAGGATGCTTGCAGAAACTTCACTTATAATAGTAAAAACCTGAAGTCACTACAGACAGTTGTCAGCAGGGATACAACTAAATAAACCACAGCTCCTCCAGCCACACAGCAAGTACTCTGCTAAGTGAATGAGTGAGCGTGAGTGAGCGAGTGAGTCAGTGCAGCCACCAACAGAGAGAGGCAGAGCTAAAAGTCTCCAACATCTATAACATGAAAAAGCAACTGGAAGAATTATGCACACAGTATGTCAATTTTAGTGTATATATATATATATATATATACACTAAAATGCCGAGAATTAATATGCCAAGAAAATTCCTAATATGCCGAGAAAATTCCTGAAGGACAATCCTCAGGGGTTATTCTGTGAAAAAAGCAACCAGAAGAACAATTACATATAGTATTATCCCACAACTGTTTTTTAAAGTCATGTGTCCATGCACACATGCATATTGGAATACAGACAAAATTTGTAGGAATACTCAATAAACCTACAGTAGTTCTTCTACAGAGGTGAAATTTTGGAGATACAGATGTTCAAGTTTCATGTTACACATGCCAACAACAACTACAAAAAAAGACAAATGCCTACAAAAACAAAAAACTCTGCGGTGTCCATAACATGTTGACTAAAACTATGCTGACAGTAAGAAATATTTACATTGCATCACAGTACTTGTTGAGACTCATATTTCCTTTCATTATACTCTCTCTTCAAGGTGTTTGAGCCAGCAAACCAGAATGCAAAATACAATTAAATGAAATGTACTTTTGTAAACTTACAGACAAGGGGACAGAGGACTCAGAGCCCACTTTGTTGTTGTTGTTTGTTGTGATAAGACAAACAAACAAGGTGTTTGCCATTTCAATCATTTTTACATGTACAATTCAGTGACACTGAAAGCCCCTGGGTGGTACAAATAGTTAATGTGCTAGACTGCTAACTGGAAGGCTGGAGGTTCAAGTCCACCCAGAGGTATCTTCAAAGAAAGGCCTGGTAATCTACTTCTGAAACTCAGCCATCGAAAACTCTATGGAGCACAGTTCTACTGTGACACTCATGAAACTGCTGTGAGTTGGAACTGACTCTATAGCAACTGGTGGAGTCTCAGTGGCATTAATTACTTTTACCATGCTGCACAGTTATCACCACTGTTTTGGTCACCACCAACAGAAAATACCACGAGTGGATAGTTTCATACAGAGAAACTTCTATTGTCACAGTCCAGTAAGCCACAAATCCAACTGTAAGTTACAAGTCCATTCAATATGAGAAATCATCAGAGTCTGGTAGGCCAAGAGTCCAAATTCAATGAGAGCATCTCAGCACAGTAACCTCAGGTCCAAAGGACGTGCTCTGCTCTTGGTGCTGCTCTCTTGCAGGTATGAGGTTTCCCAACTGTCTATGTTCACTTCTCCCCCTTATATCCCAAAGCTGGTGACTTGAGTCCTGCTTCACCAGCAAAACTGCCGCAAATTTTCTGTCATCAATATTACACAGGCAGGATTCACAACACACGCGAGGAATCACGTAATACTGGAACTCACAGCCAACTCAAACCAACACACACATTTTTGGGGGGACACAATACAATCCATAACAACACCAAATGTCATCATTTTTCGTTTTTTTATGACTGAGCGAAAATGTACATTCCCATATAAATTTATATGCCCACCTATATGCAGCTTCCACTGCTCTCCCTACCCGGTGACAGCACACTACTCCTCTCTGCTCCATAGATGTCTCAGCCTCCTAACAGTCTCTTAACCCCTCCTCTCCATCCACTCCCCTTAGCCAGAGGTCAGCAGGATGATATCCTATAGATGCATAGAACCATACAGTGCATCCAATATATGGTCATTCTGCATCACCAAGTCCAATCCATTCATATCTGAAGACTGGACCTTCATTATGATTTATGGGCAAGCGCAGCATCACGGCCAGGGGCCATGCTCCCAGGGGAACCCCAAAGCCGCTGGACCATCAATCGAGGTCTTTCAGTGGAGAGCTCAGGGTGCACCCCTTTTTATTCTTGTGTTGCCAGTGAGACTCAACTTAGTGAGCTCCATCGTGGCTATCACTGGTGGTGGCCGGGCACCATTCGGTTCTTCCGGTCCCAAGTCTATGTAGGCACCCACTCATGTGGGTGTCTCCATATCCTGAGTTGTCTTTACCCCACGTCATTTTCGTCCTCAGTGAGCATCCGTTCCTGCTGAGTTGGGAACATCTGCTGTGCCCTTGGATGGCAGCTTGGCAGCTTTTAAGACCCCAGACACCACTCACCAATGTGGGGTGCAGAGAGCCCCCTTAGCAAAATGCTAGTTGTGCCAACTGGCCTCGATTTCATCTAAGAGCATGGTCCCCTGCTCCCTGCCCCAGCTACTCTGTCCTTGCAATACTGGGTTAAGATGGAAGGACTATTCAAGCTATGTTGAAGTCCACTTAATATTGTTCTTGTTTCTAATGTGTGCTATCACCACTTTCACCCAATCAAATTTCTACGAACTATCTAATCTAAACCCTCCTCCCCTCACCCTTCCTTGGAGCCGTCAAAGAGTCTTTTCTTCTATACATAAGTCTGGTTTTGAGATCTTATCGTAGGGGTCTCATACAATATTTGTCCTTTTGTCACTGACTACTTTCACTCAACATAATGTCTTCCTGTTGAAACCAGGTTAGGAGATGTTTCCTGGAATCATCATTATTCTTTATCATTGTGTAGTGCTCCACTCAGTATATATACCATAGTTTACCTATCCATTTCCTCTGTTGTTGGGCATCTGGGTTGATTCCATCCTTTTTCTATAGTGTACTGTGCTGCGCTAAACATTCATGTGCATGTGTCCGTTGGTGTGAATGTAGGATATACTCCAAGTAGTGGAATTACTGGATCAAATGGTATATCGACATCCATTTTTTTCAGGAAGTGCCAGATTGCTTTCCAGAGAGGCTGGACCATTTTGCAACCCACCAACAGTGTAGGAGAGTTCCACTTTCTCCACAGCCTCTCCAGCATTTGTTGTTTTGGGTTTTTTGGATCGTGGCCAACCTTGCTGGGGTGAGATGGTCGTCATTTTTCATATGAGAAAATGGAAGTCAGAGCCTATTTTCTGTGTGCTTCTCTCATTAGTGCCTATAGACACATCTCCTCTACACTCCCAACTGACCTACTATCAAATGAAGGTCTGATTAGGACTCACACATAATGTCTTAGTGCTCCTGAAACGGGGATTTGGTTCCTTCCCCCTCAGAACCTTAGCAACTCATTCCTCAGAAGAGCTACCTCCAAGTCTTCCTATATCTGACTCAGAGTTGGACTCTGAACAGCCTGCATGTTTCCCAAGCACAGAGCTCCACTGCAGCAATGCAGTCCTTCTGCAGTGGGCTACCTCCACTAGATGGTCACAACTGGGGAGGGGCCCAGAGGCCCTGCTTACCACCACACCCATCATCCAGCTCAGCAGGGGCTCAGTGCACAGCTGGTGAATGACAGCTCCCATAAGGCAGATACTAGAAGCCCTGCTTTACAGGCAGTACACTGCTAAAGATGAGTTTCCAAGCAACTGCTTGCTCCATGGATGCCTGGGAAGAACACAGCAATGATAGGAAACACCCTACGGCCTCAGGTAGCCCCACATACACTACCAAGCAGAGGCTACCATGGTAGAGACAGCTAGTGGCAGAACAGTATAGAAAGCATCACCTCATTTCCATTTAAATACTAAGTATATTTTTATTTGCACAGGAAATAAAATTTTTTAATTGCAAGGGTACACAAACTGCTGACATATCTCTCAGAAGACAAGCTGCCTGCTGTAGTTCCTATTGTTTATATTCATAAAACATACAATTTTATTCAATTCTATATGTTATAAATTACATAAGCACATAATGTTTTTACAATAAAAAAATATTTCAGTAAATAGCAGTATCCCCCCTCTTCAGCTCCATAGTAGCCTTGAAAACCAACAGCCTGTGTCTTAGTCATCTAGCATGACTGTAACAGAAATACCATAAGTGGATGGCTTTCACTGAACAGTAGGCTAACTAAAAGACTGCAACTGATGGTCCTAAGGCCTGGGAGTTCCACTAGGAGCATGGCCCCTAGATCTGATGCTGCTCCTGATTATAGATCATTATTGAGGTCAACTCTTCAGGTATTAATGGATTGGACTTGCGGATGCAGAGTGACCACATCATGTGTGCACTTTATGGTTCTATGCATCCATAGGATGTTGTCCTACTGGCAGTGGAGAGGGTGGAGGGGATGGGACAGGAGATTATTAAGAGGATATAGCATGTATAGAACAGAAAGGAGGAGTGTGCTATCACCGGGCAAGTAGAGCAGAAGGAGCTGCAGGTAGGAGGGCATGCAAATTTAAACTGTAAACTTTCACTCAATCACAATTAAAAAGAAAGAAAAGTAGGCTAAAAGTGCAAATTCAGGGCACCAGCTTCAGAAGAAGGTTTATTCTGTTGACTCTAGAGGAAGGTCCTTGTCATCAATCCTCCCCTGGACTGGGAGCTTCTGAGGTACAGGGACCCCAAGTCCAAAGGACATGCTCTGCTCCTGATGCTCCTTCCCTGGTGTTAACATCTCCCCAACTCTTTTTGCTTCCCTTTCCTTTATCTCTGAAGATACTGCCCAAAGCACAGTACAATCTTATAGACTGAGCCTTGCCTCACCAACACAACTGCCACCCCATCCTCCCTCATGAACATCACAGAGACTCGATTTACAACATAAAAGAAAACTACACAGTACCAGGAATTCAGGGCCCAGCCAAACAGATACAGAGGTTTCTAAGAGACAAAATTCAATCTATGACTTTCTACCCTTTGGTCCCACAGAAAACCACATCCTTGCAACATGCTAAACATACTGACCCCACCACATCATAGCAAAAGTCTTAACTTCACGGCCGAAATCCAAAAATTCCTCTTCATCTGCAAAATCTAGAATACAAGTTATCTTCCAAAGGTACAATGGCAAAACAGTACAAGCCAGACATTTCCATTACAAATAGGGGAAACCGAAGGAAAAGGGACAACAGACAACAACTTAGTAGAAAATATTACATTAGCCCTCAAGGCTTTGAAAATAATCCTCTGTTCTTTGAGACATTTCACACAACGGCCCTTTCCTCCAGACTAGGTATTGGCCACACTCTTTAAGATTCTGAATGTCGGTCCCCCTGTCCTGGGCCTCAGCTCCACCTTCCAAGCCACTGGAACAGCAACTCTGTTCCCTCTGCTTTAGGTGCCCCATTCTCTTAGTCCATCTGAATAGTGACTCCATTCTTAAAGAAATACCAGAGACCACGGATCCACCCTTTGAAACCCCTGAGGACATGGGTATACCTTTTATGACTGAGGCAGGTTAGCTTCTTGTGTTTCTTGTTTCTTCAGCTTCTGTCCTATGGCCTCTTGCCTCCTCAGGCCTAAATGTCGGCATCTGCCCTGCTGGGGCAAGTGTTTCAAAACTCTGTGGTTCTACCAGTAAATGCTCCAAGGCACTCAGCCTCCTGTGCACAGCACTCAGCTCTCTTTCCATGGACCAGCTCCAGTGCTGTCTGGAACTGGTTTCCTGGTTCTGCTGCTACTAGTTTGCTCCTGCTGCTTATCCTCTGCTTCTTTTTCCCACCATCTGTACCTTCTCTGGTGTTAATAGTTCTCCTCAGTTCTTTCTGGGTTTTCTATCCACTCAGTTTCAGAACTGCTGCTACATTTTAGGTATCTGTTATAGTAGCACCCCACTTTCTCAGTACCAAATTCTATCTTAGTCATCTAGTGCTTCTATAAGAGAAACACCACAAGTGGATGGCTTTAACAAAGAGAAATTTATTTCCTCCAAGGAAAGTAGGCTAAAAGTCCAAATTCAGAGTGTCAGCTCCAGGGGATGGCATTCTCCTTCTGTCACTCTTCCCATCAGTGTTTGTGTGGATTAGGAGCTTTTATAAGCAGGAACCCCAATCCAAAGGATACACTCTGTACAAGGCACAGCTTTCTTGGTGGTATGGGGTCCCCTGTCTCTCTGTTCATTTCTGTCTTTCATATCCCAAGAGATTCCCTCAATACACAATACAGTCTTACAGACTGAGTCTTGCCTTATCAATATAATTGCCACCTATCCTCCCTTATTAATATCATATAGGCAGGATTACAACATTTAGGGAAACCACACAACAATGGGGATCGTGGTTCAGCCAAATTAATACACACATTTTGGGGGGAATGCAATTCATTTCATGACAATCATGACATCGTTTATCAATCCAATTGTGAGGATTTTTTTTTCATATTCATGTGCAATCTCTACAGAAGGCTATACAGTCTGATCTTCACCAGTAAGTGCTTCAAGTCATCTTGATTTTCAGTAAGCAAGGTTGTATTAACTGCATATCACAGGTTATTAATAAGTCTTCCTTTAATTTTGATGCCATGTGTTTCATCCAGTTCAGCTTTGTGGATTATTTGTTCAGCACACAGGCTGAATATGCGAGATGAAAAGATATAACTCTGATGCACATCTTTTCCAGTTTTAAATCCCTTAGTTTCCTCTTGCTCTGTCCAAACAACTGCCTCTTGATCCATGCACAGGTTCTGTATGAGCACAATTAAGTGTTATACAGTTCCCATTCTTCAAAATATTAACAATAATTTGTTATAGTCCCCACAGTAACATGACTTTGTATAGCCGATAAAACACAAACATCTTTCTGGTATTCCCTGCTTTTGGACAAGATTCATTTGACGTCAGCAATAACCCCTTATTTGATATGCTCTTCTAAGTCCAGCTTCAGTCTGGCACATTGTCTCCTCGGGTCTGTGCCACCCCTACAGGCCATCTCACTCAGTGCCATATTATTTATATATCTTTACCTTCTTCTTTTCCTCCCTCCTACCTATGCTCTGTGTTTGCTCTACCCTTTCTGATAGGCTGTGCCGTGCCATCCAGTGACAGAGTGATCAACTCGCCATCATTCCAATTCTGTCTCACCATCAGTGGCTGACATTGCTGTTCTCTTTGTTTTTACTATTTGTTTGACTATTGGTTTCTTCTCTCTTTTACCTCTTCTCTTTCCGTTCTCCTTCGCTAACACATGGCACAAGCCCAGACCAGCCGACCCTGTCCTGTACTGCCCCTCCCCACCTTACCCTGTCAACCCCATTACATGCCGCAAATGACCCATTCCCATCCCTCCCCTCTACTGGACCTGCCCTGCTGCATCACAGCTTAGCAACTGGCTGTGCCCACCTGGACAAGGTGGTGAAAAGTATCATGTCCACAGATAAGAAAACAATAATGAATGCCCAGCCCACCTACCCAGACATAGCCAAATAAAATAAAAAAGCAGAATGAAACAAATAAATCTACAATCAGTAAATGAAGAAAATACTAAATGTCCCCCAAAACAACAGCAATATCAAAACATATTTTAAATAATAACAAGACAGGATGGTTCAACGAGGCATCCCAAATAAAATACCAGATGATCTTCTGGTAGAAGAAAGGCACTGAAACTACCTGATAAGGAATTCACAACTCTAATATTCAGAGTTCTCCAACAGATGAAGGAAAAGACAAAAATAAGGAAAAATAGCCAAAATTGTGGAAAATACACACACAATAACAGAAAAGACATACAAAACAATGCAATGAGTCAGGAAAATATAGGAACAAAATGTCAAAATACATAAACTACCAGGAATCACAGAGAAAGAGCAATTAGAAATCCAAGACAACCAACAACATTTCAGAAATGGACAATGCACAAGGTTTCAGGAGTGAATCTGAAACAACAGAAGGCAGGATCAGAAGACTTGAAGACAAATCCTTGGATACCAATTCTTAGGGGAAAAATCAGAGAAAAGAATGAAGAAAAATAAAGAAACCCTGAGAACAATGTGGGATACAATTACATGCAAACATTTATGTGTAACTGGAGTTCACGAACACAGACAGGATCACCAAAGATTTGCTGACAGAAAACTTCCCTAATACCATGATTTAAAAAGTCAACTATCCAAGAAGTTCAACTAACTCCATATAGGAAAGACCGCAAAAGAAAATCACCAAGATGTACCACAACTGCACTTCCTAAAACAAAAGGCAGCTCAAAAAAACCCAAAAGGGAAACAATAATACTAAGCTCTAATTACTTGGCAGAAACTGTACAGGCAAGAAGGCAATGGGATGACATATATGAAATCTTCAAAGAAAGACTGCCAACCAAGACTAATATATCCTTCAAAATGTTCACACAAATATCACGGTGAAACTAGGGCATTTCCAGATAAACAGAAATTAAGGAATACGTGAAAATCAAACCAAACTTACAAAGAATTATTAAAGGGAGTCATTCAGTTTGAGAACCAACAACATAAAACTAGCACATAAGCCAGTATCAGCCACATACCAACCTAGATAACCAACTGTCAAGGCTAAAACGAATTAAAAAATTTACAGCAGGACACCAGAGACATCAATCAGTAAATGCCAAGAGCAGTGTAACAACAAAAGACGGAATAAATGGTGCTGGCATAGAACTTTCAAATGGAGAGGAAGTCAAACAGCTATCAATAAAAGACTAAACTTAGGAGTAAATTTCACAAAGAAAGTTAACAAACCTGCTCATCAAAATAAAGAAGATAAAGTCTCAGTAAACACGAAATCTACAAAGACAAACAAAGAATTTAGCACAATGGAAGGACGGAGAGGCTTATTGACAGATTAGACAGTCAACAGGAATTTAGTTAGGTGAAGGCAGTGACAGCACACAGTAAAGAGCAACTGAACTACACCACAGGCTAAAAGGGTTTCTAAATACAACCCAACAGTTTAAAGGACAGAGTAGCAGGGATGGGGTCTGGGGATCACAGTTTCAGGGACACTGAGGTCAAGTGGCATAACAAATTTTTTTCCTCAGAAACAGTTCTGCATCCCATATTGGTAAGTGGTGCCTGGTGTCCTTTTATAAGTCAGCAAGCTGCCATCTAAAGAGCATCAACTGGTCCCAATCCACCTGGAGCAGATGAAAACAAAGAACATCAAAGACATAAGGCAAATACGAGCCCAGGTCCACATGATTGTGAGACTACATCAGCATGTGACCAGAACTAGATGGTGCTTGGCCACCACAAAAGACAGTCCTGCCAGGGAATACAAAGTAGAGTCCCTCACATAGCAGGAGAAAAAGGAGAGTGCAGATCTAGGACTCTACTGTAAGTCCAGACAGGATGGTCTGACAATCTGGAGGATCTTCTGAAGACATGGCCCCTGGACTTGCTGTTAACCCAGAGCTGAAACCAGTACTAAAGTCAACACTTCAGGCAAAGATTGGACTGGGCTGTGGGACACAGAGTGATGCAGGTGGTGTGTATACTTTATGCTTTAATACATATATATGAGGCTTCCTAACTAGTTTCTTTTCTAGAGGGGAGAGAATAAGGTGGAAAGGAGGGCACAAGTGTTGGCGGAGTGGATACTGGAGGAGTGAAAAGGACAAGTGTGCTGTCACAGGGTGAAAAGAGCACATACAGCTGCACAGATGTAGGTGCTCAGGGTTTTTTAAGGCAAATTGACTTGGATTGTAAACTTTCACTTAATCATAATAAAAAATAATTTAAAAAAGAATCAGAAGAGTAAGAGGAACAAAGAAAACATCAGTACCACAAAAAAAACCCTACAAAATGACAGTAAATAAACTCACACCTATGAATAATCACAAAAAATTCAACTTGAACTTTTAGAAGTTCACTGTTGATTATAAGTCTCCAGTCATTTCTGAATTATCTTCAGCAAAACTAGCACAAGATACTAATGACGTATTTAGTAATTCCTGCATTCCTATTGATCACTTTTCTTTGGAATGGACATGACTATGGATGTCCTCCAGCAGCTGTCGTCCAAAGACAATTAAGTGTTGCCATTTTGCATTCATTTGTTAAGGAATCTCAACTGGTATGCCATCAATTTCTGGAACCTTGTTTTTCATCAATGCTGCTTCAAATTCCTCCATCAGTACCAGTAGGTCCTGATCATATGCTACCTCCTGAAACAGTTCAACATCAACCAGTTCTTTTGGCACAGTGGTTCTGTGTATTTCTCTCAACTTCTTTTAATGTGTCATTCAACTGTTTGTCTACAGAATCCTTCAGTAATGAAACCCAAAGCTTGAATTTTTTCTTCAGTTGAGGCATTATTAAAAAAAAAAGAGAGAAGTTCTGAAGACGAAAAGTACTATAACTAAAATGAAAAATTAATTATATAAGGGATTAACAGCAGATCTGAGCAAGCAGATGAAATAATCAGTGAATCTGAATACAGGTCAATTGAAATTATCCAGTCTGAGTAAAGAACCAAGAACAAAGAAAAATGAACAGAACCTCAGAGACCTGTGGCATACCCTCAAGCATATGAAAATATGTATTACAGAAGTCCTAGAAAGACAGGAGAGAAAGAAGGGGCAGAAAAATCTGACGAAATAATGGCTAGAAACTGCCTAAAATGGATTAAAAACATTAATCTATACATGCAAAAAGCTCCACAAACTCCAAGGAAGATAAACACCAAGAGACTTGTATCTAGACACATCATAATTAAACTGTCAAAAGAGAGAATCTTGAAAGTAGCAACTGAGAGAGAAGAGACTTTTCACATACCAGGTATCATGAATTGAATCACGACCCCCCAAAAAATATGTGTAGCAATTTCACTGGGCCATGATTACCAGTATTGTGTAGTTGTCCTCTATTGTAGTGATTGTAATTTTTGTATACGTTGTGAATTCTGATCTCTCTCTGTGGTTAATGGGATAACACTGGATTACATTAAAGAGGATTAGGGAGGGACTACAACATCCTTACTAAAGTCACAAACCTGATCCAATGGAAAAGGAGTTTTCCTGCATTGTAGACTGTACTGCCTTTTATCTCTCAATAGACAAAAAGGAAGAAGAAGTCAGCACAGAAGAGAGGAACTCATTCTACCAAGAAAGCAGACTGGGAGCAGAGTACATCCTTTGGACCTGAGGTTCCTGTGCTGAGACGCTCCCAGGCCCAGAGAAGACTAACGACAAGAGCATTCTTCCAAAGATGAGACAGAAAGCCTTACCCTGGAGCTGGTGCTCTGAATTCAGACTTCTAGCCTACTGGACTGTGAGAGAATAAATTTCTCTTCATCAAAACCATCTACTTGTAGTACTTCTATTATAGGAGCACTAAGTGACCAAGACACCAGAGATCCTCCACAACAGCTAGTTTCTCATCAGATGACATGGAGGCCAAAAGGAAGTGGGATAATATATCCAGTGTTGAAAAAAATACTGTCAACCAAGAATTTTATATCCAGCAAAACTACCCTTTGAAATGAAAGAGAAATTATGACATTCCCAGGTATACAAAAACTGCAAGAATTTATCAAAATCAAACCTGCCCTGCAAAGACTATGAAATGGAGTTCTTCAGGCTGAAATAAAAGGACACTAAACATTAACATGAATCCACATGAAGAAACAATAAAGTCTAGTAAAAGTAACTATATAGATATATACAAAAGACAGTATATTTTGTCTTTAATGCTTTTTTCCTCTTGTTCAATTTTAAAAACTAAGTCAGTAACTGCAAATGTGTTGACAGGAATACAATGCATAAAGAAGCAATTTGATGACAATAACAGCATAATGTTAGGATGAGGCAACAAAGCTACACTGGAGCAAAGCTTTTGTATACTACTAAACTTAGGGTTAGCAGTGGTAGGACTTAACCCACTACACCTCAGTTCTACCCTGGCCCCTAGGGTCGCCATGAGTCGGATCCGACTCGACAGCACTTGGCTTTGGCATTGGCAAACTTAGGGTGGTATCACTCTGAACTAGACTGTTTAAGTTGAAATGTTAATAACAGCAACTACAGAAGATCAACAGGGAAACAGAAGACTTGAATAATTACACATACCAACAAGATCCAACATCCAGCTATAGACTACTCATCCCAACAAGAGTAGAAAGCACATACTTCTGAAGTAAACATGGAACATTCTCAGAATAGACCAATGTAAGCCATAAAACAAGTGTCAACAAATTTAAAAGAAATCATGCAAAGTGTGTCCTCTGATCAAAAGAGAATCAAACTAGTAATCACTAACACAAATAAATTTAGGAAATTCAAAAATATGTACAAATTAAACACATTCCTAAGCAATAAATCAAAGAATACAAAGAAAATCAGACAATATCTTGAAATGAACAAAAATAGAATACACCAAAACTTGTGCAATGCAGCAAAAGCAGTAGAGAGAAATTTACAGTTGTAAACACCTATATAAAAGGAAAAGAGATCTTGAACCAATAACCCAACATTTCCCATTAAGGGAGAAAAAGAAAAAAGTAAACCCAAAGCAAGCAGAAGGAAGGAAATAGTAAAGATTAGAACAAAAATAAATGAAAGATAAAATCAACGAAACCAAAAGTAATGTCTTTAAATGATAAATTGATAAACCATTAGCTAGAATGACCAAGAAAAGAGAAGATTCACATTACTAACATCAGAAATGAAAGAGAAGATTTACTACCAATATTATAGAAATAAAAGAATTACAATGGAATACCATGAACCACTGTATGTCAACAACTTAGATGACATGGACAAATTCCTGGAGAGATACAAATACCAAGAACATTCTAGAATAAACAGAGAATTTGAGCAGACCTATGAGGTCTGACAATTAAGTTCATGGCAACACCACAGAAACAACCTGGTAAGGTTTCATAACCTTGGTGTATCAAGTGTCTCACAGCTATGTCTGTGTCGGTGCATGGCAATGTCTTGCTGAGTGACATTCATTATTGTTGCATGCTTTTGTGTGCTGTTGCGAGAATGTCAGAGCTTGAATTAGAGTCATGAACAAACATTAAGTCTCTTGTTAAGCTGGAAAGAATGGAAGTGAAATCAGGGACATCTTAGTCTAAGTTTATGGGGATAATGCTATGAAGAAAATGGCAGTGTAGAGATGGATTAAATGTTTTTCTGAAGGGAGAGAAAGCACCATTGATGAAAAGAGGTCAGGGTGGCCAGTAATCAGCAGAACTGATGAAAACATTGCAAAGATTTGCCAAATTGTGCACCAAAATTGTTGGCTGACTGCGAGAAGAAGAGCAGACCAAGAAAACATTAATAGAGAAACAGGAAAATCTTAACTGAAAACTTGGTGTGAGAAAGATATTTGCAAAAATGATTCTGAAGAAGCTCACCAACAAATAAAAGCAAAGAAGAGTCAAAGTTTGCCAAGGCCTTTTGGAGAGGCAAGATGATGTTTGGGGCTGTGTTATCACTGGTAATGACACATGGGTGTCCCAATACGACACTGAAACAAAGCATTTAAGTACACAATGGAAGTCAGCCAGTTCCCAGGACCAAAAAAGTTCATCAGTCCAAATTAAGAGTTCAAACAATGTTGCTAAACTTTTTTTGATATGACATGGATTATTCATTATGAAATTGTACCAACCAGACAGTTAACCAAGTTAACTATTTGGAAGTGCTAAAAAAGGCTGCATGAGAAAGTTTGAAGAAAACAACCTGAACTTTTCATTAACAACTCACGGGTCTTGCATCATGACAATGCACCAGCTCACAATGCACTGGTCTGTGAGGGAGTTTTTAGGCAGTAAACAAATAACTGTATTGGAACAACCTACCTACTCATCTGATCTGGCCCCCAAATGACTTTCTTCTGTACCTGAAGATAAAGGAAATATTGAAAGTCATTTGGATGATATTCAGAACATTAAGAGTAATACAATGACAGCTCTGATCTCTGATGGGGTTCTAGGGACTCAGAATAACCAAAAAACATTTTTGAAAAAGAAAAGTAGAGAACTCACACTTCCCAATTTCAAAACATACTGCAAATATGGTACGGTACTAGCATAATGACAGACATGGACAAGTGGAATAAAATTAAGGCTCCAGAAATAAACTCTCACATTTAATTGTTTCTTGACAAGAGTTCCAATACAAGTCAATGGAGTCAACAAATACCACTGGGATGACTGAATCTCTGCATGTAAAAGAATGAAAATGGAGTCATACCTCAAACCATATACAAAAATTAACAAAAGATGGATCTAAGACCTAAATGGGAGAGCTAAAACTGTAATATTCTTAGAAGAAAACAAAGACATTGATCTCCTGATCTTATATGTGACAGTGGTTTCTTAGACACGACACCTACACCATTGCAGTCAAAGAGAAAAACAGATAAAACATCACAATTAAAACATGTGTGTACTTCAAAGAATACTATCATGAAGGTGAAAAGACAAGTCATGGATGGTAGAAAATTTCTTCAAGTTTACTAAGAGTTGTCTAGTATCCAGAATATATGGAGTCTGAGCAATGCAAATGGTTAACACCTAGGTTGCTTACAAAAAGACTGGAAGTTCCGGTCCACCTGAAGGGGCTTCACATTGTAGAGTGAATTGTGTCCCCCTCAAAATATGTTATAAATCCTACTATAACCTATACTTGTGGTTATAATCTCAGTTTTCTAGTGCTGTTATAATAGGAAAGCCACAAGTGGATGACTTTAACAGAAATGTATTCTCTCAGCATGCTGGAAGCCCAAATTCAGGGTGCCAGCTACAGGGTAAGCCTTTCTCAGTAAGCTATGGGAAAATGTTCCATCATCAATTTTCCCCTGGTCTAGGAGCTCCTCAGTGCAGAGACCCCAGGACCAAAGGACATGCTTCTGGCTCTTCTTTTTGGTGTTAGGAAGTCTCTTTTTTCACTCTCCTTGCTTCCCTCTCTTATATCTCAAAAGTGACCAAGGTATAGTATAATGGTGCAAGAACATAAAGATAGGTCACTCTGACTTTATTGATACGGGCCCACTAAGCCCAGTCTTTATTCAGTGTTTCAGCTCGAGGTGAGGAAAGGACCTAAGAGTTCCTTTGGCTGGGCTGCTGAAGCATGGGTTATGTGGCGGGCCACACTAAATCAAGCTGAAATACCAGATCTGCCTTGTTGTAACTATAGAAGAAGAAAGTCAAAGGCTTAGGAAAAATGGCATGTTCCGAGTGGATTAACTAGGTTAGATCCACAGACTCATATGCGGTGTATCCAGAGGAAGTATCTTTTACTGCAACAGTAAGCAACACATTACTGATGGGAGATCAGCATCCTTGAAGACTGCTGTGATTGGTATTTTATGTAAGTGGGATTTGACAGTGAGAACTCCTGAGCTTAGACATCTACTTACAATGGGACTAACTGGACCTCTGGCAGTAGGGGCCATGTGGTGGCACTCAATCAGCAACGACAAAGTAGGTATGATTACCATAACAGATAGCAGAGTCAAAGTAGTAATCAAAAGAGTAACTCATACGGATTTATGATACCGGCTACTTAGTTGTGGTGTCCCTAGGAGTGAAACTGGTCAGAAATCTACTAAATATTCACTTGATCTATGCAAGCAGAAAAATTCTAGGACAAGAGAATGATAGTCTAACGTGTATCACTAGAATAGATTAATGGTCCTTGAACAATGCCCAGACTTTAGCCAATGTACACACTCAGAACCCCTTGAATGAAAAAGAAGCCAGTCCCCTCCAGAAAGGATCCCACTACATTGCCAAAAATATATAGTGTCAATCTTTCTCTCAGCCTTCCCCAAATACAGCCTTTTAGAAAGTGACTGCTCCCTTAGGGAAAAGGAAATAATCAGACTTTTCAGTGATTATTAGGTACTAGCTCTTAAGTGACACTAATTCCACAAGACATAAAATATCACTGTGGCCCACTAGTCAAGAGTAGGGCACAAGCAACTTAGGTTATTAACAGAGTTTTAGCTCAGATTTGACTTACAGTGGGTCCCTGAAACTACCCTGTATTTATTTTCCCAGTTTCAGAATACGTAATTAGACTAGACATACTCACCAACTGGTAGAATCCCTGACAAGTGGAATAAAGGCTATTACACTAGGAAAGGAAACCCTGGAGAATCTTGGAGAATAACAGTGGATTATCAAAAACTTAACCAGGTCACAACTCCAATTGCAGTTGCTATTTTAGATGTGGTTTCATTACTTGAGCAAATTAATAAATTTCCTGGTACCTGACATGTAGCTACTGATCTGGCTAATGCATTTTCCTCCACATCTGTTTCCAAGAACGATCAGAAACAATTTGCCTTCAGTTGGCAAGAATAGCAATACACCTTTACTCTCCTTCCCCAGAGTTATATCAACTTTCCAGTCCTAGATCTTAATTCAGTCTGCAGGGATCTTGATCACCTTTTCCTTCTGTAAGATATCATGTAGGTCTAATACACTGATGACATAATCCTGACTGGACTTACTAAGCAAGAAGTGTCAGTGACTCCACACTTACTGGTAAAACACATGCATGCTAGCAGAAATTAATCTGACAAATTAATCAGGCACTGTCCATCTTGGTAAAATTTCTAGGGTCCAGTGGTGTGGAAAATGTTGAGATATTCCTTCTACAGTGAAGCATGAGTTATTGCATCTGGCCCCTCCAACACCTAAAAACGGATTTTGGAGGCAACATATCCCTCACTTGGGTGTGACAGTCCAGCCTATTTATTAAGTGACAAAAAAGTGCTAGTTTTGAATGGGGCCTACATCAAGAGAAGGCTCTGCAAAAGGTTCAGGCTGCTGACAATCAGCTCTGCCTTTTAGGCATGTGATCCAGCAGATCCAATGGTACATGAATTGTCCATGGCAGATACAGATGCTACCTGCAGTCTCTGGCAAGCCCCTACTGGCCAAACACAAAAGAGACCTTTAGGATTTTGGAGTAACACCCTGATCCTTGTATCACAGCATCCAGCAGGAAAAAAGAAATTTTAGGTGATATGAGGAAGGACAGTACAGCAGCACCAGCATCCTCTGCCATTTCTTTTCCTCAGATCCCCCAAAGAAACATAGGAATCTGTCCAGTGGTGACCCTCCCTATATCCCTATTATGTAAGCCAGTCTTTACACGCCTTTATCTCCCTCCATCTTAGATAACAAGTGTTGTAATTATCCATTCCAATTCTCTATCCAAACCATTACTCTGAGGGTGCTATTCTAACATGGCATGTCCATTTAATCAGTGTTTCTTGGCCCATTTCTACACCCTGTGGGCTATAAAGTGTGTTCTTTAGTCTGATGAAATATAACCTGGTGGCCCAAATCAATATGGAGCAAGGGGAATGTCTAGATCCAGCCCATCTCTGTACAGCTGCAGCATTCAAAACTAAAGACACTGTCCTGAAATTAGTCACTCACAAAATCTATGTTACTAACAGTTTCTTGGGAAGTAGACAATATTGATCTACAAACTGAAACAATTTCTTTACATTATACTCCCTGTTTTGAATAATTTCTTGACTTTGCCCATTTCCCTCCTGGACTATCTTCTTACAGGAACTTCCTACTGTTCCAGTAAGAGTTTTCCTTTCAGGGTTGGCCCTGAAACTCACAACTGTAGCTTTGACCAGACTGGATATAGTCTTGGTTCAGTGCTAAAATCAGCCCCTACATTCTTTTTCCCTGCCACTTCAGCTATTACAGATAATAAAAACCAAGGAATTGTATGCCTGTGCCTTTCCTGATCGTTCTGTTATTTTCATATGTGCCCAAATAGTCTATCCTTCAGGAATTAGATCCACTTCTCCTAAATATTAGAAATAACTTTTGCCTACAACAGGACAGCTGCTTGAGTCATGGATTTCTTTCACTCCATCCAGAAACCAAAGTTTCTCATTCTCCTGCCTATTTCATTTTTTACAAAACCATGTATTTCAATGAGTCTGGGCTGTTGCAGAAAAACTCACCATTCTGAAACTAACGAAACAAATAATTTCTTTATAGAGATCAGCACAAAGCTCATTCATGCGGCAGTAGTTAAAGATCTTCCAAACTTCCAACTTTTCTAATCTACTGTACCATTCCATAATCTCTAACATCAACTATTCCCTCTTCCTCCCCTCAGTACTGTCCCTCCTATCTTTGGGTTCCCTAATTCACAGTAACTCACAGAATTCAAGAATCATATACAGAAAATGGCTCACACAGTTGTAGATGCTGCTAAGTCCCAAATTTGAGGGTTGGGCCTAGGCTTCTTCTGACCCATGTGCTGCAGGCTGATGAAGCCAAATCATCAGTTCAGACCACAGACTTCTGGCTAATAAGGCTATAGAAGCTGGCAAATTCGATCACATGACATGCTGCTGGGCCCAGTGAAGCTGTGGAAGCTGGTGAATCCCAGAATAAGCAGGTTAGACAGCAAGTCTCTGATTCAAGTTCCAAGAACCTGAGGTCAACTGATTATGAACTAGACATGGGATTCAGACGGGGAGGGAGAGAAAGTCCCACTAGTACATGCACGTGTATCTTAGATACAGGCCACGTTCTATGGAAGACTGTAAGTAAGGACTGGACATGAGCTACAACCTCCTGCAGGGCTGTGATCCAAGACACACCCTATACCAATCCTGCCTTATCAACATGTAAAGGTCAGGATCCACAAGACAGACAACAGAGGACAACCACACAATACTGGGAATAATGGCTTAGCCAAGTTGACACGTAACCACAACCATCACAGGTTACATATATATCTTATTTGTGCAATTCCACTCAATCACCATGAGTCACAAAGACTATGACTAGAAGGGCCACAGTTAAGGACGCAGCAGTAGTGCAGGAAGTCAATCTCTTCTGAGATATAAAAGACATTAAATAAGCAAGCAAGCAAGCAGAGATAGGAAAAGAGAGATCCCAAGCCACATAAAGATCACCCAGGAGCAGCAGCTCAAAAAGAGATGAGGAACCTCCTCCAGAGCCAACAGAGAAATAAAGTCTTCCCCTAGAGCCAATGCCATGAATTCAAATTTCCACCCTCCTACAAACTGTGAGAAAATAAATTTGTTTGTTAAAGCCATCCATTTATGCAATTTTTGTTATGCCGCAACAGACAAACAAGAAACCTAAGAAGAAAGGACTAACAATCTACTTACAAAAAATAAGCAATAAAAACCCTGTGGAGCATACCCACAGTCTTACTCTGACATACACAGTCATCATAAGTTAGAAATGAATCAATGCCAATTGGTTGCTTTTATCCAGAATAAAGAACTCTAACAAATCAATAATAAAAACACAAACAACTAATCAAAAACAGGGTAACAGTTTGAATGGCCACTTCTCCAAATAAACACAAATGGTCAACAAGCACATGGAAGATATTCAGTATCATTAGTGATTTCCACTTACCACTGCTGCCAAGTCAATTCTGACTCATACCAATCCTACAGGACACAGAAGAACTGTCCTACAAGGTTTACAAGGTTGAAATATTTACAGAAGCAGAGCGCTACATCTTTCTCCCACAGAGAGACTGATAGGTTTGAAGTGCCAACCTTCAATTAGCAGATAAAACACTGACCAGTCTGCCACCAGGGTTATTAGTCATTAGCAAAATCAAACCAAAACCACAAGACACACTTCATGCCTACTAGGCTCTCCACCACATGTCTGACAGTTCATTGTACTGTGGTCACTTGCTTGTCACTGTGATGCTGGTAGCTTTGCCATTAGTATTTCAAATCCCAACAGGGTCACCGTTGGTGGTCAGGTTTCAGCAGACTTTCCAGACTAAGGAAGATTAGGAAGAAGAACCTGAAAGTCTAGTCTAAAAAAACTAGCCAGTGGAAACCTTATGAATAGCTGGAGAACACTGTTTGATATAGTGCTGGAAGATAAGCCCCTCAGATAGGAAGGCACTCAAAATACAACTCAAAAATAAGAGCTACCTCCTCAAAGTAGAGTCCACCTTACTGACATGCATTGAAGTTGAGCTTTTGTGACCCTCATATGCTGATGTGGGAATGACTCAAAATGAGAAGAAACAGCTATAAACATTCATTAATAATTGAAACATGGAATGTATGAAGTAAGAATCTAGAAAAACGGAAGTCATCAAAAATGAAATGGAATGCATAAACAATAATGTCTTATGCATCCATGAGCTGAAATGGACTGGTACTGGCCACCCTGAATCAGATAATCTTATGGCCTACTATCTCAGGAAAAATAAATTGAAGAGGAATGGTTTTGAATTCATCAACAAAAAGGACAATTCAACAGGTGGGACCAAGATGGTGGACTAGAAACATGTCTCCTCAATTCCCTCTAGAACTAAGGCCTGAATTAATTACTGAACAGAGCACTCTGGACATCTAGGAAGCCCCAGGATACGGCATAGGGTTGTCAGATTGGACTACATGCCACTGAATGGGAAACTCTCTCTCTCTCTGACGAGGCAGTGCATGCTGAGACCCATTCCCACTGACTCACCACTTGGGTGGACTGCAAGTACTGATGCTGTCTTTGTCATCCTGGAGGCAGGGGATGAGCATTAGCCAGCAAATACGCTGAACTGCAGTGCTCAAGTACACAGTGTATAGCGCAGCTGAAAGACAGTATGTGGGATAGCCACATTTTGAGAGCGTGACTGCTAACAGAGGGCACCACTGCCCCTGCACCTTCTCTTTTCTAGCTATACCACAGATTCTGTGGTTTTGTGGCAGGAAAGGCAGCTTAGCTGGGATGCCATCTTGGTCAGCTGGGAGACAGAGTCACCCAACAGGAAGCCTCAGCAGGGGTTAATTCCCTAGCTGAGAAGCAGTGCCAGTCTGGAAAGGCTGTGGAGGATAGTGCTACCTTATGGCAGTAGCCCAGCTGAGGATGTCGGCAAAGTTGTAACCCCTCCCTAATTGAACTACATCATACAATCTGGGGACAACTGAAGAGGTGCTTCTGTTGTCAGCCGGAAGGTGGGGCCTGCCACACCTGACAGCATGACTGATTTTGGTAGCTATTGGTCGGCTCCCAGCTTCTTAAAATAAGACTTCCTTGAAAAATTACTGCCAAGCAGCCTGGCAGCATCACTTCCAGCATTTACTGACCCATATCATAGGGTTAGCTGATGGCCTCCCAGTGAATTCGTAAGTAGGGAGTAATCTCAGCCAGCAAGGACGCAGAAACTGCCACCCCAGGAAGTCCACTTCAGCCAGTCACTGGAGTACACAGAGATGGCTGGTGACGAACTCCCTTCTCAGAACTACACCAAAGCTCCTGTAGAGGTAACACCAGAGAAACTAAACAGTCGCTAAATGGCCTGAAGGCAACAAGCCATTCCTAATCACTTAAAGAATGAGTTCACAATGGCTCCGGAAAACTCCCAAAGAACCAAAAAGCTTTCCAGATGAAGAAGCCTTTCTGAAACTATCAGAAGTCAAGTACAAAACTAAATTCAGCAGAGCAAAACAAAAAATTAAACAAGCTATCTGAACTGATGAAACAACAATCTGAAATTCAGCAGATCAATAACAAAATGACAGAATTAGACAATTCAATTCAAAGCCAAAAGAGCAGAACTGAGCAGATGGAAGTCAGACTTAGTGACCTTGAGGACAGAGCAACTGACACCAGCATTTATAAGGAGAAGTCAGAGAAGAGAAATAAGAAAAATGAAGAAGCATTAAGAAACAAGAGGGATTCTATTAAGAGGAATAATCTACGATTAACTAGAGTTCCTGAACAGAGTGGGATAGCCAAAAAACACACAAAGTATTTTTGTTCAGTTGCTGCTGAAAAACTTCCCTGAAATTAGGAAAGAAGACAATACAGATACCCAAGATGTGTATCAACACCACAAAAACCAGACACCAAAAGAAAAATATCAAGGCATGTTATAATCCCAAGCCCAGCCCAGAGCCACTGAGTCAGATCCAACTCATGACATTATAATCAAGCTTAATAAAATAAAACAAAAACATCCCCTTAACGGCAGTAAGCTGAAGGAAAAGCTAACATTCAGAAGGAAGCCCTGGAGGCTTTCGTCTGACTTCTCAGCAGAAATGATGTTGGCAACGAGGGAGTGGGATGACACATTCAAAGTCCTGAAGAAGAAAAACTTCCAACCAAGAATTATACACCCTGCAAAACTGTTTCTCAGATATGAAGATGAAATTAAGACATTCACAGATAAACAGAAGCTTAAAGACTTTGTAAAAACCAAACTACAAGAAATACTGAAAGAAGCTCTTTGCTTAAAAAAACAAAACAATTAAGTGTATATTTAAGGAGGCAATGAAGGAACACAGTATCCCTCAGGGAAGTCACAAAATTCAATTAAAGCTACAACATTAAAAGAAGGGAACCAGTGATCATATCATGAAAACTATGACATTATCACCCTAAAAAGAGGAATATACTACAGTAGTTGTAGTTCTTTCAGATGGAAAGGAAGTTAAAAAGATATGCAGAAGTTAAAATTGGGTCTAAACTTAGAACAGTAAGGGGAAGCACACAGGTAGCTGCAAAGCCAAGTAACAATGTGACACATCAAAACAAGAAAAATACATGAGTCTCAACAAACACAAAACCAACAATGAAAATGATGAAAAGTCAACTCATTAAGAAAAATGACCAAAAACAGCATATCAAGAACACCACAGAAAACATCAACAACACAAAAATAAATGCATTAAAATAACAGCACTAAACACATACCTATCAATAATTACATTGAATGTAAACACACTGAACACTCTAATAAAGAGACAGCAAGACATCCTGGATCAAAAGCTACGACCGGTCTATACAATGCTTACAAGAAACACACCTTACACTGAAACATATGAACAAACTGAAAATTAAAGGATGGAAAAATATACACCAAGCCAACAACAACACACAAAGAAGACCAGGAGTGGCAACAGTAATCTTAGATAAAATAGATTTTAATGTAAAATCCTCCATCAGGCACAAGGATGGTCACTATTTATTGCTGAAAAGTTCAATACATAAGAAGGCCGTAACAATATTAAATATTACTATGCCTAATACTGGAGCATCTAAATACATCAAACAAACACTAACAACACTGAAAAATGAGATGGATTAATCCACGATAATAGCTGGACACTTCAACACTCCACTTTCAGTAATGGACAGATTATCCAGAAAAAAGCTCAGTGAATATACAGAAGATCTTACTCCGACAACCACTACACCTCATCAACAGACACAAAATCTTTTACTCATCAACAGGTAAGTACACCTTTTTCAACAATGTACATGGAACATTCTCCAAAACAAACCACGTGTTAGGACATAAAGCAAGTCTCAATAAAATCCAAATGACTGAATTACTGAAAAGCATCTTCTCAGACTGCAAAACCATAAAAGTTGAAATCAGTATCAGAAAAAACATACGTAGAAATTTGAACTCATGGCAACAGAATAGCACCTTGCTCAAAAAGCCATGGGTTATAGAAGAAATCAAGGATGAAATAAAGATATTTACGAAGTCAAATGAGAATGAAAACATATCCTCCCAGAATCTATGGGATACAGCAAAATGTGTGCACAGAGGTCCTTTTATCTCTAGACATGCACACAACAGAAAGGAAAAAAGGACCAAAACCGAAGAATCAACCCTACAGCTTGAACAAGTAGAAAGACAGCCACAAAGGTATCCCCTCAGGCATCAGAAGAAAACAGGTCATAAAGATAAGAGCAGAACTAAATGAATCAGAGAACAGAAGAACAATTGAAAAAATTAACAAAACCAAAAGCCGGTTCTTTGAAAAGATTAAATATACTGCATAAACCACTGGCTAAACTTACAAAAGAGAAACAAGAGAAGAAACAAATAACCCAAAATAAGAAATGAGACGGGAGATGTCGCAACAGAACCCAACTGAAATCAAAAGCGTAACAGAATACCACAAAAGATTCTACTCTAACAGATTTCAAAATCTGGAACAGATGGAAAAATTTCTAGATTCGTATCACCTACAAAAATTATCACAAGAAGAAGTAGAATAACTTAAACTCATCACAAAGGAAGAGACTGAAAAAGTCATCAAAAACTACGAACTAAAAAAACTCCTGGCCCAGATGGCTTCACCAGAGAATTCTGCCAAACTTTTAGGGAGGAGTTAACTCCTATGCTACTGAGACTATTTACAGCATAGAAAGTGATGGAATACTCCCAAATTCATTCTACGAAGCCAGCATGACCCTGACTTCAAAGTCAGGTAAAGATCCCACAGAAAAATAAAATTACAGACCATTATCACTCATGAACCTAGATGCAAAAATCTTCAAGAAAATCCTAGCCAATAGAATTCAACAATGTTATCAAAAAATAAAATAAAAAATTCATCATGACCAAGTTGGATTCATACCAGGGATACAAGGCTGGTTCAACATCAGAAAAACAATGAATGTGATCAACCACATAAATAACACAAAGGTTAAGAATCACCTAATTTTGTCAATTGATGCAGAAAAGGCATTTGACAAAGTCCAATACTCATTCATGCTAAAAACTCTCAGAAAAATAGGAACAGAAGGAAAATTTCCCAATGCAATAATGGTCCTCTACACAAAGCCAACTGCCTATATCATCCTGAAGGGAGAGAGACTAAAAGAATTCCCCTCGAGGGACCATGCTCTTAGGCGAAATTGAGGCCAATTGGCACAACTAGCATTTTGCTAAGAGGGCTCTCTGCACCCCACATTGTTGAGTGGCATCTGGGGTCTTAAAAGCTGCCAAGCTGCCATCCGAGGGCACAACAAATGGTCCCAACTCAGCAGGAACGGATGCTCACTGAGGACCAATATGACATGGGGTAAAAACAACCCAGAAGATAGAGACCCACATACATGAGTAGGTGCCTACATCGACTTGGGACTGGGAGAATCGATGGTGCCCGGCCACCACCAGTGATAGCCGCGATAGAGCTCACTAAGTTGAGTCTCACTGGCAACACAAGAATGAAAAGGGGTGCATCCTGAGATCTCCACTAAAAGACCACAATTGATAGTCCAGTGGTTTTGGGGGTCCCCTGGGAGCATGGCCCCTGGCCCTGATGCTGCCCTTGCCCATAAATCATAACAAAGATCTACTCTTCAGACACGAATGGATTGGACTTGGTGATGCAGACTGACCATACACTGGATGCACTTTATGGTTCCATACATCTATAGGATATCATCCTGCTGACCTCAGGCTGGAGGAAGGAGAGTGGGTGGAGAGGAGGAGAAAGAAGGATGAGACATGTATGCAGCAGAGAGGAACAGTGTGCTGTCACCAGACAGGGAGAGTAGTGGAAGCTGCATATAGGTGGTCATGTAAATTTATACAGGAATGTAAATTTTCACTCAGTCATATTAAATAAAAAAAAGAATACCCCTTGAGAATGGGAACTAGACAAGGACGCCCACTCTCACCACTTCTACTCAACATTGTACTGGGGTATTAGCCAGAACAGCTAGACAAGACAAAGAAGTAAAGGGCACCTACATTAGCAAAGAAGAAATAAAAACCTCCCTATTTGCAGAAGATGTGATTGTATATGCAGAGAATCCTAAAGAATCCATAAGTAAACTACTACAACTAATATATCAGGATATAAGATAAACATAAGTAAATCAGTAGGATTCCTTTACACCAACAAAGAGATCAAGAAGAAACACCAAATCAATATCCTTTACTATAGCCCCTAAGAAGACAAAATACCTAGGAATAAATCTAACTAGAGAAATAAGAGACCTGTACAGAGAGAAATACAAGACTTTACTGCAAGAAACCAAAAGAGACTTACGTACGTGGAGAAACCTACCCTGCTCATAGACAGGAAGACTTAATTTCATGAAAATCTCTATTTTACCCAAAGCGACCTACCCATCCAATGCAACCCAAATACAAACTCCAGTCTCATTTTTTAATGAGATAGAAAAATAAGTCACCAACTTTATTTGGAAAGGCAAGAAAGACCAGAAAAGTAGAGCACTACTGAAGAAGAGAAACACACAAAAAACTGAAAAAAGACCTGTATCACATACCTTACACAAAAACTAACTCAAAATGGATCAATGACCTACATATCAATCCTAAAACGATAAAGATCATGCAAGAAAAACAGTGTCAACAATGGAAGTTCTAATGTATAGCTTAGACAAAAGCTAACAAACAAAGCACTATCAACAGTAAACAGATAAATGAGAACTACTAAGAATCAAATACTTTTGCTCATCCAAAGACTTTATTAAAAGAGTTAAAAGACCAACTACAGAATGGGAAAAAATATTTGGCAAGTACATGTCAGACCAAAGCCTGCTCTCCATAACTTACAGGATACTGTAAAATACCAACAAGAAAAAGGTAAATAACCCAATTAAGTGATGGGCAAAGGAGATGGAAAGACACTTCACTAAAGAGGGCATCCAGGCAGACAAAAGACACATGAGGAAATGCTCATGATCATTAGCTGTCAGAGAAGTCCAAATCAAAACTATAATGAGTACCACCTCACTCCAACAAGATTGGCCATGATCCAAAAAACACAAAACACCCAATGTTGGAGAAGCTGTGGAGAGATTAGAACTCTCCTCCACTGCTGTGGGATTGCAAAGTGGTACAATCATTTTGGAAAACAATTTGGTGCTTCCTTAAAAAGCTGGAAATAGATATACCATTTGATCTAGTAATCCCACTGCTCGGAATATATCCTACAGCAACAAAGGCTGTCACAAGAACAGATACATGCACACATGTTTATTTCAGCACAGTCCACAATAGCAAAAAAATAGAACAAACCTGTCAACAGATGAGTGGATAAACAAACTATGGTACACATACTCAATAGAACACTATGCAATGATAAAGAACAATGACGATTTTAGGAAGCATCTCATAACCTGGTTCCAATTGAAAGGCATTATGCTAAGTGAAATCAGACAGCGGCAAAACGGACAAATATTGTATGAGACCCCTACTATAAGAACAGAAAAACAGACTTACGTACAGAAGAAAACTCTCTAAGAGCTACAAGGGAGAGGAAGGAGGAAGAGGGCTGGTCATAGATTAGATAGTTGATAGAAATGTAGTTAGGTGAAAGCAGTGACAGCACACAATAGAAAGCAGATCAACTTACTGGACTTTCACATAAACTGAAAACTTTTCTAACCTCAATCCAATACTGCAAGGATAGAGTAGCGGGGGCCTGGTCTGGGGACCATGTTCTCAGAGGAAATCGAGGCCAATTGGTATAACTAACCTTTTGCTAAGAGAGTTTTCTGTACTCCATATTGGTGAGTGGCATCTGTGGTCTCAAAAGGTAGCAAGCTGGCACCTGAAGTACACCAAATGGTACCAATTTATCCACAACAGATAGTCACCAAGAACAACAAAGACATGAGGGAAAAAGAGCCCAGCAGACAGAAGGACCCATGTGAATGAGAGAATATGTGTATCACCATGTGACCAGAAGAACTAGAGAGTGAGTGCCTCATCACCACCCAAGACAGCTATGATGGGGCACACAATGTAGGGTCTCTGTGGCAACACGAGAAAAAGAGCAGTGCAGTTCAAGAACTCTACAGAAAGACCACAACTGATGGTCCAATGGCCTGACGGATCCCCTGGGAGCATGGCCCCTAGACCTACTGTTGCCCCTGACCAGAAAAACACTACTGAGGTCAACTCTTTAGACAAAAACGCACTGGACTCAGGGATAGAATGTGACTATGTGATCTGTGTACTTTACGATCCCATGCATTTATAGGATGCTGTCTTACGGTGTCTTTCTATACTGGAGAGAAGAGGGTGGAGAGGAGACAGGAGATTGTTAGGAGGACACACCACGTGTACAGTGGAAAGGAGGAGTGTGCTATCACAGGACCAGGAGAGCAGAAGAAGCCGGGGAAAGATGGGCACGCAAAATTGATTTGGATTGCATACTTTCACTAAATCACAATAAAAAAAAATTGATCAAACACACAATCAAAATGCACTGATAATTACTGGCAATTTCAGTGTGGAAGCTGGAAATGAAGAAGGATTAGCAGCTGCAAAACACGGTCTTCGTGACAGAAATGATGTCAGAGATCACATGATAGAATTCTGTAAGCCCAGTTATTATTGCAAATACCTTTTTTCAACAACATACAGGAATCAAATTGACTTCATCTGTGGAAAGAGATGATGGAAAAGCTCAATATCATCAGTCAGAAAAAGGCCAGGGGCCAACTGTGGAAGAAACATTCATTGTTCATATGAAAGTTCAAGCTGAAGTTGAAAAACATCAGAACAAGTCCATGAGAGCTGAAGTATGACTTTGAGTATATTCCACCTGAAATTAGAGATCTCTCAAGAATATATGTGATGCAGTAAACACTAATGACCAATGACCAGATGAGTTGTGGGATGACATCAAAGACAGTATACATGAAGAAAGCAAAAGGTCATTAAAAAGACAGGAAAGAATGAAAGGCCCCAAATGGATGTCAGAAGAGACTCTGGAAGTTGCTCTTGAACATAGAGTAGTAGCTAAAGTGAAACACAGAAATGATAAAAGATGTCAAAGGACAACTTGAGAGAACAAAGTATTATATGAAATGTGCAAAGACCTGGAAATAGGAAGTCAAAAGGGAAGCACACACTTGACATTTCTCAAGCTGAAAGAACTGAAGAAAAAAAATCCAAGACTGAAGTTGCAATATTAAAGGATTCTACAGGGACAATACTAAACAACACACAAAGCATTGAAAGAAGATGGAAGGAACAAAAAGAAACACTGTACCAAAAGGAAGTGGCCAACATTCAACCGTTTTAGGAGGTAGCATACGACTGAGAACTGATGGTACTGCAGGAAGAGAACCAAGCTAAACCAAAAGCACCAGCAAAAAACAAGGCTCCAGGAATTGGCGCCAATACCAACTAAGCTGTTTCAACCGACGGATGCAGTGCTGGAAGCACTCACTCACCTATGCCAAACAATTTGGAAGACAGCTACCTGGCCAATCGACTAGAAGAGATCTGTATTTGCATCCATTCCAAAGAAACAAGATCTAACAGAATGTGGAAATTATCAAATACTATCATTAATATAACACATACGTAAAACTTGCTGGAGATCATTCAAAAGCCATTACAGCAGAACATCCACAGTGAAATGCCAGAAATTCAATCCAGATTCAAAAGAGGAATCCTAGCTGAAAGCAGGTAATACTAGAAAGATGTTTACCTGTGTTTTATTGACTATACACAGGCATTAGACTTTATCGATCATAACAAAGTATGGTTAATGTTGTGAAAAATGGGAATTCCAGAATACTTAATTATGCTCATGAGGAGACTACAATTAGATCAAGAGGACTAGGTGAAGAACATAGCATCAGGATTACAGGAACACTCATCTTACAACATGCAATATGCAGACGACACAAAGCATGCTTGCTGAAAGTAAAGAAGACTTGAATTACTGATGAACATTGAATGCCACAGCCTTTTGTATGGATTACACCTCAACATAAAGAAAACCAAAGTTGTCACAACTAGACCAATACACAGCATCATGATAAAAAGAAAAGAATGAAATGGTCAAGGATCATTTTATTTGGATCCACAATCAACACCCATGGATGCAGCAGTCAAGAAATCAAACAATCACTGAACTGGGCAAATGTGCTGCAAAAGACCTCTCAAGTGCTGAATTAAAAAGTTGTCACTTTGAGTACTAAGGTGTGCCTGACTTAAGCCTTGGGTGCATGTGAAAGCTGAGCAATGAATAAGGAAGATTGATGCCTTTGATTTATGGTGCTGGCAAAGAATATTCAATAAACCACAGAGTGCTAGAAGAATGTAAAAACCTGTCTCAGAAGAAGTATAGCCAGAATGTTGATTAACAGCAATGGCGGTAACACTTCATCTCACATACTTTGGACATGTTACCAGGATGGACGGACCAGTCCCTGCAGAAGGACATCACGCTTGGTGAAGTAGAGGGTCAGTGAAAAAGACGGAGACCCTCAATGAGATGGATTAACATAGCAGCTACAACAACAGGCTCACGCACAGCAATGACTGCGAGGATGACGCAGCAACGGGCAGTGTTCCGTTCTGTTGCACACAGAGTCACACTATGAGTCAAACCAACTCAAAACCACCTAACAAAAACAAAGGTGGTAATAATTTAAAAATGGAAAATAAGAAATGTAGGCAAGAATGTAGAGATACTGAAACACTCATCAATTGCTGCTGGAAACATAAAATGGTACAAGCACTTTGGAAAACAGTTTGGCAGTTCCTCAAAATGTTAAACATGAGTTACCATAAAGCCCAAACAAACTGCTAGAGTTACCACGTGACCTAGCAGTTTCACTTGTAGGTGTATACTCAAAAGAAATGTTTTCTTCTAAAAGAAATGAAGCATTCATGCAAAAGCCTGCAGCACACAAATGTTCATATGAATACAAATGCCAAAAGGTAGAAAGAACCCATTGTCTACCAGTGAATGAATGGATTAACAAAATATGACATATCCATACAACGGAATAGTATTCAGCATAAAAAGAAATGAAGGAGTAATACATGCTACAATACAGATGAACCTTGAGCACATCATGGTAAGTGAAAGATGCCAATCACTGAGGACCACATATTATATAACTACATTGATACGGATGTCCAGAATAGGCAAATCAGAGAGACAGAAAGTAGATTCACTAGTGATTACCATGGATAGAGGGTAGGACGCAGTGAATGAAGACATGGTTTCTTTATGGGATAATGAAAATTATCGGGGATTAGGTAGTGGCAGTGTTAATACAACTTTACAAAAATACTAAAATCTACTCAGTTGTACAGAAGCCCCAGGGGTGAAGTGGTTAAAGTGGTAAGATTGCTAAACCACAAGCTATTCCACAAGAGAAAGACGTAGCAGTCAGCTTCCATAAATTCAGGCTTGGAAACCCTGCAGGGTTGCTATGAGTCAGAATGAACTTTACAGCAGTGCACCGGTACATTTTTAGAGGGTTTTTTTTTAATTATGATTAAATAAAAATATACAATCCAAGTCGATTTTGCATACCTACATTTCTGTAACTGTATCTGCTGTTCACACCCCGTGACAGCACACTCCTCCTTTTCACTCTTTACTAACAGTATCCTCCCAACAAACACCAGTCCCCTCCTTTCTACCCTCTTCTCTCCTCTCTCCTCTAGAAAGAAACTAGTAGGACAACCTTTTATAAATGCGTAAAACCATAAAGTACACACACCACATGTTCACTCTGTGTCCCCAAGTCCAGTCTATTCTTAGCCTGAAGTGTTGATCTCAGTACTGGCTTCAGTCTGGGGCAGCAGCAAGTCTAGGGGCCATGCTCACAGGTGACCCTTCAGGTTGTTGGACCATCAATTCTGTTCTTTTATTTGAGTTCTTGATTCGCATACCACTTTTTTCTCGTGTCACATCAGGGACTCTACATTGTGTCACCAATCAAGGTTATCCTTGGTAGAGTGAGGCACCATCTGGTTTTTCTGGTTTCATTCTGATGTAGTCTTTAAACCATACAGGTCCTTCTGTCTCTTGGGCTCATTTTTCTTCATCTTTGATGTTCTTGGTTGTCATCTGTTCCAGGGGGACTGGGACTAACTGATATTCCTCAGATGGCAGCTTGCTGGCTTTTCAGACAACAGACACCACTCACCAATAGAGGGGTGCAGGAGATTCTCTCAGCAAAAGGCTAGTTATGCCAAATGACCTCCATGTCCCCTGAAAACACAGTCCCCAAACCCCTGTCCTTGCTACTCTATCCTTTGAAATGTTGGGTCGAATTCAGAAAATGTTTTAGTTTATGGTGACCTGTCTTTTAATGAGTGCCGTCATACCCTTCATCTAACCAAAGTCCTATCGACTCTCTAATCCATGAACAACTCTCTCCCTCCCTCCCCACTCTGGTAGCTGTAGCCGTAACAGAGTCTTTTCTTCTGTGCATAAGTCTTTTTTTACTTCCTAATAACAGTGGTCTCATACAATACCTGTCATTTTGCAGCTGACTGATTTCACTCAGCATAATGTCTTCTAGTTGATACCAGGTTATGAGATCTTCCAAAAATCATCATTGTTCTTTATCATTGTATAGTGTCCCACTGTGTATATATACCATAGTTTGTTTATCCATTTCTCTGTTGATGGATACCTAGTTTGAGTCCATCTTTTTGCTATTGTGGACTGTGCTGCAATAAACATTTGTGTGCAGGTACTGTTCACGTGACAGACCTAATTTCTGCAGGACATATTCCAAGCACTGGAACTGTTGGATCATACGGTATTTCTATTTCTAGCTGTTTAAGGAAGTGCCAAATTGCTTTCCAAAGAGGCTGTACCATCTTGGTTTCCCACCAGCAGTGCAGGGGAGTTCCAATCTGTCTACAGCCTCTCCAGCATTTTTTGGTTTGTGCTTTTTGGGTTATTGACAACCTCATGAGGATGATGACATCTTGTTGTAGTTTTGATTTGTATTTCTCTAATAGCTAATGCTCACAAACATTCCCTCATGTATCTTTTGGCTGTCTGAATGTCTTCTTTGGCCAAGTGTCTGTCCATGTCCTTGGCCCACTGTTTCAATAGAGTTATTCAGATTATGGAAATCAGATATTGATCCAATAAGTACTTGCCACATATTTTTTCCCATTTTGTAGGTGGTTCTTTAACTGTGGATCACGTCTTTGGATAAGCAGAAGTGTTTGATTTTTAGTAGTTTCCACTTAGCTATTTTCTCTTCTCCTATTCATGCACTGTTGGTAAGATTTTGTAGTCTAGTCTAAGTTGTGTATTAGAACTTCCATTGCTGTCCCTATTTTCCCTTCCATAATCTTTATCATTTGGGGTTTGATATTTAGGTGTTTGATGCACTTTGATTTACTTTTTGCGTAAGGTGTGAGATGTGGGTCTTGTTTCAGTTTTTGGCAGCCAGCCAAACCAAGTCATGTGCCTTCGACTCGGATGCGACTCATGGCACAGATGGATCCAATTTTGTCAACATTATTTGTTAGAGACTGTTTTTTTCCCCAGCTTACAATCTTCAGGCCTTTGTTGAATATCAACTATTCATAGGAGGATGGTGATATTTCTGGATGCTCTATTCTGTTCCATTGGTCTATAGATCTGTTTTTGTACCAGTACTAGGTTGTTCTGACTACCGTGGCAGTGTAATAGGTTCTAAGGCTGAGTAGTGCGAGTCCCCCCACTGTGTTTCTCTTATTCAGTAGTGTCTTTAATACCTAGGTTTCTTCCCCTTCCAAATAAGTTGATTTGTTCCTCCATTTCATTAAAAAAGCACACTGGAATCTGTATTGGGATTGCATTGTATATGCAGATCACTTTTCACAATGTTAAGTCTCCCTAACCATGAACAAGGTAGGTTTCTCCACTTACGTAAGTTTTTTTTGGTTTCCTGCAGTAATTAAAGCCCTGTAGTTCTCTCTGTATAGGTCTCTTACATCTCTGGTTAGATTTATTCCTAGGTATTTTATCTTCTTGGAAGCTACTGTAAATGGTATTGATTTGGTGATTTCCTCTTTGATGATCTCTTTGTTAGTGTAAAGGAATCTTACTAATTCATTTATCTTTATCTTATATCCTGATACTTTGCTGAACTCTTCTATTAGTTCCAGTAGATTATTTACTCCTTAGGGTTTTTTGTATATATTATTGTCTGCAAATAGGGATACCTTTACTTCCTCTTTACAGATGTGGATGCCCTGTATTTCTTTTGTCTTATCTGACTGCTTTAGCCAGAACCTCTAACACAATGTTGAACAGAAGTGGTGACAGTGGACATCCTTGTCTAGTTCCTGTTCTCAGGGGAATTCTTTCTCTCTCCACTCAGGATGATGTTGGCGGTGGGCTCTGCATAGAGTTCCTTATTGAACTGAGGAATTTTTCTTCTATTCCTATTTTGCTGAGAGTTTTAAACATGAATGAGTGCTGGACTTTGTCCAATGCCTTTTCTTCATCAATTGATAGAATCAAGTGATTCTTATGTTGTTGTTACTGTTAGATGCCATTGAGTCAATTTCAACTTATAGCAACCCTATAAACAACAGAATGAAATACTGACCGGTCTTGAGCCATGTCCACAATCATTTCTATGCTTAAGCCTGTTGTTGAAGCCACTGTGTCGATCCATCTCATCAAACGTCTTCCTCTTTTTCACTGACCCTTCCCCTCTACCAAGTATGATGCTCTTCTCCAAGGACTGATCCTTCCTGACAACATGTCCAAAGTATGTAAGATGCAGTCTTGCCATCTTTGCTTCTGAGGAGCACTCTAGTTGGACTTCTTCAAGAATAGATCTGTTGGTTCTTTTGGCGGTCCACGGTACATTCAACATTCTTCTCCAACACTGCAATTCAAAGGCATCAATTCGTCTGTCTTCTTCATTGACTGTCCAGCTTTCACATGCATATGACACGAATGAAAATACCATGGCTTAGTTCAGGTGCACTTTAGTCTTCAACGTGACATCTTTTTTCTCCATACTTTGATGAGATCCTTTGCAGCTGATTTTCCCAATGCAATGTATCTTCTAATTTCTTGACTGCTGCTTCCACGGACGTTGACTGCGGACCCAAGTAAAATGAAATCCTTGACAACCTCAATTCCTTTTCCATTTATGATGATGTTGTTTACTGGTCTAGTTGTTTTCTTATGTTGAGGTGCAATCCATCCTGAAGACTGTGGTCCTTAATTTTCATCATTGAGTGTTCCAAATCTTCTTCACTTCCAGCAAGTAAGGCGGTGTCATCTGCGTAATGCAGTTTCTGAATGAGTCATCCTCCAATCCTGATGCCTCATCCTTTTTCATATAATCCAGCTTCTCAGATTTGCTCAGCATACAGACTGAAAAGGTATGGTGAAAGGATACAACTCTAACGCACACCTTTCCTGACTTTAAATCATGCAGTGTCTCCTTGTCCTGTTTGCATAACTGCCTCTTGATCCATAAAGAGTCCTTAAGAACACAATTAAGTGTTCTGAAATTCCCATTTTACACAAGATTAGGCAAAATTTGTTATGATCCACACAATCGAGTGCCTTTGCATAGTCAATAAAACACAGGTAAACATCTTTCTGGTATTCTCTGCTTTCAGCCAAGATCCATCTGACATCACCAATGATATCCCTGCTTCCACGTCCTCTTCTGAATCTAGCTTTAATATCTGGCAGTTCCTTGTCAATATACCATTGCAGTCATTTTTGAATGATCTTCAGCAAAATTTTACTTGCATGTGATATTAATGGGAAACCCTGGTAGCATGGTG
Organism: Heterohyrax brucei; assembly: GCA_028571685.1. NCBI lineage: Eukaryota > Metazoa > Chordata > Mammalia > Hyracoidea > Procaviidae > Heterohyrax > Heterohyrax brucei. The sequence continues at coordinate 131,656,122 of CM053150.1, read as the reverse complement.
GGTTAAGTGTTATGTTTGCTAACCAAACAGCAGGCAGTTCAAATATGCCAGGCACTCCTTGGCAACTCTATGGGGCAGTTCTACTCTGACCTACAGGGTCGTTATAAGTTGGACCCAACTCAATGGCAGTGGGTATTTTGGGTTTTGTGATATTAATGATAGTGTTCAGGTAATGTCTGCATTCAGCTAGCTCCTTCTTTGGAATGGGCATCTATATGTATCTCTTCCAGTCAGTCGGCCAGATGCTGTCCTCCAAATTTCTTGGCACAGTCAAGTGAGCACTTCCACCACTGTACCTGTTTGTTGAAATATCTCAATTGACTGGTTCTTTCCATCTATAGGATGTCATCCTGCCGACCTCTTGCTGGAGGAAGAGGAGTGGGTGGAGAGGAGGGGATAGGAAACTGTTGGGAGGACAGGACACGTGTGGAGCAGAGAAGAGGGGTGTGCTGCCACCGGGCAGGGACAGCAGTGGTAGCTGCATATAGGTGAGCACGCGAATTTATATGGGAATGTACATTTTCATTCAATCATAATTAAAAAAAACCCAGGAATATCTCAATTGATATTCCACCAATTTCCGGAGTCTTACGTTTTGCCAGGGCCTTAAATGCAGCTTCAACTTCGTCCGTCTGTACCACTGGTTCCAGATGATATGCTACCTCTTCAAATAGCTGAACACTGACCAGTTCCATGGTATAATGACTCTTTGTGTACTCCTTCCATCTTCTTTTAAAGCTCCCTGAGTCGTTTAATATTTTCCCTGTAGAATCCTTCCTGTTGCAACTCAAGGTTTGAATTTTTTTCTTCAGTTCTTTCAGCTTGAGAAACACAGAACATGTTCTTCCCTTCTGGTTTTCCATTCCAGCTCTTTGCACACAGCATTGTAATACTTATCTTCTCAGACTGCCCTTTGAAATCTTCTGTTTAGGTCTTTTACTTCACCATTCCTTACTTTTGCTTTAGCTGCTCAACATTCAAGAGCAACTTGCAGAGTGTCTTCTGACATCCAATTGGGTCTTTTCTTTCTTTCCTGTCTTTTCAGTGACCTCTTGCTCTATTCATAAATGATGTCTTTGATGTCATTCCACAATTCATCTAGTCTTCAGTCATTAGTGATCAACACCTCAAATCTGTTCTTGAGATGGTCTTTAAACTCAGGAGGGATGTATACTGAGAGTCATACTTCGGCCCTCATGGACTTGTTCTAATTTTCTTCAGTTTCAATTTGAATTTGCATATGAGCAATTGATGATCTCCATCACAGTCAACACCTGGCCTTGTTCTGACTGCTGATATGGAGCTTTTCCATTGTCTTTTTTCACAGATGTAGTCCTGTGTATGCCGTCTGTTGAGGTCCATGTGTACAGTTGCTGTTTGTTTTGGTTAAAAGTGGTATTTCCAATGAAGAAGTTATTAGTCTTGCAAAATTCTATCATGTGATCTCCACCATTATTTCTATCACCAAGGCCGTATTTTCCAACTATCAGTCCTTCTTCTGTATTTCCAACTTTTGCATTCGAGTCACCAGTAATTATCAATGCATCCTGATTTCATGTTTGATCAATTTCAGACTGGAGAAGCTGGTAAAACTCTGCAATCTCTTCAACTTTGGCCTTAATGGTTGGTGTGTAAATTTGAATAACAGTTATATAACTGGCCTTCCTTGTAGGTATATGGATATTATCCTATCACTGACAGCACTGTACTTCAGGACAGATCTTGAAATGTTCTTTTTCATGATGAATGCAACACCATTCCTCTTCACGTTTTCATTCCCAGCATTGTAGGCCACATGATAGTCAGACTCAAAAGGGCCCAAACCAGTCCATTTCAGCTCACTAATGCCTAGGATATCAATACTTATGCGTTCCATTTCACTGTTGACGATTTTCAATTTTCCTAGCTTCATACCTCATACAGTCCATGTCCTGATTATTAACAGATGTTTGCTGCTTTTTCTTCTCATTTTGTCATGCCACAGTAGCAAACAAAGATCCCAAAGGCCTCACTCCATCCGTACCATGAAGGTCAACTCTACTTTAAGGAGGCAGCACTTTCCTAGTCGTCTTCCGAGTGCCTTCCAAGCCAGGGGAGGAGGGGTTCAGTTTCCAGAACCATATTTGACAATGTTGTGCTGCTATCATAAGGTTTTCCCTGGCTAATTCCTTTTAGAAGTAGACTGCCAGGTCCTTCTTCCTAGTTTGTGCTAGTCTGGAAGCTCAGCTAAAACCTGTCTACCGTGGGTGACCCTGCTGGTACCTAAATACCAGTGGCATAGCTTCCAGCATCACAGCAACAAGCCAGCCTCCACTGACAGGAAAATGGAGGCTGCTCAGCATGATTCTTATACTTTGTGTTATTTATGTGGTTGATCACATTGTTTTTCTAACATTGAATCAACCATATATCCCTGGTATGAATCCTACTTGGTCGTGATGAATTATTATTATTATCGCGATTAAGTGAAAGTATACAATCCAAATCAATTTTGCATGCCCCCCTATCTGTAGCTCCTTTTGCTTTTCTTGCCCATGACAGCACATTCCTCCTTTTCAATCTATACTTCTAGTATCCTCTTAACAAGTTCCTGTCCCATCCTCTCCACCCTCTTCTCTGCCATCTAGAAGCAGACTAGTAGGACAGCTGCCTACAAATGCACAGAATCAGAAAGTACACACACTATATGGTCATACTGTGTCCACGAGTCCGTTCCATTCTTGTCTGAAGAGATGACTTCAGTAGTGTTTTCTAGTCAGAGGCAGCAGCAGGTCTAGAGGCCATGCTCCCAGGGGATCCTCCACGCTGTTGGACCATCAATTCTGGTCTTTTAGTAGAGTTCTTGAGCTGGACTCTTCTTTTTCTCGTGTTGTCTCACGGACTCTACATTGTGTACCCCATCACAGCTGTCTTTGGGGGTGGCTGAGTACCATCTGGTTCTTCTGGTTACATGTTCACAGAGTCTCCCATTCACATAGGTCCTTCTGTCTCCTGGGCTCTTTTTTCTTTCTGTCTTTGTTGTTCTCAGTCATCAGCTGTTCCAGTACCTCAGATGACAGCTTGCTAGCTTTTAAGATCCCAGATGCCACTCACCAATACGGGGTGCAGAAGACTCTCTTAGCAATAGGTTAGCTATGCCAGTTGGCCTTGATGTCCCCTGAAAGCATGGCCCCCAGACCCTAACCCCTACTCTATCCTTGAAATACTGGGTTGAGATTACAGGAACTTTCAGATTATGGTGAAGTCAAGTTGATTTACTTTCTCCTATGTGCTGCCAATGCCTTACCTAACCAAATTTCTATCAACTATCTAATCTATGATAGATATCATAGATTAGATAGTAGCCATCAAAGAATCTCTTCTTCTGTACATAAGTCTAGTCTGTTTTTAAGTCCTTATAGCAGGCAGGGGTCTCATATACTATTTGTCCTTTTGCTGCTAATGGATTTCACTCAGCATGTCGTCTTCCAGTTGAAACCAGGTTATGAGACGCTTCCTAAAATCATCACTGTTCTTTGTCACTGCAGTGTTCCATTGCGTGTACGTACCATAGTTTGTTTATCCATTCATCTGCTGATGCACACCTAAGTTGATTGCACCTTTTTGCAACTGTGGACTGTGCTGTGATAAACATTCATGTGCATGTATCTGTTCACGTGACACGCTGTATTTCTGTAGGAAATATTCCAAGCAATGGGATTACTGGATTAGATTGTATATCTATTTCCAGCTCTTTAAAGAACATCCAAATTGCTTTCCAAAGCAGTTGTACCATCTTGCAATCCTATCAGCAGTGGAGGAGAGTTTCAATTTCTCCACAGCCTCTCTACCATTTCTTGTTTTGTGTTTTCTGGATTACGGCCATCCTTCTTGGGATGAGACCGTATCGCATGGTAGTTTTGATTTCGATTTCTCTAACAGCTAATGATTGTGAGCATTTCCTCATGTGTCTTTCAGCTGCCTGGATGTACTCTTTGGTGAAGTGTCTGTGCATCTCCTTTGCCCATCACTTAATAGGGTTATGTACCTTCTTCATGTTGATATTCTGCAGTATCCTGCAAATTATGGAGATCGACATCGGCCTGACATGCAGTTGTCAAATATTTTTTCCCATTCTGTAGGTGGTCTTTTAACTCTTTTGATAAAGTGTTTGGATGAGCAAAGGTGTTTGATTCTTACTGGTTCCCATTTATCTATTTTGTCTTCTGTTGTTCATGTTTTATTTCTCAGATTTGGAAGTCTGTCTAAGCCATGTTTTAGAACTTCCATTGTTGACCCTATTTTTTCTTGCACAACATTTAGGTCTTTGATCCATTTTCAGTTACTTTTTATGTAAAGGGTGAGATATGGGACTTGTTTCAGTTTTTTGCAGATGGATATCCAATTCTGCCAACACCATTTGTTAAAAGGACTGTTTTTACCCCAGTTTATGATCTTTGGACTTTGTTGAATATCAACTGCTCATAAGAGGACGGCGGCATCTCTGGGGTCTCAACTCTGTCCCCATTGGTCTATGTTTCTCTTTTTGTACCAGTATCAGGCTGTTTCTACTACTGTGGCACTGTAATAGATTCTAAAGTCAGGTACTGTGAGGCCTTTCACTATCTTCCTTTTCTTCAGTAGTGCTTTACTTATCCAGGGTTTCTTCCCTTTCCAAACAAAGCTGATTTGTTTCTTCACCTCATTAAAAAATGACACTGGAATTTGTATGGGGATTGTGTGGTATATGTAGATTGCTTTGGGTAAAATAGCCATTTTCACAATGTTGAGTCTTCCTATCCATGAGCAGGGTAGGTTTCTCCACTTATGTAGATCTCTTTTGGTTTCTTGCAGTAAGGTCTTATAATTCTCTCTGTATAGCTCTCTTATTTCCCTGATTAGATTTATTTCTAGGTATTTTATTTTCTTTGGGGCTATAATAAATAGTATTAATTTGATGATCTCTTTGTTGGTGTAAAGGAATCCTATTGATTTACTTATGTTTACCCTATATCCTGATACTCTGCTGAACTCTTCTATTAGCTCCAGTAGTTTACTTATAGATTCTCTAGAATTCTCTGCATATATGACCATATCATCTGCAAATAGGGAGAATTTTTCCTTCATCTTTGCTGATGCAAATGCCCTTTATTTCTTTGTCTTGTCTAACTGCTCTGGCTAGAACCTCTAGTACAATGTTCAATGTAAGTGGGTGACAGTGGGCCTCCTTGTCTAGTTCCCATTCCCAGGAGGAGTTCTTTGAGTCCCTCTCCACTGAGGATGATGTAGGCAGTTGGCTTTGCATAGATGCCCCTATTTCATTCATTAATTTTCCCTCTAATCCTATTTTGCTGAAAGCTTTTACCATAAGTAGGTGTTAGATTTTGTCAAATTCCTTTTCTGCATCAAGTGACAAAATCAGGTGATTCTTATCCTTTGTATTATTTATGTGGTTGATCTCATTCATTGTTTTTCTGATGCTGCACCAGCCATGCACCCCTAACGCACATCCAACTTGGTCTTTTTCGATATGTTGTTGAATTCTGTTGGCTAGGATTTTGTTGAAAATGTTTGCATCTATGTTCATGAGAGACATTGGTCTGTAATTTTATTTCTTTGTAGGCTCTTTACTCGACTTTGGTGTCAGGGTCATCCCAGCTTCACAGAATGAATCTGGAAATGTTCTGTCCTTTTCTATGTTGTGGAAAAGCTTCAGGAGTACTGGAATTAACTTCTCTCTAAAAATTTGGTAGAATTCTGCAGTGAAGCCATCTGGGCCAGTCCTTTTTTTGGTTGGTAGTTTTTTGATGACTTTTTCAATCTCTTCTTTTGTGATGGGTTTATTAAGTTGTTCTACTTCTCCTTGTCATAATTTTGATAGGTGATATGAATCTAGAAATCTGTCCACTTCTTGTTTTTCAAATGTGTTAGAGTACAGCCTTTCGTAGTATTCTGTTACGATACTTTTAATTTCAGTTGGTTCTATTGTGACACATCCTGTCTCATTTCTTATTAAGGTTATTTGTTTCCTCTCCTATTTTTCTTTTGTGAGTTTAGCCAATGGTTTATCAATTTTGTTGATCTTTTCAAAAAACCAGCTTTTGGTTTCATAAATTCTTTCAATTGTTTTCCTATTCTCTAATGTTTAGTTCTGCTCTAATCTTTATTATCTGTTTTTTCTGGTACCTGAGGGTTTTTTTTGTTGTTGTTCTCTTTCTACTTGTTCAAGTTGTGGGGTTAATTCTTTGGTTTGGGCCCATTCTTCATTCTGGATGTTTAGAGGTTAAATTTTATGGTATGTGAATTATATCTCAATTTTTAAAAAGATGAACATGAACTATTTGTGAAATACAAACTAAATAATAAGTATCTACATTGTCTTTTACTCCTCAAGCACAGTATCCCCACCAAGCAATCCCTTCACACAGACAGAAAGCCTTGAAAAAAGCCCTTCAGGCAGGCTGCTCTTCACACATACCTTGAGGTGCTGATGCATGCAGTAACGGCACACCTTATGCTTCATCTCATGTGTGACATCACTGGAGAAAGGAATAAATCCACATTTTGGCTGCAAAGTAAATAAGGACAGAAAACTATTTAGGGAATATTGTAGATTGAATTGTGTCTCCTAAAAATATATGTATAAATCTTAACATACCTGTGGCACAATGGTTAACAGCGTGGCTGCTAACCAAAACATGAGCAGTTTGAATCCACCAGCTGCTCCTTGTAAACTCTATGAGACAATGCTACTTTGTCCTATAAGGTCACTATGAGTCAGAATTGACCTGACAACAAAAATTCTGGCTTTGGTTTGGGTTTATATCTGTGATTATAGTCATATTTGGGAATGGGTTATCTTTGTTATATTAATAAGGTCATATCTGTGTAGCGTCCTTCTTAAATAAATCTTTTTTGAGATACAGTAGAGATAAAACAAGCAAGCAGATATAGGGGAAGAAAGATGCCAAGCCACATGAAGACTGCCCAGCAGCAAAAGTTCTAGAGAGACAAGGACCTTCCCCTACAGCCGACAGAGAGAAAAAGCCTTTCCCTAGTGCCAGTGCCCTGAGTTTAGACTTCTAGGTTCCTGAACCGGGAGAGGGAAAGCCTGGTGGCATCGTGGTTATGAGCTATGGCTGCTAATCAAAATTTCAGCAGTTAGAATCCACCAGGTGCTCCCTGGAAACTCTATGGGGCTGTTCTACTCTGTCCTATAAGGTTGCTCTATATTGGAATTCATTTGATGGTAACAGGTTTGGTTTGCGTTTTCTTTTTTTTTTTTGGTCAGCTGTGAGAAAATACATTTTTATTTGTTAAAGTCACCTACTTGTTACAGCGGCACAAAGAAACTAAGACACATAGTCTTCGCAAGACTTTATTGTTCACACTGTTCATAGTCTTCTGCAGTTTTTTTCACTGAACCTTATGCTTCTGAGATTCACCCATGTTGATAAATAAGGATCAAGTACATTTCTTTTAGATGAGCTACAGAAGTTTCTATGCAACTTCCTTACCCATTTATCCTACTGATAGACACTTTCCCTATTACAAACAGTGCTTATACACATGTAGCAGAATTTCCTCAGGGCACATATTTAGGAGAAATTTTGAGGTCACAGGGAGGCTTCAGTTTTTACTATACATTGCCAAATTAAGTGCTTGTACCAATTTATAGTCCTACCTGAAACAAAAGGAGAAGGCTGAGGCCTGCCTTACTTTCTAGTCTTAAGCACAGTCCAACTTTTTAATTTTTGCAAATCTGATGGACCTGGGATATATTTTTCTGATACGCATGAAAGGGAATCTCTTCATTTGGTTGTAGTTTTTTTTGCATTTGCATTCAGACATCCAGCCTCCTAATCTGTGAGGGAAAAGAATCCACCCCCTTATGGTATTTCTGTTGCAGCAGCACTAGCTAAGACAAGGAGAAAGCATGTACCTTTCAAAACGCACACAACAAACAATGCGATCAAGGAACGTACAGTGAAGGGTTAGCAAGAGTTAGGTATAAATGTCCCCAAAAGTTTTATTTTCAACTCTCAGTGGGAACTGATGCTTCCCTCAATGCATTACACAAACATTTCTGCCTCTTTAGAGAGTACACTGCCTGAACTCTCAGCAAGGGGGAAAAGAATGTGGTTTCTGCACTGCTGGCTTGACAAAGGTTCAACACAGAGCAGCTTTGTCTCTCCACAACACAATGCAACTTGAAAGGCTTTAGAGGTCCCAGCTCCCAGAAGCAAGCCACTGTTGCCTCTGACAAGTGAAGTTCCACGCAGAGCTTCAAGAAGTAGGCCACTGTTCTCTCTGACAAGCGATATGTGAAATTGGAGGGTGTATTTCTGATAGTTGCTATGCTTTCACTTGCTATGCTCTTGGCATTAAACAACCAAGCACCATGCCAAGGACTATCCTGGCATAGGAGCACTGAGACATTTACTCTCTGAGTGATGAAGCAGAACATTCATCTGCCCAGGAGTATCATGAGTGTGAGGACTCAGGACCAACAATGACCTATAAGTGGCGCCACGGAGGTATGGGAGGAGACAGTAATGACCTAGGGTATCTGTGGGAGGGCCTCTTGGGAGAACTGCACTGCCATCCCCAACTTTGGACAGCAAAAGTTAAGGCAAGGGAGCTCCAGACCTTGCCAAGCCCTCTTCCACCTGCACACTCAAATGAAATAGTCACCCCAGATTTTGGACTTCCAGCCATGACAAATGACAGTCTCTAGGGATTAAACAGATTTTTGTGCCTTTAGAGAAATCACTCCTTAGCAGAAAGAACATAAGCAAAGGAAGTGCTGCCCAGTCTAAAAGCCCAACTCACAAACTAAGGTTCTGGAACAAAGCATGGAGAGTGCCCCACTGGCAAAGGGAGTCCAGCAGGAAGGAGTCACCCAGAGGAACGAGGGCCAGGAGGGGTAACCAGTAAACCGGACCTTGGGGAAAACACACAGGGCACCACCCGGTCTGCCTTCTCCTGGGGTTCAGCAGTCAGGGCTCACCCAGCCCAGAGGTTGTGCAGTTCCTGTTGAACTGGCTGGCAAAGGCATAAAGCATGCAGGGTGCAAGTGGCAAGGGCAGGAAGGAGAAGAAATGGGAGACTCTCTGGGAGCTGGGCGTCACGTGGGCCTGAGAAGGGGCCAGGGGGTGCAGCAACAGTAGCTGGGACACCACTAGCCTGTAGAACAGGCTTCTGGAGAAAAGCATGCACCAAGCTGACAAAGCACAGACTGTTGGAAAACAATCCACTCAGTAACCAGGGACTTTCCTTCTCCCTTTATACCCACATCTTTTCCCCCTTGACCAAAGTTCACCTTAATCTCTACACAAAGAATCGGTCGGTGCTCCACAAAGTGGTAGGTCTGAAGTCTGGTCAAGTTAGGAAGGCATATAGCATAACCACTGAGAGTGTCCAGGTTCTTGTCACAGCGAGATTCTGGAAAAAAGAGCAGGGACCACCTGAGGATCAGTGCAGGAGGACAAGATGGAAACTTGAAGATTCATGCAGTAAAAAATCAATCTGGTAACAGAGGAACTGACCTTGGTTCTGGCTCCTGGGAGGGGACGCGAAAGACTGTGACTCCCCTCCAGACAGGAGCCTCTTTGTTGACCTGGGCTTAGAACCACATGGGACTGGCCTGGCCTCCAAAGAGGTGACGGACAGGTGGGTCCCATGGGCAGGCATATATACCTACATGATGTGGCTCGAGTAGCATCCCTTCTGGGTGAGAGAGGTCAGTGCTCCAGGTGGAGAGGACAACGGGAGTTCCTCATGGAAGCCCTCTCTTGGACCCCTGTACCAGGCATCTCTTTGCTCACCTGTCCTTAATCAGTGTCTTTTCACTGTCACAGGCTGTAACTAAGAGTATAATGGCTTTTAGTAAGTTCTGTTGAGTCCTTCTAGCTAATTATTAAATCTGAGGGTGGTCTTGGGGATCCCTAGACTTGCAATTCACTGTTATAAGTGTGAGTGGTCTTGGGACTGCCCCCAACCTGCAACCCCCTTAACCGAGGAAGCTTCGAGAAGAAGGAAGCTCACGGCTAAGACAACACCAATCTAATGAGGCATTCAGAAAAAGTCTCTACACTCCTCTTAAATCAAGGTTTCTTTCAAATGTCCAACATCAACATTCCCTCAAGACTGACTGCTAGAAACAGAGCACTGTGAACAAAAGTCAGCTGTCCTGCTTCCACAAAGCGGGGCTGATTACAATTCATTATTACATCTCCTCTTGTTACTATGAAGTTGCCTGACTACTAGACAAAAAGCAAGCAGTTTGAAACCACCCAGAAGCACCTCTGAAGACAGGTTTGGCGATCTGCTTTGAGGGATCTCAGCCTTGAAAGCCCTGTGGTGCAGTTCTACCCTGCACACACTGAGTCACCAGGAGCTGGAGTCTACATGATAGCAACTAACAACAAAGCAAAATGACAGTGACCAGATTGCCTGCTGCTGGATGGCAGAATCCAAAAGCACACCTGTAGCTTGTCTTCGTCAACATGAGAAAAACCACAGCTAAGACATTGCCCTGGTTTGGACATGGGAAGCAGCCTCCCCCACTTTCTGGACCCTTTCCCATAAGGACGCCTTGCTCTGAGCTGCTTCCTCCAATATGAGGCTCCTAGGACACTGATGTCCTTTTTTTTTTCTTAATTAAAATAGGAAGGAATTTATATTAACCATTTATATAACCCAACTGGCTGGTTGTACTTTCTTAAGGCATTTTTATCCTCAACAAGGCTCGCATGTTAAGTCCTCAATCTCTGCCTGTGAAAAAACCTGACCTGGTTCCGGACACACCAGGCAGGCAGCATACATTTGGCAATGGTGGGAAGGCTGTATTTGGTGATGGTGAGCAAGGTAATCACCAGATTCACACACCTTTCCAATTTCCTTCAGGAAGATAAGTAGGTACTTCCAGAGCACAGCTTCTACGGGGCAGGCTCCTGTCAACCTCTAGGCATTATCTGCTGTGGCTCAGGTCGGTCACAGCAACTGCTTTTGACTCTTCCAAGCCACCACTTTATCTTGCCTTCCTCTATCTCATCCTCAACTCTTCAGCTCCCCTTTTCTCTCCCAAAGGCACCGTCACTACACTGTACTCGTTAATTCTTACTTACCTATTCCATGCTCTCATCGGAATTGTACCCACGTGCTTCCTCGCTTTCTAACCCTAACAATGAAGTTTTAAACACTAAATACATCTCTGGAAAATATCCTCATGGCAACAAAACTGATGAAAACTGTATACACTTAATATGGGTAATGACGTCACCTTTCAAGTGTAATGTTTTCAATTAGCACCAAATTTATAAGTTTCAAAACCCTTACCTGGTCTTTCAGCCTGTATCTTCAAACAAAGCTGCTTCACAAAATCTAAAGGCAGCTGAATAACTTCCTGTAAGAACAAATAGGGAATACTCAGTGTGTGGATTTGCAGAATAAAAGTCATTTTATGATTTTAAAGGTCATATTTACAGGTTAAGCACAATGTTAATATTTCCAAACACTTAATAGCAATGGGCTCTCCTTCTCAGTGGCCTCTCCCCAGGTGCAGGTAGCCAGCAGCATCCAGCCTAACCTGCATGGCCTCTTCCTCACAGAGTGTTTCTTCATGCAGTCACTCATGGGTTCGCTCCACAATATCAGGAGGCAATGTCTGCTCCACCTTGACACCAAGCGTAGGCTCAGTGAAGTCTGTGTCTAACAACACTGGCCTTGAGCTCCCCAGCCTTGTGATGACCTGTGGGGAGACCCTGCTAACACTCGTCACCCCAGTATCTACTGATAGATCCTGGGTGCTCTAAGCCTCTCACCGGAGAAGCAGCTAGGCAAAAAGGTGCTTACTAACCTTTGGGTGAGACGTCTGGACACAGCAGCTACCAGCCAAGGATGCAAGAGATCAATAGCCAGCACATACAGAGGAGACTAAGAGTTACTTCTCTTTACTTGGCTGCTGCTTTGCAGTTTCCAGTCACAAAAGGCTTTTATTCTAGCGACACTGCTCACCCTCTCTGGCTTCCTTTTTCCCTATCCTCTGGAGTTTCCAAGGCACTGGAATTCTGACTTCTGAAATCTCCCAAAGGATGGCACAGTCAGCATTACCACATCTTCCCATTTCTCCATTCTAAGACCTCCCGAGACAGGGTTTTAAGGACTGCAAAGACGTGTTGTTAACGAAACAATCAAGGTGTATAACAGTGTGGTAAGAAGAACAAAACAGATACAAACCTTCAGGTGGGGGTCAGAAGCTAGCCAGTGTCGAGGGCAGAGAGTAAAACACACTTTCCACTGGACACCATTTTGTACCAACTATTTTTAAGTTGTACAAGAGTACGTATGCCTGTTACTTACCCCCAAATATGAATTAACATCTAAAACAGATGTGTCATCCTGGGCACACAGATGACAGCCCACCTCTCTTTTCAGGAACTCATACCTTGTCTGGTGAAATGAGTTCCTTTATGTGGACTTTTGCCTTGGTTCTTCTGAAAAATGGCCGAAAGATTTTTTTCCTTTGGCCCTGAAAAGTTACCTCTGCCCTAGTTTTTTGCCCCGAAGGATTTGCTACTTTTGTCTGAGTTGACTGATATTTCCTGGGTAACCTGTCAACAACTTGGTTTTGATACTTTCGTAGGGTCCTGGGCTACAGAGCCTTCCCTGTGGCTGGGATAGGCCTTGATATGACTGGTTAATAGACTATGCAAATAAGGTGAGCTGTAGCCTACTTTACAAAAGGAGTGTTTGTGGTCTACCAAGAGAGGACTGGTCACACTGTGGTCCTGGAGGGAGTGCCATGCCTTGAAAATGATACTTGTTTCTTTAAGCAGCCAGCAACACAGAGATTTTCAGTGATAGCAAAAGCAGTGGAAGAAAGAAAAAAGAATAACCAAAGGGAGAAAGGAGACAAGGAACGTCTTACAACAGCTGTAACAATCAAGGGCTGTAACACTGCAGGTGGAAACAGGCCCAGGGGGCCCTGCAGTGCAGCTGGGGGTGACAGACAGGAAGGCCAAGAATAGCCTGTCCTGAGGGGTCTGCGCAGACCCTGTCCTCGGGAGGTCAAAAGGAATCTGTCCTCAACAGGTTGAGGGGGGCCATGAAAAGCAGAGAGAGGAGCCTCTTGCTTGGAAGGCGAAGAGGAGCTCAAAGAGAAGATGGGAGACTTTGCCTACATGCGTCCAGATCCTGATCCCAAGATATACCGTTATTTCCTTAATAAACCACCAAATTGTAAGTATGGTCTGGGAGTTCCATGGAGTGACTGCAATGGATTATAAAACCCAGTAGAGAAGCAGAGAATGCCATAAGGAGAACATCTGGTGTCAGGACTGGTAAAAGGATTAGAGACCGGAAGTACGTCTGACCTCTACCTTATGAGAATCTGCTTTGAACTGATTCTGGTCATTATCTCTCTTGAAGTTAGACAAGTTCTGATGACACTACTACTCTTACCTCACAGACTCCAAACATTACTTGGAGAGACATCATACGACCAATAATCATGCTCCCCTCCTTCCTGGATTCTAGAACCCCAATTTCATTTGGCTACCCAGTCTTCTGCCTAATGGGCAATCCTAATCAGTCCAGGGAATTGGTTTCAGAGAGAAATGCATGGTCCATTTCTGACCAAAGAGGTGTGTGTGTGTGTGTGTGTGTGTGTGTGTGTGTGTATGTGTGTGTATGTGTGTGTGTGTTTGAGTGATGCTGAGAGCAAAACTTCCCTCTACGGACAACACCAAAAGGATTACCTATCTTGACTTGGACATTGTGTGTCTATACAGGAATGGCAGGTGCTAGCTTAAAGACATAGCAGCCCTGAGCTGGGGAGCAGTGATATGGCAGAAATACAGGACTTGGGTGACTCTGCTGAGCCTCAAGTTGATGAAATAGAAACCACCACCCTGGCTCCATGTGTGCCTTTAGGTTTAAGCCTATGCAGGCTGAAGTTTTCTGTTCAGTGTTACAGCTAAAATCATCTCCCTTACATTCAGAACAGGAGCACAGAACAGATGCTATCTGGGCCTCACTGCCCTACCATGCTACAGACACAGGTCCCCCAGCTGCTTCATTCGTCTGTCCACATGTCTGGGCGGTCATGGCCAGCCTATGACACCTGTATACCTCTGCTGTCACCCATCCAAAAGTGTGTTTATGCCAGCTTAACTTGTGATTACATTCTTTACCTCAATATTTTATAAATGGAAGAAAACATTACTATATAAAAACTAACTTGAATGCTTTGCACATGAAAGATTTAAAAAGGAGAGTTACTCAAAAATTTATTATTAGATTATAAAAGGTGAAACAGAAGAGAGGTAATTAAAAAACTGAAAATTCTGATCTTACATTATCTTTCAGGAGCCGAAGTTCTTATCATACTTCAAGGAAACCAAATGCACAAATTGGGTACATAAGATAAAGAATTTCAATCAAAGCCTCCCTTAAAGAAATGACCTATCCATCAGGTATGAGGCTGCAAGGTCACACCAGCAAGTCTCCCCACAGTCACCTCACAGCCTGTACACTGCTGGAAAACAAAATGCTGTGGCTGGCACAGAAGCTACAAGTGACACACACAAATGCGAGGAGAAGATGGATCTGATACAAACTACTGGCTGGTCATGGAGCATCAACTCTTCACACAGGTGCCTGTTACACTGCCCAGCACAACTCAACAGCCAACAAAGTCACAGCAGAAGTAGAAATGTATTCTAAACAATGTCTGACTACTGATTTTATACATGAATTACATTTGTGTTTTAAGTGAAAATAAAGTGTTTATTGTATACAACCCTTCTAATGTTTGACTACATTCACTTCCTGGCTCTTATTCAGAATCAGTAACCAGTGTGAGTCTCATCATCCCACTGAGAGATGCCAACAGCACCAAGGATTCAGCAAGCATCCTTAAAAAAGAACCACAGTTACAAAATGTCTATTCTACCAAAAGCAATCTACACCTACAGTGCAATCCCAATATAAATTCCCATGTGGTTTTTTCTAATGAGATGGAAAAATAAATCATCAACTCTGTTTAGAAAGGGAAGAAAGCTCAGATAACTAAGACACTACTGAAGAAGAGGAACACAGTGGGAGGACTCATACTACTCAACCTTAGAACCTATTATACTACCACAGTAGTCAAAACAGCCTAGTACTGGTACAAAAACAAATCTATAGACCAATGGAACAGAACAGAGCATCCAGAAATATCACCATCCTCCCATGAATAGCTGATATTCAACAAAGGCCCAAAGGTTGTAAACTGGGGGAAAAACAGTCTCTTTAACAAACGGCATTGGCAAAATTGGATATCCATCTGCAAAACACTGAAACAAGACCCATATCTCAAACCTCACACAAAAAGTAAACCAAAGTGGATCACAGACCTAAATATCAAACCCAAAATGATAACAGATTATGGAAGAAAAAATAGGGACAACAATGTAAGTTCCAATACACAGTTTAGACAGACTACAAAGTATTATCAACAATGCACAAATAGCAGAAAATAGATAAATGGGAACTACTAAAAATCAAACTTATGCTCATCCAAGGACTTTATCAAGAGAGTTAAAAGACCACCTACAGAATGGGAAAAAATATTTGGCAACTACATATCAGATCAAAGTCTAATTTCCATAATCTACAAGGTACTGCAAAGTATCAATAAGAAAAACACTGGGCAAAGGATATAGACAGACACTTGACCAAACAAGACATACAGGCAGCCAAAAGATACACGAGGAAATGCTCACAATCATTAGCTATCAGAGAAATCCAAATCAATAATGATACCATCTCACCTCAACAAGGTTGGCCGTGATCCAAAAAAAACGCAAAACAACAAATGCTAGAAAGGCTGTGGAGAGACTGGAACTCCCTTGCACTGCTGGTAGTAAACCAAAATGGTACAGCCTCTTTGGAAAGCAATTTGGTGCTTCTTTAAAAAGCTAGAAATAAAACACCACATGATCTAGCAATCCCACTGCTTGGAATACATCTTACAGAAATAAGGGCTGTCACATGCACAGTGCCTGGACACAAATGTTTATTGCAGCACAATCCACAACAGCAAAAAGATGGAATCAATCTAAGTGTCCATCAACAGACGAATGAATAAACAAACTATGGTATATTATACACAGTGGAACACTATGCAGTGATAAAGAACAATGACAATTTTAGGAAGCATCTCATAACCCGGTATCAACTAGAAGACATTACGCTAAGTGAAATCAGTCAGCTGCAAAAGGACAAGTACTGCATGAGACCACTAGTATAAGGACATAAAAAAAGACTTATGTACAAAAGAAAAGACTCTTGGGGAGGGAGGGAGAGGGTCAACAGGAATTCATTTAGGTGAAGGGTGTGACAGCACTCAGTAGAAGGCAGGTCAGCATAAATGGACTACACCATAAACTAAAGTTTTCTACATTTGACTCAACATTTCAAAGGACAGAGCAGCAGGGACAGGGGTCTGGGGACTGACCATGTTTTCAAGAGACATGGAGGTCAACTGCATAACTAGCCTTTTGCTAAGAGAATCTCCTGCACCCTCTATTGCTGAGTAGAGTCTGGGGTCTGAAAAGCCAACAAGCTGCCATTTGAGGAACATCAGTTAGTCCCAATTGACCTCGAAGAGGTGACCACCAAGAACATCAAAGACATGAGAAGACTGAAAGACCCATATAACTGGCAGACTACATCAGCATGAGACCAGGAGAACCAGATGGTGCCCAGACACTACCAAAGACAACCATGATAGGCGACACACTGTAGAAGCCCTGATGCAACACTGAAAAAAGAGGTGTGCAGATCAAGAACTCTACTAAAAGACCAAAAGTGATGGTCCAACAACCTGAAGGGTCCCCTGTGAACATGGCCCCTAGATTTGCTGTTGCCCTAGATCTGAAACCAGAACTGAGGTCAACACTCCAGATTAAGAATGGACTGGACTCAAGGACACAGAGTGAGCATGTGGTGTGTATACTTGATGGTTTCATACATTTATCGGAGGCTGTCCTACTACTGTTTCTTTCTAGAGAGGAGAGAAAAGGTTGACTGGAGAGGACAGGTATTCATTGGGAGGATACTAAAAATAAAGAACGGAAAGGAGTATGTTGTCACAAGGTGGGGACAGCAGATAGAGTTGTAAAGAGATGGATATGGAAAACTGACCTGAATTACATACCTTGACTTAATCATTTAGGGGAAAAAGAAAAAAGAACTACGGTTAAAGGACCAGCTTGAGTCAAATAAAAGGCAAAACTACATTTCCCTTATGAAAATGTAGCTTTCAGTGGAGACATAGTTATACTCACTTCTACAGTGACCACCATCCCATCTACTAAGGATGGGTATAAGGAAAGCCCTGAAAGCACCCCAGAGAGGGGTGAGCAGGCAATAGACAAGTCAGCAGTGTTTACAAAACCCACTCAGGGCAAATAAGCACCCTCCCTCACACGACCACCGTGCCCAGCAGCTCTAGGATCATAGACGTTCCAATACAGAGGCAAGGCCTACCTCCTGGTCTAAACACAGGGCCACCAAAGTGAGGATAAACTTCTAAAACTACACCAGTAGTCACCTTTCTCCAGCACTTACGAAGCAACAACAAGAGAAAAAAGGCATGGTCTGCCCTGTCTGCCCATTAAAGAAGCTTCCAGCTCACAGGCCCATGTGTCTCCAGGTGAAGATATGCCTAGGTCAGCTAGTCTTTGCCCAGAATTCTCATCACAGGGGCTAGTTTTGTCTTGTCACAGGACATACAGTCCCGGAAGACAAGAAAGAAGTGCTTTTGTGAGGCTCTGCTCTGTCCTGTCTAGCTTACTTTCTTCCTTCCCTTTGGGAAAAAAGGTCTGTAAGGACAAAGGAAAAAAGACTATTGTTTAGTTTCTTTTTACCTGAAAAGTAGTCTTTTGTGGGTCCAACTGATATATCCTAATAACATCAGGAAGTGACTCAGGGACTCTAACGTTGTGAGCACCACTGTTTATCTGGAAATGAGCTCTGTATTATACATCTCAATCATGTCAGATCTCCAGTTCAGAGTCTTCTCAGGACAAAATGCCCCTCTCAGAAAGCAGGATTTTTCACTTTGGAAAGTGCCTTTAATCCAGAGGAGACAGGCCTACTGAGCCTGGAATCCCCTAAACTGCTTGTACAGGCTTTCCTTATATAACCTCAAAACATAGTTGAACATCTTCATTTATTTTGACCCTGTCTGCTCCGAGGACAAATAGAACCAGTCAGGAGTAAGACAGAACCACTGCTGAGCCCTTGTGGTGACACTCCTGAAACTACCTCCTTTTCTTTCAGGGCAGTTACCATACCTACCCCATTTACCCAACATGCTGCCACTAAGTATCTGCTTACCCTTGTTCACTGGCTGACCCCTCTTTCTACCCCAGGGAGAGGGTCTAGGGATTTCCTGACTGATAAATGGTGACAGAAATGCTCACACACAGCCATTGTAGGCAACAGCCTGGTCTGGGCCAGCATGTGCCAGCAGATGATGCCTCTCACAACAGTCTCTCTGGTAAGGAAGACAATTACCCATTGGGCACATCGATCTTCCTAGGAAAAGATACTATCCAGGGGGTTAATCTTCTGGCACAACTTAGGAAGTCACGAGCCCTCCAAGCACCTTCCTGGCTCGTCAGGGTGCCCAGGACAGGGCTGACCAAGGGGAGTATGTCTCTGAGCATCTGTGTGTAGGGCAACAGGTGAAGAATGCAGGTGAGAGGGTTTGCTTCAGGATGGCTGGCTAACTCTATTAACCTGTCCAGAACAAGAAGTCCTTGGCAGGGTTACTCTGCTGCCCACACAACCTTGGATCAGGTTGATACGCCCATTCCAAGCCCACAGTATTGGGGCCAACCAACAGGAACAGGACAGCATCTCAGAGGGACTCTCACAGTCACAGAATTTCAGTCTTCCTTTTTTCCTAAATTTCAGAGTTTACGTATAAATTGTGTTCCTGAAGATTCCACTGGGTGTGGAAATCAGCCTCCATGATGGCTCCTAGCAATCCTCACATCCCTCTTCTGTCCCCACTGATAGGGCTGACGGTATACCCAGCCAATAGGATACTGTGGAAATGACAGACACAGTTTTTAAGACACTGTGGCTTCTGCCTAGCACTCACCTGACTCACCTGCCATTCTGTGAAGATACGGGAAAACCAACGACTCCACCAGGGATGCAGAGTTTTCATCCCCAGCTGAGCCTCTGGATGGCTACAGATGCCTAGACAGCACCCTCACAAGCAACCCTATGCCTGAGACCCCCAAGCAAGGCAAGGCACTCGCAAGTTCCCAGCATCGGAAACTGTGTGAGGCAGTGTGTACCATCATTTCAGCAGTTACGCTTGGTGCCCCTGGCCCCATGCTGCAGACAGTGAGCACACCGAGCTTGGCCGTCAGTTCCAGACCTTGCGCAGCCCTCACCCTGCTCAGGCTGTGGGCAGCACACCATGGAGGCACAGCACCCAGGGGCCTCTTCCAGATGGGACAGCCCATCTCAAGCTACAGAAGACCTTCCTTGGAGAATATTCCTACTGCCAGGGCTGTTTAAATATTATGTTTCCTGGTAATCCTTAAAATTCAAAGGTACTTTTACGCTGGCTCCTTGGTACTGTTTTTCTCAGATTCATCCTGAGATAACAACATTTACCCAGGAATGGCAAAGCTCGCTCTGCTCAAAGTGACAACCCACGAATCAGTATGCTGAAGGTCTGATCTAAGGCTGGCAGCCAGGCTGGTAGAAGGAGAGAAACAGTGGGGATTCAAGCTGCCCCCAGGACAAAGACGAACACCACTTCTTTTGAAGGGAGCCACTGTGACTCCCTACGCTGTCTCCCTTCCCTCTGTGCCCTAACAGTAACCCTCACATACAACACATGCTCCTCTCAGCTACTGGAGACCTGTAGGAACCCTTCTACCAGACTGCAATCAGAAGTGGGAAGAGGCCAGAGGCTGAAGGGAGGCCACAAGTCCCACTCGGGCCACTAGGGCACCTGTCCCACCTCCCATCCAGTGTAAAGGCCACACTTTTCCCCCAAGTTGCTTTGAAGCTGTCCACAAGAGGCAGGGTCAGGAGCTCAGTGCTGCAGATGATGCCACACCATCTCGACTGTCCCTGGAGAGGCTCTGAATGCAACACACCACCGAGGAGCCATGGGACCAGCATACTGCTGGAACTCATAAAGCTTCTCCAAACCTCACATCTCACCCTTAGAAAGCAGAAGTAATAACGTCTGCTCTGCCACTGACACTATACAGAATGGGAAGAGCACCAAGAAATTCTATAACTAATGAAAGTGATTGCTATTAAGCCCAAAGTTCCAAAATGTAATTCAGATGTCAGCATTACTGACATGGGATTTGTCCCTGAATTTAGACTACATAAGTAGAAATCACTTACCCCAGAGTGCACATAGTTCTCCCCAAAGAATTCCTTCATGACATTTTTGCTGAAGTCCACTATGTTCTGTAGATGCTGAAATATTTCTTCCGAAGCCTGTAAAAGACAAGCACAGGCACACCTCAGTTACGCCTCTGGGAAGAGCTCCCATAGTGAGCTAACACTTGAGAAAATGACAACGAACTAACCACCTCTTAGCACAGCTGCGAACACACGCAGCTACAGGGTACAGACCACGCCGGCAGCAGTCCCCAGGTTTTGCGGAGGTAAGACTCACCAAGGGCTCACGAGAAACACCTGTGCCTAGGCCCCAGCCTACACTTTTGAAACAAGAGCTTCCTCCCACTGCCCCACAGACCCTATCTGTGCTCAGAACCAGGCTCCCTTCTGACTCTGGAAACACCCCAGTTTGAGAACTACTTCTGCTCCTGCCTGGTCAGGTGCGCAGTAGAGAAACTTGCAGGCTCACACGTGACTTGTGTTTGTCCTTCCTCCCTCACAGAAAAACAGTGAGCAGCTGAAAACAGCTCTGCAGGTACCTGCAAGGAAGTTGACTCTGAAAATCTGTCGTCTCCATAAGTTACCAGGTACTTCATTGTTGCTCTCAGGCCTTTAAATCTAAAATAAATTATTTTCTTCCCCAGACAGAGGCTGCTAAAGACTCAGTAAGTTGGTGACACTTGAGTGAGACAGGAAGTCACCTTACTGTTCCTCAGCCTGCCCCAAGAGTGCTCTAAAGGGCTGCTATACCAGTGAGAGAAAGGCCGTACAACAGGAGGGCTGGGTGGCTGCGTGAGCCGGTCTCTGGGCTCCCGGGCCTGCGAGCCTGACGCATGGCCTACACACAGTAAGGCCCCAAAGCCGAGCTGGCTTTGCAAAGCTCCCCTCCCTTGCCCCGGCACTGCCTCTGCACACATAACTGGGCCCACATGTCCAGAAGCACCACCTACATCCGCTGCGTGTGCGGCGTCATCACGTCACAGCTAAGCACAACAGAACATGCCCTATGGCTCTGGATGGTTGTGGCAACAGAGCTTCTGACAAAAAGGGGTGTTGCTGGAATAACTCCTTCCTATCTACAAAAGAATTACCATACACAATTTCCCACTGACAATGCAGCTGGTGTCACAACATGCTGTTAAATAACAAAGCAAATGACTGCCTTGGAAAGCACTGCCTATAATAAATTTAAATAAACAAATAAGAGAGGTATGCCACAGAATGAGGGACCTTCAACTGAGCTGAAGTTGATTTTTGTCCCGTTAGGCACTGCTGTCACTGAGTAGAAGAACACAAAGGAAGGGACGGCAGCTGGAGGAGGCCACCAAAATACACCTGCTTTCCACAACAGTGTATTTTCACAGAAACAGAACAACGCTCACTGCATTTTACTTCAGAGGCTAAGGCCAAGAAATGAAGTCTCTCCTGGGAGCATCCCCAGTGAGCTGGAGTTCTCAGCCAGGAAGCTGAACCCAATCCTACTATGAGGGTGGCTGCTGAGATTCTCACAATGTGCTATGACAGCTGCCTGCCACCTCCCCTGCCATTCTGCTAAGCAGAGGCGTCACTCCAGGGGGTGACGCTCTCTGGACTGACCACTGCAGCCTCTACTAGATAGAACACCCCACTCTCTCCCAGAGTCCCCTACTTCCATTTCTATGACATAAATCCCTGGGCTGCACCTGTCACTTCTAAGTGGTTAGCTGCCATCTTCAGAAACTATCTGTCCCATCCCTAACATCTCCTCTCCTTCTCCAGCCTCCAATCCTTCACACATCTCATCAGTAAGTTACGCATCTTCTCTACACCACTGATAATAAGCCCTGTTTGCACTCTACCAAGTAACTAACACATCTTAAGCAAGTAGCACCCTGCCACCCCACACAGTGTTATAATGCCCTGTTTGTTTACAAGTCTGGCCAGCGTCTCCTGCTTTTGTTCTGGTTTTTGTGATTTAAAAAAAAAGGGGGAAGGGGACTTTGGAGTCAACTCCACCTGAGCTCAAATCCCAGCGTGGCCATTAATGAAGAACAAGCCAGGGCAAGTTTCCTGTCCTCTCTGAGCCTCCCTTTTGTTCAGCTGTACAATGGGGAAACCCTGACCTCTCTCACAGATCAAGCACATAAGGGGCTCAGCTCAGTGCCCTGAGTGTAACAATATATTTGATATATGGTATCTATTCTTGTCACAACAGAGACACAGATATAAACACAATTAGGACATCCTGGGTGGGACGACTGCTCTCCACCCATGCCAAACTGCAGGGCAGAGGGGAGACAGGCCAATGCAACACCATGGTTCAGAATGTGAGCAGCAGCTTTCTGAAGATGGTCCACAGCATTTTGAAGATGGTCCAACTAATAAAAAACCAAAGCAAACTCACTGCCATCAAGTTGATTCTCACTCACAGAGACCCCACAGGAGAAAGCAGAACTGCCCCCCAGTTTCCAAGGAGCACTTGGTGGATACGTGCCACCCCTTTGGTCAGGGCCATAGCACTTAACCACTTCGCCACCAAGGTTTCACTCAGCTAATAAGAAACCTAATAATCCATTTGGTTGATCTCCTCCATTATAACTTGTAGCACAAATTGTCTGCCTCAGCTTTATAGGCTTTATCTTCATAGAAACAACTTCATATGGGGAAAACTGAGGCAGCAGAGGGACATCACCACAGTCAACACTCAGGCCAAACTTTCAGAGTCCAGACCAGCAGTCTCAGCTCTGAGCAAGCCCTGCGCACTTGAGTAGGATGGCTCTTCCCAGTTCAGCACTGCACAGACCTCACTGGTGGCGATAACACTCTCTAAGCCAAGGGGTAAAAGCGCTGGAGCAGGCACTGTAAATAAGATACAGTGGATGGATCATTCCTGTCATACATAAGATTTTACAACTAGCATTAATACTTAAGCAAAAAAAAACAAAAGTTTTTCTTAACTAATTTTTTAATGACTGAGTGGCCAATATCCCCAACTTACCTTATTTCTATTTGGATGAAACTTCAGAAAACGCAGTACCACACAACGCTAAGGGAAAATAAAACAAAATCTGATTAGTACTCTGCCCAGAGCCTGGGACAGCTCATAGCTCTGATGACAAGGTAGCAACCTGACACGGCAGGACCCAGGCCTCCACAGGTGAGGCACACATGAGTGCCCACAGCGAAGAAGCTGGGAAGCCCCAGGACAGTAGTCATCTTACAGAACAGTTGCCAGACAGCGGCCACCGCAGGAAGATGCAGTCCTTGGTCACATGCTGGTATGAACCAGGAGAAAGGACAAGCCCTGTACATACTGGTCCACCGCCAGAGTCCACCACCATGCACTACTGCACATAAAAGCACTGCTTATAATTTAAAACAAAACAGAGACACAGTGAGAAGGGCTACATACGCTGTGATCCCTATAGCTTTTCCTTATGTTCTTTTACCATCTTGTGCAGGTGGCACAGTGGTTAAGTGCTACAGCTGTTAACCCAAAAGTCAGCAGTTCAAATCCACCAGGTGCTCATTGGAAACTCTATGAAACAGTTCTACTTTGTCCTATAGGGTTGCTATGAGTTGGCATTGACTTGACGGCAGTGGGTTTTGGGTTTTTTTGTTTGTTTTATTGCAATTATTTAAAAGAAGACAAGGAAGATCTGTATTACTGTTACAGGAGAACAATCATCATATGCTCCCAACTTAAGAAAGGTCACAGCACCATTTCTGTTTAAAAAAAATTACATAAATTTCTGTGTATATGTATATATGTATACATATATAGTAGAGTGTGTGCGTGCATGTGTGTGTTTGTGTTCATGCCACTAATCTCTGGTGGTTACCTCTCAGGCAGGAGGATGGGGACTGGAAAAGCACGAAGAATGCTTTGCTGTGGCTGGTGATGCTGTTTCTCAATCTGCATAATGGGATATACTCTCTGATAACTGAACAAGCTATATATTTATGATCTAAGCATTCTTCTGTAGGTATGTCTTCTTCAATTTTAAAAGTTTTTAGGGTAAAAATTTAAAAATAAAGTGTATCTATGATCTGCTTCTATTAAGAACAGTTTGAAAAGACATTCAACACAATTTTAACAGTGTCTCCAGGTAACAAGAATTGGGATTTCTTTTTTTAACTCCTGCTTATTTAAAATCACCAACTTTTCTTCATAATATTCATGTAACATGCACACTAAGAATGTAAAAAAGGAATTGTTTGAACACAGTCTGTGCAACAGCCACTCTCCTGAAGAAGAAATCCAGAGGCCCTATGAAAGTGCAGGAAGAAGGAAGATGAGCTCTGATTACGTGGCTTGGGACACTAGAGCCAAGTGACTGAAGCTGTGTAACAGCTGTATATAGAAGGAGTTCCAGGCAAGAGGGACAAGGCAGGTATGCCCAGAGAGAAGCAGCCAACAAGTATAAGTAGGGCACAGGGCCAAGAAAACTGGCAAGGCTGGGATCACAGGAAGATCTGAGCCCCGTCTCCTGCACACACAGCACAGACTGGACAAACAGGCTATACACCGGGTCAAAGCCACAGGGCCAACACCTGGGCAAACGAGCAGGAGGACAGCACGCAGCCAGCTTAGAGAGCATGGCTTTCTAAACCAAAAAATGTCTAAGAAGTAACGAAGACCCTTATGGAGGCCAAATCCCCCTTGGCTGAGTTGAGGTCCCCAACCCTGGCAACCTGGTCCCTCTCCCCACTTCCAGCCCCATGCAAGTCCCTCTGGGCACCTCCTTGCCTCCTTGGCACCAGGGCCAGGCCCCACGCAGACACACTGCATGCTACCCAGTAAGATCCAGCCATTTTGGTTTGGGAAGGTAAACGCCTTGCCCAGGATCTCTAGTTCCCTTTTTGGTTAGTCATGTCCACTAACCCAAAGTTCAGCAGTTCAAATATGCCAGGTGCTCCTTGGAAACTCTATGGGGCAATTCTACTCTGACCTCTAGGCTCGTTATGAGTCAGAGCCAACTCGACGACAGTAGGTTTGGCTTGGTTTTGGTTTTAAATCCTAGGTAGAATTACATGCCTGGTTCACAGCTAATCTACTGATAGTTATAACATTGTTGAATCCTAAACCTAAACTAAAGAAAGCCAAGGTCAAGTGGCATGCATGTTGCTGTCTCCCAAGTCCGAAAGAAACCAAGCCCACTGCCATTGATTTGGACCCATAACAACCCAATAGGACAGAGCAGAACTGCCCCACAGAGTTTCCATGGAGTGCCTGGTAGATTTGAACTGTCAGTCTTTTGGTTAGCAGCCATAGCACTTAACCACTATGCCACCAGGGTTCCTTCCCAAGTCCAAGGCACACATTAACAATGGATTGTAGAAGGATACCAGAAGTACAGGGTGGAAAGGAGGAGTGTGCTGTCACTGGGTGAGGAGAGTTAATAGGGTTGTATAGAGGTGTGTGCTTGGGGTTTTGTATCACAAATTGACTTGGGTTATAAACCTGCACTTAACTGCAACAAAAATAAACTTTAAAAAAAATGGATTGTGGCAATCAAGTCACTAAGGATCATCTTAATAAAACCATAATTCCACCAAAATTCAAGGAAAAACTGCCACAAAAAGGCAGAAATCCTAATTCTAGACAACTTTCCAGAAACTCAGCATCTCTAAAAGTGGGCTTACCCTGCCACAGGCCTGCTATGGCCACCACTCCCTCACCTAGTGAGCTCAGTCACCCGATTAGGAATCACATATGGAGCTCCATGGTATCTAGAGGAAAGCAACAGCTCTCTCAATTTACCATGTAACTAATTCATAAGCTACACATGAACCGTCTCCTTCACACAGGTGCCAGACATTCGAAGCTTGGCACTCCTGAGAAGGGCAATACCAGGGTGAAATACAGGAGCATTTTCACTGCAGGGAAATATCACACTAGCTTCAAAGAAAGGAGTTCAGTGGGCCTGTGGACAAAAGCACAAACTATAGGAATACAGAAATTCTCATACTTGACATCACTCACCCACCAAATACAGACTCAGATTTCCAAAGTTCTGCACCACTCTGGAAACCTTGGTCTCAGTGGTTAAGTGTTATGGCTTCTAACCAAAAGGCTGACAGTTTGAATCCACCAGGTGTTCCTTGGACACTCTATGAGGCAGTTCTACTGTGTCCTACAGGGTCACTGAGAGTCAGAATAGTTAACAACAATGGTTCCCCACCCCCTTTGGTGCCACTCTGTGCATATTAAAAGAAAGGCTAACCACAATTGACGGTCCAAAGGCCTGGTGGTTCCCCCGGAAGCATGGTCCCAAGACCAATGCTGCCCCTGATCATAAGTCATTACTGAGGTCAACTCTTCGGACAGGCATGGATTGGACTCAGGGACAGACTGGCCATATAGTGTGTACTCTTAATGGACTCGGGGACACAGAGTGACCATTTCATGTGCGTACTTGATGGTTCTATGCGTCTATAGGATGTCGTCCTACTGGCCTCTTACTAGAGGGCAGTGGAAGAGGGTGGAGAGGAGGGGACAGGAGATTGTTAAGAGGACATGACATGTACAGAATAGAAAGAAGGAATGTGCTATCACCAGGCAAGAAGAGAAGGAGTTGCAGATAGGTGGGCATGCAAATTTAAACTGGACTGTACACGTTCACTCAATCACAATAAATAAGAACAAAAAAGAAAAAAAAAGCTAGTCTCTTCAGTTCACTTACCATTGGAAATGACACGTTTCCACTGTACCATTGCTGCTGCTACTACTACTACTGCACACACAATTAACTTCAAGCCATTATCTTACATACGAAGAAGAAAATAAAAATGAAATTGTATATGAAACTATACAAAGAAAAACCCTAGCTGGTCTTGAGAAAAAGACATCAAAGCCTTATGCCTTCAGGGATTATGACTCTTGCTCACTTTTTCACCTTAATAAATCATAACATCACTATTCCCACCAGCAGTGATCACTATTAACACTAGTAATTACTATTATATGACAACAGGAACCCTTGTAGAGTAGTGGTTAAGAGTTTGGCTGCTAACCAAAAAAGTCTGCAGTTTGAATCCTCCCAGTGCTCCTTGGAAACTCTGTGGGGAAGTTCTACTCTGTCCTATGAATCAGAATTGACTCATGGCAATGGGTCTGGAGTTTTTTGGTATTAATACTGCAACAGCTAGCATGTACTGGATGCCTCTGGTGTGTCAGGCTCTGGGCTATGTTTTGAAATACAGCATCTTCACACATCACAACCTGTGAGGCACGCAGTTCTGGCCCTGCTTTACAGAGTGATTACCATGGGTGGACCAGTTTCTGAAAGCATCCACATCCTGCTCAGGGGATACAGAGAAACCTTGCCCCAAGGTCGAGGTGCGACAGGGGAACCGCCCCCCCACCTTAATGATGCAAGTCCTCTTGCCCACTGCAAAGAGCTCAGCTGGGAGTGAGCTCTGTCAGAGAACTCTTGCAACAGAGGGCTAAGGGACCCTCCGGTCTCCCTGCCCAGTACACTCTGACATCCCCTTCTTAAATCTTCTCCTCTGTCTCCATCAATACTCCTTGTTTCCAAAAGCAAACCGCTTCCTCCCTACCAGGAACCCAAGCCACGCTGATCAAGAAGTTCCAAGTTTCCGACAACAACGTCCATTTCAAAGAAAATCATGTTGTTGTTGTTTTAAATCATGTTTTAGGTAAAAACTTAAAGCTACAGTTAATTTCTCATATGAAATTTATACACATATTGTTTTCAGACACTAGCTGGAATCCCCACAATGTAACAAACAGCACACTCCCCTTTCTACCCAGATTCCTGTGTCCATTCAGCCAGTGACTGTCCCTTGCCATTTTTGCATCCTGCATCTCAACAGGAACTGCCCTTTTGGTCTCACGCATCTGATTGAACTATGAAGCACATTCCTCAAGAGTATTATTCGTTTTATAGTCCTGTCTAATCTTTGTTTGAAGAGTAGGCTTTGGAAGTGGTTTTAGTTTGGGGTTAACAGAGCAGGGGGCGGGGCATAGTTTCAAGAGTTCCTTCAGTCTCCGTCATTAAGTCTAGCCTTTTTACAGGAACTTGAGTTCTACCCTACACTTTTCTCCAGCTCCCTCCAAGACTCTAGTGTGTTCCTTAGCACAGCAGTCATTGGTAGTAAGCTGGGCAATATTTAGTTCTTCAGGTCTCAGGCTGGTGGAGTCTCTGGTTTATGTGTATCTTCTGTCTCTTGGCTAATCTTTCCTTCATGTTTTCGTTCTCTGTGGCACAGCCGTTCAAGTGGTATGTGTGCTAACCCAAAAGTCGGCAATTCAAATCCATCAGGCACACCTTGGAAACTTTATGGGGCAGACTCAACAGCAGTGGTTTGTTTTTTGTGGGGTTTTTTTTGGTGTCTTCATTTTTCTTTGCTGCAAGTGGGTTGGGACTGGTTGGTGCACCTTAAATGGACAATCTCAAGCTTGTAAGAACCCAAACACCACTCACCATAAACTTTGTTATGCCAGCCGACCTATATATGGTCTCTAGGCCCCAGCCCCAGCTACTGTCCCTCAGAGTGTTTAGATGTGTTCAGGAAACTTCTTGGCTTTCAATTCTCCTGTACTGTGTGTTGATCTTCCCCTCACTGATAACTCCTCCCCAAAACACATCCACTGCCATCAATATCAACTCATAACAACCCTACAGATACTCTGTCTATTTTCTATTCAGTGAATTCCTGCCCCCCAACACACGCACACCCTTGAAACCATCAAAGAAGGTATTCTGTGTTTAAGCCCTTCCTTGAGTTCTTACAATAGTGGTCTCAGACAACATTTATCCTTTTGTGACTTACTTATTTCAATCAGTATTGGCAATGCTCTCCAGATTCATCTAAGTTATATGCTATTTCTAAGCTTCAGCGCTTTTTTCTTTTTTTAGAAAAGCATACTTTTCCACTGACTTCCTTTATTACTGAAAAGTTGTCACCAGAAAAAGCGACCCATTGGAAATTACAATTTGGTTAGGCGAAGACTCCAAAGTGGGAATTGCAATATCAAGCTGAAAAGACCAATTTCAGTCAAACCAAAGTACATATCCCACAACACGAAGACAATGTAGTATCTGTTTCCTCTGATCACTGAGGACCCTTCCTAAGTTCCTTGAAGTGAGAGGTGTGCCAAGAGGAGCCTGACATCGCTGCTGCATACCAAGAGGGAAAAAGAGCAACACTATATCAGTCCTCATTAAAGGCAGCACACCTGTGAGCACCCCTAACAGCAAGACAATTCCCACAAAGGCAAGAGTTCACACAAAGGGGCCAGTCACTGATGCTTAACCTGGACAGCTCCAGGACTCACGCTAATGTTCTTAACCAGTTTTGAAGGCAATGATTCTCTTCCCTTTTAAATCAAATATATAAAACAAGAGGAAGCCCTGGTCAAAGTAGTGGTTAAGTGCTGTGGCTGCTAACTCAACAGGTCAGCAGTTCAAATCTACCAGGCACTCCTTGGAAACTCTATGCAGCAGTTAGTCCTGGTCTGTCCTATAGGGTTGTTATGATTGGGAATAGACTTGATGGCAGCAGGTTTGGTTACTTTATGAATACAATACTAAAAAGGCAAAGAGAAAAGGGTAAGACTAAGAAGGGAGAGGCTCAATTAATGTTTCTCTACACAATCCAATAGGCAGAGTAAAAGTCTGCATGTCTTATCAAGAACAGAACACGTAATCAAGGCCTAAGCCATCTTTCATGTCCTTACAACAGAAGAGCATGGAATGTTTATTTATACTTTGGAAAATCATATGTGAATTTAATAATTTTAACAGGCTGGAAAAGCTAATGAACAGAAGGACAAGACAAAAAGTCTATATAAATGGAAAGATATAAATAAATACTAAGCAACCTCATAACCGTAAAAAAAAGTTGAAGGATACAATTAGTTACTTAAAAACAGTATGCAGCGCTTGGGGACACCATGAAAGGAAAAGTACTACGGTCCCAACAGGAGTATGGGGTAACACCCGTATGTGGAAAGCAGTCTGGAAACATATACCAATGGAACCTGAAAGATGTGCCCTTTGATTTACTCTGAGAATCAGCCAAAGTGAGAAATATGAAGATTTACGTACTAAGATACTCAGCAAAACATAATTCATAATGGCTTTAAAAGTGAAACACAGTGAATGGGAAGATCCTGGCAGCCCATCCATGAATACCAAGCACCCTTAAAGATGGGTCTGAAGGATATTCTCCACAGCTATGTTCTTAGATATAAAAGCTGCAAACAAACAAACAAAAAAACATATTCATTGGGGGATCATTCGGACACATGTTAAGTCCATGGTACCATGAGGTCATAATCGACTTATAAAATCCTCATTAGAGAATGGGACATAACACACATAAGTGAATGTAGCCAAAGCAACAGCTTTCCATGCACAACATACATATTTAATATCTCTTGTATACAAAAAGGCTGTACTGCCAGGTGTATAATGGTACAGTATATATATACCTTATATAACTTACATATATTGATAGTCATAACAAATGCCTAATGCTCCAACCCCCACACCATCCTAACAATTGTTATGCTTGAGATCACTGTTGGACTCAGTGTGTCAATCCATCTCATTGAGGGTCTCTTACCAAGTGTACAATTCAACATTCCGGCATTCCCATTTTTAACAATGTTGTCTATAATTAGATCTACATAGTTGACTGTCTTTGCATAGTCAATAAAACACAGGTAAACTTCATTCTGGTATCTCTGCTTTCGGTCAAGATCCATCTGACATGAGCAATGATATCCCTTGTTTCACATCCTCTCCTGAATCCAACTTGAATTCCTGACAGTTCCCTGTTGATGTACTATTGTAACTACTTTTGAATGATCTTCAGCAAAATTTTATTTTTTTATGATACTGTCTGATAGTTTTTGCATTTTGTTGGATCACCTTTCTTTGAGATGAGTATAAATATGTGGATTTCCTCCAACTGGTTGGCCAGGAAGCTGGCTTCCAAATTTGCTGGCACAGATGAGTGAGTACCTCCTTCACTACATCCATTTGTTGAAACATTTCAATAGGTATTCCATTAAAAAAAAAAAAAAAAACTCAACTACAAAATAAGGCTCAAAATACTAGATGCAACTAAAGTTAGGGCTCCTCAAATGAGGTTCAGGAGAAAATGAAAAAGGGGGTAGCCCAGAGCTTGGGAATATGCCGTATGGTTGGCAGAGGAAGAAAACATAAAACAACTCCTATTTTGCTTCCAGTATCTCCAATAAGAAGCATGAGTTGCAAAATAGAAATTCTAAAGCCCAAGAGAAAAGAAAAATAGTTAAAAACCATCTAGCTATTTGAACTTTAAATTTTTAAGGCTCAGCAAAATGTATCCTAGGACACCATAATTTGCAGAAAAATCTGAAACACAGGTCACAATCTTGGAAAGGTCATAAAGCCCAAAAGATTAAAAATGAACAGCCTCAAATTCATGTAATTGATAAATGTCAGTTATATGACAAAGTCTATCAGGAAAAGAATGAAGATGTCAAACCTTAGTATGATGGTAGTGGGCAACGATTTGTCCATTGTGTCAAAAGGCCAAGGGCAGTCTGGAATGCGTTTGCTCCGTACCAGAAATAGGATTGCTTGCCTAGGCCTGCCCTGAGTGTCCAGTTGTAATCCCTGAAAGCAAATAACACAGGTCTGGAAGAGATACTGTATGAGAACAAACAACAGTCCAGATTTAAAGTGATATTTATAGGCTAGAACAACGGGCCAAAACCAACAAGAAAGAGAAGAAAGGCAAGCATTAATGTAAGAGCGATCATATCCACATAGGGAGGAGAATTCCAGCCTTGCCTGACAGAAGCGTCTACCCACAACCCTCTCAGTTTGGGCAAAAGTGTGGTATGGCCATTAAAGAAAAAAAGGAAAGCCCTTTAGGTTGTAGTAAGCAAAGTATGTTGCCGAGATAGAAAATACCTTTGCTTTTGACTCCCTCTATCCCTCCCCAACCTCCATGGGATTACTGCCTGCAGTTCCAGGCACCCAATGGGATGCTGCCTGGGCTGATGGGACCAGACTCTGCTCAAGGGCTTGGGCTACTGGGCCCAAGGCTGAGAACCCTAGAAGCTGTAGGAACTCTGTAATGGGAAAGTGTTCACACTACACAGCTGTGTCCAAAGAGTACTCAGTAACAAACACGTCAATGGCAACCAAACACAAAACTCAGGTGACAGGCAAACTTGGAAGGCAAGGATCAGGCTGTCTAGTAGAAGTGACGTGAAGGAACAGGGTGCAGCTGATGATGGTCTGCCAGAAATGCTGGTAAATATTCTGAGCTTGCTCTTAGAGCCGGGTTCTCAGGGCTGGTCTACAGCTACAGTGGGCTCTCTCTCACTGCCCAGCCCCTGGTCTGTCCCACTACACTGCGCACTTGTTGTGGCATGCATTTCTCCTCGTATCTCCAGCCCATTTCCACAGGTCCAGATCCCCATGAAGCCTTCCTAAACTTGCTGGCATGGAAGACTATCGACCTTCCTTTTCCTGTGTTTATACATCTCAAGACAAGGACTAGGGTGTTCCCCTTAGCTGAGATAAATTGTGCTCCAGCAAGTCTTCCCAACTAGATTTGGCTCCTGAAGGACAGAGCCTCAGGGCTGACAACCAAGGGCTGTCTGAATGCATGTGAGTAGTATTCTTATTCTGGAAAGGAAGGGCCACAAGAAAAGCACCTTTGTAAGGACCTCTCAGTTCTGAGATGATGCTGCCCTCTCAGAAAAAGCAAACTTCTCCCTACCTGAAGCAAGCTGGCTAAAGGCCTTCCTACTACCTTGGAATGAATAGGGTAGGATCTGAGTGGTATGAAGCAGGTGTACTGCACCAATGGCAGCACTGAAAGCACAAAACAGGGAGCACTGAATGCCAGGCAGCCCAGACTCAGCTCTTGAGTGGGAACAGGGCTATGCAAATAATGGGCTGCCTAGCTCGCAGCAGCCACAGGAGATAGGATTCTTGCAGTTTTTCTTCATTACCTCTCTGTCCCACTCACACACATACCCATTCCTTGGGCACAAAGCCCTAACAGGACACTGAAAAGCTGCCTTCAGGACACCCACTTCTTTGCAGTCCATAGCCAGAATAAACCTGCTAAACAAGGCAGAGTCCACAGGAGAGGTTTAAAGAGGAACAAATCTGTCTGCTTCCAGATGTTCATGTTCAAGGGGTGCAGTTCAACTTATCTACATGCACAGTCTGCATCGTAATGCCCTTACTTAGTGGTAAATGCTTCTTTATGAGGCTACTAGTAATACAATCTTCAAGCTCACATGGTAAACTAACAACTATGTAGGAATGAGCATAACAAACAAAATTTAAATTTAAAATAAAGAATACCCACTGCTGTCAAGTCAATTCTGACTCATAGCAACCCTATAGGTCAGAGCAGAACTGTCCCACAGAATTTCCAAGGAGTGCCTTGCGGATTTGAACCGCCGACCTTTCAGTTAGCAGATGTAGCACTTAACCACTACACCACCAGGGGCTCAAAGATAAAAAATGAACAATATTAAGTCACAAGAGCCTAACTACTATAGGAAAGTCTTTTTTTGTTTTGTTTTGTTTTTTAAAGAAAGGAAATTACTACCTCCGCCTCCCTTTCCCTGCACTAAACTGACACTGTGCAACATGGCAGGTGGCTGGGCTGTCCTGGAAACCCGTGCACAGAGGGCAGGTAGACACATCGCAGCAGCGGACCTACTGCCAGGTGCAGCTGCACTAACCACCTCTGTGGTTCTGATCCCAGGTGTCTTTCTACTCTTGACTCTGCAGTTTTCTCCGTTATTCACAACTACTCGTGAAACTTAGTACATTGAAAAATAAACAAGTCTGTTGCTGTTGCACTGATTCCAACTCACAGTGGCCCTACAAGATAGAGGAGAACTGCCCATAGGGTTTCTAAGGAGTGGCTAGTAGACTCAAAGCACCAACCTTTTGCTTAGCCGCTGCGCCACTGGGGCCCCCACTTAGGCACCCCCTCCTGCTTAAGAGAAGGCTTAGTTTTACAGAAAATTCAGAGATATTCCATTCAGTCGTATTAACAAATCTGAAAATGAGTGTTTGCTTTGCAAAACTACTCAGAAAGTACTAAGTCAACACTTCAGACAAAGAATGGACTGGACTTGGGGACACAAGGTGATGCAGGTGGTGTATGTACTTTATGGTTTAATATGTATATATGTAAAAACTCACTGCTGTCGAGTTGGGTCCGACTCACAGTAACTCCAGAGGTCAGAGCAGAACTGTCCCGTAGAGTTTCCAAGGAGCGCCTGGCAAATCTGATCTGTTGATCTTTTGATTAGCAGATGTAGCACTTAACCCTTTATACCACCAGGGTTTACATATATGCATGTATATGTATATACATGTACATATGTATATATGAGGCTGTCCCACTGGTTTCTTTTTAGAGGAGGGAGGAGTGGAAAGGAGGGACAAGTGCTGGTTGAATGGATCCTGGAAGTAAAGTGTGGAAAAGAGAAGGGTGAGGAGAACAGAGTCGCGGAGAGTCAGGTCCTCAAGGTTTTCTGTGGTAAACTGACTTGGACTGTAAGCTTTCACTTAATCACAATTAATTTTTTTTAAAAAAAAGAATTCAGGAATCACACAGTAAACTGACCACAAAAGGGACTCATACTGGAATAGCCCTTACTTTACTCAACCTTGAAAAACAATAGGACCCAGCAGATTACAGAGAAGGACAGCTCTGGGTTAATCCATATCAATTATTAATTGACATAAAGATCTTGAGGAAAGCACGTACTTTCAGTTATTTAATTTCCAAACTGTGATAAAGCCAAAAGCCACTGCCGTCAAGTCTATTCTGACCCATAGTGACCCTACAATTCACAGTACAGCTGCCCCATAGTTTCCAAGTAGCACCTGGTAGATTCAAACCACTGACTTTTTGGTTAACAGGCATAGCACTTAACTACTATACTACCCGGGGTTTCAAACTGTTAAGGAGTACCAAAACACAAAGGCAGAACACAAGGGGCTGCCTGAGTAACAGGAGCCCTGTAAACTGGGGTGGTGCAGTGGTTAAGTGCTATAACTGCTAACCAAAAGGTCGGCAGTTTGAATCTGCCAGGCACTCCTTTGAAACTCTACTGAGCAATTCCACTCTGTCCTGTAGGGTCACTATAAGTCAGGATCAACTTGATAGCAGTGAGTTTGGTGTCGGGTTTTAAATTGCAGCCCACCCAACACCACCAACACAACCACAACAGATGCCAGGCAGGACTAGAAGGGAAAATATAATCCAGTACCTGCACCATCTCTTACAAACTATTTGCATGGGTCAGGACTCTTAATTTCTCCAAGATCTGTTTTCTTCAGTGGTCCAAGGGGGATAACAGTTTTCTTTCACTGGGCCTTAACTTAGCTCCAGGCTCAACTAATCTTTCCAGCCATTCCACCAAGAGAGTTCCATCACTAGTCCTACTTTCCAAATGCAGAAACGGTGCCTCAGCCAGTGATCTGTAGAACTGAATTCTGACCAGCTCTGTTGCCGCTGCCTTCCAGCCAATTTCAATTCCTGGTAAAATTGACTTGTCTGTAGTCTGTACACAACAGCACTGCTCTGTAGGGTTTTCAAGGTTATGATCTTTATGAAGCAGACTGACAGGCCTGCGTTCTGAGAAGCCTCTGGGTACATTCCAGCCATCAACCTTTCAGTTAATAGCGGGGGCAGCTTAACTGCTCACCACCCAAGAACTTCTCCGCCTAGTTCTGCATACCATACCCAGTGCTGTTCAGCAGATTTCAACTCATAGTGGCCCTGTAAA
This sequence comes from Heterohyrax brucei, assembly GCA_028571685.1. Lineage (NCBI taxonomy): Eukaryota > Metazoa > Chordata > Mammalia > Hyracoidea > Procaviidae > Heterohyrax > Heterohyrax brucei. The sequence goes on along the minus strand of CM053150.1, from coordinate 131,619,926 downwards.
ACAGAAGACAACTGTCCCATAAAGTTTCTTTATTCTGAATCTCTTCCTATTAACCTCCACTTGACACCTTTTCCCTCCCTCACCCAGGCACATTCCTGCCTGGTTGTATCAGTGCAAGCGATGTCAAAAACCTGTGAGCTTCCTGTCCTCAATTCATCTCCTTGGGGATCCTTATTGCTCAAGTAAGGGATGTAGTATCTAAATCCCTTGTCCAAATTAAATTAAGAATGGGCAGAAGATCGGCTCAATTGGAAGGTTTCAAAAGATTCTGGAGGAGAACCTGTGGACACTGCTCCATTATTATTATTAAGCAACAGCAAATACAGCCATTTCGAGGATCTCACCAGTCTGATCTCCCTCGGTACCCCGAAATAAACAGCCTGAGCCCTTGAGTTCTTCCGCCACTGTCTCCCCCAGCCCTCCATCCCAACTCAGCCTCTTTCTACTGCAGCTCCGCAGTCCCGCTGGCTCGCTGCAAGGCGACAATGCATGAGGCCGCGCATTGGACCCACAGGGCGAAAGGGTAGGAGTGGGGCTGCTCCGGCGCCGAAGACACGACTAGGGAATAATATTGAGGTGGCGCAGAGTCCACCCCGCGAGGAAGGGAGTGAACAGGCGATGCAGCACCGACCCAGGAAAGGTGATACCAGGGAACGCGGAACTCACCAGAGAAAGGAAGGGATTACAAGAGACGAGGCATTGACCGGGACGGGGGAAGGTGACGCTGGGGGGAGGTGGTGACCAGAGGGGCGCTGAACCCAACCTTGGAGAAGAGGCGCTGCTGAGGTGACGCGGAACCGACCCCGGAGCTGGGTTCTGAGAGGTCGGGGGACCGGTTCGGGGGCAGTACTGAGAGAACAAGAGAACGGCCGGCAAGGAGCTCCGCGTACCGGAGCTGTCCGGGTGAGGGGCCCCAGAACTGCACTGACCGTTCGCAGTCTCACCTGAGCGTGGGCCACTACCAAGCTCTTGTTGCCTTCGCCGTGATAGCCCCATTCATTCTCGTCCATCTTTCCCTCGTCCATCCCCCGGCGCGGCTCTATGGCCTCGCGGGCTCGGGACGCTGGGACGCGAGCTCGCCGCTGCCGGGTCTTGCTCGGCAGTAGCAGCCGCGATCAGTGGAAGAGCGCCTGTCAGATGCCGCCCCAGCTTGACCCCACGGCCTCGACTCGCCGCCTCAGGACGCCGGAAGCCACGCCCCCTCCTGTGGCCGAGCCCGGCAACTTCCGGGTTTGTGCCCTTGTCCCCTACGTTGACAGCAGCGGCGGAAGAGTCCGGCGGCCATCTTAGGTGCTGGCATAGCCACTTATTTCCGGAGCGTGATCTTGGGAACCGGAAGGGAAGCTTCTGGCCTGGACGCCGGAAGTAAGGGAGGCGGGAGGAGGTGGTGGCTTCTACGGGCCCTGGGCTACTGGTGCCGAACCGGGACAAGTGTTCCTGCTGATGGGCGGTGTCTGGAAGCCGTCACCGGTCAACCGCTCAGCCGCTCAACTGTGTGAGCCTAGCAAAGCACGTGGCGTCTCTGAGCCTCAGCGTTTTTATCACGGGTATTAATACCACTTTTTGCTGGCTCTCGCCAAATACATTTACTGACACAGAATCAGTCATCTCGGAACAGGTGATGAGAGGTGGAAAATACTGTGATCCACATTTCACAAATGAGGAAACTGTGGCTGAGACGGGTAAATGGGCTTCTTAAGTGACACAGCCAAGCTTCAGACCTCTACGCAGAGCCTGTGCTTCTGCCGTCCGAGTAGGCTTTATAGACGCGCTTTGCGCTCAAGGCTCAAGGTGCACTCTTGTCTCTGCTGCTTAATGGCAGTGAGGCTAGGGCAGAAACATGCCAGCGTCCTGGAGACTAAGTACAGGCAGTCTCCCAATTACACCAGTTAACAATTAACCATACTTACAACCGAACTTGTTTGTTTGTTTTGTTTTTACGTACTACATACAACGTTGGAGCCCTGATGGGGAGTGATTAAGACCCATGGCTGCTGAGAGGCGGTTTGAATCCATCAGCTGTTCCTTGGAAACCCTATGGGGGCAGTTCTGCTCGGTCCCATAGGGTCGCTGTGAGTTGGAATCCACTCAGGGGTTTGGTTTGGGTTTTTTGTTTTCATCTACAGTGTTGCAGTGGCTAATCTGCTGATGTTACTAGATGTTCACTCACAGATATTCACTGTTACAATTTATAAAGATAATGATAATACGAGACAATATTAATGAAAACTAAAAATGAGGTATCCAGCGTAGGTCAGAACAGACTTAGTATGGTCTCGGTGAGAGCACAACTGTCTTGTAATTTGGGGACTACCTGAAGTTACCCAAGTGACGGGGAGGGAACTTGACCAAAGAGAAATACTTTATCACTGAGCTTGTTTAGAATTGCTAGCTGTATGGTGATGATAAAAAGACCAAATTTTTAAATTTCTCACATATCTGAGGCAGACTACATGAACTTTCTGTCCAGACGCCTCCAAAGTGGTACACCATTAGATACTGAGAAAGGGAAGCGGGTGCATTAAAAAAAATAAGATGGGGTAAAAGTGAAAGGGAGTCAGATTCAGTAAAAGAAATATAATGGGTAACAGTAGAAGATAAAGGAGACAGTGGTCCAGTCTGAGGGGCTAGGGAAAAGGAGAGAAAAGGTTAGAAAAGAAAGACAGGAGAAAAGTGCGACTCAGAGATCCACACAGCTTATCTTTTCATAATACCAACCCAAACATCAAGGAAGCCAATGTGGTTTGAATTAAATTGACACGTGATTCCTTGTCCCAGGACGGCTGGTGACCTAAAACCCCACTCTCAAAATAAGTGAATAGAAAATTGCCATGGAGTTGATTGCAACTCACAGCATCTCTATACGACAAACTACAGCTGCCCCATGGGGTTTCCACAGAGTAGCTGGTGGACTTGAACTGCCAACCTTTTGGTTAGCAAATAAGCTCATGACAACTGTGCAACCAGGTCTCCAGAGTGGTATCTACTAGAACAGAGACTTGAACCCTGAACTTTCATATTAAAAATCTTGGATGCTCTACTGAAAGAGCTATCAGGCTCACAGCACATGACCTAGACCTGGGCAATCAGGAATTAATGTTTTCTTGGCACACTGATGGATTCAGTGAGGGGCTGTGATCCAGGTCCAAGCGATGAAACTCATTCCTGTGATTTGTGCTGAAATAACTGAGACAGAGAAGATAGGGTGATAATAACCAAACCCACTGAGGTTGATTGATAGCAACTCTGTAGGACAGAGTAGAATTGCCCCATAGGGCTTCCAAGGAGTGGCTGGTAGATTCCAAGTGCTGACATTTTGGTTAGCAGCCAAGCCCTTAACCGTTGCACCACTAGGGTGCCACCACAAAGTGAAAACCGAAAAACCCAAACTCATTCTCATGGAGTGAATTCAGACTCATAGTGACCCTACAGGACAGTGTACAGTTGTCCCCAAGGCACTTCCAAGAGCACCGATGTTTTGGTTAGCCGCCATGGCTCTTAACCACTATTCCACAAAGGTTTCCGAAGGCAAGAGGAAACACAAAGTGAGAAATAACAGGAAAAGTAACATCACTTGAGCCCACAGACCTAGTCATACCCTAAAGCTTTTAAGTTTTTGAGGCAATGAGTTCTATCTTTTGCTTAGGATGGCTTGAGCTGGGCTCCTACTTACAGCCTAAAAACACAGATATAGCTTTACAGGGGATTCTGGCACTGGGAACACTTTTACTAGATACTTATATTCTTCTGTCAAGGTCTTATCTGGATTCCAAACACTTAATTAGGGTTTTCTCTCTCTCTTTCTCCCTCTCTCTGTGTTAAAAGAAGAACAGGAATAAAATAATAATGAAAACTCAACTTCCAAACATAGTGAAAGACACCAGAAACAAGGTGGTAAAAAATTGCTAACTGTTGATATTATTCTAGCTATTTTTATATGTGTTTGAAATTTTCCATAATAAATAGTTTTTTCTTTCTTTTTTTAAGGAAGCATGTGGTATCATGTAACCTCTCCTATGAAGAAAAGATACAGTACAAGGAGAGAAGCACTTCACTGACATAACATTTTCCCCCAAACTCATAACTGTGTCTATTCAATAGACTTTGTACTATCTTTGCAATGTTTCTATAAATCTAAACTAATTTTATAAAAAGGTATTCATTGCACCTTGCTGAGCTTTACACATAAAAAATTGGAAGACTGAAATACCTTTTTGTATACCAAAGTGGCAAAAAAAAAAAAAAATGAACATTGTGCACTGTTTATTGTAGGCACTGGGAAGGTGACAGACAGAACTCTTATGTACTGTTGGGAAGGAGGGAGCATGGCATTTTTTGAGCTCAGTTTGTCCATATCATTAAAAACAAATGCAGTTAATCCTATTTGACCCATCCTTGTCCTATAGAACTCTCAAATGTTCAAAAATACATACAGGAGTGTTTGTACAAACAATTGCAGGGATAATGGCTTGGTTCCCAACTTAGGGGCACATAAGAATGGTCTGTAGCTTAGTATGCTGCACGGGGCTCACCCCGCAATACCACTCAGAAAGCTGGAGGTTGGTGGGGGGGGGTGGCAACTCATGTTTTTAACAAGTTGCCCAACTGAATCTTAGGCCTACCACTGAATGATGACGTGTCTTACTCAGGCAAACTATACAGCCAGTAAAAATGTGTAAATCAGATCGGTTCTGTACCAGCATGTTCAAGGCAGATGGTTAACTGAAGCAAACCGAAGATAAGGGAGTGGAACTAATTCCCTCTAGGAGGAGGAATGAGGATCCAAGAAAGAAATGTCGTTTTCCCCTTCAAATCATACATTGTTGATTCTACACAGATAATGTATCCACATAGGACTTTTATGATAAAAATGTAACTAAATTCTCATTTTTTAAATCAGATCTCTTTCTGTATTGATATGGAAAGATGGTCATGACATGTTAAGCTAAAAAAAAGGAAGTTGCAAAAGAGTATGATACAATCATGGTAAAAATAAATAATACAGGAGCAAGTGTCTTTGTCTGAAGAGAGGAATATATGCCTTATTGTTAACTGAGGTTGTCTTTACCATGGGACTACAGGTGACCTGCACTGACTATGCTATGTAATTTTGTAATATTGGATTTTGCATAAACAACATGAGTTACTTTTATAAAATCGAAGAAGCCCTCCATGCAGTGGTCTGAATATACTCAGCTAGGTGGAACTGGAGCAGCTCTTCTGGAGAACAGACTCCAGGTTATTTGGGTCATTTGAACCTATACATGGGGCAAGATTCTACTGTCCTAAGGAGACTTTGCTGACATCAAAGAGCCATTCCTGAGTCAGGGAGGGCATGTCACCCTTTTCCAGCATATGGAGTTGCTGGGGATACTGTTACTTGAATTAGCTAGTCACTTCCCTAGGGTCTACTGTCCAAAGGGTCTGCTTTCCACTCACCCTCCACTCACCTCTTTCCTCCAGCTTTTATACTCCAGGAGGTTCTGGGTGAAAGGATGATGTGCCAACAGATGACTGAGGAGAGTCAAGTTCCCCCTTAATAAAGGTATCCTAAATCATCATTTTAGACAAGATTTTTAAAAAAGTACGAGTCATCAAAGAAAATACTGGTACCTTTGTCTGTGTTAAATCTCTACACAACACTCACAAACTACAATGCACAGAATTGATAAAAGGAAAGAAAGAAATTGTAAACACCTAAATTACGCATCAAAGATACACTGCAGATTCATTACAAAGATCTGCAAGATACATTATTACGGGGGGGAAAAATGTTTAGGCCACTGTATGTTATGCTATCATTGCTATAAGAATATACAGCCTATAGGACACTTTTCACCCAAATGTTTATACGTGCATAGAGTATCTTGAAGGATGCAGGAGAAATTGGCAACAGTTACATATTAGGAGTAGAGTGGTGGCAAAGAAAATTTGCAGTATTTTTTTTGTCTGTTTCTGAATTTTGTACATATGTATTACTGTTAAAGATATATAAAATAAGTTATAAGTTAAAAATTGTATACAGAACTACAAATAAAAAAAGTAGACATGTTACCCCAGAGAAAAACTGTCATAAATACAGGCAAGCAATTTGCAGAAGAGAAACATAAAGTGACCAATAAAAATATGAAATGATGGACTGTACTGGTAAACAGGTATGCTGTGTCCCAGAACATTAGAAATCAATCACTTTTCCGGTGTTATAAAGAATAACAACTCACCATTTTTCACTTCTCTGTTTAGTTCTGATAATAACTGCACATGTAGTAGTACCTCTTTGCCTCTAGCCAGCTGGAGCTACATCAGATCTCACCTTAAAAGGACACTGTCATTTAGACCACCAACAGGCCACAAGTTGGAGAATCCACACAACACGCTCACTTCTGACCTACTTGTTCCCGCTACTACTTTGATTATTCACTGGAATGACTCACAAAACTCACAGAGTGCTATACTTGTGATTACAGCTTATTATGGCAGAAAAGGGTATAAATTAATGGAACCCTAAGACCTGGTCTGAAAAGGATTCCCAGCATAGTGCTTCCATGTCCTAAGAATGTGCTACCCTCCCTGTTGCATTGATGTCTTTCACAAATCAAGCAGCCTATGGAGCTTTTGTGTCCAGAGCTTTTTATTGGTTTCAATACACCATTATAATTTACTGGATTCTCCTTCCTTTCCTGATGTCAGAGGGTATCAGGCCATGCGGTGTTCTTTCAGGTCAGGCCACGTGCCACCCATTAGCACAAACCCTATAGATAACAAAAGTATTTTAAATATGCAAGAAATTCAAGGAGAAAGGCCAAATTACTTGAGGTAATTATTTCCTCTTACAGGCAAATGCAAAATAAAACTACGACCAAGTTAAGAGATTCTCCTATATGCCCATCAGAGAGATAAATCTCACACTCATGTCTAGACTGGCAAAAATTATACAGTCCAACTACGTTCAAAGCTGGAGCAGAAGGAGGGCATCAGTACTCTTCTTTTGCTTCAGGTAGGACTGTAAATTGGTAGAACTACTTAGCAATTTGGCAATTCAGCTTCCCTGTGACCTAGAAATTCCTCCTCCTAGTGACTTAGAAAATAATGTTGGAGTCATTATTCCTTGTCCTTGGAAACCGTGGTAGCACAGTGGTTAAGTGCTACATCTGCCAACCAAAAGGCTGGCAGTTCAAATCTGCCAGGTGCTCCTTGGAAACTCTATGGTGCAATTCTACTCCATCCTGCAGCCTCGCTATTAGTTGGAATTGACTTGACAGCAGTGGGTTTGGTTTTTGGTTTGAGTATAGAGAATGGGACCCAGCTGAAGCTGGGCCCACATGGACTTGGGCAGACATGGCTGTGGCAGCATGCTTGTCTGTTTTTTCATTCTTGTTTACTCAGTAATTCTTTGGACTCAGGCAAATGTGGCTGTGGCAGCATGCCCGTCCATTTTCTGACTTCTATCTATTCTGTAATTTTCTTAGACTCAGGCAGACATGGCTCTAGCAGCATGTTTGTTCTCTTCCTAATTTTGCCCTTTTGAATACACGCTGAATAAGACTTTCTTTTTACTTTACTAAACTTGGTGGGTTTTTTTCCTCTACAAAAGTTAATGACCCAGTCATCAGGGATTTTTGAAGCTATGAATCCGATCAAACTTCAGAAGACTTGGATTGTGGAGCAGAAGCTAGCAAAAGACGGGTCCCATATTCTGGACCTTCATGTACCCACTCCATGTCCCTTCAACACTGACAGGGTAAGTGCCCTCAGAAAATAACTTTTGCTTATTCTCTTTCGTTCTCTTTCTCATGTTTTCTTAAATTTTGTTTGGCATATTTGTTTAAAAAGCTAGTTGTTTGATTAAGGAGAACCTATCTTAGATTTTTGGTTGATCATTTGGTTAAAAGTGACATTTAATAACTCTTTTGGTGAACTGCAGTTTAGGTCCTGATTCCAGCATTTGAAACATTAAAGAGGTAATTCTATTTTCAAAGAGCTCTGGATCACGATACATCACAAAATTCAGGCTTTTTTCTGACTCAAAGAAAAGCTGGAAATTGGTGCTCTGTGAAACTCTTTAGGGAGAGGTGGCAACTCCTGACCAGTGCTACGAAACTTATGGGAGAAGTGGCAGTTCTGTACCCGTTTTATGATATATGCCAGAAGTAATTTGGAATTTTCCACTTTGGGAAAATGAGCATTCATTTGTGTTGTCCTTTCCTTTCTTTTTGGAGAATTTTGCTTGAAGTTCAAGTTTTCTCAAAAGATCTAATATTCCTCCATCTAAGGCTCTGGCAAGTTAATAAGTTTTATTTAGGACCTGTTTTTTCCATTAAACTGATATGATCTTACCACAAATTGCTATGATGCGTCTGACAATTAAGCACGACATACCTCACTGCTGAATATCACTGTGGTCACCTTCAAAATACTTCACTTGGCAAGCTATGTGCTGATGCCAGTGCCTAGTTCACCCTTCAAAACAATTTGGAAACTCTTTCTGGAGTGACCATTGCACACAGTGGCATGGTGGCAAGTTCACAAACTTAATTGTTTGGTTGTCAGTGAGGGAGTTTTTAACCAGTAAACAAATAACTGTACTGGAACACCTCCCTACTCACCTGATCTGGCCCCCAGTGACTTTTTTCTTTACCTGAAGATAAAGGAAATACTGAATGGAAGACATTTTGATGACATTCAAGACATCAAAGGTAATAAGATGACAGCTCTGATGCCCATTCCAGAAAAAGTGTTCCAAAATTGCCTGGAAGGGTGGACTAGGCACTGGCATTGCTGCATAGTTTCCTAAGGGAAGTACTTCAAAGGCGACTGTAGGTATATTCAGCAATGAGGTATGTAGCACGTCTTCTAGGATGAGTTTGCGAACCTAATTGTCAGACTCCATACACTTTAAGATTAGAATTCCCATGTGCTTGTTTTTATGTGGTATTATTGAATGAATCTGTGTGATCTTTCTGTCTCCCTTTGTTCTAAGAGCTTGCTTATGGTCTAGCGCATTCTGTTTACACTTCTGTCGTGTATTAAGTTGGTGGCTGTGGCTGAGAATTGCCATTTTTGTAAGCCTGTCTTGAAACCGCAGTTCTTTCCTCATCCAGGAAAAACTGTGTCTTGTATTGTCTTATGATTTAGACTCTTAATAGCTGTTTGGAGAAACTTTGATGTGAATTGGTCTATTTGAAAAGTATACCAAGATCTTTATGCTCTGTATGTTAGTGTCAGAAGCAAAAGCTTTCTAAGTAACTTAAGATAGATATTATGTGAAATGTGTTTTATTTACAAAAAAAAAGGAAAGTTTCATTTTCTTAAAGTAGCAGTTCTAGAACAGTAAAAGGAAAGAAATTAGTTATCTTTTGCTTTCTAACATGCTAAATAAACTTAAACGTAAGCACAACGATTTGGAAGGATCTAATCTTGCGTTCTACCTTGAGCTAAAATGAGGGAGGGTGGGGCATGATCAGACCTCCCCAGTCCCCAGTCTCCAAAGTTAAGCTGCAGGGAAGCTTTTGAAAGATTTTTCCCAACTAAGTAGAGACCTTTTAAGACAAAAAGAAGACAGGAAAGCGCTGCTTTGCTATAGTTACCAAATAATATTGGGTGAATTCCAGTTGTAAAGGAATTGTAAACAAGTTCTCTCTATTGTAGGGAAGTTTAGGAAGCCAAAAAAAAAGAAAGAAATCACAATGACGCAAACCTGAAACGGCCTGAAAACATGTTTCCAATGCTAGCCAGAGATTTAAGGTTATATCTCTATCAATGAAGTAGTCAGCTGAAGAGACTTTGATTTCCAAAGCCAGCTGTTAAAACCTTTAAAGATTAAAATTGGATTGGGAAAATATGAAAAATTGTAAAAGTTGAAAAAAAATAGAATCTTTCAACAAACTTTATTTTAATTGCAGTTATATTGGATGATATACAGGCTTATTTCCAAGACATTTTGGGTGATTTGTTGTTATTAGGTGCCATCGAGTTGGTTCTGACTCATAGCGACCCTAAACATGACAGAATGAAACACTGCCCAGTCTTGTGCCATGTCTGCAATCATTTTTATGCTTATAGCCCATTGTTGCAGCCACTGTGTCAATCCATCTTACCGAGGGTCCTCCTCTTTTTTGCTGACCCTCCGCTCTACCAAGCATGATGTCTGTCTCCAGGGACTGACCCTGTCTCACAACATATCCAAAGTATGTAAGATGCTGTCTTGCCATCTTCGCTTCCAAGGAGCACCCTGGTTGTACTTCTTCCAGAACAGTTCTGTTTGTTCTTTTGGCAGCCCATGATCCATTCAGCATTCTTCTCCAACATCACAATTCAAAGGCATCAATTCTGCTTCTGTCTTCTTTGGTCACTGTCCAGCTTTCACATGCATATGATGTCATTGAAAATACCATGGCTTGGGTCAGGTGCACCTTAGTCTTCAAGGTGACCATCTTTATTTTTCAACATTTAAAGAGATCTTTTGCAAAAGATTTTCCCAATATGTCTTTTAGTTTCTTGACTGCTGCTTCCATGGGCATTGATTGTGGACCCAAGTAAAATGAAATCCTTGATAACCTCAATCTTTTATCCATTTATGATGCTACTGCTTACTGGTCTAGTTCTGAGGAGTTTTGCTTTCTTGATGTGAGGTGGAAACCATACTGAAAGCTGTGGTCCTTGCTCTTTATCAGTAAGTGTTTCAAATTTTCTTCACTTCAGTGAGTACGGTGGTGTCATCTGCATAGCACAGGTTGTTAATGAGTCATCCTCCAATCCTGATGCCTCGTTCTTCATATAATTCATCCTCTTGGATTATTTGCTTGGCATACAGATTGAAAAGGTATGGTGAAAGGATACAACCCTGACACACAACCTTCCTGACTTTAAACCATGCAGTGTCCCCTTGTGCTGTTCCCACGACTGCCTCTTGATCCATACATAGATTCCTTAAGAGCACAATTAAGAGTTCTCAATGGTACATATACTCAATGGAGCACTACGCAATGATAAAGAATAACGATGATTCCAGGAAACATCTCCTAACCTGGTTTCAACTGGAAAACATTATGTTGAGTGAGAGTAGTCAGCGACAAAAGGAAAAATACTGTATGAGACCTCTACGATAAGATCTCAAAAACAGACTTGTGTATAGAAGAAAAGACTCTTTGACAGCTGCAAGGGAGGGGAAGGAGGGAGGAAGGGCGAGGGGGGGAGGGTTTAGTTTAGGTAGTTACTAGAAATCTAGTTGGGAGAAAGCGGTGACAGCACGCATTAGGAACAAGAACAACATTAAGTGGACATCAGCATAACTTGAGTACTCCTTCCATCTTAACTCAATACTGCAAGGATAGAGTAGCTGGGGCGGGGGGTGGGGGACCATGCTCTTAGGCGAATTCCAGGCCAATTGGCACAACTAGCGTTTTGCTAAGAGAGCTCTCTGCACCCCACATTGGTGAGTGGCGTCTGGGGTCTTAAAAGCTGCCAAGCTGCCATCCGAGGACACAACAAATGGTCCCAACTCAGCAGGAACAGATGCTCACCGAGGGCCAAAATGGCATGTGGTAAAGACAACCGAGAAGACAGAGAGACCCACAAGAGTGGGTGCCTACATCGACCTGGGACTGGAAGAACTGGATGGTGCCCGGCCACCACCAGTGATAGCCATGACGGAGCTCACAGAGAGGAGCCTCACTGGCAACACAAGAATAAAAAGAGGTGCATCATGAGATCTCCACTAAAAGACCTCAATTGATGGTCCAGCGGTTTTGGGGTTCCTCTGAGAGCATGGCCCCCAGCCCTGATGCTGCCCGTTCCCATAAATTATAATAAAGGTCCACTCTTTGGACAGGAATGGATTGGACTTGGCAATGCAGAGTAACCATATATTGGAAGCACTTTATGGTTCTATACATCTATAGGATATCATCTTGCTGACCTCTGGCTGGAGGAAGGGGAGTGGACGGAGAGGAGGGGAAAGGAGACTGTTGGGAGGATGAGACATGTATGGAGCAGAGAGGAATAGTGTGCAGTCACCGGACAGGGAGAGCAGTGGAAGCTGCATATAGGGGGGCATGTAAATTTACATGTGAATGTACATTTTCACTCAGTTATGTTAAATAAAAATAAAAAAAAAGAGTTCTCGAATTTCCATTTTACGTAATGTTAGCCATAATTTGTTACGATCCACACAGTTGAATGCTTTTGCATAGTCAATAAAACACAGGTAAACATCTTTCTGGTATTCTCTGCTTTCAGCCAAGATCCATCTGACATCAGCAATGATATCCCTAGTTTCACGTCCTCTTCTGAATCCAGCTTGAATTTCTGGCAGTTCCTTGTCAATATACTGCTGCAGTCAATTTTGAATGCTCTTGAGCAAAATTTTACTTGCACATGATATTAATGATATTGTTCACTAATTTCTGCATTCAGTTGGATCTCCTTTCTTTGGAATGCTCACAAATATGGATCTCTTCCAATCAGTTGGCCAGGTAGCTATCCTCCAAATTTCTTGGCATAGACAAATGAGCACTTCCAGTGCTGCATCTGTTTGCTGAAATATCTCAATTGATATTTCATCAATTCCTGGAGCCTTTTTGGGTTTTTTTGCCAGTGCATTCAATGCAGCTTTGATTTCTTCCTTCAGTACCATCGGTTCCTGATTATATGCTACCTCTTCAAATAGCTGAACATTGACCAGTTCTTTCTGGTATAATGATTCTGTGTATACCTTGCATCTTCTTTTGATGTTCCTTGAGTCATTTAATATTTTCCCTGTAGACTCCTTCACTGTTGCAACCTGAGGCCTCAATTTTTTGTTCAGTTCTTTCAACTTGAGAAATGTAAATGAGTGGATGACTTACTGATGTTAAATTGAGTTAATTTATATTTGTCATAATTAGGGTTTATATGCTTTTGCTTTTATGCCACAAAAGAATGTATGTATTTAACTTTGTTAATGAAGTGTGCTCCTTTTTGCTATTTAAAGGGATATACTATAAAAGGAATGCAAAATAGATAATATTTAAGAGGTTTATTTTTTAAAAAAACAAATTTATTTGATATGTCAAAAATTTTGTTTGAATGTTAATGATTTCATTTATGAGATTTTTAGGAGCTTTAATGTAACATAGCATCTAAAACAAAGAATTGTGTTTTTTGCTGTTAAAATAGGAAATCTTCAAATTCTGAAGTGAAGAGTTAATTTATTCATTGTGTAATCTACCTCATAGGCAAAGGTTTGGCCTTTCATTACAGTAAGTCTTCTGAGTCAAAAAAACAAGCTGTAGGTTTTAGGGGGGGAAAGATAGGGCTTTTACTTTAGGACCTTTGATTAAATACATTATGTCCTGATAACCTTAATTATTAATATTCAAGCATTTATAGAGTTGACATGTCCTGACTATATGGTATTGTGCCTCAAGATTATTGCATACTATATCTGAAGATTTTTTAAAATACAGTTAATGGTTTTATTTAGAAATATTGTCTAATTGTCTATCTGATTTGATTTTATTTGGCCTTTTATCATGTTTGTAATTAATTTCTATTGGGTATTTCACTATTAAGCCAGTGCCAAGTGCCGTCGAGTCGGATCCGACTCATGGCATTTATAAATTAATCATGACTATATTAAGTTTTGTCATCTGCAGGTAAGTGTTCACTTTTCTGATTGGCTGAAAAAGTTTTACCAGAATATCTCAATGAGAAAAGATGGACTATATTGGACTTATGAGAAAGACTGTGACTAGACTCAATCAAGATTTCCGGAACTCTTACATAAAATCTGATAGGTTCACAGACTACAAATGATTCAGAATCATTGAGAAATGAAAATAACTACATAGGACTGAGTAAACTAAAGGAAGCTATGGATTATATATGGTAATAATGCTGATGTTTTAAGGTTGTACTTTCTGCATCTAAGAAACTATTTTCCTTTGTCCTAAATTATTCACCTAAGGGGTTTAGATACTATAACTCGCAAATTATTAGTTCTTTTTGGTGAACTTAGCAGAGTTATAAAAATCATAACCAGAGAAATTTCTGGAATTTGAACTATGATTTTACAAATTAGAATAACATTATATTTCCTATTAGTTCTATCAAGAAATCACTTGTGCCTTAATAGATAAATGTTGCTGTATTTATATTATTATACAAGCTGAGGTTTTACAGAATGTAGTTGCTGTTGGAGCACATGAAAAAGTTACTGATGCTGTTTATGCATAAACACATCATGAGATTTGTTTCCCTGTTCAAAGAACTTAGGGTCATGGTTTCACTGGTTGTTTCAGACAATTGGCCTAATATTATTGTTAGTGCTTCTATTCTACTTCCTAGTTTACTGTTCACTGTGCTTCAGATCTTAAGGAAAACTCTGGTGGCATAATGGTTAGGTGCTATAGCTGCTAACCAAAGGGTGAGCAGTTCAAATCTGCCAGGTGCTCATTGGAAGCCGTGAGGCAGTTCTAATGTGTTCTGTAGGGTTGCTATGAGTCAGAATTGATTCAATGGCAATATGTTTGGGGGAATGGAATCTTAAAAACCAAATGATGCCCAATTACTACTTATTCAATGTTTTTGATCAAAGATTCTACAGCTAGATCATGATCCAAAATAGAAAACCATGACAGAGTTGTATTTATCCTGGACTCCAGATTTCTGGCTTTCATAAAGAGGCTGACTCACACAGGCTACTGCCTTTAGATATCCTATTAAACTCTGAGCTTTGAGGGGGGAAAAAACTGGTTCCTTAAGCCACTTTGAATCAAAGAATGGTCCAAATGTGAGAAATGTTTTCAGCACCCTGGATACTGCTTCATCTCTCTTGGCAACTGGCAGGCCGGTATAAACCCACAGCTGGGACTCTACCTCAATGATTGATTGATTGATAAGGCTGCCTTATCCCTTATGAGGTCACCAATAGGTAGTTACCAGAGTCTTTTTCCAATGAACGCTCAAGAAAGCCAATTTTAAATTTAGTTAGCAAGTAGGAGGTTTTATTGAATCATTTTGCAAAATCGGGTGCCCCAGCTCACAAAGAAGGCTAGACAAAGGGGCACACCACTCTTACACTCTAACTCATGAATCCCTCCCTTGGATCCTTACTGGCTGCGTACTATGAGGTGGACAGTCTCTCCACGGATGTTGCCTAAGTTTTAACATTCCATTCCCTTTTAAGGTTATATCTCCTGCATTCTGAACAGATTTTTTTCCCACCTCCTCCTCTACCCCTTTCTCTTTAGGTTAGCTAGTAAGTGATTATCTTAGACTTTGTTCTGAAAATAGACCATTTTAAAATTTATTTCTCACATCGATAAACTAGTGAGACTCTTTTACCTTGGGTATTGTCTTTTATTTATTCACGAATTCAGTCTGTTTTGTGAAATTGATTCCAAAGATGAGCGTAAAAGCTCTGTTTAAGGTAAATTGATAAACAGCTTAATCAGACTTCAACGCATTGTTAGATAACATACCTGTGCACTTTGTGGTTCTAGGCATCTATAGGATATCATCCTGCTGCCCTTTAACTGGAGGAAGGGGAGTGGGTGGAGAGGAGGGCATAGGAGACTGTTGGGAGGCTAGGACATGTACGGAGCACAGAGGAAGACTGTGCTGTTACCAAGCAGGGAGAGCAGTGGGAGCTGCACATAGGTGAGCATGCAACTTTATAAGGGAATATACATTTTTTTTTAATTTTTATTTAACATAACTGAGTGAAAATGTACATTCACGTATAAATTTACATCCCACCTATATGCAGCTTCCACTGCTCTCCCTGTCCGGTGACTGCACACTATTCCTCCATACAGGTCTCATCCTCCCAACAGCCACCTTTCCCCACCTCTCCGTCCACTCCCCTTCCTCCAGCAAGATGATATCCTTTAGATGTATAGAACTAAAAAGTGTTTCCAATATATGGTCACTCTGCATTGCCAAGTCCAATCCATTCCTGTCCAAAGAGTGGACCTTTGTCATAAAGGGCAGCATCAGGGCCGGGGGCCATGCTCTCAGAGGAACCCCAAAACCGCTGGACCATCAATTGAGGTCTTTTAGTGGAGATCTCATGGTGCAGCCCTTTTTATTACTGTGTTGCCAGTGAGAATCCTCTCTGTGAGCTCCATCGTGGCTATCACTGGTGGTGGCCGGGCACCATCCAGTTCCTCCAGTCCGAAGTCGATGTAGGCACCCACTCTTGTGGGTCTCTCTGTCTTCTCGGTTGTCTTTACCACATGTCATTTTGGTCCTCGGTGAGCATCCGTTCCTGCTGAGTTGGGACCATTTGCTGTGTCCTCGGATGGCAGCTTGTCAGCTTTTAAAACCCCAGACTCCACTCACCAATGTGGGGTGCAGAGAGCTCTCTTAGCAAAACGCTAGTTGTGCCAATTGGCCTGGAATTCGCCTAAGAGCATGGTCCCCCCCCCCGCCCCAGCTACTCTATCCTTGCAGTATTGAGTCAAGATGGAAGGAGTACTCAAGTTATGCTGAAGTCCACTTAATGTTGTTCTTGTTTCTAATGTGTGCTGTCACCGCTTTCTCCCAACTAGATTTCTAGTAACTATCTAAACTAAACCCTCCCCCCTCCCCCTTCCCCCCTCCCCTCCCTTGCAGCTGTCAAAGAGTCTTTTCTTCTATACACAAGTCTGTTTTTGAGGTCTTATCGTAGAGGTCTCATACAGTATTTGTCCCTTTGTCGCGGACCACTTTCACTCAACATAATGTCTTCCAGTTGAAACCAGGTTAGGAGGTGTTTCCTGGAATCATCGTTATTCTTTACCATTGCGTAGTGCTCATTAAGTATATGTACCACAGTTTACCTATCCATTCTTCTATTGTTGGGCATCTGGGTTGATTCCATCTTTTTGCTGTTGTGGACTGTGCTGCGGTAAACATTCTGGTGCATGTGTCCATTGGTGAGAAAGGCCTTCATTCTGTAGGATATATTCCAAGTAGTGGAATTACTGGGTCAAATGGTGTATCGATATCCATTTTTTAAGGAAGCGCCAGATTGCCTTCCAAATAGGCTGGACCATTTTGCAACCCCACCAACAGTGTAGGAGGGTTCCACTTTCTCCACAGCCTCTCCAGCATTTGTTGTTTTGTGTTTTCTGGATCATGGCCAATCTTGTTGGGGTGAAATGGTATCTCATTGTTGTCTTGATTTGAATTTCTTTAATAACAAAAGATCGTGAACATGTCCACATGTGTTTTTTTGGCTGCCTGGATCTCCTCTTTAGTGAAGCGTCTGTCCATCTCCTTTGCCCATCACTTAATTGGATGGTTTATCTTCTTCTTGTTGATATTTTGTAGTATCTTATAGATTATGGAGATCAGGCGTCGGTCTGTCATAGAGTTGCCAAATATTTTTTCCCATTCTGTGGGTGTTCTTTTAATTCTATTAATAAAGTCTTTGGATGAGCAAAAGTGTTTGATTCTTAATAGTTCCCATTTATCTACTTTCTCTTCTGTTGATTGAGTTTTCTTTGACAGATTTTGGAGTCTGTCCTCATTGTGTATTGAAACTTCAATTGTTGTTCCTACCTTTTCTTGGATGAGCTTTATCGTTTTAGGTTTGATATTTAGGTCTTTTATCCAGTTGGAGTTGGTTTTTGTATAAGGTGTAAGATATAGATCTTGATTCAGTTTACTGCAGATGGATAACCAATTTTGCCAGCACCATTTGTTGAAGATGCTGTTTTTACCCCAGTTTAATGTCTTAGGGCCTTTGTCGAATATCAACTGTTCATAGGCAGATGGTGTCAACTCTGGGGTCTCAATTTTGTTCCATTGATCGATCTGTCTGTTCTTGTACCAGTACCAGGCTGTTTTGACCACTGTGGCAGTGAAGTATGTTCTAAGGTCGGGTAATGAGAGGCCTCCCAGTGTGTTCTTCTTCGTTAGTAGCACCTTAGTTATCTGGGGCTTCTTCCCTTTGCAAACAAAATTGGTGATTTGTTTCTCCATCTCATTAAAAAACAATGCTGGAACTTGTATTGGGATTGCATTATATAAATAAATTGCTTTGGGTAAAATGGACATTTTCACAATATTAAGTCTTCCTATCCATGAGCAGGGTAGGTTTTTCCATTTATCTAAGGCTCTTTTAGTTTCTTGTAGTAAGGGCTTATAGTTCTCTTTGTAAAGGTCTGTTGTTTCTCTGGTTAGATTACTTCCTAGGTACTTTATCTTCTTAGGGGCTATCGTAATTGGTATTGATTTGATAATTTCCTCCTTAACAGTCTCGTTGCTGGTATAAAGGAATCCTACTAATTTACTTATGGTTATCTTGTATCCTGAGACTTTGCTGAACTCTTCTATCAGTTTGAGTAGCTTACTTATAGATTCCTTGGGGAATCTGCAAACAGGGAGATTTTAACTTCCTCTTTGCCGATGCAGATGCCCTTTATTTCTTGGTCTTGTCTAATTGCTCTGGCTAGAACTTCTAGCACAATGTTGAATAGGAGAGGTGAGAGTGGGCATCCTTGTGTAGTTCCTGATCTCTAGGGAAAGTCCTCCAGTCTCTCTCCATTCAGGATGATGTGGGCAACTGGCTTTGTATAAATGGCCCTTATTGTGTTGAGGAATTTCCCGTCTATGCCTATTTTGCTAAGAGTTTTTAGCATGCATGGGTGTTGGACTTTATCAAATGCCTTTTCGGCATTGTCATGGTTGGAATTGTGTCCCCCCAAAAATGTGTGCAGCCACGTGGCTGGGATATGGTTCCCAGTATCTTGGGACTGTCCTCCATTGTGTGGTTTTGCTAACCTGTATGTTAAAGGATTAGGGTGGGGCTGTGAATTCCTGCTGTGGGGGAAGTTTCCCTGGAGTATGGCTTGCCCCACCCTTAATGCTTTTAGCTTGCAAGAAATAAAAGGAAAAAGAAACCAAGGACAATTTGAGAACCTCACTACCATCAAGCAAGCAGCACCGGGAGCAGAGCACGTCGTTCACACCAGAGGTTCTTGCGTGAGGACGCTCCCTGGACAAAGACTGATACAATACCGGACTTTCCTCCAGAGCCGACAAGGGGAAAGTCTTTCCCTGGAGCGGACACCCTGAATATGGACTTGCAACCTACCGGACTGTGTAAGAATAAATCTTTCTTTGTTAAAGCCATCCACTCTGTGGTAATTCTGTTAGAGCAGCCCTAGCTGACGAAAACAGGCATCAATGGACAAAATCAGGTGATCCTTGTCTTTTGTATTATTTATGTGGTTTATCACATTAATTGTTTTCCTGATGTTGAACCAGCCTTGCATCCCTGGTATGAATCCCTCTTGGTCATGATGGATTATTTTCTTGATACGTTGTTGTATTCTGTTGGCAAGAATTTTGTTGAAGATTTTTGCATCTAGGTTCATGAGTGATATCGGTCTGTAGTTCTCTGTCTTTGTTGGATCTTTCCCTGGCTTAGATAACACGGCTATGCTGGCTTCATAGAATGAGTTTGGGAGTACTCCATCCCTTTCTATACTGTGAAATAGTCTCAGTAGTATTGGGGATAACTCTTCTCGAAATGCTTGGTAGAATTCTGCCGTGAAGCCATCTGGGCCAGGACTTTTTTTTGGTTGGCAGTGTTTTGATGACCTTTTCAACTTCTTCCTTTGTGATGGGTTTATTATGTTGTTCTGCCTCATGTTCTGATAATTTGGGTAGGTGGTATGAGTCAAGGAATTGGTCCATTTCCGCTAGGTTTTCAAATTTGTTAGAGTACAGTCTTTCATAGTATTCTGTTATGATATTTTTGATTTCTGTTGCATCTGTGGTGACAGCTCCCCTCTCGTTTCTAACTTGGGTTATTTGTTTCCTTTCCTGCTTTTCTTTAGTAAGTTTAGCCAGTGGTTTATCAATTTTGTTGATCTTTTCAAAAAACCAGCTTTTGGTCTTTTCAATTTTTTCAATTGTTTTTCTATTCTCTAATTCATTTAGCTCTGCTCTAATCTTTATGATTTCCTTTCTTCTGGGGCCTGAGGGGTTCATCTGTTGTTGTCTTTCTACTTGTTCAAGCTGTAGAGTTAGTTCCTTGATTTGGTTTCTTTCTTCCTTCCAGATGTGTGCATTTATGGAGATAAACAGACCTCTGAGCACTGCTTTGGCTGTATCCCATAGGTTCTGGTAGGAAGTGTTTTCGTTCTCATTGGAATCCATCAATTTCTTTAATTCATCCCTGATTTCCTCTATAACTCATGTTTTTTTGAGCAAGATGTTCTTCCGTTTCCAAGAGTTCCACTTTCTATCTATGTTTTTTCTGCTATTGATGTCAACTTTTATGGCTTTATGATCTGAGAAGATGCTTTGCAGTAATTCAATGGTATGGATTTTGTGGAGCATTGCATTATGGCCTATCACGTGGTCAATTCTGGAGAATGTTCCATGTGCACTGGAGAAGAAGGTGTAGTTGTCTGCTGCTGGGTGGAAAGTTCTGTATACATCATTGAGGTTTAGTTGGTTAATTGTGTCAATGAAGTCTTCTGTATCTTTACTGAGCTTTTTTCTTGATGATCTGTCTATTAATGAGAGTGGAGTGTTAAAGTCTCCCACTATTATTGTGGAGTCATCTAACTCTCTTTTGAGCATAGTCAGTGTTTCTTTGACATATTTAGGTGCTCTGGCATTAGGTGCATAAATATTTAATATAGTTAAGTCTTGCTTGTGTACTGAACCTTTCAGCAATAAATAGTAACCATCTTTGTCCACGATGGTGGATTTGACATTAAAGTTGATTTTGTCTGAGATTAGAATTGCTCTTCTTTGTTCATTGTTAGCTTGATATATATTCTTCCATCCTTTAATTTTCAGTTTGTTCCTGTCTTTAGGTCTCAAGTGAGTTTCTTGTAGACAACATATGGATGGGTCGTGTCTTTTGATCCAAGATGACACTCGGTGTCTCTTTACTGGAGCATTCAGTCCATTCACATTCTATGTAATTATTGATAGGTATGTGTTCACTGCTGCCATTGTGATACGTTTATTTTTATGTTGATGTTTTCTCTGTTGTTCTTATTAGTCTGTTCTGGGACACTCTTTTTTGTGAGTTGATTTTTCATCTTTTTCAGACCTGGTTTTATAGTTGTTGAGACTCGTGTGTTAGATTTCTTGAAATGGTATGATACATCTTTGTTGTGCTTTACAGCTGCCCCTATGAACCCCCTTATTTATAAACCCAATTTTAATTACTACCAGTCTTGCCATCTTCCTCTCCATCTGGAAGGACTATAACGACTGTAGTGCATCTCTCTTTTTATTATGATCACACCATAGTTTTCATGATGATCACTGGATTGCTTCTTTCCATATCAAAGCTGTGATTTACTTTGGAGCCTTCCCTAAATGAGTAGAGTATTGTAGTGTGTCGTTCTAAAATATTAAGTTAGTGGTTTCGTTCTTCTAAGCCAAAGCCAAGAACTTCTTTCAGTATTTCTTGTAGTTTGGGTTTGGTTTTTACAAAATCTCTGAGTTTCTGTTTATCTGGGAATGTCTTAATTTCATTTTCGTATTTGAAAGACAGTTTTCCAGGATATATAATTCTTGGTTGGAAGTTCTTCTCCTTCAAGGCTTTGAATGTGTCATGCCACTGTCTCCGTGCCAGCATGGTTTCTGCTGAGAAATCTGACGAGAGCCTACAGGGTTTCCCTCTGAATGTTAGCTTTGCCTTGAATCTTGCTGCCTTTAAGAGTTGCTGCTTATGTTTCATTTTGTTAAGCATGATTATAATATGTCTTGGAGTCTTTCTTTTGAGATCTATATTGAGTGGCATACGATATGCATCTGAGATGTCTGTATTCTCTTCCTTCATGATTTCTGGGAACTTTTCTTTCAGCAGCTCAGCAACAATACTCTCTGTGTTCTCAGATGTCTCACCCTGTTCAGGGACTCCAATTAATCGAAGGTTGTTCCTCTTAATAGAGTCCCACATGCTTATTAATGTTTCTTCATTTTTCTTGTTTCTTTTTTCTGATTTCTGCTCATAGACGCTGGCATCAGTAGCTCTGTCTTCCAAGTCAGAAATTCTTTTTTCCATTTGTTCCATTCTGTTTTCTTGGCTTTGCATGGAAGTTTCTATGTCTTTGATTTTCTTCTTGATATGTTGGATTTCAGAGTACTGGTGTTCCATCAGATCGAACAACTTGTTTAATTTTTCACTTTGTTCTGCTGCATTTTGTATAAGGTCTAGAAGGGCTCTGTATATAATCAATTTGTATTCACCTCCTGATGCTTTCATAAAAGTTTCTTCATCTGGAAAGCTCCTTGGTTGCTTTGTTTGGGAGCCTTCTGAAGGCATGAGTGATTGCTTGTATGCCACAACTGTCTGTTGCTTTTTGGGTCCCATGTGAGTATATAGAGGCTGGAAGAGGTACTGTGAGGATGGATTGCAAATGTTTCTCTAGGCTGTCTTCAAATGTAAAGCAAAAGGTATCTGATCAGTTCGCAAGTCAATTAGGTTTTCAGGTGTAGAGGTCCCTCTTCTCATCTCACAAAGTAAGCGCCACTATATCCAACCCCAGATGATAACAAACTAGTTCAGAACACAGCAGTGCTACAGCCCTGTTGGCCTCTACTGACAGGGCCTATCCTTATCCAACACTGCGTCGAGTACTGGTTTTGTGATAGGAACGCGCTCTCCTGTGGGCAGGCTCTGGCTCCCAAGCTAAGAATTAGTTCCAGCTACAGCTACCGTATCCAAAATGGCGTCCTCCACACAGGCAGCAGACAGAGGGGCTAAAGGTGCCGAGAGGTAGTGATTCCTCTGATTCTGTTGCAGGGCCCCCAACATAGGCAGCACTGTGCAAAATCACTACTTTTCTGTTGGAGAAGTGCTGTCCCGTTTGCAGGCGCTGGCTGCCAGGCTAAGAATGAGGTCCCGCTAAAGTGTCAGTACCAACATGGCGTCCTGCACACCGACTGCAAAGCTCCGCGCAAACCCCGCTGAGGCAGCTACAAAACGAAAGGCTAAAAATGGCTAGATTAACAGAGTCCCGAGCCTGGCTCTCAGAATATGGGAATTTTGCCTGCCTATCCCCTCAGTAGCGCATCTGAGTCCGGCCGCCAGACAAGACCCAGCTCCACCCACCAGCCGAGACAGAGGAAAAAAAACGTCAAACTGGTGCGTTTACCTTCCGTCCGTGAGAGCCGGGGCTAGCCAGGAGCGGGAGTCAGTGAAAGAGAGGAGGTTTTTCGCTGAGTGGTATGAAGTCCCAGTTAACAGCTCTGTGCCGTGTCCTGAGGCTGATTAGGTGATCAGAAGGCTCTGTTTGATTATCAATTCAGGTCTTGGTTTCCAGAGGGATAGAAGGAGACGTGGGCTTAGTCCGCCATCTTAACTCCGCCCCCCTGGAAGATTATTTTGAAAGCTTTGATGGCTACTCTACTGTGTTTTGCTAACTTGCTCATTGCCTGTTTTGCCTTTCTCCCATTTGTAATGGGAATGTCTCACTTGTGCCTGTCTCTTCTGCCATTGCATCTTAGAAGCAGATAACTTGTGTTCTAGATTTCACAGCTGAAGAAGAAGGAGTTTCTGGATTTTGGACTTGGACTTTTGCTATGATGGGGTGAATATGTTTTGAATATTGCAAGGATGTGGTATTTTTTTTAATTATGATTGAATGAAAATGCACTTTCCTATATAAATTGCATGCCCACCTATATGAAGCTCCCACTGCTCTCCCTGCCCGGTGACAGCACATCTTCCCCTCTGCTCCGTACATGTCCTAGACTCCCAACAGTCTCCCATCCCCTCCTCTCCACCCATCCCCCTTCCTCCAGTAAGAGGTCAGCAGGACAACATCCTATAGATGCCTAGAACCACAAAGTGCACACATGATATGGTCATTCTGTGTCACCAATTCCAAACCATTCCTGTCCGAGAGTTGACCTTCATTATGATTTATGGATAGGGGCAGCATACAGGCCAGGAACCATGCTCCCAGGTGAACCCTGAGGCCCATGGACCATCAGTTGCAGCCTTTTAATGGGGCTCTCAGAATTCACCCCTTTTTATTCTTGTGTTGCCAGTGAGACTCAACTTTGTGAGTCCCATAACAGCTATCACTGGTGGTGGCTAGGCACCATCTGGTTCTTCTGGTCACAAGTTGATGTAGTCACCCACTCACATGGGTCTCTCTGTCTTCTGGGTTCTCTTTCCCCCATGTCGTTTTGGTCCTTGATGATCATCTGTTCATGCTGAGTTGGGACCATCTGCTGTACCCTCGGATGACAGCTTGGCAGCCTTTAAGACCCTAGATGCCACTCACCAATGTGAGGTGCAGAGAGCCCTCTTAGCAAAATGCTAGTTGTACCAATTGGCCTCGGTTTCCCCTGAGAGCGTAGTCCCCGCACTGCACCCCAGCTACTCTGTCCTTGCAATGCTGGATTAAGATGGGAGGAGTAATCATGTTATGTTGAAGTCCAGTTAATACTGATCGTCGTTCTAATGTGTGCTGGCCCATATTTTACTCAACCAACTTTCTATCAACTATCTAAGCCCTCCCCCCTTGCCCTCCCTCCCTGCCCAACCTTGCAGCTGTCAAAGAGTCGTTTCTTCTATGCGTGAGTCTGTTTTCAAGTTCTTATCGTAGGGGTCTCCTACAACATTTGTCCTTTTGTCACTGACTATTTGCACTCAACAGAATGTCCTCCAGCTGAAACCAGGTTAAGAGATGTTTCCTGAAATCATCATTGTCCTTTATCATTGCATATTGTTCCACTGAGTACATATACCAGAATTTACCTATCCATTCCTCTGTTGTTGGGCATCTGGGTTGATCCCATCTTTTTGCTATTGTGGACTGTGCTGCGATAAACATTCGTGTGCATGTATCAGTGGGTGTGAATGGCCTGGATTCTGTAGGATATATTCCAAGCAGTGGAATTGCTGGGTCAGATGGTATATCTAGATCCAGCTTTTTAAGGAAGCACCAGATTGCTTTCCAAAGAGGTTGCACCATTTTACAATCCCACCAACAGTGTAGGAGAGTTCCAATTTCTCCATAGCCTCTCCAGCATTTGTTGTTTTGTCTTTTTTGGATCATGGCCAACCCTGTTGGGGTGAGATGGTATCTCATTGTAGTTTTGGTTTGAATTTCTTTAATAGCTAATGATCATGAGCATGTCTGCATGTGTTTTTTGGCTGTCTGGATCTCCTCTTTAGTGAAGTGCCTGTCCATTTCCTTTGCCCATCACGTAATTGGATGATTTACCTTTTTCTTGATGATATTTTGTAGTACCTTTTAGATTGTGGAGATCAGGCGTCAGTCTGACCTATGGTTGCCATGTATATTTTCCCATCCTGTAGGTGGCCTTTTAATTCTATTAATAAAGTCTTTGGATGAGCAAAAGTGTTTCATTCTTAATAGTTCCCATTTATCTATTTTCTCTTTTGTTGATTGTGGTTTGCTTGACAGATTTTGAAGTCTGTCTACATTGTGCATTAAAACTTCCATTGTTCTTCCTACTTTTTCTTGGATGAGTTTTATTGTTTTAGATTTGATAGTTAGGGTCTTTCACCCAGTTTGAGTTGGTTTTTGTATAAGGGGTCTTGTTTCGATTTATTGCAGATGGATATCCAATTTTGCCAGCATCATTTGTTGGAGAGATTGTTTTTTATCCCAGTTTAATGTCTCAGGGCCTTTGTCAAGTATCAACTGTTCATAGGAAAATGATGTCATCTCTCGGGTCTGGATTCTGTTCCATTGATCTATCTGTCTCTTTTTTGTACCAGTACCAGGCTGTTTTGACTACTGTGGCAGTGTGATAGGTTCTAAAGTTGGGTGATGACAGGCCTCCCAGTGTGTTCTTCTTCTTCAGCAGTGCTTTACTTATCCGGGGCTTCTTCCCATTCCAGACAAGGTTGGTAATTTGATTCTTCATCTCATTAAAAAATGTCACTGGAATTTGTATTGGGATTGCATTATATACGTAGATTGCTTTGGGTAAAATGGACATTTTCACAATGTTAAGTCTTCCTATCCAGGAGCACAGTAGGTTTCTCCATTTATGTAAGTCTCTCTTAGTTTCTTGTAGTAAGGACTTGTAGTTCTCTTTGTAAAGGTCTGTTATTTCTCTGGTTAGATTTATTCCCAGGTACATTGTCTTCTTAGGGGCTATACTGAATAGTATTGATTTGGTGATTTCTTCCTTAATACTCCTGTTGTTGTTATAAAGGAATCCTACTGATTTACTTATGTTTATCTTGTATCCTGAGACTTTGCAGAACTCTTCTATCAGTTTGAGTAGTTTGCTTATGGATTCTTTAGGATTCTCTGCATATACAATCATATCATCTTCAAACAGGGAGATTTTGACTTCTTCTTTGCCAGTGCCGATGCCCTTCATTTCTTGGTCATGTCTAATTGCTCTGGCTAGAACTTCTAGTACAATGTTGAATAGGAGAGGTGAGAGTGGGCATCCCTGTCTGGTTTCTGTTCTTAAGGGAAACTGTTTCAGTCTCTCTCCATTGAGGATGATGTAGGCAGTTGGCACTGTATAAATGGCCCATATTGCATTGAGGAATTTGCCATCTATTCCTACTTTGCTGAGAGTTTTTAGCATGAATGGGTCTTAGACTTTATCAAATGCCCTTTCTGCATCAACAGACAAAATCAAGTGATTCTTGTCTTTTGTGTTATTTATGTGGTTGATCACACTGTTTTTCACATGCTGAACCAGCCTTGCATCCCTGGAATGAATCCAGCTTGGTCATGATAGGTTATTTCTTGGTATGTTGTTGTATTCTATTGGCAAGAATTTTGTTGAAGACTTTTGTGTTTAGATTCATGAATGATATCTGTCTGTAGTTCCCCTTTTTGGTTGGGTCTTTCCCTGGCTTTGGTACCAGCATTATGCTGGCTTCATAGAATGAATTTGGGAGAATTTCACCCCTTTCTGTACTGTGAAATAGTCTCAGCAGTACTGGAGATAACTCTAAAAGCTTGGTTGAATTCTGGCAGTTTTTGATGACATGTTCAATCTCTTCCTTTGCGGTGAATTTATTAAGTTGTTCTGCTTCACCTTGTGATAATTTGGGTAGGTGATATGAATCAAGGGATTTGTCCATTTCCCCTAGGTTTTCCGATTTGTTAGAGTACAGTCTTTCATAGTATTCTGTTATGATATTTTTGATTTCTGTTGCATCTGTGGTGACCACTCCCCTCTCATTTCTTATTTGGGCTATTTGTTTCCTTTCCTGTTTTTCTTTAGTAAGTTTAGCCAGTGGTTTGTGAATTTTGTTGATTTTTTCAGAAAACCAGCTTTTAGTCTTTTCAATTTTTTCAATTGTTCTTCTATTCTGTAATTCATTTAGTTCTGCTCTAATCTTTATGATCTGTTTTCTTCTGGTGCCTGAGGGGTTCCTCTGTTGTTCTGTCTCTACTTGTTCAAGCTGTAAGGTTAGTTCTTTGATTTGGTTTCTTTCTTCCTTCCGGATGTGTGTGTTTATGGAGATAAGCTGACCTCTGAGCACTGCTTTGGCTGCATCCCACAGGTTCTGGTAGGAAGTGTTTTTGTTCTCATTGGAATCCATAAATTTCTTTATTTCATCCTTGATTTCTTCTATAACTCATGACTTTTTGAGCAAGATGTTGTTCAGTTTCCATGAGTTCCACTTTCTAACTATGCTTTTCCTGCTATTGATCTCGCCTTTTATGGGTTTATGATCTGAGAAGATTCTTTGCATTAATTCAGTGGTGTGGATTTTGTTGAGAACTGCTTTCTGTCCTAACACATGGTCTAATCTGGAGAATGTTCCATGTTCACTGGAGAAGAAGGTGTAGCTGTCCGCTAATGGATAGAAAGCTCTGTATGTGTCGATGAGGTCTGGTTGGTCAGTTGTGGCAATAAGGTCTTCTGTGTCTTTATTGAGCTTTTTTCTAGATGATCTGTCCAATATTAAGAGTGGAGTGCTGAAGTCTGCCACTATTATTGTGGAGTGATCTGTCTCCTTTTTAAGTGTAGTAAGTGTTTCTATGATGAATTTAGGTGCTCTAATGTTAGCTGCATAAATATTTACTATTGTTAAGTCCTGCTTGTGTAGTTGTTTTAGTCAGCTAGGGCTGCTCTAACAGAAATACCACAGAGTCAATGGCTTTAACAAAGAAAGATTTATTCTTACACAGTCCGGTAGGTTGCAAGTCCGCATTCAGGGTGTCCACTCCAGGGAAAGACTTTCCCCTTGTCGGCTCTGGAGGAAAGTCTGGTATTGCATCAGTCATTGTCCAGGGAGTGTCCTAACGCAAGAACCTCTGGTCTGAACGACACGCTCTGCTCCCGTGCTGCTTGCTTGATGGTAGTGAGGTTCTCAAATTGTCCTTTGTCTCTTTTTCCTTTTATTCCTTGCAAGCTAAAAGCATTAAGGGTGGGGCAAGCCATACTCCAGGGAAACTCCCTCTACAGCAGGAATTCACAGCCCCACCCTAATCCTTTAACATACAGGTTAGCAAAACCACACATTGGAGGACAGTCCCAAGATACTGGGAACCATATCCCAGCCACGTGGCTGCACACATTTTTGGGGGGACACAATTCCAACCATGACAGTAGTCAACCTTTCAGCAACAGTGTCCATCTTTGGTCACGATAGTGGGTTTTACATTTAAATCTGAGATTAGAATTGCCACACCTACTCTTCTTTGTGTATTGTTAGCTTGATACATATTTTTCAATCCTTTAATTTTGAGTCTGTTCATATCTTTAAGTCTAACGTGAGTTTTTTTGTAGGCAACATACGGATGAGTCATGTCTTTCCATCCAAGGTGGCACTTGATGTCCCTTTACTGGAGCGTTTAGTCCATTGACATTCAATGTGATTGATAGGTATGTGTTCAATGCTGCCATTGTGATATGTTTATTTTTGTGTTGATATTTTCTCTGTTGTTCTTATTAATATGTTCTAGGATATTCTTTGTGAGCTACTTTTTCACCTTTTTCAGGGTTGGTTTTGTGGTTGCTGGGACTCCTGTAGTACATTTCTTGATTTGATATGTTGTATCTTTACTGTTGCCCCGATCATTCCCCTTAATAAACTATGTATAAACCCAATTTTAATTACTACCATTCTTGTCAAATTCTTCTCCATCTGGAAGGACTATAATGACTTTAGTACATC
The DNA here is from genome assembly GCA_028571685.1 of Heterohyrax brucei. Lineage (NCBI taxonomy): Eukaryota > Metazoa > Chordata > Mammalia > Hyracoidea > Procaviidae > Heterohyrax > Heterohyrax brucei. The sequence continues at coordinate 131,590,843 of CM053150.1, read as the reverse complement.
CCTCTTTTTATTATGATGGCATCATAGTTTTCATGATATGATCACTGGATTATTTCTTTCACTACTATAGCTTTTTTTTATTATTTAACATAACTGAGTGAAAATGTACATTCACATGTAAATTTACATGCCCCCCTATATGCAGCTTCCACTGCTCTCCCTGTCCGGTGACTGCACACTATTCCTCTCTGCTCCATACATGTCTCATCCTCCCAACAGTCTCCTTTCCCCTCCTCTCCGTCCACTCCCCTTCCTCCAGCCAGAGGTCAGCAAGATGATATCCTATAGATGTATAGAACCATAAAGTGCTTCCAATATATGATTACTCTGCATTGCCAAGTCCATTCCATTCCTGTCCAAAGAGTGGACCTTTGTTATAATTTATGGGAATGGGCAGCATCAGGGCAGGGGGCCATGCTCTCAGAGGAACCCCAAAACCGCTGGACCATCAATTGAGGTCTTTTAGTGGAGATCTCATGATGCACCTCTTTTTATTCTTGTGTTGCCAGTGAGGCTCCTCTCTGTGAGCTCCGTCATGGCTATCACTGGTGGTGACCGGGCACCATCCAGTTCTTCCGGTCCCAGGTCGATGTAGGCACCCACTCTTGTGGGTCTCTCTGTCTTCTCAGTTGTCTTTACCGCATGCCATTTTGGCCCTCGGTGAGCATCCATTCCTGCTGAGTTGGGACCCTTTGCTGTGTCCTCGGATGGCAGCTTGGCAGCTTTTACGACCCCAGACGCCACTCACCAATGTTCACTACTATAGCTTTGATTGAGTTTGGAGCCTTCCCTAACTGAGTAGGATTCTCGGTGATGTGTACTGTATTTGCTTCTAAAATACAAAGTTAGTGGTTTTGTGCTTCTAAGTCAAAGCCAAGGGATTCTGTCCGTATTTCTTGTAGTTTGAGTTTGGTTTTTACAAAGTCTCTGAGTTTATGTTTATCTGGGAATGTCTTAATTTCATTCTCATATCTGAAAGATAGTTTTGCAGGATATATAATTCTTGGTTGGAAATTCTTCTCCTTCAAGGCTTTGAATGTATCATACCACTGTCTCCATGCCAGCATTGTTTCGGCTGAGAAATCCAATGACAGCCTACAGGGTTTCCCTCTGAATGTTAGCTTTGCTTTGAGTCTTGCTGCCTTTAAGAGTTTCTGCTTATGTTTCATTTTTTTAAGCTTGATTATAATATGTCTTGGAGTCTTTCTTTTGAGATCTCTATTGAGTGGCATTCGATATGTATCTTGGATATCTATATTCTCTTCTTTCATAATTTCTTGGAAGTTTTCTGTCAGCCGCTCAGCAACAGTACTCTCTGTCTTCTCGGGTGTCTCACCCTGTTCAGGGACTCCAGTTAATCATAGGTTGTTCCTCCTAATAGAGTCCCACATGCTTCTTAATGCATCTTCATTTTTCTTGTTTCTTTTTTCTGATTTCTCCTCATAGATGCTGGAGTCAGTAGCTTTGTCTTGCAAGTCAGAACATCTCTTTTCCATTTGTTCCATTCTGTTTTCCTGGCTTTGAATTGAAGTTTCTATCTGTTTGCTTTTGTTCTTGATCTGTTGGATTTCAGAGTACTGGTGTTCCATCAGATTGAACAACTTGCTTAATTTTTCATTTTGCTGTTCTGCATTTTGTATAAGGTCTAGGAGGGCTCTATACGTAATCCTTTTGTATTCACCTTCCGATAGCTTCAGAAAGTTTTCTTCATCTGAGAAGGTTTGTAGTGCTTTGTTTTGTGTGCTTTTTGAAGCCATGGGTGATTCTTGGTTATGGTTTTCTCCAGAGTTTGTTGGTTTTGGGGCATCATATGAGTCAACAGAGGCTGGGAGAGATGCTGTCAGGATGGACCACAGTTGTTTCTCTAGGTCATCTTATAAGGAAAGGTAAAAGGTATCTGACAACTTCCAAAGTCAGTCAGGTTTTTGGGTACATAGGTCCCTCTTCACAGCTGAGAAAGTAAGCACCTCTATACTGAACCCCAGATGTCATATACTAGCTCTGAAAGGTTACTGTCCTGCTGGCCTCTGCTATCGGGCACCAACTGTAGGGGACACTATATAGAATCCTGCTTTTCTGCTAGAAAAGTGCTCTGCTCAGGGTAGGCGGTGCCTCCCAGCCCAGGAATTAGGTCTAGCTGAGGCCTCTGTCAGGGCATCTCCACCTGGTAGTGGAACAAGATGGTGTCCTGCACAAGCTAGCTGCCTGGCTGGGTCCAGGCTACTCTGTTGGAGGCAGAGAGGCCAAAGGTGTTGAGATGCAGAGTCCACAGCCTCTGATGTTGGGCCCCAGATGTAGGCGACCTTGTGTAAAAGACTGTTTTTCTGTTGGAAAAGCGCTCTCCTCTGGGCAGGCGCTGTCTCTCAGACTATAAACTAGGTCCAGCTAGGGCTTCCTTATGGGTGTATCTGCCTCCCAATGGAACAAGATGGCATCCCACACAAGCTTGGTGCCTCCCTTTGTACAAACTATGCAGAAAGAGAGGCCAAAGGTGCTGAAATGCACAGAGTCCAAAGCCGGGCTCTCAAAATATGGCAGTTTGACCTGTGGATCCCGCTAACAGAGTGTCTGAGGTTAGCTGCTAGTCAAGTCCCAGCTCCACCCACGGCTAAGACAGAGAAAAAAAGTTAAAATCGTGAGTCACCTTTGGTCTGTGAAAGCCAGCTCTTGTGAAGAGCAGGGTCAGCGAAAGAGAAGAGGTTTTCTGTTCAGTGGTATGAAGTCCAAATTAACAGCCCTATCCCCTGTCCTAGGACTCACTAGGTGTCCAGAAGGCTCCGTTTAATTATCATTTCAGGTCTTGGCTTCCAGAGGGATTTAAGGAGATGTGTATTTAGTCTGCCATCTTGACTCCCAACCTACACTGTTTTTCTAATGTTGAACTGTCCCTATAGCCCTGGTATGAATCCTACTTGGTCATGGTGAACTATGTATATATATATTTTTGATGTGTTAATACTGTTAGCTTGGGTATTTGCACCTAAGTTCATGAGAGATATTGCTCTGTAATTTTCCTTTTTTGTGCTGTCTTTACCTAGTTTTGGTATCAGGGTTATACTAGCATCATGAATGAATTTGGGAGTATTCCATCTTTCTCTATGCTTTGGAATACCTTTAGAAGTACTGGTTTAACTCTTTCCTGAATGTTTGATAGAATTCTCCAGCAAAGCAATCCAGGCTAGGGCTTTTCTGGATGGAAGTTTTTACCTTTCAATCTCTTCTTTTATGATGGGTTTGTTCAGTTGTTCTATCTCTGGTTTTGCTAATTAAGGTAGGTGGTGTTTTTCTAGAAAATTGTCCATTTCCTCTAGGTTTTCAAATGTATTAGAGTACAAGTTGTCATGATATTCTGTTACAATGCTTTTAATTTCAGTGGTGTCTGTTGTGATATCACTCATCTCATTTCTTATTCAGGTTGTGTCTTCTGTTTTTCTTTGGTCAGTTTGGTGAACAGCTTATCAATTTTAGTGATCTTTTTAAAAAACTAAGCTTTTAGTCTTGTCAACTCTTTCAATCATTCTTCTATTTCATTTATTTCTGCTCTAATTTTAATGAGCCCAATGGGTTCTTTCACTGGGATCGTTCCAGTTGTTCAAGCTGAAGTGTCAATTATTTGATTTGGGCCCTTTTTTCCTTTTGGATGTGCATGTTTACTGAGAAGAACTGACCTCAGAATACTGCTTTTGTTTTGTCTCATAGATTTTGGTAGGATATGTCCTCCTTGTTTGATTCTGTGAATTTGTTTATTTCATCTTTGCTTTCTTTGATTACCAAGTAGTTGTTGAGCAAAACGTTGTTCAGTTTCCATGAGTTTGATTTTATTTCCATCTATTTTTCTGTTATTGATATCTAGTTTTATGCCTTTATGATCTGAAAAGCAGCTTTGCATTATTTCAATATTTTGAATTTGTTAAGGACTGCTCTGTGGCCTAATGTGCAGTAGATTCTGGAGAATATTCCATGTGTATTGAGAAAGAAAGTATACTTGGCTGCTGTTGGATGAAGTGGTATGTGTATGTCTCTGAGGTCAAGTTGGTTGATTGTGGCATTTGTCTTATACTTCCTTGTCTTATACTGAGTTTTTTTTTAGATGTTCTGTCCTTTACTGATAGTGATATATTGAAGTCTCCTACTATTATTGGGGAACTGTTTCTGTTTTCAATGCAAATAGTGTCTTATGTATTTTGGAGCCTTGTCATTGGGTAAGTAGATATTTAATATGGTTATGTCCTCCTGCTGTATTGAGCCTTTATCCATTGTATAGGGTCACTCCTTATCCCATAGTGCATATAACTTTAAAGTCTATTTTGCCAGAGAATAGTGTTGCCATTCCTGCTCTTTTTTGAATGTTAATTAGCCTGATACATATTTTTCCAACCTTTGAGTGGCAGTTTGTGTCTTCGAGTCTAAGTTGTGTCTCCTGTCAGCAGGATATAGACCGGTCAACTTTTTTTTTTTTTTTTTTATCTAATCTGCTGCTCTCCTTCTCTTTATTGGTGCATTTAGTCCATTTACATTCAGTGTGATTACTGATAGATATGATATTAGTGCTGTCATTTTGATGCTCTTTTGGAGGTTATTGTGGACAATTCCTCTGTTGCATTCAATTTTCTGTGCCAATTCTTTTTCCTTTATGTGTTTTCTTTTCATGTCTTTCAATGTTGTTGTTTTTTTTTTGACATTGCTGAGATTTCATGTTTTGCTTGTTTTTTTACTTTGTGTGTCATTTTGATGTGTGGAATGATAGGTTTCTTTTGCAGTTACTCCCCTTTGTTAATGTAAAGGTAATACCAATTTCAGTGCCTTTGCATCTCCTTGATTTCCTCTACATCTGAAAGATCTGTGGATACATTATTTTGACACTCTTTTTCATATAACATTGTTGTCAGTTAAATCCTAAGATCTCTGAATTTCTATTTTTTGTGATTTGGCTTTGGCTGTCATTTTTGAATTTCCTATCCTGACAGTATCTAGATGCTCTGTCAAGTGTTGGATATTTGAGTGTATATGTGATGCTACTAATGTTCTAATCAAAGAACTTCCTTTAATACTTCTTGTAATTTCAGTTTGGTATTTGCAAATTCTCTGAATTTCTGTTCATCTGTGAAAGTCCTAATTTCACCTTCATATTTGAAAGACAATTTTGCAGAGTATATAATTCTTGGTGAGCAGTTTTTAGTCTTCAGGGCTTTGTATATGTCATCCCATTGTCTTTGTGCCAGCATGCTCTTGGGAGTAATCCTAGCTTATTCTTAATAATTTTTCTATGTAGATTATTTTTTGTTTAAACCTAGCTGACCTTAGTAGTGTCTCCTTATCTCTAGTTTTATTTAGTCTGATTATAATATGCCTTGGTGTATTTCTTTTCGAATCTATCTTGAGTGGGCATTTATGAGCATCCTGAATGGGTATCTTTGCATCTTTCATGATGTCAGGGAAGTTTTCTGTCAGCAGGTCTTCAACAATTTTCTCTGTATTTTCAGCTATCCTGTCTTGCTCTACAACTTTAATCATTCATATTTTATTCTTCTTGATAGAATCTGATATAACTCTTAGCACACCTTCATTCTTATTCAACCTTTTATCTGATTTTTCCTCGTGTATGCTGGTGTTGCTTACTTTCTCTTTAGTCTCGCTAATTCTGCATCCCATTTCCTCGATCTTGTTCATTTGACTTTCTACTGAGTTATTGAGCTCAGTGATTTTATTGTTAATCTCTCGAATTTTGGATCATTGCTGCCCAAGCATTTCTTGCAGCTTGTTTCATTTTTCAGTGTGCTCTGCTGCATTTTGCCTGATCTCTTTCCTGATATCTTGCACTGCTCTATACATCAATCTTTTGTATTCTGTCTTGATAATTGAAGGAAGTCTTCTTCAACTGGAAAATCCATTGAAACTTTATTTTGGGAGGCCATGGTAGTCTGCTTCTTTAGGAGTTTAGAAAATGATTGTTGTCTCTGAGCCATCAGGAAGTCACTACAGTTGTTTTGTTTGGTTACTGTGGTTTAAACTGTATCTATGGATATTCAGGACTTTTGAGCTGGCTTGATTTTTATAATTTGGTTGACCTATCCAGCATCTCTCTTTTGGGGCTGGGCTGCTGTTTCTCCCTACAGTCTGATGACTTTGTGATTTGGCTTTGGCTGTCATTTTTGGATTTCCTATCCTGACAGTATCTAGATGCTCTGTCAAGTGTTGGATATTTGAGTGTATATGTGATGCTACTAATGTTCTAATCAAAGAACTTCCTTTAATACTTCTTGTAATTTCAGTTTGGTATTTGCAAATTCTCTGAATTTCTGTTCATCTGTGAAAGTCCTAATTTCACCTTCATATTTAAAAGACAATTTTGCAGAGTATATAATTCTTGTTCCTTGATCTTATTGTCCCAGGCTGTGCTAGACAGGCCAGCACAGCTTTCCTCAATGTGACCTGTCTCTTGATCTCCCATCTGGTTCTACACTACTCTGGCCCATGCTCCTCTGTGCCATCACCTCAGTGCCACAGGCGTTCCCTGTGCTGCTGCTGCTGCTGCCACCACTACCCCTGGGCCACAGATGTCACCTGTACCACTGCTGCAGGCCCCCAGCCATTTCATCAACTGTGCCATTGCCACTGTCCATGGGCTGGGTGGATCATTTGTGCTGCTGCCACTGTTGCTGCCAGGCTGGGTGGATCAGCTGCACTACTGCCACTCCCAGGGCAGGTGGGTCACCTGTGCTGCTACCACCATTGCCACCACCCCATGGGCTGGGCTGGTCACCACATGCACTGCCCCTAGGCCAAGTGAGTCACCCACGCTTCTGCCAATGCAGCCCCCAGGCCAGGTGCATCATTCATACCTCCAATGCCACACAGCCCCTGCATCAGGCATATCACCGGGGCTGCCACTGCTGCTGCCTCATGGTTATGTGTCACCAAAGCAACGACTGTGTCCAGGCTGCATGCACACCCACGTGGCTGTCTAGGCTCTTGTGAGTTCCCACTTTGCTGCTCCAGGGACTGCCAGACTCAAGCCTCCTACTTCTGTGTCACTCTAAGGTCTGCCAGGTAACTGGGTCCTAATGCCTTCTGATCACTTGCTGGTCTGATCTCAAGCCCCTTTGACCTGCATGGAAGCCTTTGGCCATGGGCTGCTTTGTGTGGGCTGGTGACAATCACCTTAGGTGGGCCCAGTATTCCTCCATATCTTGTAGTATCTCTCAGTCTCACACTGAGACTTTGTTTTGGTTGTTGAGGAATTTTTACTCTGCCCAGCTCACTTTCAGTGCACAGGATCTCTTGTGTCATGATGCTCCTCTGTGGTGGCACAGCACTCCTATGATCTTCCGGTCACCCAGTCCATTCTTGTATTTTTCTATCAGGTGTTCAGGCTTCCTGGAATGCTCAGTTTGGTCAGTTTAATTGATTCTGCATTTCTTTGTTTTTAGAGCATTTGGCAAGATCATGTGGCTATGCCACTATCTTGACTCCAACTCTCAATATTCTTTTTAAAAAATTATTTTATTGTGCTTTAAGTAAAAGTTTACAATCCAAATGAATTTTCTATATAAAACCCCAAACACACACCACTATGCAGCTCTAACTGCTCTCCCTACCTAAACTTCCCATATCCATTCAGCCAACTCTCATCCTCCTCCACCTTCTCATCTCACCTGTAGAAAAGAGCTGCTCAGGCAGCCCCATGTATATATTTAAGTCAAGAATCATATTCTTTGCCAGCATCACTCTGTGTCTTATAAATCCTGTGCTGTCGAGTCAATGCCAACTCATAGTAACCCTATAGGACAAAGTGGAACTGCTCCATAGAGTTTCCAAGGAGTGCCTGGCAGATCTGAACTGCTGACCTTTTGGTTAGTAGATGCAGCACTTAACTACTATACCACCAGGGTTTCCTTGTAGTTTGTATTAAGAGTTGGCTTTGGTACTGGTTTCAGCTCTGAGCTAATGGAGAGTCTGGGGGCCATGTCCTCAGGGGACAGACCATCAAGTTTGACAGACCATCAAGTGTAGTCTTTCAGTACAGTTCTGGTTTGGGACACAGATTTTTCTCCTGCTACATATGGGACTTTACATTGTGTTCCCTGTCAGGGAAGTCATTGGTGGTAGCCAGACAGCATCTGGTCTCATGATGATGTAGTTTCTGGATCATACAGCACATTCTGTCTGCGGGGCTCATATTTTCCTCATGTGTCTTTGAAGTCCTTCGTTCTCTTGTGCTCCCGGTGGGTTGAGACTAATGGATGTTTCCTAGATGGCTGCTTGCTAGGTTTTAAGACCCCACATTCCACTCACCAAACTGGGATGCAGAAAGTTTTCTTAAAAAAAGAAAACAAAACTTAGTTCTGCCAATTAGCCTAGATGCATGGTTCCCAGCCCCCTGTCCCTGCTACTTTGTCCTTCAAAATATTCGGTTGTATTTAGAAAACCTTTTAGTTTTTGGTTTAGTCCAGTTGTGCTAACCTCCCTTCTACTGCATGCCGTCACTCCCTTCACTTACCCCAATTCCTATTGACTGTCTAATCTATGAATACTCCTCTCCCTCCCTCCTCATCCTTGTAACCATCAAAGGTTATTTTCTTCTGTCCTTAAGCCTTTTCTTAAGCCCTTGTAATAATGGTTCCATACCCTTTGTTGTTTTACATCTCACTAATTTCAGTCCGCATAATGTCTTCCACACGACTCAGATATTTCCTAAAATGATCATTGTTATTTTTCTTGCATAGTATTCCATTGTGTGAATATGCCACACTTTGTTTATCCATTCTTCTGTTGATGGCATCTAGATTGATTGAATCTCTTTGCAACTGTGGGCAGTCCTGCAATACACATTGGTGTACATGTATCTGCTCCTGTGACAGCCCTTATTTCTCTAGGATATATTCCAAGCAGTGGGATTGCTGGATTATATGGTATTTCTATTTACTGCTTTTTAAGAAAGCACCAATTTCCAGAGTGGTTGCACCATTTTACACTCCCACCAGCAGTGCGGAAATGTTCCAGTCTCTCCACAACCTCTCCAACTTGTTTTGTGTTTTTTGGATTAATGTCAGCCTTGGTGGGGTGAGATGGTATCACATCATAGTTTTGATTTGGATTTCTTTGATAGCTAATGGTCATGAGGGTTTCCTCATGTATCTGTTAGCATCCCAGATGTCTTCTTTGATGAAATGCCTGTTCATATCTTTTGCCCATTTTTAAATTGGATTATTTGTGTTTTTCACGGTGAGGTTTTGCACTACCTTGTAGGTTACGGAGATTACATGCTGATTGGAGTTGTAGTAGCCGAAAATTCTTTCCCACTCTGTAGACAGTCTTTTTTACTCTTCTGGTGAAGTCTATGGATGAGCATAAATGTTTGATCTTTAGGAGTTCTCAGTTACCTATTTTCTCTTTTAGTGTTTTTCATTGTTAGTAATGTTTCATATTTTGTTTATGCTGTGTACTACGGCTGCCTGCATTGTCCATATTTTTTACTCCACACTTTTTACTGTTTTAGATTTTATACTGATTCATTTTGAGTAAGTTTTTGTGCATGGTGTAAAATATAGGTCTTGTTTTTTTCTTTTATATATATATATATATATATATATATATATTTTCCCCAGTTTATGGGCTTTGGACCTTTGTGAAATATCACTTGCTCATAGGTGGATAATGTTATATCTGGATTTTCAATTCTGTTCCATTGATCTAAATTTATGAATTCCACTTAGTGATGGTGAATTTTTTTTTTTTTTTTGATGTCTTGTTGAATTCTATTGGCTAGAATTTTGTTGAGGATTTCTCCATCTAAGTTCATGAGAGATATTCATCTATTATTTTCCTTTTTTGTTCTGTCTTTACCAGATTTTGGTATCAGGTTATATTAGCTTCATAGAATGTATCTATACTCTGGAATAACTTTAGTAATGGAGTGTTAACTCATCCGAACATTTGGTGGAATTCTCCAGTGCAGCCGTCAGGGCCAGGGTTTTCTTTAGTTGGGAGGTTTTTTATTTGTGATGAAGTAGAAGTTTACAACCCAAGTCAATTTTCCATATAAAACCCTGAGTACCCTCCTCTCTGCAACTCTATCTGTTCTCACACTGTGACAGCACACTCCTCCGTTTCACTTTTTACTTCCAGTATCCACTCCCTCCCCTCTCCTCTCCCCTCTAGAAAGAAACCAATAGGAGAGCCTCACATATATACTCAAACCTTAAAGTATAGATACCACATGCAACACGCTGTGTCCACAAGTCCAGCCCATTCTTTGTCTGAAATGCTGGCTTCAGTACTGGTTTTGGCTGTGGGCTAGAAGCAAATCTGGAGGCCATGCTCTAAGGGGACCCACCAGGTTGTCGGGCATCAAAATCAAATCTGGTCTTTTAATAGAGTTTTTGATGTACACACCTCTTTTTCTCATGCTATGTTAGGGATCCTCTGTGTCCCCTGTCAGGGCTGTCTTTGGTGGAGGCCAGGCACCATCTAGTTCTTCTGGTCTCATGTAAATATAGTCTAGTTGGGAGCTTTTTAAATACCTTTCCAATCTTTCTTTCTTTTCTTTTCTTTTCTTTTTTTTTTTTTTTTTTTTTTTTTGGTGGATGTATTTACTTGTACTTCTGCTTGTGTTAGTTTAGGTGATGTGTTTCTAGAAATTTGTCAATTTCCTCTAGGCTTTTGACAATTTTTTATAGTATTCTTATGATTCTTTTCATTTCAGTTGGCTCTTTTGTGACATCACCTATCTCACTTCTTAATTATTTGGCTCTTCTCCTGTTTTTCTTTTGTCAGTTTGGCCAATGGTTTATCAATTTTGTTGATCTTTTTTTTTAAAAAAAAAACAGCTTTTGGTCTTGTAACTCTTCTATTCTCTATTTAGTTCTACTCTAATTTTCAATATTTGCTTTCTTCTGGTGCCTGAAGGGTTCTTTTATTGTTCTATTTCCACTTGGTTGAGTTGTAAATTTTTTTATTTGGGCCCTTTCTTCTTTTTGGATGTATACATTCATTGAGATAAATTAACTTCTGAGTAGTTTTTGCTGGGTCCTGTAGATTCCGGTAGGAAGTGTTTACATCCTCATTTGATTCTATAAATTTTTTAATTCCATCCTTGATTTCTTCTATAACCCAGTTATTTTTGAGCAAAGTGTTGTTCAGTTTCCATGTGTTTAATTTTTTTTCCTTCTTTTTGTTGGTATTGATTTCTATTTTATGGCTTTATGGTCTGAAAATATGATTTGTAATATTTCAACACTTGGAGTTTTGTTAAAGATTGCCTTGTTGCCTAATACGTGGTAAATTCTGGAGAATGTTCCATGTGCATTTGAAAATAAATTATATTTGGCTGCTGTTGGGTGGAGTGTTCTTTCATCATCTGGTACTGCTCTAACAGAAACACCTCAAGTGGATGGCTTTAACAAAGAAAAGTCTATTCTTACACAGTGCAGTAGGCTACAAATCTGAATTCAGTTTCTCCACTCCAGGGGGAGGCTTTCCCTCTTTGTCGTCTCTGAAGGTGAGTCCTTGTGTTGCATCAGTCTTTGTTTAAGGAGCATCTTAACATAGAACCTCACGTCTGAAGGACTTGCTCTACTCCCAGTGCTATTTTCTTGATGGTATGAGGTTCCCGATTGTTTGCCTGTCTCCCTTTTATCTCTTGTATGATGAAAGGATAAAAGGTGGTGCAAGCAACACTCTAGGGAAACTCCCTTCACAAGGGTGCTGAAGCCCCACCCCAATCCTCTTTAACATAATTCTATTACCCACAGGCACAGATTAGGATTCCCAGTACAGGAAAATTACACAGTGGAGAGCAATCACACAATACTGGTAATCACGGCCCAGCCAAATTGCTATACGTATTTTGGGGAGGACAGAATTCAATCCATGACAGTTCTGTATATGTCTGTGGGGTGAAATTCGTTGACTGTGGAATTTAGATCTTCAGTGTCTAGACCAACTTTTTTTCAACACATACCTGACAGTGGTGTGTTGAAATATCCTACTATTATTGTGGAGCTGTCTGTTTCTGTTTTCAATGCAGATAGTGTTTTATGTATTTTGGAGCCCTGCCATTGTATGCATAGATATTTATATGGTTATGTCCTCCTGGAGTATTCAGCCTTTAATCATTATATAGTGTCCTTCCTTATCCAATGTGGTGGATTTTAAAGTCTATTTTATCAGAGGTTAATATTGCCACTCCTGCTCTTTTTTGATCTATCTGATTTTGATTTTGAAGGATCTATTTGATTTTGTGTGTGCATATGTGTGTGTGTGTGTGCACATGTGTGTTATAGACAATCCCTGTGTTCCATTTAGTTTTCTGTGCTGAGTCTTTATGTATTTTCATCTTTTTCAGTGTTGGTGGTTGTCATGGTTTGAATTGTGTCCCCCCAAAAATGTGTGCAGCCATGTGGCTGGGATATGGTTCCCAGTATCTTGGAAATGTCCTCCATTGTGTGGTTTTGCTAACCTGTATGTTAAAGGATTAGGGTGGGGCTGTGAATTCCTGCTATGGGGGAAGTTTCCCTGGAGTATGGCTTGCCCCACCCTTAATGCTTTTAGCTTGCAAGGAATAAAAGGAAAAAGAACCAAGGACAATTTGAGAACCTCGCTACCATCAAGCAAGCAGCACGGGAGCAGAGCGTGTCGTTCAGACTAGAGGTTCTTGCGTTAGGACACTCCCTGGACAATGACTGATGCAATACCGGACTTTCCTCCAGAGCCGTCAAGGGGAAAGTCTTTCCCTGGAGCAGACACCCTGAATATGGACTTGCAACCTACCGGACTGTGTAAGAATAAATCTTTCTTTGTTAAAGCCATCCTCTCTGTGGTATTTCTGTTAGAGCAGCCCTAGCTGACTAAAACAGTGGTTTTCTATTTGCTGAGATTTCATGTTTATCTTGCTTTTTGTTTTGATGCATAGGATTGATAGTTTCCTTTGTAGTTATCTTAATATTTACTCGTTTTTCTAATTTTAATTTTTTTATATAGGTTTGACTTCCTCTTGATATGAAAGATCTATAACTACATTTCCTTTGGGTCCCTCTTTTTCATTATAATGTCTTCATAATGGCATCTGTTTCCCTATTTTCACTGTTTTGCCTATGATTTATTTTTGCGAGTCCCCTATTTGGGTTGATATCCAGTTGCTCTGTTCATGTTTTGATCTTAGGTTGTTATCTGGTATTACTGGTTTTCTAACCAAAAGACTCCCTTTAATATTTCTTGTAATTTTGGTTTTTGCAAATTCCCTAAATTTCTGTGTGTCTGGAAATATCCTAATTTTGCCATCATATTTCAGAGGCAATGTGGCTGGATATATAATTCTTGGCTGGCAATTATTTTCCTTCAAGGCTTTGTATATTTCATCCCATTGCCTTCTTGCCTGCATGGTTTCTGCTGAGTTAGTCCACAAGGTTAGTCTTGTTGATTTTCCTTTGTAGGTTATTTTTCGTTTATCCCTAGCTGCTTTCAAAAGTTTTAGTCTTTAACTTTAGCAAGCCTTGGTGTCTTTTAGGGGGAAATCTACCTTGTGTGGAGTTTGATAAGCATCCTGGATAGGTTATTTCTCATCATTCATGATATCAGGGAAGTTTTCTGTCAGCAAATCTTTGACAAGTCTCTCTGTATTTTCTGCTATCCCCCGTTCTCATACTCCAATCACTCACAGATTATATTCCTCTTCATAGAGTCCCACATAACTCTTAGTGTTTCTTGATTTTTTAAAGATTCTTTTATCTCATTTTTTCCTCAAATATCTTGATGTCATGTGCTTTACCTTCAAGTTCACTAATTGGGGCTTCAATTGCCTCATTTCTATTCCTTTGACTTTCTACTGAGTTGACTAATTCTGTGAATTTTATTAATTTTTTGAATTTCTATTTCTTGCTGCTCAATGCTTTCTTGTAGCTTGTTCAACTTTTCATTATGCCCTGCTGCTTTTTGCCTCATCTCCTCATCTCTTGATAAGTTTTAAGTATTAATCTTTTGTATTTTGCCTCTGATAATTCCAGAAAGTTCTCTTCCTCTGGAAAATCTGACTCTGAGAGCTTTCTGAAGAGATCATGGTCCATCCCTTTAAGTGCTTTGATATGGACTGCTGTTTCCATCAGTAAATTGTAGTTATTTACGTTTGCTTACTGTGATCTAGGTTCTTGTTTTAAAACGTACAATTTACTTTTCTTATATGGATTCAGCTCAGGTGGCCAGTCACCAAGTGTGTGGTGCAGGCTCTGACCTACTGTCCTAGTTGGGCAGGGGTGATTGTTATAGGCACAAGTGTCTGGCTGCAGCAACAGAGAAAGACAGGGGGTTAACAACACTGAATGTCTATGAAGCTGGCATACACCCTTACATCTGAATCTAGGTGAAGGAACAGTTTCTGCTCTGATTTTCCAGCTTAGGGGACTAGACAGAATTTTTTTTTTCCCTTTCTTCCCCTCTTCCTGGAGTTTGCTATACTGTTTTCCCCTCCGAGTCTTGGAGAATGGCTCAGGGCAGGTTTAAGGAGCCCTACTTCCAACTCAGTTAATGGTATCAGAGTACAGAGCCAGGTGCAGTGCAGAGAAGGGAAGGAGAGAATGGCTGAGGGTAGGCTTCAAGAGTCCTACTTCTGGCTCAGTTAACTGCAACACAGATGGGAGGGGAGAGTGCCAGGAGAAGGGAGACAGGCCCATATTAAAGGAAAGATTCAGAGTTGTGCACATAGTAGGTTACACCCAATGATTTAGCTTTTGAGTATGTGGTGCTGTCTCTCACTGGCTCTGGAGGCACCAGTGTACTCCCCAGTCACCTCCTTTGAGGGGAATGCCCACCAACCTCCTTGCTGGCCCACTATGCTGCAGCCATGGCTGCCTCCTGGCAGGGCAGGTCTGTGGCACTATTCTCCCTTCCCCTTTGCTCAGTCCAATTTCTCAACTTTCCTTTTGATGTTAAGGGCTCCCCAGATATCATGTGTACTGCATTCATTTGTTCTTTGGGGTCTTTGTTGTTAGTGGGGCTGTGGGAAGTATCCCTCTACTCTGCTATGTTGGCCCCCCCTCAAAGTATTCTTTATATAACTTTATGAACTATTTTATGCCAATTGACTGAGATGTCCACGAGATAGGTCCTAATCCTTCCAACCCAGTCATCACTCGTGCAGTGCTTATGTCTAAGAAATACTCTTAATTGTGCTCTGTATGTGATTTATTATATATATGAATATATGTACATGCATTCACATGCACGATGTACATGTGCATACACATATACATGCAAACATCTATAAACATAAACAACTGCATACATATATACTCACACATATTTGTTGGTTCTTTTTGCTGTTGTTTCAAAATTATATATGCCAAAGCAATTACCATCAGGTTGTTTCTTGTATACTTTTTAGTGACATAATTTATCTTCATGAAGCTGTGTATAGTTCATCCTCACTGGTATTATTGTTCTCACCATCCAAAGTAACAAGTGCTTTTTATCTAGAAAGTAAATCCCCTTGTCAGTCTCCCAACCTTGGTAACTTCTAAGAAACATTAGTTTCTGTACACATACTTGTTCATGTCATTTCATAAAGGTGAAAATATCTGTTATTTTGTTACTGACTTATTTCACTCAAAATAATGTGCTCCAGGTTCATTCATATTCCAGTATGTTTTCAAACTCATTTTTCTTTATACTGAGAAGTGGTCCAATGCATGTATGTGCTACATTTTACTTAGAGAGGTGTAATGAACAAACTGTGCACATGTAAAATCCAACTGACTTCAATCAGTTCAAGCCCATTTATTGTAGATTCTTTGGGATTTTCTATATATAGGATCATGACCCAAAATAGAGATACTTTCTTTCCAATTTGAAACACTTTTATTTCTTTTCCTTGCCTTCCAGTACAATATTAAATAGAGGTGGTGATATCACAAATTCTTGTCTTATTCTCATTCTTGAGAGGCATACTCTCCATCCTTTTTCCACTGAGGATAATGTTGGCTGTTGATTTTTCATAGACGCTTGTAATCATGTCAAGGAGCTTTCCTTGTATTCCTCTTATTGAGAATTTTATCAGAAACATATTGAATTTTATCAAATGCCTTTTTTGCATCCATTGAGATGTTACATGGTCCTTTTGCCATTCTATTAATATGGTAAAATACACTGACAGATTTTATATCATTAAACTATCTCAGCATTCCTGGAGTCAGTCTTACTTGGCTGTGGTATAATTCTTTTAATATGACATTGGATTCTGTACAGCTGTATTTTGCCAAGAATTTTTGCATCAGTATTCATGAGAGATATTGGTCTGTAGTTTTCTTTTGATATTCTAGTCTTTAGATTCTATAATGCTGGCTTCATAGAACAACTTAGGAAGTATTTCTTCCTCTTCTGTATTTCAGAAGAGTTTGAGCAGGATTGGTGTGAGTTCTTCTCTGACTGGTAAAACTCCCCAGTGAACCCATCTGGGCTAGGACTTGCTTTACTGGTGGGTTTTTGATTACTTATTGAACAAAGACTGATGCAACACAATGACCTTCCTCCAGTGCCAACAAAGAGGGAAAGTCTCCCTCTGTAGTGGACACCCTGAATTCGGACTTGCAGCCTACTGAACTGTGTAAGAATAAATTTTTTTTGTTGTTGTTGTTAAAACCATCCGCTCATGGTATTTTTGTTAAAGCAGTACCAGATGAATAAAACATCCACCATGTCCTCATTCTTTTTGTATGTGCACGCTGATTTTTTTAATTTGAGTTGTGTATTTGGGTTTGTTTGCTTTTTTTTTTTACTGTGCTTTAGGTGAAGGTTTATAGAGGAAATTCATTTCTTATTAAACAATACATATTTTATTTTGTGATATTGGTTGCCAATACCATGACATGTTAACACTCTCCCCTTCTCTACTTTGGTTTCCCCATTATTACCAGCTTTCTGGTCCCCTCCTGCCTTCTCGTCTCCTGGGCAGGTATGCCCCATTGGTCTCATCTTTATTTGGGGACCTGTCTCATCTTTGGCTGAAGATGAACCTCGGGAGTGACTTCAGTGCAAAGTTTAAAGGGTGTCCGGTAGCCTTACTTCCAGGATTTCTCTGTCAGACAAATAATTTATTTTTTTTTTTGAGTTAGAATTTTTCTACATTTTTTATCCACCCTGTCCAGGACCCTCTACTGTCATCCCTGTCACGAGTAGTCAGTGGTGGTAGCTGGACACTTTCTAGTTGTGTTGGACTCAGTCTGGTGGTGGCTGTGGTAGTTGTGTGATTTTATTTTTTAATCTTGTGGAGATTTTATTTTTCATTGTACTTTAGATGAAGGTTTACACAGCAAATTCATTTCTCATTAAACAATTAATACACATTGTTTGAGGACATTGCTTGGGAACTCCAAGACATGTCAACACTGTCTCTTTGACCCTTGTTTCCCCATTACCAGCTTTCTTGTCTCTTCCTGCCTTCTCATGCTTTACCTTCAGCTGGTGTGTCCATTTAGTCTGTTTGTTTTATAGGCCTGTCTAATCTTTGGCTAAAGGATGAACATCAGGAGTGACTTGAGTACTGAGTTAAGAGAGTATCTGGGGACCATACCCTTGAGGTTTCTCCAGTCTCTGTCAGACCAGTAAGTCTAGTTTTCTTTGTGAGTTAGCATTTTGTTCTACATTTTTCTCCACCCTGTCCAGGACTCTCTATTGTGATCCCTGTCAGAGATGTCAGTGGTGGTAGTCATGCACCATGTAGTTGTGCTGGATTCAGTCTGGTAGAAACATCTCCATTCTTGATGGCCAGCATGGTGGACACAGCAGATACCTCATATTTGATAGTGAGAACTGTGTAGGCATCAGTGTCCACCTTGGCCATAATGACCTACCTGGGCTGCTTAGTCACCATCTTCTTTAACCTTGGCCCCAGGATCTTGCAGGGGTCACACCACTGTGCATACAAATCCACAACCACCGGTGTTTCATTGTTGACAGGTAAAAATCAGGCCCATCCTAGATGTTAAAGGTTGTAATAAAGCACCATGGGATCTACAGGGCCTCCTATATGAGGGGTTCCCACTGACCCTGAGGGGCCTTCCTGGAGATAACTAAGTCAAAGAACCTTCTTAGGGAATGTGAGCCATCTCCTTGCCAACAGGAACAATGGGATGCATAGCACGGCCCTGACTGCCTTTCAAGGCACTCCTGCTTTGTCCACAGAGTCAGAGGTTTTTACGCATACTGAGAAAAGGAAAAGCAGAGGGTCAGATAAGGTCAGCTTTGGCTATGAAGTCCTTTGAAATGTAAAGATAAGCCACTAGGCTAAGAGGAGTGAGTTACTACCTAGGTGAGGCTGTTTCATTTTTTGCAGTTTCAGTGACCCACAGTGAATCATGGTCTAAAAAATGCTAAATGAAATATTATAGAAATAAACAATCTGTAAGTTTTAAGTTGCTTGACATTTTGAGTAGTGTGATGAAATCTTTTGCCATCCCACTCTGGCTGGCCTTGGTTGTGCATTATCCCTTTGTCCGTTATATTCACATTATATATACTAGCTGCCTTACTACACAGATCACATCAAGTGTCTGGTATGGCAGCACTTGTGTTCAAGTAACTCTTGTTTCACTTTAATAGTGGCCCCAAACTGCAACAGTAGTGATGCTGGCAATTCAGATATGCCAAAGTTATTGTAGTTAATCTCTTATTGTGTTTAAGTTATAAATTAAATTTTATCATAGGTATTATGTATAGGAAAGAAAACAGTATATATAGGGTTGGGTACTATCCATGGTTTCAGGTATCCAGTGATAGTCTTCAGACCACATCCCATGGATAAGAAGGATGGGACTATTGTATATACATTCTTCTGAGGAACAAGTAGTGTGCATCCTGACACATTCTTTCCAGAAACAAATGGTTTACATCCTGACCTTTTATTATGTCCTGACGTGAATGCTTCCATGTTTGAAATTTTCCATCTTCTATGGTGTCCCTTGGAGCCCTGGTGGCACAGTGGTTCAGACCTGGCTGATAACTAAAAGTTGGCAGTTTGAATCCATTAGCTGCTCCTTAGAAACCTTACGAGGCAGTTCTACTCTGTCCTACAGGGACCCTATGAAAGACTACCTATGACTCAATGACAAATTCATTTTAATTGTGATTAAATGAAAGTATACAATCCAAATTAATTTTGCATGCCCACCTATCTGCAGCTCCTTCTGCTCTCCTTGCCTGGCGACAGCACATTGCTCCTTTTCATTCTATACTTGTCACATCCTCTTAACAATCTCCTGTCCCCTCCTCTCCACCTTTTCTCTCCCATCTAAAAAGAGACCAGTAGGACAGCATCCTATGAATGCATAGAACCATAAAGTATATACACTATATGGTCACATTGGGTCCCCAAGTCCAGTCCATTTTTGTCCAAAGAGTTGTCCTCAGTAGTGTTTTCTGGTCAGGGGCAGCAGCAGGTCTAGGGGCTATGCTCCCAGGTGATCCCCTAGGCCATCAGACCATCAGTTGTGGTCTTTTAGTCGAGTTCTTGAACTGCAACCCTCTTTTTCTCATGTTGCCACAGGGATTCAACACAACAGGTTGTTTTTTGTTGTTGTTGTTAATTTTTATTTCTTATGGTGTCCCCTGGAGCCTGATTGAAAAATGCAGGCAATAAGCCTGGAGCCTAGCTGGACTGGAAATGAGCTCAGCCTTGACTGGAGCACTGACATGCTGGGGAGGGATCTACTGGCACTCATGGGGCCCCTGAGCATCAAGAAGTGTCCATTGCTCCAGCTTTGAAAACAGAGGGCCCCAGAACATAAGTGCTGCTGGGACCTGGTAGGAAAGGGCTAGCCCTGAGTTAGGTCCAAGGTGGCCGGCCAGTAGTTAAGAGTGTGACAAGGGAGACAGAAAATAGGCAACTTAGAAGGCTTGCCCAGAGCCAAGGAGAGGAGCAGGACAGTGCGAGGCTGAGCCCCTGAAGGTGTCCCCATCACCAATACTCACCCCATGCATTACTCCTACCACCTAGCAAGATGAAGGCAGGCCCTTAGGAAACTCCATGGAATCCATGTTGTACAACAAAAATCATGGAAACAATGACAGAATAGTGTGGAGGTTGCCCTGACTCCTGTAACCTGGCTGCACCAGTGGTACAAGCAGCACAGAAGTGAGCTGGATCACAAGGGTGTGGCCTGGCCAGCAGTGCTCACCACTACCTCTGAGACAGTGCCAGAAGGAATGTGCAGTCATGGCACCTGTGGCCGAGGTGTGTGCCCAGTGCTGTGTTTCCACCTACAATGGCTATGCTGTGGTGATCTCCGGACAATGGGAATCCATTGCCAGGAAAATGCTGTGAGCCATGCAAGGTTAGAGGGTGGAGGAGAGGTCCTTGCCTACCCCTAGGTGCCGTGTAACCAAAAGCTGCTTCCAAGGCACCACAAAGACCACCTAAAAGGCAGGGCTGCCAGAGAACAAGAACTTCGGCCAGACCCAGCGGTCTACCCTGGCTCAGGAAAATGCTTCTATCTATAGGACCAAGGTGGAGAAATGAAAGGCTCCTCAAAGGACAGGGGTGAGAAATAGAAACAGCTTCTTGGTCTGGGATACAGGCGGTACTCTGGAGGCACTGAGTGGGGATGGGAAGGTGGTGGGGATGGGGTTGGCCTCTTGTGAAGCCTTCCTTGAGGATGCCAGGAGATTATGGCAGCATTTTTGCTCTCTGTATAGAAGCTAGTGCCTCACCAAGGCTTGCTCCTTTTTTGAGAAACTGAACTCTTGGGAAGTGTGCCCTCACCTAACCCCAACATATCCCATGACCTTCTTTGGCCTCTCCCATGCACAGCCACCTTAGGTTAACAATTCATAAACCCAGCCAACTTTTTCAACATTAGCCCCAGCACACATGAGTAAGCTATAGCATCTTGGGAATCTTAACATCAACAGCCAGAGACCCTTGATATTGAAAGTAATTAGAAAACAGCTGAGCATAGCATTCTACAGAGATCTGTAAATTTGTTGTACAAACTTCTGGGTTCTGTGACACTTTCATGAGGAAAAATATTCAAAAACATCAATGCTTGATACTAAATGCAGCTGGTGAGGCTGTCAAAATGAGCCCTCTCCTCACACTTTGCATTGTGGTACAATCTTGTACAGTCCCTTGGAGGCCAGTTTTGTGATATCTACTAAAATGGAATTTTTCTTCAGTTCTTTCAGCTGCTTTTCCATTTCCAGCTCTTTGCACATGGCATTATAATACTCTGTCTTCTTAAGCTGCTGTTTGAAATCTGTTTAGGTCCTTTACCTCGCCATTCCTCCTTTTGCTTTAGCTGCTCAACGTTCTACAGCAAGTTTCAAGAGTCTCTTCTGACACCCAATTTGGTCTCTTCTTTCTTTCCTGTCTTTTTAATGACCTGTTGCTGTCTTCAAGGATGATGTCTTTGATGTCATCCCACAATTCATCTGGTCTTTGGTCATTAGTGATCAATATACAAAATCTGTTCTTGAGATGGTCTTTAAACTCAGGAGGGATATACTCAAGGTCATTCTTTGGCTCTCACGGACTTGTCCTAATTTTCTTCAGTTTCAATTTGAATTTGCATATGAGCAATTGATGATCTGTGCCACATCTAGCACCTGGTCTTGTTCAGACTGCTGATATGGAGCTTTTCCATTGTCTTTTTGGTTCCTGTATATTCCATCTGGTGAGGTTCATGTGTATAGTCACTATTTGTGTTGGTTAAAAAAGGTATTTCCAATGAAAAAGTTGTTAGTCTTGCAACATTCCATCATGCAATGTCCACCATTATTTCTATCACCAACTGCTGATTCTTCTTTGTTTCCAACTTTTACTTTCCAGTCACCAGTAATTACCAATGTGTCCTGATTACATGTTCCACCAGTTTCAGACTGCAGAAGCTGGCAAAAATCTTCAATCTCTTCATCTTTGGCCTTAGTGGTTGGTGCATGAATTTGAATAATAGTTGTATTAATTTGCCTTCCTTGTAGGCATGTGGGTATTATCCTATCACTGACAGCATTGTACTTCAGGACAGATCTTGAAATGTTCTTTTTGATGATGCATGCAACACTGTTCCCCTTCAAGTTTTCATTCCCAATAGTAGTCCAGATGATTGTCTGTTTCAAAATCGTTAATACTGGTCCACTGCAGCTCACTAATGCCTAGGATATCAATGTTTATGTATTCCATTTTATTTTTGACAATTTCCAATTTTCCTAGATTCATACTCTGTACATTCCATGTTCCAATTACTAATGGATGTTTGGAGCTGTTTCCTCTCACTTTGAGTTGTGCCATATCAGCAACTGAAGATCTCAAAGGCTTACTCCACCCACATCATTAAGGTCAACTGTCATCTTCTGAATGCCTTCCAACCTGGGGGGCTCATTTATGCCACTGTAATTCATAAGGTTTTTGATAGCTAATTCTTTTCAGAAGTAGACTGCTTGGTCCTTCTTGCTGGTATGTCTTAGTGTGGATGCTCAGCTGAAATCTGTCTACTATGGGTGATCCTGCTGGTACCTAAACACAGTGGCATAGCTTCCAGCATCACAGCAACAAGCAAGCCTCCAATGACAGACAACTGGGGGCTGCTCACTCTATCTTTACTAAAATGGAAAGTATATGAAACTAGATCCACCTTTGTATCAAGCAGTTACTAAGCTAAATCCACCTCATTTCTCTGTGAAAGGGATTTTCCATCTTAGCACCAATTACATTTGGGATCACATTTCTTAGTTGTGGGGACTGTTCTGTGGGACGTAGGCTGTTGAGCTGCATTTCTGCCCTCCACTCACTAGATGCCAGTAGCATCACCTCCCCGTACCCCTTGCCAAAACATTGTTACAGGCAGTGCCTAATGCCTCCTAGAGGGAAGCTGCACCCTCCCCCTCAATCCCAGTGCTCTACACTTACTACTGCAAAAGAGGACATGACCTGTCTATCTCAGGCCTGTGCTGAAGAGACAATGCAAGTCATCCTGGAGTGGGAAAGAATGATGTTATATATCCTGAACAGCGGTAGATTTGGATGGACAGAAGGGAGGGGTGAAGCAATCAAGAGAAAAGCCTTTCAGGAGGTATGAATAGCAAATGCAAAAACAAAAATTCTCACAAGTGGACCAATAAGCAACATTGTCATAAATGGAGAAAGGATTGAGGTTGTCATGGATTTCGTTTTACTTGGGTCCACAATCAATGCCCATGAAAGCAGCGGTCAAAACATGCACTGCACTGCGAAAATCTACTGCAGAGGACCTCTTTAAAGTATTGAAAAGTAAAGATGTCACTTGGAAGATACTTCAGTGTGCCTGAGCTAAGCCATGGTATTCTCAGTCATATCACACGTGTGTGAAAGCTGGACAATACACAAAGAAGACAGAAGAACTGATGCCTTTGATACACGGTGTTGGAGAAGAATGAATGTACCATGAACCACCAAAAGAACAAATAGATCTGTCTGGAAGAAGTATAACCAGAGTGCTCCTTGGAAGCAAAGATGGCAAGTCTGTGTCTTACATACTTTGGACATAGTATCAGAAAGGGATTAGTCGCTAGAGAAGATCATCATGCTTGGTGGAATGGAAGGTCAGTGAAAAAAAGGAAGGACCTCAACGAGATGGATTGACACAGGAGCCACAACAAAGGGCTTAAGCACAAAATCAATTGTGGACATGGTGCACAACCAGGCAGTGTTTTGTTCTATAGTGCATAGAGTTGCTATGGGTTGGAATTGACTTGACGGCACCTAACAACAACAACAATGTACATTTTAGTAAAAGATCCCTTGGGGTAAAAGAAATCCCCACATGGCTACCTAGGGAGGTGAACCCTAGATGCTGGAATACCCACCTCAACCAAGTTGCCAACCAAGTCTGAGCTAGAAGGGAAGTGTCCCCATCCCTGACAGACAGTAAAACATTGAAGAACTGTACCTTATTAGTAGTGACCACTATGGACACTAGGTAAGAACCCCTGGGGTCTGGACAGGCCCTGGAAGGAGGGAAGAAGGGAGCCCATAGGCTGACAATGAATTTCCTTCACCCCAGGGAAGAGAGGACCGGATACAGATGGTAGTCAACTTTCAGCGATACAGGATGAGGTACTTGTTACACCTAGAGCTGTGGAGCTAAAGCTAATCTACATCTATTACCCCACATCTACTACACTGATATAAACCAAAGAGTCTGTGAAAGGCTGTTCACTGTAGAACTGAGTATGAGCCCAAACTGGAAAGCAGCTATATTACCATTAGTTGGAACTTTGCTAAATTTCTGCATAGGCACATATGGAAGAACCCTCTACAGCAATTTAGTGAGAAAGATTAGGTTCTGAAAATACCATGAGAAGGATCATCTCCAGGAGCAAAGCAACAAGTCCAGTGTCTTTTTGCATCTATTTTCAGAAAGGGGTATGCAAATATGGTAAAATGAGTTCCTTTACATTATGAGTTGTGTCCCTCCCAAAATGTGTATATTAATTTGTCTAGGTCTTGACTCCCCCATATTGTATAAAGTTCCTATATGTTGTAAATCCTGGCCCCTATGATGTTCATGAGGGAGGATGGGCTTAAGTTGTGTTGGTGAGGCAAGACACAATGTGTAAGATTTCGTTGTGCTTTGAGGCAATCTCTTGGGATACAAAGGGAAGTATGCACCGAGCTGGGGACCTCATACCACCAAGAAGCAGGGTTAGATGCAGAGTCCTTTGAAAAGGACTCAGGGTCCTTAAGCCTCAGGAGCTTCCAGTCCAGGAGATGACAGACTTCCTTCCAGAGCCAACAGAGAGCTGATGCCTTGGATTTGGACTTCTAGCCTACTACACTGTGACAGAATAAAATTTCTCTTTTTAAAGCCATCCACTTGTGGTATTTCTGTTACAGCAGCACTAGATAACTAAGATACCTTATGGGGCTTTTTACCTTGGCTCTTTGGAGAAACAAGAGATTTTTCTTCCCCCCCAAGTTACCTTTTCCTACTGTTCTACCCCAAAGGTTTGTTACTTTTGTCTAGGTTGACTGACATTTCTTAGATAAGCTGTAAACAACTTGGTTTGATACTATTTGTTTGATATTGGCTGCAGCCTGTCCTGTGATTCATATGCACCTTATAGGGATCAGTCAACAGATTACACACTATGCAAATAAAGCATCTATAGTCTACTATGCAAATGAAATGTCTGTGGTCTACGAAGACAGGATTGGTCAGTTCATGGCCCTGGTGGGAGGGCTAGGCCTTGAAATTATGAGGATTTTGTGTATATGAACAGCCAGCCCCAAGAAGTTTTTCACACAGAAAGAAGCTGGAAGAGAAGCAGAAGGACGGAAGAAGAAAGTAGCAGTAGAGAGACAGAGAGTCAGTGTACCTCCTAAAAGTGCTGTAACACTAAAGGCAGTGAGAGGCCTGGAAGGAGCCCTGTGGCAGAGTCAGTGGTGACAGATGGCAGGGTAAAGAAACTCCTGTCCTGAGGAGACCAAAATTAGCCTGTTCTGAGGGGACAGAGATGAGGCCTGCACAGCTGAGAAGAGCTTAAAGAACTGTTCTGCACTAGAGAAGGGAGTCTTTACCTATAAGCTTCCTAATCCTGAGCTGTACCCTGTTCTTTAATAGTTAACTGTAAGTATGACCTGTGAGTTTTATGGGGCCATTGCAACAGATTATAAAATCCAGAAGAGTGCTGTAAGAGGGACAGCTTATGTCAGAATGGGTTAAAAAAAAAAAAAAGAAAAGAAAGAAAAAAGGTTGGAGAGTGGAGGTATGTCTGACCTCCATTTCATAGGGATCAGCCTTGAGCTAACCTTGATGCACATTATCCCCCATGAAGTGAGACAGATCTGGACATTACCATGACTCTTATAACTTGACTCACAGAAAATGTTACTGTAAAGTTAACATGAGAAACTGTCAGCATAGGCTCCTTTGGGGTAGGGGCAAATTTATAACTTCTAATTGGACATTTATTATATTCTCATATTCCTTTTGGAATTATGCATCTTTTTTTTCCTTATGTTTTTCTATACCTGGGTGCAGTAAATCCTAGCCACAGTCTTTGTGACTCCCACACAATGACTGGGTGCAACTATGCAAGTACGATGTTCGTGACCCACCAAGGGGATCAGACAGCTTGCTGCTAATGCAGATACTGCTTATGGAACATGCAGGGGCAGGCCTATGCAAATAAGGTACAGGGAAGCCTAGTGAGGGACTGGTCTGTTTTGCCATCCCATGCGGCTTAAAATGAGCAATCCCAGAGGCAGACACGGGGGAACTGACTGCCACTAAGAAGAGGCAGCGGCCGACATAAACTTTTGACCAGGGATTCTTGTACTGAGAACCTGTTCGACCTAGACAAACAGTGAACAAGCTTTAACACCAGAGATGGCAAGAAGCAGCAGCAGGGAAACCGCAGCAACAGAGGCAGAACTAGGGCACCAGACCATGAAAGCTGAGTACTTTCAGGCAGGAGACTTGCTGGCAAGATGAGGTGCCTCTGGACACTTGTTGGTAGAGCTAGGCTTGCCAACAAACACATGGAACAAGAGAGCTAAGTGTCTTCAGACTGAGGCTCACTGGCAGAGGGGGTGCCTTGGGCACTTACTGGCAGAGCTAAAGCATTTTATGACACTTGTTTGAGTAGGGCAGAGGCTGGGTTGAGGGGTAGAGGGCCTGAGGGCCAGAGAGAGGCCTGCCCGTGGAGAAGAGGTTGTCCTATGGAAGAACTGTTACTTCCCTTAAAAACTCCCAAACCGAGAGAATGGTCTGTGTATTGTATAGCTATTGCATCGGATTAGCAGACCCAACAGAGAAGTAGAGAATGCTGTGGGAGGAGCGGCTGGTGTCAGAAATGGTGAAAAGTTTGGGTCTAAGAATGTCTGTTCGCCTCCTCATAGGAATCAGCCTTGTTGCTATTATCCTGATTTGCCTTCCCCCTTCCAAAGAGGTCAGACTCTGCTCCCATGCTGCCATTTTTACAGTACTAAAACAGAACAGAACAAATATCCTGGTAGGGTGTCAGTTAAAATTTGGCAGGCTGACTTTAATTTATATAGAAGTACAAAAGATAAAGTATAGGCAAGACAATGTTGAAGAACAAAATAAAAGGACATATATTACATGATCTCAAGACTTAAAACTTCAGTAATGAAGATAGTATCACTTTGGCATAAAGATAGACACATGGATCAATGAAACAAAACAGAGTCCAGAAATAGGCTTTCACACACATGGTCAACTGGTTATGGCAAATGTACCCTCTTAGGTTGGGTTGTCCAGAGAAGTAAAACCAGTGGAGGGTGTGTATGTGTGTACATGTGTAAATGCAAATGTATATGTGTGTACGTATATATATAGAGAGAGAGAGAGAGAGAGACTGAAAGAATTTACAAGAAAAGGCTCAGTGTTGGTCTCTGCTGCTGATAGACTGGGCACTCAGCAGCGGCTGTAGCTCAGTCAGTGTTGGTAAGTAGAAGTCCATGTTCCTGAGCCCATGTGTCATGGACTGAACTGTGTTCCCTACAAATGTGTGTAGTAATTTGGCTGGGCCATGATTCCTGGTATTGTGTAATGTTCCTACCTGTTGTAAGTCCTGCCTCTATCATGTTAATGCAGAAGGGTGGGCAGCAGTTGTGTTGGTGGGTCAGGACTCAGTGTGTAAGAGTGTACCATGCCTTGAAGTAATCTCTTGAGATATAAAAGAGGGAAGCTAGTAGACTTGGGGGACCTCATACCACCAAGAAAGCAATGTCAGGAGCTGAGTGTGTCCTTTCTAGAGGACGGGGTCCCTGTGCTTCTGAAGCTTCCACTCCAGGGGAAGACTGACAACAAGGGCCTTCCTCCGGTGCCAGCAGAGAAAGACTTCCTTTGGAGCCAACATCCTGAATTTGGACTTTCAGCCTACTGGACTGTGACAAAATTCCTCTCTATAAAGCCATCCACATGTGGTATTTCTGTTAGAGCAGCACTAGATGACTAAAACAACATGCATAAACGCTGTATCTCTGCCACCACGGCCACTTTGTTCATGAGCCCACTCAGCAATGACAGGCATGGCTGGGAAAGAGGATGACTGGTGCCACAGAACATGTTCTCTTATACACTTGATGGTTGAAATTCTTCTCTGCTGAGGTGACACTTTGGTGACACCTTGCTTAACATTCATACAAGACACAAACATCTTCACTTTTTTTGTCCCTTTAGGCAGTTCTATTGGTAGCATAGTGGTTAACAGCTCAGCTGCTAACCAAAAAGTTGGCAGTTCCACTCTACCGGCCACTCCTTAGAAACCCCATGGGGCAGTTCTATTCTATCCTAACTGGGTCATTATGAGTTGGAATCAATTTGATGGCAAGAGGTTTGGTTTGTTCATCCACACACCTCTTCCCCATACGTTCTTGTCTCCAATTATCCAGTTGGAAGGAACAATTGTGTTCCTTCTAAGTCTCCGATCATCCAGCTCAGAGATTAGTATACAACTGCATAGCTAGCTATTTCTCCCTCTAAGCACGGTGAACAACCAGGTGCACCGCTTGAAGTTCTTCTGCTGATTGGGAGGATTTCCTTTCACTACAATCTTTCAGGCAGGTGGCAGAAAAGGGCTGTAGTGCTGCCCCTGTTCAGTTTTTGATGGTGTCCGTGTACTGTCCAGAACCATCTGTAAACCAAACATGAGTTTTCTCTTTCTCAGTGTATGCAGTCAAATAAGGAACTTCCCATGAGGCCACAGGTGCAGACTGTAAGAGGGGAGGTAACATGACAGCAGTGGGGATCATACGCATTGGGACCACTTCCTCCAGTGACTTACTTGTGCCTTCAGGCCCTGCTCAGGCCCGACTCAGTACTTACTGCTTCCACTTAATGATGGAGTGCTGCTGTCCACATCAAACTTGACGGTTCTGAGGCAGATAACACCCAGTTCATGATGTGCTGCTCAGGTCACACAGCGACTTGGTGGCTCATAGTTAAGTGTTCTGTCTCCATTAAGGCCCAGTAATAAGCCAAAAGCAGTTTCTCAAAAGGAGAATAATTATCTGCAGAGGATGGCAGAACTATGCTTCAAAATCCTAAGGGTCTGCACTATGATTCACCAATGGGGGTCTGCCAAAGCTCCAAACTGCACTCTACCTGTGTTTTAGTCAGCTACTGCTGCTCTAGCAGAAATACTACAGAGTGGCTGGCTTTAACAAAGGAAGGTTTATTCTTACACAGTCTGGTAGGTTATGAGTCCAAATTTAGGATGTTCGCTCCAGAGGAAGGCCTTCCCCTTTGTAGGCTCTGGAGGAAAGTCAGGTATTACATCAGTCTTTCTCCAGGGAGCATCTTGGCACAGGAACCTCAGGTCTGAAGGATGCACTCTTCTTCTGGTGTTGCTTGCTTGATGGTGTGAGGTTCCCAATTCTCTGCTACCTTCCTTTTCCTTTTATCTTTTGTAGGATGAAAGGATTAAGGGTGGGGCAAGCGACACTCCAGGGAAACTCCCTTTACAGTGGCACAGGGAGGTGATCCTATGAAGGGATATGCAGTCCAACCCTAATCTTTTAACATACAGCACAGCAAAATCACAAAACGGAAGACAATCATACAATACAGGGAATCATGGCCCAGCCACATGGCTGCACATGTTTTTGCAGGGACCCAATTCAAGCCATGACAACCCGCCACTGATACCTGAAGCACCACTGGATCAGCCAGATCATAGGGCCCAAGTGGCAGAGCCGCTTGTACAGCAGTTGGAACATTTTCAAGAGCCTTCTCTGATTGTGGGCCCTTTTCAAAACCACCAGCTTTCTGAGTCACTTGATAAACAGACCAGAGTAGCACACCCTAATGAGGTTATGTTGTCTCCAAAATTCAAAGAGGCCCAATAGATGCTGTGCCTCCTTTTTAGTTGTGGGAGGTGCCAGGTGCAGTATCTTATCCTTCACTTTAGGAGTATCTTAACATACTCCACACCACTGGACCCCCATAAATTTCACTGATGTGGAAGGCAAATGAATTTTTGTCAGATTAATTTTCTACCATCTAGCATGAAAATGTTTTATCAGTAAGTCCAGAGTCATTGGTACTTTTTCCTTATAGTGTCCAGGTCAGCAGTGTAACAGACAAGTGTAATGTCTCATAGTAGGAAAAGGCAGTCAAATTCCCTATGAACTAATTTATGAAAAAGGGCTGAAGACTTTATATACCCAAGGTAGGATAAACCAAAACCTTTTCCCATCAAGTTGCTTCTGACTCACAGCAACCTTATAGAACAAAGTAGGACTGCCCCACAGTGTTTCCAAGGAGCAGCTGGTAGATTTATACTGCTTAGTCTTCTTGGTTAGCAGCCATAGCTCTTAACCACTGTACTACCGGGGTTCCTTGAGGTAGGACAGTGAAGGTGCATTGCTGGTCTTGCCAACTGAATGCAAAGTACTTCTGGTAGTCTGTGGGAGCAGGTATGGAGAAAAAGGTATAAGCCAGGATAACAGCTGCATACCAGTACCAGGAGATGGATTCA
Organism: Heterohyrax brucei; assembly: GCA_028571685.1. Lineage (NCBI taxonomy): Eukaryota > Metazoa > Chordata > Mammalia > Hyracoidea > Procaviidae > Heterohyrax > Heterohyrax brucei. The sequence goes on along the minus strand of CM053150.1, from coordinate 131,560,378 downwards.
TTTGCTCAAACAATGAAACCACATGTGGAAGAGTAGCTACAAGTGGAGTCACAACCTGGTTAAGTTTTTGATAACCCACTGTCATTCTCTAAGATCCATCATTTTTTTGCACAGCCCCAACAGATACAACAAATGGAGATGTAGCAGCAATCACCACCCCCACATCCTTCAAGTCCTTGATGGTGACAGTAATCTCTGTAGCCCCTTCAGGAATGGGGTATTGCTTTTGGTTTATTATTTTCTTAGGTAGGTGCTGCTCCAGTGGTATCCACTTGGTTTTTCATACCAGAACAGCCCTGTTCCATTTGTCAAAGAGCTGATGTTAGGGTTCTAACAGTTAAGTGTATCTGTTCCTATTATATATTCTGGAGCTAGGAAATTACTACGGGATGTGTCTGGGGACCTATCAGACCTAATACAAGATGGACATGAGTTAAGACTCCATTAGTAACCTGACGTCCATATGCTCCCACGCTGTTGGGCCACAGTGATGTTTTATGTCTCCTGGAATTAGCGTCAGTTCAGAGCCAGTATCCAGTAATCCCTGAAAAGTCTGATTCTTTTATTTTCCCCAGTGAACAGTCCCTCTTGTAAAAAGGCATAGATCCTCCGGGGGAAGGTAGGAGAAAGATTCACAGTGTAAGTTTTTGGCAGTGTATTAGAGTCCATCCTCAAGGGGACTTGGCTTCTCCTTTGTTCAAGAGGTTGTGGTTCTTTAAACTCACTTAAGTCTGGGAGTTGGTTGAGGGGACATGACTTTTCAGACCACTGGCATTAGAATGCTATTCACTTGATCTAGAATTCATCTGCTTACTAGTTCACAGATTTCCTATCTACTTTATTCCTAGGGACACCATGACTAAGTATCCAACACCATTAGACATGACTCAGGCTATTTTGATTGCTGCTTTGATGCCACTGACCATTATGGACACCATACCTACCTTATCTTTATTGACAGTGTCACCATTTGGCCCCTATCACCACAGGGTCCAATTACCCCACTGTAGTTAGGCGTCTAAATTTAGTCAGGACAGTTCCCACTGTTAAATCTGACTTATATAAGATACTTATCACAGCAGTGTTTAAGAACACTTGAGATCCCTTCACAAATTTGTTCTTCACCAGTGTGGTGAAAGGTGTGCCCTCTGGGCACTCCATGCATGGGTCTTGGGTCTAACCTGGTAAATCACTCTAGCTTGCCAATTTCCCCTAAGCCTTGAATACCTTCTACAGTATACCAAGGCAGGTCTGATATTTCACCTTGATTTAGGACATGGCATGGCATAACACATGTTTTAGTGACCCAGTCAAACAAACTTAGATGTTTTTCTCACCTCTTGAGCTGAAGCACTGAATAAAGCAGCTGTGTTTAGTGGACCAATAAACTCAGTGATTCACCTTTATGTTTCTTGCACCATTATCCCACATCCTTAATAGCTATTTGAACATACAGTCCCCAGGTTTCTATCTATACATTGTCTTAGGCTGGGTTCTCTAGCAAAGTAAAACCAGTAAAGCATATAAAAGTAGAGATTTATATTAATGGAATGACTCCTGGGATGGTGGAGGCTGGAACATCCCAAATTCATAGGTCAGATTGAAGGCTTCTCCTGATTCAAATAGTTGCAGGGGCTGCTGAACCCATTACCAGCAGGTCAGAAAGCAGGGCTCTTGCTCACTTGCTCACTTGCAAAGACCAACAAATCCCAAGATCATCAGGCAAGACTGTAGTAAACTGCTAGCTCAAGCCCAAGGATTAGGAAGTCAGATGAACAGAAGCCACCTGCAGGATCCAGAGTGAACAAAATCCCACAATCCTTGTCACAGAATCCACTTGTATTCAATGCAGGCCACACCCCCTAGGAAACTCCCCTTCAACTGACGGGCTACTCATAGCAGATCTCATCATGAATGTGATGACCTTATATCAAATCTCATCATCGAAGCAATCACACCATCATATGACTGCCAAGCTGTATCATAACTGCCCAAACACATGAGTATCACTGACTAGCCAAGTTGACACACAACCTTACCTATCATACCCATAATCATATCGATGAACATCTTTTCTAATTTTCTTGAGGTTTTCATCAAGAAGGGGTGTTGGATTTTATCAAATGGTTTTTCTGTATCCATAGAAATGACTGTGTGGTTCTTTTCCTTTGCTCTATTGATGGAGAGACTGGTGGCACAGTGTTTAAGTGCTCTCTGAAAGGGTAGTGGTCCTAACCCACCAGCCAGTTCATGGGAGCAAGATGTGACAGTCAGCTACCATCAAGATGTACAGTCTTGGAAACCCCATGAAGAAGCAGTTACATTCTGTCCTATAGAGTTGCTGTTGTACTTCTCTAATGCCGTTGTAACAGAAACACTGCAATGTGATGGCTTTAACAGAAATTACAGCATTTTAAGAGGCTGCAAGTCCAAATACAGGCCAAAGTTCTAGGGGAATGGCCTTGTCTTCTTTCAACATCTTTGGGCCCAGCATTGCTTGGAGATCTCCGTGTGTCATGGCATCAATCTTCCCTTGGCTCTAGGAGTTTCTCAGAACAGAAACCCTAGATTCAAAGGATGTATTCCACTCCCCATTCTTCTTTCTTGGTGTTAGGTCCTTTCCCTCTCTAGTCACTTCTTTCTCATTATACTTCTTATAAAACACGTAAATCAAAGAAGAGTGTGATTTAAGGTGGTAACCTGAGTAAGAGTGAGACTTGGGCAAAGGTGTGATTTTGAGGAAGGCTTAAGTCACACCGTTTATCCCTGCACTAAGAACTTCCTGCAACCAGGAGAATTACACATCTTCCATCAGTATTATTTTGTAGTCATAGCCTAGTGGATATGAACTCCTCAGCTTCTATATAGCTGGAAGTATTTTAATTTCACCCTCATTCTTGAGGGACAGTTTCACTGGGTACAGTATTCTTGGTTGACAGTTCTCTCAGCATTTAAAAGATATATATTTTATTGTGATTAAGTGAAAGTTTGCAATCCAACTCAATTTGCCATACACACCCCTGTAGACACACCTTTATGCAACTCTATCTAGCTGCTCCCCCAATCCTGTGACAGCACACTCTTCTTTTCCACTCTGTACTTCATGTATTCGTTCAACCAACTCCTGTCCCCTCCTTTCCACCCTCCCATCTTGTTTCTTACAGCACTTTAAGTACAGCCATCTGTCACTTAATACTCACAATATATTCTGTGAAACAGGACATTACTGATTTGGATATTGTGTGAACATCATATTACTTTCTTAGGACAACTATGAGACTGAAGTGTTCCTTACCAAGGGACAAGGAGGGTCGAGACTTCTGCTCACTGCTGTTTTGGACCAGATTGGTGGCTGCATTCTTGGGGAAAGAGAGCATAGCAAAAGCATGTACTGAGCTGGCTAAGTCTAGAGAATCAGACCTTTAGGTGAAGTACCGCGGCACTCAGGAAGGTATCAGGCCCTTTGGAGGCTCAGAGAGCCCTTCAGGCAAGTTTGCTGAGAATGAGGTTTAGGGGTGTGGGACAAATGGTAGGTTCCCCAAGCACCAGCTGGCCCAAGGAGCAAAGGTGGTGGCTCCCTCCTGGCTATGCCCAGTTATGTCCACTACATCCTGTTTTTCCATCAGAATTTCTGAACTTACAGATGTTATGCAGTACATAACTGTATTATTCCAATGCTTTCTGGTCTCTCATGTTTCTGAGGAGAAATCAGCACTTAATGTTTGTATTCAACTATTAGCGTCTCTTTCACTTCTTTTAGAATTTTCTACTTTTGGAGGGACGGCTGTGTCTTTGTGGAGATCTCTTCAAGTTTCTCAGATTTGTAGATTGGGGAAAATTTTTGTCATTATGTCTTCAAATATTCTTTTTGTCACTTTCTCACATTTCCTCTGTAATTCCCATGATGTGTATATTAGGTCTCCTGATGTTGTCTCATAATTCCATTAAATTGTGTTCGGCCTTCTTGAATCTCTGTTCTTGTTGCTCTTTGGCCTCTGTAATTTTAACTATATTATCCAATGTCACAGAATGAGTTGTCTGTCCCCCCCAAGTATGTATCAGTTTGGCTGGGTCATGATTTCTGGTATTGTGTGATTTTTCCCATATCTTGTATAGCCTGCCTCTATAATGTTCATGAGAGAGAATGAGCAGCAGCTGTGTGAAATGAGACTCAATCTACAAGCTTGGATTGTGTTGAGGCAATCTCTTGACATATAAAAGAAAGAAGTGAGCAGAGAAACAGGAGGACCTCACACCACCAGGAAAGAAGCACAGGGAGCAGACTGCATCCTTTGGACTCAGGGGACCCGTGCCTCAGAAGCTCCCAGTACAGGAGAAGACTGATGACAGCTCCTTCAGAGCTGCCAGAAAAAGCCTTCCTTTGGAGCTGATGCCCTGAATGGACTTTTAGTCAATTTTTTTGTGAGAACATAAATTTTTCTTTCTTGACATCATCCACTTGTGGTATTTCTGCTATAGCAGCACTAAATGAATCAGACATTTTGTAATTCACTGATCCTTTCCTGTCCAATTAAAATTGTCATTGAATCCTTCCATTGTGTTTTTCATTTTAGTTACTGTGCCTTTCAGTTGCAACATTTGTTAGGTTTCTTTTTATATATTTTTAGATCTTCATTTTGTTCTTGCATTGTTTTTCTTATTTATTTTAGATTTTAGCTTTTCCCTTAACCCTATTTTAGTACTGCTGTATTATATTCTTCCATTCTTTTCATTTTCCAGACTTTCAGAGATGAACTTTCACTTCTTCAATTATGTTTATTTGGATGGGCCAGTGTTTCTCTTTTCTTTTTGTCTTGTAATTTTTGTTAGGGCACTGGAATTTTTGAGGGTGTTAACTTTCTCAGTTCTCCCAGTATTTAGTGGTTTTGTCTATACTACTTTCTGCAAAAAAAACAAAAAAAAAGCCAACAACAACAAACCTCCCCCTCCCCCTACAAAACACCTCTACTGATTCAGGGTCCCTGAAGACTAACCATCATCTCCTTATACTTGTTGCACTTGTGGGGGTGGGCTGTAGTGATGGTCTGTTTATGCCAACATCTTGCCAGAATCCCTCCTCCATAAGGTTTTCAATGGCTGATTTTTCACAGGTAGATCATTAGGCCTTTCTTCCAAGGTAGCTCTTGGTGGACTCTTTCAGTTAGTGGACAAGTGGACAAATGGCTAGCGAGCCATTTGTACCTCTCAGGGTCTCCTTAAATGTCTAGAATTGGACCATTTTTTTCTGGAAATGCAGTTACTAACTCCATTCGATTGCTTCACTTTTCATCAGGGATCCTGATAAACTGCCCTTTCCCATTCCCACTACTCTGGCTGATTTATTTTACATCTTTGTGGTGTTTTCACTGTCTTGGTTGTTTATCTTTGATGCTCCTTATTGGATTTTCATTTGATTCTACTGCTGTTTGTGTACATTAAAAAAAATAATAATAATTCCCCCGTTTGTCTCCTGAGTTATGTCAAGTCACTTTCTATTTCTCAATTTCTGATTTTAGTTTTTGTATCTCTAATTCAGGGTTGTTTTTCACATCCTCAAATTCTTGTTTCAGGATACTTAATTCAGTTTGGAATACAAACATACTCCAAGTAGTTTTCTTCTGCTTCATGCCTGTATTTTGGGAAGTAATTTTCCTCAGTTGACAGTTGTTTTTCAACTCACAGTTCTCTGTAAATTTTACTTCCATTTATTTTTACAATGTTAGGTGTTTTACAAGACAAACCCACTGCCATCAAGTCAATTTTGTCTCAAAGTAACTCTGTAAGACAGAGCAGAACTTCCCCAATAGTTTCCGAGGAGCCCCAGGCAGATTCAAACTGCAGACCTTTTGGTTAGCAAGAGGAAGCACTTAACCACTACCTCAGCAGGGTCTCACTTTACAAGACAAGGAAGTCCTTCTGTGTCAGTTAGCAACATTCAGGTATTTGAGTGGCTTTCATTTCAGGGTAGGGTGGTGTGTGTGTGTGTGTGTTTAAGTGGGGCAGATTTTAAGTTCTCTCATTTTCTGGTTCTTTTGTCTGCACGATCCTATCTTTTCTCTTTTTTCCTTTCCTCCTTACACGACTGCCAAAGAATGCTTCTTCCTTTATGCATTTTGTTTTTTCCCTCCCAGAAGCTACTCATTGCCTCTGTAAGTCACACATGACCTTTGAAACTCATTTGTTCCTCTAACTACTAATTGGCCTTTTCTCTCTCTATCCCTCCTTTAGCCTGATCTTTCAACTCCTCTGCCCTGTCACCTCAGATCATTTGGGCTGTGTCACAGATTGAATTGTGTTCCCCCCAAAATGTGTGTAGCAATTTGGCCAGGCTGTGATGCCTAGTATTGTGTAATGTTCCTCCATGTTGTAAATTCTGCCTCTATGATGTTAATAAGGGAGGATGGGAGGCAGCTGTGTAGGTGGAACAGAACACAATGTGTAAGAGTGTATTGTGCCTTGGTGTAATCTCTTGAGATAAAAGAGCACCTAGCAAAGATGTGAGCACCTCCTACCATCAAGCAAGTAAGCAAGCAAGCAGTGCAGGGCACTCAGGGCATCCTTAGAAAGAACCAGGGTTCCTACACCTCAGAGGCTTCTAGTCCAGAGGAAGACTGATGACAAGGACCTTCCTCCACAGACAGCCAGCAGAGAAAAATCTCTCTCTGGAGCAGAGAGCCTGAATTTGTACTTTCAGCCTACCAGACTGTGACAAAACAAAATTTCTCTTTTGAAAACCATCCACTTGTGGTATTTATTAAAGCAGCTCTAGATGACTAAAGACAGGCTGTCCATGACTGATATAGGTGTGTGGGTTTCCCCTCTAGCCTGTATATATCATGACTATGGGGGCATCATCACATCTGTCTTGTGACACATGATGTTTTCTTAACGTTGATAAACCCACGGGGCTTTATCACATGCTGGGACAGTTCTAACTATCCCACAGCATTTCTCCCTTAACGCTCTCAGAGCCCGGGACAAGTGTTCCATTCCTTTCCCATTTCACAGGTGAGGATGCTGCCCAGCGTCACACAGTTGGGTGGAGTATAGTGAGATGCATGTCAGGCCCTGGGCTCTACACGTCTCCCTGATGAACCACTGAGACATGCTGGGCCTTGGGCAACAGGCTCGGCCAGTTCCTACACCTCCTCATTGATGTCCTTTCTCTGAGGAGTCCCAGAGAGGCTGAACCCTGGCCACAGGCAGTGCTGGAGTGAAGCCAGAGTCCTCTACACAGGCAAGGTCCTACAGGATTGGCCTGAGAAGGAGAGAAAGGTGCACGGAGGGTAGACTACCCTTAAGCACAGGTATTTTTTTTAGTTTGGATGAAGGCAGCATTACCTGCAGCTATACAGTAGACCCCGCTGTGTGTCTGACACTTCCAGAAGAGGCGGGCAGGGGCAGACAGCTATTTAAGCAAGGAGCCAGCAGTGGGTGCATGTTCTTATGTGGTAGGTCTGGGGTCCTCAGATGGCTTGCCAGATGAAGGCTAGTCAGTTTGTCTGGCTATGTGCCAAGCATGGATGTCCATGACAGACGCAGCTGTGAGCATCAAGGCCTAGGCTCAGGAAAGCCTGTTGTCCCACAACACCGATGATGTGGTAAGAGGTATGCTGGGCAAGGAGGCACAAGCACACCGTAGGGTAGGTAGGGCTGTAATGCGGAGCACAGCGAAAGTGCAAGCAGAGAAAGGATGGAAGTCAGACTTGCCTGGAGGTAGGGAGAGAGGTCTAGGTGTTCAGAGGGGGCACTGGAGAGCCTGGGGAGCCAGGGCTTAACGAATGGGGAAGGAGGAGCTGCCGGGATCAGTCTGGGCTGGTACTTCCCTGGGAGATGGCATGAGTGCATTTCACTTGATGGCAGCAAGAACCACCAAGGACAATCACCAGGAAGATAAGTGGACCTGTGTGTCAGGATGAGGCACCAGTGGACCCAGGGGGCGGGTATGGGAGATTGAGGCTGGGATGGGATGCGGTGGGTGGGATGGGCCCGGGACCTAAAATGCATACCTGAGCTCCGACGGTGCAGGGTGACAAGGACAGCACAGCTGAGGAGGGGAACGAGATGGCTGGGAGAGCACGTGTGTACTCAGGCAGATGTGGGAACACAGGAGGAATAAGCTGCGGCTGATGGGCCAGAAAAGCCGAGACCCCAGAACACAGCAAACTGCTCTCAGGAAACTAGGCTGGACTGGACTCAGAGCAAGAACATGAGGTCTGCTAGTCCAAAGCCCCAGGAGTGGGTGAGTCCACCCAATGAAACGACTACAGGGGTAGGTGAGCGTGATAAACCTGGCCCTCACAGCACCGGTTATCATCAGGGTATGAGCTCTCCTCCTGAATGTGGGCCCCCACCTACCCTGAACAGCAGGATGCTCTGCTCACCCACCTGGGTGGCACAGCTTCCCATGACGTCTCCAAATGTGTCAGCTGCTCCTCATCCTGCCTCCTCCCTCAGAAGCCAGGGCCTTTTCTGTATCCCATTGTGTGCTTGTGCCCCTGTTCCAGTCTTTAATTCACGAGATCTAACCTAGCTCTGTGTGGTTAGTCAGACGAAGAAGTGATGCATGTGCAGTTGGTGTCAGAAGATAACTGGGTTGAGTCATTCATCTGTCCCGTGAGCTTGGTGGCCTCTTGTCACCTTCCCTGGTCCTTTCATCTGCATGCCAAGATAGCCCACTGACAACTTCCTCCAGGATGGAACACGGTACTCTGGTCTAGTCCACCTGCCTCTGCGCAAGGCTCTCTTGAGGACTCTTCCTTTTCTCTCTCCTTAGAGGTATACCTGCCATCTCAAATGGTTCCCCCTGGTCCTGGCAACCCTCATCACGCGACACTGACTATGGCTGCATGGGCCATCTCCCTCGTGATCCTCCTCTCCTCTGTCAGGGCCACCTCGGCACCCCATGAATCTGTTCACCTGCCCTTCTACCTCCATGGAACCTACAGGGTAGGGTGTGCTTAGCTGGAGAAATCTAGCACTTTTTCTGTATGTGTGTTACATGCCAAAGACACTCTGGAAAACAAACCAGACCCGGGCTCCTTAGTCAACAGTGGGCTAAAGAGAAGAGTGGCTAGAGGGCATCTCCAGTTCCCCTTGTGGTGTTTCCCCTGGGAGAGGCCTGCCGCAGAAGTCTCCCACAATCCTGCCATGATCTGTACGAGGATCTACGCCAAGGCCTCTGCTGGGGACCAAGGGCTTCAGGCCTGCTGGGGGGAATCGACTAGCTACCAACTGGGAGTCTGGTTTTCTAGCCCTGGTAACTCGCCTTGTGGGAGAGGAATAAGCGGAACACAGCTGAAGGGAGATGGCGCAGGAGACAGAGGACAAGGGCGGAGCTCCACTCCTTTCTCCATTCAAAGGCGTAAGGACTCCCACTGGCGGGGCCGTCATCTGTCCTGGTAATCAGAGGTGACAGCTGTTAGGTCCCAGCCATGCTAGGGACAGAAGGTGGGGCTGACAAGGGAAAGGAGGGCTCAGGAGCGTAGTCTAGCAACATGGATGAGCCCAGCCACCCTACCAGTCTTCCTTCTGGTCTCCACTCAGATAAGTCAGACAAGAGCCCCGTGTGACAACATGGGCCAGCAGCAGGGAAATTACTTCTACTTAGTAAGAAAATGAAATACAGCTCTTCTATCCAACCATAAAGAAGGTTTAAATCACACTGATTATGATGGCCCCTACTAAAAGAGGGAGAGGTCTTCAGGGTTCCTAGGGTAGGGGACAGTGACAGGTCAGTGAGAACCTGAGTTGAGGGGGGCCTGGAGAGGTCCCTGTGGGGCAGGGGGGATGGGCCAATGAGAGCCTGTCTTAGAACAGCATCCAGACGACCCTTCCCCAGGCTCCCAGGGATGGCCCCAGGGGGCTCCAGCTCCACCACCAAGACGACCCATTCTTCTCCAGCTTTATTTTCTGTTGTGTTTTCCTTCAAAGCACTGATATCACTGAGCGCTTCTAGAAGCACAGTCATCTGGAGCAGGGCATTAAAGCAGCTATAGAGAATGAGACATGTCTTCTGTCTTTTATTATTCTTTTTTATTTACTGGTCCCACCACAGGTGACTCTTTACACAGGTCATTGTTCCCAGGCACACTGGCTTTGGAAACATTCAAGTCATATGTTTGTGTTTCAAGAATCTCAATAAATTTATCCTTCCTATTACTTTTTCATGCTCTGCCTCATTTTCTCTGAAATTAAAGACATTTGCTTAGTATTTCTGTTTTGTTTGACTAGGTCTGTGTAAAGGTCCCTTGGCAGGAGAACATGCACATGACCTTAAAATAAAGACCAACGTTCTTATGCGAGGGTAATGCACAGAGAAATACAGTACTCAGATAGCACTGCAAATAAATACCCCATAGAGGTGAAGTTATTGCAAATGTAACAATATTTCTTACAATTCAATACTGTAACAGAAGGTGAAAGTACAAGTCCCTACAACTAGGAATAAGAAATGCTTATTCCAGGAAACAGAATTCTTTTATTCTTGTCATTTATATTTTTATAATTTGTACCTTTTTCAGGGGAAGGAGGGCAGTTTTTCTGTTCTTCCTCCATTAAGTACCAATTTAATCATTCACCTGAACCTCAGCAAACAGGGCAGGGATGCAGACTTACTGACTCTGCTTGCTAAAGAGTGCTAGTGACTTCTGTTTCCTGAAATGAACAGTGATTAGTCACATCAAACAAGAGAAGATATTAATGTCTCGTTTACACATTTGTAAAGAATACTAAGGTTAACCCTTGTCCACCTCTGTGCGAAGCAAAGAGAGAGCACTGATACTCTTAACATATTCTTGGTTCTTCACAAACATGTTATTAATACAGCTTGCTTAGTTTGTTCCAGAAAAGTCCATTTGGTTCCCAAAGCACACTCACTCAGTGTTTTATGTCTGTTTTCATTTTCTAAGCCCCTGAATTTGCAAGGATCTGCAGAGTAAAGAATCACTGACTAACAGAATTTTGTACAATCACTGTTCTCTTTCTCTTGACGGAGAGGCCCAGGTAAAGGTGTAAAGGTGCAGACTTACCTCACACTTATTGCTTCACACTGGCCATGAAAATTCTCTAATAGTTCCTCATGTCTGTTTTAGAGAATCAGCTACTCTGGGATACCTCCCTTAAATGACAAAGGCACTACTGGCAGTGATTACTAACAAAAAGACGTTGAAATAGAACACCCTAAAAATCAACAACTGTAGAATTTTCTAAGTGTACCACAATTTGGCACAACCACCAGATTAACAAAGCAATTCCAATTTGGAATTTCACTGGTACAGTTGTATAAAATCCTGTTAATCAGTCATGCCTCACAATGCCCTAAAACCCAGAAAATTCTGGAATTTGCAGGTAATACTCATTCAATAATTTATTATGCTTTTTTCAAGTGCCTGTTACTGTTTTAACCAGAGCAAAGGTCAAGTTTTCTTCTTGTTACATTGAACTATTCCTAAGAATAATAATAATACAATATGAAAAACCCCAGAATCTGAATACCCTGGATTTCTTAAAGAACATGGCATTTAAAATCCATAATTTCAAACATGAATCATAATGCTGTATAATATAAAAGGCTGCTGACCCACAGGGTGGATCTGTTAGCCGAGCTCCTTACTGGGACCAAGCCCTCAATGAAACAGCCTAGAGCTACATACTGAAAGGGAGCACACATGTCTGCAATGTGCTGAAACCCAATCGACTGACTGAGAGCTAAGACAGCGAGCTATGTGATCATGAGCACAAACCACAGCATCTCAGAACCGTCTCTATGTGAGAAGTGCGTAAGCAAGTATAATATTAAAGTATCAAAAGTACACAGGTTTATCGGATAAAAAAGGAGTGTCTATAACACGAGGGGTCCCCCATGGTGTTTCTAGTAGGTTCACATCGAATATGGCAGTCATGGTTTGGAGCAGATTCCTCAGCACTTGTAAAAAGGTCTTTCAAGCAGCAGCTCGCAGTATTTTCAACATTAAAGCTCTTGTTCTTCCCATTACAAACCTGGGGAATGCTGTTTTGAAAAAAATTGCAATGACATATCCAAAGACATTTCTAAGTGGGATACAGGTTGCCTTTCCTTCCTCCGTGTGGGTGGCCCACATTCCTCCAACCGCAACCACGAGGGGAGGAAAGGGGCTGCAATGCGACAGGGCCAGGTGGCCAAGTCCTCTCAGCAACTACTCTACAGCTGCAAACGGGAGAAAACAAGACGCCATTAGAAAACCAGTCACTCGTCATGCCTGTTCACCCCCAATTTCAAAGTCCTGGTACTGCTGCGAGCATGCAGGGTGTGTTACTTGGCAGAGCAGAAACCTAGGTGTCTGTTAGCTGGAGCCATGCTCCACAGTGGGGCCCCACACGCTGCACAAGACCCTGACAAGCACTGAGAAAGGCTGCGGCGGCGGCGGAGCTGAGGGCAGAGGGGCCGGTGCGCTGACACATGCAGGGTGGGGGTCCCGCTCACCAAGGCACAGGGCATGCGGCCTTTCTTCAGGAGGCGGGCACTTCCGGCCCACTGTGAGCCCAGGACACCAGGGCTGAGGGACACTTCTGGGGCCCACCCCTCCATCATTTCAGGCTGTTGTAGACACATCCCAAGGTGCAACCCAGATGCAGTATTTGGAGTTTGGTGAGGACCGAGACACACCCAAGAACCACACAACAGAGTAAAGTGGGGGCAGACACCTTTGGAACAGAGGGCAAGGTAGTCTCCCAGTGGACAGTGTGCATTTCCCTTCTGCAGAAAGCTGTTCCTAACTTCCAACAGGCAAGGAGCCCTTAGATGAAGAAGGTGCAGCCTCTCATCCAGCTGATCCCACAGGGTGGTCAGCTAGAGAAACACTGACAGAAGTTGTGTCAGGAAGTATAAACCCAGGACGCCTGACACAGTGTGGACAATGCTTTTGCTCGCTAATGGACAGCCGCAGGGTCCCACACTGACTTTTTTGTTTTATGGCCTAACTCCTGTCCACCTCCTACATTGCACTAAATAAAGGAAGCCATACTCCAATGTGTGCATCCCCGGACCTGATACGACCCGAAGCCTTTGAGAGGAGCACCAGCTGGGCTCCTGCCGGTGACTGTGAAGGTCCTTCAGCTCAGCAGAGCTCAGGCTGCTCAGATCTCAGGCTGCAGGTTCAAAGCCCTACCTCTCAGGTGTGGTACCACCTGGGAGGAAGGGAATGCCATGAGTAAGCACAGGGCGACGCAATCCTAGACACACTGGCCTGTATGCAGGGACAGACAGTAGGGGGACCCACTGCCATACGAAAGGATGGGGCTTTGAACTGGATACAAAGGCCCTGGCCAGGCACTTAGAAAGCTTTTTTCATTGGAACAATGCTCCCTGTCAGCTACCTTCCGACCCACTGGCAGGCCCAGATAGGTGCAGGGCACAGATGGCAATGAGTGGCCAAACGAGGTGTGCCCGACTAGATTAGCTGTGCCTGGACTGACGCATCCGTCAGTTTCCCCAGCCACTCATGTGTGTCCAGGCCAGGGGAGTGTGGGCAGCTCAGGGCAGTTCTGGCCCTGGGTCTGGGGTGTAATTCTGCACTTCTGTTATGAGTGGGTGTGCTCTGAGACGTGGCACGGACCACAAAGTAGCTCCATAAGCCATGCCACGAGCAGTCAGCTGCTGCAATTGCTCCAGCTGGGTGGAGGGAGCTGGGGCTGAGGAGCAGGGTAAGTGCATGGCGCACGTGCCACAGCACAGAAGTTCCAGCTCAGGTCCTGTGTACCCTGCAGGTGCTGAACAAGGAGGCCAGGCCAGTATTTTCTTGCCTTGGGTTCTCTCTGTGGTGCCTGTGCCACCAGGAAACTCCTTTCCACATGTTTTCTGCAGCTCTGCTCCTTCCTCTGACCCCTACCAAAAGGGCAGGTGTTAATAAGGGGAACATCCTGTGAATAACAAGACGAAGAGCAGATACAGAACACGCCTGAGGATCTGGCAGGCCAGTGTGCTGAGCCCATGTGACATGGTCAGAAGCTTTCCTGCCAAAGTTAGTGGGGGACGAAGCAGACAGGTGATGCACGGAGCGTTAGCTGCAATATATGCGGTGCCCACAGCCCTAATCACAGTAAATGTTATACTTTTCGCTGCAGAACATCTGAGTGGAAAGTCCAGAGCCCTCAGCCCTCTCACTGGCACAGGCGCAGGTGTGACTTACACTTGGGGTGCTGGGCTTGGCTTTGGGGGTGGCCTTGGTGCGGCCACGCCGGGCCTGCTCATGGTCTAGCTCGAGCAGCTCCAGCCGCTGGGTCAGGGCCAGCTTCTGCTGGATGGCCATGCGCAGCAATGAGTTGAGTGTCTTCTTCTCATCCTCAGCAGCCGCCAGCTGCCGCTGCATCTCATCCAGCTGCGTGATGTACTCATCACACCTGCAGGGCAAAGTGCAAGTGTGTGAAGGGGTTCAAGTGGGTGAAGGGAGGTTGTTCCCCTGAGCAAAGAGCTGAGGGCCCAGAGGGGCAGTGATGGAGAACTGAGCCTGCCTGAGTGACAGAGAAGTAGCAGCAGCAGCAGCAAACTCAGTGTCCATGTGGGAGGCCAGGGACTGCAGGAGGCAGACGGGGAGGGAAGAGGGTCACGTTTCAACACCTTTTAGCTATTTTTTGAGACTGATTGGGCAGGCTGATGTCATTTATCCATGTGCCACGAGGTGTGTACATAGAGAAAAGTCTGCTCACAGTCCAACCTGGACCCTGTCACCCGTCCTCTCCCACTGTGGGAAGACCCCCATAAAGAGTGCACAAAGCTTCCTGCCTATGGCTGATGACAGACGACTCTTGGGGCCCAGAGAACACAGCCCTAATGAATTGGTTGGCTTCACTTTCATTTTTTAATGGTAGATGAAGCATGTGTTTGATTCAGTCTGCTTTGCTTATTCAGCAAGGTCTTCCATGGAGAGGCTGTTTTGTCCTGAGTTTCTCCTGTTTTCTCGCTGGGAGAGTCTCCCCACAGTATAGGTTCCCAAAGTCGGAGCTGCCCTTCTAGACCTTGTAGTGACCCAGGCAGCCAATGGAGGCACTGGGGCCACCAAGACCATGGAATGGGCACTGTGGCATCCTCTGGTTTTCAAGGTGCAGGTGTAGGCCCCAGAGGGCAGGGCTGGGCCTGGTACTGGCTGCACTTACATGCAGTAGATCTGTACCAGTGGGCCACCCAAACCAGGCAAAGGTGTACATGGACAAGTGCAGTTCCTGCATCCTTGACTAACATGTGACATATATGCTCCCCTTGCATTTGGCCTTGAGTGGCCTTTCATACTCCTTTTCCTATATTATCTTCCTAACAGTGCCCAAGACCACTGGTAGGGCACAGCCAGGCAGCCTGGGTGGAATGCCTTGCCACTCAGAGGCAGAAGTGCCAATACAGAAATACCGAGTACTCTGAGCGTGCCCATGCCAAGCTGAGCCTGGAGCTGGACAGTGCTCTTCACACCATGGGTCTGGCCTGCTGACTGTCCAGCATCTGGACATATCTCTCCCACATCCCCATCTGAACCTCCTCAAGAACTTCCACCCATACCACAAATGAGGGCCAGGACTGAGCAGGCTGCAGACAGCACCCCCAGAACCTGAGACTGATCTCAGTCCTCCAGGAAAGGCAAGCAGGCTTGAAATTCTGGTGCTATCTGAAAAGTCAGAAGCTACGGGCCTTTAAATAAAGTAAGTTTAAGGAAGCCAGCATTTAGGTGTTGATACTGAAGAACTGTGAATTCTTCTCCCAAGGGCTTGCCTAAACCCCACAAAAGTAGAAAGCCTGATCTTTCTTTCTGTCTTCTCCTCTTTCTTCTGATATACTTGGCTTAAGATAAAATCCAGCTCACCTCTATTTTGTCCTGGCAGGGCCTCCAGTAGCAGGAAAACTGAAAAACAGGGATGCCAGCCTCGGGCATGAAGGAAAGCAAGGCCTATCTATGCCCAGACTCCAATCCTGTCTAACCTCAAGATTGCAAAATGAAACCACCTAGAGGAGCTCCTCAACTTCGGTAGGAGAGCCACTCAATATTGGCCAGCAGGGGGCAACATCTCTCTTTAGATGATGAAAAAAGAGGAATCCCTAGCAGGAGCTTCCAGAATGAGGACCCTTCTCAGGGAGAGGGTCACTAGAGCAGCCGCTGACACCCAAGAATTCTTTCCATACCCAGCCTTCTGATCGAACCCTAACCTTCCTTGGCAGGGGTTGGGGGGCCCTGCAGTCACAGAGAAACTGTCACACCAGAACAGTGAGCCTGAAAGAGCAGGCTCATGTCCTTCATCCACCCACCCCAGAATGCGTGTACGCTCACAGCCCACCCTGGACCTCATCATTAAGTTGGTCCTCCTTGTGGGGGAACCCCTACCCAGCCAGCCCCGGAGGGTGGGGGAACATGTGCTTGCTCACAGCCCAACCTGAACCTCATAACTAAGATCACAAAGTGCCTCCACGTGGGCGGACAGGGTCTCTTGCACTGGGGACGTCAGTGGCTGGCCACCAAGGAGATGCTGAGAGAAGTCACAGAGAACAGGGAACCGGGAAGAAATCTGCTCCCTTCCACACCTGCCATCGCCCCTGCCTCCCCACTGCATTTGCCCTCCCAGTCAGCAGCAGCCCCGCCATCCCTCCCAGGAGCTCTAAGGAGGCAGCACACAGGATACAGTCAACTGCACCTCCACTGGGCCCTGACCAGCCAGCCCAGCTGGGGGCACGTGGTGTGGTCCAGCGCAAGCTCCTCCCGCCTGCTCACCTGGTAGCAAACATAGCACGTAACGAGGAGAAGGTGGCAGCGTCCTCCTTGAGCGCCTTGAGCTCATTCCGTAGTTTCATCATGGTCTCTGTCACCATCGCCTTCTCATTCTCATACTTGCTCTTCAGGTTGGCCAGGGCCACCTCAGCTGTCTGCAAGGATAGAGACCACATGAGGGTGGACTGAGAAGCGACACCAGACCCTGCTCCACCAGAGGGAGGAGCTCCTTAGGGTCAGTATGGGGGGCACATGAGCACGCCTGGTGAGTTCTATATGAATGTGAATGAATCCCTTCTCTAGTGCAGCCTCTTCACCTCAGTCATACTGCCAGCTGGTGACTATCCCAAACTATTCCCAAGACCCTTCATAACACTCTACCCCACAGCACTGACAAAGAGTAGTAGACATGGTTTCTCTACAAAGCCCCAGCATCGGATAACCATAAATAAATAATACTGCTCCGGTTACATGGAGGACCTGCTGAAGCCTCCATCCCACCAGCCTTCCTGGCTGGAGGTCCTGAGTGCCTTCGGCGGGATCATGGGATCCAGAGGACACACTGCAGCTTCAGACAGGTGTATGATCAAGAAAGCCTGACCAGGCAGGGCAGTGGCACCATCAGGGTGGAGCCAGCACCAAGGGTGGTAAGACAGAGATAAAGGAAAAATGCCCTCTCGTGGCAACAGTCTTTCAGGGTCCAGCCCAGCTTCCCTGAGGACTGGAGCTCAACCCCTGGAGGCCTCGCAGGACCCTAGGCTTGGCGCTCTTAAGAGAAGCCCCTGCCCCCACCCCCGGCTCTGCCCTTCATGCACCCAGCCCTCTGCACAAGCCCCAGTTCCCAAGGTTCCACAACCCTAGTCCTCCCAGGCCCCAGCCCCCCAGGCTCTACACGTGACCCACTGCCTCACCTGCTTGTTAGCCTTGAGTACCGTCCGCAGGGTGGTGATCTGCTCACGCTTTGTGCTGAGCAGTGACTTGAGCTTCAGGATTTCTTCCATCAGTGCCTCCTTGTCCTTGTCCACAGCAGGGCCCAGCTCCTGCGATGCGATGCGCTGCCGTGACAACTCAGTGGTACGATCCACAGCTGCCTGCAAGTGCTTGATCTGGTCACGGATAATGGCGATCAGGTTGTAGATGTTCATGGGCTCGCGGCGTGGGTCACTCAGGGGTGACGGCAGCGAGGAACTGGGCGAGGGGCTGCTTTCTCCGCTCCCACCTTCTCTGCCCAGCTCTGCAGCCAGCAGCCCCTTGGGCAGGAGGACGGGAGAGCGGTGGCCACGGGAGTCTGGGCTGGTGTGGCCGGCCACGGCCTGGCCCTCGCGGTAGTAGTCTAGCATGACACGGTTGGGGGTTTCATTGTTGCACATGCACACGTGGTGGTAGAGGTTGGCTAACTCCTCACTGAAAGTCACCAACTCGTCCTGGGCCACACTCAGGCTGCCCTGTGTCTCTCCAGCCACATCACTCACATTCTTGAGTTCCTTTTCTAGCCGAGCTAGCAGGTCACGGTCGTGGCAGCTGGTCTTCTCCAGCAGCGCAAGCCTCTCAGCCAGCACCTGGCACTCGGCTTCATAGCGGCTCTTCTCCTCAGCGTGCTGGGCCTCGCTGGCCTCATGCACACCACGCAGTGCCTTCAGCTGTTCCCGGAGCTCGCCTGCCTCAGCCACGGCCACATGGTACTTGCAGGCCAGGATCTCAGGCCCGTCGATGTCCACCTCATAGTAGTCACCGTCCTCGTGGCTGTCCCGGTCCTTCTCGTTGTCCAGGGCTGTCTGCCGCTCCTTGCCAGCCTGCAAGCGCCGCAAAGCACTCAGGTTCTCCGTGAGCCGGCTCACCTTCTCGTGCTGCTCCGACAGGTCCCCACGTGCCTGCTCCAGCTGCTTCTGTGTGTCCTGCAGGGTCGCCAGCAGGTTTACCTTCTCCCGCTCCATCTGCAGAGGCATGAACACAGGAAAGTCAGCTGCTGGTGAAGGGCCTCCCCTAGCGGGGTGATACCTGCCCTGCCTGGTGTCACGTGTCACCTGTGGGCCTTGTAGTCCTCAACCACCTGGACCTTCAGTGGCCATCAGTGAAATGGGACGTGGACAGAACAGCTCACATGGATCCTCAGAACCCCCTTGTGTCAGAATCAGTTCTCGCAACCACGCAAGAAGGTATTACCCCTGCCCTCACTTTGCAGCTAGAGCAGCTGAGGTGCTAGGTGACTTGTCATAAGTCATGCGGGCAGAATATGGTGGGCTGGGGCTAGGCAGCCGCACAGCTCCACAGCTACTCAAAGCCCACACAAGACGAATACTACTCTGAGCTCAGAGGGACTCAGTCACCACTATGCCACCACCCTAGATAGGCCCATGCTACCGAGTCCTGGGCACTGGGCTCAGGAGGCTGAGGTCTCAGGTCTGCAGGCTGGAGGGGAGATCCTGCTGCCCAGTGCTGAGCTCCCCAAAGGCTGGGACTGTCCACCACAGTCTTCGGCACCGTGGAGACATACACATTTGCACATCCACTATAGAAGGAAAGGCCCTGGTCTTCCAGGAGACAAGTTCATGATGACTCCGCATGTGCTACTCCTTGTGATCTGTGTCGCCCAATGTCAAGTGCTGTGTGGGCTGCTGCACACAGGGCTAGCTTTGTATCACCTCACAGATAGCTCTCTACCTTCTCTGTCTCCCTGCTCAGCACGGTGGGAGAGCCTCACCTCTGCCCCCGGGGCCCTGCAGTGTCTGTGACAGGCTGGTGGCTCTGGGCGTTCCATGGCTGAGACACATGGGGGACTTCACGTGAGAATAATGTCCTGATACGACCTATCTGTCCCACGGTCGTGACATTGGCCCCACAGCAGTACATGAGAGAACCTCAACCTAGTGATAAGAACCTTCCTTGCCTGGTTATCTTCTCTCTGTAACATGAACTGTTGCACTGACAGTAACAGTACAGAATTTAAAACGATTTTAAGTAGAAGGTTAATCAACACAAAGCACTGGGTGCATACCATTCAGGGATGAGCAGATGTCAGACAGGGCTGGGGGTTGTGCAGTCCAAGCCAGAACCTTCCTAGTTCCAGGGCTCTGTGACAGGGACCTTGTGTGGGGTGGGGGTGTGAGCCAGAGACCACGCCCCACACAACCAGCCCCAGCACAGCCACACCCTCACCTGCATCAGCTGTTGTTTCAGCTTCTGGATCTCAGAGATGTTAAGCTCACTGAGGAGGTCGGAGACCAGGCTGGGTGAGGGTGGCGGGAGTCCATCCTTCCTGGGCGTGGAGGTCTTGTTGTCAAGGGGCAACTTGGCCAGGCCGTGCTCCAGGCCGTTGACCAGGGCCTCGGTGTCATTGTTAGGCTCTGTGGCGGCGGCGGCAGCAGCGTCATCACTGAACTTGAGGCCATCCAGGGAGACGTGCAGATGGCTAGTGTAGAAGGAGTCGTTGATGCTCATGTAGTGCGACAGCTCCTTGCGCAGGCTGTTCTTCTGCTCCCGCTCTGTTTTCAGTGTCTCCAGCGCCTCCTCTAGCTGCCGTTCTGAGATTTCCTTGAGCCGGATGGCATCCTCCAGCTGGCTGTTTAGATATTCAGTCTCTTCCTCCAGCCGCTTAATCTCATGCTTGAGGCCTTCGAATTCCACCTGAGAAAGAGAATTGGAAGAACTCACAAATCAGGCAAATCTTTTATACCAAGTAAATCAGCAAAAAGTTTCAAAACTGCTCATTCCCATTGCTGAGCAGCAGAAGGCCAAACCCAGCCCTGCTGGTGGGAGGGGGCATCATTTTAAATGGTATAAAAATTTTCAGTAATAAGCTATTTAAATATTCTTAAAATACAGTAAATATATACTTACATTCTAAGTATATTTCAAATTGGAAAGAACAGCAGCAGGCACTCTGGTATTTGAAAGCATTACATATACAACAAACATACCCTGAAGCACTAGCATTAAGGGGTAACAGCAGAATCCAAAATTGCATCTATGTGAAATTACATGCTTAGGACAAACTGGACCCCACATCACAGCCAGAGGTGATCTTCTCTTCTCTGACACGTCCTGGAGACCTAGCCGGGCACAGCCCCACAGCACGGAGCAGACAACCCCAGCCTGCTCCTCAAGCCCCAGGAGACTCCTCTAGCAACTGCACCTCTCTCACCTCAATGAGAGGCCCCTACTGGACACCTGAGCACGGAGGCCATACTGGGCTCAGAGAAGAGAAACAGCACGGGAGAGCACAGGTGGAAGACAGGGCAGAGCGAGGTGAAGCCCATGTCTCACACACCAAAATACGGCACACAGGAGCAAGAGGGACCACCAGAAAGCTCAAAGATCTCAGTTTCACAAGAGCTTGCAGATGCCCCCATGAAGGCCCACGGTATTGGCACAGAGCCTAGAGGTCTAGCTTCTGGGGTACTTAGTATAATCTCTCGTGATTCGCTGGGAACACGGCTTCAGGGTGGCCAGTGGTCAGCAACGTGACTGGCAGATGTCTGTCCTACTGGAGTTTTGGACCTAGGCCCTGGCCATGAGAGCTCACCACCCTTGCTAGTATGTAGAATGTGATACGCTGTTTTAGTTAATTAGTGTTGCTATAACAGAAATACCACAAGTGTACGGCTTTAACAAAGAGAAATTTATTCTCTCACAGTCTAGAAGGCTAGAAGTCCAAATTCGGGGAAGCTGTCTTTCCCTGTGGGTTCCAGGGGAAGGTCCTGATCATCAGTCTTCCCCTGGTCCAGGAGCTTCTCATACAAAGGATCCCACGTCCAAAAAACATGCTCCACTCCTGGCACTTGTTTCTTGGTAGCATGACATATCTATCTCTCTGCTTGCTTCTCTCTTTTTCTCTCCTGTGAGGTAACGGGTGATGCAGGTCACACCTCCGGAAACCTCCCCTTACATAGGATCAGGGATATGACCTAAGTATGTGTGTTGCATCCCATCCTAAACCTATGTTAAAGACATAACCTAGGCTTGCTTCATTAACCACAGGCAGAGAACAGAACTTACAACACATAGGGCAATTACATCTGATCACAAATAGAGGACAACCATATTGGACATCTATTTTTAGGAGACACAAATTCAATCAATGACATGGGAACGTATCTTTCAATGTGGGAAGGGAGGAGGAGATGGGGTCATGTCCTCTGTCCACCCCTCCTCCCAGGCCACAGACTCACCTGGCTCTGCCTCAGCACAGACACCTGCTTCTGCAGGCAGATGTTCTCCTCCTCCAGCTCCGAGTAGTCCTGCAGCAGGCGGGCCTCCCGGAATTTGTACTCCTTGATGTCATCGCGCAGGCGGCCTCGCTGGATCTCTACGTTCTGGTTGATCTGTAGGGAAGAGACGGGAGCACTGGCCACCTGTCACGGTAGGGAGGTGAGGCCCTGAGGGACCAGACGGGATGTGTACACTGTACGGCCAGGGCCCAGGAGTCCGGACCTGCGGCACCCAATGGGGCTATGCCGTGGGGCACGGGAGCCTAGGGGTGTGTGTTTAGAGTAAGCAGCAGGGGGCCTGGAGGTAGGCAGACCTCAGACCCAATACCATGCTCACTCAGCAGCAGCTTGGTACCTCCAGCAAGGGACTCAAACCCACCCTGACCCTCAGTTTCTTCATCCGTAAAATGGGATTTAAAATACTCCTCCCGCATACGTTGCAGGTAGGAATGTAAAATGGTACAGCTGCTGGGGAAAATCAGTCTCACAGGTCTTTGAAAAGTTAAATTTCCACATGTTGAATTTCCCCATGATTCCACAGCAGCATTCATTATTTCAAACAATCTAAAACGGGAAACAACCCAAATGACTATTAGTGAATGAATGGCTAAGCACAATGTGATATACTCACACAATGCAGTGTTACTCAGTCATACAAACGCATGCCAATGGCACATGCTATGTCATGTGACATGTTACGAACTTAAAAACATGACACTATGTGAAAGAAGCCAGACACAAAAGGACATGTACTATATGATTCCACAAATCTCTCTGTCCTCATCTTCCAGGACACTAGAGTTACTGATGATCATATTTTGTGTCTTCATCTGAATGGCACCTCTTAGCAAACAAGATTTAAGAGTCTATGCAAACAAACAGCAAACAGTTATGCTGGACTGAAGAAACACCACTGAAAGAGAAGCAACCGAGAGGAGGAAAACCACTCCGTTTAGCAGGCACTGCTGATGAACGGAGCCCTCTCACTGAGTGACCCAGCGAGCTTACACCGCAAGAGATCAAGACACCAAGCTACCAATTAGAAAAAAGAAGGCTCACTGGGAAATCAAAACTCCTGTTTAATGGCAAGGCTAAATAAAAAGGCTAAGTCATGAGGACGGCAATGTGAGGAAATAACACTTGCTTCCACTCATCCTTGCAGTAGTCGCAAACCTCTTATAAAGTTGTGCCCTTTAACTTTTACTCTAGCTATCTCCTCATGAGGCGAAAACCAAGGGATGACTATCAACAAGGGAGTGACCAATGTGTTCACAACACCACCACTCACAGCACAGGGGTAAAGCAAAACCCCTGCACTAGGCAGACAAGTACCTGGACTATCCCTTCACTGGACTCCCCCGGCCATGGCTGAGGATGTGGTGGGGAAGGAAGCCAGACATGAGAGATTCCCGATAGACCAAACGAGGTCCCCATCCCTCTAGAAAATCACTGCCATCAAAACAACGTTGACTTACAGCAACCCTATACTAGAGAGCAGAAGTGCCCCTACAAGGTTTCCAGGGCAGCTGGTAGATTCAAACTGCAGATTTTTTGTTAACAGCCTGAGCTCCTCACCAATGCACTACGAGGGATCCCAGTCCCTGTAGCCCTCTGTGAAAATCAAATGCTCTGCAGCAGAGAAAAAGGAGGCTCTACCCTCTAGGCCTGGGCCTGCAGCATGGGCCCAGCAGGCAGGAGAGAGCAGCAGAAAGGACGCCAGGGCGTCACACATACCGACGGCCCAGCTGACATCCTTGTTGCCCTACTACAGCCTGCGCCTCCTACTCCCATCTGCTGCCCACACTCCAGGCCCAGCCTCTTGGGTGGGGGCCACAGAGGCAGTACCATGAGCAGCAGCAGGGTGTAACTGACAACCGTAGACTCCCAGATCTTTCCAAGCTACCAAAGCAACACTGGCCTAAGAATGCAATGTTCTCACCGTGGGAAAGTCTGAAGGCCCGGCCCTTGTCAGGCCCTACTCTGTGCTGTTCGTTGGCTGCGATGCCAGTGCTGTGCAGGCTGCCGCTCTGGACAGGCTGCGGTGCAGCCCAGGCAGATCAATAAACGTATTCTCATGGACTCTACCCTACCACCAAGGCACACCTGACAGCAAGGCAGGCAGGTCTGCTGCAGGAGGGAAGGTGCTGTGCTAGCCAGTTGCCCCTGGTCAGGTCTAGAGATTTTTCCTGCATAGGTAACCACAGCCCCCGCGGGGGCCTTCCCAGGGAACAAGGCAAGTGGGAACAGGCATCGACTGTGGAGTGGCTATTACGAGCTGCCACTCAGGGAGAAGGATGGGTAAACTGGAGCTGGTGTCTACTCTCTTTCAGAAAAAAAAAAAATGCCAGGCAGGGAGGCTACAGCTTGGGCCCCAGTGGGTACTAAGGTCCTACCAGAGAGAACAGTGTCAGTGAGAACAGCTTCCAGGGGCCAAGGGACACAAGTGACGCCGCAGCCATGGCACCTAGACCTGCTTCCCATGCTCAGTCGGTATTACCCAGCCAAGTACCGTGACGCCTGCTTTATGTTGGTGCAGAGACCAGCAGCCCAGGGAGGGTAAGGGCAAGGTCATCAGCGGGGTGAAGACCCAGTATGGGCCCCATCCTCACTGGCCATGGGAAGCACTGCCTACCTCCTGTGCTTACAGCAAAGTGCCTTGGAAGCTGAAGTGTCTGTAGGACTACCTCAGCTCATTTTCAGCCAGCCGGTCACCTAGCCCTCTCCTGGCTTCCATCCAGGAGCACTGGCTCTCCAGAATGAGGCAGCTGTGTCTCCCTGTTTCCTACGCCCACCCGGTGTCAGTGGGATCTTTGTAAAAGGATTGTGTCCTGCTGTCCTGGAGGCCTCTTACGGCTTCCTGCACCCTTGAAACCCAACCTGAAGCTGGTGGCACAGCGGTTAAACGCTCAGCTGCTAACCAAAAGGTCAGCAGTTCAAAGCCATCAGTCACTCCTCGGAAACCCTACGGGGTAGTTCTGCATGGTCACCACGAGCTGGAATCAAGTCGGTGGCAACGGGTCGGGTTGGGTTGGGTCCTGACTGCAGTTCAATTCAAGCCTCTTTCCTGCCACTCCTGCCCTGCCCGGCCACAGCTCCTCAGACCCCTCAGGCACAGGCCCTAGTCATCGCCAACCTCGTGGCCTTTGCTCACTGGTCTCAGAGCACTAGTCACCACTGACAAGGAGGCCCACTTTCAGGTCAAGGACAAGACCTGCCCCGTACAAGGTCAGGGAATGGGACATAAAATCTTGTCCCCACTACAATGTTCCCATCATCTTACAAATAGGGAAAATGAGGCTAGACTGAAGACAATGCTTCACCCAGGCTTCAGTTCTACAGCTTCACTTCACCAAGAGCCTACCCACCCCAGCTGGACCCAGAAGTGTGGTGTCAACCGGACAAGGTGTTCAGACAGGAGAGGACACCTGGTCAGGGCAGCCCACAGCCTACTCCTCTCACATGAGCTGCCCCGCACCCCAGCAATGTTGGTTTGGGTTGGCAGTCCTGCAGATAGGCATGACCCAATGTCCTTCCCAAGTAGAACTGCGGGCTTGGAGTCAGGACTGCAGCCATGTGGGCACACCTGGCACACCTGTGGCTGTCCCAGCACACACCGGTGACGGCAGCTCCACCCTCCACTGCTCAGCCCCTCTCTTAATGTCTACTTCTGCTAAAGGTCTCTCACCCGGATGATGGGAGGGAGGCTGCCTCCCCAGTGACCTCCTTGCCGTCACCCTAGTCCTACCGCCTGTTCCCCACATGGCAGCCTGTCCTTGTTCTGTGCAGAGTGCCCCCACATTCATTCCTCTGAGAGAGAAGTCAGCATCCTAACTGTATCCTGTGAGGCTCTGCAGGGGCCAGCTACCCTAGCTGAGAGCAGATGTCTCCTGTAATATCCCTCACGTCCTCAACACTGGTGCTGACCAAAGAGCTGGCTCCATGATCGCAGGCTCACTGCCCCACCATGCTCCCCATGGGCTCACTGTTGCACTGTAGCTCCTCTTTCTCCACTAGAAGGCTGGACCCACTGTGCAGAACGGGCCACTAGCTGCCATGACTCTCACTAAGGTTCACACTCATTTTCTTGCTTCCCTCTCAACAAATCAAAAGACTGTGGGCACTACAGTTCCCTCTCCAGATGTGACATGGGGAGCCCGGACCAACATGGCTCCAGTGCAGAGTCTATGAGCCCCAGAGCCACCACTTTGACTCTGCCTGCCTGTTCATGGCAGGCTCAGGACAGAATGCTTTACTCTCTCTGCCAGGTATGCCTGAGGCATGGCCAGCTGGGAATACTGAGGGTGGGGATACTCATTCCCCCACCACAATCTGTCCTTTTAGGCACTAATTCCCAAAGACATCCGTCCTACCTTACTTCATGGAGCAGCCGGGTTTGTTTACTTACTCATGGTCAGGCCCAGATAGACAGAGCCTTGAGAAAGAACATTCCTCAAGCAAGGAAGGGTGCAAGGAAGGGGAAAGAAAATGCTGACCTGAAATACCCCTGTACATAGCAGACTGGCCCCTAAAAGGGCTGAATGCACTGCTGTCCAAGCAGTAGTCCCCTGTGCCCTTTCCCCTTTGTCCTGTAGTCTTCACCTGGCTCGTGTGGGTGCTGGGCTTACTTGTCAGATTTGCTTTGACCAATGAGACAGAAGCATAGCAATTACAAGCAAAAGTTTAAAAAAATGCCATGTGCCTCTCCATATTTCCCGCCTCTACTGAAGTGAGACCTGCTGGAGGACAAAATAGCATGTGAAGCAAACACAACGTCCTAGCGGAGCCACTCAGATGAGGTGCAGCTCTAGATCCATGAGCCCAGCCTGGCCCACAGAGCTGCTACTGCCTTGTGCTCCTAGGCGACCATAAACACTGCTGTCCTCAGGCACAGCAAGCAAGGAAGTGGGCCACACAGCAACGCTGGAGCAACAGCTCACTGCCCCACCTCTTCACCACTCCTCACCTCTTTCAGCTCCTGGGCCACGGAGGTAAGCCGCTCATTCTCTGACTGGGTATTGGTCAGGATGTTGCGCAGCTGCTTAAGCTCCGTCTGCAGCTCCAGCACTTTCCTCACATAGTACTGCTCCTTGGAGGCCGACTCCTGGATCAGACTCTCCTCTCGACTCTCGCCATCTGCTGCCACCTTCTTGTGGTTTGTGTGAGCCTGTCCAAATGCCTAGATGGAGAAACACAGACAGTCATGAGAAAGACAGTCCAAAGCCAGAGGACAGCCAAGAACCAAACCAACAACTCTTGAGGTTCACAACCACATGGTGACCATTGGACAACACACCGAGTACAAGGATCCAGCTCAGGGGCACAAGCTAACGCTGTACAACCGCACAAACACAAAAGCCATGAAGGTCACAATTTGCCAACAGCCAGGAAAATCAGAACATGGTACCCAGAGAGCTTGGTAGGGACAGGGAGAGGATTTAAGAGGGAACAGGCAAGAGGACTCTGATGGGTTGGAGGTGTTTATGTGGATACGTACATATGTAAACTCCACCGAGTTAAACACACATGGTTAGTGTGTTTAACGGTAATAAAAAACAAATCTGAAATACAAAAGCAGCATCTCAACAGCAGTTCTTGTGTCCACAGGTGTGAGTGCTGACTGGGCCTCATCCCAGTAGGCATCGTCCACCCCCTTGCCCTCTTCCTGGAGGTGACTATCACTCAGCACCCCACAGGGCCACAGCACCCACTAGGGCTTATTCATAGGATCACATCTATTGGGTCTGTCTCGGAGCCAGGCCCTGAACTGCAGGCAGGCACCGGTGGTTACCAGGGGCAGTAGGTTCAGCTAGGCAGAGCCAAGCATACTTGATAACTTCCACTGCTCTAGGCTAACGGGCCATCCTGAACGTGAAGCCCACACCTGCCCTGAGTCTCAGTACACAAGAGCTCTCTAACTGACAAAGACTCTTGCTCCCCAAGCCCCACCCCATCCCAACCCCACGTTCATCTGGAGTGGTCTGCAAAGCTGCTCTTCCTTAGGCCAGCAGCCATTATTAGCCATAGTATCTCACCGAGTCAGAGGCTGATGGGTGAAGAGATGACCACCAGGGCCTGCGGCTTTGCTGAACTCTCCTGTTCCACCAATGGGGCTCTGAGAGTGCACTGAACCACAACCACCCCACAGGCAGAGACAGAGGCATCTGCCCTTGCTCTCATCTCCACTTTCTCGTCTCTTGGCAAGATTCCTTGTTCACAGAAGGAAAACAGTCAACAGAGGGCTGCTGACCTTTCCTAGAGGAGCTTCCCTGCTGAAGCAAGGGAGATGCCGTGTCACCCGCTCTACTCTCCCGTGCCAGACAGAACCAAGGTTTGTGCTTGCCTCTCCCCCTAACCAACAAAACGTCTCCTCTGTGAAAGACACCAGAAAAACTCCAGTTTACAACTTTCTTTCTTACCAAATCACCTTAAGTCTAATTCCTTCTGTTGTTGGCTTCCTCCTTCCTGGCCCCAGTGGGAAGACCAAGTCCCAAAACGTCAAATCTACATAGCATCTGCTCCATCCTCCCTAGGCAGAGAAGCACAAAACCAGGGCTGAGTCGCATCATGGCCCAGCGCTCAGGGCCCTGAGCAGCAGGCCTGTCCCAGCCTCTGCTCCAAGCCCAGTCCCCCAGTAAGTAAACAGACAACCTGCCAACCAGCTGAGCAGTGATAAGAGAGTTTACAGTACTCCTGAAGAATGCATGCAAGGCTAGATTTCAGCCTCCAAATAGAACCCATCTGGGCCAGCAGATGTCAACATCCAATACTCAAATACCTTAACAAGCTGAACACGCAGATTTCGCACATAAATGATGAGTCAGAGAGGTGATGAGCCTCAAGAAGTGTGACACTGAGAAGCTGTAACGCACAGTTCCTGTTCAGGCTTGCTTGCCTCTACCCAGAATCCTTGCCCATGCCCACACGCCCAGCCTAAGGCCCACCAGCATTCAAAAACAACTGAGGTGGAGACTTCTGCTTCCAGCTAAGATCCAAGAGTAACAGGAACTGGATTTACATTCTGTGCAAAACTTTATATATATACACACACACATACACCTGGAAAAATTATGTGAATAAACAATGTTTCTTAAAAAGGGCATTTATACAAAGCCAACAGTATAATTGTAGAGGGTCTGAAAGAATTCCCTTTGAGAACAGGAAACAGGTAAGGATGCCCTTTTACTGTGCTGGAGGTCCTAGCCAGAGTGATTAGGCTAGAAAAAGAAATTACTAAGGCCACTCAAACTGGTAAGGAAGAAGTGTATCTCTATTTGCACACCACATGATCTTATACACAGAAAACTAAAGAATCCACTGGAAACTACTGGAACTAACTAAATATTTTAGTGAAGTATCTACATACAAGATGAACATATAAAAATCAGTTGGATTCCTCTGCATCAACAAAGAGAATGTTGAAGAGGCTATCACCAAATCTTAGCACGTACAATAGCCCCAAGAAGACAAAACTCTTAGGAATAATCTAACCAGAGACAAAAAGAGCTATACAAATAAAACTGTGCACACTACCACAAGAAAACAAGAAACTATGTAAATGGAAAAATATGCCCTGTTCATGTTTAAGAAGACTCAGCATTATAAAAATGCCAGTTTTACCCAAAGCAACCTACAGATACAACATAATACCAGTCCAAGTTCCAACGACATTTTTTAATGAGATGGAGAAACAAATCACCAACTTCATAGGGAAAGGGAAGAGGCCCTGGATGAGTAAAGCATTACTGAAGAAGAACAAAATGTGAGGCCTCATACTACCTGATGTTAGAACCCATTACACCATCACAGTAGTTAAAACAGCCTGGTTCTGGTACAACAACAGACATATATATCAGTGAAAAGGAACTGAAAACCCAGACATAAAATCATCCACATATGAGTAGCTAATATCTGACAGACGCTCAAAGTCTATTAACTGGGGGAAAAGACAGCCTCTTTAACAAATGGTTTTGGCATAACTGAACACTCATCTGCTGAAAAAATTAAACAAGATCCGTACCTCACACCATACATAAAAACTAACTCAAAAGGGATCAAAGGCCTAAATACAAACTTCTAGAATCTAAAGACAATCCAATAAAAAATATGGACAATGCTAGGAGCCCTAATACATGCAATAAACAGAATATAAAACAGTACCAACACTGCACAAATACCCAAAGAGAAACTACATAACCAGGAGCTCTTATAAATCAAACACTGTATTCATCCAAAGACTTCACCAAACAGACAGCCTGCAGGCTGGGGAAAAGTTTTTGGTTATGTTATGACAAATCTGATGAGTGTCTAACATGTAAAATCTACAAGATACTGCAAAACCTCAGCAACAAAAAGACACATAACTCAAATTAAAAAATGGCAAAGAATATGTCTAGGCACTTCACAAAACAAATTCAGGAGGCTAACAGATACATGATGAAATGCTCAAGATCATTAGCCAACAGAGAAAGCACATCAAAACCACAATGACATATCACCTCAACAAGGCTAACATTAATCCAAAAAACAAAGCAATAAATGTTGGAGAGGTTGTGGAGAGACTGGAAATCTTCTACACTGCTGGTGGGAATGCAAAATGGTATAACCATTTTGAAAGTAGATCTGGCATTTCCTTTAAAATCTAGAAATAGAAGTACCATATAATCCAGCAATCCTACTCCTTGGAATATATCTTAGAGAAATACGAGCTGCCATACGAATAGATATGATACCTACAGTCATTATAGCACTGTTTACAACAGCAAAAAGATGGCAACAACCAAGTGCCCATCAACAGAAAAACAAATTATGGTATATTCACACAATGGAATACTACACAATGATAAAGAACAATGATGAGTCTGTGAAACATCTCATAACAAGGAGGAAGCTGGAAGGCATTATGCAAAAGTGAAGTTAGTCACAAAAGGACAAATATTATATAAGGCCACTATTATGAGAACTCAAGGAAAGGTTTAAACATAGAAGAAAACATTCTTTGATGCTTACAGGTGTGGGGAGGTAGGGAGACTGGCATTTATTAATTAACCAAAACCAAATCAAACCAAACCAAACCAAACTCACTGTCACTGAATCAATTCTTTCATCAATCCAATAAGACAGAGTAGAACTGAACCTATACAGTTTCCAAGCAGTGGCTTGTAGATTCAAACTGCAGACCTCTGGTTAGCAGCTGTAGCAATGAACTACTATGCTGCCTGGGTTTCTATTCAGTAATTACTAGACATGCATTATTTTAGGTGAAGAGAAAGACAACACACATATACATGGGAAGTCACCACAAACTGGACTACACCAAAAGCTAAAGTTTCCTGAATACTACCTAAGACTTCAAAGGATAGAGTAGCAGGGGTGGGGATCTGGGAACTCAGGTTTCAGGAGACATCTAGGTGAAAAGGCATAACAAAGTTTATTAAGAAACTGTTCTGCATCCCATTTCGGTAAGTGGTGTCTGGGGTCTTAAAACTTAGCAAGCAACTATTTGTTGCATCTACTGAAGCAAATGAAAAGGAAGAACAGTAAAGACACAAGGAAAATCTGAGCCCAAGCAACAGAAAGGGCCTCATAAACCAGAGACTCCATCAGCCTAAGACTGGAAGAACTAGATGGTTCCGGGCTACTACCAATTACCACCATGACAGGGAACAAAACAGAGAGTTCTAACGGAACAAGAGGAAAGTGGGGTACACAGCTCAAATTCTACTAAAAACACTAGACTTGATTGTTTGACTGAGATTGGAGGGACCCCAGAAGACATGGCCCCCAGCCTCTGTTAGCCCAGAACCAAAACCATTCCTGAATCCAGCTCTTCAGAGAAAGATTAGACTGGACTTTAAAACATAAAATAATACTGGTGAAGACAGTGCTTCTTGGCTTACATAGACACATGACACTAAATGGGTGGCTCCTGTCTGGAGGCTGGAGGGATCTTACCTACTTCGTGGGAGCTGAGCCCTCCTCATTGTAAGCTTGCTTGCCACAGGCCACTCCAGCTGTGGCCAGGACTGAACCACCAGCCCAGAGGCCTGGGACCCAACTACTGCCCCCACATTTAACTTGGGTTTTTAAGTCATTAGACATCAGATAATGAAAGACAGTGCCCTATGAGACAGGACACAGACGAGCTCCACAATGATCCCCACTCACCCATGCGTGAAACGAACTCCCTGCCACAGTGCAAAAAGGCAAAGACAGCAGCTTCCCTGGAAGACCAAGGTAGACAAGGAAATGCAGGCTCCATACCTATCTGTAGAAAACATCTGAGGAGTTGTTAGTGTAGACCTCTGAAGAAATCACCTGAGGCCAGGAAAGACTCACTCAGAAAGTAGAAGGTGACAATACCCCTCATCAAATAACTCCTACTCCTAACAGCTGGAATGAAAAACCTAATAATTCATAAAGGTACTCAGAAAAGCTGACAAAATTAGTCCTAATAATTCATAAAGCAACAGGTACTCAGAAAAGTTGACAAAAGTAGACCTAGATTAAATGCTCCTTTGGTCTCACATACTAAAGATTAAATGTCAGCCGGAAAGGACAAGATATTTCCCACACAACTTAATTACATTCCAAAACAAAGCTCATACAGGAATACAAGGATATCCCAAAAGTCAATCAATACTGAAAAACAGCACAGTGACAGAATGAGCATATACAGACATTAAATCAGTTATAATAATGGAATTCTATGGGTTCAAGAAGCTAGAGAACAGACTGCCAAAGCCAACCAAGTGCGGTCAAGTCAGATCCAAACAGACCGAACAAGTTAAAAAGAGATACAAGATACTTTTTAAAAGGCCTAAATTGAACTTCTGGACACAGAAATTACAATGTGTGGGAAGAAAAAGATAATGGGTGGGATTAACAACACATTACATGATGTAGACAAGCAGTGAACTTGAAGACACAGCAATACACCACCCAAAGTGAAACAAAAAGAAAACAAAAATTAAAAATTTCAATGAAACTTTAGTGAGGTGTGGTATGACCTGAGGGGCCCTAATACATGGGTAATGAAGTCCCCAAAGGAGGAGAAAGGAATATGGGAAAAAAATCTTTGAATAACGGCTGAAATTTTTCCAAAGTTGATGAAAACTAAAATCCACAAAAAGTAGCACCTAAACTATAAATACACCAAGGCACATCATTAAGTTGTTTTAACAAGAGTGATGCAGAAAAAAATCCTACGAGTAGCCAGAAGAAAAAGAATACACCATTGCTAAAGCAGCACAAGTAAGGTTGGCAGCAGATTCCTTACCGGAACACAAGCCTGAGGGCAGTGGAGTAACATCTTGAAAAAAACAAACCAACCAAAAACTGCTAACACAGATACACCAACAAAGGTAAAATAAAGACATACAAAGGCAGAAAGAATTCTTCACCAACAGGCCTGTATTACAAGATGTATTAAGTGAAATTTTTCAGACATAAGAAAAACAATGCCTGATGGGAATCTGAATGTATAAAAAGGAATGAAAAGCATTAGAAATGCTAACTATGTAGGTAAATACATAATATTTGATTTTCTTAGTATTTACATCTCTTAACAATTGAGATTCAATGCAACCTCTATCAAAATTCCAACAGCCATTTGAGCAGAAATGAGAAACTGATCTTGAAATTGATACAGAATTGCAAAAGGTCCCCAAAAGTTAAAACAATACTGAAAAGGAGAACAAGGGTGGAGGACTCAACTTACAGATTTTGGCTTATGGACCAACGGAACAGAATTGAGAGTCCAGTAATAAAGCCATACATTTAATGTCAAACAATTTTTGATGCAGGTGCCAAGTCTACTCAACAGGGAAAGAGTAGTCTTTTCAGCACATGGAACCTGGGAGAAATAAATTGACATGCAAAAGAATGAAACTGGATCCCTACCTAAAACCATACTGAAAAACAAAATGAACTCAAAATGGATCAACAATATAAGGGCTACAACCATAAAACTTAGAAGAAAACAGGGTTAAGTTTCTGTGACTTAGATTTGGCAATGGTTTCTTAGACTTGATATACAAGCATAAGCAACAAAAGAAAAAAACAGATAAATCAGACATTATCAGAATTTAAAACCTGTACATCAAAAGACATTGAGAAGGGGGGGCGGAGTCAAGATGGTGGACTAAGCACAGGTCTCCTTCTATCCCTCTGGAAACCAAGACCTGAATTGATAATCAAATGGAGCCTTCTGAGCACCTAATCAGCCTCAGGACACGGCACAGAGCTGTTAATTGGGACTTCATACCACTGAGCGAAAAGCCTCCTCTCTTTCGCTGACTACTGCTCCTGTCTAGCCCTGGCTATCACGGATGGAAGGTAAATGCACCATTTTGACTTCTATTTCTCTGTCTTGGCCAGGGGCTGAGCTGGGTCTTGCATAGCGGCTAGACTCAGACACGCTGCTGGGGAGATAGGCAGGTGAAATTCCATATTCCGAGAGCCAGGCTTAAGACTCTGTTAATATAGCCACTTTGAGCCTTTCGTTTTATATCTGCGTCAAGGGGGTTTGCACGGAATTCCGCAGTCAGTGGGCAGGACATCATGTTGGTACCGAGATTTTAGTGGGACGTAATCCTTAGCCTGGGAGCCAGCTCCTGCAAACAGGACAGTGCTTCTCTGACACAAAAGCAGTAATTTTCCCAGTGCCACCTATGTTGCAGGCCCTGCAACACAAGCAGAGGAATCACTACCTCTGGGCACCTGTAGCTCCTCTTTCTGCTGCCTGTGTGGAGGACGCCATCTTGGTTATGGTGGCTGCAGCTGGACCTAATTCTTAGCTTGGGAGCCAGAGCCTGCCCACAAGAGAGCGCTTTTCTATCACAAAAGCAGTACTCGACGCAGTGTTGCCTAAGGCTAGGCCCTCTCACCAGAAGCCAACAGGGCAGTAGCATTGCTGTATTCTGAACTAGTTTGTTTATCATCTGGAATTGGATATAGTGGCGCTTACTTTGCCAGTTGAGGAAGAGGGACCTCTACACCTGAAAACCTGACTGACTTGTGAAGTGCTCAGATACCTTTTGCTTTACATTTTAAGACAGCCTAGAAGAACATTTTCAATCCATCCTCACAGTACCTCTTTCAGCCTTTACATACTCACATGGGACCCAAAAAGCGATAGACAATTGTGGCATACAGGAAATCACACATGACTTCACAAGGCTCCCAAACAAAGCAACCAAGGAGTTTTCCAGATGAAGAAACTTTTACGAA
Organism: Heterohyrax brucei; assembly: GCA_028571685.1. Lineage (NCBI taxonomy): Eukaryota > Metazoa > Chordata > Mammalia > Hyracoidea > Procaviidae > Heterohyrax > Heterohyrax brucei. The sequence goes on along the minus strand of CM053150.1, from coordinate 131,525,220 downwards.
AGCATCAGGAAGTGAATACAAAATGATAATATACAGAGCCCTTGAAGACCTTATACAAAATGCAGAACAAAATGAAAAACTAAGCAAGCTGTTCGATCTGATGGAACATCAGTACTCTGAAATCCAACAGATCAAGAACAAAATCAAAGACATAGAAACTTCCATGCAAAGCCAAGAAAACACAATGGAACAAATAGAAAAAAGAATTTCTGACTTGGAAGACAGAGCTACTGATGCCAGCGTCTATGAGCAGGAATCAGAGAAAAGAAACAAGAACAATGAAGAAACATTAAGAAGCATATGGGACTCTATTAAGAGGAACAACCTTTGATTAATTGGAGTCCCTGAACAGGGTGAGACATCTGAGAACACAGAGAGTATCGTTGCTGAGCTGCTGAAAGAAAACTTCCCAGAAGTCATGAAGGAAGAGAATATAGACATCTCAGATGCATATCGTACGCCACCCAATATAGATCTCAAAAGAAAGACTCCAAGACATATTATAATCAAGCTTAACAAAATGAAACGTAAGCAGCAACTCGTAAAGACAGCAAGATTCAAAGCAAAGCTAATATTCAGAGGGAAACTCTGTAGACTCTCTTCAGATTTCTCAGCAGAAACCATGCTGGCAAGGAGACAGTGGCATGACACATTCAAAGCCTTGAAGCAGAAGAATTTCCACCCAAGAATTATATATCGTGCAAAACTATCTTTCAAATACGAAAATGGAATTAAGACATTCCCAGATAAACAGAAACTCAGAGACTTTGTAAAAACCAAACCTAAACGACAAGAAATACTGAAAGAAGTTCTTGGCTCTGGCTTAGAAGAACGAAACCACTAACTTTATATTTTAGAATGACACACTACTCAATACTCTACTCTTTTAGGGAAGGCTCCAAAGTCAATCATAGCTTTGATATGGAAAGAAGCAATCCAGTGATGATCATGAAAACCATGGTGTCATCATAATAAAAACAGAGATGTACTACAGTTGTTACAGTCCTTCCAGATGGAGAGGAAGATGACAAGACTGGGAGTAATAAAAATTCGTTTTATATATAGTTTATTAAGGGGGATCATAGGCGCAGCTGTAAAGCACAACAAAGATGTATCATACAATTTCAAGAAATGTAACACACGAGTCTCAACAACTACAAAACCAGCTCTGAAAAAGGAGAAAAATCAACTCACAAAAAAGAATGTCCCAGAACAGACTAATAAGAACAACACAGAAAACATCAACATAAAAACAAACATATCACAATGGTAGCACTGAACACATGCCTATCTATAATTACATTGAATGTGAATGGACTGAATGCTCCAGTAAAGAGACACCGAGTGTCATCTTGGATCGAAAGACACGACCCATCCATATGTTGTCTACAAGAAACTCACTTGAGACCTAAAGATAGGAACAAACTGAAAATGAAAGTATAGAAGAATATATACATGCTAACAATGAACAAAGAAGAGCAGGGGTGGCAATTCTAATCTCAGACAAAGTCAATTTTAATGTCAAATCCACCATTGTGGACAAAGATGGACACTAGTACTGAAAGGTCCAGTACACAAGCAAGAATTAACTATATTAAATATGTATGCACCTAATATCAGAGCACCTAAATACGTCGAAGAAACACTGACTATGCTCAAAAGAGAGTTAGATGACTCCACAATGATAGTGGGAGACTTTAACACTTCACTCTCATTACCAGACAGATCATCTAGAAAAACGCTCAGTGAAGATAGAGAAGACCTCATTGATACAATTAACCAACTAAACCTCCTTGATATATACAGAACTTTCCACCCATCAGAAGACAACTACACCTTCTTCTCCAGTGCACATGGAACATTCTCCAGAATTGACCATGTGATAGGCCATAATGCAACGCTGAACAAAATCCATACTACTGAATTACTGCAAAGGATCTTCTCAGATCATAAAGCCATCAATGTTGAAATCAATAGCAGAAAAAACATAGATAGAAAGTGGAACTCTTGGAAACTGAACAACATCTTGCTCAAAAAAACATGGGTTATAGAGGAAATCAAGGATGGAATAAAGAAATTCATGGATTCCAATGAGAACCAAAACACTTCCTACCAGAACCTATGGGATACAGCCAAAGCAGTGCTCAGAGGTCTGTTTATCTTCATAAATGCACACATCTGGAAGGAAGAAAGAAACCAAATCAAGGAACTAACTCTGCAGCTTGAACAAGTAGAAAGAGAACAACAGAGGAACCCCTCGGGCACCAGAAGAAACAAGACCATAAAGATCAGAGCAGAGCTAAATGAATTAGAGAATAGAGAAACAACTGAAAAAACTGAAAAGACCAAAAGCTGTTTTTTTTTAAAAGATCAACAAAATTGACAAACAACTGGCTAAACTTACTAAAGAAAAGTAGGAAAGGAAACAAATAACCCAAATTACAAATGAGAGGGGAGTTGTCACCACAGATGCAACAGAAATCAAAAATATCATAACAGAATACTATGAAAGACTGTACTCTAACAAATTTGAAAACCTAGCGGAAATGGACCAATTCCTTGACTCATACCACCTACCCAAATTATCACAACGTGAAGCAGAACAACTTAGTAAACCCATCACAAAGGAAGAGATTGAAAAGGTAATCAAAACAATGCCAACCAAAACAAGTCCGGGCCCAGATGGCTTCACGGCAGAATTCTACCAAGCATTTAGAGAAGAGTTATCTCCAATACTACCGAGACTATTTCACAGTACAGAAAGGGATGGAGTACACCCAAACTGATTCTATGAAGCCAGCATAACCCTGATACCTAAGCCAGGGAAAGACCCAACAAAGAAAGAGAACTACAGACCGATATCACTCATGAATCTAGATGCAAAAATCTTCAACAAAATTCTTGCCAATAGAATACAACAACATATCAAGAAAATAATCCATCATGACCAAGTGGGATTCATACCAGGGATGGAAGGCTGGTTCAACTTCAGAATAACAATCAATGCGATTAACCACATAAATAACACAAAAGACAAGGATCACCTGATTTTGTCCATTGATGCCAAAAAGGCATTTGATAAAGTCCAACACCCATTCATGCTAAAAACTCTTAGCAAAATGGGCATAGACGGGAAATTCCTCAACACAATAAGGGCCATTTATACAAAGCCAATTGCCCACATCATCCTGAATGGAGAGAGACTGAAAGACTTTCCCTTGGGATCAGGAACTAGACAAGGATGCCCACTCTCACCTCTCCTATTCAACACTGTACTAGAAGTTCTAGCCAGAGCAATTAGACAAGACCAAGAAATAAAGGGCATCTGCATCGGCAAAGAAGAAGTTAAAATCTCCCTGTTTGCAGATGATTTGATTGTATATGCAGACAACCCCAAGGAATCTATGAGTAAGCTACTCAAACTGATAGAAGAGTTCAGCAAAGTCTCAGGATACAAGATAAACATAAGTAAATCAGTAAGATTCCTTTATACCAACAACGAGACTGTTAAGGAGGAAATTATCAAATCTATACCATTTGTGATAGCCCCTAAGAAGATAAGGTACCTAGGAATTAATCTAACCAGAGAAACAACAGACATTTACAAAGAGAACTACAAGCCCTTACTACAAGAAACTAGGAGAGACTTACACAAATGGGAAAACCTACCCTGCTCATGGATAGGAAGACTTAACTTTGTGAAAATGTCTATTTTACCCAAAGCAATCTACTTATATAATGCAATCCCAATACAAGTTCCAGCATCATTTTTTAATGAGATGGAGAAACAAATCACCAATTTGTCTGGAAGGGGAAGAAGGCCCAGTTAAGTAAGGTACTACTAAAGAAGAAGAATACACTGGGAGGCCTCTCATTACCCGACCTTAGAACATACTATACTGCCACAGTGGTCAAAACAGCCTGGTACTGGTACAAGAACAGACAGATGGATCAGTGGAACAGAACTGAGACCCCAGAGATGACACCATCTGCCTATGAACAGCTGATATTTGACAAAGGCCCTAAGACATTAAACTGGGGTAAAAACAGTATCTTCAACAAACGGTGCTGGCAAAATTTGTTATCCATCTGCAAGAAATTCAATCAAGATCCATATGTTACACCTCACACAAAAAGCAACTCCAACTGGATTAAGGACCTAAATATTAAATGTAAAACGATAAAGCTCATGCAAGAAAAGTTAGGAACAACAATGGAAGTTTTAATACACAATGAGGACAGACTCCAAAATCTGTCAAAGAAACCACAATCAACAGAAGACAAAATGATAAATGGGAACTACTAAGAATCAAACACTTCTGCTCCAAAGACTTTATTAATAGAATTAAAAGAACACCCACAGAATGGGAAAAAATATTTGGCAACTCTATGTCAGACCAACGCCTGATCTCCATAATCTATAAGATACAACGAAATATCAATAAGAAGAATATAAACCATCCAATTAAGTGATGGGCAAAGGAGATGGACAGACATTTCACTAAAGAGGAGATCCAGGCAGCCAAAAAACACATGTGGTCATGTTCACGATCTTTAGTTATTAGAGAAATTCAAATCAAGATGACAATGAGATACCATCTCAAATCAACAAGACTGGCCATGATCCAGAAAACACAAAACAACAAATGCTGGAGAGGCTGTGGAGAAAGTGGAACCCTCCTACACTGTTAGTGGGGTTGCAAAATGGTCCAGCCTTTCCTGAAGGCAATCTGGTGCTTCCTTAAAAAAATGGATAGAGATATGCCATTTGACCGAGTAATTCCACTACTTGGAATATATCCTACAGAATCTAGGCCTTTCACACCAACAGACACATGCACGAGAATGTTTATTGCAGCACAGTTCACGAAAGCAAAAAGATGGAATCAACCCAGATGCCCAACAACAGAAGAATGGATAGGTAAACTATGGTACATATACTCAATGGAGCACTACACAATGATAAAGAATAACGACGATTCCAGGAAACATCTCCTAACCTGGTTTCAACTGGAAGACATTATGTTGAGTGAAAGTAGTCAGCGACAAAGGGACAAATACTGTATGAGACGTCTACGATAAGATCTCAAAAACAGACTTGTGTATAGAGGAAAAGACCCTTTGACAGCTGCAAGGGAGGGGGGGGAGGGAGGGTAAGGGGGGAAGGATTTAGTTTAGATAGTTGCTAGAAATCTGGTTGGGAGAAAGCAGTGATAGCACACATTAGAAACAAAACAACATTAAGCAGACTTCAGCATAGCTTCAGTACTCCTTCCATCTTAACCCAATATTGCAAGGATAGAGTAGCTGGGGCAGGGGGCAGGGGACCATGCTCTTAGGCGAAATCAAGGCCAATTGGCACAACTAGCATTTTGCTAGGAGAGCTCTCTCCACCCCACATTGGTGAGTGGCATCTGGGGTCTTAAAAGCTGCCAAGCTGCCATCCGAGGACACAGCAAATGGTCCCGACTCAGCTGGAACGGATGCTCACTAAGGACCAAAATGACATGCGGTAAAGACAACCGAGAAGACAGAGAGACCCGCAAGAGTGGGTGCCTTCATTGACTTTGGACCAGAAGAACCAGATGATGCCCGGCCGCCATCAGTGATAGCCATGATGGAGCTCACTAGGTTCAGTCTCACTGGCAACTCAAGAATAAAAAGGGGTGCATGCTGAGATCTCCACTAAAAGACCTCAACTGATGGTCCAACAGTTTCAGGGTTCCCCTGAGAGCATGGCCCCGGGCCCTGATGCTGCCCTTACCCATAAATTATAACAAAGGTCCACTCTTTGGACAGGAATAGATTGGAGTTGGCAATGCAGAGTGACCATATATTGGTTGCACTTTATGGTTCTATACATCTATAGGATATCATCCTGCTGACCTCTGGCTGGAGGAAGGAGAGCGTGTGGAGAGGAGCGGAAAGGAGGCTGTTGGGAGGGTGCGACATGTATCGAGCAGAGAGGAACAGTGTGCAGTCACCGGAAAGGGAGAGCAGTGGAAGCTGCATATAGGTGGGCATGTAAATTTATATGGGAACGTACATTTTCACTCAGTCATGTTAAATAAAAAAGAAAAAAAAAGAACGAAAGTGGAAAAGGCAAATTATATACAGTAGGGGAAAAAATATTTGTAAACATATATCAGATAAAGGTTTTTCTAGTTGGAAGGTGCCATCAAGTCAGTTCTGACTCATAGTGACTATGTACAACAGAATGGAACACTGTCCAGTTCTGTGCTATCCTCACATTCAGTGCTTGTTGCAGAGACGGTGTCAAACCATCCCTTTGAGGATCTTCCTCTTTTTCCCTGACCTTCCACTTTACTAAACATGATGTCCTTTCTAAAGGGACTGATTCCTCCTGAGAACATGTCCAAAGAATGTCAGTGTTAGTCTTGCCATCCTTGGTTCTAAATGAACATTCTGGCTGTATTTCCGTATTCTTCTTGCAGTCCATTGTATATTCAATAGCCTTTGCCAACACCATAATGCTGAAGTATCAGTTCTTCAGTCTTCCTTATTCACTGTCCAGCTTTCCTATGCCTGTGAGGAGACTGAAAATACCATGGCTTGGGTCAGGTGTATCAGTCTTCAAAGTGATATCTCTGCTTTTCAACACTTTAAGGAGGCCTTTGTATCACATTTGCCCAACACAATATATCACCTAATTCCTTGACTTTTGCTTCCATGGGCGTTGATTGGTAGATGCAACTAAAATGAAATCCTTGACAACTTCAGTATTTTCTCCATTTACCATGATGTCACTCATTGATCCAGTTGTGAGGATGTTTTTGTTTTCTTTATGTTGAAGTGCAATCCATACTGAAGACTGTAGTCTCTGATCTTCATCAGTAAATGACTTAAATCCTCTTTACTTTCAGCAAGCAAGGTTGTGTTATTTGCATACTCCAAGTTAATGAGTCTTCCTAGAATCCTAATGCCAAGTTCAACTCCCTGGATTATTTGTTCAGTATACAGGCCAGTAAGTATTGTGAAAGGATACAACCCTGAAGCACACCAGGAGTCTATTCCCTTTTCTTGTGGGGATTCAGCTCAGGTGTTCAAGTTGTTGGTCACCGAGTCTGTGGTTCAGGCTCTCACCTATAGTCCTAGACAGCCAGGGCTACATAGGGGTGACTGGAACAGAGTATCTTGCTGCAGTAAGGAAGGTATGTGCTAAGTGAGGTAGGGGGCTAACAGTTGTCCCTGAGTACTAGAAGTACTAGGTAGAAGGTATGTCCCTGTTCCCTGGGGCACATAGGTGTGTAGGTTTTGCAGTCAGACTGGGTATTCAATGCTGTTGGCTGTAAAGACAGGGAGGCACCACGTATTCTTGGATCCCTGTCCTGAATGGCTAAGTTTAGTGGGTAGAGCCACCATTCCTCAGGCTGCTGATGTAGGTAGGTGAGAATCCTGCTTAATGCGTAAGACAGTGTCAAATGTCACACATCTCCCACTTCCCTTAGTGGCTGTAGCTGAAAACAGGCCTCTACTACATACTCTGCTAGATGATGCTGTGGAAGGCCTCCAGTACTGAATGGGCCCACACAGGCCTAGGTATGGGTGAAAGGCATTTGAAGTCCATGGATCCCTTATGCCTGTCCCAAGTTCCCAGTTTAGGGAATTGGTTGTTTCTTTTTTCCTGTTTGTTTATCTTTTCCTTCTCCAAAGTCAGGAGACTGATTCAGGCACAATAGGTCCCATTTCTGACCTAAGAGGAAGGCAACTGTTGACTACTGTATACGGAGACTGGAACAGAGCAGGAAAGGGGGCAGGTGAAAGGAAGACAGTCACTTTCCAGAAGGAGGATTATTTTGATTCTACACAGTAGTTTAGACACTTGTACTTAACTTGCAAGGACCTAGTATAGGTTCCCCCTTGCCTCAAAGTCTTGTGTAGACTCACTGCCACTCAGTTTCTCCTGATGTGAAAAGCACATTCCAAGCACTACTGCTTGCCTCAGCCCAAATATGTCAATTTGTAGGGAATCGGCCAGATCAGGCCTGGTACTTCCTCACTGTTTCTGAACTGTCTTTCCCTCCTCCTACCACTTAGTCCAACTCTTCAACTTTGTCTTTGAAGTTCAGGACTCCTAGATGTCATATATAGTCAATTAACCTGTTTTTTTGGGGGGGGGGTGGCTTTCTTGTAAGAATACCACAGGAAGTGTGTCATTATTCTGCTATCCTGGTCCCACTAAATAAAGAACTTCTACAATTCCAAAATAGTAACTCAATTTTAAAAACATGAGTCAAGCATTTGAATAGACATTTCTCCAAAGAAATACGCAAATGGCCAAGAAGCACACGAAAAAAATTCTCAACACTACCAGTAATTAGGGAACACAACTCAAAACCACAATGAGATGCCATGTTACTCCCATCAGGATGGATGTAAGGGGTGGGGGGAGTCAGAAAATAACAAGTTTTAGCAAGGATGTAGAGAAATTGGAATGATCCTACACTGTTGGTAAGAATGTAAAATGGTGTAGCCACTGTGGAAAACAGTCTGGCAGTTGCTCAAAAAGTTAAACACTGAATTACCACAAGCCAGCAAATCCACTCATAGGTATATACCCAAAAGAACTTAATACAGGTACATGAATGTTCACAGCAACACTATCAACAAGAGCAAAAAGGTAGAAACAGCCCAAATGTACATCAGTGAATGAATCAATAAACAAAATGTAGGATATTCATAAAACAGAATATTATGCAGCCAAAGGAACGAAGGACTGATGCATGCTAAAAATGATGACCTGCAAAAACATTATGCTAAGTGAAAAAAGCTACTCACAAAAAGTGGTATGTGCTGGACGCACAGCAATGTTATAATTACACCCTTGCAGTCTCCCCAACTGCTAAGTGACACAATAGCTACTAATGGACATAAGGATCCATGGTGACATATGGTTAAGAGACTGGGTTGCAAACCAACAGGTCAGCATTTGAATCAACCAGTTGCTCCTTAGAAACCCTATATGACAATTCTACATTGGCCTATATGGTCACTGTGACTCAGGATCAACTTGATGGCAATGGGTTTGGTTTTGGTTTTAACGGACATAAAGTATGCGCTTTAGCAGGAGATGATTTCCTTCTACAGAAATCGGGGCCTCTACCTTAGTGGGTAAAAGAAGGGCTGGTCTCTGGCACCCATAAACCTGGAATAGTCTGAAGAGAGGCAATAAGGGATGTCCACTGCCTACACAAAGACTTCCACTTTTATTACTTCCTTTTTATCTTTTATTGCCCCCACTCCAATGCTTTTATCGCCCCCACTCCAATGCTTTTATCACTTCTTTTATCCTTTATCATTCCTTTTCATTACCTTTTCCCCCACCTGTCCTGAACTTAGGTGTTCTCCTCCCATGACCTGAACCTGGGGCGTGTCTGGATGTGACCTAACCCTGTGGACAGCAGCCTGACTTCAGGGAAACTAGGGTGTTGATGATGATTCCTGTTCTATTCATCTATATCCTGCTTATTCTGTGATTAATAATGCCTGTGGATCACATTATTAGAAGTACCAAGTTTGTTCTCTGTTCCAGTCTTTCACTAAGAACCTGTGAACATGACATTACAATTGCATTTATTATGAAATATCCAAAATAGGTAAATCCACAAAAACAGAAAGCAGGGGCTTGGAGAAGGAGAAGAGGGGAGCAACATGGTGTGACTGCTTAAGAGTACAGAGTTTTATTTGTAGATGATTAAAAAAAATGTTTCAAAACTAGATAAGGTGCTGACTGTACAACACTGGGAATGTACTAAATTTCATTGAATTATATTCTTTCAAATGGTTAATTTTATATTACATGAATTTCACCACACTTAAAAAGCAACTAACTAGTGACAGCAGTTTAAAACATATGTAAGAAAAAAAAAGTGTAGGGCGACAATAATATATACACTGGGAAAGAAGAAACCAAGTATGTTATTGTAAGTTCCTTATACATACAAGAAATGGTATACTATCACTTGAAGGTAGACTACTATAAGTGAAAAGTATATACAAATAATATACCAAAACAGAGATTAGCTAACAAGCAAGGTTTTTATAAAGATGGTTTTATAAATAATGTTTGACAGGAACGCAGTCATGCCCATATATTTACATATTCCACATGGCTGTTGTATTGCTACAAGGGCAGAGTTGTATAGCTACAACAGAGACTGTATGAACCATAAGCTTAAAATATTCACTATCTGGCTCCTTAAGAAAAACTTTGTTGACCCCTGCTCTAAATCTTAAAGGAACAGCTAAAATAATAAACAATCTAGCAAAGGGGACAAAAATGAAACTGTAAACAAAATTAAATAAATTCAAAAAGTCAGAAAGAGAAAATGAGATGACTAGAAAACAAATAGGATGGTGACAGACTTAATTACAACCATGTCAGTAATTATACTAAGTATAATTGGTCTAAATAACTCAACTAAGAGGCAGAGATTATTAGATTACTTGTCTACACTTGGCATAAAAACACAAAGATAACAGTTAAAAGGATGGTACCACTTCATATTCACTAAAACAAACACACAAACAAACACCCAAACCCACTGCCATCAAGTTGATTCCAACTTATAATGATCCCATGTGTCACTGAGTAGAAATGAACTCCATAAGGTTTTCTTGGCTATAATATTTCTTGGAAGATCATTGTGCCTTTCTTTCATAGTAGTATTGGATGGGTTCAAACCAAACTATTTGTGCCACCTAATTAAGATTGCTGCAACCAAAAAGATAAAATAACAAGTGTTGATGAAGATGTGGAGAAACTGGAACTGTCATACACTGCTATCAGAATGTAAAATGTTACAGCTGCTTTGGGAAACTGGCAGTTTCTCAAGTTACCTATGACCCAGTAATTACATTCTCAGGTATATACCCAAGAGAAATACAAACATGTCCACACAAAGACTTGTACAGTATTATTTTTAACAGCCAAAAAATGGAAGCAATCCAAACGTCCATCAATTGATGAAGAAATAAAAGGTGGTATCCCCATACAATACTATTTTCAATAAAAAGAAATGCAGGGCTGATACATGCTACAACATGCATGAATCTTGAAAACATTATGCCAGTCACAAACAGCAATTATTTGAACAGTTCCATTCATATGAAATGCCCAAAGTAGGTGTCATGGTTTGAATTGTGTCCCCCAAAAAATATGTGTAGCCACGTGGCTGGGATATGATTCCCAATATCTTGGGACTCTCCTCCATTGTGTGGTTTCGCTAAACTGTAAGTTAAAGGATTAGGGTGGGGATGTAAATTCCCGCATAGAATTACTTCCCTGCCCTGCTGTAGAGGGAGTTTCCCTGGAGTATGGCTTGCCCCACCCTTAATGCTTTCAGCTTGCAAGAGATAAAAGGGAAAGAGAAACAAAGGACAACTGGGAGCCTCGTTACCATCAAGAGAGCAGCACTGGGAGAAGAGCGCGTCCTTCAGACCTGAGGTTCCTGCACCAGGACGCTCCCTGGACAAAGACTGATGCAATACCGGACTTCCCTCCAGAGCTGACAAGGGGAAAGCCTTCCCCTGGAGTGGACACCCTGAATATGGACTTGCAACCTACCAGACTGTGTAAGAATAAACCTTCCTTTGTTGAAGCCATCCACTCTGTGGCATTTCTGTTAGAGCGGCACTAGCTGACTGAAACAGTAGGCAAATCTACAGATACAGAAAGCAGATTAGTAATTACCTAGAGCTGGGTTGGGGCAAGGTAACAAACAGTAGGGTAATGACAGTTAAGGTTACAAGGTATCTTCTTGAGCTAATCAAAATGTTGTCAAATTACAGTAATGAGTGCACAACTCTGTAAATATACCAAAAATGATTGGGCTGTACACTTTAAATGGATTACCTATATGGTATGTGAACTATATCTCAATAAAGTTGTTAAAAAGGCTTCAAGAATGGACAAAGATAAACCATGCTAATACTAATCACAAAACCCTGGTGGTGTAGTGTTTAAAAGCTATGGCTGTTGACCAAAAGGATGGCAGTTCAAATACACCAGGCACTTCCTGGAAACTTTATGAGGCAATTCTACTCTACCCTACAGGGTCTCTGTGAGTTGGAATTGACTTGATAGCAACAGGTTTACAGAACACTATGTGAACTGAAAGCTAGAATGCTGTATTAATATCAGATAAAGTAGATTTCACAACAAAAAATACTATCAGGAATAAAAAAATCATTTTAATAATGAGGTAAATTCACAAAAAAGAACACAACAATTCTAATCATTTATCAACCAAATAAAGGAATTTTAAAATACATCAAGTAAGAATTGGTAGAACTCAAAGTAGAAAGAGAAATCCATAATTGTGTTTGGAAATTCAACAACTAACTCTCTTTCAATAACTGATAGCCAAGCCAAGCCAAGTGCCGTCGAATCAATAACTGATAGAACAAACAAAAACTTAAAAAATTATTGTGATTAAGTAGACATTTACAATCCAAGTCAATTTGCCATATAAAACCCCGTATACACACCTCTATGCAACTCTAGCTGCTTTCCCAACCACGTGACAGCACATTCCTCCTTTCCATTCTGTACATCACATATTCATTCAACCAACTCCGGTTCCCTCCTCTCCAGCCTTCCATAACCCTTTATATAGGGGGAGCTGCTTTCACAGCCTCGTATGTTATAGTCCAGTCCAATTCTAGTCTCAAGAGTTGTCTTTCAAGCCAGTTTCAGCTCTGGGCTAAGAACAAGTTAAGGTGCCACATTCTTGGGGGACCCTCTAGGATGTTGGATCATCCAGTCTGGTCCTTTAATAGAATTCTAGATCCACACCCCCATTTTTCTCCCACTACGTCAAGAACTCTACGTTGTACTGCCTGTCATGGCAGTCACTGGTGGTAGCCAAGCACCTCTAGTTCTTCTGATCTCATGTGGGTGTAGTCTCTGGATCATTTGGCCCCTTCTGTCTCTTGGGTTCACATTTTCCTCCTTGTCTTTGATGTCCTTTGTCTGTTCTACTCCACATGGACTGGGACCAATTGATGCCCCTTAGATGGCAGCTTGCCAGCTCTTAAGACCCCAGATGCCACTCATCAGAATGGGATGAAGAACATTTTCTTAAAAGAAAAATTGAGTCATACCAATTGACCTAGATTCTCCCAAAAGCATGGTCCCCAGATCCCCAGACCCTTGCCCCCGCTACCCTGACCTGCTACTCTGGAGTTGTATTTAGGAAACACCTCAGCTCTTGGTATAGTCCAGCCGTGTTGATCTTCCTTCTACTGTGTGCTGTCACTTCATTCACTTAACACCCTATCTAATATCTAATCTATGAATATCCATCTCCCTCCTACCCCTCCCTGGTAACCAACAGAGATTCTTTTCTTTCATGCTTAGTCCATTTCTTGAGACCTCATAACAATGGTTTCATAGAGTATTTGTCTTTTTGCAATTGACTAGTTTCATTCAGTAGAATGCCTTACAGATGATTCCATGTTATCAGGTGTTTCCCAAGATCAACATTCTTCTTTATCACTGCACAGTGTTCCATCGTGTGACTACACCATACTTTATCCATTCTTCTGTTGATGGGCACCTACATTAATTCCATCTTTTTGCTACAGTGGACAGTGCTGGAATAAACATTCATGTGCATGTTCATATGGCAGCCCTTATTTCTGTAGGATATATTCCAAGCAGTGGGACTGCTGCATCACATATTATTTCTATTTCTAGTTTTTTAAGAAAGCACCAAGTTGATTTCCAGAGTGGTTGCACCATTTTACATTTCAACCAGAAGTGTAGAAGAGTTCCAGTCTTTCCACAGTTTCTCCAACATTTGTTGTTCTCTGCTTTTTAGATTAATGCCAGTCTTGTTTGAGTGACATGGTATCTCATTGCAGTTTTGATATGGATTTCTCTAATGGCTAATGATAGTGAGTATTTCCTTATGTATCTGTTAGCTGCTTGGCTGTCTTCTTTGGTGAAGTGCCTGTTCATATCCTTTGCCCATTTATGATTGGGTTACTTGTCTTTTTCTTGTTGAGGCTCTGAAGTACCACTTAGATTTAAGGAGATCCGGCACTGATCAGATTCCTGGTTGCCAATTTTTTTCCCCCAGTCTGTAGAGAGTCTTTTTGCTCTCTTAATGAATTCTCTGGATGAGTATAAGTGTCTGATTTTTAAAAGCTCCCGTTTATCTATTTTATCTCCCGGTGTCTGTGCATTGTTCGTAGTATTCTGTAGTCTGTTTATGTTGTATACTGGGGCTCCAAATGTCTTTATTTTTTTTCTTCCAATATCCTTATTATTTTAGATGTTATCATTACATCTTTGGTCCACTTTGATTTAGTTTTCATGCATGATGTAAGATATGGGTCCTGTTTCATTTTTTTTTTTTTTTTGGCAGATGGATATCCAGTTTTGCCAACACCATTTGCTTAAGAGACTATTTATTTTCCCATTTCACACTTGTCAAATATCACAGGTGAATGGAATCATTTCTGGATTCTCTATTCTGTTCCACTGATCTATGTATCTCTTTTTATACCAGTACCTGGCTGTTTAGACTACCATGGCAGTGTAAAAGATTCTCAAGTCAGGGAATATGAGGCCTCCCACTTTCTTCTTCTTTGCTAATACTTCATTTATATGGGTCTTCTTCTTTTTCCATTATGAAGTTGGTGATTTGTTTCTCTAACTCATTAAAAAGTGCCACTGGAATGTGTATTGGGATTACACTGTATCTATAGATAGCTTTGGGAAGAACAGACATTTTCATGATGTTAAGTCTTCCTACCCCTAAGCAAGACAGGTTTCTCACTTACGTAGGTCTCTTTTGGCTTCCTGCCATAGAGCCTTGTAATCTTCTTTGTATAGGTTGTTCATATCTCTGGTTAGATTTATTCCTAAATATTTTATCTTCTCTGGGGCAGTTGTGAATGGTATTGATTTAGTGATTTCTTCTTTGATGATCTCTTTGTTAGTGTAAAGGAATCCAACTAATTTATGCATGTTTATCTTATATCCTGATACTTTATGAACTCTTCTATTAGTTTCAGTAGTTTCTTTGTGGATTCTTTAGGATTTTCTCTGTACAAGATGATATCATCTGCAAATAGAGATATTTTTACTTCCTGCTTACCAATTTGGATGTCCTTTATTTCTTTATCTTGTCAAATTGCTCTGGCTAGAATCTGTAGCAGAATGTTGAATAAGTGGTGATAATAAGCATCCTTGCCTGGTTCCCATTCTCAAGGGAAATGCTTTCAGTCTCTTCGTGTAGGATAATATTGGCTGTTGGCTTTGCCTAGATGCCCCTTATTATATTGAGGAATTTCCCATCTATTCCTGATTTCTTGAGAGTTTTTAACATAAAAGGGTGTTGGGTCTTCTGCATCAATTGATAAAATCAAGTGGTTCTTAGCTTTTGTTTTATTTATGTGGTTGAGTACACTAATTGTTTTTCCAATGTTGAACTATCCCTGAATCCCTGGTATGAATCCTACTTGGTCAATGTGAATTAATTTTTTGATATGTTATAAATTCTATTGGCTATAATTTTTTTGAGGATTTCTGCATCTAAGTTCATGAAAGATATTGTTCTGTAATTTTCCTTTTTTGTGGAATCTTTATCTGGCATTAGTATCAGGATTATGTTAGCTTCCTACAATGAATCTGGGTGTATGCTCTCCCTTTCTATGTTGTGAAACACCTTTACTAATAGTGGTTATAACTCCTAAAAGTTTGGCAGAATTCTCTCATGAATCATCTAGTCTGGACTTTTTTTTGGTTAAAGAACTTTTGTGTTTGTTTTTAATTTTTTTTATCGTGATTGAGTCTACAATCCAAGTCAATTTTTCATATATGCCTCTCTGCAACCCTGTGACAGCACACTTTTCATTTTCACTCTTTGCTTCCAGTATCCACTCAACCAACACATGTCCCCTCCTCTCTACCCTCTCCTCTACACTCCATAAAGAAACCAGTAGGACACACTTATATATACAGAAAAACATAAAGTACACACATCACCTGCATCATTCTGTGTTCCCGCATCCTGTCCATTCTTTGTCTGAAGTGTTGGCTTCAGTACTGGTTTCAGGCCTGGGCTAACAGCATATCCAAGGTCCACGTTCTCAGGGGACCCTCTATTCTGGTAATAGAGTTCTTGAGCGCACACCTCTTTTTCTTGTGTCATATCAGGGACTCTACATTGTGTTCCTTGTCAGGGCTGTCTTTGGTGGTGGCCAGGCATCATTTGGTTCTTCCAGTCTCGTGCTGATATAGACTCCCAATCATATGGGTCCTTCTGTCTCTTGGGCTCATTGTTCCTCATGTCTTTGATGTTCTTAGTTGTGACCTGTTCCAGGTGGGTCGGGACCAACTGATGCTCCTCAGATGGCAGCCTGCTGGCTTTTAAGACCCCAGATGCCACTCACCAATATGGGATGCAGAAGACTCTCTTACAAAAAGACTAGTTACGCCAACTGACCTTGATGTTCCCTGAAAACATGGTCCCCAGACTCCTGTCCCTGCTATTTTATCCTTTCAAATGTTGGCCTGAATTTAGAAAACTTTTTAGCTATGTAGTATTCCAGTTATGCTGACTTGCCTTCTACTGCCTGCTGTCACTCCATTCACCTAACTGAATTCCTATCAACTATGTAATCTATGAATAACTCTCTCCCTCCCTCCCTTGTAGTCTCATCAACGAGTATTTTCTTCTGTGCACAGGTCCTTTCTTAAGTCCTTACAATAGTGGTTTCATACAGTATTTGTCCTTTTGCAGCTGACTGACTTTACTCAGCATAACATCTTCCAGTTGATTCCAGGTTAAGAGATGTTTCATAAAATCATCATTGTTCTTTACCACTACATAGTGTTCCACTGTGTATATATACAACAGTTTGTTCATCCATTTATCTGCTGATAGGTACCTGGGTTGATTCCATCTTTTTGCTATTGTGAACAGTGCAGCAACAACATTTGTGTACATGTATCTGTTTGTGTGACAGGTCTTATTTCTGCAAGATATATTCCAAACAGTGAAACTGCAGGATCATATGGTATTTCTATTTCTAGTTTTTTAAGAAAGTGCCAAATTGCTTTCCAAAGAGGCTGTACCATTCTACATTCCCACTGGCAGTGTAAGAGTTCCCATCTCTCCACAGCCTGTCCAACATTTTTTATTTTGTGTTTTTTGGATTATTACCAACCTGCTTGGAAGTTTTTAAATTACTTTTTCAATCTCTTCTTTTACGATGGGTTTATTAAATTGTTCTACTTCTGATTGTGTCAGTTTTCGTAGGTAGCATGTTTCTAGAACTTTGTCCACTTCCTCTATGTTTTCAAATGAATTTGAGTATAATTTTTCATTGCATTCTTTTAAGCCTTTTTAAATTTGAATTGGGTATCTTGTGATATTGCCTATCTTGCTTCTCATTCAAGTCATTTGCTATTTATTTTGTCAGTTTGGCTAGTGGTTTAGCGATTCGATAAAAATTTGAACAATGCTGTTAACCAATCTGATTTAACTAATTGGCATTTAAAGAATCACTCCAACAAGAACAGCAGGCACAATTCTTTACAAGTATACATGAAACCTTTACCCAGACAGGCCATATTCTGGGTCGGTAAAGAAACCCCAAATTTAAATGGATTCTGCCCACACAAAGTACACTCTCTGACTATAGCAAAGTTAAATTTTGGAAAATACTCAAAAACAACACACTTCTAAGTACCTAATATTTACTTGCTACAGACACGTCATCCAGAGGGATCAATTGCTGGAGGCACACAACATGTTTTGTAAAACAGAGGGGCCAACAGGGCTATGGGAGACTGTTGATGTGATGGACTGTACAAAACAGCCATAATGACAGACTCAAAACTGCTGGTGATTGTGTGAATGAAGCAAGACCAGGCAACATTTTGTTCTGTTGTGCATAATACGGGCATGAGTAGGAGTCAACTGAATGCAGAAGAAGAAGAAAAAGTAATCCATGGATCAAAGAAGAAATCCTATGAGAAATTAGAAAGTATCTTAACTGAATGAAAATGAAATGAATATGAGAATTTATAGGATGTCACTGAAGTAGAAGTACTTAGGGAAATATTTATGCACTAAGTGCTTATGTTAAAACAGTCAAATCAATAATTTCCGTTTCTATCATAAACAACTTCATGCCTGTAAGTTGACAACGTAGATGCAATAGACAAATTCCTTGAAAGACACCAACTGCCAAAGCCTACTGAAGAAGAAAAAGATATCCTAAGTAGTCCTATTAAAGAAACAGAATGTGTCATTTAAAACCATCCCACAAAGAACACTCCAGGCCCAGTTGGCCTCTCTAGTTAGCTCTACCAAACAATCTAGTGAAGAAATAATACCAATTCTACAGCAACTCTTCCAGACAACTACAAGTGAATACTTTCCAACAAACTCTAAGAGGCCAACATCACCCTTGTCTTAGTAATCCAGTGGTGGTTTAACAGAAATACCACAAATGGAAGACTAACAGAGAGAAATTTATTCTCTCACAGTCGAGGAGGCTAGAACTCTGAATTCAGGGGCAGCTTCAAGAGAAGGCTTTTTCTCTGTCAGCTCTGGAGAAGGTCCTTGTCATTGATCTTCCCTAGTCAAAGAGATTCTCAGGGCACGGAGTCTGGGTTCAAAGGACATGCTATTCTCCGGGCTCTCCTGTCTTGGTCGTATGAAGTCTCCCTGTCTCTCTGCTTGCTTCTCTCTTATATCTCAAAATAGACTGATTTCAGATAAAATCCAATCTTATAGCTTGAGTCCTATTTCATTAACATAACTGCCTCTAACCCTGCCTCATTAACATCAACCATTTACAACCCATAGGGAAAGGATATTACATGACATAACTGTGGAGAATCACATAATATCAGAAATCATGGCCTAACCAAATGGATATACATTTTTGGGGAGCACAATAATCCATGACAACCTTGTAATAAAAACAAAACAAAAATCTATAGATCAAATATCCCTCATAAACACAGATGTAAAAACTTCTTCACAAAATTTTATCAAATAGAATTCGACAGTCCATAAAAAGATAAGGCGTCATTATCTAGTGGGGTTAATTTAAGGAATGCAGAATTGATTTACCATTAGGAAAAAAATCATCATAATTCACTCTAATAACAGATTCAAGGGAAAAATCACATGATTGTCTCAAAAGATGCAGGAAAATTTGACAAAATTCAACATCCAATTCTGGTAAGAATTCTCAGCAAAACAGAGGGGAACCTTAAACTCAATAAAAAGCATCTTTCCAAAACCACTACAACTAATATTCCTTTATGAAAAAAACTGAATGTTACTACTTCTATTCAACATTACACTGGAGTTTCTAGCTTACAGAGAAATAAGGTAATAAAAGACATTGTACATTGACAAGACTTAAATGTCTATTTGTACATTATATGACAGTTCATGTAAAAAATTCAACACAATCTACATATAAAAACAAAATATTAGACTGAATAAGTGAGTTTAGCTAGTATGATTGTTAAGGTAGTATGTGAACTTGGCTGGGCCATGATTGTTAATGACTTAGCAGTTATGTAATGATGTAGTTATCTTCCATTTTGTGATATAATCGTCTCAGTGATAAGATCTGATGTGATCAATCACTTGCAAGGGGAGTTTCCTTGGGGATGTGGTCTGCTTGTAACATATATGGACATTCTGGCAAAGCTTGCTAGCTTTTGTTCACTCTGGATCCTGCACTCAGCTCATCATCACAGGACTTCTGGTTGTTGGGACGTCAGCCAGTAGCCTGCTGTAAAGTTGGCCTCTGCAACTATGCAATATTCACCAGTGAGATATGTGGTACTTAGACCAATTTAAGTTCACGGACTTAACTGTCAGGTCTCATATATATGAAGAGTATACAGAGAGTGAACACTTAACCACAGACCACCAAGTCATCACACAGCCTGAGCTATCCATCATGAACTGGATATTTTCTAACCCACAGAGCAATGAAGTTAGATATGAACAGCAGCACCCCATCATTAAATGGAAGTGATACTCAAGGTCCAACAATTAAGTTCGCTAACTTTATTGTTCTGAGTGTCACATACCTTACTGCTGAATACTTCCCTTGGGAAGATATGCACCTAGGAATGATGGATATGTTCTTGATCATTGGTAATGGTTTCACAGGTAGAAAGCTACCAAAGTACACTTTAGTATGCGCAATTTATGAATCATCCTACCCTCAATCCAGCGAATGGGGACCTATACGACAGGAGTTACTGGGGTTACTGTGCCCAGTTTTCAGGCCAGTATGCTGATAGAAAGCTGAAAATAGTGCCCCTGTTTACTCATCCCATCTGTCTGAACTTGTCTGGCCCAAACACCTTCACCCTATCTCACACAATCCAATGCAGCCGTTCAAGCAAATCTCAATCGCTGCCTCTCCCTAGAAACCTGGGGTCACTCCCTTTTCCCAGGTGCACTGCAGGACTGGAGATCTCCTTGAGGAAGTACTCAGACATTAGTCCAGGCTGTATTCCTCATACGATCTCGGGGTCACGAGCTGTGGCCTGCTTGTCTTTGCAGCTTTCCCTGCCTTACCTGCTAAACCAGTTCAGGCTAGGCTCTCTGTCTACCTTGCCATGGAGATTTGGTTTGGGAAGGAGGACCCCCACCACAGCCCGCCACCTTTTTCTCTCTGGACAAGAAACTGTATTGGAATCGTCCTGGACCACTGAGACTCCTGGCTGGACTTCAGGCAGGGGCACCTTGGTGGTACGTTCCCCAGGGGCTGTCCCTGTTTTGTATGCAGCTGGCACTGTTCTTGATGCAGGCATGGAAGCTGTCTGGGGCAGACAAGCTCTGACAAAGCACACTGAGTCCAGGGATGAGGTCACAGAGCCAGGTGTTTCGGGTAGGGTTCTAACTTATGCTGCCTCCTGGCCAACACACCCCTTCCCAGAGCTTGTTTCAAGCTGACTTGCACCCTCGTGGACACTGCAAACATCTTTGTCTATTAGAAGCCCAGGGCTAGACACAGCTGGGGACACCTGGCTTTGCCACATGGGGGAGGAGGAGCCTCTGGTCTCGAGGGGAATCAGAGAGCTCTAACAGCAGGATTTCAAAGCCAAATGTAGTGGAAGGGGGTCTCAGTTTAGGGATCACTGTGAGCAGAGAGATGAGGAGGCATGAGTCCTGAGGTATCTTGGAGAAGCACCAAGAGTTACTTTTGAGAATGAGTGAGAATCTGGGTCAGACAGGCAGCAGGAACCAGACCTGAGACCAAGTCAAGGGGGATCAGGTGAGGACTGGGTTAAAGACAGAGAGGGGAGGTGGCTGAGGGGCACCATGAGGCAGCCTCACGGTGTGGCAAGTCTGGAGCCCATGGCTTGGATTCAAACCCCGGCTCTATGGGTTAACCTGTGTAACCTTGCCAAGCTACTTCATTTTTACTGGCTCCCTTTCTTCTTCTGTACTCTTCTGCTCTCTTCCAGAAAGAAAAGGGCTCAGCAAACAGCAAGATCAGAGACACAGAGACAGCTTCACTGACCCTCACCACTCCAGCCCTGGTCCTGAGAGCTGGGGGAAGGGCAGTAGAGCCCCGAAAGCAGTCTAGGCTGAGACCCTGGAGAGCAGCTATCCAGAGCTCTGGGAGTGTCCACCTTCTCTTGCATGTGGTGGAGGCACACTGGTATAGCAAGGCTGTGGGTGGGAAAGGTTGCCTAGAATGCTCACGTACGAGGTGTGACAATTAAGTTCATGAACTTGCCACCTTGCACTTCCATTAGCAGCACTGTACAAACAACTCAGTAAAACTGTTTCATAACCTTGGTATAACAACACCCCCACTGTCACTGGCCTCTACCCAATGGCCCCAACAAGTGAATCTGTAAAATATGAATCCAATTGAGTCACTCCCTGCTTTCAACTCCAGGGGCTCCCTATTACAATTAGGATGCTACCTTCTAGGGTTCAGTCTCAGAGCTTCCCACACCCTCATCAACCACACAATACACTGTGGATTCTCTGCTTCTGGGTCTTTGGTCTAGCTATTCCCTCTGCCTGGGATGTCATTTCTCCTAGTTCATTCCACTCATCCTTCTCTGCCTGGTTAAATCCTGTATGCCCTTCACACCTCACTTGATCTGCCCTCAAGGTATCTGCTCTGCCCTGCTGCCTCACGCCTGCCCCACAGACACACAGTATTTGGGGTGACCAATGTTCACAGGCTGTGTCCAGCCTACTGATGGAATAAAGAAGCAGAAGGATTCAATCAGTATCCATTGTACTAAAACCAACACTCAACGCCCTGTAAGCTAAAGCAGTGTACGGGTAATGGGGGGCTACCTGGGTTTGGTGAGATATAGACAGGGCAGACACAGAGACTGGCCCACCCTGCCGATCCCCCAGCAAAGCCTAGAACATTCTAACAAGATGAGAAGCCAGTGCAAGGACAAGCAGTAAGTGTGCGGCAGAGGGCAGCACTCACCCCGAACACAGCAACCACTGTGAAATGGGAGCATCAGCAACCCTGATCTCCTATCCTGCCAGGAAACCAGCAGTATTGGGCCATTACTCAGAGACAGGTCTTGTTCTCTGCAGCCGGTTCTCCACAAGCCTCTAGCAAACACAGTCACAGCCAAGCACCCATGCTTCCCCAACACACCTGTGTACGGCCCCTCTCCTTCTGACACCTCTGCAGGCCAGCCCCATACGTGGAGAAGGAGGTGCTTGCCAAGGCCTCAGAAAGTCCAGCAGAGGAAGGGCTGGACTGGTGGGTGAGGACTCAGGGCATAAGAAAAAGGCACCTGCAAGTGTCTGACAGCCTTGATGCAGAGAAGCAGACCAGGGCCCATGTGGCCAGGAGCTCAGCAGGCATAGCTACTCCAGGGCTAGGCCCTCCCTTTCCCACACAGAATATCAGTCCCCAGGAGGACAGAACCAATTTTCCCCAGTCAGCACTTCCTAGATGACAATGATGGGATGGGCAGCCCAGAACTGAGTCATCGTCTCTTGCTCACAGGCTGTTTCAACACACAGGGACACCCAGAGCAGAGTTACAGAAGTGCCACTCGGCTCTCCAGGAGTCACCCCCACCACCCCCCCCAAACATGGGCCAAGATTTGGAGTCAGTGCAAGACAAATGAAACAGAACCTGACTGTCATGGATTGAACTGTGTCCTCCCACAAAATGCGTGTAGCCATTTGGCTGGGCCACAATTCCCAATATGTTATGATTGTCCTCCATTCTGTGATTTTTCTATGCTGTATGTTAACGAGGATTAGGGTAGACTGTAAATCTCTTCCTAAGGTTACCTCTCTGCTTCACTGTAAAGAAGTTTTCCTGGAATGTGGTTTGCACCACCTTTTATCCTGCAAGCGATAAAAGGAAAAGGATGCAGGCAGAAAAACTGGGAACCTCATAACATGAAGAAAGCAGCACTGAAGCAGAGCGTGTCCTTCAGACCTAAGGTTCCCGAACCAAGATACTCCCTGACATCTAAGACTGATGCAGCCCAAGGGCGTTCTCACAGCTGATGGAGGGAAGCGTTCCCCTGGAGCAGACAGCCTGAGCTGAGAATTAGAGCCTACTGGACCACGTAAGAGTAAAGCTTTCTTTGTTAGAGCCGTTCATTTCGTGGTATTGTTATTAGAGCAGTCCAGATGACTACAACACAAATCCTAGCAAAGAATAAGAGATTTACAACCGACAATGGTGGTATCCTGATGTTTAAAAACAGGGCTGTCCTGAACACATTATGCAGCTTGATTTTCAGACACTGACAGAGCTGAATATGCCAGCCTGATGCTGCCATCACATGCCTTGAGCCAGCAGGTATAAGGCCTAGAAAAGACCCAGGGAAGCCTGATCCTGCCCCACCCAGACACAGAGCAGGGCCAAAGCTCCCCTGTAACTCCCCTGGGGGGTGAGGTACAAGGCCCACCTGCACACAGGGTGAGAGCCACATGGTGAGCTACCTTGAGTCACGGGCTCAATTTTCCACAAACACATCCTGTCCACCTGTTCCTACCCCCAGGCAGGGAGAAGAGGTTCCTGTTGGGTCAACTGGCCCCTCCAGGTGGGGCCTCTGCTCCCTTGGAGAATTCCAGCGGCTTTGGCCTGTGTCCAGGCTCCTGTACCCCTGCTGCTTGGGAGGCACGGGAACAAGGAAAGGAGATGGGAACACCACAGGTCAACAAGAAGAGACTCTAAGCAGTTCCACATCTAGGAGCTCTCACAAACTGGGGCCGGCCCCTAAATGGACCACCAGGGGCCCCAGCCAGTTCTCTCTGCCCCTCAAGACAGCTCTTCAAGGGACCTGCAAGTCTGGTCTTCTGCTGGCCACTAACCATGCCACCATGTGGCTGCTACTATGATCTGCAGCCTGCATGGTACAGGAGAGCCATCACTCACACTCCAGCCAGTCTAAGGAAGGAAGGCCCATCTGCCAAAACCTCAACAGCTCACCTAAAGGGAGAGGCTTTCAAGGGAGATGCAAGCTCTCTACCCCAGTGCCAGCATGTTCAATTCTCTGAAATGTCAGCCCTCCCCCTGTGCAAAGTGGCCTGTGTGACTAGTACAGTCCCTAGAGGGCACACCTGAAGGGGAGTACCTTGAAAATCTACCAGGGTCTAGAAAGCTTCCCTAGTAAAGTATATAAGTATTTTAGGCTTTGCACGCCACAGAGTCTCTGGCTGTAGTGTGAAAGCAGGTACAGACATTATATGCCAAAATAGGTGTAGCTATGTTCCAAAAACACTGTATTTGCAAAATGAGGCTGTGGGCTAGATCTGACCCCTGGGGCTGCAGTTTGGTGGCCTCTGGCCCAGACCGGCACTTCTTATAGTTTGCTGGCTCAGTCACTCCCAGAGCAGCCTCCTCACCACCTGTCTAGGACAGTTTTCAAAGTGTTGATTTCTGTGCTTCATTACAGAAAAGCCACAGGTATATGCCAGAACCGAGTCTCTGAGTGGTGCAAATGGTTAACGCACTTGCCTGCTAAGCAAAAGGTTGGCGGTTCAAGTCTACCTCAAGTGACTTGGAAGAAAGTTCCGGTGATCCACTTGCAAGAAATCAGCCATTAACTTCCCCATGGACCATAGGTCTACTCTGACAGACATGGGGTTGCCAGAAGCCAAAACAACTCAACAGCAATTGGTAGTATGCTAGACAAGCTTTTAACAAGAGTCCAGGCTGAAAGTCACTGACAAGTAGGAGTCCATCTCTTCACAAGGGTGTTGGTTTCAACACTGCCACATGCTCCAGGAATCAGGCATCTTGCTCACCAAACTCAGCACAGCACAGAAACCACAGGACAAGGCTGGAGGCAGGGATTCCTCCTCTCACCTCCAAAAGGGCCTGCGCTTATCTTCTTTTTTTATATATCCAGTAGGGAAGGCAGAGCTGTGTCTCAGCCCAGCCCAAGGGTTCCAACCACTGTATACCTCAAGCCTTCTGTCTACACTCACACCGCCTCTCATCCAAAGTCCCTGGGTCTCAGGGTCATCTCAGCCTCACTGGAAAGGATCAGAGCCCCATGCTCTCTGCCTTCCAGTCAGAGAAGAACATCCCATTGGCCGACTTCACAGGTGCTGCTAAGAGGGTCAGCCTGCCTTCCAAGAGCAGGAAAACTCCAGCGAGAGGGGTCACTCCAGCTCTGAAAACAGGAATGGATCCGTAGGCAGTGAATGCTTTCTTGACACCTGGCACACTGTAGCCCTTGGCAGAGCGAGGTCCCGCAGAGACAGCCCACCCGCCCCTGACCCCACAGCATTAACCATTAAAACGAATGACAACACGGAAGTGAACCCACAACTCACTGTGTGTCAGGCCCCACAGAAGGCCTCTGAGACAAATTAAAGCTCACACAGAGTGAGTAGAATTATGTCCGTTCGCAAAGCGGGAACAGGCTGGGAGGGAGAAGCGCACTTAAACAGCGAGAGTGAGATTCAGACACAAACTTGTTCACTCCCAAGATCTTCCATCCCAGCACCCTGCCTAACCTCCCTCCAGCCCCGGCGTCCCAGCATACTGAGCCAGCTTCAGGGCCCAGGGGCAGATCTGGGTGTCTATCTTAGCTGCCTATGTCCTGTCTGTGCAACCCTAGACAAGTGACTTGACCCCATTATGCCTGAGCCTCCATGCCTATAAACAGATCAATCACCGAAGTGCTGTGAGATTTAAATATTTAAATATGTAATATCGTAGGTGCTTAGCAGGGCATGTGGCCCAGAATGGAGGCTCCACCAACGGTTTGCTGCAGGCCTGTCCTGCTCCATTCACGCTGGGTTCCAGGGAATCACTGCCTTCTCCCCACAAGTAAGGTTCGTCTGGTCGCAACAGGGCCAGGAGACAGCAAGTCAGAGCCTGCTCCAGCAGGTGGATGATCCTTTCTCGTACAGGGTAAGTTCCTGACACCCAGTTCCCAGGATCTTTGCCACTACCCTGCCCAACCTGGCACCTCCTCCATCTCTGCAGCAATATAGAGGAAGGAAAGGTAACAGGACCCAGAGCCTGGAAGGATAGGGAGGTCTTCCTGTAGAGGGAATTGTGTGGGCAAAAGCAGGCCACAGGCCAGATAAGAGGTCTGGGTCTTAACACCAAGACCCCTGAACCCCCAGACAACAGTCCTGTGCCCTTGGTTCCTTGCATTCCAAGCCACACAGCAGAGCAGAAGCGCACCCACCACTCCGGAGGACTTGCACTCCTCCATCACTCCTGGGAGAAGCAGCATTTAAGACACATCTGAAACCAGCCACTGACAGACAGTATGATAGGGCCTGACCCTAAGCTCTCTGTGCCTGTCTTGACAGTGTGGTCGTGAAGAGGGTGAGCAGTGTTTGCAGTGCCCAGCCAGGTGTAAGGCATTGCAGGTGTTGTGTGAATGTCACCTATTACCACGGCCAGAGCACCACAAACATGATCAGCTCACATGAAACCACTTACAGGACATGACATGACTGAAAAAATACAAGCTGGCACAGCCCCTTCCCACTAGCCAGCAGCCCCATGAAGGCTGTGGGCAGGCTCCACAGCAGCTTACTGGGCACAGGGGAAGCAACCCGCTCTGGACTCAGAGGAAGGGGCCAGCTGGCACTGTAATTGCCAGTTAACTCCCCCAGAGAAGAACTCTCCAAAGGGAAGTCAAGGTGTACCCTTCCTTACCACCGTTAAGGGAATAATCTGGGTAACATTTTCTTCTTGGAACATTTCTACCATGAAAGCTGGTCACCACAAATTAGTACAACAGGGCTGACTTCAGGCCCCAGACATGCCCATGTGAGGCCTGGCCAAATGCCTCTGTCAGGAAAACTTTAGGATAGCCCATCTTTTTCAAACAAGGGCTAAAACAAACATCTCAGAGAAGGCTTTACACTCACAGAGTAGAAACAGCCACTGTGATCCAGGTCCCTGGGCAGGACTGTTTAGGAACATATTTTCTTCCTAAACTAGTCTGGTCATTTCATGCTGGAAGCACAACAAATGAGGGGCCATGAGAAGCAGTCCTGCACGTTCCAGTGAGGTAAGGCATGGTTTGCAAAATCAAGTTCCATGATGAAGCCAGGTCATTTAACTCCTTTGTCTCCGGTGAAATTCTGGGCATTCTCAGCTTACTCATCTTCTCTCTGAATGGTAACCTGCCTGCACTGGGAGGCCCAGCTCCTGTCAGCCCTTGGGCGTCACAGGAAATCCCCGGGTCCCTCTAGTTACATGCTCTAACATGGCTGGGCTACTCTGCTGGGCCCCGGCAGACAGGCAGCTAGCTCAGGCTCCTGAGCTAGACGATGCTAGAGCCCATGCTCAGACACACTTCCCCACCCAAGCTGGAGAGAAAACTCCAGTGGGTTAGCATTAGCAAAGAACTTTCCGGATAGTTTCAAGCATCCACTGAACCTTCCCAAATCCCTTTTATATGTGCCCTTTTACTTAGTCAAGAAGTACCTGGGCCAGGCCTCACTACAATGACAGAAGCCACTGTCAGGCCTTCCAAGAGTCAGCTTGTGTGGCCTACAGCCCAAGGAGCCAGCTGAGACCCCAAAGCCTTGCATTCTGGGGGACCATGGACTCACAGGATCACTCCTTCTCCTGCTAACCAATGAACCTGCTCATGAATGGCAGAAGCTGAGCACTTCCTGCCTCTCTAGAATGCCAGTGACACAGAGGGAGGGAAACCCTAAAATTGTCCATTTATATACCTCTTTTCTGTTTTAAAATGGTATCCCTACAGGAACCCAGCATTTAGGGAGTACAGGAGTCAAGAGGCTGAGTGCCAAAGAGAGGCCTGATTGCAGGTAAAAGAGGTTGTCCTGATTAAAGAACTGTTATCATGAGTTGTTTCTGATCCTGAACTGTAATCTATCACTTCCCTAATAAACCCTATAACTGGGAGCACTATTTAGGAGTTCTGCATGACCACTGCAATAAACTACTGAACCCAGCAGAGAAGTATAGACTGCCATGGTCGGGATGGCTGGTCTCAGGATTTATAAAAAGGCTGGAGAGAGGTCTATCAGATCCTGCATGAGAGGAAATCAGCTGTGCGCTGTTGATGCTGATGATTCTCCTTCCCACTTGTAAAGTTAGTCATCTAGTGCTACTGTAACAAAGATGCCACAAGCAGAGGGTTTTAAAAACAGAAATGGTATTCTGTCACAGTCCAGTAAGCTACAAGTCCAAATTCATGGCACTGGCTCAAGAAGGCTCTGTCTGTTGGCTCTGGAGGAAGGTCCTTGTGGTCAGTCTGCCCCTGGACTAGGAGCTTCTGAGGCACAGGAACCCCAGGTCGTTTCCAAAGGATATGCATTGCTCCTGCCACTGTTTCTTGGTGGTACTGAGGTCCCCAAACCTCTCTGCCAGTTTCTTTCTTTTATATCCCAAGATACTGCCTTGAAGCATAATAGAATCGTACAGAAGGAGTATTGCCCACCAACACAACTGCTGCCTATCCTCTTTCATGAACATCATAGACAGGGTTTACAGCATATAACAACATCACATAATACTAGGAATTATGGCCTAGCCAAATCGCTACATGTATTTTTGGGGGGACACAATTCAATCCATGACATAAAGTTACAGGAAGTCTGATGCTGCTCCCTATGCCATTTTTATAGAAACCAGGTCCTTATGAAGAAACTACTCTGCTAACATCGAGGGGCTGTTGCCCTGCCTCTAGGAGAGCTAGCCCTGTAAATGGTCATGGAGGCCTCAGGAGTAGTGAGGCCCTCCAGGAAGAAGATTATTCATTTTCCACCAATAATGCCCTGGTCATCAACCCAGAAAGCCACCTGCTGACACTTAGGCCCACACATGACACACCATGGATCATCCCCACATCTCAAGCATGGAAAAGTTTGTGTCTATAATGTAACTGTTTGCTTCTGTCCTGAAGAAGGGAGAAGAGTACGGTTTGCCTCTCCCCCTGCTCCCAGGCCCCCAGCAACCTTACGTCTCTTGAAGGTGAACAGGTAGGCAATGAAGCAGCAGAGAGAGCCACAGGGAAGAGAGAACAGTGACTTCCATCCATTGCTCTGCCAGTTCCACAACCTTAAGTGCTCAGTAAGTATGTACCAACTGATAAGTTTACCAAAACTATTACATACAAGCGAAGGGTTTCAGCAGTCAGTAGAGCCTAAAAGCAGTCCGAGCACATCTCTGGGGCCTGGGAAGAAGACACACTGGGGATAACTGCAAAGCATGGCGGCAAGGTGCCGAGCCTCAGACCTGCTTCTCTTTAAATCGTTCTCCCTCTACGCAGCTCTGGTGCTGCTGTTCACGTAGCAGGGACGCCACAGGAAACCAAGTTAAACTTTACCAAATTCAAGATCGAGTTCAGGCCTATTACCTGTTGCTATCGAGTCAATTTCAACTCATAGCACCTTTATGTGACAGAACTGTCCCACAGGGTTTCCAAAGAGTAGCTAGTAGACTCAAACTGACAACCTTTTGGTTAGCAGCTATAGCTCTTAACTGCTGTGTCATGATATAAATATCAGCTCAACAATATTACTAGGAGATGAAGATTTTCATCGCATTAAGAGATTAAAATACTGAGATCATTAAGGTTGGGCCATGACTGTCAGGGGTTTGGTAATTATGTAGTCTGGGAGTTGCATAATTATGTGATAATCTGTCCATTACTGAAAGTGGGATGTTGCAGTCTCCGACTATTATTATGGAGTGATGTGTCTCATTTTTCAGTGTTGTCAGTGTTTGCTCTAGTATTGGGTGCATAACTATTTAATATTGTTGTGTCCTGCTTATGTAGTGAACCTTTCAGAAATAGTGATCATCCTTGTCCACGGTGGTGGATGTTACATTAAAGTTTATTTTATCTGAGATTAGTACTGCCACTCTTGCTCTCCTTTGTATGTTGTTAGCTTAGTATATATTTTTCCATCCTTTGATTTTCAGTTTGTTCCTATCTTTGAATCTAAGATGTGTTTCTTGTAGGCAACATATAGATAGATTGTGGGGTTTTTTTATTTTTTTATTTTTTATTTATTTTTTTTATTTTTATTTAACATAACTGAGTGAAAATGTACAGTCACGTATAAATTTACACGCCCACCTATATGCAGCTTCCACTGCTCTCCCCGTCCGGTGACTGCACACTATTCTTCTCTGCTCCATACATGTCTCATCCTCCCAACAACCTCCTTTCCCCTCCTCTCCGTCCACTCCCCTTCCTCCAGCCAGAGGTTTAGTAAAGATACAGAAAATCTTACTGTGACAATTAACCAACTAGACCTCATCAACACATATAGAACTTTTTACCCATCAACAGATAAGAACACCTTATTCTCCAATGCACACGGAACATTTTCCAGAATAGGCGATGTGTTAGGATATAAGGCAAGTCTCAACCAAATCCAAATGACTGAACTACTGCAAAGCATCTTCTTGGACAACAAAGCCATAATAGTTGAAATCAATAGCAGGAGAAACATTGGTAGAAATTTGAACTCATAGAAGCTGAACACCACCTTGCTCAAAAATCTTTGTGTTATAGAAGAAATCAAGGACGAAATAAAGAAATTTATGGATCTAAATAAGAACGAGAAGACATCCTGCCAGAACCTATGGGACACAGCAAAAACAGTGCTCAGCAGTCAATTTATCCCTGTAAGTGCACACATGTGGAATGAAGCAAGGGCCCAAATCAAAGAATTAACCCAACAACTTGAACAGCTAGAAAGAGAATAACAAAATAATCCCTCGGTTACCAGAAGAAAACAGATAATAAACATTAGAGCAGAACTAAATGAATTAAGGTATAGAAAAACAACTGAAAGAATTAACAAAACTAAAAGCTGGTTTTTTTGAAAAGATCAACAAAATTGATAAACCACTGGCTAAACTTAGAAAAACAGGAGAGAAAACAAATAATCCAAATAAGAAATGAGACAGAAAATGTCTCAACAGACCCAAGGGAAGTGAAAAATATCATAATAGAATAATACAAGAAATTGTACTCTGTTCTGAAAACCTAGGGGAAATGGACAAGTTTCTAGATTCACATCACCTACCTAAATTATCACAAGGAGAAGCAGAACAACTTACTAAACCCATCATGGAAGAAGAATTGAAAAATAAAAACTACCAACTAAAATAAGTCCTGGCTGAGATGGCTTCACCGGAAAATGCTACCAAGCTTTTAGAGAGGAATTAATGCCAATACAATTGAGGCTATTTCACAGCACAGAAAAGGACGGAATACTCCCAAATTCATTGTACAAAGCCAGCATAACCTTGATACAAAAGCCAGGGAAAGATCCCACACAAAAAGAAAATTTCAGACCACTATCACTCACGAACCTAGATGCAAAAATCTTCAACAAAATCCTAGCCAATAGAATTCAGCAACACATCAAAAAAAATAATTCATCATGATCAAGCTGGATTCATACCAGGAATGCAGGGCTGGTTCAACCCCAGAAAAATAATGAATATGATCAACGACATAAATAACACAAAGGATAAGAATCCCCCGATTTTGTGAATTGATGTACAAAAGGCATCTGACAAAGACCAATACACAATCATTCTAAAAACTCTGAGCAAAACCGGAATAGAAAGGAAAGTCCTCAATGCAATATGGGGCATCTACGTAAAGCCAACTGCCTACACCATCCTGAATGGAGAGAGACTGCAAAAATTCCATGAGAACGGGAACTAAGCAAGGATGCCCACTGTAGCCACTTCTATTCAACATCATGCTAGAGGTTCTAGCCACAGCAATTAGACAAGACAAAGAAATAAAGTGTATCTACACAGGTAAAGAGGAAGTGAAAATATCCCTAGGTAAAAACTTTTGGCTATGACATAACCAACAAGTGTCTAATCTCTAAAATCTGTTTGATACTTCAACACCTTCACAACCAAAAGACAAATAATTCAATTAAAAAATGCACAAAGGACATGAACAGACAATTCTCCAAAGACACTCAGGCTGCTAACGGAAACACGAGGAAATGTTCAGGATCATTAATCAAAACTACAATCTCATCCCAACATTAGCGACACTGATCAAAAAGATAAAAAATAAGAAATGTTGGAGATCTTGCAGGTAGACTGGAACTCTCTCTTATACTCCACTGATGGAAATGTAAAATGGTACAACCACTATGGAAAATGATATGGCACCTCCTTAAAAAGCCAGAAATAGAACCACTATATGATCCAACAATCCCATTTCTAAGAAAATATATATTCTAGAGCAATTAAGAGGAAACCCTGGTGGTGTAGCGGTTAAGTGCTACAGCTGTTAACCAAAAGGTCAGCAGTTCAAATCCACCAGGTGGCCCATGGAAACTCTACAGGGCAGTTCTACTCTGTTCTGTAGGGTCGTTGTGAGTCAGAATTGACTTGATGGCAGTGTGTTTGGATTTTTGGTTTACAGCAACAAGAACTGTCACACAAACGGATAAAGATGCATATGCATGTTCACTGAAGCATTATCACAGCAGCAAAAAGATGAAAACAACCTGAGTGCCAATTAACAGATGACAGGATAAACAAATTGCTGATACATACATAGTGGAACACTACACAAATTCTCTTTAAAGAACAATGATGAATCTGCAAAACGTCTCACAATGTGGATCCACGTGGAGGGCATTATGCTAAGTCAATAACAGAAGGACAAATACTGTACGAAATTAGTATTATAAAAACCCAAGAAAATGTTTACAGATAGAAAAAAAAAAAATCTTTGATGGTTACAAGGGAGAGGTGGGGTGGGGAGGGGAAATCACTAACTAGATACTAGACCAGTGTTAACTTTGGGGAAGGGAAAGACAACACACAGTGAAGGGGATGTCAGTGCAATAGAACCAAGGCAGAGCCATAGAAACGTCACAGAAACATCCAAATACCCAAGAGACTTGAGTTACTGGAATTGAGGGCAGGAAGGAAGAAGAAAACTGGCCAAATGGACACGGGGAATCTGGTGTGTAAAGGAAAAGGGGGAGACAGCTGATACATTATGGAGACTCCAATGTCACAAAATAATTTGCACATAAAATTTTGAATGAGAAACTAATTTGTGCTGGGAACTTTCCCCTAAAACACAAAATTAAAAAACAAACAAAAACCTGTTCATACCATCAGAACTAAGTAACACAAAATATATACCCACTGCTGTCCAGTCAATTCTGACTCATAGCACCCTACAGATAGAGCCGAACAGCCCTACAGAGTTTCCAAGGAGTGCCTGGCAGGTCTGAACTGCTGACCTTCTCCTTAGCAGCCATCACACTTAACCACTGTGCCACTACAGTTTCTACACTATGTACATGTATGTAGTTTTAAAAACATATAAAACCAAAACCACTGCTCTTCAGTCAATTCCAATCTATTGATGATGCTACAGAACAGAGCAGAATTCCCGCACAGGGTTTCCAAGAAGCACCTTGTACATTCGCACTGCAGACTTTTTTGTTAGCAGCCTTAGCACTTACCCACTATGCTACCAGGGTTCCCCTCCCGACACCCATACACAATATTATGAATTTTCTAAATAATATTTTGTTGCATTTTGGGTGAAGGTTTACACAGCAAATTGGATTCTGATAATGACAATTTCCATACAAACTGTTCAGTGACATCAGTTGCATTTTTCACAATATGTCAAATTATCTTTAATTGTGTTCTGGTTGTTCCATTTCCAGTACTCTACTTTCCCTGGGCCCTTACTTTCTCATCTTTGCTTTGGAATAAATGTTGACAGTTTGGGAAAGTTCCATCAAATTTATTTTATATATGATCTGTAAGACTTAGAAAAATATTCCTTAGACTATACCTTCTAGCTTTGCATATTTCAAATCCTGCTTCTTTTTCACTACTCAAACACTATGGGTAGGACTGTTTTGTACTGTATATAAGACCTCTGGTTCTGTTCCTTCTTGCCTCTAGACAGATAAGTCAGCAGAGTGACAGCAATTAATATTCCTGAGAGCCATTTCTACACGAGAATATCTAAGAATCACTCCACTATACACTAAAATAGTTAAAAACATGTATTTGCCTGTATATACCTAAACACCAAAACCAGTGCTGTTGAGACGATTCTGACTCATATGTTTTCCACTAAATCCAAACCTGTCTGTCTGCCATACTACAAAAGGACTTGCATATTGCTATGATGCTGGCAGCTGTGGCACTGGTGTTTTTTCTTTTTTATTATTATACTTTGGATGAAGGTTTACGGAGCAAACTATTTTCTCACCAAGCAATTAATACACATATTGTTTTGTGACATTGGTTGCCAACCTCACAACATGTCACTATTCTCCCTTTTCCCACCTTGGGCTCCCCACTACCCGCTTTATTGGTCCCTTCTACCTTACTGTCCGTCCCCCTGGGCTGGTGTACCCATGCAGTCTCATTTTGTTTTATGGGCCTATCTACTCTCTGACTAAAGAGAAGTAACTTCCTTACTGAGTTAAAACAGTGTCTGCTGGCCATACTCAGACTTTTTCCCCCTCTGTCAAACCAGTGAAGTGTTTCTTTTTTTCACGTGTGTGAATCAGAATTTTGTTCTCCTTTTTCTCAGCTCTCTCTGAAATCTTCCATTGTGATCCCTGTCAGAGCAGTTGGTGGTGACAGCTGGGTACCTTCTAGTTGTGCTAGACTCAGACTGCTGGGCACTGTGGTAATTACAGACCGTTAGTCCTTTGAACTAATCTTTCTCTTATGATTTTGGTTTTCTTCACTCTCTCTTGCACCACATGAAGTAACTCAGATGGCTGCTTCCAAGCTTTAAAGACCCCAAACACTACTCATCAAAGAAGGGTGTAGAGTACTTTCATTATAAACTACATTAGGGTCCCTGAGCTAGATGTCCCCTAAGACCACAGTCTCCATCCCTCAGCCCAGTAATTTGGTCCCTTAGGGAATTTGGATGTGTCTATGAAGCTTCCATGACTTTACCTGGTCAAGTTGTGCTGATTTCTTCAGTACTGTGTACTCCTGCCCTTCACCAAAGTTCCATTTATTCACTGTTTTACTTAGTGTTTTTCCCTCTTTACCCCTCCCCTACTTCACAACTACCAAAGTTTCTTTCTTTCTGTATGTAAGCCTCTCCCTAAGTTTTTATAACAGTGGTCTACTTGTGCTTTTGTGACTGACTTAAATTTCCCTCAGCATAATGTCCTCTAAGATTTGTCTTGTGAGACCCATTCAGTTTTCTGTTGATGGGCACTTAAGTGGCTGCAATGATACAGGTGTGCGTTATGAACTGAATTGTGTCCCCCCAAACAGCAATTTGGCTAGGCCCGGTACTATGTGATTTTCCTATATGCTTTAATTCCTGTCTCCATGATGTTAAGGAGGCCGTACGGGTAGTGGTTTTGTCAGTGAGTCAGGACTCAAATCTATACAATTGCACTGTACCTTGACACAATCTTCTAGGATGTAAAGGAAACGGATGCAAGCAGAGCGTTGGGGATCTCATACTATCAGAAAACCAGCAGTGTCAGCAGACCATGTCTTTTGGACCTGGGGTGCGTGCTCTTCAGAAGGTCCCAGACCAAAGAAAGGACCTGGAGCCAGCAACCTGAATTTGAATTTTTAGCCTAATGGACTACAGGAAAACAAAATTCTCTTTGTTAAAGCCATTCACTTGTATTTCTGTTATAGCATCACTGGATGACTAAGACAGTGTGTATATGTCTATCTGTGTGACGGCTCCTATTTTTCTAGGATACATTCCTAGGAGCAGGATTGCTGGATCATGTGGTATTTCTATTTCTGGCTTTTTCTGGTAGTGCCATATTGCTTCCCAAAATGGATGCACCATTTTACATTCCCACCTACAGAGCATAACAGTTCCAAGCTCCCCACAGCCTTTTTTTGATTCATGCCAGTAACGTTGGTGTGAGATTATATGCATTTCTCTAATGGCTAGTGCTCACAAACATCTCCTCAGCTGTCTGTTAGCTACCTGTTATGTCTTCTTTTGTGAAATTTCTGTTTATATCCTTTGTCCACTTTCAACTGATTATTTGCCTTTTTGCTGTAAAGGTGTTAGATTGTCTTAAAGATTTTAAAATTACCTTTGTGAGATTTGTCATAGTCAAAAGTTTTTTCCTAATCTACAGGTTCTTTTACTTTTGGTGAAGTCGTTTGGTGAGCCTGTTCAACTGTTAAAAGATGACAGTAATCTAGCTTATTTTCTGGTGTTTGTGTACAGTTAACTATAGTTTACACACAGTTAATGCCATGTATTGGGGCCGCTGTAGAGTTTTCTTCTATGATCTTTATAGGTTTTGGTTTTATATTTACATCTTTGATAAATTTTGAATTAGTTTTGCATACGGTGTGCAGGTGCATTGTTTCCTTTTTTTACGATGGACATCCACTTTTGCCAGCACCATTTGTTACAAAGACTGTCTTTTCCACATTTAATGGAATTTGGGTCTTTGTCAAAGATAAAGTGAGCATAGGTTAACGGATGTACATCTAGGTTCTCAATTCTGTTCCACTGGTCAGTATGTCTGTTGTACCAGTAGCAGGCTACTTTGATTACCACAGCTGACAGCACGCTCTGAGGACAGGTAGAGCAAGTCCTTCTATTTTACTTTTCTTCCTCAAAAGTGCTCTACTCCAGAAATTTGGTTGGGTGAAATCTGTGACAACACACATTAGACAGAAGGTCAAATTTAACCGGACTTCAACATAACATGATTACTCTTCCCATCGTAATCCAACAATGCAAGGACAGAGTAGCTGGGGAGCGGGGCCGAGGACCATGCTCTCAGGGCAAATTGAGGCCAACTGGAACAACTAGGATTTTGCTAAGAGAGCCTTCTGCACTCCACACTGGTGAGTGGCATCTGGGGTCTTAAAAGCTGCCAAGCTGCCATCTGACAGTACGGCAAATGGTCCCAACTCAGCATGAAAGGATGATTATCAAGGGCCAAAATGACATGAGGGAAGGAGAACCCATGTGAGTGGCTGACTACATCAACTTGTGACCAGAAGAACCAGATGGTGCCTGGCCACCACCAGTGACAGCCGTGATGGAGCTCACAAAGTTGAGTCCCACCGGCAAAACAAGAATAAGAAGGGATACACCCTGAGTCTCCACTAAAAGACCACAGTTGATGGTCCATGGGCCTCAGAGTTCCCCTGGGAGCATGGCCCCTGGCCCTGAAGCTGCCCTTGTCCATAAATCATAATGGAGGTCAACTCTTTGGACAGGAATGGATTGGACTTGGTGACACAGAGTGACATATCATGTGTGCACTTTACGGTTCTATGCATCTATAGGATGTCATCCTGCTTACCTCTTACCGGAGGCAGTGGAAAGGAGAAGATAGGAGATTGTTGGGAGGACAAGACATGCATCGAGCAGAGAAGCAGGGAGAGCAGCATATAGGTGAGCACGCAAATTCACATGGGAATGTACACTTTCATTCAATCATAGAAAAAAAACCTTGCTCTACTCCAATGATGGGGCTCACAATGGGGCTCATACTGCTCATAGGCAATATGAGAAAAAAAAAGAGTCCTGTAAGAACTCCACTAAAAGGCTGTAACTGATGGTCCAAAGGTCTAGGGATTCCCCTGGGAGCATGGCCCCTGGACCTGATGCTGCCCCTCATCATAAATCATTACTGAGGTCAACTCTTCGGACAGGAATGGACTGGACTCAGGGATACAGAGTGACCATATCGCTTGTACACTTTATGGTTTTATGCATCTAGAGGATGCCATCCTACTGGCCTCTTACTAGAGGGAAGTGGAGAGGGTAGAGAGGAGGGGACAGGAGATCATTAAGAGGATACGACATGTATAGAAAAGAAGGGAGGAGTGTGCTGTCAGCAGGCATGGAGGACATAGGGAGCTGCAGATAGGTGGGCATGTGAATTTAAACTGGGTTGTACACTTCCACACAATCACACTGAAAAAAAGAAAGTGCTCTACTTATCCGGGGTCTTTTTCTTTTTCACATAAATTTAACGTTTAGATTTATAATCTAATCTACTGGGTTAGGTTAGATTTATTCCTAAATTGTTTTTTCTTTTTTTTTTTTAAGGGGCTAATTATGAGTTGAAACTGATGCAACAGCACAGAACAAAAACAACAGGTCTCTTTTGGTTTCTTGCAGTAGTGTTCTGTAGTTTTCTTTGTGTAAGTCTTTTGTGTCCCAGGTCAGATTTATTCCTCAGTATTTAACTTTTTAGGTTCTATTACACACGGTGTTACTGTCCTGATAATCCTTTTCACAGTTCTCTTTATCAGAAACCCAAATGATTTTTGTATGTTTATCTTGTTCCCTGCTATTCTGCTGAATTTTACTATCAGCTGCAGTAGTTTTCTTGTGCAGTTCTTTGGTTGTCTATGTATAGTATTATATCACCTGCAAGTAAGGATAATTTTACTTCTTCCTTACCAATTTGGATGTTCTTTACTTTTTTTCTTGCCTTACGGCTCTAGACAGGACTTCCAGCACAATGTTAAATGGGAGCGGCAATAAAGGGCATCCTTGTCTTGTTCTTACTCTCAGGAGGCACATTTCCAGTCTCTTTTCATCACGATGTCCGCTGTTGGTTTTGTATTTTAAAAAAAACCAAACTCACTGCCTTCGAGTCGGGTCCGACTCACAGAGACTGTAGAGGTTAGAGTAGAACTGCCCCACAGAGTTTCCAAGAGCACCTGGAGGATATGAACTGCCGACCTTCTGGTTAGCAGATGTAACACTTAACCCACTATACCATCAGGGTTTCCAATGGTTTTGTAGAGATGTCCTTTTTCATGCTGAGACATTTCCATTTTATTCCTATTTTACTGAGATTTTTAAAATCAGGAATGTGTGTTGGACTTTATCAAATGCCTTTTCTATGTCAATTAAGATGACTGTAATTCTTTTATTTAAATGGTGGATAACACTGATTGATTTTCTAATGTTGAACCATCCTCACAAACCTGGTATGAATCCCACCTGATGGTATATTATTGCTTTTATACAACACTTAATTCAGTTGCCTAGAATTTTAAGGATTTTTACATCTGTATTCATGAGAGATGCTGGTCTATAATTTTCTTTTTTTGTTTTGCTGTGTCTTTGCATGGTTTTGGTATCAGGGTTATGCTGTCTTCATGGAATAAATCTCTAAGTATCTCTTCCTTTTCTATACTCTGAAACACTTTCAGTACCAGTGTGAGCTCTTCTCTGAGGATTTGGTAGAATTCTCCAGTGAAGCCACCTGGGCCAAGGCTGTTTTGCTGCGGGTATTATTATTATTACTTTTTCACTCTCTCAATGGGATTTGGCTTGGCTTTTCAATCTCTTCTCTTGTTACGAGTCTGTTCAAATTTTCACCCTCTGTGTTAGTTTTTGTAGGCAGTATGTTTCTAGAAATTTATCCATTTCTCTCAGGTTTTCCAATTTGTTGCAATATAGCTTTTCATATTACTCTACCATGGTATGTTGTATCTCAGTTGGGTCTGTTGTAATGTCCCCCATTTCATGTCTTATTTGGGTTATTTGCATCCTCTCTTGTTTTACTGTTGTCAATTTGGTCAGCAGTTTGTCTATTATGTTGATCCTTTCTAAGAATCAACTTTTGGTTTTGTTGATTCTTTGTAATGTTTTTCTATTCTCTCTTTTATTCATTTCTGCTCTGATCTTTATTATTTTCTTTTTTCTGGTGACTGTGGGCTTCTTTTGCTATTCTCTGATTCAACTGTATAGCTAATGTTTTGATTTTGTCCTTTTCTTCTTTCTTGATATGTGCATCTATTGCTATAAACTGACCTCTGAGCACTGCCTTTGATGTATCCCAAAGGTTTTGGTATGATGTGTTTTCATTCTCACTTGATTTCTAGGATTTTTTTTTTATTTCATCTTTGATTTCTTCTATCAGCCAGTGATTTTTAAGCAATGTGTTACTCAGTTTCCACATATTTGATTTTTTCCCTTGTTCTTCCTGTTATGTTCAGAGAAGATGCTTTGTATGATCTCAAGGTTGTGGATTTTGTTGTGGGCTACTTTCTGGCCTAAGGTGTGGTCTGTTCTGGATAATTATTCATGTGCATTGGAAAAGAACGTGTCCATTGATGGTGCTGGTTAGGATGTTCTATATGTGTCGAGTTAGCTGATCATGGCCTCTGTGTCTTCTATATCTTTGCTGAGTTTCTTTCTGGATGTTCTGTCATTTACTAAGAGTGGAGTCTTGAAGTCTGTTATTGTGGAATTGTGAAATTCTCTTTTATAGTGCTGTCATAATTTGTTTTATATATTTTAGAGCCCTATCACTGGATGTATAGATATTTACTATAGTTATGGCTTGATGGTGGATTGTCCCATTTTATCATTACATAATGTCCCTCCCTTGTCTTTTTATGGTGGATTTTTGTTTTACAGTCTATTCTGAGATTAGTATTGGTACTCCTGCTGTTTTCTTTGTTGCTCCTTACACCATATATATTCTTCCATGCTTTGATTATTTTATTAATATTTATGTCTTTGTTTCTAAGGTATATCTCTTATAAACAGTATATTGATGGGTACTGCTTTTCTATTCAGTCACTCTTTGCACATTCATGGTTGTACTTAAGTCATTTATATTCAGTGTGATTAATGACAGGCTGTGAATTTACTCCTGTCATTTTTGAAGTGATTTAATTTGTGGTAGAAACTCTCATGAAGTACTGGTTAAGTGCTACATCTGCTAACCAAAAGGTTGGCAGTTTGAATTCATCAGGTGCTCCTTGGAAATTCTATGGAGCAGTTCTACTCTGTCCTATGCGGTCACTATGAGTGGAAATCAACTCAACAGCAATGGGTTTGGTTTGTTTTGGGTTTATTTGTGGTAGTGACTTTTTTCTGTCCCTCTTACTCTTCTTGATGAATTCCTTTTTTAATGTTTGGATTCTTTTTCCATTTCTTTCATTTTTACAGACCTTGTGTTTACGGAGACGTTGTTTTTCTTCTTTATTTTGACAAGTAGTTTTGTTAACTTTTTTGTGGTTACCTTGAAATTTACCCCACCTTTCTAAGTTTAAATCAGTCTTTAATCTTTTGACATTGCCTTGAGTTCTGTCCATTTGAAAGTTCTAGACCTATACCACTTCCTCTCTCTAATACCATTTCTGACTTTGTTGTCATTTACAGATCAACCTCTCTGGTTCTCTGTTGTAAATCTTTTAGTTTTGCTTTCTCCTTGAGAGTTCATTAGTTAGGCTGGTATTTCGCTGATGCTGTCCTATGTCCTAGATTCTGGTTGTTGTGTGATGTTGTTGGTTCTCAAACCAAAGGACTCTCTTTAATAATTTTGTAAGTCTGGTTTGGTTTTTACATATTCCCTTAATTTCCGTTTATCTGGAAATATCCTAATTTCACCATCATATCTGAGCAAGAGTTTCATAGGATATATTTTTCTTTGTTGGCAGTTTTTCCCCCTTTCAGGGTTTTATATATTCCTTCTTGTCTGCATAGTGTCTGCTGAGTAATCAGAGCTTAGTCTTATTGTTTCTCCTCAGTATATGACTTTTTGTTTTTCTCAAGCTGCTCTCAGGATTCTTTGGCTTTGGCTTTAGCACATGTGATTATAATATATCTTGTTGATTTTCTTTGGGGATGTCTTTTATATGGGGTTTGTTGAGCTTCTTGGATGTTTGGCTCTTTGATTTCATGATCTTAGGGAACTTTACTTCAGTGATTCTTTCTGTGTTTTCTGTTTTCTCCCCATTCTGGAACTCTAGTCACAATCAACTTTTGCTTTTGATTGTACCCCACATTGTCGTCAGGGTTTATTTTTCTTCATTCTTTTCTCTGATTTTTCCTCAAAGTGTTACTCAAGCACTGTCTTCAGTTTCTCTGATCCTGTATTCCATTGTTTCAAATTTGGTCCTAAAACTTTCTATTGCACTGCCCATTCCTGAAATCTTGCTATCTTTTGAATTTTTAAACTGCTGTTCTGTATGATTTCTAGTAATTTATTCTGACAGATTGTTCCTATATTATTTTCCTGAATTCTTCCGTTGCTTTGTCTGTGTTTTCCCTGATTTTGTCTGTATTGTCCATGACATTGTCTTTTTTTTCCCCCCTCATCATTGTCTATATTTTCCTTCATCCCTTGAAGAACACTGAATATTAGCTTTGAATTCTCTATCAGGTAGTTTCAGTTAACCTTTCT
Source organism: Heterohyrax brucei (assembly GCA_028571685.1). NCBI lineage: Eukaryota > Metazoa > Chordata > Mammalia > Hyracoidea > Procaviidae > Heterohyrax > Heterohyrax brucei. The sequence continues at coordinate 131,482,576 of CM053150.1, read as the reverse complement.
TCTACCAGAAGGTCATGCTTTAGTCACTTTCTAGAGTCATCTTGTCCTGTTTTTTTTTAGTATGTTGTCATGTACTGAGTTTGTGTTCTCCTACAAATATGTAAAGCAATGTGTGTGGCTGGGCCATGATTCCTGGGATTGTGTATGTCTCCTGCCTCCTGATGTTAATGAGGGAAGATGGGCAGCAGCTGTGTAGGTGGGGCAGGACTCAGTGTGTGGTATTGTACTGTACCTTGGAGCAGCCTCTTGGGATATAAGACAGGGAGGCAAGCAGAGATTTGGGAATCTCATACCACCAGTGCCGGAAGCACAGTTTGTTTTCTGGATAAGAGTCAGGGTCCTGCACCTCAGAAACTCCCAGTCCAGGAAGACTGGTGACAAGGAGCTTCCTCCACAGCCAGCAGAGAAAGACTTCCCCTGGAGCTGAGACCCTGGGTTTTAACTTTTAGCTTATCGGGCTGTGACAAAATTTCTCTTTTCAATGCTATCCACTTGTAGTATTTCAGTGAAAGCAGCACTAGATGACTGAGACATATGTTTTGATACTGTCTACTGTCTCCAAGACATTTGGGGATTATTTTTCTCATTGACTGATTGTAGGTTTGTTTGTTTCATCCAACTTTTTATGTGTTTAGTTACGTTTGGGCAGGTGAGCTAGTTGTGTTTTGTTCCTTGATCACCTGTGGACATGATACTGCTCACCACTTTGTCCAGGTGGGCAGGGATTGTCACTCAGCTATCTAACAGCAGAGCACACCCAGCAAGGGTGGAGGGGCATAGACGGGTAGTTTAGGCCACAAACTGGGGCCGACAGGGTGAGGCTGAAGGACAGCAAAGGGTGAGGCCTGGGGGACTGTTTCGATGCTATTAGGTGTTGTGATGTTTGGCTCACCACACATATAAGTAGGAGGGAAGGAAGAGGATACAACACGTGGAGTTAAGTGAGTGTATGAAAGAAGAGAAACAAAAGTAAAAATACCTTAAAAACTGAGCAAAAAATAAAGTGGCAATATGGTAGGATTCAATGGGGGGAGGCAGAGGTTGACCCAGTGAGGCCGTGTGCCACTGGCTCTTCAGCCAAGCAGTTTAGTTCAGCTTTCAACAAGGCGCATGGGTTGTCCATGGGGCAAGGTGAGAAGGAAGAAGGAAAAGAAGGAGGGGACAGAGAAAGAAACCATGAAAAACAACAGAAATATAGAGTCACATGTGAGCAAACCATTAAGCTAGAGCAAGACTAGGGTGGCAATCAGCTGATATAACCCTCACTGGGTAGCACGGCAGTCTGTCACGAAGGGGCAAAGGCAATGCAGGACCTAAGCAGGAGGGACAATGTTAAAAAAAGGGGGGGGGGGGAAGATGAAGAAAAATAAAATAGAGCAGCACTGAAGGAACTGGCCTGCGGGGGCAGTACAAAGATGGGGAGACTGTGTGCCGGAGGCTCTCCAGCTGAGCAGTGCGGCACAACACAGCAAGGGGCGGGGAGCAGCCTACAGAGCTACAGGTGGGTGAGAGACAGCAAAGGAAAGAAGAACCAACAACAGAAAAGAAAACAAACAAACAATAAAATCATGCTGGGGGTGCCGGCTGGTGCTGCTGGCACAGACCCAGGAAGGCCATGCACGGTGACTCTTCAGTTGAGTGGCACAGCACATCCCTTCGAGAAGGGGTACAAGAAGTGCATAGGGCTGAGTGGGCAGCAGAAAAAAACAAAAAAGAAAGAAGAGAGAACGAAACAAACAAGCCCAAAAAATTATAGCCCATAAGAAGAGGACAGGAAGACATACGAGGCTAGCTGGATGGAGGAAAGGAGAGGTAGGAGAAAAAAGAAAGAAGCAACCAAAACAATCAAAAATGACACTGGTGGGGATGGGGCAGACCCAGGCAGCAGTGAGCGGGTGTCTCTCCAGTGGAACAACTCCTGGAAAGCGCCAGAGGTCATGTGAGAGGGAAGAAGGATACGGGTGGGAAGCATGTATGCCTGGTTAGCAGGGGCTAAGACTATGGCTGCCAGTCAAAAGGTCAGCAGTTTGAATCCACCAGCTGCTCCTGAAAAACCCTACGGGGCAGTTCTACTCTGCCCTGTAGGGTCACTAAGAGATGGAACTGACTTGACGGCAGCGGGTTTTTTTTTTTTTGTCTGACTCCCCTCTGTAGCTCTGTGGAGTTACCTTCTCATGCTCCCTTTCCACAGTCTTTGGTGGCTGAGTTTTAAGGTGACAAGATGATAAATCTAGGCATCCGTGACCATGGCCCATTGGAATGTAGCAGGGGTCTCCCACAGGGAAGAAGGTTGAGACAGTGGGAAAGCGTGTGTTCCTGGTTACGTGTGCCCTGTCCTCTGCTGGGAGCTCCACGAAGTTGCCTTCTGGTAATTCCTGTATGCGTTTCTTGGGGGCTGCAGTTCAAAGTGGCAAATCTATGCTGCATTAGCTGGTAGCAGACCATGACTTCACAGCTCAGCTCATTCTCTGTTCTCTGTCAGTTTCATACTCCATTCGGTGCTTGACTAAATTCTTTATTCCTTCAAGTGATGCTTAGGGTGCGAGGATTTACATTCTTAGCTGTTTAATTTAGTTTTGGGGGTCAGTGCTGCAGAGAGACAGCATGGTGCTTCTGTCTATAGCACCATGTCCATAACAGTATTCTGAAAGATTTGTAAAATCCCAAACCAAATGCACTCTAGGTTAGCGTATACCTCAGGGAGCTCAATTACTCACTACTGACAAAAAGGATGGCATTAGAAAGCGGATGGAAGATCAAACTGCTGTAAACACGTTTCAGCAAAAATCTGACCTAAGAATGTGAGACCCAATCAGTACACAGCCAACAGAAAAGGACTGCTAGATAACATGGCAGTAAGCTTCAAATTATCCATGTGAAAATGCAGCCTTGCAAACAATTAAGGACTACTTAATCAAAACAACTACAAAGCACCAATGCATCGGCAAAAGCTGAGTAAGCAATGTGATCAGGCATTGGAAGGGCTGTAGGCTGGCCTGTGCAAGGCACTCAGCGACAAGACACAGGTGAAAACAGCTAGCTCGTAAGAGCTGAACGCAACAATTAACTGGGGGAGGGGGAGGCGAGATTTCATCCAGGTGAGAAATCCAAAAGAAAAAATCCAGATCATGCATGAAGACATTCAGAACTGACTCAAATGCCCAATCCACAGAGTTGCTCAGGGTGGCAACAGCACTGACACACCATGGCGGATGAGTCCTGGTTCCTGAAGCCCAGAGGCCTTCTCTGAGGCCACCTAAGCAACCCAACCAGCAAGTCCAGGGATGCCCTGGAGACCCACAGCCTCCGTCCAAACACAGTCATGTGGAAGTATGATGTTGGCACGCCAGTTTTGATGGCAGTTTGGGGGAGATGGAGGAGGGAAGTTTTTTTTTAAGTAGGGCTTCAAACTGGCTCACAAAAGTTGAGTAATTCACTGACTACACAAAGGACGGCAATGTACACACTGCAACCAAATCTGTTACCCATCCGATTTAGAGCCAAGTAGGAAAGAAACAGTAGTGCCTCACTCAAAGACTGCACGTGATCAACTTTGCCACTTTGAATATGTTCCTCTCCATAGTCCTTCCAGTAATCCAATCTCCTGCATCAGGCTCCTGAAACCTTCAGGACCCACGAGGGTAACTGGATTATTGGGAGGACTGTGGAAAGCAACACACATTCAGAGTGGTAAGGTTGGCAGTATCTCTGAGTGGGGGTATTACTGTTTTGTTTGTTAATAAAACCTCCATTGTCACCCAGTCTATTCCAACTCAAAGCAACCCTATAAGGACAGAGCAGTTACTGCCCCCACAGAGTTTCCAAAGAGTGCCTGGTGAACTCAAACTGCCAGCATTTTGGTTAGCAGCCATCAGGGCTTCCTACTAGGGTCAAAATCTCACAGGCAATAGATTTGGTTGCCATGGCAACATATACCTACTTTCATTTACTTGGGCAATTACTGAACCATTCCAAACTCATTCAAAAGCCTTTCAAAAAGCCGTTTAAAAGCAAGAGGATATCAAGCACCCCACAAGCAAAAGATCAATAATGCATTCAAGAGACAACTGCCCAACAGGCAAGGTACACAGTGCTTACTCTGCTTACCTGGATCATTTGTAGTGAACAGTTTCACATGTTTTCACTACACAAAAGATTCTGCTTTTAGAGATGGCTGGCAACTCTCTTCCCTCTCACCCCACAGCACCCTTCTACAGAATCAAAGCCTCTTCTCCAATTCACAATCTCTGACTGGGGTGACTTACCCAGGATGCACGGTAAGCACTGGGTTGTCTGTGCTTACTTGTTAATCTGCAGGAGTCAGAGATGTGGTGGGGACTCAGGTGAAACTGTGCACCACAGATTAGCGAGCACAAAGAAACCTGGCCTTACCTTGCTTACTGAGCAACCCACCTCTGACTGCATCACACAATCCGCTCCAACATCACTCAGGCTTCTCTCATAGGTAGGTATTATCTCCATTTTACAGAGAACGAAAATGAACTCCAGGAACAAGTAACTCCATAAACGCTTCCTTAAGCACTCCAGACAGAAAAAGAAGAGGAAGCAGAAGAGCTACTGAAGTGCAGAACCAGAGCCTCAAGCTGAGACTCCCACGTCACAACATGCCTGCATCTCAGAAACTTCTTTTCCCAGGTCCTATTTACATTGTTAAGTGCTATGGCTGCTAACCAAAAGGTCAGCAGTTCGAGCCCACCAGGCTCTCCCTGGAAACCCTCATGAAGCAGTTCTACTCTGTCATACAGAGTTGCAATGAGTCAGAATCGACTCTATGACAGCGGGTTTGGTTTGCGGTTTTATGCACTTATTAGGCCCAAATTTACTTAGATAAGTGCCTACCTATCAATGACCAGATCTGCTGAGTACCAGTTACACTAGCCGTGGGCCTGTTTGACACGATTCCAGAAACGAAGGTCCCTTCATTGCTCAGGCACTCGGTGAACAGAAGCCACAGCACCTGGCTCAGGAGTTGGCCTTTGCCAGGGATGAGGGTCACTATCACACAGGTTAATGCCTGCTTTTCCTTCAGCTTCACTGTCACTCAGAAATCACATGAGATAAAGGAAAAGAACATGACCACACAAAGCCTTGTACACAAATCTTCACAGCAGCTGTGTTCCTGACAAATAAGCAATACTCCAAATGTCCAAAAGTAGGTAAACTGACAAACCTTGGTTTACTAATAAAGAAACCCTACACAGCAGTAAAAACAAGCAGGTTACTGACAGTTCAGTGGTTAGGAACTTCATACAAACCCCGGGGCAAAAGAAACCAGATGCATTAGACTGTTCACAGTATAACTCCATTTATATTCAAACTCCAGAAAAGAAATCTAATCCACAGCAACAGAACTCAGCTGTGGGTGGGGATGGGCTGGGTGTGGGTGCCAAGGCACTTTCTGGAATAACAAGAATGCTGTGTCTGCTAGAGGAGTAGTTACAGAGTTCATATTTTAGTGCATATCAATTATATCCCAATTTTAAAAATGAGACCCAGTCAGAAAACAGTTACAAAATCTGAGCAGCTGCCAGAGTCACTCTGGAAATGCCCACTCCTTGAGGCTAGAGGCTGTCCTAAAAAAACCCACAATCTAGTGTCTGCAGGGTCTTCAAGCAGAATCAACACATCAGCAAGAACAGTCCGCCAGAAGCCTCCTGGGAAGGGAAGATTCACAGTAAGTCTGAGAAGCAATGATCAGGGCCAAGTGCCTACCCCAAACTCCCACTTACATGAAGAGCCTTTCAGAAGGGTGAAAACAGTGCTGGGATCCCTGGCTAGGTCCCCACAGAGCCCCTTTTCAGAACCAGGAGTCTCCAGGGCTGAAGGTGGCCACAGCAAGGAACAGGAGGGAAGAGCCACCAGCAGGGAGAAACTGATGGGAATCAAGAAAAGGTGAAATGCACTTGAATCCCCTGTCTTTGACTAAAAGCAGTGCCTGCGTTCTGACCATTGCTAGTCACCACAGTGTGAAGGGGCTCTGGTAGAAAGAAACACTGCCATATACTCTTGGGCTATAAGAACCTGAGGTCTGTGTGCTAATCTGTCCCTTTCGAAAGACCCCGCCAGGCGCTATGGGCAAGGCTACAATCTCCAACTCCTCCACAGACGGGCCTCAGTGGGAGAGATCCAGGGATCAAACTAAGGAGAACAGGGGTGGAAGGACCAACTGGGTAGGAAGGAAATGCATGCAACAGCTACCCCAGGCCAGTGGGGGACATGATCCTTCACTTTCATACAGAATCCTCTCCAGTCCCCATACCGCCTGAGAGCTGGCACTGCCGTCATCCCACTGCACAGATGAGAGGGGAGTGCCAGCCACAGGGTGCGGCCCTAAACAGGACACACAGCAGTGTGGATGACCCCACCCACAATGGCTGCCCTCCAGGAGGAAGTCTGTATCTTATTATTGGAATTAAAGAAGTAAATAAACCTTTGTGGAACGAAGGAAGAAACAAGGCAGGAGAGGAGGGAAACGGGCCCTGTTGGCTGGTGACTGCAACAGTCCAGGGGATGGTGGTGAAAACACCTGAGATTGTGAGGGAGGGCGGCGTGAGCAGGCTTCACAAACTTCTTTTGGGACATCTCTTTTACCTCCCCAGCCATGAGACAGAACAATGGGTTTGGTTTTTGTCTTTTTTATCCCAGCCAGCTGGGGGATAGCAATATAACAGAACCCTTCCCCTGCCTCCACTGACTCAGCAGTAGGAATTCCTCCCACGGTTCATCCCTCTACCTGGATCTTCCAAGAGATCCAGTTTCCCTCAGCTTATAAAGTGTGCCTGGGCCCTCGCCAGGCCCTACAGAGACAGGCTTGTGGTCCTGAACTGGCCTGGGGGTACAGACACAGAGGCATGTGGTCCACCAGCACCTTGATGGTCGGCAGGGGATCAGCAAGAACTGAGGCCTGACACTGGAGAGCTTCCAGTCCAGCCAGAGAAGGGATGACAAACTCCATCATCATCAGATCAACAAACAGGGACAGTCACCTGAGTGCCACCAACAGAACAGTCACCTCAGCTTTGAGAGACTGTATTTCCACTCCCACTCCAGGAAGTTCAAAGAGATTCTTTCAGATTCCCTACTTGCTAAATTGTTAATGACTGGGCGAGTGGTTTCCAAACTTGTCTGTCCACTGGAATCTTCTTAAGCTTAAGGAGCTTCTGACGCCATGTCCCACCTGAGACTGACTTCATTGGTCTAGGGTGTGGTTTGGACCCTGGAACGTCTGAAAGATCATCAGGTGTTCTCCAGATCTGAAAGCCAACGCGAACCGAGTGAGGACTGCCTGCTAAGAAACTGAAATATACCTGTTCCTCACTCAGGCCTTCCATGAACCTTCACACCAGGCCTCCCCAACCACCTTCCTTGGCTAGCTCTGCCCATTCACATCCATCTAGCCCGAGAAGGCACCACGGTGGAGCTTCCCTACCCCAAGATAAACTCTTTCCTCTCCTCTGTGTTCCAAAGGTACATACAGCAGTCTGGGCAGCAGAGGGACATGACTGCAGGGGCCCCTACTCTGTTTTTGGAGACAGCCTAGGGAGGTCTGGCTACCAACCTCAGGAGGAGACAGAAGTAGGGTGCGGGGGTGGCATTACTCTCATTTGATCTTCATGACAGTCCTACAAATTACAAACTTTGAGCACCTCCATTTCACAGTTAGCACACTGAGGCCCAGCAAGTCTGACAATTCACCCAAATGGCACCATGGGGTTGGCTTCTCACTCTAAAAACCCTTTCTTCGTCTTTGCAGCAAAGGGGTTCCCAGAGCAGGATGTGTACTGGGAGAAGCAAGAGACATGCTGGGGGAGGGGCAGGAGATTGTGGTGGAGGTGGGGTCCGAGGAACCTCAACAGCCTCACCTGGCAGACAGGGAGGTGGCCAGAGAGGCAGCAACACAGGGTGTGACCCAAAACACAGCTGATGTGGCAATGAGGGAGGATGAATGGGGCAGCCCAGGGCACCACTCTCTTCCTGTTTCTGCCTGTGCCTTGTCCAGTGGTTTGCGACACAGCCCCCATTCCAACTCGGCTCACATTCCTGCCCAGGGTTTGGGCGACATGGATACAGCAGCCTAGGACACACCCTGCCTATGAGCAACCCCATCTGGCCATCAGAACCTCTCCAGAAGGTCCCAGGCCTCACCCCATGGAGTATGAAAAGTTACCCTCGAAACAGCAGAAGGCTAGGAGCAAAGGAAATGGTGTGGGGCCTGCAGCCAGTGTCCACATGCAGGGGGTATTCCAAGATGAAGTCCAGCCCTGCACCCACTCCCCTTCTCTGAGAAGCCCCTGTGGCTCTGGCCTCTGCACTAGACGGACAGTGAGCTGTGGCAGAGGCTGTCTAGTGCCAACTGTGCTCTGCAGCTGCCCTGGGCAGCATCCCAAAGACTAAGCTCTATTTAGAGCACTGAGAATTCATCCTGAGCAGGCAGGACTTAGTGAGAATTGAGAGCCATTTAGAAAAGATTACACCTTAATTGCCTTAGTGTCTGTAGATAGGCTTTTAGCCAGCTGAGACTTGGCTCCTCTGCCACAGGCACAGAGTCTAGCCCCGGGATAAGCGGCTTGCCCTCATCTCCCCTAGCAGCTGGCACCCTCACGCTCACATGGCCCCCTGACAAACCCCTACCTCACATGCGTGTCAAGCCTCCTCAGGGCTCAGTGTTCATCCTGAGGGCCCTGGGCTTCCAGTCAGTGAATTTCCCTCCACTCTCAGGCTTTGGGTCCCTACATGGTAAAACACCATCCCACATGCCTCAGGTCCCATCCAGGCCACTGTCCCTCCATTCTACAGGCCTTGGGTCCTGGATGGGTGAGTGTTCCTCCACCCCTCAGGCCTTAGTCCCAGTAGGGCAAAGTGTCATCCCACAGGCCTCAGGTCTCAGCCAGGTGAGTATTCCTCCATCCTGCAGGCCTTGAGTCCCAGATGGGTGAGTGTTCTTCCATCTCACAGGCCCCGGGTCCTGGATGGCTGAGTGCCCCTCCTTCTTGCAGGCCCTCATCCAGCGTAAGTGTCCCTCTACCTCGGGCCTGCAGTGATAGTCATCCTAGCATGCACTTTCAGCCACAGCGTATCCTGCAGACCCAGTACAACAGCACCTGCCATAAGTCCTCTCTCTTCCTCCCAGTAACCCATTTAAAGAAGTGAGAAAATGCAGGCTTGCAGTGAAGCAAAGACAGACACTGGCGGCTCACCATTCCATCAGCGGCAAAGCCCAGCTCTGGGTGCAAGTGCTTGGTCTGCAGTCTGACCCCTCAACTCATCACCTACTAGGCATCTACCTAGGACATGAAGCCTTGGGGGAGGGTATGCAGGTGAGGGGCTGGGGCTTGCTGCTCCTTTTATATACGGCCAATCTTTCCATCAGTGACCACGTGAGACATGTCGGGTCCAATTACCCCTCATCATGGAAGAGTCATGCTGCCTCTGAAATTATCCTGATACCGTCCTCTTTTAGATATTACTCTGGGGCTCTGTAATAATTCTGTCATAAACACAACATGAACTTAAGTAGCAGCAAAAGCCAAGCAACTGACATCTAAGCCACAACTGAGGACCACGTCCCAGGTCTTGGCCAGTGGATGGGGACACCCAGGTAGCACAGGTCCAGTGTGGCTCCCCTGACAGCCAAACCCCCAGAGTCACGTAGGGGAGCCCAAGCAGAGGTCAGACTGAAGGGAAAGTAACACTGTCAGGCAAAAGACACTGTAATCCAAGGGAACTACAGGCTACTTGGAAGGATCCAGAGAGATCAGACGTAAAATCTTTGAAGGCTGTGAGGCACAGGAAGTTCAGTATCTCCCATGCCTATGCATGGCTTCACACCAGCCCACTTTCCTCCCTGAACCCCATCTCTGACTGAAGTTCTGAAACCAAAAAGGCACTGCAGATTCCAGTCAGGGTGGGTAAGGCAGAAATGCATTACATAAGTGGAAACTGAGAAACAGCTCTTCCCATGACAACCCCAAGAGCAGGCAAAGGGAAAGCTGATATTGGCAAAGGTAGGGATGAGGCCCAGGGAGGCCCAGTTGTGGTACAGGCTAAGGTGCTAGGTCAGGACACAGGACATGGGAGATCTTAAATCTAGTCTGGCCTAGAATTCATTCAGCACATTATCCAGACCAACTCCAAATCTATGCGTGCAGTTCATACCCTCTCAAAGCTGGAAGTACAAGTGTGTACAGCAGGGCATCTCAAGAGTGGAGTTCTAGCCCTGGGAAGAGTGGAGGGGCAGAAGAAGAAGGTGCCCAATCAGGGACATCCAAAAAACAGAACAGAGGCAGGGCATTAGAAGGTACTGAGGAGTAGGCAGACAAGTGGAAAGCCAAAACTGAAATGACAGTGGAGGCATTTAGAAACCCAGCGTAGCCATCCGTCACACTATAGGCGCAAACTCATCAGCCAGGTGTGTTACCCAGTCACCAGCCTCACCCCAACAAGCTCCACTGCAGCCTTCCAGAAACAGCCAGTAGCCATGAGGCACCTTGCTTCATCCTACAATAATTACCCCACTTCACAGCTGGGCCAAGCAGCTCAGAGAGGTTCAGTGATCTGCCCAAAGGCAATCAGCTAGCAATTTCCCAAGCAAGTTTTGAACCCACGTGGATCAGCAGCTGACTCCAGACATGCTGTCTTAACCACTGCCTAAGCGCAAATCCTTCGGGCCACGTGATGGGGTTCACCTCACTTCAGAAGAGATAACATCAACCTTCCACAGAGCTCAAAAAGGAGGGAAACTACACAGACTTTTTTTTGTGGACCAACTTACAAAAACAAGGGCTCAAAGAGACAGATGGAAAAATGAGAAACACCGCCACATTTAGGTTTACCCTTTCATCAGACCCTAAATCGAGTACACATGGGGTTTTGTTGTTGTTTATAATATACGCAGCAAAACATACACCAATTCAACAATTTCTACATGTACGATTCAATGACATTGATTACATTCTTCAGGCTGTGCAACCCTTCTCACTCTCTTTTTCTGAGTTGTTTCTTTTCTATTAACATAAATTCGCTGTCCACTAAGGTTCTCATCTAATTTTTCAAGTTGTTGGTATCAACAGTGCCCACAAAGAGGCGGGTTCCAATATGAAGCCCAGCCCCGTGCTCACTCCCCTTCTCTGAGAAATCCACATGTCTCTGGCCTCTGGGCTAGAGGGACAGTGAGCAGTGGCAGTGGCAAAATGCTCAAGGCAGATGTTTTTTACTAGCTAAGGTAAAATACTATTGGGTTTTAAGACTTTAGGGGATATATTTTGCTTAATGTTTAAAGATTATATCTGAGCAACAGTTTCAGAGTTTCATCTAGCCTATACTGCTCCAAAAGTCAGGAGTCCATAAAAATTTGAAATCCTGCTCTACCTCTTCCCCTCTTTTGACCAGGATTCTTCTATAGAACCTTCAATCAAAATGTTCAGAAAAGGCAACTAGGCACAACCCAGTTCTGGTTTCATGGCAAAGGTGACTGTTATTCACGAAGACAATTATCCACACATTCTGTTTCTTCCTCCTCCCAACTCTTTTCTGTTGCTCCAAGTGAATGAACAGAGACCAACTGTTGTGTCCCAGACGGCTGTTTGCAAGCTTTTAGGAAACTAGGCACAGCGAAACGAACCAGGAAGTAAGTACAAACAGAAACACTAAACATGTTATTAGGCCAATTAATTGGAGGAATCCCATGAAACCGTGACCCTGCAACTCCAAACCAAGGAACTAAATCCCCTGAGCTATTTGGTTGTATATCAGCAGGCTCAGAAGCTTCTTTTTTCACAGCAGTAAACAGATCCACCACACAAATCCTGCCAATTCAACTTTTTCCAGGTGCACAATTTACTGACAGTAATTACAAAACAACTGGCTTTGCAACTCTATCCTTAATGTGATCTTTCCATCACTGTTAGCCCCACCTCCGTTTCCACCTCCTTCTCACCCCTGGTAACCACTAATAAACAGTCTCGATACATTTGCCTCTTCGTGTCTCTTTACAAAGGGTCTTCCAATAAGAAGTCTTATTTCTGACAACTCACAGCAGACATATTTGTGAACCTACAGCGCCCATATTTATCATTTTTTTAAACTAATTTGACAGACAGCCATGAAAAGTTACATGATTCCACAATGCGTAAAAATTACTAAAGTTTATTACCAAAATAGGTACTCCTTTCACCAAACATTCTGCTTTTTACATGAAATTTACAATGCGCACAATTGTCCCACTGGGAGAATAATTCAACATGTAGTAAAAAAATTTGAGACAACCAGGTCTGCTGCCAATCAGACAATGCTTGTGCCATCAATGAAGTGCACATTCCAATTAAAACAATGCCACCACTCACAGTGTATGCAAGAATCCATCCCAATTTCTTGCAGAGCACATGAACTGGGCCTGTCGTCACCACAACTTGGTGGATTTTGCACCCAGACTTGAAGCTTTACCCTTACAAAACTGTTTTAACTCAAGAACTGAAAGTTCAATGACCACAGACTGCACCATACATCTGCTGAGGGGGCCCTGGAGCAACTGGACATTGGTCCTGCTCTTGGCTGAAAAACCATCTTCAGTGATGAGGCCCCTTTCTTGATGAATGGTTTTGTTAATCAACAACACTGTCACACTTGGAGTGATGAGAATCCAGTGGAGACTCCAGAACGTCCACTGAATCCCCAAAAGTTACCATCTGTGTGGATTTTGGTCCCATGGAATCACTGGCCCGTATTTTTTCCAAGATGAATTAGGAGAGGCTATGACTGGCAATGGTGAAGGATACAGGGATATGATAACTGCTTATTTTGGGTCTCTCTTGGAAGATGCCACAGCAGCCATTTACCTGAAGTTCCTTTCCACAAACACTGTCATCAAATGTGCTTCAAAATACGAAAACAATTAAAACTGTATCATCTACACAACTTGTTCTATTCAAGTTAAAAGACAGGACACCCTTATTGGAAGACCCTTTATAAGTGAAAAAACTCACTGCCATTAACCGTATTCTGACTCATAACAACCCTATAGTGAGGTCACAGAATATTTGTCCTGCTGTCCTTCTGACTTACATGTCTTCAAGTCCCAGATACACTGTAGCATATATAAAGATGTCCTTTCTTCTACTTGTTGAACAGTAATCTATCTTATGTACATACCACATTTTGTTCATCCAATCGTTGGGACAGTAAGCATTAAGGCTGTTTCCACTTATGGACTATGGTAAATAATGTCACCGTGAAAATTAGTATACAAAGCTCTTTTTGAGTGTCCACTGTCAAACCTTTTTGGTATATACCTAGGAGTATAACTGCTGGATCAGATAATAGTTACATGTTTAGTTTTTTTGAGGAACTGCAGCACTGTTTTCCACAATGGTTGAACCATTCTTCATTACCACCAGCATGGACAAAGGTTCCAATTTCTCCACATCTTCAACAACATGTGTTATTTTTATTTATTTTTTTTATCTTAATCATCCTAGTGAGACTGAGATAGTCTCACTGTGGTTTTGGTACAAATTTCTCTGATGCCTAAGGATGCTGAACATCTATCTTTTCATGTGTTCTATTCATGTCCTTTGTTCATTTTGTGATTGGTTTGTCTTTTTATTATTGTCTATGTTTCATATATACACATAAGTATATATGTTAGTTATTAGACTCGTATCAGATATACAGTTTCTGAATATATTCTAGTTGAAAGCTCGTCTTTTCAATATTTTGGTAAAGCCTTTTGATGGACAGTTTTTAACTTTTATGAGGTCTCATTTTTTTATTCTGTCTTTTGCAGTTTCTGTTTTCATTATATTAGGTAACCTATTGTTAAAAGCTAGGCATGACAGCACTGCCCCTACATTTTCTTCTAAAATTTTTATGTTTTTAGTTTGCACCTTTAAGTCCCTAAACCATTTTGAATTTGTTTTTGTGTACAGTGTGAGGCAAGGATCCTGTTTCATTTTTCTGAATGCAGAAACCCAGTATTGCCAACACCACTGACTGAAGAGATTCTTCTCTCCCATTTGAATGGATTTAGCAAGCTTGCCAAAAATCAGCTGATAAAAGTAAATAAATAAGTCAGTTGATCACAGATGTATGTACGGGCTTATTTCCGGACTCTCAGTTCTATTTCATTTGTCTATGTGTCTACTGTTATACCAATGTCAGGGCTATTGATTACTACAGCTATAGGTTTTAAAATTAAGAAGTATGAGTCTTCTTCCTACCTTGTTCTTCTATCTCCACATCACATTAGCTATTTATGGACTCTTGTCATCCTACACAAAGTTCAGGACTGATTTTTTCCCAAAGAAAGCTATTGGAATTTCAATTGAGATTGTAGTAAATCTATACACTGCTTTGGGTAGTATTCCCATCTTAACAATATGAAGTTTTCCAACCTAAAAACATGGAACGTCTTTCCATTTAAGTCTTCTTTAATATTTTTTAAAAGTATTTTACAGTATTCATTCTATATGTTCTTCATGTCCCTCGTCAGATTAATTTCCATATGTTTTATTCTTTTTACATACTATTGTAAATGGAGTTATTTCCCTTTCAGATTTTTGATGTATAGAAACCCATATGATTTTTGTCTGTTGAGCTGGCACTCTGAGGCTTTGCAAAATTCCTCTATTAGCTTTAGAAATTTTCTTGCAGACTCTGGGATTTTCTACTTACAAGATTATATCATTCTAATCTGGATACCTTTTATTTTTTTTCTAGTCTTATCGCTATGGCTAAGCCCTCTAACATAATACTCACTAGAATTGGCGACAGCATACACCCCTGTCTTGTTTTCAGTTTCAAGGGAAAAGCTCTCAGTCTTTTTTCCTTAAGCATAAGTTGGCTGTTGACATTTCATACATCCCCTGAATCAAAGTGGGGAATGTCCTTTCTAATCTACTCTTTAGGGTTTTCATCAAAAACTAGCATTACATTTCATCAAATTTCTTTTTCTGCATCCACAGAGATGATTGTGGAGTTCTTTTTCTTTTTTAAATTGATATGGTATGTTACAGATTTTCTAATGTTGAAACATTACCCCTGGGCTAATGTGCCTATTAAGTCTTGTTTTGTTTTATGGGCCTGTCTATGCACTGTGAATCTCAGGAGTGACTTCATTACTGAGCTATGACGTCTGGGGGTCATATTCTTGGGGTTTCTCCCTCCAGTCTCTGTCATATCTGTGTCTGTATCTGTGTGTGCGTGTATGTGTGTGTGTGTGTGTGTGAGAGAGAGAGAGAGAATTAAAATTTTGTTCTACACTTTTATCTAGCTTTGTCCTGGGAGAGAGAGAGAGAGAGAGAATTAAATTTTTTTTCTACACTTTTATCTAGCTTTGTCCTAGATCCTCTGTTATGATCCCTGTCTGAGCAGTTAACAGTAGCTGCTGAGCACTCTCCACTGGTGCTGGACTCAGCTTGGTAGATGCTGCAGTAATTGTGGGCTACTAGTCCTTTGAACTAATCTGTCCCCTGTGTTTTTTGCTTTCTTCATTCTCCTTTGCTCCAGATGGGGTGAGACCAGTGGAATACCATAGTTGGCTTCTCACAAGTTTTTAAGACTTCAGATGCTACTTATCAAAGTAGAATGCAGAACATTTTATTTAAAAAATATGGTATGCTAATAGGCCTAGGCATTCGCTGACACCATGGTCTCCACAGCCCTCAGCCCAGTAACTGGGTCCCTCAGGGAGTCTGGATGTGTCTATAGAGTATCCACAGTCTTGCCTTGGACAAGTTGTGCTAGCTTCCCCAGTACTCTGTGCTGTTTGGTACTTCACCAAAGTTACCATTTATCTATTGTTTCTTTAGTGTTTTTCCCTCCCCCATAACCATTAAAATATTTCCTTTTTAGTATAAGTCTTTTTATTTTTTTCTATAATAGCAGTCTCATATAATTATTTGCCCCTTTGTGATTGATTTATTTCACTCATATTTTGAGAGCGAGATGTAGGACTCTGTTAACCTAGCCACTTTGGGCCTGTCCTGTTATCTCTGCCACAGTGGGGTTTGTATGGATTCGCACTACCAGTGTGCGGGACGCCACGTTGGGTATGGAGATTTTAGCGGGATCTAATTCTTAGCCTGCTGCCAGCACCTGCAAACAGGACAGCACTTCTCCGACAGAAAAGCAGTAATTTACACATGTCGTCTACAGTGGGGGCCGTGGAACAGAAGCAGAGGAATAACTACCTTTTGGCACATTTAGCCCCTGTATCTGCTGCCTCTGGGGGGGCCATCTTGGATACGATGGCCGCAGATCGACCTAATTGATAGCCTGGGAGCCAGAGCCTGCCCACAGGAGAGCACTTTTCTACTAGAAAAGCAGTACACTACACAGTGTCACCTAAGGCTGGGCCCTGTCAGCAGAAGCCCACAGGGCAGTAGCATTGCTGTATTCTGAACTAGTTTGTTATCCTCTGGGGTTGGATATAGAGGTGCTTACTTTGTCAGGTGGAAAGTCAGACTTCGACACCTGAAAACCTCACTGACTTGGGAAATGGTCAGATACCTTTTGCTTATGTTTTAGGACAGC
The DNA here is from genome assembly GCA_028571685.1 of Heterohyrax brucei. Classification (NCBI taxonomy): domain Eukaryota; kingdom Metazoa; phylum Chordata; class Mammalia; order Hyracoidea; family Procaviidae; genus Heterohyrax; species Heterohyrax brucei. The sequence continues at coordinate 131,466,028 of CM053150.1, read as the reverse complement.
CTAGAGAAACATCTGCAGTCCATCCAGCCAGTATCTCTTCCAGCCGCTACTTACTCACATGGGGCCCAAAAAGCAACAGACACTTGTGGTATACAAGAAATCATCCATGGCTTCAGAAGGCTCCGCCCCCCAAAAAACCAAGGAGTTCTCCAGACGAAGAAACTTTTATGAAAGCATCAGAAAGTGAACACAAAATGATAACATACAGAGCCCTTCTAGACCTTATATAAAATGCAGCGAACAAAAGGAAAAATTAAACAAGCTGTTCGATCTGATGGAACACCAGTACTCTGAAATCCAACTGATCAAGAACAAAATTAAACACATAGAAGCATCCATGCAAAGTCAATAAAACAGAATGAAATGAACGGAAAAAAGTATTTCTGACTTGGAAGACAGAGCTACTGATGCCAGCGTCTATAAGCAGAAATCAGTAAAAAGAAACAAGAAAAATGAAGAAGCATTAAGAAGCATGTGGGACTCTATTAAGAGGAACAACCTGCAATAAATTGGAGTCCCTGAACAAGGTGAGACATCTGAGAACACAGAGAGTATCGCTGTTCAGCTGCTGACACAAAACTTCCCAGAAATCATGAAGGAAGAGAATATAGACATCTCAGATGTACATTGTACGCCACCTAATATAGATTTCAAAAGAAAGATTGCAAGACATATTATAATCAAGCTTAACAAAATGAAATATAAGCAGCAACTCTTAAACACAGCAAGACTCAACGCAAAGCTAACATTCAGAGGGAAACTCTGTAGGCTCTCGTCACAGTTCTCAGCAGAAACCATGCTGGCACGGAGACAGTGGCATGACACACTGAAAGCCTCAAAGGAGAAGAACTTCCAACCAAGAATTATATATCCTGCAAAACTATCTTTCAAATGCAAAAATGAAACTAAGACATTCCCAGATAAACAGAGACTCAGACACTTTGTAAAAAACAAACCCAAACTACAAGAAATACTGAAAGAAGTTCTTGGCTCTGGCTTAGAAGAACAAAACCACTAACTTTATATTTTAGAAAGACACACTACTCAAAACTCTACTCAGTTACGGAAGGTGCCAAAGTCAATCACAGCTTTAATACAGAAAGAAGCAATCCAGTGATCATCAGGAAAACTGTAGTGCCATCATATTAAAAAGAGGGATGTACTACAGTCGTTATAGTCCTTCCAGATGGAGAGGAAGATGACAAGACTAGTAATAATTAAAATTGGGTTTATATATAGTTTATTAAGGGGGATTATAGGGGCAGCTGTAAAGCACAACAAAGATGTATCATACTATTTGAAGAAATGTAACACAGGAGTCTCTACAACTACAAAACTAGCTCTGAAAAAGGTGAAAAATCAACTCACAAAAAAGAATGTCCCAGAACAGACTAGTAAGAACAACAGAGAAAACATCAACACAAAAAAAACATACCACAGTGACAGCACTGAACACATACCTATCAATAATTACACTGAATGTGAATGGACTGAATGCTCCAGTAAACAGACATCGAGTGACATCTTGGATCAAAAGACATGACCCATCCATATGATGTCTACAAGAAACTCACTTGAGACCTAAAGACAGGAACAAACCGAAAATTAAATGATGGAAGAATATACATCAAGCTAACAATGAACAAAGAAGAGCAGGGGAGGCAATGTTAATCTCAGACAAAATCAATTTTAATGTCAAATCCACCATCGTGGACAAAGATGGACACTATTTACTGTTTAAAGGTTCAGTACACAGGCAAGACTTAACTATATCAAATATTTATGCACCTAATATCAAAGCACCTAAGTACATCGAAGAAACACTGACTACACTCAAAAGAGAGTTAGATGACTCCCGAATAACAGTGGGAGACTTAAACACTCCACTCTCAAAACTGGAAAGATCACCTAGAAAAAAGCTCAGTAAAGATACAGAAGACTTCATTGACACAATTAATCAACTAAACCTCATTGATATATACAGAACATTCCACCCATCAGCAGACAACTACATGTTTTTCTCCAGTGCACATGGAACAGTCTCCAGAATTGTCCATGTGTTAGGACATAATGCAATGCTGAACAAAATCCATACCACTGAATTACTGCAAAGCATCTTCTCAGATCATAAAGCCATAAAAGTTGAAACCAATGGCAGAAAAAAACACAGATAGAAAGTGGAACTCTTGGAAACTGAACAACATTTTGCTCAAAAAAAGATGGCTTATAGAAGAAATCAAGGATGAAATAAAGAAATTCATGGATTCCTGTGGTAAGCGGGACATGATGGCCCAAGATGGCGCCCAGGGCCAGAACAGCACCCCAACCACAAGTGGTGGCCCGTACAGGGACCACGCTTTAATCAAGGAGCCCGAAGAGGTGAAACGCTAGTGTAAGTAGGACCCCGGAAGTAGGGGCGAAGGGAAAGTTTAAGGAGCCCAAAGAGGTGAAACGCTAGCGTAAGTAGGACCCCGGGAGTAGGGGCGAAGGGAAAGTTATTTTATTGCGGAGATTAGGAGGCCGTGTGAAACCCTGAGGCGATGGGGAACCAGCCTTCCTCTCGGCATTTACTTGATGCCTTAAAGTGCTTATTGATGCCGCCGCTGATCACCTCACTAGAGCCACTCTCATCCTTAATGCCACTGAACAAGCTGAAGCTTTTCACAAACGTTTGCATGTGAATGCTCACACCCTCTCCTCGCGCTTCCATATATCGCGGGAAGCCGCTCGGGCCATAGTAAAATAATGCACCTCCTGTGCACCCTACCAACCCCAGCCACACATAGGTGTGACCTATTGCAGGACCAAGTGGATGTGCTATTCCAGCTGGCACAGCTGGGTTGTGAGCAAAGGCTTCCTGGATTGTGTGTCACCTCCGTACAGTTCAGCAACGTCTCTACAGCTGCTAACCTTTCTCGGTCTCTTTCTTTGTAACTACAGGGCAACTGGTCTGCTAATTTAGAGCAGACTCTGGAACAGCTCAGACTCTCCATCGTTGCGATCAACTCATGCGAGTCGATACTCACACTGCCAGTGAACTGCTGAAATTTATGAGCTCAGCGTTTTCCACCATCAAGGAATGGGCGGGACTTGGGGTACTCAGTGTAGCTTTCCTCTGTGCCATTTTTGCCATATGTCTTATTGGCCAGCGCGCCTCTCGAAAGCGACAACGGGAACAGGCCCTGATTATACAGGCCATTGCAGCCGTGCAAGATGAACAGCCCTCGGCAAGCGTCTGGCTCAGCATGTTAGAAGGGTAGTCAAAGACGGGCAACCTCTTCTGGGGGTGCTACCAACCTAAGACAGGGGCCTCACCAAGCTGTGAGGTATCCCCATGACGCGTAAGGAGCATCCTAGCCGAAGAGGACCCAAGACAGGCACCTTCTCGGTTTCTGTAAACAAAAAAGGGGGGAGATGTGGTAAGCGGGACATGATGGCCCAAGATGGCGCCCAGGGCCAGAACAGCACCCCAACCACAGATTCCAATGAGAACAAAAACACTTCCTACCAGAACCTATGGGATACAGCCAAAGCGGTGCTCAGAGGTCTGTTTATCTCCATAAATGCACAGATGTGGAAGGAAGAAAGAAATCAAATCAAGGAACTAACCCTACAGCTTGAAGAAGTGGAGAGAGACCAAGAGAGGAACCCCTCAGGCACCAAAAGAAAACAGATCATAAAGATTACAGCAGAGCTAAATGAATTCCAGAATAGAAAAACAACTGAAAAAATTGAAAAGAACAAAAGTTGGTTTTTTGAAAAGATCAACAAAATTGATAAACCACTGGCTAAACTTACTAAAGAAAAGCAGGAAAGGAAACAAATAACCCAAATTAGAAATGAGAGGGGAGTTGTCACCACAGATGCAACAGAAATCAAAAATATCATAACAGAATACTATGAAAGACTATACTCTAACAAATTGGAAAACCTAGAGGAAATGGACAAATTCGTTGACTCATACCACCTACCCAAATTATCACAATGTGACGCAGAACAACTTAATAAACCTATCACAAAGGAAGAGATTGAAAAGCTCATCAAAACACTGCCATCAAAAAAAGCCCAGGCTCAGATGGCTTCACTGCAGAATTCTACCAAGCATTTACAGAAGAGTGATCTCCAATAATACTGAGACTATTTCACAGTATAGAAACGGATGGAGTACTCCCAAACTCATTCTATGAAGCCAGCATAACCCTGATACCAAAGCGAGGGAACGACCCAAACAAAAAGGAGAACTACAGACCTATATCACTCATGCATCTAGATGCAAAAATCTTGCCAATAGAATACAACATACAATGAAAATAATCCATCATGACGAAGTAGGATTCATATCAGGGATGCAAGGCTGGTTCAACATCAGAAAAACAATTCTTGTGATTAACCACATAAATAACACAAAAGACAAGAATCACCTGATTCTGTCCATTCATGCAGAAAAGGCATTTGGTAAAGTCCAACACCCATTCATGCTAAAAACTCTTAGCAAAATAGGCATAGACAGAAAATTCCTGAACACAATAAAGGCCATTTATACAAAGTCAATTGCCCACGTCATCCTGAATGGAGACTGAAAGACTTTCGTTTGAGAACAGGAACTAGACAAGGATGCCCACTCTCACCTCTCCCATTCAACACTGTACTAGAAGTTCTAGCCAGAGCAATTAGACAAGACCAAGAAATAAAGGGCATCTGCATCAGCAAAGAAGAAGTTAAAATCTCCCTGTTTGCGGATGACGGTATATGCAGAGAATCCCAAAGAATCTATAAGTAAACTACTCAAACTGATAGAAGAGTTCAGCAAAGTCTCAGGATACAAGATAAACATAAGTAAATCAGTAAGATTCCTTTATACCAACAACAAGACTGCTAATGAAGAAATCATAGAATCAATACCATTTGCAATAGCCCCTAATAAGATACAGTACCTAGGAATTAATCTAACCAGAGAAATAACAAGCCTTTACAAAGAGAACTACAAGCCCTTACTACAAGAAACGAAGAGACTTAGCTAAATGGAAAAACCTACCCTGCTCATGGATAGGAAGACTTAACATTGTGAAAATGTCTATCTTACCCAAAGCAATCTACTTATATAATGCAATCCCAATACAACTTTCAGCATCATTTTTCAATGAGATGGAGACACAAATCACTAATTTTGTTTGGAAAGGGAAGAAGCCCCGGATAAGTAAGGTACTACTAAAGAGAAGAACACATTGGGAGGTCTCTCATTACCCGACCTTAGAACATACTACACTGCCACAGTGGTCAAAACAGCCTGGTACTGGTACAAGAACAGACAGATCGATCAATGGAACAGAATTGAGACCCCAGAGATGACACCATCTGCCTATGAACAGTTGATATTCGACAAAGGCCCTAAGACATTAAACTGGAGTAAAAACAGTATCTTCAACAAATGGTGTTGGTAAAATTGGATATCCATCTGCAATAAACTGAATCAAGATCCATATCTTACACCTTATACAAAAACCAACTCCAACTGGATTAAAGGCCTAAGTATCAAACCTAAAACGATAAAGCTCATCCAAGAAAAGGTGGGAACAACAACGGAAGTTTTAATACACAATGTGGACAGACTCCAAAATCCGTCAAACAAACCACAATCATCAGAAGAGAAAATAGATAAATGGGAACTATTAAGAATCAAATACTTCTGCTCATTCAAAGACTTTGTTAATAGAATTAAAAGAACACGCACAGAATGGGAAAACATATTTGGCAACTCTATGTCAGACTGACGTCTGATCTCCATAATCTATAAGACACTACAAAATATCAATAAGAAGCAGATAAATCATGCAACTAAGCGTTGAGCAAAGGAGATGGACAGACATTTCACTAAAGAGGAGATCCAGCCAGCCAAAAAACACATGCGGACATGTTCATAATCTTTAGTTATTAAAGAAATTCAAATCAAGACGACAATGAGATACCATCTCACCCCAACAAGATTGGCCATGATCCAGAAAACACAGAACAAGAAATGCTGGAGAGGCTGTGGAGAAAGTGGAACCCTCCTACACTGTTGGTGGGGTTGCAAAATGGCCCAGCCTCTTTGGAAAGCAATCTGGCGCTTTGTTAAAAAAATGGATATGGATATACCATTTGACCGAGTAATTCCACTACTTGGAATATATCCTACAGAATTAAGGTCTTTCACATCAACGAACACATGCACAAGAATGTTTATCACAGCACAGTCCAAGATAGCAGAAAGATGGACTCAACCCACATACCCAACAGAAGAATGGATAGGTAAACTATGGTACACATACTCAATGGAGCACTACGCAATGATAAAGAATAACGATGATTCCTGGAAACATCTCATGACCTGGTTTCAACTGGAAGACATTACATTAAGTGAAAGTAGTCAGCGACAAAGGACACATATTGTATGAGACCTCTATGATAAGATCTCAAAAACAGACCTGTGTATAGAAGAAAAGACTCTGACAGCTACAAGGGAGGGGAGGGAGAAAGGGCGAGTGGAGGTGGGTTTAGATTAGATAGCTGCTAGAAATCTGGTTGGGTGAAATCAGTGATAGCACACATTAGAAACAAGAGCAATATTAAGTGGACTTAGCATAACTTCAATACTCCTTTCATCTTAACCCAATATTGCAAAGATAGAGTAGCTGGGGCAGGGGGCAGGGGACCACGTTCTTAGGCGAAATCGAGGCCAATTAGCACAATTAGTGTTTTGCTAAGGGGGCTCTCTGCACCCCACATTGGTGAGTGGCGTCTGGGGTCTTAAAAGCCGCCAAGCGGCCATCCGAAGGCACAGCAAATGGTCCCAACTCAGCAGGAACCAAACTCACGAAGGACCAAAACGACATGGAGTAAAGGCAACCCAGAAGATAGAGAGATCCACGTGAGTGAGTGCCTACATCGACTTGGAACCAGAAGAACCAGATGGTGCCCGGCCACCACCAGTGATAGCTGCAATGGAGCTCACAGAGTTGATTCTTACAGGCAACACAAGAATAAAAAGGGGTGCATCCTGAGATCTCCACTAAAAGACCTCAATTGATGGTCCAGTGGTTTTTGGGTTCCCCCGGGAGCATGGCCCCTGGCCCTGATGCTGCCCTTACCTATATATCATAAGAAAGGTCCACTCTTCGGACACAAATGGATTGGACTCAGTGATGCAGAGTGACCATATACTGGATGCACTTTATTGTTCTATACATCTATAGTATATCATCCTGCTGACCTCTCGCTGGAGAAAGGAGAGTGGGTGCAGAGGAGTAGAAAGGAGACTTTTGGGAGGATGAGACATGTATGGAGCAGAAAGGAACAGTGTGGTGTCACCAGGCAGGACAGGTGGACATGTAAATTTATATGGGAATGCACATTTTCACTCAGTCATGTTAAATAAAATAAATAAATAAGTAAGATTTATGGACAGGGGCAGCATCAGGGCCTTGGGCCATGCTCCCAAGGGAACTCCAAGGCCCATGGACCATCAACTGTGGTCTTTTAATGGAGATCTCAGGGTGCACCCCTTTTTATTCTTGTGTTGCCAGTGAAACTCAACTTTGTCAGCTCCATCAGGGCTACCACTGGTGGTGGCCAGGTACCATCCATTTCTTCCAGTCACCAGTCGATGTAGTCACCCACTCATATGGGTCTCTCTGTCTTCTGGGTTCTTTTTTCCCCAGGTTGTTTTGGTCCTTGGTGATCATCCATTCCTGCTGAGTTTGGAGCATATACTCCAAACATATACTCTCAGATGGCAGCTTGGCAACTTTGAAGACCCCAGATGCCACTCACCAATGTGAGTTGCAGAGGGCTCTTTTGGCAAAATGCTAGTTGTGCCAATTGGCCTGGATTTCCCGTGACAGCATGGTTCCCAGTCCCCCACCCCAGCTACTCTGTCCTTGTAATATTGTGTTGATACGGGAGGAGTACTCATGTTATGCTGAAGGCCAGTTAATACATATCTTCCTTTTAACATGTGCTGTCACCGATTTCAACCAACCGAATTTCTATCAACTATCTAATCTAGACCCTCCCCCCCTCGCCCTCCCTTCCTCCCCATCCTTGCAGCCATCAGTCTTTTCTTCTATGCATGAGTCTGTTTTCAAGTTTTTATCATAGGAGTTTCATACAATATTTGTCCTTTTGTCACTGACTACTTTCACTCAACATAATGGTTATGAGATGTTTCTTAAATCATCATTGTTCTTTATCATTGCATAGTGTTCCATTGAGTATATATACCATAGTTTACCTATCCATTCCTGTGTTGTTGGGCATCTGGGTTGATTCCATCTTTTCGCTATTGTGGATTCTTTGGGTGAAATTTTTGATGAGCATAAGTGTTTAATTTTTAGAAGATCCCAGTTACCTTGCTTATTTTCTGGCGTTTGTGTATTGTTAGTTGTGGTATGTATCCTGTTAGTGCTGTGTACTAGGGCCTCAGGAATTGACTCTATTTTTTTTTAATTGCGACTGAGTGAAAATGTACAATCCAGTTTAAATTTGCATGCATGCCTATCTGTAGCTTCTTTTGCTCTCCTTGCCCAGTGACAGCACACTCCTGCTTTCCATTCTATACAGGTCATATCCTCTTAACAATATCCTGTTTCCTTTCTCCACTCCCCTCTAGCAAGAGGCCAGTAGGACAACATCCTGTAGATGCACAGAAACATAAAGTGCACACACGATATGGTGACTCTGTGTCACCAAGTCCAATCCATTCCTGTCCAAAGGGTTGACCTCAGTAATGATTTATGATCAGAGGTAGATTGGTCCAGGGTCCATGCTCCTAGGCAAACCCCAAGGTCTTCAGACCATCAATTGTGGTTTTTTAATAGAATTCTCAGGGTGCACCCCTCTTTTTTCTCGTGTTGCCACTGGGACTCAACATTGTAAGCCCCATCACGGCTGTCACGGGTGGTGGCCGGGCTGGTCATCTGGTTCTTCTAGTCACATGTTGTTGATGTAGTCACCCATTCACGTGAGTCTTTCTGTCTTCTGGGTTCTCTTTCCCCCATGTCATTATTGTCTTTGGTGATCATCTGTTCTGGCTGAGTTGCAACCATTTGGGGTACCTCAGACGGCAGCTTGCTAGCTTTTAAGATGCCAGATACCACTCACCAATATGGGGTGCGTAAAACTCTCTTAGCAATAGGCTAGTTATGCCAATTGGCCTCTATGAAGAATTGACCCTATTTTTTGTTCTATGATCTTCATAGTTTGTATTTAGGTCTTTGATCCATTTTGAATTAGTTTCTACATATTGTGTGAGGCTGGGTCCTGTTTCAATTTTTTTTACAGATGGGCATCTACTTTTGCCAGCACCATTTGCTAGAAAGCCAGTCTCTTCTCCATTCGATGGACTCTGGGCCTTTGTACAAAATCAGGTGACTGTGGGTGGATTCATTTATACCTGGGCTCTCAATTCTGTTTCATTGGTCAATGCATCTGTCATGGTACCAGTACCAGGATGTTTAAACTACCATAGCTGTATAAGAGTTTCTGAGGCCAGATAGTATGAGTCATCCTACTTTCTTCTTCTTCAATAGTGCTTTACTTAGTGGGGGCCTCTTCCCTCTCCATATAAAGTTAATAATTAGCTTTTCCATCTCATTAAAGAACATTGTTGGTATTTGGATTGGGGATTACAGTACATTGGTACATATCTTTTGAGCAGAATTGACATTTTCATGATGTTAAGTCTACCTATCCATGAGGATAGTATATTTGTCCATTTACATAGATCTCTTTTTAGTTTCCTGAGTAGTGTTTTGTAGTTTTCTTTATATGGGTCTTTCACACGGAAGAGGAGGTTTTTGATCACTGATTCAATCTCTTCACTTGTTACTGGTCTATTGAGAGCTTCTATTTTCTTTTAATTTAGTCAGGGAGATTACGTGCTTCTAAAAATTTATCTATTCCATCTAGGTTAAAAGTTTGTTACCTTACAGCTGTTTATAATATCCTGTCCATAATTCTCTCTATGTCTGTAGGGTCAGTTGTAATTTCTCTTCTTCGATTTTTGTTTAGTTTGGTTATCTTTATCTTTTTTTTTTTTTTCTTTTTTGGTCAGTTTAAATGTTTGTCAATTTTATTAATCTTTTCAAAGAACAAACTTACAGTTTTTCTGAGTCTACTGTTTTCTGTTTTCAATTTCACTTATTTATGCTTTGTTGTTTGTTACTTCCTTTCTTCTGTTAAGTATGGGCTTAAGTCTGCTCTTCTCTCTAGTTCATGGAGTTGCCCAGTTAGGATGGTAATCTGACATCTTCTTTTTTATGCAGGTATTTATTGCTCTAATTTTCTCACTGAGTATATACTTTGGGGCATCCCATAAATTTTGCTATGCTGTGCTTTCATTTTCATTTGACTTTACAAAATTGGTTAATTTCTCTTTTGATTTCTTCCTTGACCCACAAATAATTTAATATACATATACCTCATTTTATCTACTCTGTTTTATTGCACTTCACAGATACTGTACTTTTTTGTTTTGGTTTACAAATTTCAAAGCTTGTGGTAACCCTACATCAAGGCCATCTGTCTGTGCCATTTTTCCAAAAGCATGTGCTCACTTTGTGTCTGTTTCACATTTTGGTAATTTTCACATTTAACACTTTTTCATTATTACTATTTCTGTTATGATGACCTGTGATCAGTGCTCTTTGATGTTACCACTGTAATTGTCTTGGGCACCATGAACTGCACTGTAAGACAGCAAACTTAATAAATTTCTGTGTATTAATTGCACCATCAACTAGCCATTGCCCCATCTCCCTCCTTATTGTATGTCCCCATTCCCTGAGACATGACCATATTGAAATTAGGCTGATTACCAGCTCTATAATGACCTCTAGCTGTTTACGTGAAAAGAAGAGTGGAACATCTCTGATTTTAAATCAAAAGATAGAAATGAATTGGCTTTGGCTAGTGAAGAAGGTTATGTCAAAAGTTGAACCAAACAGCTAAGGTGAATATAAATAAAAAGTTCTTCAACGAAATTAAAAGCATTAGTCCTGCTAATGTTCACATGGTTAAGAAAGTAAAACAGCCTTACTGCAGATAATGGAGGGTTTTAGGGGTCTGTACAGAAGATCAAACCAGCCACAATATTCCCTTAAGCCAAAACCCAATCCAGAGAAGAGTCCTAACTCTCTTCAATTCTTTGAAGGCTGAAAGAGGTAAAGAAATTGTAGAAGAGAAGTCTGATGCTAGTCGAGGCTGCCTCATAAGGTTTAAGGAAAGAAGCTATCTCTATAACACAAAAATGCGTGGTGAAGTAGCTATCACCAAGGACTTGGTGGAAAGAGAACCCAGAAGGCAGACAGATCCACATGAATGAGTGACTACATCAACATGTGACCAGAAGAACTAGATGGTGCCTGGCTACCACCAGCGACAGCTGTGATGAGGCTCACAAAGTTGAGTCCCAGTGGCAACCCGAATTAAAAAGGGATACACCCCGAGAACACCACTAAAAGACCACAATTGATGATCTGAAGGCCTGCGGGTTCCCGTGGGAATATGGCCCCTATACCTGATGCTGCCCCTGTTCATAAATCATTACTGAAGTCAACTCCTCCAACAGGAACGGGCTGGACTTGGCGACACAGAGTGACTATATCATGTGTGCACTTTATGGTTCTATGCATCTACAGGATGTTGTCCTACTGCCCTCGTACTAGAGGGGAGTGTAGAGGGTGGAGAAGAGGGGACAGGAGATTGTTAAGAGGATATGACATGTATAGAACAGAGACAAGTGTGCTGTCACCAGGCAAGAGGAGCAGTAGGAGCTGCACACAGGTGGGCACACAAATTTAAATTGGATTGTACGCCATCACTGAATCATAATAAATAAATTAAAAAAAAAATTCATGGTGAAGCAGCTAATTGCTGGTGTAGAAGCTGAGGCAAGTTATACAGAAGATCTGCTTAGGATACACGATGAAGGTGACCATATTAAACAACTGATTTTCAATGCAGATCAAACAACCTTATAGTGGAAGAAGGTGCTATTTGGTACTTCAAAGCTTCTTGTTAGGGGCTAATGCAGCTGGCAATTCTACAAGGTCTGATAGCTAAGTTCGCAAAATCATCCTAGAAAAAGTGCTACATTGCTGACTATCACTGTGGTCACCTTCAAAATACTCCCCTTGGGAAGCTATGTACCAATGCCAGCACCTAGTCCACACTTCAAAGCAATTTTGGAACTCTTTTTCTGGAATGGCCTTCAGAGATATCATCATATTATTACTCTTGATGTCCTAAACGTCTTCTTTCAATATTCCTTTATTTTGGGGTAAATAAAAAAGTCATTCAAGGCCAGATCAGAAAAGTAGGGAGGATGTTCAAATACAGTTAGTTGTTTACTGGCTAAAAACTCCCTCACAGAAACTATACAATTAAGTTTGCAAATCTGTCACTGTGCCATCATGAGCAATGGCCATTCCAGAAAGAGTTCCAAAACTGCTTTGAAGACTGGACTAGGCACTGGCACCAGTACACAGCTTCCCCAGGAGAGTACTCTGAAGGTGATGGTAGTGATATTCAGCAACAAAGTATGTAGCACTTAGAACAATTAAGTTTGTAGACTTATTTGTCGGATCTTGTTCAGTTGAAGCCAGTGCTCACTTATTCTGGAAATCTAGGGCCATTAAGAATTATGGTAAATCTACTCTGTCTATGCTCTACAGGTGAAACAACAAAGCCTGGGTGAAAGCCATCTGTTTAAAACTAAATTATTTTAAGCCCATTGTTGAGATCCACCACTCAGAAAAAAGCAATTCACTTGAAGATATGACTGCTCACTGACAATACGCCTGGTCACCCAAGGACTCTGATGGAGATGCACCAGGAAATTAATGTTGTTTCAATGCCTGCTATGACAACCTCCATTCTGCAGCCCACAGATGGAGTGATTTCAACTTTCAAGTCTCATTATTTCAGAAATGTATTTTATAAGGCTATAGCTGCCACATACAGCAACTTCTGTGATGGATTTTGAAATCTTTTTGACGATGAATGCAACACCATTCCTCTTCCCATCATAGCAGACCATGTGATTGTCTGATTCAAAATGGCCAATACCATTCCATTTCAGCCTAGGATACATTCCACATTCAGCCTAGGATACATTCCATGTTCTGATTATTAACAGATGTTTGCAGCTGTTTCTTATCATTTTGAGTCATGCCACATCAGCAAATGAAGATCCCAAAGGCTTTACTCCATCTGTGTCATTAAGGTCGACTCTACTTTGAGAAAGCAGCTCTTCCCCAGTGGTCTTCTAACTGTCTTCCAACCTGGGGGCTCATTTTCTGGCACTATATCTGACAACATTTCACTGCTATTCATAAGGTTTTCCCTGGCTAACTCTTTTGAGAAGTAGACTGCCAGGTCCTTCTTCCTAGTCTGGAAGCTCAACTGAAACCTGTCCACCAAACCCAGTCCCATCAAGTCGATTTCAACTCACAGCCACCTTGCCAGGAAGAGCAGATCTGCTCCACAGTGTTTCCAAGGAGGGCCTGGCAGATCTGAACTGCTGACCTTCAGGTTAGCAGATGTAACACTTAGCCATCTCGCCACCAAGGTTTCCACGGGTGACCCTGCTAGAATCTAAATACCACTGGCCTAGCTTTCAGCATCACAGCAACATGCATGTCCCCACAGTACGACAAACTGACAGACAAGTGACCAACTGACTGGAAGAGATCCATATTTATGCCCATTCCAAAAAAAGGTGATCCAACCAAATACAGAAGTTACTGAACACATCATTAATATCACACACAAGCAAAATTTTGCTCAAGATCATTCCAAAGTGACTGCAACACTCCACACTGACAAGGAACTGCCAGAAATTCAAGTGGGATTCAGAAGAGGACATGCAACCAGGGACATCATTGCTAATGTCATATGGATCTTGGCTGACAGCAGAGAATACCAGAAAGACACAAGTTTACCCGTATTTCATTGACTATGCAAAGGCAACGGACTATGTGGATCATAATAAATTGTAGCTAACACTGCAGAGAATGGGAATTCCAGAACACTTAATTGTGCTCTTAAGGAATCTGTATATAATTCAAAAGGCAGTCGTGTGAACTGAACAAGGGGACATCGCATGGTTTAAAGTCCAGAAAGGTGTGTGTCAGCGTTGTATTGTTCACCATACCTTTTTGATCTGTATGTCAAGCAAATAATCCAAAAATGTGGATTATACAAAGAAGAATGAGGCAACAGGATTGGAAGAAGACTCATTAACAATCTGTGTTACACAGATGATACCACTCTGCTTGTTGGAAGTGAAGAGGATTTGAAATACTGATAAAGACCAAAGACCACAGCCTTCAGTATGGATTGCACCTCAACATCAAGAAAACAGAAATCCTCACAATTGGACCAGTAAGCAACATCGTTATAAATGAAGACAGGACAGAGGCTGTCAAGGATTTCCTTTTACTTAGTTCTACAACCAGTGCCCGTGGAAGTAGCAGTCAAGAAATCAAAAGACACATTCCATTGGGAAAATGTGCTGCAAAGGATCTCTTTAAAGTAATGAAAAGTAAAGATGCCATCTTGAAGACTAGGGTGCGCCTGACCCGAGCCATGTATTTTCCATTACATCATATGTGTGAGAAAGCTGGACAATGAACAAAAAAGACAGAAGAAGAATTGACACATTTGAATTGTGGTGTTGGAGAAGATACTGAATGTACCATGGACTTCTAAAAAAAACAAACAGATTTGTTCCAGAAGAAGTACAACCAGAGCACTCCTTGGAAGTAAAGATAATGAGACTGTGTCTTACATACTTTGGACATGCTGTCAAGAGGGGTCAGTCCCTGGAGAAGGACATCATGCTTGGTAGAGTGGAGGGTCAGAAAAAAGAAGATCCTCAATGAGATGGATTGATATAGTGGCTACAATGATGGGCTTAAGTGGAAAAATGATTGTGGACATGGTGCAAGAACAGCCAATGTTTCATTCTGTTGTGCACAGGATCACTATGAGTCAGATCCAACTCAATGACACCTAACAACAACAACTGATAGAACTGAAAACCTTCTGGAAATGACTCACCATTCCAGAGGCCATTAAGAACATTCATAACCCACAGGAGTTCAAAATGTTAACACTGCCAAGACTTTGGGAGATGATTCCAACCCTCATGGATGACTTTGAGAGGTCCTAGACTTCAGTGGAGGAAGAAACTGCTGATGTGGTGGAAACAGCAAGAGAAATAGAATTAGAAGTGGACCCTGAAGATGTGACTATATTGCTACAGTCTTATGATACTTTAGTGGATGAAGAATTGTTTCTTATGTATAAGCAAAGAAGTAAAGTTTCTTGAGATGGAATCCATTCCTAGTGAAGACGCTGTGAACACTACTGACATGATAACAATGTTATTTAGAATATTACATAAACTTAGTTGATAAAGAAGCAGCTCAGTTCAGGAGGATTAATTCCAATTTTGAAAGTTCTACAATGAGTAAGGAAACCCTGGTGGCATAGTGGTTAAGTGCTACAGCAGCTAACCACAAGGTTGGCAGTTCAAATCCACCAGGCACTCCCTGACTCTATGGAACAGTTCTACTGTGTCCTACAGGGTCGCTATGAGTCAGAAGCAACTCGATGGCAGTGTGTTTGGTTTTTTGCTGTTGTGGGTAAAGCACTATCAAACAGCATGGATGATAAAAAGAATCTTTCATGAAAAGAACAGTTCATTGATGCAGCAAACTTCACTGTTGTCTTATTTTAAGAAATTGCCACAGTCACCCTAACCTTCAGCAACTACCACCCTGATCAGTCAGCAGCCACTAATGTCAAGTGAAGACCCTCCACAAAGTAATAAGGTCATACATAACTTGCTGAAGACTCAGACGATGGTGAGCATTTTTCAGCAATAAAGTATTTTTAATTAACATATGTACATTGCTTTTTTATACATAGTATTATCACACCTTTAATAGACTACAGTATAGTATAAACATAATGGTCACACGCAGTACAAAGCCAAAAAAATCCAAGTACTCATTTTATGTCAATATTTGCTTTACTGCAGCGATCTGGAACTGAACCTGCAATATCTCTGAGGTATACCTATAGTTAATTTCCATGTTTGTGTATTTTCTGTGTTTTTGTGTGTGTGTGTGTGTTACTCATTTCTAATTTCACTCTGTTGCAGCCAGAGAAAACATTTTACATGATTACAATCTTTTTAAGTTTATCAAGAGTTGTTCTGCAATGTAAAATATGGTCCCTCTTGGAGAATCATCCATGTGCACTGGAGTAGAACGCATATTATACTGTTTTTGTGTGAAGAATCCTACACATGGAAACCCTGGTGATGTAGTGGTTAAGTGCTACAGCTACTAACCAGAAGGCTAACAATTCAAATCCGCCAAGCACTCTTTGGAAACTCTATGGGGCAGTTCTACTCTGTCCTACAGGGTCACTACGACTCAGTTGACACTGACAGCTGTGGGTTTGGTTTTGATTTATCCTACCTATGTCTGTAAGGTCTAACAGAAGTCATTCAGATCCGCTATTTCCTTGCTGATCTTCTACAACGTTTTATCTAGTATTCAAAGTGGAGTATTCAAGTCTTCAACTACTATTGTAGTCTTTCTGTCCCTTCGATTCTACCACTGTTTGCTTTATATATTTAGATGCCCTAATATTAGGTGCATATATATAATTTTTAAACCTTCTTCATTAAATGACCCTTTCATTACCATGTCATCATCTTTATCTCTTCTAAGATTTTGTCTTTTAAGTGTACTTTGCCTGTAATATTAAGACTATCACTCCAGCTCTCTTTTGGTAATTATTTGCATGAAGTATTTTTTTTCCATTCTTTTACTTTCAACCTATCTATGTCCTTAGGTTTAAGGTATGTCTCCTGTAAACAGCACATAGTTGTGTCATGCTGTTTTAATCCATTCTGCTATTCTCTGCCTTTTGACTGCAATACTGAATTCATTTACATTCACTATTAATTACTGAGAGGTGACTTCTGCCATGGTTTACTTAAGCCTTCTTTGTCTCTGCTTTTGTGTTTTGTTGGTTTGTTATAATGAGTCTTTTTGGTTTACCTCTCCTCTCCTTCTGTGTATTTATATATATATATATATTTAGTGGTTAATATAATATAAATATTACATTTAACAGCTTGCATTTATAACGTTTTAAGATAAGTTGGTATCAACTTCAGTAATACACAAGAAATTCTCTATGTGTACTATTCCTCCCCTATTTTATTGTTATCACTAATTATGTCTTTATATTTCTTATGCCTTGTGATATAACTTTATCCATTAGCACACAACAGCCTTAGTCAGTAGCTTTCAGTACCAATCAGATGGGAGAGCCAAAAGGAAAAAGGAAAATTAAATCCATCCAATGCCATCAAGTCAATTCACACTCAGAGAGACCCTACAGGACAGAACAGTACTGCCTCACAGGGTTTCCAAGGGGTACCTGGTGGATTCAAACTGCCAACCTTTTGGTTAGCAGCCACACACTTAACTACCATGCCCCCGCAGTTTGTATGTACGGGAGCAGACGCAGGCAGGCCAAACTGCCTCCCAGGGAGACCCATTCTGTTGTTGGTTTCAGAGGCCTGAGCTTTAAGAGGTAAACAGGGAGGCAAGTAGACTGCTAACTATGGGAACAGACTATCGCAGTGGCCTACTGTAGCGGTTCATGATAGCCTGGCAATCAGCAGCTACCAGGTGGGGGGAGGGAATGTCTTGCTTTGCTGCTTTTACAGTCCCCCAAGGTTGTTGGCATGAACGCAGCATTCACTCAAGATGCCTGCTTCCTAGCACACAGCATCCTCCATCAGCAGTCCTCAGAGCCAACAGGAAATGGGGACAGACTAACCCAAAATGAGCCCCACAGAGGCATAGACTGCTAGTTTCAGAGGCCTAAGCTAAGATATGGCACAAGACCGGGCAGTGTTTTGTTCTGTTGTTCACAGAGTCACTATGAGTTGGAACTGACTCAGTGGTACCTAACAACAAGCTATGACATGCAGGGAGGCAGGTAGAATGCCGACTAGGGAAGAAGACTCCACTACAAAGGCCTTCGGTGGTAATTCTCAGCCAGCTTGCAGATGACAGCAGTCCAGGTGCGGGAGGTCTTCTCATGTTCCAAACGCATCTCCAGGGAGGTCTACCTTGTTGCTAGTTCTCCTCCCTAGCCCCTAGTAAGCCGGCTGTGGGTGCTGCCTCTACTCAAGATGCTTGCTTCCTAGCACAGCCTCTGTCAGCAGCCCTCAGTGCTGACAGAAAAGGGTAGCAGCTAGGTCTAAAATGACTCCCCCAATCACAGTCTGACCTATGGGGTGTAAAGGGAGACATGTAACACACTGGCTACGAGAGCAGACTCCACTGCAAGGGCCTTTGGTAGCAATTCACAGTAGGCTTACAGCCAAGAGAGTCCTTGTCAGGAAATACTGGCAACACTCCAAACCAATCCTTAGGGAGATCTTGATTGCAGAGCAGAAGCTTGGATTCCCGTCTCTTTGTACAGGCAGGTGGTCTGATGTCAAGGAAAGGTGACTCTTTCACCAGGGTCACCTTCACTGTTCACAGCAGCCAGTGTCCCACATGGCCAGTAAGACGGAACGGAACAGTGGGAGAAGTGATTTTTATACTCTATTTGACTCATTGTTGACTCACTGATTCTTGCCTCACTGCAGTTCTCTACTTCTTTCCTCTGGTCTCAATTTCAAAGTCCCACAAAGTTGAGCATTATTTCCTTGTATTTCCTGTCACTTGTTGGAGAGGGTCTGAACAATGTTTTATTTATGCTGCCATGTTTCCAGAATTCCACTTTTTTTCTTTTTTTAACCACATGCATTTTACTACTTTTTCTCAAAATAAAGAGTATCAGCAATTGATGGTGACCAACACCATCAACTCCGGCTGAAGACTCCTGCCCCAAGCCCTTGTTAGCAAGGCAGGTGTCTGGCAAATCAGACAGTGGTTACAACCACGGACTTCCCAAGAACAGCAGGCAGAAAGGTCCCAGGCAGCCTCCAGGCTCTTCTCACACCTGATTAGAGATTCCTACCATTCAACTTTCTGTTTTACAAAGGGGAAAGCTGAGGCCCAGGGAGGGAAAGGACACACAGAAGGCTGTATAGCATGCCTGACAGAGCTCAGGTCCCACCCTGGGCTTTTAATTTATTTTTATTGTGATTAAGTGAAAGTTCACAATCCAAGCAAATTTTGCATACGTACCTCTCTGCAACTGTCTGCTCTCCTCACCCTGTAATAGTACAGTCTTCTTTTTTACTCTTTACTTCCAGTATCCACTCAGCCAACACTTGTCCCCTCCTCTCTACCCTCTCCTCTCCCCTCTAAAAAGAAACCACTAGGACAACTTCATATACATACATATACATCTACATATACAAAACCAGAAAGTCCACACACCACCTGCACTGCTTTGGGTCCTCAAGTCCAGTCCATTCCTTGCCCGAAGTGTTGGTTTCAGTACTGGTTTTAGGCCTGGACTAGCAGCCAGTCTAAGGGCCATGTTCTCAGGGAACTCTCCAGGCTGTCAGACCATCAATTCTGCTCTTTTAATAGAGTTCTTGATCTGCACATCTTTTTTTCTCGTGCTACATCAGGGACTCTACATCATGTCCCATCAGGGCTGTCTTTGCTGATGGCCGGCTGCCATCTGGTTGTTCCAGTCTTGGGCCGTTAACCGTCTCCCAATCACATGGTTCCTTCTGTCTTCTGGGCTCATTTTCCCCACATCTTTGATGTTCTCACCCTGGGCTTTCCGACTCAATCCCGTCTCTCAGGAACAAGACTGACGGTTCTGTTCACACATTCATTCATCCATCTCATGTGAACCACTTCCTCTAGTCTAGGTTCCAGAGAAGACAGTCCACACAGAACTGAGACTCTGTTCCTGCCTCAAGAAAGTCTCAGGCCAAAGGGATACAGGTAGCTGAGAAACAAGATCACTAAAGGCAGCAGGACTCAATCCAATTCCTCGAAGAGCTTTTTCCAGAAAAGGATAGAGAAGAACAGTGGTATACTTCGGGTCTGGTAATTAAGGGCACAATGGCAAAAAACATGATTCATAAAAGAAAGGTAGGTAGGTAAGTTGTACTTTATTAAAACTTCTGCTCTGTGAAAGACACAGTTAAGAGAATGGAAACAGAAGCCACAGACTGGGAGAAAATAGTTGCCAAATACATGTCTGATAAAGGGCTTGTATTTAAAATAAATAAAGAACTCTTAAAACTCTGTAAGCAAACAAATAACCCAATTTAAAGATAACAAAAAGAGTTGAACAGACATCTTACCAAATAACATATATCAATGGTAAATTAATGTAGTGGATTACTTTAATATAACCCTTCTAGCCATGGTCTTGGTAATTTCCACAAAAATGTCTAGGTAGGACTATGCAAACCAGGTGTGTGGCCCATCGTGGGCACCGGACAGCCTGCTAACGATGCAAGTAAGGTACATGGAACATTTGCAGGGATGAGACCAAGCAAAGAAGGAATACGAAACCCTACCAAGGTGATCAGTCAGTTTTGCCACTAGGCCAGGCTTAAAGGGAGACAACTCCACAAGCAGAAAGAAGAGGTGAGAGCAGAAATCATCTTTTGGGTCCAGGATCCCTGCATCAAGAACATTTTTCACCCAGGAGACAGAGGCAAGCCATGATACTAGCTATAGTGCAAGACAGTGAGAAGCAACAGCTGAGAAATGGCAATAGCAGAACCAGAAAAATAGCTCAAAACAGCATGGTGGTCTTCCTGGTCCACGAAGCAGGATGGCTACAGTGGGCATGTTGACCCATGGAGCCACAGAAGTGTCTTTGGGCAGGAGGCCTGCTGGTGCAGTCGGGTGGCTCTGGATACTTACTGATGACGCTAAACAGCTTCATGACACTTGCCTGTGCAGGACTGCGGGAGAGGCCTGCCTGCGGACATAGCTTACAGGATGTTGCCCTGACCAAAGAACTGTATCCTGAGTCATTCCTCATTCTGAATTCACTGTTATTTCCCTAATAAGCCAGTTAACTTGTGTGAGATGCTGCAGCAAATTACCACACCCAAAGAGGACGCAGGGAGTACCCAGTGGAGGAGAAATAGTTACAGATGATGGAGTGATACAGAAGTTTGGAGAAGTCAGATAGAAGTCTCCTGCCTCACAAGAACCAGTTTTGTTGTGATCCTTATAAAAAAATTATTCATTTAATTAGTCACGTAATAAGCATATGAAAAGATACTCAATGTTATATCATTAGAGAACTGCAAATCAAAACAACATTAAAAAAAAAAATCACTATACATCTACTCCCCTCCCCCCAAAACCAAACTCTTTGCCATCCAGTCAATTCCAACCCACAGCAACCCTAAAAGACACATGGTTTCTAAAGAGATCTGGTGTATTCAAACTGCCAACCTTTTGGTTAGCAGCCAAGCTCTTAACCATTGTACCACCAGGACTCCATACATCTACTAGAATAGCTAAAATCTGAAAAACTAATGTTAATTGTTGGTGAGGATGTGGAGAAACAGAAACTCTTATTCACTGCTGATGGGTACACAAAGTGGCACAGCCACTTTACAAGACAGTAGTTTCTTAAAGTCAGTCTTACCATCATGCAACTATGTTTAGTATTTACCCAACTGATATGAAAACAGGTTGTCATGGTTGGAATTGTGTCCCCCCCAAAAATGTGTGCAGCCACGTGGCTGGGATATGGTTCCCAGTATCTTGGGACTGTCCTCCATTGTGTGGTTTTGCTAACCTGTATGTTAAAGGATTAGGGTGGGGCTGTGAATTCCTGCTGTGGGGGAAGTTTCCCTGGAGTATGGCTTGCCCCACCCTTAATGCTTTTAGCTTGCAAAGAATAAAAGGAAAAAGAAACAAAGGACAATTGGAGAACCTCGCTACCATCAAGCAAGCAGCACCGGGAGCACAGCGTGTCCTTCAGACCAGAGGTTCTTGCACGAGGACGCTCCCTGGACAAAGACTGATGCAATACCGGACTTTCCTCCAGAGCCGACAAGGGGAAAGTCTTTCCCTGGAGCGGACACCTTGAATATGGACTTGTAACCTACCGGACTGTGTAAGAATAAATCTTTCTTTGTTAAAGCCATCCACTCTGTGGTATTTCTGTTAGAGCAGCCTAGCTGACTAAAACACAGGTCTACAAGAAAACCAAACCGGAAGCAACTAAGAGGTCCTTCAACGGATAAATGAATAAACATACTGTGGTACATGCACAGAACAGAATGTTATTCTGTGATTTAAAAAAGAGAGAGCTACCAAGCTATTTGAAAAGATCTAGATGAATCTCAAAGACGAGTGGTTGCCAAGGGTTCAGGAGGGAGAGGCTATTTGAACAGGTGGAGCACAAGGATTCTTTAAGGCAGTAGAACTGTTCTGTGTGACAGTGACAGGAGTTCAGGTAGCACAGTCATTAAAGCACTCAGCTTTGAACCAGAAGAGGGGTAGCTCAAACCCACTAGCCACTCCATGGAAGACACGACAGTCTGCTTCCACGGAGTTACAGCCTTGGAAACCCGTAGGACAGTTCTATTCTGTTCTATAGGGTCTCTACAGGAATTGCCTCAATGGCAGCAGATATGCCTTGGTTCTGGTTTGTGATAATGTCATGGCAAGTTAATGACACTATGGATTTGTCAGAGTCCACAGAACTTGACAGCCCAAAGAGCAAACATTTTTTTAAACTGTGCTTTAAGTGAAAGTTTACAATTCAAGTCAGTTTGTCATACAAAAACTTAAACACACATTGTTATGCGCCTCTAGCTGCTCTCACTAGAATGTTACAGTACACTCCTCCTCTCAACCCTGTATTTCCCATGTACACTCAACCAGCTCCTGTCACCTTCTGCCTTCTCATCCTGCCTCTGGACAGCAGCTGCCCATTCACACTTGTGTATCTACTTCAGCCAAGAAGCACACTCTTCACCAGTATTATTGTCTTACAGTCCAGTCTAATCTTGGTCGGAAGAGTTGGCTTTGGGAATGGTTGTAGCTCTGGACTAACAGAGAGTCAGGGGCCATGTCCTGCAGAGATCCTCCAGTCTCTCACACCACACTATCACGTCTGGTCGTTTTCCAGAGTTCAAGTTCTGTACCCCACTTTTCTGTCACTCCTTCGGGGACTCTCTGTTGTGCTCCCCCTCAGGGCAGTCACTGGTGGCAGCCAAGCAGGCAGGCTCTGGTTCAGGTGGCTCCCATTTCTGTCTCTTGGGCTTGGATTTTCCTTGTCCTTGGTGTTCACCATTCTCCTTTGCTCCAGGTGGGTTGAGACCAATTCACCATCTTAGATGGTCACTTGCTAGCTTCTGAGACCCCAGATGCCACCCACCAAAGTGGCAAAGGCCAAACCTATTGCTACTGAGTCAGTTCTGACATACAACAACCCTACAGACAGCGTAGAACTGCTTCATACAGTTTCTAAGGGGTGTCTGTTAGATTCAACCTGTGAACATTTTGGTTAGCACACACAACACTTAACCACTACACCACCAGGGTTTCCACCCAAGTGGGAAGCTGAATACTTTCTTAGTAATAAACTTTGTTATGCCAACTGACCTAGATGTCCCCTGAAACCATGGTCCCCTGATGCCCATCCCTGCTACTCTATCCTTTGAAAGTTGTATTCAGGAAACTTCTTAGCTTTTGGTTTAATCCAGTTGTGCCAAGTTCTCCTGTATACGTGTGTTTTCCTTCCTTTCACCTAAAATAATTCTTGTCTACTAAATAATGAACACCTGTCTCTCTCCCTCCGTACATTTGTAACCATCAAAATTTTTTTCTACATTTAAACCTTCCTTTGAGTTCTTATAACAATGGTCTCATGTAGTATTTGTCTTTTTGCAACTGACTAACTTCACCCAACATAACACCTTCCAAATTCCTACATGTTATGTTTCCTGATTCATCATTGATCTAAATCATTGCATAGTAAGTACTCCTTGTGTGAACACAAGGTCTGACAATCAAGTTCACAAATCTCCTTGTGCTAAGTGCTACATACCACACTGCTGATTATCACTACAGTCATCTGTGAAGTATTTCCCTTGGTAAGCTATGCACTGATGCCAGCACCTAATCCAACCTTCAAAGCAATTTTGAAACTCTTTCTAGAATGGCCATTGTGCACAGTGTCAAGTTCATGAATTTTAACTGTATAGTTGTCTGTGAGGGAGTTTTTTGCCTGTAAACAAGTAACCGTACTGGCATCTCATCTGGTCTGGCCCCCAGTGTCTTTTTTCCTTTACCCAAAGATAAAGAAAATTTTGACAGGAAGACATCATGATGACATTCAGGAGATCGAGGGTAAACACAACGACAGCTCTGATGGCCACACCAGAAGAAGAGTGGGCTAAGCACTGGCGCTGGTGCAGAGCCTCCCAAGGGGAGTACTGGGAAGGTGACTATAGCGACACTAAGCAGTGAGGGATGTAGCACTTCTTCTAGGATGAGTTTTTGAACTTAATTGTCAGACCTTGCATATTACGTTTATCCATTCATCTGCTGGTGGGCATCTAGGTTATTTCCATTGTTTTGCTACTGTAAACAGTGCCACAATGAACATGAGTGTGCATATATCTGTTTGTGTAACAGCTCTTATTTCTCAGGACATATTTCAAGGAATGGGATTGCTGGACTGTGTATGCTACTTCTATTTCTAGCTTTTAAAGGAAATGCAAATCTATTTCCAGAATGGTTGTATCATTTTACAATCCCATCAACAGTGTATAGGATTCCAGCAGTCTCTCTACAACCTCTCCAACATTTATTATTTTGTTTCTTGGATTAAAGCTAGCCTCACTGGGGTGAGATGGCATCTCACCGTAGTTTTGATCTGTATTTCTGTAATGGCTAATGATCTTGAGCATTTCCTCAGGTTATCTGTTAGTTACCTGAATGTCTTCTTTGATGAAGTGTCTACACATACGATTTGCTCATTTTTTAACTGGGTTGTCTTTCTATTGTTGATGTTTTGCAGTATCTTACAGATTTTAGAGATTAGATGTTGATCAAATATGTCATATCCAAATTTTGTTTTCTAGTGTATAGGCTGTCTTTTTACTCTTTTGGTGAAGTCTCTGAATGACCACAGATGTTTGATTTTGAGTTCCCAGTTGTTTATTTTCTTTTCTGGTGTTTGTGAATTGCAACTAATGTTTTCTATTCTGTTTGTGCCATGTATTAGGGCTCCTAGCATTGTTCCTATTTTTTCCCCTGTGACCTTAATCATTTTAGATTTAGGTCTTTGATCCATTTTCAGTAAGTTTTTGTTCATGGTGTGAGACGTGGGTTTTGTTTCACTTTTGCAGATGGACATCCACTTATGCCAACACCATCTGTTAAACAGACTATCTTTCCCCAATTACCAGACTTTGGCTCTTTGTCAAATATCAGCTGCTTACAGGTGGATGATTTTACATCCAGATTCTCAGTTCTGTTCCATTGGTCTATGTATCTGTTGTACGAGTATCAGGCAGTTTTGACTACTGTGGCAGTATAACAGGTTCTAAAATCAGGTTGTGTGAGGCCACTCAAAGAACAAATCTTAATATATGAAAATTAAATCATGTAGGAGTTGGGAAAAGAAGAATCTCAAAATGCTACGCATAATGTGACAAACTAAGTGTATTAGAAATGTATGAAATGACCTCATTGAAAGTGGTAGGGAAAAAGGTGTGGACTTAAATATGGAAATAAGTCGAGTATGCAAGACCAAAGTCAAAAGGACTTATCTATAAACACTGTACTCTAGCTGATAAAATTATCCCCCATGAGTACAGGAATTAACAATTTTGAAACTACTATATATGTATGCTAAACACAAAAAATTTAACCAAACCCATCACCATGGAATCAATTCTGATTCAGAGTAACCTTATATATGTATGCCTCCAATTGAATAATTAAGTAATTGTACGACAGATGATAGGAGTTAGGATTTTTACTATTGAAGGGGATGGTAATGGTGAGAATGAACCATGTGGTCATGGACGAGAACTGGTGACATCAGTGTGAACTCATGTATAGTGAAATATACACAAAGATAGCTACATACAGAAATAGTCTATAAGCCAAGCCAAGTGCCATCGAGTCGGATCCGATTCATGGCAACCCTAGGGGCCAGGGTAGAACTGACCCCCCTACAGATGCATGTATATACATGAATTAACATACATACACATTTCTTTGTCTTGTCAGCTAAAAGGGCCTAGAACCAATGATACTCTAGTGGCAAGGAACATCCCCAGTGTCCAGATCTTAGTTTGTAATACAATCTTCCAAAAAAAAAAGAACCAAGGCTCCTTGGAGAAATGGCTGATTATACGACTAGGGCAGGGGACACACAAGATGACACTACAGGATTTTGTAGTGCCAGCCAAGTATTCAGGAAAAAAAAAAAAAAGGAAAGGAAGACAGGAGAGAGAGAAGAAGAAAGGAAACAAACAAAAACCATAATGAGGCACAAGAGTCAAGTGAAAGAGGTTTCAACAAGCAAAGCTGGAACAATATGAGAAACAAAATAAAATAGTATTGTATTATACCTCAAAGTATAAAATAAATATTCATCAGTCCATATAGATACAAATGAATAATGGAGAAGAGACAAATCTCCTTGGAGAAGAATTCCAAATAATTCATGCAGTTACTCTGCCCTCAAGGAGACAGAGTATAACTCCCCATTCTTTACGTATGGGCCGCACGGAGTGACTTCCTTCCAAAAAGCACAGTATGGAAAGAGGGAAAAAGAGCAACCTGACAGTGGAGAAACCTGATCAACACCACCTCAGCCAGATGATCAAGGTCAACATTAACAGTGATAAGACACATCAGTAGTATGTGCCATTAATATGATGTGATGAGAATAACACTTTACCTTAGGGGTCTTCCTGCCAGTAAAGCAGTAACTCCCATCTTTCCATTGAGAAAAATGCCCCAAGTAAGGGACATTCTACATCCCAGAAAAATCTGGAGCATTGCAAAAAAATATCAGTTGAACGATATTTTACAAATATCAGTTAAAGGATATTTTACAATATTTTACAATATTTTAAAAAAATAAAGCAAGGCAACTGAAGCCCTGAGAAAGGAAGGGACCGCTCAGAATCATACAGCAAATCAAGCCAAAAGCTGCTGAGTCATTTGCTTTGCTCCTTGCTAGTGAATAACATGGTAAAGTTATTAATAATAACTTAATATAACTTTAATAATAATAGCTCCTTCCTCTGATTTACAGTGCTCTGTATCTGCCTAACAGAATACACCACTTTGGACATGAAGTAGGTGCCAATGGTGGCTGGTTTAACAACGAATTGAGGGTAGATGCCCACTGTATGACCAACACACAGCCAAACTTAGTAACACCTAAAGAAGTTACCCAGTTATTTGTAAAGATAGGAAAAGTAAAGATAAGAGCTAGGGGTCTGACCAGGCCAGGTTTTTCTGCCATTCCCTCTACACCTCAGAGCCACAGTTTCCTGAGGACAGGAAGAATACACTGGGGCTAGTTCCAGCTCTGGGCTCTAGCAAGGAAGGCAGGAGACCTAGGATAGCCCTACAACAGGAACACCTGAAGCTCTACCTTTAATATTACAAGATCGCATCAAGGACTATGTGTGTATCTTGCGTGGGTCCTAACACAAGGAACCCACTCACCCACTGCCATCAAGTCGATTCTGACTCATAATGACCCTACAGGACAGAGTAGAATTGCCCCATAGAGTTTCCAAGGAGTGCCTGGTGGGTTCAAACCACAGCCCTTAACCACTATACCAATAACGACCCTACAGGACAGAGTAGAATTGCCCCATAGAGTTTCCAAGGAGTGCCTGGTGGGTTCAAACCACAGCCCTTAACCACTATACCACTAAGGTTTCCCACACAAACAAACAAAAAAACTAAACCACTGCCATAGAGTCAATTTTACACATTGCGACCTTATAGGACAGGGTTGAACTGCCCCATAGAGTTTCCAAGGAGTGTCTGTTGGATTTAGAACTGCTAACCTTCTGGTTAGCAGCTGTGGCACTTTGCCACTACAGTACCAGGGTTTCCTAACAAACAATGCAACTGTAAAATGCTATTTACATGATGGGGCACACAACGTCGTGTCCCAGTGGCATCATGAGAACAAGAGGGGTGCACCTCAAGAACTCCACTAAAAGACTACAATTGGTGGTCTGAAGGCACAGGAGTTCCCCTGGGACCATGGCCCCTAGACCTGCTGCTGCTCCTGATCATAAATTATTACTGAGCTCAACTCTTCGGACAGGAATGGACTGGACTCAGGGACACAAAGGGACCATGTAGTGTGTCCACTTTATAATTCTATACATCTACAGGATGTTGTCCTACTGGCCTCTTACCAGAAGGGAGAGGAGTAGGTGGAGAGGAGGGGACAGGAGACTGCTAAGAGGATATGTCATGTATAGAACAGAAAGGAAAGGTGTGCTGTTACTAAGAAAGGTGAGCAGAAGGAACTGGTGAGGAGGTAGGTGGGCATGCAAATTTAACTTGGAGTGTATGCTTTCACTCAATCACAAAAATGCTATTTAGGAGACAAACTGGTGAAACCGGAACACAAAGATGTCAGGTAACATCAGGGAATTAATATTTTTTTAGGTGTGAAAATTCAATTATGGTTTTATAAAAAATGTTTTACAAAAAGTATTTCTTAGCAATATACAATAACAGGAGATCAACACTGGGGAAGAGGGAGTCTCATCAGCATGAGACCAGAAGAACCAGATGGCACCTGGCCACCACCAAAGACAGACTTCATGGGAGACACGCTGTAGCGTCCCTGACACAGCATGAGAGAAAGAGGCGCTTAAGTCAAGAACTCTACTAAAAAACTAGAACTGATGGTCTGACAGCCTAGAGGGTCCCCTGTGAACACGGCCCCGAGACTTGCTGCTGCCCCAGACCTGAAACCAATACTGAGGTCAACACTTGAGACAAAGAATGGCCTGGACTTGGGACACAGTGGAAGCGTGCAGTGCGTGTACTCTATGGTTTCCTTCATCTACAGAAGGTTGTCCCACTGGTTTCTTTCTAGCGGGGAGAGGAAAGGGTGGACAGGAAGAGACAGGTGTTCACTGGGAGGGTACCAGAAGTGAAGAGTGAAAAGGAGTGTGCTGTCACTGGGTGGGCAGAGCAGACAGAGTTGCAGAGAGGCAGGTATGCAAAACTGACTGAGATTTTATACTCGCACTGAATTATAATAAATTTTTCTTAAAAAAGTAAATACATAAAATGCAAAACCTGACATTATTTTATATAACAATCAAGAACTGGAAGTGAGCTAATGGCCCCTTTGGAATCACCACAAAAATCTTGTCTTTATTCATTTACTTAAGCTTGCTTTTCTGCAATTCAGAGAATAACATCAAATTCTGTATCTTTTCAAGGAAAAGAAAACTCTTACAGATGCACAGAACATTTTCTTTTCTTTTTTTAACAGTAGCCTGAATATACCACATACCACAGAAAGAAAAAGGCCAGTAAACAGAAGCACCAAGTTGTTACCCAGGCTTAAGTCCCAATTATGTGGAAAGATATTGTGAATATGTTATTTCCTATGTTTTGACAATAGATGTGCAATATTTAAACGTACTAACTTCTAAAAAATAAAGAATTACACCAATCACCTGCCTGAACCCTGACGGCCCTACTCCTTCGTGCACTCCCTTCTAGGTGCTGCTCTGAGGGTGGTGAGCAGAGCCCTGTCCTGCCCAACAGCCCCAAGGCTCAGGGTCAGGGAGGTGAGGGCAAGCAGTAAAGAGCCTGGTCTGGACAATCCTGCTTCCAGTGCCCACTTGAGGAGCAACAAGCTGAGTCTCTCACAATAACGGGATCAGGAGCTGTACATCCATCAGAGGCAGCACCAGTTACAGTTTGCAACAGGAGAACAAAAGCTGACAACACTTGCTGGTCCGCCCCTGCCCATCAGCCCCTTCCTCTTAAACACCTTTACATTCTCTGAGGAAACAAACTCTCTTTACAACAATATTTGCAGCAATTCTGTATTTGGCTCACATTTGTTTGGCTGAAGGGGTGGAGGCCTCAAAACGATAATGGGGAAATTAAGTTCTTTCCTCCAAAAAGAGCTTGAGGCCCTTGTGGTGGTGTTGGCCAACCATGGACAACTGCTCAGAGACCCCAGTCTTTCCAAACCCGAAAAGCAAGGGCAATGAGTGTGCCAGGTCATGTGTTAACAGCTATCTCTGGGCAGCCACCTGGTAACAAGGGGTCTTTACTAGCCCCACCTTATAGGGAAAGAAACTAAAACACAGGCAGGATTAAGACTTCCTCTGTCCGATCACAGAGTTTGGAAACTAGGGACCTGGTTGAACTCCCCATCTCCAACTCCACTGCCTGCTTTCTATCCTTTGCTGCTCTCCAGTCCTGCCTAGAGAACACCAGCTTTTTTGCTGTTACAGACCCTTCCCTGGGGCCCACATCACAGCAGGGCAGGCTTCTAGCACTGAGCCCATGCTTCCCTCTGGCTTCCACAGCTTGATGCTCCCAAGCTGATGAGCCAGCTCTGCATCCAGGGAAGGTGGCCAAGGCCAGTTCTCCACACGTTGATAAGGCTGGAATGGAACTGTCTAGACGCAGCTGGCTGCTGGGCAGATCTACAGCCAGGTCCAGCAGTCCTTTGCAGGTGC
The DNA here is from genome assembly GCA_028571685.1 of Heterohyrax brucei. Classification (NCBI taxonomy): domain Eukaryota; kingdom Metazoa; phylum Chordata; class Mammalia; order Hyracoidea; family Procaviidae; genus Heterohyrax; species Heterohyrax brucei. Next base: position 131,435,286 of record CM053150.1, on the reverse strand, counting down.
CACCCCCAACTCCTGCTGGAGTAAACAGTACCAGGGCTTGATTCAGCATCTCAGCCACTTTTTTTAAGCGAGAGAGCCCTTTAAGAATCCTTCAGGACTCCTCCCTGACCCATGCCTACTTTGTAGGTGGGGAAAAAGGAGCTCAAAGAGAGGAAGTTAGTTACCTAACAGCTCAAAGAGAGTGGGAGCACATGCCTCCCTCTGATCGTAAGGTCTCTGGAGACAGGGGTCACCTTTTGTTCCCTGAGGATTCTTGGGACCCTGGCTTCCCCTAGTCAGGCTTCCTCGAGTCTGCAACAGATTAGCATCCCAGCCCAGCTCCTGACACTCTCAATTCTACCAGAGCCTCACTAGCCCCTGAATAGCACTCTGCTCAAGAAACAGGGTTTTATTACATTTGATGCTCCACCTTCACCCCCAGGAAACAAACAGGCCTTAGGGTGGTATTGGACAAGTAGGAGAAATATTTCACACATTTTAAAACAAAATCAGGGCTTCCCTTGCCCAGAAAAGAACTAAGTGTCCTGGCCTCACCCATCATTCTCTAAGACACTGAGCAGTGAGCACTGAGGGTAGTAGTGTTCAGTCCAGTCACCCTGTCACCATTCCCTCCGCCCAGCCCTCTTGAGGACCAGGAGCCCCAAGAGTTAAGAGCAGACACCAGAGCCCAGACGCCTGAGTTTACAGCCTTCAGTGCCTCAGTATTCCCAGCTATAAAACAGACATAACCAAATAGCAGCCTTCTAGGGCTAACATGAGGAGGAGGGGGTCAAACAGACATGGTGAAGCTAAGCAGCATGCCCTGGTCAGAAAAACTCACCAGTCCTTGGCAAGTCCCAGTATACAGCAAATCTGTCTTTCTGATCACACAACATCATAACGTATAGGACCAGACTGACTTTGCAGTCATCTTTGGTCTAAGAATTTGGATCAAGAGCCCGATGCCAAGACTTTCCCACTGATTGGAAATACCAGGCTTTCCTGAGGTCATGCCAACCCCTACCTCAATCTCCCCATCCACTAAAGGAAAGGATTAAGCCTTTCTGCACAAGAGTTGTGCAAGTCACATGAGAAAACGGGAGGTATGTTCCTCCAGGATCAGAGGATGCCAAAGGCAGGAAGAAAGGGAGGGAGAGAGGGAGTAACAGGAGCAGAGCAGCTACTTCCATCAATTTCTGGTCTTAGCCCCTCGAGGCTGTCCCTCGGAGGCAAGGAGCCATTTGTGCTGCTGCTGAACCCAAGTCATATCTAGACACTGTATCATGAGTAATACACGACTCAAACTGTCAAGACAGTAAGACTCATTCCCCGCCTGTCGGTGTCCTAGGAGGCTGAGGCACATTCAGGGGTAAATGATGGAGGGGCCTGCAGACACTGGAGGCAGAGCTCAACTAAGTCCAGAAGGCAGTGAGCTAGCAGGCTTCCCAAAGTGGAACTGCTCACATGGAGCCTTGAGGGGCAGTGGGACACACTAGTGGGATTCCCAGGACAGAGGCAGAAAGGCCAGGAGGGTGACTGATCCAATCACGGCTAGTTTCCGGGTAAAGGAAAGAAGAAAGCAGAACAGGAATTAAAAACACAGGCCCAAGCCAGACTGGCAGCCCTAGGATTAGGCTAAGCAGTTAGTCCCTTCAGGAGACAGGTAACAGGAATCACTGAAGGCTGAGCAGATGACAAGGAACAGTGTAGTGACAAACAGAGAGAGGTCACAGGCACAGCAATTAGGAAGTCAGTGTTTACACAGGGCTGAGAGATACAGTGACAATGCTACAGCAGGAAAGCATTCAAGTACTTAATAGTGCGGCTCTGTTGTCTCAAGTTGCTCTGAGACAGAATCAAGTCACAAGGAATAGGTCTGGTTAGGTCGTGTTAGAGAAGCCCGGGCATACCAGAATTCAACCTAACGTTGTCCACAGCCCTCTCTGGAGGTACCACCTCACCTTACTTTGTACACAACCCAGTGTGACACAGCAAGGCAGCAAAGATCGCCACATCCAAACCCACTTCTATTTGATCGCAGAGCCCATACTCAGGTCTGAGACTAAACCCGAGCCCTGCTTGTATCGGGCCAGGCAGACCTAGAGAGGAGCACAGAGTTGAGGCCTTCTGGCTCTCTTATTGCAAATCCACAAAACAAGGCCTCTGATCTAATCCTGTCACGTGTGCCTGGTGTGGTTCACACACAGAACCCCCCCACGCCCTTCTACCTGTCTGCCCCTCATAATACCTGCTGGACTACCCACTGACAAGAGCTGGCAGCCCTAGCACAATTGTTCCCTTGGAATCTCAGCTGAGACAAGACAGTAAGATGTACCTGGCCTAAAGTCACACAGCCATTCAGGACAGGAAATAGTATTTACTCAAGCCAGCACCCATCTAGTTCTCTTAACTGTCCACCAGGGGAGGGGAAGCAGGGGGCACAGTTGGATTTGGGATGAGTAACCCCTCACCCCACCTACTCATGTTTCTCTCCCACCAAACTGGGGCACTTGCAGAAGGACTTCATCTCAACCCTCTCATTGATGCAGCACCAGCCAAGACTGGTTCAGAAGAGACTCCACCACCTACAGACACCCAGGACTACAGGTCAGGCAAGCCAGCCTCAAAGTTCTGAAATCCAGTATACATGAGAGAAGTCCAGCTCCCAACTTATCCCTCGGCCAATTATATACTGACATCAGCTGGGCACCTCCTCTGCTCAGGTCTCGGTGTAAACATTTGGCTTGGACTAACTCACTTACTCCTCTCCACAGTCACAAAAGGTCCTACTGGTCTCCCAAGGAAGCAGCAGAGGCTCAAACTGCTAAGGCACCAACCTATGGCCAGCAAAGGTGGGACAGAAGGGAGGGGCACATCAAAGAAGTAGCAAGCATGGTGGCTTCCCAACACCCAGAACCAGCAGTCAAGAGTCTCCCTGGCCAAGGGAAGAGTCAGTGGGGAAATCAACAACCTACAGAAGAGTCAGCTACGTGCCATCCACCATGGCAGGCTTATACAAATAAATGATCCTCAGAACCACTCATCTAGGTGGGCAAGCTTGTACCCTCATTTGGCAGAGAGGGAAACTAAGGCTGAGAGTGTTCTTGCCTACATGCACATCAGCAATAAAGGAAAAACCCATGTATATCTATCCAGATAAAAGCTCTTCTCTCCCCAATCCCTATCCAGATAAAAGCTTTTCCCTCCCCAACCCCACAGTATGGTTTAGGCATCAGGGAAGGGTGAGATACAAAACGGCATTTACATCATCCCAGGAAAACTACTGTCAAGTGGCAGTTCTCACTGGTACTCTCCCAGGAGCCCCTGGGGCTTCCCCTTCCCCTACTCCCTCACCACCCTGCATAAGACCTCTCAGGCCACCTGGGGAGCCTGATCTCCTAATCCTCAATGTAAAAATTAAATGGGAAACAGAAGTGTATCCATGAGGACCACAGCCCCACTCCAGCACCCAAAGACTTGCCATCGTATTTGCAGAGGCCTTCTCAGTGGCACAGCAAGGAAGGTCCCAACAGCTGGCATGGGACCAGAAGTGGTAGAGAGAAACAATACATCCCAGCTGGTGGGAGAAATAATCCTGGCAGTCAGAAGAGTGCACCCTGGTTGGGAGCTGTGCCTGGGAAGAGGACGCTGGGGGCATCCCAGACAACAGTGACTGCCATAGGCAAAACCAAGTTCCTAACTCCCTCAGACCCCTGTCGAGGGCCTTTCCCAGCCTCACAGCACTCAGGAAGAAGCTGAAATCGCGCTGAAAATAGCTACGCTCAGAGAAGGGAAGTGATTTGACCGAAGTTGAAACAGCAGCAGCAGTCACAGAAATTGAGGCCTGGCCTGTCCCAACCAGTCTGTCCCATCTGCTAGCCTCAGCTTTTGGTTCAGCATTCATTTTCCACACGCCCACCCACCCACACGCAGGGCAGCAAAACACTGCAGAGAATATTACCCCCACTTTATGAAATCTAACTGGGCCTATGCTGCTCACAGGCCTGCCACAAAAGAGAAACGCAGGCTGGCGATGGCCTGAGAGCGTGTGTCTACACAAGGTTCCACATCCGCTCAGCCCAAAAAGTAGCCTGGCTTGGCATTCCCTGCCTTTGCTCGGAGAGATTTAGGCTCACACCGACATGTCCTGTCTAAGACATTCTGAGGCCTGCCTAGCTCCCAGCAAACCACTGGTTTGGAATTCTGAAGGCGGGCCAGTTGCAGAGGCATAGGCAAGTGGCGGGGGCAGAAGCTGGGATACGAGGGGTTCCGACAGGACGCCAGGGTCCTGAGGGTCCAGCTAGGGTCCCCACGGCCCCTCCAGCAAAAGCTGGCCTCAACAACTGGGCGAGGGAAGCCCCTCTTGCACCTTCGGGACCCATTTCCCTGCCAGTGGAAGGGTGACCTTGGTGACTGGCAGCCCTCCTCTCAGCGTCGCTGTACTCTTCGTCCCAAGGGACCCCTGCCCATCCGAGTCCCGGCTCTGCCACTCCCGGGGCGGGGCGGGGGAATGGGATCGGGCGGGGCAGAAGGAGGGCGTGGCAGCGGCGGCGGCGGCGGCCCAACGCGCTCACCTCTTTGAGCTGTTCCATCTCGCCCCGAATGGCCTCATAGTCCACTTCGAGCTCCTCGAACTGCAGCTTGAGCTGGTGCTTCTCCTCGAGCACCGCCAGACCGTACTCGGCCGCCTGGATCTTCTCGCGCGTGGTCTCGGCCAGCTCATGGGACAGCCGCTTCACCTCGGCGCGCAGCCACTCGGGCTGCGCCTCCATCACCAGCCTCGCGTACTCCTCCTCCTCTGAGGGCGCCGACATGATGGCGTACAGGTGGTGGCTCGCGCCAGCACGGGGACACACACCGCAGGCCGGGCAGGCACCGGGCCGCAGCTCTCCTAAAGCTCACCAGTGACTGCCGCCCATCCCCGACGGCCGCCCCGGGCTGCGGATGCGCCGCCGCAGTCGTCTCTCCTCCCGGGGAATTGTGGGGACTGTAGTCCTTCCTCTGGCGCCCACTACAAGGCCCATCGTGCCCCGCGCCGTACCGCCCCCATCTGTGATTGGCCCGCTCTGAGACGCAGCGGAGCCTGGTCGCTAGAGGCCCCGCGGCTGAGGACCGGTTCCTTCCGGTTGCTTGGGCTCGGGGTCTCCCTTAGTCTGCGGACGGCGGAGTTCCAGTTGACGGGTGTAGCGGGACCGACGGGAGGTCTCTGTGCAGTTCCCAGGACCTTCCGAGGCAGAATGTGCTTTATGTTCGACGGGTCCGCCCCGAGCGCTCGCGGAGTCTGGCCCGGAGGGCTTTTGGCTGGCCAGTGATACCTGTGCCCCGTGTTCGGTGCATTACTTGTGTGCCCTGGGCAAATGGTTCAACTGCACTGAGCCGCGATTCACCAGTCTGTGTAGTGGATCTTGTAAGGGCACCTGGTAGGGTTCATGTGAGGGTTAAGTGGCTTCTCCATTAATGTGTGGGCTCGGTGAGTCCTGACCCCCAATGTGGAGAGCAGCTAACGGTTGTGTTTTGAAATGTTATCCTGTCTTAGCTTTGTACCACCTTAGAGAAGAAACTGGAAGATCCTGCCCAAAGAGGCGCATTGTTTGTGAAGGTAAAGGAACCAACTTTGGTGCATAAGGAAAGGGACTGGAACAAAAGACGGGTAGCTACCTCCCGGCTGTTAGAGAGCCCTGAGACATTCTCAAGTGAGAGGTAAATAATAAAGTGCCGGGATCCAGCCCCGACACTTTTCAGGGTCACACACGGAGGGAGGGAGAGGCGCGGCGGGAAAAGAATTAAGAGAGACAGGAAAGAGTTTTCTGGTTCATGGCAGCCCGAGCAAGAGAGCGAGCTGTCTGTCTTTATTGTTTTTATAGTCAAAGTGATGTGAATTTTACCCTGCCCACTGACCACACAATCTATTGGCTAATTTGAAACCAAAACGTCATGGTCTTGAGGTGATGTAATTTTTACCCTGCCCCCTGACCACATGAGCTATTAGCTAACCGAAACCTTGTGATCCTTTTAATTGTCAAGGCTTTCTAGATAATGGCCCGAGGCAAGTGTGTAATTGACAGTGAAAACAAAGTTATGCCTCGAGCTCAATCAGCCCTACTTGTACCTCAAGGTTGAAAGGTACACGAGGAAGGGTCTTAAAGTTTATGATCTCTATTTGTTCCTACTTTGCTCTTTATTTTATTTCCTCCTGTGGTGACAGTAAACATCTACCGTCCCCCATCCTATGTCTTTCTTAAGCTGTTCTAAAAAGGATAATTCTTTTCACATGGGTGGGGATGTGCAGTTGGGGGAAGTCAGCAGAGCTGGGCGTTCCCAGGCTCAGCGTTTGTCCTTGTACAGGGAGATGAGGGGGTATTTGGGGGGAGAGTTTAATTGGGGTGAAAAAATATACAGCCAGAAATGTCAGGGGTGAGCAGCTGGGAGAAGTCAGCAGGGGTTGGGCCGGCCTCGCTGCTCTCAAGCTGGCTGTGTTAGAAATCATTCCTCTGAGCTCTTTTCCCCAGAAATTCCTGTGCAGGTTTTCCCAATATTATTTCATAAACCAAGTGGGTAGTAAAGGGCCCCTCTCAGAAGGCATCTCCCCTGATCCTTGTGCCAGGAGAGGAGGGGGTATCTTTTTGAAGAAAATTTGATTAGGAAGCCAAATAATATCAAGGGCAGTAGGCTAGAAAACATGTCACAGGCGAGATGCTTCAGCCCATCATTTACAGGGGTTCGTGACTTTGTCTACAAAGGTGATGGCGGACCTCTGCAATAAAGCGTTTAATATTGGATTTTTAACAACATTGGAACAGTTTTCTGTGGGGACATGTATGAGCCTAAATATTAGGAAAGTATGTGCCAATAGCACACGCCAAAAAGGTGCCAGGTTAAGCAGACGAAATATATGGGTAGGGATCAAAGAGAACTTTAGCTCAAACTGTGATTTTCTCATATAAATGTTATAGAAAATAAGGACACGAAAGACACCCAGGAAGAGGCAAGAAGCTGTTTATTACGCCGGCGGGCCACCGGGACCTTCTCAGGTTCCAACAAATGGCCCTGAGTGCCGTTTCGGGAGAGTAGATATAGTGCAGTTTGAGGATGTCGTGGTTGAGACAAATGGGGTGAGCAGGCAGAGTTCTGAGGGGGGGCATCCTGCCAGCCAGGGAGCCGGGCTGGGAAAGGAAAGGGGAAAGGGATTATCGTATCCCACCAGCTGGGGAGCTGGGCTGGGAAAGGAAAGGGGAAAGGGATTATCATATCCCGCCAGCCATGCTGAGAAAGGAAGGTGGAAGTGTCCTGTCTGGTGAGTGCCGGCTGAGAAAGGAAGGGAGTATTGTATCAGGCACTGACGGGGGCAGCAAGGAGGGGGAGGAAAATTTTTCAGCCTCAGTTATCCATATTATTTCTCCCTTTGATACTCCCCTTTGATAAGGGTGGGTATTGTTAGGGTCCGTGATTTTCAAGATGCGACACTGTTACTTTAAAGGTTAAATTTTATTAAAAAATATGCCCAATAGGAAAAATACTGGTGCACCAGGGACGCACCCCAAGCTACACAGAGCAGGGGGCGACGGGGAGTTTCCTCAGCGCCCAGTATTTAAGTCGTGAGATTGCAAAGTAGGGAGGGTGAACTGACCTTTACATTGATTGGTTAACTCCTATTAGTTGTAAAATGTGGTCAAGGTCTAGGGGTCACTTGCAGGCTGTCACTTGCAAGGTTGCCCCCAGGCTTGTCTTGTGACTGTGTTTTGTAAGACAAAGGTAAGATTATTCTATGGTATTTTCTGCTATTAAGTTGTTTCCTGGGGCTTTCTTTAATACCTCCCATTTTTACCGGGCCCTTCCTCATTTCAACATTCCCCCCTTGAGTTCTTATTCCAGAGTCAAATCTTAGACTCTGAGTGGGTGCCAGACTGATCAAGGTCCTGGCTGGTCAGGGGGTGGTAGGTCTGGTGTTGGGGCTGATGTTTTAGGACCAGGAGCTGGCTAGTTTTTCTCTTAAGTAATTTAGAATGTAGGGACCCACAGTTTTAAAGTTAAGGTGAAGAGGACAAGTGGTCCTGTTAACGCAGTGACAAGGGTGGTCAGCCACGGAGACCAGGAGAACAGAGACTCAACTGATCCTAATGAGGTCCCCTATTTTCCCTGATCCCGGGTGCATTGGTTTCACAGCCCCATGTATAACAGAAATAATCATTTGTTCCTCCATATGATCCATAGACACTAGCCCCGGGACAGACGTAAAATTGTTTCTTAGCCAGTTGTTGCATGAGGCAGTTAGTAGCACACCCCCACCCATCAGCATGTATACATCCCCCAGTATTTATGAGTGTTCATGTGGACAAACCGGGTAGGGGTCTTTCTTAAGCTGTGAGCCTATAGAACCCACCACAAGGTCACATGAATCAAGGTGAAAAACTGGTGAAGTCACCTCGGGAGGGCCAGTTAGGGTCAGTTCTTGAACTTGCCGGGGGAGGTTTCTTGGAGTCGCCTCAGGGCCAGTATGTTGTCGCACCTTCCATTGAAAGTAGATGGGAGTGACAGACCCAGGGCCGGATCCTGTCAACTTTGACGGCAGTGGGGGTTGTCAGGATTACTGTGTGGGGTCCTTTCCAACGGGGCTCCAAAGTCTCCTTTTGGTGTCTCAGGACCCAGACTAGACCCCCGGCAGAAACTGATGTGGCTTTACAGGAGGGAGATCGTGGAGGCATCTCGACAAGGGGAAAAGCAGATCTTGAGTTTTCTGCAGGGCCTGGAGGGACTTAAGCAGGTCATGATTAGAAATTTCAGCAAGTATGTCATCCCTTGGGTTAGGGCAGAGGGGTGTGGCCTCCCGAAAACAATTTCACAGGGCATAAGGCCTTGGGGGTAGGGAGAATTACACAGACGCATTAAGGCAAAGGGAAGCAGGGCCGTCCAGTCACCGCCAGTTTCTAGGGTCAATTTGGTTAAGGTCTCCTCAAGGGTCTGGTTCATCCTCTCTACCTGTCCTGAACTCTGGGGGTGATAGGCACAACGTAGTTTCCAATTAATCCCCAGAACAGATGTTACTCACTGAGAGACTAAGGCCATAAAGGCAGGGCCATTGTCTGATCCTAGCATCAACAGAACCCCCGAAACCTAGGTATGACTTCTTCCAGGAGTTTTTTTTTTTTTTTTTTTGAAACTACTTGTGCTGTCTCTCTCCCAGAGAACGTGTCTATGAAAACTAAAAGGTACTTATATCCGTATCTCCTGGGCTTAATTTCAGTGAAGTCCAGTTCTCAATGTACTGCAGACATAGTGCCTCTTTCTCTCTTACCTTGGTGGGCCTTACCGGAGCTGCTTGCATTAGTGGCCTGGCAGGCTTGGCAGGTGTGCGTTATTCCTTTAGCCAACCAGGGTAGCTAGGGTATATAGTACCTTGGAGATAGAAGTTCTTGGATTCTGTTGCTCCCAGATGGGTGGTCTGGTGGATCTGGCGGACGAGCTTCTCTTCCAATTTTTGAGGGAGAATGGGGAGCCCTCGCGAAGTATAGTGTCATCTCTTCTAGGTGGGCTCCTCGGGAAGGGTTGGCTCGGGGAGCTGGATAGAACTGATCTCCAGGAGGCTGAGGACAGCTTCCTTAGCTGCTCGGTTGGCTAGGTTATTGCCTCGGGCTTCCATTGTTTCAGCCCGATGATGTGGTAGGCATCTCGTAGCCACTGGTCACGGGCATTGTGCGTCTGGGGCACAGTGAGGGGTGGCGGGTCAGGGGACAGACTGGTGTCAGGAGGCTCCTCGTCATCTGAGGGCCGGATCTGGTGGGTAGGAGCTGTCAGAGTGCAGGGACAAGGGCAGATCCTGGCACAGGCTCAGGTCTTGGACAGGTGCTTATAGTCCTGAATTGACCCATACAGACCTCACAGCTGGCACAGCAGCGACATGTCCAGTTCTCGTAGTCCCACCTGTAGGCAACATCTCCTTGTACAGCACCGCTAATGTAGTGTCAAGATTGACTGGGCAGCGTGGAGCAGTGGGGCCGGCGACGGGGCCCGCGTTGGCAATGCCAGCGCTGCGGAGGGGTCTGTCCAGAACTCGGGCTGTGTGGCTCAGCTCGTCATGGGTGCGGCTGTGCTGGCTGTAGACACACTCCAGCTCCCGCCACGAGCCCCCGCCGGCGTTGAGAAGGCTGCTGAGGCCGTGCAGCAGGGGCAGGCGCCCGGCCAGCACAGCCTCCGCTGAGGGCAGCCTGTTGCACTGATGTTCCCGATCGTCGGCTACCACCACTACCCCTGTGTACCTGGTGCCATCCCTGATAAAACTGCTCCCGTCAGTGAACAGAGTGAGATCAGGGTCCCACAAGGGAACGTCCGTAAGATCTCGGCGAAGTCCATGCTGTTGGCTAAGCACCTCAGTGCAGTCATGCGGTTCGGCCTCCAGGTCCAGATCAGGCAGCAATGTTGCTGGGTTGAAGGCTGAGCTGTACTCACGTAAGTCCTGATGAAGGGCCTCAAAGATGGTGGGAGAGTTCTTGAACCCTTGTGACAGGAGTCCAGGTCAGCTGCCCGCTGGAGCCATCTTCTGGGTCCTGCCATTCGAAGGTGAAGAGGGGCTGACTCTGCGGGCTCAGAGGTTTACTGAAGAATGCATCCTTTAAATCCAGCACTGAATACACCCGGTGTTCTGGTGACAGAGAGCTCAGGAGAGTGTACAGGTTAAGACTGGTCTGGAGTCCAGCCCTCCTGCCTTCCTCACCGGCATGAGAGGAGTATTCCAGGGCGACTGGCAGGGCACCAGTATTCCATGTTTTCTGAGTCTTTGAATGTGGGCCCTGATCCCTCTCTTCGCTTCTGGCACAATGGGGTACTGTGGCACCTGAATCGGGCTGGCAGATGGTTTTAAAGTCACTATAACCAGTGGTTGGTGTTTCGCCAGCCCTGGGGAGTTGTTTTCAGCCCAAACCTGAGGAATCTCTTTGATCAATGGATTCACTGGTACCACGAGGATAGAGCAGGGGCCCCTGTCAGAACCATCATAAAATCTGTATTCTTCCTCTAAAGGGGCTATCACATTGACTTGGGGTGTCAGGTAAGCATGATCCCCAGCGAAGCAGATAGTCACCTGCATTTTTGATAACAAGTCTCTTCCAAGTAAAGAGTACGGGCATTCAGACATTACTATAAAGGAGAGGGAAACAGTCTTAGCTCCCAGATCGTTCGTCAGTTCATGAGTAGGCATTAACCCCAGTAGCTCCTCGTGCTAGGGTTTTGGTTTCAGTTACAGGTCCTAGGGGTTCAATTAGAACTGAGTTGCTAGCCCTGGTGTTGACCATGAATTCTACTGGCTATCCCCCTATTTTTAAGGTTACCCTGGGCTCGGGGGCAGGCCTGGTGAGCCCTGACGCCCTCAGGCCTTTAGGTTAAGAACCTTTGGAGGGGGCTTTCTTTAGGGACACTCACCCTTCCAATGTCCAATTTCCTTGTAGTAGCACACTGGTTTCTCTGCAGGGGAGGCTTTCCTGGCTTCTTCATCTGATCCGGTTTCTTCTCCCAAGGGCGCAGTGGCGTGTGGCCCTGGGCTTCTGCCAGGAGGATTCTGCTTACCTTTTTTGGCTTGTTTGTCTTCTGGTAGTTCGCGGTTCAGCTCGGATAGATTCTTTCCCTCGAATCCTTCTATTTTTTGTATTTCTTTTCTTTTGATGTCAGGGCTGACTGTCCCACGAAGGCTATGTTAATGGCCCGTTGATTTTGGGGAGACTCAGGGTCAATGGGAGTATCTGTGCGGTATGTCTCCATCAGTCATTCCAGAAAGGCTGCTGGGAATTCTGAGGGTTCCTGAATTACCTGTGTTACTTTAGACAAATTTGTGGGGCGCCCAGCAGCGGCCCGGAGACCCCCCATAAGAATCTGGCGGTAGACAGTTAGGCGCTGCTTACCTGCAGTGGTGTTTGGGTCCCAATTTGGGCGGGTCAGGGGAAAAGCGTGGTTAATCTCATCTAAACCACGAGTAAAGTTTCCATCATCTCGTGGCGCGTGTTTTCTGGCTAGGGAAACAATGTTAGTCCTCTCCTCAGTGGTAAAGAGGGCTTGGAGAAGTTGCTGTATGTCTTCCCAAGTGGGGCTGGTGTGTTACAAAGATGGTTTCTAAGAGATATATCAAGGTTTGAGGTTTTTCAGAAAAAGGGGGATTCAGCATTTTCCAATTGTAAAGATCAGAGGTTGTAGAAGGAGTATAGACCAAGAAGGGGGTCCCAGCCTCAGTCATGTGCCCTATAGCTCGCAAGGGGAAAATATGAGGGAGGCTTCTATAAGTGGTTTAAGAGATCGACCTGAGCGGGTATGGGCTGGGCTCTGGAGATCAGAGGAAGGTGGTGCTGCAGAAGTGGCAGGGTTCCAGGGAGCAGTCGGGACTGGAGGGTCTGCAGGGACCCTATACAGGCCACGGAGACTGGCTTTGGCTCCCTCAGCCCCGGTGGCAGCAGGAGGAGAAACGGGAACAGGGGGGTAGGGAAGTGGGAGACTCAGTCAGAGGGGGATCAGACGGAGGAAGGGAAGCTGGCGGGGGTTTTGAGGAGCCCTGAGCCACCAGGGTTGGAGGAGGTTGTTTAGGGGGAACATAGGGTTGCAGCCACACAGGTGGCCGCCTGAGGAGGTCTTGCCAAGCAACAATGTATGGCATTTGGGCAGGGTGACCCGGATTGCCAAAGATGACCTGAAAAACAGAGTGGGTTTGTTTTAATGTCTAGGGATCCCGTGGGTGGCCATCCAGTATCAAAAGCCGGCCATTCCAGATTATAAAGTGTGCAGAGTTTTCCTGATCGCACCTTGCCGAAGTCTCGGGCTCGTTTCTGGAAATCTGAAAGTGGTTAAGGACTAGGTCTAGGGGTGTTAGAGTGAGAAGAAGATTGCCCCATGGTGGCAAAAGTAACAATCAGGACAAACAACACAATCAAACAGACAACAGAACAGACACAGAACGGTCACGGAAGAAACAAAAACCAGATGCGGGATTTACAGGCCGCAGAACCAAAAAGGAACCAGCGGTGCCCGCCCAGATGGAGAGCTGAGGCGTCCCCCAGCCTCCGACTCAAGAGAGCAGTTCTGCGTCCAGATTCTCTCTTAGTGAGTCCCAGAACCAGAGCTCGAGCACAGACAGACAATATCCAGACTCACTGGTGAGGTCAAACCAGATCGGCCGGCCGCAGAGGTTGCTCTTGAAATCCCGGACGAGCCCCCAAATGTTAGGGTCCGTGATTTTCAAGATGCGACACTGTTACTTTAAAGGTTAAATTTTATTAAAAAATATGCCCAATGGGAAAAATACTGGTGCACCAGGGACGCACCCCAAGCTACCCAGAGCAGGGGGCGACCAGGTACAACTGCAGGTATTTCCATAATAACTAATCCTACAGCCCACTTAGGCCTAATCAACTGTTGCAGTCTTTCTAATACTTGTAGCCCTCTGTCCCGACAAGTTTACAGGCAGTACCACAAAGGGAGGCTGATGTAGAACAATCATAAGTTTCGCTTCCCCAAGGGGGCCCACACAATTAGTAAAATTACAGTTAAAGCATATTATGTTAAAACAGGTTACATTGTGGTGAGTTTCATTGCCCTCTGTGTCATTTTAAGTTGGGGGGGGATTGGGTATGGCGAGCTTGTCGGCGATCGCACCATGATGAGCTGGCTATGGGAGAGAAATCTTGGGAGAGAGCAGCTGTAGTATCTTAAAAGGGTTAATGAGAAGGAAGGGATGGAGGAGTTGGTGGGCACCAATCACACGACATTTCGGCGGTGTCATTGTTGCTGGGGAGATTTCTCAGAGGGAATGGTGTCAGGTTGCATTTGCGACTTGAATTAACCTCTCAAGAATTCAGATAGGGAAGTCAGCATCCTGTGAAAACACAATTTCTACCTCTTTGGCCAGGTTAATAATAGCAAGTGATTGATAACAAAAGGGTATATTTTATTAAATGATACGGTGAGCTGTGTTTATAATTTTAAAGGTGTTGTAAAATTCCTGAAAGCTCTTAGAAGTATAAGCCGCAGCATTGTCTGTTTTAAGATGTGAGGGAATCTGACAACTTGCAAAACAATAAAAGAGATGTCGAATTACATCCTTGCAAGCTTTTCCCGTTTGGGCTGAGGCTATAATTGAGTGAGAATAAGTGTTGATGCATGCATGGACATAACAGAGTTTTCCAAAGCAAGGTATTTAAGTAACATCCATCTGCCATAATTGTTTAGCCTTCAAACCTCGTGGGTTAATTGCCATTGGTAAGGAGGACTGTTGAGTGGGGCAGATACTGCAACTTCTTACAACAGAACGAGCTTGTTTTCTAGTTAACTGAACTTGCTGTGGCGTTCCGATGGTGCAAGGCGTGACTTTTTAGCTTTGTCTTCCTTTCATTGAGAGAGTGGCTATTGAGGCCAGATAATTAACAACTATTTTACAAGACAATGAAAGCAGATGTAAGCACTACAGGAGCCCATTCTGTTAAAGACACTGAGTTCACAGAAACAAGGAGAAAGATAGCACGTTGTGAATATTATAAAATGTAGTTTCTGTTCTCTAGTCTGAAGGCTATTTTGTTAAAGATCAAAGGAGAAGGAACAAAGGAATTTGTAACTGGTTGTGATCAATTAGTTATAAGCCCCACGCTGCACTCGGACCAGCCTTGCAGGAGTTTTTAGTAACAGCCAGTTGATATTACCAAGCAGTTTTTGAAAGTCATTTAAAGTTTTTAAGTGGGTGGTTCTTAAGACAAAGGAAACACAAGCCACTATGGTGTCATTTAATATGCGGCTCAAGTAGGATATTGAGGCTGAGTTTGAATTTCATCTGGAGTAATTATCAAGCCTCTAGCTTCCAGGGCAGAGGTGAGTGCCATTAGGCACTCCTGTAAAAAAAGAACGATTACGGTGAGCTAACAAAATGTTATCCATATAATGAATGAGATAAACAGAGTAAAATTGTTTTCAAACATTCTCTATTGCAGCATCAATAAACTTTTCATTCCCTGGGGGAGGACTTTCCACTGATGATCGCTAGAAAGGCCATTTGAAATTTTCTGATGGCAGGCTAAAAGCAAAACATTGTTTGTCTTGAGGGTAGCAAAGAAATAATAAAAAAGCAATCTTGTAAATCAATCACAATAACAACATAATTTAATGGGACAGCATTTGGAGAAGGGGGTCCAGGTTGTAATGCTCCCATGGATTCCATTGTTGCATTGATTGCCCTTAGGTAACAAATGTACCAGGCATGGAAGCCTTGGGGGGAGGGACTGAGTGCAGAGAGAAAATAGGTGGTCTGTTCCTCTGAATCCTCTGTGTTTGCCAGCCCAAACGGCTGAAGCGGCTGAGGCAGGGCCGCGAGCAGGGTAAAAAAAAATGAGTAGCCTGTTCTTTTGAATTCTCTGCCCCTGCCAGCAAGTGGATAGTCTGCTCCTTTTGATCTTCTACGCTTTCTGGCAGCAGCGGCTTGACAGGTTTTTCAAGCTCCGACTCTTGAGTCAGAAGTTTGCTGCATTACATAAGCTTGCTGTGCAACCTTAGAAGGAGCCGCTTCTTTTAAAGAGGTCTTAGATATTAGGAGAGAAGGCTCGGAAGAGGAATCTCCCACACCAGTCAAGGAGTAACATATTAAGTTCCAATAAGAAAAGGCACTTATAGGGATGTTATCAGGCCACTTATCATGGTAAAATTTTTTTATATTGTGACCAATACATCCCCAAAATTCTTTTTCCAGTGTCTCTTCCATGGGGAAGCAGGGGCAAAACTCCTGGACAAAATCCATAAAGGCTGTTAAATCTTTGGTGGAAACCTTAACCCTTCGTTGGCATAATGGGTTTCTGATTCCTCCACAAAGAGTTTTCTCTGCTTCGACTCTTTACAGCCCGTAATCTTTGCTTGTCAAATATCTATAAAGAATCCTATTTTTAGAACTCTTTATGGTACATAAGCTTAACTTATTAAGAGAATTGAAAAGAAGAGGTTCTCAAACGGCTTCAGGTATTGACTTTGGATTAAAGTCGTCCCTTAATACCAAACAGCACAGAAAAGAGGTATCCTCCTGGAGAAACACCTGGCAGAGGGCACCGCGAGAACACGTGAGACTGAGAGCAGAAAGAGAATAGGTAGCCTGTTCCTTTAAATCTCCCACGGCGGCGGCAGTGGCTGTTGCTGGCTCAGAAGCCTTAGAGGCACCTGTGAGCAGAGAAAAAAAAACCGAGTAGCCAGTTCTTTTAAATTCTCCGCGCGGCTGCTGGCTGCAACTAGCTCAGCAGGTTTTTCAGGTTTTGACTTTGTCGTCCCTGATTAAATCTTAACAGGCTTTTTAGGTGGCCAGTTGGTGTCAAACGTGGGCCATTCGACTTGGCACAGGGTTTTTTTTTTTTTTTAACATAACTGAGTGAAAATGTACGTTCACGTATAAATTTACATGCCCCCCCTATATGCAGCTTCCACTGCTCTCCCTGTCCGGTGACTGCACACTATTCCTCTCTGCTCCATACATGTCTTATCCTCCCAACAGTCTCCTTTCCCCTCCTCTCCGTCCATTCCCCTTCCTCCAACCAGAGGTCAGCAAGATGATATCCTATAGATGTATAGAACCATAAAGTGCTTCCAATATATGGTCACTCTGCTTTGCCAAGTCCAATCCATTCCTGTCCAAAGAGTGGACCTTTGTTATAATTTATGGGAAAGGGCAGCATCAGGGAAGGGGGCCATGCTCTCAGAGGAACCCCAAAACTGCTGGACCATCAATTGAGGTCTTTTAGTGGAGATCTCATGATGCACCTCTTTTTATTCTTGTGTTGCCAATGAGGCTCCTCTCTGTGAGCTCCGTCGTGGCTATCACTGGTGGTGGCCGGGCACTATCCATTTCTTCCGGTCCCAGGTCGATGTAGGCACCCACTCTTGTGGGTCTCTCTGTCTTCTCGGTTGTCTTGACCGCATGCCATTTTGGCCCTCGGTGAGCATCCGTTCCTGCTGAGTTGGGACCATTTGCTGTGTCCTCGGATGGCAGCTTGGCAGCTTTTAAGACCCCAGACGCCACTCACCAATGTGGGGTGCAGAGAGCTCTCTTAGCAAAACACTAGTTGTGCCAATTGGCCTGGAATTCGCCTAACAGCATGGTCCCCCACCCCCCACCCCAACTACTCTATCCTTGCAGTATTGAGTTAAGATGGAAGGAGTACTCAAGTTATGCTGAAGTCCACTTAATGTTGTTCTTGTTCCTAATGTTGGCACAGGGTTTTTTAATTTCTTGGGGCTAAATTTAACTCCATAGTCTCCCTTGAAGCCCTTATCAAAAATTTTTCAACATGCAGTCTGAGACTGTAGGTTTGCTGTGTGTCCCACCCATGTTGATGGTGTTGTAGGTGAGACAAAAGACTTGTCCCATGGACCACTCAGATGCCCTTCTGGCCATTCCCCTTGCGGGGACTTAGGTGAGCTCTTGGCTAAGGTGTCCCCATATAAACCCCAGGGCAGAGGAGGCTTGGCTCACACCGTTATGCCTTATGAGTCCACACGGAACTGCAGAAGATGGCCCACTCAGCCTCCGCGCGAACTTGGAGGCACAGATACAATCACACAACACAAAATATATTCACTCACACAGACTGAGACTTCCACCCAGAGGGGGAATCCTGAAATACTGAACTGGGGCACAAAGGCCGGGAGGTGATCAGTCTCCCCTTCGCCCTGTTGAGGGCGGTCCTGACTGAGCTGGGGGCGGCTCCAGGGGCCTTACCTGGACTGAAGTTTTCTGATGCCTGTTACCCGATTCTTTGAGGGTCCTGCATCTTCGGAAACCTCTCCAGCAGGTACAAGGTGGGGAGGTGGAGGGACCTCATCAACCAGAAAACGAGTGGCGCCTATCCCTCCTGGCCTGTCTGCCCCAGCCGACGGCCGAGGTCCCGAGAGGCCGGTGATGCAAGGAGTCAGTCCGTTCGCTTCAGTCCATTAGCTTCCCAGTCAGGGAACCAAAAATGTTATAGAAAATAAGGAAGCGAAAGACACCTAGGAAGAGGCAAGAAGCTGTTTATTACGCCAGCGAGCCACCGGGACCTTCTCAGGTTCCAACAAATGGCCCCGAGTGCCATTTCGGGAGAGTAGATATAATGTGGTTTGAGGATGTTGTGGTTGAGACAATTGGGGTCAGCGGGTGGAGTTCTGAGGGGGGGGCATCCTGCCAGCCGGGGAGCCGGGCTGGGAAAGGAGAGGGGAAAGGGATTATCGTTTCCCGCCAGCCAGGGAGTCATGCTGAGAAAGGAAGGTGAAAGTGTCCTGTATGGCGAGTGCTGGCTGAGAAGGGAAGGGAGTATTGTATCAGGCATCGGCGGGGGCAGCAAGGAGGGGGAGGAAAATTTTTCAGCCTCAGTTATCCATATTATAACCCGTAAGTACTTCTGGGTGTATGTTCTAAGAACAAAGGCATTTACATAACCACAGCATAATTATCAAATTCAGGAGAATGAACATTGATACAGTACTGTGGAATCCCTGGTCCCTGCCTGCTAACTAAAAGGTCTGCAGTAAGAAGCCACCAGGTGCTCCTTGGAAACCCTATGGGACAATTCTCTTCCGTAGTATAGGGTCACTATGCGTTGGCATCGACTCATGGCAATGGGTTTGGGTTTCCTAACCAAAAGGTCAGAGGGTTGAATTCGCTGGCAACTCCTCGGAAATCCTCTGGGACAGTTCTACTCTCTCCTCAAAAGTCATTGAGTCAGAATTCACTCAAGAGCAACAAGTTTACAGTACTATTGTGGAGGTCAGGTAACTGATTAGACCACGAGGGACTTGATTTGGGGTCTGGAGATTGAGCTAACATGTTCAGTCTCCCAAGGGGTGGCAAACTGGGCTCCCCTCCCCCCAAAATAAATGAGAATGCATCCTTTTGGGTAGCAAATGACAGAAAAGTCTATTAAGGGAAAGTACATTCTGAAGAGGGAATGGGTCAGATTTTGGGGATTCCTTTTATGGGCAACCACAGGGTATGATATCATAGATGGGAGGAGGAGGTAGTAACTTGGTTTTTGATTGGGTTTGAGTCTGCTATAGCCCCTTCACAACTGCCATGAGGAATTGTTATATTTGCATCATAACTGCCAGGAAGAACCTATATTTGCAGCACAAACCGCTGGGGAGAACTGGTATGTGGCAGATTGGGTCCTCTTGGTAACCTTAACACCGTATGTCTTCTATAATGTAAGCTAGGAACTTTGTTATCCCCAGAAAATGTTATATTCTGGAGTAAAATATGTTGGTATGTGGTGGCAGTGATCAGGTTCCTTAGCTAACCTTGTCGCTATTAACCATTCTCCATATTGCAATTTCATTTCTGTCCCAGTAGTGTCTTCTATAGCTTTTTAAAAAAAATAACAGTAGTGTTGTGGCTGCTAACCAAAAGATCAGCAGTTCAACTCTACCAGGCAGTCTTTGGAAACTTACAGAGCAGTTCTACTCTGTTCTATAGGGTTGCTATGAGTCGGAATCAATTCAACAGTAGTGGGTTTGGTTTGGTTTTTTTTTTTAACCAGAATAATCCAAGATCATGCATTTTACAGTCACTTTTCATGTCTCCTTAAACCCGCTGCCTTCAAGTTGATGCCAATTCACAGCAAACTGATAGGACAGAGTAGACCTGCCCCATAGAATTTCCAAGGACTATGTGGTACATTTGAACTGTCATCCTTTTGGTTAGGAGTTACAGTGCTTAATCACTATGCCCCACCAGAGTTTTCCATATCTCTTTAGTCTTCTTCAATCTGGAAGTTTTTTCTCAGTCTTTTGTCTTTTATGATCTTGACCTTTCCACAGAGTACAGATGGTACCCTTTCTGCTTCCCTGTCATCCTTTTGACATGTGCTTTTGTAGCCTGTTTCCTCAACATGTGTCTGTATACACTTCCACAGAACATGGTAAAACACTGTCCCTATGTTTTTATTAGAAATCCAATACCGAACACTTAGTTATTCTCTCTGGACAGCGTCTTGGGGCTCTTTCTGTCTCGTTCATTTAACTGTCTGGTTCATTTAAAGTCTGGTTACGTGCACACTGTCCCTCAATTTTGGTTTCTCTGATAATTTCCTGATGGTTAAGATTATAGTTTTGGCAGTAGAGTCACAGAAGTGATGCTGAGTTCCCTATACATCATATCTGGAGGTCCACAATGCTAATTTGTCTCATTACTGGTGATGTTAACTTAGATCAACCAAAGTGGTGTCTGCTGGCTTTTTCCACTGTTCAGTTACTGTTTTGAAATTAGTATCATATGAGAAGACCTTTGAGATTTGTGCCAACATCCTGTTATTACTCAGACTTTTACCCATTAGTTTTACCATTAGTAATACATCTTGCATTAACTAATTATACCATACTAGTTGCTTTCCTATTTGTATCTTTCCTTTTCTATTAGTTGGCTTTGTACTTTAGGAAGATATTTCTATTCTCATTCATTCATTATCAGTAGGATTTATTGATCCTCTGGCCAAAGAGATCTTCAAGTTGGCTCTTAACGTTGTTTCAACATGCCATCAGTTTCAAGCACTCCTGCTTTTCAGCACAAGTTGTTCTGCAATCATCTTGTCCTTTGTTAGAATCAGCCATTTTTCCAAGAGCTCTAACTCCTTTTAGTCATTTAATGTTTTATTTTTCCGAAGACAATGTGTTGTATTTGTGAAGTGAAAAAATACTTTTTAAGACGATCAACTGTACTAAGAGTAGGGTGACCAACCATGCTGGTCTGTCAGGACTGTTCTGATTTTAGCACTTGAAGTCTTACATCCTGGGAAAGCCCTCAGGCCTATAGGCAAACTACCACTGTCAACCATCGATGACCTAAGTAGGAGGGATCCTAGATCGGAGAAGGGAAAGGAAACTAGCCCTGCATGAGTGAGTTCCAACTGTATTAGAGGAAGGACTGATCCTCCCAAAATCAGTGAGTTCTGTAAGATCACACGTCTTAAGTGGTAACACTCACTAGTCTGACTTCAGTGCTATCTACTGTCACCCAGTTGTTATACAGGACTGACCTGAGGAAGGCAAGAGAAGGGACATGGGGATCTGGTACAAGGGAACATCACAGAGCTTTGCCCTTACAGACAAGAGTGGTGGTTAGAAGAGGATAAAGTATATGTCATACACTTTCAGGCTTCAGGCAGGGATTTTTATAGGTGCTGGGAACACAGGAACCAGACACAACCATCTGGTGCTTTGAGCAAGAAGCACAGCTGCTCTGCTGTCAAGCTTTGAGCTGTAAGGGAGGAGTCTAGGAGCCATGACATGTGACAATGTCATGAGGAGGAGTCAGGAAGGGCTTTTCTGAGGAGGTAACAGCTGAGCAGAGACCCACAGGATGCCTAGAAGTTGACCATTCCGTGACTGCCGTGATAGAGGGACTCACAGGGACAAGAGGAACAGGGCAGTTTTGTACCTAACCAGGCAGTAGACAGCCAGGTGGGTGCCCAGCACTGCCAGGTCCTTGACACATTGTCTCATTTAATCCTTACCATACTCTGAGAAGTGGGGATTACGCCATCCATTTCACATATGAGGACACTGAGGCCTAGGACAAAATCTTTGTGGTCTCTCTTTGTATTCCCTCACCCCTACCCAATCTATCAGCAGAGGCTGTCTGTCTGAGCTTCAGAAGGAACCAAACCAGAAGCAGATCCTCTTCCTCTCCCCTGCTGTTCCTTCCATGGTCTGAGCACCATCACCTCCCAACTCTACTATTACAGTTACCTCTTCACTGGTCTCCCTGTCCCTACCACCCTTCACTTTCTACCAAGTCTGTTCTTCGTACCCAAATTGGTCACATTTTTCCTGTGCACAAAACACTGCAAAACACCAAGGCCAAACACGTTGCCACTGAGTTGATTTCTGACTCATAGTAACCCCGTAGAAGAGAGTAGAACTACCCCACATGGTTTCCAAAGAGTGCCTAGTAGATCTGACGTTTTGGTTAGCAGCCATAGCTCTCAACCACTATGCCACCAGGGTTTCCAGCAAAACCCTTGTGGAGTCAGTCGAATCTCTGCAGCAACCTCCAAGGCCCTGCTCACCTGACTCCTTTCTGACCTCACTTCCACCACTTTCACCTTTCTGACCTCCCCTCACCACTCTCTCTCTCTCTCTCTCTGACCTCTTACACTCTACCCCTCTGTGTTGGATTGAATTGTGTCCCCCAGAAATGTGTAGCAGTTTGACTGGGCCATGATTCCCTGTATTGTGTTGTAAATGCTGCCTCTGATGTTGATGAGGGAGGATGGGTGGTGGTTCTGTTAGTGAGGGGGACTCTGTAAGACTGTATTGTGCCTTGAAGCAATATCTTAGAATATAAAGGAAAGGGAAACAAGCAGAGAGTTGAGGACCTCTTACCACCAAACCAGCACTGCAGAGAAGCAGAGCTGGTTCTTTGGATTTGAGGCCCTTGCACCTCAGAAGCTCCCAGTCCAAGGAAGAATTGATGACAGGTGCTTTTCTCCAGAGCCAACAGAGAAATCTTTCTTTTGTAGCAGATGCCCTGAATTTGGATTTATGCCTCCTGGACTATGGCAAAAAATAAATTTGTCTTTTTAAAGCCAGTCACATGTGGTATTTCTGTTACAGCAGCACTAGATAACACCACCACCCTCTCTAACATCCCCTCCACCACTCTCCCCCTCTCTGGCCTCGCCTCCACCACTCTTCCCATTTTCTATGTTACGAGAAAAATGTAAAGATCATGCCACTTGCTGGTAAGCCTGTCTCTGAGTCGGGAGGTTGGGTGAATTAATCAAAGGTTTTGTTTGCAAGGAGACTTGCAAAGAGAGAGAGGGCATTCTCCTCCTCAAAGCCTGTCTGCCCTTTGTCAGGCAAGGTGGGGGGGGGGATTTAAAGGAGAGGCTGTGTGCTAGTGTAGGAGTTCAAAATGGGGCTTGAGGAGAGGGCAGGGTTCCTTCAGTCCTTCGATCTCTAGGTCATCCAGGCAATAACCTCCCAGGCCAGCCAGCCATCAAGGAAAACAAAGTGGTGCTAGATGTCATCAGGCCAGCAATCTGAAAGAAGAATGTTCAAAAAGAAGTTACTTCCTAGCCTCAGGCTTAATTCTTTTGTCATTGGTTAGAGCGCAATTATCAAAACAAGAGGAGTCATGTATAGCCTGTAGTTGACTAAATCTGTGGTGGTATCTACTAAATCTGTGGTGGTATCTCTGAGATCCCTGCCCTAGCATCAGCAACTGGGGCTTGTAGAATGTGGAAGTCATGTTTTCCATGTGAGTTGGGGGTGGTGGATCTGAAACCATGCCTCTCAGGCTCTCAGTCTTAGGTACACCCTACACTTTTTGGTCTCCAGTTTCAGTTGCCCCTGGTTTTTAACCCTCACAATGTTGGTAAGAAGGGGTGCCAAGCACCCGTGCTAAGTTGGGGCACTGATACGGTGAAGGGTGTCACTATGGGGGGTTGCATCAGATGCATGAAAAGACACTATGTGTTACTGAACCTGAGAATATGGGGCCCTCGGGAGAGGGCCATCGAGGACATAAACTTCAGCTTGTAGGTTCTGGGCCATTCCCCTAAGCAACTATTTTGAGGATGCAGATGAGGAGGATAATTATAACAGTTGATAAAACAAAGTGGCCCAGGAGTTTATGGACCCAAACCATCTTGACGGCTGTCCCCATTAACCAGTTTTTCTAGCAGTTGGGGCAATCCATTCATCTACCTGATGGATGTGTTTTAATTTGATCACTACCTCTCCGGAAGTGTTAATCCACAAGCAGCAGGTCTTGTTAGTGGCACTGCAGATTCCTCCAGCTTTGGCCAAAAGGAAGCCCAAGGCCAGGTGGTTGCCCAGTGCCACTTCAACCAGAAAGTTTAGAGAGGTTTGTTGGGTCCACAAGTCTCATTCTGTCCCCTGGGCCAGAATATGGGTCGTGTCAGGTTACAGCTGAAAGCCAGGAATGGGTGTTCACAACAGCCACCAGCCAAAACCTGTCTTCTCTAAGAATGGATTATAACCCTCTGTCTTTTTCATGATGAGGTCAGGGAAGAGAACGCAGTTATTGGCAGGAGTGTGACCATGTATTTGCGTGGTATCTGTTAAGTGACCAAGGTTGCACTGACCCACAAAGTCTCTCCCATTAAGGCATGTTACAGCCTAAGTCCACAGGATGGGGTTAAGACTGTGGTAGGTAGTGTTGGTGGGGTAAGGCTTCCCACTGCATGGGAAAGTACATCCAGAGGGTGCACACGTGAGGGAACTATCCCTATGAACTACATTTAACCTTGCAAGGTAGGGAGCAAGTGGTGATAAGTCGCAGAGTGGAAAAAGCTGACAATCTCTATAGTTGGGATTTTTCCCTGCTCAGGGATCCTTGCTCTTTATTTCCCACAGGAGGTGACTGGTTAGGTTATAGAAGGGTGAGAGTAAGAAACATGAGACCTGAAAGGGTGGTTGTAATAACTGCCTGCACGGGAGTCTGTGGGAGTTCCACTTGTATAAGCTGGCATGGGAAGGGGGCAGATGTAGCCAATCACCAAGGCAGCCATAGACCTAAGAAGTACCTGGATTGAGGGAGATGGTGGCAGACACAGCATTTAGTGAAGTTTCCCCCTTTTTGCTAAAGTTTGTGCCATGGAGACCAAACTATTTGACCCCGAGTCCCAGCCATCATGATGGACAATGGACTTTACGTAGCCTGTTACCCACACTCCTCAGCTGACTTCTACATTCCTGGGTAAGTCTTTCTTAAAAATAGATTCTCTGATCTTGGGGCTCAACCTCAAATGTAACAACAGAGAAATCCTGATTTTTTGGTTGACTGATGTCTTCGATAGGGCTGATCATAGAGTACTTGGGCCACTTCTAGTACCATATTACCTGCTGATGGACTGCATCACTGAAAACCTGCTGTCTCACTCATTTGTCGGCCCCAGAGGGACATGGGAGGATGTAACACATGTAAGAGTGAGAATGCTTCTTTCCTCTAGGGTGATAGCTCCACTGACTTGAGTTATGAAGGGAATTAGCTCTCTCTGTCTTTTCTCTCCCCATGGGTAGGACCTTAGCCCCAACCCTGTGAGCTAGAAAAGAGAAGGTGATTAGGAGAGCTCTCTCTGCATCTGTGTTTTAGGCCTCCCAGGTGGACAGAGATATAGCTCTGGTCATCCAGAGGTTTATCTGGTGCCACCTTCACTCTGGTATGATGATTCCATGGGATTATTCCTGCCAGCTTCAGGGGGGAGTGGGTTGTTAGGAGGACTTCCTATGGCCCTCCCATTATAGGATGAGCTGGTTGTCTAGGTGGTATTGCCTCCAAGTCTTTAACAATACTAAGTCTTCAGGCCAGTCCTTGTGAAGAAGGGTATCAGAGCAAAGTCATGATCAGGTTAGAGCATACAGGTTAGTAGTGTTTAGGGCAGTGCTGAGGGATAGAACCTACACTCACAGTTCAACTTCAATCTTGAGTGTTTTAAGGGTAGAAATCCCATTCTGGAATGGTCTCCCATATACCACCTCATAAGGACTCAATTTGACCCTCCCTCTAGGGGCCACTCTAAGCAGGGCAATAGGTGAAACAGAGATCCATTTCTCGTTGGTCTCTTGGCAGAGCTTTGCCAGTGTTTCCTTGAGAGTGTGGTTCATCTTTTCTGTTTTTCCCATGGACTGTGGTCTCCAGGAAGTGTGGAGTTTCCACTTGATATCCAGGACACAGCAGTACCCCTGAGTAATCTGGGTGATTGGGAGATTGGTAATCCAAATCGAGGGATGATGGCCTTCAATAGGCCTTTGTTACCTCTTGGGCCCATTCTGGTCAACAAGAGAAAGTTTCCACCCACCGTGGGTA
The DNA here is from genome assembly GCA_028571685.1 of Heterohyrax brucei. Lineage (NCBI taxonomy): Eukaryota > Metazoa > Chordata > Mammalia > Hyracoidea > Procaviidae > Heterohyrax > Heterohyrax brucei. The sequence continues at coordinate 131,409,509 of CM053150.1, read as the reverse complement.
GGTGTCAACCATCACCAAAAGGTATTTGAAGTTTCCAGGGGCCTTAGGCATAACTGTGAAGTCTACTTGCCAGTCTTCTCCAAGGTTTGTCCCAAGATGTTGAACTCCAGGCTCAGCTGGATATGGGGGTGCCATTTGGGGATTGTTCTTTGCACAGGCATAACACGTCTTAGTCACTTCCTGCACAGTTTTCGCAAGTCCCAGCCCAGCCATGAACTGTCACACCTACTTGAGGGTAGTGTCTCTCCTCTAGTGGGTGCTCTTGTAGAGAGTAATGATTATCATCCATACTTGGGCCCCAGGAGCACTTTCCCTCTGGACTGCTCTTCCATCCTTAGGGAACCGTATTGGTGAAACCCATTCTTAGGCCCACTGCAGGTCCTCTGAGGAGTAGGTGGACTCCAGTTCAGAGTGGGGTCAAAGACATCCCCAGCATTTCTCCCCTGGCTGCTCGCTTAGCTTTGGCATCAGCTCTCTGATTACCTCTGGCCTCAGTGGTTTTTGTGCATTGGTGTCCTGGACTATACATCACAACCACCTTGTTCGGGGACTGCATCTAAAAGTTCTAGGATTTCAGAAACATTTTTAATTTCTCACTTAGCGAAGGTGAGCAGTCCCTGCTCCTTCCAAATGGCCCCGTGAGCATGGAGGACTAAATGAGCATAACGGCTGTCAGTATACATATTAATGTCCATTTCCTTTTCCTAGGCTGAGGGCCTGGGCTAGGACACAGAGCCCAGCCCTCTGTGCTGAGGTCCCAGGGGGAAGGTGTCCCAACTCCAAAGTCTCATTTAGGGTGACCACCACATACCTAGCCTTCTGAATTCCCCTCACCATAATGCTGCTACCATCAGTGAACATAGCAACATCAGAGTTTTCTAGGGGAACGTTGGTTAAGTCAGGCCAGCTTGCGTATGTTTCCTCTGTGACTTCCGGACAATCGTGAAGGCGAGATACTTCAGCCGGGGGCGTAATGGTGGCTGGATTTAGAGTTGCCATTGCCTTTGACAGGACATTGGGGCTGTCAAGTAATACTTCCTGGTATTTTCCCATTCTCCTAGTAGTCAGCCATAGACCCCCCTTTTTGTTCCAATAAGGGTAGAACTGCATGAGGAATGTTGATTGTCACTTTTTTGTCCCAGGGTGAATTTCTCTGCCTCTTAGAACACATCACAGGTGGCTGCTATTGCCTGTAGACAAGGGGGACAGCCTCTGGCCACATTGTCCATTTGTTTTGAAAAACAGGCAACTGGATATTTTGTTGGACCCAAAGTTTGGATGAGCACTTCCAGGGCCACTCCCTGTATTTCATGTATAAAAAGTTCAAATGATTTATTTAGGTGGGGCAATCCCAGGGCCAGGGTAAACATGAGGCTGGTATTTATTTTTCAAAAGCCTGTTGACACTGTGGAGTCCAGACTAAAGGGCCTTGCTCCTCCCCCTTTAGGTCCTGTCCTTTGTCTGCCCCACCGCTAATCGTGACCAATACCTCACAGAACAAGGGTCCCACAGAAGCTGAGTGTGAAAGTGCAGGCTTCATCGCAGTGGCTCCCCACTGTTGGATTGAGGCCCTCCATCTTCTGAGTCCTGTCCCTTCTCTGCCCTATGACTGATTGTGCCCAGCACCTTACAAAACAATGGTGCCACAGAAACAGAGTGCAAAAGTACAGGATTCCCCATTGTTGGACTGAAGCCTTTTGTCTTTGTGGCGGGCTGAGAAGCAAAACCATCTTCCTTTTAAATGGTAGCCATCACAGGTGTGCCTAACTGCCTACATGGTGGATCGCTTGGTGTTCCTACAATATTTATCTTATGTAATCTCAGATGGGAAAACCTGATAGTATGATGGTTAAGTGCTATGGCTGCTAAAGAGTAATAGTTCGAATCTACCAGGTACTCTTTTAGAAACTATAGGCTGGTTCTGTTCTGTCCTGTAGTGTTCCTATGAGTAGAACTTGACAGCAACAGGTTTGGTTTAGTTTTGGGTTAACCTCAGCTGAGTCTTTCGCCCAAATGTCATTCATGCAATAAACTCCTCTGTGCCAGGCCTGGGAGGTTCAGATATGACGAGGACAATGATAATGACGCCAGCAGATTTACTGAGCATTTACTTGGTTCTAAACCCTATGCCAAGTGATTTGTATGCATTTGCTCTCTCTTACACTTTACAAGCAAGTTACAAGCAGAATGCCACTATTCCTGTGTTAGCTGAGGCTCAAACTGTTTTTTATAGGACTTGCCCAAGGTCATATAGCTTATATAGTAATTGGAAAAGCCCTGGTGTGAACCCAGGTGTGACTCCAGAGGCCAGCCTCCCTACCTTCACTCAGAGGAGCAAGAGCTTCTGTTGCAGAGGGGGCAGAGCAAATTACCAACTTGCTGTGATGGGGTAATGGCAACTTAACATAATGCACCTTGTTTTAGTCAGGCACTTGGCTTTGGCAATGCTGCTTTAACTGAAATACCACAGAGTACATGACTTTAACAAAGGAAAGTTTATCCTTACATGGTCCAGTAGGCTACAAGACCGTATTCAGGGTGTCCACTCCAGGGGAAGGTTTTCCCCTTGTCAGCTCTGGAGGAAAGTCCAGAATTGCATCAGTCTTTGTCCAGGGAGTATCTTGGTGCAGGAACCTCAGATCTGAAGGACGGGCTCTTCTCCTGGTGCTGCTTGCTTGATGGTATGAGGTTCCCAATTCTCTACTTGCTTCCCTTTCCTTTTGTCTTGTAGGATGAAAGGATTAAGAGTGGGACAAGCCGTACTCCAGGGAGACTCCCCTTACAATGGAGCAGGGAGGTGATCCTATAAAGGGATTTACAGTCCCACCCTAATCCTTTAACGTACAGCATAGGATAAACCACAAAATGGAGGACAGTCACAAGATACTAGGAATCATGGCCCAGCCACGTGGCTACACATATTTTGGGGGGGGACACAATTCAACCCCTGACATACCTGAAAAGCTGTGAGGGCACATAACTGACTCTGGAGAACATAGGAAGACAGTACAGACTGGGGGACAAGTAGGCTGGATCTTGAAGGATGAGCAGGTATTTACCAGGTATAGATAGTGGAGTGAAAAGTTCCATAGGGAAAGCCCAGAAACACAAAGACATGGAATGATGGATGAGCATTGGCAGGGGGCAGGAGTTATTGGTGAATTCAGTACAGCTGAGAGTGATGTGTGTGTTTGTGTGTGTGTATGCTTGTGCACTTAGTGAAAAGGGGGAACTGTACAAGCATTAGATTATAAAACATTGTCGTTTAAATCACCGATTTCCAAGCTGGTATTGACCCCAAACACTTGGAGTTTGTCGTCAGTTGAGTTATGCAGAAGCAGGAGGCGGTTGGAAGCAACTAGAGGGACCAGTGTAAGAAAACAGCAATGCAGACTTGACCAAACCCCAGCCAGCCCAGCAGGAAGCTCTGGCACTGTGTGATTGGCCTGCAGCCAACTCAGTTCAGACAGGTTCAGGGGCACCAAATGTTACATCTTCAGAAATTTTGCTAGCTGGTTCTACTGGGAACATGAAATCAGTTACAATGAGACTACTTATGAGAATTATCAAACATTAAAATCAAAAAGGGTTTTTTGTTTATTTTTTACCTGAATGTCAGTTAACCAGTAAACTGATACTTTAGAGTGAAATATTGCCTATTAGAATGTTCCATGTTGGGCAAATAGTGAGGTCATTTACGTTAGACTCCCTTACAGATGGGCTACCTTGGAAAAGCATGTTCTCAGACAGGGCAGCTGTCCAAGCTCAACTTGAAGGAGCTGACAGCTTGAGGTCATTGCTGACCACACTTCCTGAGGCTGGGTAGTAAGCCCTTCCTTGATGGGGGGACCTTGACCATGCATGTCTGTGTCTATTCTAATGTCCTTGTCAAAAACAGCTTTCTGGGTCTCTCCTGAGACTAACAGAGACCTCCAGGGGTGAAGCCCAGAGGAGTTGTAATTGTTTTATAAAAAACCCTAGAAAAATTCGAATAATTCAGGGAAGAGGAAAAACCTTACTTATGGAAGCTAATGTGTAGTCTGTTGGCTTTGCCCACACAGAGGTCAAATAGCCATTAGTGTAAGAAGCTAATTAGATATATCTAGTCTCCTTGGCAGCTACTGGTATTAGAGATGAGCGTGTTATGCAGTTCTGGCCACTGGAAGGTGAGGAGAAGTCAGCTGGTTCTCCTTTGGGGGTGAGTCAAGGCCAGCCTGAAAGTAGGATACCAGTTAGATTGTAGTCATACCTGCCAAGAACCTTTGAGGCCTAACTGCAAACAGTGGCTGTGATGGTTAAGGTCAGGTCATGTGTCAACTTGGCTAGACCATGATTATCAGTGGCTTGGCAGATACGATGCAATTATCCTCCATTTTGTGATCTAATGTGATCAACCAGTCAGTTAAAAGGGGAGTTTCTTTAAAGGTGTGGGCTTCATCCAGTATATGTAGATATTATGGCATAGCTCACCCTCTCTGGGGGGTCGTCTTCTCACCTCTGGTTTTTAGGATGTGAACCAGCAGCCTCCTATCAGACCTACCAGTTTTGGTTTGTCAGCCCCCACAACCACATGAAAGCCTCCAGCCTTATATTAGACCCACAAATTTAGAACTTACCAACTTCTACAACTGTATCATCCACTTCTTTGAAATAAATCTCCTTCCCTCTCTCACTCTGTGTGTGTGTGTATAAATTTGTTTGTTCTTTTGGCAGTCCATGTATACATATGGATTGCCAGAAGAATGAACAAATCTGTCTTGGAAGAACAGTCAGAATGCTCCTTGGAAGCAAGGATGGCAAGACTTTATCTCACATGGTTTGAACATGTTAGTAGGAGGAACCAGTCCTTGGAGAAAGACATCATGCCTGGTAAGGTAGAGGGTCAGCAAAGAAGAGAAACACTCTCAGTAAAGTGGATTGATACAACAGCTACAAGAGGCTTAACATAACACCGATGACAAGATGTCACAAGACCATTCAGTGGTTCGTTTTGTTGTATATAAAGTCACTATGATGACCAGCTTGACAGGACCACCAACACTTACATGCAGATATATAGATATTTAACTGGTTTTGCTCCTCTGAAGGACCCAGTCTAAGACATTTGGTGCCAAGAATAGTTTTTAAAGGAACAAAATTGTAAGGATGAGTTTTCTGAACTGGTTCTCAAGTTTGGCTACTCTGACCCTGCCTGCAGTAGTAAACAGGGCACTGCTAATCCATGGCATGCAACATGAATAGCAATATGCAAAGTATCATCACTAATGGACCAAATATTTGTGAGAAGCAATGCTCTGGGTGATTGTGTATTTGACAGCTTTCTACAGTTTTGTCAGAATAAGAGGTATAATGAGACTGGCTAGTTGGTCCTGCTTTCAATAGACAAAGTAGTGAAAGAAAGAGATGGGGTCAGGGTTACAGAGTCACAGCTCAAGTGTCACATAAGAGACCTGAAAATTGCCACCTGTGTCCTGAAAGAAAGCCTTACTTTTTTTGTAGTAACAGAGCTAATATTGCCGAAAACCAAGCAGAGAGTCTTAACTGTGTGACTAAATTACATTGCCAGCTGAATTGCTGTTCTTGAATTATGTCTAAAGTTAAAGTGGAGGCATTGAATGGGGAGAAATGAGATCTTGAAACTTGGATGGGGATGTATGGGTAGATAATCAGGAATCTGCAGACAATGAGCCACTAAATTCTGTTAAATCACTCTTGCCCGCAGAACCAGCACCCATTTGAAGACATTACTTCATCTTTGCTAAACCACCCTAATAGCTATTACCCCTTCCACCACTATCTGATAAGATTAATCCAGCTGTGGTTAATCTTCTTATTAAAGAGTTTTTGTCTGAGATATGGCCTGGGCATTCTCTAGGGCATTGCCTGAGGCACGTGTCTCACAAGACATAGTGAAATGTCCCCAGGACCCATCCTTACCATCCATGGTTAGACTTAGAGAACCCCAAGAGGTGAAGTACAAACTGTGATTCTGTAGGAGGCATGCCAGCCTCCAAAAGAACGGCTTAATTTTTCTAATATATATAAACAAAGATGGGAAATATGTGTGGGAAGACTATTAAGAGTATCATGGGTTGAACTGTGTTCACCAAAAATATGTGTCAATTTGGCTAGTTTGTGAGTACCAGTATTGTAATTGTCTACCATTTTGTCATCTGATGTGATTTTCCTATGTGTTGCAAATCCTACCTCTGTGATGTTAATAAGGCAGGATGAAGGGCAATTATATTAATGAGGCAGGACCCCATCTAGGAGATAAGTTCTGTCTTAAGTCAATCTCGTTTAAGATGTAAAAGGAATAAGCAAGTAGAAAGACACGAGAACCTCATACCACCAAAAAATAAGAGCCAGAACCCAGGATCTCAGCTGACAATCTCGTTGCCCAGGGATGATTGATGACAAGAACCTTACTCTAGAGCTGACATAGAGGGAAAGCCTTCCCCTGGAGCTGGCACCCTGAATTCAGCCTTCTAGCTTCCTAGACTAGGATACAATAAAGTTCTCTTTGTTAAATCCATCCACTTGTGGTATTTCTGTTATAGCATCACTAGATAATTAAGACAAATGGTGTGGGATAATAGTTCAAGGAACATAGAAGTTAGATCATACTGAATTTATTGATACAGGCTGTTTTAGTCAGCTAGTACTGCTCTAACAGAATTACCACAGAGTGGATGGCTTTCACAAAGACAAGTTTATTCTTACACAGTCCAGTAGGCTAAAAGTCCAAATTTATGATGTCCACTCCAGAGGAAGGCTTTCTCCCTTGTCAGCTCTGGAGGAAGTTCACTATTGCATCAGTCTTTGTCCAGGGAGCATCTTGGCACAGGAACCTCGGGTCTGAAGGACGCCCTCTTCTGGTGCTGCTTTCTTGATGGTGTGAATTCTCTACTTGCTTCGCTTTCCTTTTATGTCTTGTAGGATGAAAGGGTTAAGGGTGGGGCAAGCCATACTCCAGGGAAACTCCCTTTACAGTAGAGCAGGATGGTGCTCTTCTGAACAAATTTACAGTCCCACCCCAATCCTTTAACATACAGCACAGCAAAATCAGAAAATGGAGGACAATCATAGAATACAGGGAATCATGGCCTAGCCACATGGCTACGCATATTTTGGGGGGACACAATTCAGCCCATGACACAGGCCCACTGCCCCGGCCCACGGGGCGAATCAACGGAAGGACGAGGGGGAGCCTGTGAAAATGAAGGTGGGGCAAGGGACGCGAAGAAATGGAGGCAAGACAAAATTCTGATCAAGCCTCAAGGTTTTATTGTTACAGCTCGGTATATACAGCAGCGGGAATGGAGGGAGGGATCAAGTGACGTAGGGATCGGGTGACATTTGGAGTGAGGTAGCTGTCGGCTTGGGATTGGGTATGCATAAGACTAAGGCAGTGACATCAGGCAGGAAGATTTTGCGCGCGCGGGCCTTTTGAATTTCGCGGGCGCGGGCTTTTTAAACTTGGCGTGCGCGGGCTTTTTAGGGACTTTCCAAGCTTCCTGTATGTTGGGGCCTGGGGGCTTACCCATGGCTCCCGACAGCCCACTAAGCACAGATTCTGTGTTTTAGATCAAGAGGTTAGGAAAGAATCTAATGTTTATTTGGTTGGTTCACTGAAGCTAGATTAAGCAGTGGCCTATACTGTCAAGTTGAAAGGCATGACCTGCCTTTATATATTGTAGAAGAAGGTATCCGAAGGCTTAAGGAAATTGTTAAAGTGGATTCATTATGTTGGACCTGCAGAGCCAAACAAAGTGTGCCCAGAGGACATACCTTTTACCATTATGGTAGAGAATACATTTATGAAGGGAACCCCAGCGTCCTTGAAGATGACTACCATTGTTATTTTGTAGAAGTCAGATTTGACCATGGGAGCTGCTCAGACAAAATCAAGACATCTAACTACAGTGGGAAGCCTTGGTGGTATAGCAGTTAAGTGCTATATCTGCTAACCAAAAAGTCATTAGTTTGAATCCACCAGGTGCTCCTTGGAGACTCTATGGAGCAGTTCTACTCTATCTACTGGCTATGAGTTGGAATCAACTTGGTAGCAGTAGATTTAGGTTTTTGGTTAACTACAGTGGGGCTGATTGGACCCAGTGGTCCAATAACCAAGATGGGCTTGGTTATTGTAATGGACAGTGAAGTCAAAGCAGTAATTAAAATAGTCTGACTGGTAGGGACTTACACTATGAAGCTTTAACCACAATCCATTGAGTCACTGCTGTTTGAAGCTGCTAATCATGAATTGGATGTTGGCAGAGTACAAAAGCTGGACTTAAACAACAGCACTCCATTATAAATGGAAGTGGTATGTATGAGATTGGGCTTGAGCAAGACTTAAGGCACAAATAAATTGCATGAGAAAGTGGCCCAAATGCCACTCCTGTCATGTTATCTTCTATCTCCCAACCTGCACGTCTGGCTTCTTGGGGAATTCCTTATGGAGAGAAAACTCATGCCCAGTTTACGGATGATTCTGTGCATCATGCAGGTACCACCTGAAAGTGGACAGCAACACTGCATCCCTTTTCTGGGACCTCTCTAAAGGACAGTGGTAAAGGGAAAGGCTGTCACTGAGCAAAATGTTGTGCAGTGCACCTTTGTTCACTTTACTTAGAAGGGGAAATGTCCAGATATGCGATGATATACTGATTCTTGGGCTGCGGCCAATTGTTTGTCTGGATAGTCAGGGCCATGGTTGGAAAATTAGAGACAAGGACTTAAAGGGAAGAGGTATGTGGATAGACCTCTCTGAATGCACCAAAGAAATAAAGATATTGTGTCTTGTGTGAATGCTTACCACAGGGGAACCTCGGTAGAGCAAGATTTTAGCAGTCAAGTGGATAGGATGACACGTTCTGTGGCTCTTCCCCAGCCCCTTCTCTTTCCCCAGCCCCTCCTGTCATTGCACAATGGGCTCATGAACAAAGTGGTCATGGTGGTTGAGATAGAGGTTATGCAAGGGCTCAGCAACACAGAATTTCAGTCAACAAGCCTGACCTTGCTACAGCCACTGATGAGTGCCCAATATGCCAGCAACAAAGATCAACAGTGAGTCCCCAGTATTCCACCATTCCCAGGGGTGATCAGCCACCAACCTGGTGTAGGTTGATTACTTTGGACCACTTCCATCATGGAAAAGGCAGTGCTTTGTTCTTACTGATATAGACACTACTCTGGATATGGATTTGCCTTCCTTGCTTGTAATTCTTCTGCCAAATTACCATCTGTGGCTTTATGGAATGCCTTGTACACCATACACCATCACCTCAGGTCGAGGAACTCACTTCACATCAAATAAAGTGCCACAGTGGGCCCATGTCATGGAATTCAGTGGTCTTACCATGGTCCCCACCAATCTAAAGCAGCTGGCTTGATATAACAATGAAACGGTCTTCCTAAGACACAATTACAGTACCTGCTAGGTGGCAATACCTTGCTGGGTCAGACCAGTGTTCTCCAGGAGGTTGTATATACTTTAAACCAGCACCCGTTGTATGGTGCTGTTTCTCCCATAGTCAGGATTCATGGGTCCAGGAATCAAGGGATGGAAATGGAAGTGGCATCACTCACTATTAACTCTAGTCACCTACTTTGAAAATATTTACTTTATGTTCCACTGACCCTGTAGTCTTTGGGTCCAGAGGTTTTGGGTCCAGAGGTCTTGGTTCCAAAGGGAGGAATGCCGCCACCTGGAGATACAATACTGATTCCTTTGAACTGGAAGTTAAGAATGTTACCCAGCCACTTTAGGCTCCTCATGCTTTGAATAACAGGCAAAAAAGGGAATTACCACATTGGCTGATTACCAAGGGGAAATTGGATTGATAATACTCAACAGAGGTAGAGTATTTTTGGAATATGGATGATCCCTTCGTGTGTCTCTTAGTTACTTTCATGCCCTATGGTTAAAATCAATTGAATACCAAAAGAACTCAATTCTGACATGACTACTAATGGCCCAGATCCTTCAAGAATGAAAGTTTGGATCACCCCACCAGGTAAAGAACCACAACCAGCTGAGGGTAAATGGCATGTGGAATGTGTAGTGGTAAAAGATAGCTGTAAATAGCAGCTATGACCACATGACCTGTTGCAGAAATGAGAACTATAATGTTTTTAGTATTTCTTCCTTGTTTTGTTCTGTGTCTAGGTATATAAGCAGATATATTCTAATGCTTTTTCTTCACTCCTTTATTCCATTGCTTACTGTAAAATATAAGATGGTAACAAGACTAGTGCATTTTCAGTTGTACATGTTAGTTTTATTATGTTAGATGCAAGAATAACTTTGTAGTTGTCTTTATTTAAAGACTGTATACAGTTTAAGGCAATGTGTACAGATGCCAAGTTAACCAGGGGTGGACAGTGAAGGTTAAGGTTATGTGTCAACTTGGCTGTGCTATGATTTTGAGTGACTTGGCAAGCATTATGTAATCGTTCTCTATTTTGTGATCTGATGTGAGCAGCCTGTTGGTAAAAAGCGGAGTTTCCTTGGGATTGTGGCCTACATCTAATATGTATTGGTGTTCTGGCAAAGCTTGCTTTCTTCAGATACTGCAGCCAAATTGTCATCCTCTGACCTCCAATTCTTGGAATATGAGCCAGGATATTTTGAGATAGGCCAGCTCCCATAGCCCATGAGCCAGCAGTCTACTGTCTGACCTGCCAACAATGAGTCTGTCAGTCCTTTTAAGCATATGAGTCAAGAGAAGCCTCCAGCCTAATGGCTCACCTACAAATTTGAGACTTGCCCGCCTTCACAACTATATGAGACATTTCCTGGAATTCTCTCTCTCTATGTATATATACACGTGTATATGTATATACACTCCCCTGATTCTGCTCCTCTATGGAACCTAGCCTAAGACAGTGGCTATGTGATGAAGAGGAGGGGGTAGTAGCTGATGCTACTTACTGGCTAATGGCTACCCAGGTTGCTCAATCTCCCAGCCAAAAACTTGGTCATCATTCTGAATATCTCACTGTCTCCAACCGCAGTGTTATTTGACCTGCTAAGTATCTGCTTCCTTTTTTAAAAGTTAAGTCACTCAAAATCATGGCAAACATGGCAAGATCTGTTCACTCGATGTAGAGAGAGAGTCAGTCAGCAACCTTTAGATCATGACAGAACCTGACTGGCATGTCTGATCAGGACAGTGGGGAGAATTCATGGGTTCACACAGCTAGAACATCCCAAGGATTCCTGCATTCAGGTTTGCTAGTTTCAGGGGCCATATGATGTTATCAGGACACTGTCCTTCTACTTTTCTTCTTGGTTCTTCTTTCTCATTTTGTTTGTTTCTTCCTAGGTAAGCCATTCTCTCACAACGGCAAGTGGTCCCAACATTCTATGCTGACATTCTGCCAGCCTGGCACCCCCAGTGGAGCATACCTCTTTCCTGATGATTCCAGCAAAAATCTTAGAGCTGACTCCCACTGGCATATGGATTACTTGACAACGAGACCAGTCACTCTGATTAGCCAGGCCTAGGTCATGTACATTTCCTTCAAGTGGAGACTGGACCAGATCATCTACGTGGAGTAAGAATGAAAGAGTGAAGTACCACTGATACAAAATAGAATGGGGGGTGGAGTCAAGCTGGCGGACTAAGCCAACGTCTCCCTATATTGCTCTGGAAACCAAGACCTGAATAGACAATCAAACAGAGCCTTCTGATCACCTAATCAGCCTCAGGACACGGCACAGAGCTCTTAATTGGGACTTCATACCACTCAGTGAAAAATCTCCTCTCTTTAGCTGACTCCCGCTCCTGGCTAGCCCCGGCTCTCACGGACGGAAGGTAAACGCACCATTTTGACTTCTTTTCCTCTGTCTCTGCTGGTGGGTGGAGCTGGGTCTTGCCTGGCGGCTGGACTCAGATGCGCTGCTGGGGGGATAGGCAGGCGAAATTCCCATATTCTGAGATCCAGACTCGGGACTCTGTTAATCTAGACACTTTGAGCCTTTCGTTTTGTAGCTGCCTCAGTGGGGTTTGGGCGGAGCTCTGTGGTCAGGGTGCAGGATGCCATGTTGGTACCGAGATTTTAGCGGGACCTCGTTCTTAGCCCGGGAGCCAGCGCCTGCAAACGGGACAGCGCTTCTCCGACAGAAAAGTAGTGATTTTGCGCAGTTGGGGGCCCTGCAACGGAAGCAGAGGAATCACTACCTCTCAGCACCTTTAGCCCCCCTGTCTGCTGCCTGTGTGGAGGACGCCATCTTGGGTACGGTGGCCGCAGCTGGACCTAATTCTTAGCTTGGGAGCCAGAGCCTGCCCACAGGAGAGCGCTTTTCTATCACAAAACCAGTACTCGGCGCAGTGTTGGATAAGGCTAGGCCCTGTCAGCAGAGGCCAACAGGGCAGTAGCATTGCTGTGTTCTGAACTAGTTTGTTATCATCGGGGGTTGGATATAGTGGCACTTAATTTGTCAGATGAGAAGAGGGACCTCTACACCTGAAAACCTAACTGACTTGTGAACTGGTCAGATACCTTTTGCTTTACATTTGAAGACAGCCTAGAGAAACATTTGCAATCCATCCTCACAGTACCTCTTCCAGCCTCTATATACTCACATGGGACCCAAAAAGCAACACACAATTGTGGCATACAAGCAATCACTCATGGCTTCAGAAGGCTCCCAAACAAAGCAACCAAGGAGTTTTCCAGATGAAGAAACTTTTATGAAAGCATCAGGAAGTGAATACAAATTGATTATATACAGAGCCCTTCTAGACCTTATACAAAATGAAAAATTAAACAAGCTGTTCGATCTGATGGAACACCAGTACTCTGAAATCCAACAGATCAAGAAGAAAATCAAAGACATAGAAACTTCCATGCAAAACCAAGAAAACAGAATGGAACAAACGGAAAAAACAATTTCTGACTTGGAAGACAGAGCTACTGATGCCAGCGTCTATGAGCAGAAATCAGAAAAAAGAAACAAGAAAAATGAAGAAACATTAAGAAGCATGTGGGACTCTATTAACAGGAACAACCTTCGATAATTGGAGTCCCTGAACAGGGTGAGACATCTGAGAACACAGAGAGTATTGTTGCTGAGCTGCTGAAAGAAAACTTCCGAGAAATCATGAAGGAAGAGAATATAGACATCTCAGATGCATATCGTACACCACTGTTTTAGTCAGCTAGGGCTGCTCTAACAGAATTACCACAGAGTGGATGGCTTTAACAAAGAAAGATTTATTCTTACACATTCCGGTAGGTTACAAGTCCATATTCAGGGTGTCTGCTCCAGGGGAAGGCTTTCCCCTTGTCGGCTCTGGAGGAAAGTCCGGTATTGCATCAGTCTTTGACCAGGGAGCGTCCTCATGCAAGAACCTCTGGTCTGAAGGACGCGCTCTGCTCCCGGTGCTGCTTGCTTGATGGTAGCGAGGTTCTGAAATTGTCCTTGGTTTCTTTTTCCTTTTATTCCTTGCAAGCTAAAAGCATTAAGGGTGGGGCAAGCCATACTGCTGGGAAACTCCCCCTACAACAGGAATTTACAGCCCCACCCTAATCTAACATACAGGTTAGCAAAACCACACAATGGAGGACAGTCCCAAGATACTGGGAACCATATTCCAGCCACGTGGCTGCACACATTTCTGGGGGGACACAATTCCAACCATGACAACCACCCAATATAGATCTCAAAAGAAAGACTCCAAGACATATTATAATCAAGCTTAACAAAATGAAACATAAGCAGCAACTCTTAAAGGCAGCAAGACTCAAGGCAAAGCTAACATTCAGAGGGAAAACCTGTAGGCTCTCGTCAGATTTCTCAGCAGAAACCATGCTGGCACGGAGACAGTGGCATGACACATTCAAAGTCTTGAAGGAGAAGAACTTCCAACCAAGAATTCTATATCCTGCAAAACTATCTTTCAAATATGAAAATGAAATTAAGACATTCCCAGATAAAAAGAAACTCAGAGACTTTGTAACAACCAAACCCAAACTAGAAGAAATACTGAAAGAAGTTCTTCGCTTTGGCTTAGAAGAATGAAAGCACTAACTTTATATTTTAGAACGACACACTACTCAATACTCATTTAGGGAAGGCTCCAAAGTAAATCACAGCTTTGATTTGGAAAGAAGCAATCCAGGGATCATCATGAAAACTATGGTGTCATCATAATAAAAAGAGGGATGTACTACAGTCATTATAGTCCTTCCAGATGGAGAGGAAGATGACAAGACTGGTAGTAATTAAAATTGGGTTTATAAATAGTTTATTAAGGGGGTTCATAGGGGCAGCACAACAAAGATGTATCATACCATTTCAAGAAATCTAACACACGAGTCTCAACAACTATAAAGCCACCTCTGAAAAAAGGTGAAAAATCAACTCACAAAAAAGAGTGTCCCAGAATAGACTAATAAGAACAACAGAGAAAACATCAACATAAAAATAAACATATCACAATGGCAGCTGTGAACACATACCTATCAATAATTACACTGAATGTGAATGGACTGAACGCTCCAGTAAAGAGACACTGAGTGTCATCTTGGATCGAAAGACATGACCCATCCATATGTTGTCTACAAGAAACTCACTTGAGACCTAAAGACAGGAACAAACTGAAAATTAAAGGTTGGAAGAATATATATCAAGCTAACAATGAACAAAGAAGAGCAGGGGTGGCAATTCTAATCTCAGACAAAATCAATTTTAATGTAAAATCCACCATCGTGGAAAAAGATGGACACTATTGCTGAAAGGTTGAGTACACAAGCAAGACTTAACTATGCTAAATATTTATGCACCTAATGCCAGAGCACCTAAATATGTCGAAGAAACACTGACTGCGCTCAAAGAGAGTTAGATGACTCCACAATAATAGTGGGAGACATTAACACTCCACTCTCATTACTAGACATCATCTAGAAAAAAGCTCAGTAAAGATACAGAAGACCTCATTGACACAATTAACCAACTAAACCTCATTGATGTATACAGAACCTTCCACCCATCAGCAGACAACTACACCTTCTTCTCCAGTGCACATGGAACATTCTCCAGAATTGACCATGTGATAGGCCATAATGCAATGCTCAACAAAATCCATGCGATTGAATTACTGCAAAGCATCTTCTCAGATCATAAAGTCATAAAAGTTGAAATCAATAGCAGAAAAAACATAGATAGAAAGTGGAACTCTTGTAAACTGAACAACATCTTGCTAAAAAAAACATGAGTTATAGAGGAAATCAGGGATGAATTAAAGAAATTCATGGATTCCAATGAGAACGAAAACATTTCCTACCAGAACCTATGGGACACAGCCAAAGCAGTGCTCAGCGGTCTGTTTATCTCCATAAATGCACACATCTGGAAGGAAGAAAGAAACCAAATCAAGGAACTAACTCTGCAGCTTGAACAAGTAGAAAGAGAACAACAGAGGAACCCCTCGGGCACCAGAAGAAAGGACATCATAAAGATTAGAGAAGAGCTAAATGAATTAGAGAATAGAAAAACAATTGAAAAACTTGAAAAGACCAAAAGCTGGTTTTTTGAAAAGATCAGCAAAATTGATAAACCACTGGCTAAACTTACTAAAGAAAAGCAGGAAAGGAAGCAAATAACACAAATTAGAAATGAGAGGGGGGTTGTCACCACAGATGCAACAGAAATCAAAAATATCATAACAGAATACTATGAAAGACTGTACTCTAACAAATTTGAAAACCTAGGGGAAATGGACCAATTCCTTGACTCATACCACTTACCCAAATTATCACAACGTGAAGCAGAACAACTTAATAAACCCATCACAAAGAAAGAGATTGAAAAGGTCATCAAAACACTGCCAACGAAAAAAAGTCCAGGTACAGATGGCTTCACTGCAGAATTCTACCAAACATTTAGAGAAGACTTATCCCCAGTACTACTGAGACTATTCCACAGTATAGAAAAGGATGGAGTACTCCCAAACTCATTCTATGAAGCCAGCATAACCCTGATACTTAAGCCAAGGAAAGATCCAACAAAGACAGAGAATTACAGACCGATATCACTCATGAACCTAGATGCAAAAATCTTCAACAAAATTCTTGCCAACAGAATACAACAACATATCAAGAAAATAATCCATCATGAGCAAGTAGGATTCGTACCAGGGATGGAAGGTTGGTTCAACATCAGAAAAACAATTAATGTGATTAACCACATAAATAACACAAAAGACAAGGATCACCTGATTTTGTCCATTGATGCTGAAAAGGCATTTGATAAAGTCCAACACCCATTCATGCTAAAAACTCTTAGCAAAATGAGCATAGACGGCAAGTTACTCAACAGAATAAGGGCCATTTATACAAAGCCAGTTGCCCACATAATCCTGAATGGAGAGAGACTGATAGACTTTCCCTTGAGATCAGGAAGTAGACAAGGATGCCCACTGTCACCTCTCCTATTCAACATTGTGCTAGAGTTCTAGCCAGAGTAATTAGACAAGACAAATAAATAAACGGCATCTGCATCAGCAAAGAGGAAGTTAAAATCTCCTTGTTAGCAGATGATATGATTGTATGTGCAGAGAACCCCAAGGAATCTATAAGTAAGCTACTCAAACTGATAGAAGAGTTCAGCAAAGTCTCAAGATACAAGATAAACATAAATAAATCAGTAAGATTCCTTTATACCAACAACGAGACTGTTAAGGTAGAAATCATCCAATCAACACCATTTACTATAGCCCCTAAGAAGATAAAATACCTAGGAATTAATCTACCCAGAGAAATAACAGACCTTTACAAAGAGAACTACAAGTCCTTACTACAAGAAACTAAGAGAGACTTAGATAAATGGAAATACCTACCCTGCTCATGGATAGGAAGACTTAACATTGTGAAAATGTCTATTTTACCCAAAGCAATCTATTTATATAATGCAATCCCAATACAAGTTCCAGCGTCATTTTTTAATGAGATAGAGAAACAAATCACCAATTTTGTTGAAAGGGAAGAAGCCCCAAATAAGGTACTACTAAAGAAGAAGAACACACTGGGAGGCCTCTGATTACCCAACCTGAGAACATGCTATACTGCCACAGTGGTCAAAACAGCCTGGTACTGGTACAACAACAGACAGATCGATCAATGGAACAGAATTGAGACCTCAGAGATGACACCATCTGCCTATGAACAGTTGATATTGGACAAAGGCCCTAAGACATTAAACTGGGGTAAAAACAGTATCTTCAACAAATGGTGCTGGCAAAATTGGATATCCACCTGCAATAAACTGAATCAAGATCTATATCTTACACTTTATACAAAAACCAACTCCAACTGGATAAAAGACCTAAATGTCAAACCTAAAACGATAAAGCTCATTCACGAAAAGGTAGGAACAACAACGGAAGTTTTAATACACAATGTGGACAGACTCCAGAATCTGTCAAACAAACCACTATCAACAGAAGAGAAAATAGATAAATGGGAACTATTAAGAATCAAACACTTTTGCTCATCCAAAGACTTTATTAATAGAATTAAAAGAACACCCACAGAATGGTAAAAAATATTTGGCAACTCTATGTCAGACCAAGGCCTGATCTCCATAATCTATAAGATACTATAAAATATCAATAAGAAGAAGATAAATCATCCAATTAAGTGATGGGCAAAGGAGATGGACAGACATTGCACTAAAGAGGAGATCCAGGCAGCCAAAAAACGCATGCGGGCATGTTCACGATCTTTGGTTATTAAAGAAACTCGAATCAAGACGACAATGAGATAGCATCTCAAACCAACAAGGTTGGCCATGATCCAGAAAACACAAAACAACAAATGCTGGAGAGGCTGTGGAGAAAGTGGAACCCTCCTGCACTGTTGGTGGGGTTGCAAAATGGTCTGGCCTCTTTGGAAAGCAATCTGGCACTTCCTTAAAAAAATGGATATTGATATACCATTTGACACAGTAATTCCACTACTTGGAATATATCCTACAGAATCAAGGCCTTTCACACCAACGGACACATGCACCAGAATGTTTATCGCAGCACAGTCCACAATAGCAAAAAGGTGGAATCAACCCAGATGCCCAACAACAGAAGAATGCATAGGTAAAATATGGTAAATATACTCAATGGAGCACTATGCAATGATAAAGAATAATGATGATTCCAGGAAACATCTCATAATCTCGTTTCAACTGGAGGACATTACGTTGAGTGAAAGTAGTCAGCGACAAAAGCACAAATATTGTATGAGACCTCTAAGATAAGATCTCAAAAACAGACTTGTGTATAGAAGAAAAGAGTCTTTGACAGCTGCAAGGGAAGAAAAGGAGGGCGGACTACAGCGGGAGGGCTTAGATTAGACAGTTGCTAGAAATCTGGTTAGGTGAAATCAGTGATAGCACACATTAGAAACAAGAACAACGTTAAGCGGACTTCAGCATAACTTGAGTATCCCTTCCATTTTAACCCAATATTGCAAGGATAGAGTAGCTGGGACGGGGGGTCAGGGGACCATGCTCTTAGCTGAAATCGAGGCCAATTGGCATAACTAGCATTTTGCTAAGAGGACTCTGCACCCCACATTGGTGAGTGGCTTCTGGGATCCTGAAATCTGCCAAGCTGCCATCCGAGGGCACAGCAAATGGTCCCAACTCAGTGGGAAGGGATGCTCACCGAGGTCAAAATGACATGGGGTAAAGACAACCCAGAAGATAGAGAGACCTACATGAGTGGGGGCCTACATAGTGTTGGGACCAGAAGAACCGGATGGTGCCCAGCCACCACCAGTGATAGCTACGATGGAGCTCACCTGCAACACAGGAATAAAAAGGGGTGCATCCTGAGATCTCCACTAAAAGACCTCAACTGATGTTGCAGCATTTTCAGGGTTCCCCTGGGGACACAGAGTGACCTTATCATGTGTGCACGTTATGGTTCTATGCATCTACAAAATGTTCTGCTAGCCTCTTACTGGAGGCAGGGGAGTGGGTGGAGAGGAAGGAATAGGAGACTGTTGAAAGGAAATGAGATGTATGGAGAGAAGAGGAAGAGTGTGCTGTCACTCGGCAGGGAGAGCAGTGGGAGCTGCATATAGGTGGGCATGCAAATTTATATGAGATTGTACATTTTCATTCAGTCATAATAATGATAATAAAAACTTCATAAAGATACCAAGACATATTATAATCAAACTTGCCAAAACTAAATATAAGGAAACAATGTTTTTCTTTTTTTTATTGTAAGTGAAAATTTACAATCCAAATTAATTTTGCATGTCCACTTGTCTGCAGCTCCTTCTGCTTTCCTTGTCCAGTGAAAGCACACTGCTCCTTTTCATTCTATGCTTGAAGGGGATAATTTTTAAAGTAGCCAGGGGTAAATGAAAATAATCACTCTGTGTGCTGACCAAATAATCTTTGAAGCTGGACCATATGAAGAAGAACAGGGCATCGGAATTGGGGGAAGACTCATTAACAACCCTTGTTATGCAAATAACACAACATTCCTGGCTGAAAGTGAAGAGGACCTGACACACTTACTGATAAAGCCTTTAGTATGGATTATACCTCAACATAAAGAAAACAAAAATCCTCACAAGTGGACCAATATCATGATAAATGGGGAAAAGACTGGAAGTTGTCAAGGCTTTAATTTTACTTGGATCCATAATCAACACCCATGGGAAGCAGAAGTCAATCAATGAGCCAACACATTGCATTGGGCAAATCTGCTGCAAAAGACTTCTTTGAAGTTAAAAATCGAAGATAACAGCTTGAAGACTAAGATGCGCCTAACCTAAGGCATGGTGTTTTGAATCACTTCATAACATGTGAAAGCTGAACAATGAATATGGAAGACCAAAGAATTGATGACGTTGAATTGTGGTGTTGGCAAAGAATATTTTGGGAGGATGGCAAAGGACTGAGCAGTGTTTCATTCTGCTACACATAAGGGTACTATGAATCGAAAGTGACTTCAGAGCACCTTATCTGTTGACTATACTGAAAGTTGTCCTTTGCTGAGACATTTACCTCCTTTTGATAAAAAAAATCTCATACAGTACCTTTTAACCACTGATGACTTGAGTAGTCTATGTCATATGGACACGCTTGCTACAGTTGTTTACTCTAGTGGTTGCTGACCTTGGATGCCACACTGCAGTTGTGACCAAGCATCACGGACTTTTCATTTTACCTTGACATAGTAGAGTTCTCCTCTTCAGGGTGGGATGGCCTCATGTTGACCATAAAGCTGCAACTCATCTTCTGAAAGATTCCCCTAACCTCATCATGCTTTAGAGGAAGACACTCTGATGGTCTTCAAAAAGGGAGGTGGGAAAGAGGTGACAGTGTCAGATACAGTATGTCAGAGGTACAAAAGGACAGCTTATTCTTTCAGTCCTTCAAGTAAGGTTTCATCAAAGTCATCACTGACCTGGATGGCTTCTATATACATTATCTTTTTCATGGGGATCATACTAGTTCTTCAGGTCAAAATACAAGTGGTCAATTTTTGCAACACTTAGCAGTACCAGTTATGATACAGTGGCTATTAAAATAATTCTAGTGAACAAAATTGTGTCTAAAAGTGACTTTATAAAAAGAGGTCTGTGTTCACAGGGGAAGACTTAAAATGTTAAAACAGGACTTATTCTAAAATTGCAATCTGAAAATGTTGAAGAAGGAGGTTTGACAATAAACAAAAAAACCTAAGAATGTTAAGTTTGTGTCTTAATGTCTAGTTTATCTTGAAATTTTAAGCACTAGGTGTAATCATCATCATGGAATTTAAGATAAATTAGTTGATCTCTTTAATTAAAAACAAGCAAATGCACTAGGCAGCATTGACTTCTTTTATTTACATGGTATAAATATATACAAACATGGAGTAACTGGAAGTTTACTGAGTAAAGCAATTAAAAATGATATAGTGAATAAAACAAAGAGCCAGGAACGTAATTTAAGTAAACTTCAACTGGACCAATAAGCAACAACACCCATGGAAGCAAGAGTCAAGAAATCAAACAACACATTGTATTGGGTAAATATGCTGCTAAAGACCTCTTTAAAGTATTAACGATCAAAGACGTCACCTTGAAGACACAAGCCATAGTGTTTTCAATTGCCTGTATGAGTGCAAAAGCTGGGAAATGAATATGAAAGACTGAAGAATTGATGCTTTTGGTGAAGAATATTGACTATACCGCTGGCTGCCAAAGGAATGAACAAATCCATTTTCAAGAAATACGGCCCAAGCATCCTAGAAGCAAAGATGATGAGACTTAACCTCACGTATCTGGATATGTTTTCAGGAGAGACCAGTCCCCAGAGAAGGACATCACGCTTAATGAAGCAGAGGGCTGACAAAAAAGAGGAAGACTCTTAGCAAGATGGATTGACACAGTGTCTGCAACAATGGGCTCAAGCGTAACTATGATTGTGAGGATGGCATGGTATTGGGCAATGATTTGTTCTGTCACACATGGGGTCACTATGAGTCAGAACAGGCTTTATGGTGCCTAACAAACACTAAAACAACAAATGTGTCTATGAGTTTAATTTAATTTCCTTTTTAGTTTACTGAATCCTGTGTAGCTCATTTTTGGTTTCATGTTATTCTGGATCAGCCACAGTCTAAGAATCCATCAGCTTCTACTTAAGAGTTGTGGAAATTGTAGATCAGTTTTGACAATCTTTTTCAAGAATCTAATATAATACATCTTTTCATTGAGGAATTTTGGTCCAACATCTTCAGCAAATCAACAAAGTAGAGACTTAATGCAGAAGACAAAACTTACCATAGCTATGATTAATTTATAATATTAGTTTTTAAAAGCAAAAATCCTAATAAAACTAGTTTTTAAAAATTTTAGACAAAATCATCTCTAAACAGAGGCAGAGCCAACATGAGCACTATAGACAGAAACACGTTGCCTTCATTCTGCAGCAAAGATCTGAAAAATTAAGTGAAACAGATACAAACGTCAATCCTGGAAACTTAAACACCAAATGAAGGCATAATGAACTTCACTAAGCCTTGAATGAAATAAGAAACTGATGAAGAATAGAGAATGAGGACAGCTATGGAGTGGAGAGCCCCTACTAGCTAACATGGTATGGATTCACTATCTTGGACCTCAGCCACCAAGGACCTTAGATAGGGAGTATGGGAAGGCAACTTAACAGAGCTCCCAGCAGGAGAGAGAGCACTTAGTAACCGGGAATATATACGTTCCCTCCTCCATGCAACTTCCCTGTAGACGACCTCAATCACTTTCAAAAGGGCCATGATTACTTGGCCAGAGAGACATCACCTCAATGCTGCCTGAACCTACCCTGGCCCCAATGGCCACTTCTCCTACCACCATTAAAAAATTTTTTTTCATTGTTTTTTTTTTGTTGTTTCTATCTTGTTTTGTTTCCTCTCTCTCACCCTCCGTTCTTTTACTTTATTCAGTCCAGCTAGCCTGCTGCATCATCCCATCCCTTCTCAATTGACTCTGCCTCAACTAGAGAGCCAACAACACAACCTCCAGGGTTCCACTCCACCACCAAAACAGGCTCCTTCAGCACTGTTTTCTTTTCTGTTCCTTCTTTTCCTATCTCTTCTTACCTTCCTTTCCTTTCTTCCACTCAGCTAGCCCCATGCACTGTCACCACTCCTTCTCTACAGGTTATGTTGTATCACTGTGCTAGACAGCCACTGACATGGCCTTTCCAGTTCCATGCTACCCCTACCAGGAGGCTCTCTCAGTGCCATTTTTCTCTCTCTCTCTTTTTCTGTTTCTTCTCCCTCTTTCCCTTCCTTCCTTTCCTTCCTCCTGCCAACTAGCTCTGTGTGCTGTCCTCATATCCTCTTAAAGAGCCATGCCACGCCATTTGGCTAGAAGGCCACTGTTGAACTGCATCCCTGAATCTGTACTGTCCTTACGGGCCAGCTCCTTCAGTGTCATAATTTTTAGTGTATGCTTTTTTTCCTGTTTCTTCTTTTTTTCCCTGACTTTTCCTTTCCTGTCTCTTGCCCACCTACCCCTGTGCACTGCCCCCGTGCCTTCGTGCTGCATCATTTGGCTAGAGAGCCACGGGCACTTAGCCTTCCTGGGTCCATGCTGCCATCACCAGCTGGCTCCCTCAGTGCTGTTTTCTGTTGCTTCTTCTCTCTCTTAGTTTGTTTTTTCTTCTCTCTGTCTCCCATCCTTTCTTTCCTTTTCCTGCTTACCTAGTGTGTGATTGGAGTTCCAGAACAGGGTGAGAAAATGGAAAACAAGGAGAGAAACATGAAGATTTGCTTACAGAAAACTTCCCTAACATCATCAAAGCCAAAAAGTTTACCATCTAAAAAACTCAATAAACTCCAGAAGAAAATCACTAAGGCAAAGCATAATCACACTTGCCACAACCAAAGACAAAGAAAGAACCCTGAGAGCAGCTTGAGAAAAATCAAACGTTACATACAAAAGAGAAACATAAAATTAAGCCCTGATTGCTCAACAGAAACCATGCAGGCAAGAAGGAAATGGCATGACATATATAAAAAACCTTGAACAGGAAAAAAAGAAAAATTACCAACTGAGGATGATATATCCCGCAAAACTCTTGCTCAGATAAGACAGTGAAATTAAAAATTTCTAGATACAAATTAAAGAAATATGTAAAAACCAAAACAACCTTGCAAGAATTATTAGAGAGTCCTTCAGTTAAAGAACAAACAACATCAGACAATAATCCAAATCTAAGACACAGAATAGCATCAGCTAGACAATAACTTAGGTAATGAACTATCAAAAACTAAGAGATTTGCAACAGGGAATCAGAAATGTCAATCTATAAATGATTACAATGTACAGAGAATAAAAGAAAGAATAAACAATATAGATATAGATCTTTCAAATGGAGAGGAAGTCAAGGAGATAAGAAGTAATAAAAGACCGGTTTAAACTTAGGAAGATAACAGTAAATTTCAAGGTAACTACAAAAAGTTAACGAATCTATCAAAATAAAGAAGAGCATAGCTATGCCAAAAATCTACAAAAACGAAAGAAATGTGGAAGAAACTGAACAAAAAGAATTCAGCACAAGAAAGTAAGAAAAAAAAACATTGGTACTGCACACAAAAATACATTACAAAATGACAGCAATAACCTCACACCTATTGATAATCACACAGAATGTATCTTGAATGCATCCATAAGAAGGCAGAGTGACTGGCTTCCCTAGGGTTTTCTCTTTCCATCCCTCTTATGCAAGGGGATAGCAGGTGGTAGCAAGAGCATAATGTTGGAATGTACTGTTCTTTCGTTCTGCTTGCAGTTGATTTGCCATCTTAACATTCTGTGTCTTTTTATAATGTCGAGAGCAAGATTTTGTGTATACATTTCACTGCTATGAAGTTTTGTATCAGCTGGGAAGGATATTTTGGGAGGTTACTTCCTATATGCTTGTATAGGTCTCCAGCTATCTGGAGAATCACTGAAGGTTTTTGAGCTAGGAGTGACTAACTTTCTAGATCTTTCTGGTAGCACATGAAGCACCCAGAGAACTATTGCAGTAGTCCGCGGCATGGGGGTGGAGAGGAAGGGTCAGAGGTTAGAGCTGTTCAGCTGGCCTTTGAACGTTACGGGTTCACAAGCCCTTCTGGTGGTTGAGGAGAGTGAAGGGGAGAATGAGTGTAGCAGCTGAGGAAAGAGTCCCAAGGAGTCAGCCCAAGGTGGTCAGAGGTAAAGAGGAGAGCAGATGTGTTTGAATCTGCTGCCCTCTCTTCACCTCAGTTTCTTATATATGAGAACAGAATAAAGAAGTATTTACCCCATGGAGCCACTGCAAGGCAAGTAAGATTTTGCTGATTCCATGTGCAGGTCCCATGATGTAGCAGTGATTTCTCTGCTCTAGTGTTGCCTGCTGGCAGGTGGGCCGGAGCTTGCTGGAGCTGGGGTGGGGTTGGGGGTGGACACTGCCCCTCCCTTGAGTTCTGGAGGCCAGCTACAGGGCCTTTGCTCAGTGGCGGCAAACAGTGGTTCCACGAGGAGGCAGCAAGAACCATTCTGTCAATGACACTTCTGTTTTAGAATGTGGCGGCCAGAGCCAAGTCCAGGCTGAGCCCACTGAGATGCTGCTCTCATCTTATTGCCATGCCCATATGGACCTGGCAGCCCCTCAAGACTCACCGTGGGCTGACACACAGCAAGCAGATGATGTGCCCAGGACAGCATCTGGATTATCAGCAGCCCTTAGAGTGGTCTTTCAGCCTGATCAGCTGCCTAGGGGTGGTGTCTGCATATCCTGAGGGGCTAGGGAAGGCTATCACAAGCTGCAGTGTGGGACTGCAGAAAGGAGCGGTAGATGGTACACTGGATCAGATGTCTTTAAGGCTTAGGGTTCCAAAGCTTCTTTGCCTCTCTGATCAGACAGATCTAATGGGAAACCCAGCAGCATCTGACTGGGTTGGAGCTCTCCCAGTAACTGTTTTTGCTGATGGAGGCATGTTGCAAGACTGAAATTTATGACATGTCATTTCCAAAGGAAAGCTGGTATGGATGTGAAATATCCCTGGTGGCATAGTGGTTAAGTGCTACATTTGCTAACCAAAAGACCAGCTGTTGAAATAGACTAGACACTCCTTGGAAACTCTCTGAGGCAGTTCTACACTGACCTACAGGGTCTCTATGAATTGGAACAGACTCAATGGCAGTGGCTTTGGCCTTGGGATTTTTTTCTCAGAATACCATCATGCCTAGTGTTGTACTTAGCATCACCTAAAACCAAAAGCTAAGCCTGTTGCTGTCAACTTGAATCTGACTCATGGCAACCATGTAGGACAGAACAGAATTGCCCCATAGAGTTTCCAAGGAATATCTGCTGGATCTGAACTGCTAACTTTCTGGTTAGCAGCTGTAGCTCTTAACTACTATGTCATTGGGGTTTCCAGTGTTGCTTACGTGTTGTCCAAAAACACAGGAATAGCTCTGGGCCAGGAGCTTCCTCCTACTGTGGTGGGAACTCCACCTGTTTCTACGCCAAGGTCTCCTTGGTCTGTAACAATAGTGACAACATGATGGCACCATGGGGTCTTTTGATGGAGGGGAGTTGAAGCTGTGGGCAGAGGAGGTAACGTGAGCTGGCACAAGAGGTGGAGTGTGGAGAACAGGAGGCCATATATGACCATAATCTCATCTGGTCATCCCAAAGACCCCACAGCAGCCCCAAGAGCTGCCCTCCCACAGGATGAAGGTTAAGCAAAGCCCACTGTGCTTGTGGTGAGCGCTGACCCAGAGAACCTCACGAGTTGGCCCGGCCAGCACCCTCAAACCTCCCAGGGCTGTACTCCAGGCACTGTTGTCTCCCAGCCTGGATGGACAAGCAGCCCAGGAGCTGTCCAGATTGTTTGTGGGGGCTGCACTTACACTCAGTGAGATCGTCAAGACCACTGAAAGACCTTTTTCATCCAAAGGCCCCCATGTTCACAGGGGCTGTCGGAGTGTGCCAGCTGGTGAAATGAGCAAAGGGGGCTCCCACTCCAACATGTAGGAGCCTTGGGTCTGACCACCAGGTCAGACAAGCCTTGAATCTTGTCACTAAGCAAGCGAAAGTCTAATTTAACTGAAAGGCTACTCAGAAGTAGAACTATCAGGGACCGGAAGAACCAGATGGTGCCTGGCCACCACCAGTGATAGCCACGATGGAGCTCACAGAGATGAGTCTCACCGGCAACACAACAATAAAAAGGGGTGCATCCTGAGATCTCCACTAAAAGACCTCAATTGATGGTCCGGTGGTTTTGGGGTTCCCCTGAAAGCATGGCCCCCAGCCCTGATGCTGCCCTTACCCATAAATCATAACGAAGGTCCACTCTTTGGACAGGAATGGATTGGACTTGGCAATGCAGAGTGACCATATATTGGATGCACTTTATGGTTCTATACATCTATAGGATATCATCCTGCTGACCTCTGGCTGGAGGAAGGAGAGTGGGTGGAGAGGAGGGGAAAGGAGGCTGTTGGGAAGATGAGACATGTATGGAGCAGAGAGGAATAGTGTGCTGTCACTGGGCAGGGAGAGCAGTGGAAGCCGCCTATAGGTGGGCACGTAAATTTATACGGGAATGTACATTTTCACTCAGTCATATTAAAGAATAATAATAAAAAGAAGTAGAACTATCAGAGTCTTTGTCTGAGCTTCTAGGGAACAGAAGCTCTGGAGGTTAGGGCTGGCTGTGTCACCTTGCCTCACAGCCATTTTCGGTGCCTACAACTGGCTGCCACCTTTTGACCCTTATTCTTCTGGTTACATTAATTTTTCTACTTTGTCTGGTGGGTTCAAGAGACTGAGAACCGTATGTAGGCATGTGTGCGGGAAAGCGGTGCGCATGCATATGTGTGGACGCATGTGTGTGTACACTTCTCTCCGCATCTGCCATCAGGATAGTGGGCTGAATCCAGAGCCCAGAAGTTGTCTTTGCTGAAGTCAAGTGTACTGGGAATCTAGGGCTGAGAATCTGAAACTATTATGGTCAGGGGCTGCTCACCATTCACTCTTACTGATACAAGCGTTTTCAGACGAACCCATATCAGGAGGTAAAGAGCCGGAGAGATGAGAGCAGATGTGTAATTAGACAAGAGAGGCACTGATTCTAGCTGGCTAACCCTTGTGGGGTATGCACATGGGCAAGCTCCCCCTACTCTCCTAGCCCGAGCTTCAGCTTCAGTATTGGTCGGATAGAATTAGTGATATCCACCTCACTGAAGCAAATTATATCATCATGTAAGGGCCCGGCAGGCACAAAGTGCTAAAATATTATTGCTAGTATTTCTTATGCCTATAAATGCATATTAATTAGTAGTTCTTATTTCATTTATATAATAGTTTACTTACTCCCTTTGACGACTGATAGAAAAAAAAAAAGTTCTTTCTTGAGGTAGGTCTTCATCCCCCAGATGCTGCTTATGTGTTAGGTGACTCAGTGGATTGCTTCAGCAATTCTGAAGACAATCATGTTTTTCTGGGCTAGGCTGGTCCTGACGTGGTTGTGTTGCCCCCTTGTGGCCGCCCCCTTGGACGTGGGAGGGACATTTTGCCCAATTCAGTAAGGCGTGGATGTCTAGAGCAAGTCACAGTCGCCTCTGCTTTCTCTTCCAGATCAAGCGAGGTGTGAGGGTTGTCTACTGGGGCTACCTTCCTGCTTCTTCTGCATAAATGCCAAAGGCTTATGGGCAAATGCTGCAGAGAAAGAAGGCTCACTTTCTGAGGATGAGAAGCTTCTGATATTCCTGCTTATTGGCAGCAAAAAGAGAAATGTTCCTTCACTTGGGCAGCAGCTGCGTATTTTTAAATCTGGTAGATAAATGCTTCAAATTAAAGTGTTTCTGCCGTTTTGCTGCTTCTCACGGGAGAAGCCACACTGTTTAAATTTCAGATCCAGAACACTCTTCTACAAAAAAAAAAAAAAATAGTGAAATTATTGTGCTTCAAGTGAAAGTTGACCAACCGATCAATTTGCCATACAAAACCCTGAGCACACACCTTTGCGTAACTCTAGTTGCTCTCCACACCCTGTGACAGCATGCTTCTGCTTTCCGCCCTATACTTCTCTCATCCATTCAACCAACTCCTGTTCCCTCCATCTCTCCCTCCAATCTCTCCTCTACACAGGAGCTGCTTTACAGCCTCATGTATATATTTAAGCCAGGAAGCACAGACTTCAAAAGCATCACTCTATGTCTTAAAGTCCATTCCAATCTTTGTCTGGAGGGTTGGCCTTGGTACTAGTTTCAGCTCTGGGCTAGCAGCAATCCAGGAGCCATGTCTGCAGGGGACGCTCCAGGATGTCAGGCCATCAAGTCTGTTCTTCTAATAGAGTTCCAGATTTGCACCCTCATTTTTCTCCAGCTACATCAGGGACTCTATGTTGTGTTTCCTGTCATGACAGTCATTGGTGGTGGCCAGGCACCATCTAGTTCTTCTGGTCTCATGCTGATGTAGTCTCTGGATCATATGGCCCATTCTGTCTCCTGGGCTTGTATTTCCTCATGTCTCTGATGTCCTTCATTCTCCTCTGCTCCAGGTGGTCTGGGACCAGTTGATGTTCCCTAGATGACAGCTTGCTAGCTTTTAAGACCCCAGACTCCATTCAACAAAATGGAATGCAGAATATTTTCTTAAAAAAAAAAAAAAAGTTAGTTACACTGATTGACCTAGGTGTCACCTGAAACTGTGGTCCCCGGACCCCTGTCCCTGCTACTCTGACCTTTGAAATGTTGGGTTGTATTTAGGAAACCTCTTAGCTTTTGGTGTAGTCCAGCACTGTTAATCTGCCTTCTATTGCGTGCTGTCGCTTCCTTCACTTAATCCAAATCCTAAAATCCTACCTGCTATCTAATCTCTGAAAACTCCTCTCTCTACTTACCCACCCTTGTAACCATCCAAGGTTCTTGTCTTCTGTGCTCAAACCTTACAACCTCCCTTATAATAGTGGTCTTGTAAAATATTTGTCCTTTTGCAACTGACTAATTTCACTCAGGATAATGTCTTCCAGATAGCTCCTTGTTATCAGATGTGTCCTAAGATAGTTGTTGTTTTTTATCTTCGCATAGTATTCCATTGTGTGACTATATCATAGTTCATTCATTCGTCTGTTGATAGGCATCTCGGTTGATTCTATCTTTTTGCTATTGTGGACAGTGCTGCAATAAACATTGGTGTGCATGTATCTGTTCTTGTGACAGCCCTTAGTTCTCTAGGATATATTTCAAGCAGTGGGATTGCTGGATCATACGGTATTTCTATCATTAGGTTTTTAAGGAAGTGCCAAATTGATTTCCAAAGTGGTTATACCATTGTACATTCCCAGCAGTGATATAAAAGAGTTTCAGTCTCTCCACAACCTCTTGAAGATTTATTGTTTTGTGTTTTTTGGAATAATGCCACCCTTGTTGTGGTGAGATCTCATTGTAGTTTTGATTTGGTTTCTCTAATTACTAATGATCATGAGCATTTCCTCATGTGTCTTTCAGCTGCCTGGATGCCTTCTTTGCTGAAATGTCTTTGGCCATTTTTTTTACCAGGGTTACTTGTCTTTTTCTTGTTGAGATTTGGCTGTACCTTGTAGATCAGATGATGATTTGTGGTTGCTAAAAGAGACCACTCTTCTTTACTAAGGTTTTTGAACAGAGAAGTCAGTGTGGTGACACCTGGATGGGTCTCAGGAGGGAGGTACTTTTTGGGGGAGGGCTATGTGGGGTAGGGGTACAGAGGACTTTGGGGTGAATCTTGGGAATGCTGCCAGGTTAGGATACCTCCTCAATGATTTTTTAAGAATTGTGAGACAGCCTTTCTTGGAGAGGTGGTCTGGGCCTGGTATTAATTTTGGGTTCAGAAGATCTGGATTTGGAGTCTTGGTTCAGGTGCTTTCTTGCTGGAAAGACTCTGGCACAGAGACTAAGGCACTGAAATAAGGTCAGCTGCAAAAATCGTCTGGAATGTGACAGGTGCTCCAAGGAGAAAGTAAATGCCTTTCTCTGCTGGTTCTTATTCATTATACATTTACCGTCACAACAATAAGAAAGAGCAGTTAAGACAGAGAAGAAAAAGAACACCTGCCACTGTCCCACCACCCCTGCTTTTCAGCAGAAATCATTTTTATAAAATGGCAGTCACAGCTCACACAGTTCTGTCTTCTGCGTTTTCCCCTCGAGTTTCCATGTTGCTACATAAGCCTCACAGTGATTTCTTGGCTACTTACTAATTCATGATGCATCAGCTCTTAAGGACTAACAGAAAATTTATTCAAAGGGATTTTCTAAGTCATGAGTGGGTGTTTTTCTTTGCAGTTGTTTTCAGAGCATTGTAAATGCCTTAGTGGGATGTGCACAGAGCTGCTGAGCAGGTGATACGTCTAGCGGACTAGAAGGCATTTCCTCCTCAGGTGTCGGCTCTGTCCTAGTGCGAATGAGGCTAAAAGTAGCCCCTGACAGCACCCCTGTCCCCAGTGTTCATGTGAATGCATGTGTGAGAAGCTTACAGTTGGTGTGTGCTAGGCTTGTGCTCATATAGCACAAATTTGACCATGACTGTATCCCTGGTGAGTCTGGTCCTCGAGGTGGAGAGAAGGGACAAATTCACAGCAGGCAGGAGATCTGGGATTGCTTCCCAGGCAGCAAGGCAGAGAAAGACAGACACACACTGAAACTGTGGCCCCCAGAAGGGCCCTCAACTGGGCAACTCTCCTTTGGACTTCCGAGGGCGTGTTGTCCCTCTGTGAAGTGGCTGCAGGAGTGCATGGACAGGACTATTGTCTGTGTGTGATGACAGAGCCTGGAGGGCAGGATGGCATCTGTGGCTGAAGGCAGAGGGAGAGGCATCCCTCAGAGAAGAGAGAAGTCACTTAGTTGCTGGTTTCTGCCCATTCTTCACCATGAGGAGCTGAAGTGGCAGACAGTGGAGAATCAACAGGTACTACTCCAGCTCTGGGGAGGGAACTGAGCTGAGTCTAGTGTCTGAGAAGGAGCCAGCCCGAGGGGCAGGGAGAATTACACTGCTGTATCATATTTAATAATTGGGGAAAATTCAAAATACATAGTGGGGCTAGAAAACACGCTAAGACAACACACACGCCAAGTTCCCTTTAAAGAAACAAAACTCATTGCCATGACCTTGATTCTGACTCATAGCAACCCTGTAAGACAGAGTAGAACTGCCCCATGAGATTCCTAAGAAGTAGTTGGTAGAGTAGAAATGCTGGCATTTTGGTTAGCAGTTGAGCTTTTAACCCCTGTGCCATCAGGGCTCCAAATAAAAAATAAAAAGCACATGTTGGGATAACAAATGCCGATGGCATTAACTAAGCAACCACCATACCCAGCCCCTGCAAGACACTGCTTATATGGTCCATGTTCCTTCCTTGGGCCTCGCTCCCAGTGATGGGGGTGCAAGATCCCCGCGGGAACTTTACAGATGTGGGAAAGTAGGCCTGCTTAGCAGGTGACATGGCCCCCCCCCACCACCACCACACTCTTCCATTCAGGTGTGTTCTATTCACCGCATTGCTTTCTAATTTCACAGGGAGCTTATTAGTGTGCTCTCTTTGTCAGATATTTCATGGCTGCTAGCAACATCTACAAACACACAGAGTGAGAAGTACACTTGTAAAATTTCAAATCTCTGCCCATCTTACCAGTTCTCCCCAAGGGTAACAATAGGGAATCCTTGTCATTCTCTCCAACCCTCCTCTCGTACATCTCCAAGTCCGCATGCCCTGTCAGGCAATGTTTTAGTGAAGTCTGGGAGTTTGGCTAGTGGGCAGCTGGGCTGACAGACACTCAGAAGAGTGTAGAGGACAAAGGCCTGGGAAAGCTCAGATGTGGCTGCTTGTACAGGTGACATGGCCTTGGGAACCATTGGCCTGACTTTTCTTGGTCTTGAGTCCACCCCCATCAAGGGGACCCACATAGAGCAGCTGAGCCTGTGATGCCACCGTCCCTGCATTTCCTGCCTCCCACTGGCCATCTGCCAGGGTGTCTCTGCACATGGATGTCACCTTTTAAATCTTAAAAAAAAAAACAAAAAACAACTGTAACCCAGGAGTGTACTACCAAGGCTCCTTACAACTACAGTGACTCTGAAAAGGATACATGTCTTCTCTGTGCCTCTGTTTCCTTGACTGAAATGTGGAAGTTAGGAATAGAATACTCAGAGGTGTGTGCAGTGCCAGTTGTATTACAATCACCATAGTAACAAGGTGGTTGCAAGGGTGAGGTAAAACACTCAGAGCAGGGAAGTGCCCATGAGTGACAGAGGGTATGTGTGCGATGGAGGGCATGCGTGTGTGTGATGGACGTTGTCTGTACGTGATGGGTGGTATATGTGTATGCATTTGGAGAGGATGTGTGTGTGATGGAGGGAGCATGTATGTATGAGATAAGGGATGTGTGCTGGGGGGACAGTGTGCACGTTTGCGTGTGATCCAGGGTGTGCATTTATGTGCGATAAGGGAGTGTATATACGACAGAGGATGTCTGTGTATGTGAGATGAAGAGAGGGTGTGCGAGTGTGATGGAGGGAGGGTGTATGATAGAGGGTGTGTTTATGATAGTGGGTATGTGTCTGTGATAGAAGGTGTGTGTATGTGAGATAAATGGTGTCTGTGTGATGAAATGTGTATGCATATGATGGATAGTGTATGTTTGCGTATATGATGGGATGTGTGCGTGTGTGTGTGTGAGACTATGTGATGATGGGTGTATGTGCGTGTGTTTGAGATGGAGGGTGTGTGTGATGGACAGCGTGCGTGGGTGAGCATGTGATGGAGGGTGTGTTTGTGATGTGTGTGAGTCTTAGTAATCCAGTGATGCTATAACAGAGATAGTAAAATGGATAGCTTTAACAAACAGAAATTTATTTTCTCACAAAAAAGTAGGCTAAAAGTCCAAATTCAGGCCATCAGCTCCAGAGGAAGTCTCTGTTGGCTCTGGAGGAAGGTCCTTGTCATTAATCTTCGTCTGGACTGGGAGCTTCTCAGGTACAGGGACTCCAAGGCCAAAGGATGCACTCTGCTGCTGGTATTCCTTTTCCCATGGCGTGAGGTCTCCAGCTGTCTGCTTGCTTCCCTTTCTTTTTATCTCACAAGAGATTACCTCAAGAGGCAACCCCATCTCGTGAATTGACTCCTTCCTCACCAATAAAACTGCTGCCAATCCTCCCTTATTAACAGCACAGAGGCAAGATTTACAGCCTACAGGAAAATAACACAGTACCAGGAATCCTGGGTCAGCCAAACTGATATACACGTTTGCTGGGGGTACAGAATTCAACCCTTGACTCTTGTGTGTGTGTGTGTGAGACAGAGAGGAAGAGAGAGAGATGAAGGGTGTGAGTGTGATGACAGGTGAGTGCTTCGGAGGTCGTGTGTTTTGGAGAGTGGGTGTGAGATGAAGGGTGTGGGTGTGTGTATGTGACAAGAAGGATGTGTTTGTAATGGAAGGTATGTGTGTGATGGTGTGTGTGTGTCATGCACACACATGATTATTTACATATATCCTGCATCACATATACACACATTACACACCCAGCATCACACACAAACCCTCTATCACACACATACACACACTTTCCATCACACACACACCCTTGATATCACACCCATACACCAATCACACACATACCTTCTACCACACACATATATATCAAGCACAAACACACTCATCACAGACGTACCCTCAATTACACACACATACACACACCATCAAACACGTAAACACCTTCCATCACACACATGTACATCACACACCCTCCATCACATATACACACATAGCACCACTTACCTCCTCCATCACACACATGCACCCTCCATCACACACATCCTCCACCACACGCACGTAAACACCTTCCATCACACATACACATACATACACCATCACACACACACCCTCCATCACATCTATCCATAAATACCCTCCATCATACACACACATCCTCTATGCACATACACCCTCCATGACACATGCACATAAACACTGCATCACACACATGTGTATAACACGCCCTCCATCACATGCACAAACACCAATATGAATATCTTTCATCATGCACACAACACCCTCCATCACATACCATCTGTCAAATATGCACACACACATAAACACCCTCTGTCACACATAAACTCGTCACACACACACAAGCAGTCTCCAAACAAAGACCTCTTTAAGCAAATGCAGATTTTCCATTATGCTCTTCCTGTGTATATAGTAAAGTATCCATTACCAAAAAGGAAGTTTCATGGTGGCAATGGCATATTTAAGCCCCCCTGCGTCAGTGTCCATAAACACCTTCCATCACACACGTGCTCACACTGTATCTTATATGCATATACATCCTCCATCACACATTCGTGTGAATAGCCTGCATTTCGCTCTCTATCTCTCTCTCATACATGCACACACACCTCCTAAAAAACTGCAGGAGGTGTTAAGTGGGCAGACAGGTGTCAAGAACGTCATGTTTTTGCCTGAGCCCTCTCCCCAGGCCAAAGCCTCAGGAACCTCCTCTGTCTTCCAGATTTGCCACCAGCCGGTGGCCCCCCCCTTCATTGTCATGGTTACCATTCTGAGGCATCCTGGACTGAGCACCATGGCCCCTCCTCATGGTTCTCCCAACATGCACACTGCCTTTGTCAAAGGCACAGTGTTTCTTTGCAGCTGTGAGTGAGCACCAGAAGCGGAGGGGGCCGTGTGGGTGCCACAGTGTCTCCAGAGCCCCATGGATGGCCTGCCCTGGTCTCTGAGCTCCAAGACCCTAGGCTGGCTTCAGCATTGGGCACAGGGGCCTCAGAGCCCCAGGAAGAAACCTGCCTGGTAGACAGTGCCCAGGTTCAAACAAGGGCGTGCTGTGAACTCCCAGGTCCTTTGCTCAGCATGGACCCCTTAAGAAATCTCCTTCAGAAGCTGAGTGGAGACCACCTGGAGTCCAGTCAGCCACTGCCTGACAGGAGGTGTGTCCCCCAGACCAAGCTGGGCAGTACTCACGGCTGCTCCCACTTGTGAGCCTCCAGCTTCAGGGTCCACTGACTTCTTGTTCATCTCCCCATAGGAAGGAGGGTGAGTATGCTGGTGTCTGCAAAAGTGGAGGTGCCCCCTCGTGTCAGCATGTGTAGGTTGCCTTTCTGGGTCCTAGTGGAATGCCAGTGAGCACAAGACTCGTTCCCCTGATGGTGGGCAGGGCCACTCCTCCTGAGAAAGGAGGACAATGACTCCCACTGGCGTGTATAGTTGGGAGAGGTGGTTGTAATTAGCTACAAGTGATTCCAGACTCTCTGTGTCCCTCAGCACACCACAGCCCAAGCTGAGCTGTTGGAAAATAGCCTCAGCCCATCTCTGCTTCAAGACTAGAGCCCAGAGTGTGAACAGAATTCTCCTGATGTTTCACGGAGCAAGCTATAACGTGGGGGATGCTGTAATGACATCCAGCTCAGTTGTGGGCTTTCCTCAGCTATAAGCCATTCTCTGTTTCCTTTCAAATGGATATGAGGGAAAAGACAGCATGTTTAAAAAGCACAATGCCTGTGAGGTTGCTATGACAATAGGGACCTGGTTTCAGATGCTTTCTTTTCTCCCTTCAAATGTTATTACTGTTCCTGAAAAGAGCCCCGGTGGCTCAATGGTTAAGTGATTGGCTGCTAAACAAACAGTCCCCAGTTCGATCTCACCAGCCACTTCATGGGAGAAAAGACCCGGAGATCTATTCCCGTAGCAGCCTAGGAAGCACTACGAGGCAGTTGTACCCTAACCCATACACAGGACAGCTTTGAGTCAGACTGACTTGAAGGCACACAACATGGTGCAACCTATAACAATGTTGCTGCTAAATGTTTTCCCGAGTTGTCAGCTCCCGAGGACTCACCACTCAAGGGAGAAAACAAAACCAGGATAGATGGGTGCTTTGATGTTGCTGTGTAGGAAGGTGAGATTCATTAAAATTTTGCCCTTTGGATAATATGAACTAGAGCTTTTTTTTTTTTAAGATATTATAAAATATGCAAACACTGGTTTATAGTTTTGTGCTTCTGGGTCCTTTGGGAACCACAAGTTTTCTCTGGCTCTTTGGCTATGTGTTTTTTACGCTCCATACCTGTGAAATCAGGACAGCTCAAGTGTTTTATCCGGTGCTGCAGTTTTCTGGGATTACTGAGAATACAAATATTACTACCTAAAATCAGTTTGAAGTACAAGGAATGATCATGTGTATCATATCTGGGCAGGGCATAGGGGCGCGGGGTGCTGGTGTAGATAGGGTCTCGTTTTGTCAACTAATGAAGTGATAGCAAATCTTACCCCAAGGATGTTGTCTGGAGGAGGTTTGCATTTACACAGAAAAGATTCATGTTTCCCAGTGTTTTAGTTTGCCCTCAGCTCCCCCGCCACTAGCCCCCACTATGGGGAAGTTGGATAGGCATGGGAAGGCCAGCTGGCTTCACAGAGGGGGCTGTTCTGGTGCTGTGCTGAGGGTCAACCAGCTGGTAACCCAGCCTGGCTCACCCCAAAACAGTGGCTCTGTCATCTGCTCTGAGGAGCGCTGGTCCTAGCCAGTGCTCTATCAGCATGCCCCAGGAAGCAGTCAGGTTGTGATGCTACCCTGCTCCCAGGCTTCTGGGTGCCTCCTGGGCTGGTGGTATGTGAGGGAAGAGAGCACCTCAGTGCCTTCTTAGGTGTAGGGTTCACAGGGACAACAGCAGACAGAGCTGGGCCTCAGTCTTCTCGTCTACAAAATGGGCATCATGATAGCCTCTGCCTCAAGCTGTTAGTATGGCTTGTTCCATAAAAGCTGCCTTTGCCCCAGCCCTTCTTGGATCAGGCTTGGTTGGTGTAGGCCAGGTAGACAGAGTGTCACACACAGTCTCTGAAGTTCAGAGTAGAGCACTGACCTACGCATTGTGGCTTATTCAGCAGGAGTGGTAACAACTGCATTGCTGCCCCAACTGTGCACGTTATACTTCTCCTGCTACACCTGCTGAACATAGGGTTCTCTGTGTGTCAGCTAGACCATGCCTCCTAGCAGATAGCATGCTCCTGTATACAGAGGACAAGGACAAGATGAACTGCCCCTCCCTCCGCCCCCTGCAGCTTTTACCACCCTGTCCCTAGGGGAGCTGGGAATCGGCTATGCTCGCTGCATAGGCTTCTAGGTGTGCGAAGCAGAAAGATGAGCGCTGGCGGTGCCAGAAAGAAATAGTGATTACACTTTTCCTGCTCCATGCTCAACCAAGGAACACCCAACAGCTTTCCATTGCCCAGGGACCAAGGCCAACTCCTGTTGCCTGCTGTCAAGGGCTCAGCTGACCACCCACCCACTATTGGTCAACTAACCAACTAATTATTCCACGAATTAACTGACTCCTTTCCTTCCTTTCTCCATCTCTTGTCCTTCCTACCCTTTCTTCCTGCTTTCTTTCTACTCTTTCTTTCCTTCTTTTTAAAATTTCAAGGATAAAGAGTGAAAGTAAACAAATACATTCTGGGTTGTGTCACTACCCCAAATTCCTGACTTGGGTGAGGGAAACACAAAGGATGATGGTGATTAGGGAGGGTGACTCCCGCTGGTGGTGTTTACGACCAGCAATAGGTGGTCCTCACCCCTCTTGCCTCCTATGTAAGCCCCCTAGGAGTTGCCAGGGATGAGGCTGGACACCAGCTGGGTCAGCTGGGAAAGTCTGTGGCCAACAGACTAAGTGGCCTGGGTGACATTTGGCACAAAGGATAGAACCGGTGCTGTGGCTTAGTGGTCAGAGATAACCCTTCCTGCCCTGGGTGTTCATGAGAAGAGGCTGCTCGCCCAGTGACTGGAACTCTTGCCTTTGCAGTGGGTGTTGGGCTGACCTAATGCCTCATGCTCTCCTTGGCTATGGCTCAATCTGTGAGGGGCCTGTTGCTCCTAGCTGTTCAGCTAGGCCTTGAAGAAAATGAGCAGGGCCATACAGGGCCCGGGCAGGTGTAGCCCCAAGATACCTGTTCCCAGGGAAGGTTGGCTACAGGCGCGATGAGCTCTGCAGCTTGCACAGACTGCTCGTCTCAGTTCAGTCCGCAGGGCAGGTGCATCTGCTGCTTTACACAGCCCAGAGCTTGGTCGTTTTGTGTGTTGTAATCCAAGTCTAGTCATTTATGATGAAATTCTTACTGGTTGATTTTGAAATCCCCATGTGGGGCTTTTAAAATGGGAATAGTTCCTACTACTATAAGCTTGTTGAAGAATAAATGAAGAAAGCCTTTTTTTGTTTTCTAGTAACTAATTTCTAGCAATTTTAGTAATACCATGGTATTTTCACTTGCCTCATATGCCTGTGAAAGCTGAACAATGAATGAGGAAGACTGAAGAAGGATTGGTGCCTTCGAATCACAGTATTAGCAAATAATTGAATATAACATAGGCTGGCAGGAAAATGAACAAATCTGTCTCAGAAGAAGTACTGCCAGAATGCCCTTAGAAGCAGAGATGGTGAGACTTTGTCTCATATGCTGTCTTAGTTGTCTAGTGCAGCTGTAACAGAAATATCACACTGGGATAGCTCTAACAGAGAAATTTCTTTTATCACAGTCTATAGGCTAAAAGTCCAAATTCAGGGTTTAGCTCTGGGGGAAGTCTTTCTCTCCCTGTCAACTCTGGAGGAAGGTCCTTGACATCAATAACTAGGAGTTTCTCCATGCAGGAACTCCGAGTCCAAATGACACCCTCTATTGCTGGCATTGCTTTCTTGGCAGCATGAGGTCCCCTAGTCCGCTTGTTTCTTTTTTCGTTTTATCTCTTGTAAGATAAAAGGTGGTGCAGGCCACACTCCAGGGAAACTTCCTTTGTAGGGATGTGACCTGAGCAAGGGTGTTACATCCCACCCTAATCCTCTTTAAACAGAGGCAGAGGTTATGATTTATAACACATAGGAAAATTACAAAATGGAGAACGACAACATAGTACTGAGAATCATGGTTACATAATTTGGGAGGACACAATTCACTTTATTATACATACTTTGGACTGCACTAGGCTTTTGGCTTGGACACGCTATCAGGAGGGACTAGTTCCTGAAGAAGGTTATCACGTTTGACAAAGGAGACACTGCTTGGTAAAGCAAAGGCTTGACACTGGCTTCGACAGTGAGTTCAAACATAGCGTTGATTGTAAGGATGGCACAGGACCAGGCAGGGTTTTGTTCATAGGGTTGCTACGACTCAACAGCATCTAACAATAATAATCCTAGTAATTCCTAGTAATTCTTGTCCTGTTTTGTATCTTAGAATATTCCATTTGGGCAGAGTTGGACTACTGTAGAGTTTTTGCTGACTGTGTCTCACATCAAACTTGTAACATCATAAAGCACACTGTTTTATATAGATTTTCCTCTGCCAATCACTCAGACCTATTGCCATCAGTCAATTTTGCCAGGGGAAGAGTTCTTCCCATACAAGCCAGTGCTCTTAGTCCTTTAGCTGTCCATGCCTAAAGGCCTACATAGCTGCCACTGGCCATAAAGATAAAACTGTGCCTTCACCACAAAGTCAGCAGGCTGTGACTTCCAGCTGCTGTCACCTTGACTGCTTGTGTGACGTTGTCAAAGATTATGTTGGGGAGTGTGGGGCCTCCCTGCCTGTTCTGGGCGGCTGGGCAGTAGCCACCTGTCTGGTTGTGCAGGGCCTGGCATATATTGGATAAGGTGGCCAGCCTGGCATTGTGTGTCTACTGCGCTGGAGACAGGGTGGGTTTTGGAGGAGTTTTAATGTGGGAATGGCTGCCTACTTGTCTACTTGAAAGAGCAGACCCTAACCCCTTCTTTCTCCATTTTGATTCATGGGGACATTTCCCACTCCCTCCTCCACTTGCCCCTTCTTGACCTCTGGAGAAGCCCCTCTTCCTACCTACTGCCCTCCTTTCCTCGCTACTTCCTCTCTGTCCCTCCCCCTTGTACCACTCTTGACCCTGGCTAGAGGCAGCCTCAGGCCCTCCATAATGTTGGTGGCATCTTTCAGAGTCTAAGGGACCTTTTTATTTTAATCAGCTTTCAAAACATTTTGTGTGCAAAACAAACTCTGCAGCTTACAGATTAACAAATAAGTTGCCTGAATTTATTCATTAGACACCATCAGTATTCTGGATCAGGAAAGCATTGGCCACGCAAGATCCATGTCTTTCTGCCCAAAGTAAATGTTCACCCTTTCACTTGGTCTGGAGACACTACAGTTACTGGTGGAGTCTCAGAGAAAATGAACATAGCTCAGGCACTCTGTCTACCATTGCCATTGGAAAGCTGCTGATTAATTACTCTGTTCTTTCACAGGTCAGCAAAAGGGCCTCAGGAAGCAAATGACTTTGAAGCAGGTGGGGACCTTCAAAGACGAAATTAAAATAGTCTATTAAAATAGAACTGACTCTTTACTTGTTTTTTCTTTTCTTAAAATTCCTAGCTTCCTTTACCTGGTCCTGGCAGGAAATCACACATTATCTGGCAGGAGCCACTGAGATAGTATTTCTGCAGCTTTTTTTTGCAGCATATTTTTAGGTACATCAAATGAGTGGAGAGGCTAGTGAAGGGTTCAGCAGGACCACCTGCAGCGCAGGTGACAACTGAGTTTCCTGGACTTCAGCTCAGTGCAAACAGAGGCTGAGGGCTGCTCCAGGATGGGTGCCCCTCCTGAACCTCTCTCATTGTTCTCCTGACCACCGTCCCCTCTGCTGGCTCGGCATATAACTTCTCCTTTAAAACCCCCGAGCTCACTTGGCCACTTGGACAAGTTCTGAGAACAAAAATGTTGCCTATCCCCTGTGTTTGCTGGCAATGTGGAAAAATGAAAACCTTTGATCACTTACCCAAGCTTCCTGTCTTAAAGTTTGGTTTAGGACAGGTAGCCACGAACCTGAAACTTTCTCTGGTAACAACTTTCGCAAGGTCCCTGTGAGTGTACAGAGACTCGGCACAGTGCTGGCTTCTCTTGGGTCTTCTGTTTCCTCATGAAGGTGATTTGACGACAGGTCAGTTGCAGATGGGGTCAGTGCTAGGGGAACCTGTTTACACAGTTTTGTTTATTTTCAGTTGTCCAAATCCACTGCTGTGGAGTTGATTCTGACTCATACGAACCCTATAGGACACAGTAGAACTGTTCTATGGGGTTTCCAAGGAGTATATATGGTGGATTCAGATTGCTGGTGTTTAGATTAGCAGCTGAACTCTTAACATTACCAAGTATCCTTCAATTATACAAAGGATACATAAATTTTTTTTCTTAAAAATGAAAATACTGTACATAAAAGTGGCGCTTGCCTTGTCTACCTCCCATTCCTGGACAATCTCAACATTCAGTGCTGTTGTTAATAGTTGGTGTGTATCACTCATATGGAAATCCTGGTGGCTAATAGTTAAGTGCTATTGGCTGCTAACCAAAAGATCAGGAGTTCAAATCTATCAGGTGGTCCTTGGAAACTCTATGGGGCACTTCTACCCTGACCTCTAGGGTTGCTATGAGTCAGAACTGACTTAACGGTGTTAGGGTCCGTGATTTTCAAGATGCGACACTGTTACTTTAAAGGTTAAATTTTATTAAAAAATATGTCCAATAGGAAAAATACTGGTGCACCAGGGACGCACCCCAAGCTACACAGAGCAGGGGGCAACGACAAGTTTCCTCAGCGCCCAGTATTTAAGTTGTGAGATTGCAAAGCACGGAGGGTGAACTGACCTTTACATTGATTGGTTAACTCCTATTAGTTATAAGATGTAGTCAAGGTCTAGGGGTCACTTGCAGGCTGTCACTTGCAAGGTTGCCCCCAGGCTTGTCTTGTGACAGTGTTTTGTAAGACAAAGGTGAGATTATTCTATATTTTCTGCTATTAAGTTGTTTCCTGGGGCTGTCTTTAATACCTCGAATTTTTACAGCGCCCTTCCTCATTTCAACATTCCCCCCTTGAGTTCTTATTCCAGAGTCAAATCTTACACTCTGAGTGGGTGCCAGGCTGATCAAGGTCCTGGCTGTTCAGGGGGTGGTAGGTCTGGTGTTGGGGCTGATGTTTTAGGACCAGGAGCTGGCTAGTTTTTCTCGTATGAATTTAAGTAATTTAGAATGTAGGGACCCACAGTTAAAGTTAAGATGAAGAGGACAAGTGGTCCTGTTAACGCAGTGACGAGGGTGGTCAGCCCGGGAGGCCAGGAGAACTCAACTGACCCTAATGAGGTCCCCTATTTTCCCTGATCCAGGGTGCATTGGTTTCACAGCCCCATGTATAACAGAAATAATCGTTTGTTCCTCAACATGATCCATAGACATTAGCCCCAGGACAGATGTAAAATTGTTTCTTAGCCAGTTGTTGCACAAGGCAGTTAGTAGCACACCCCCACCCATCAGCATGTATACATCCCCCAGTATTTATGAGTGTTCTGTGTGCACGAACCGGGTATGGGTCTTTCTTAAGCTCTGAGCCTATAGAACCCCCCACAAGGTCACATGAATCAAGGTGAAAAACTGGTGAAGTCACCTCGGGGGGGCCGGTTAGGGTCAGTTCTTGAACTTGCCAGCTGAGGTTTCTTGGAGTCGCCTCAGGGCCAGTATGTTGTCACACCTTCCATTGAAGGTAGATGGGAGTGACAGACCCAGGGCCGATCCTGTCAATGCTGACGGCAGTGGGGGTTGTCAGGATTACTGTGTGGGGTCCTTTCCAACGGGGCTCCAAAGTCTCCTTTTGGTGTCTCAGGACCCAGACTAGACCCCCGGCTGAAACTGATGTGGCTTTACAGGAGGGAGATCGTGGAGGCATCTCGACAAGGGGAAAAGCAGATCTTGAGTTTTCTGCAGGGCCTGGAGGGACTTAAGCAGGTCATGATTAGAAATTTCAGCAAGTATGTCATCCCTTGGTTTAGGGCAGAGGGGTGTGGCCTCCCGAAAACAATTTCATAGGGCGTAAGGCCTTGGAAGTAGGGAGAATTACACACACGCATTAAGGCAAAGGGAAGCAGGGCCGTCCAGTCACCGCCGGTTTCTAGAGTCAATTTCGTTAAGGCCTCCTTAAGGATCCGGTTCATCCTCTCTACCTGTCCTGAACTCTGGGGGTGATAGGCACAATGTAGTTTCCAATTAATCCCCAGGACAGATGTTACTCCCTGAGAGACTAAGGCCATAAAGGCAGGGCCATTGTCTGATCCTAGCATCAGCAGAACCCCAAACCTAGGTATGAGTTCTTCCAGGAGTTTTTTTTTTTGAAACTACTTGTGCTGTCTCTCTCTTAGTGGGAAATGCCTCGGTCCAACCAGAGAATGTGTCTACGAAAACTAAAAGGTACTTATATCCATATCTGCCGGGCTTAATTTCAGTGAAGTCCAGTTCTCAATGTACTGCAGGCATAGTGCCTCTTTCTCTCTTACCTTGGTGGGCCTTACCAGAGCTGCCTGCATTAGTGGCTTGGCAGGCTTGGCAGGTATGTGTTATTCGTTCAGCAAGCCAGGATAGTTGGGGTATATAGTACCTTGGAGACAGAAGTTCCTGGATTTTTGTTGCTCCCAGATGGGTAGTCTAATGGATCTGGCGGACGAGCTTCTGTCCCAATTTTTGAGGGAGAATGGGGAGCCCTCCCGAAGTACAGTGTCATCCTTTCTTCTCTTCTAGGTGAGCTCTTCAGGAAGGGTTGGCTCGGGGAGCTGGATAGAATTGATCTGCAGGAGGCTGAGGGCAGCTTCCTTAGCTGCTCGGTTGGCTAGGTTATTACCTCGGGCTTCCATTGTTTCAGCCCGATGATGTGGAAGGCATCTCGTAGCCACTGGTGACGGGCATTGTGCGTCTGGGGCACAGTGAGGGGTGGCGAGTCAGGGGACAGGCTGGCGTCAGGAGGCTCCTCGTCATCTGAGAGGCCGGATCTGGTGGGTAGCAGCTGTCAGAGTGCAGGGACGAGGACAGATCCTGGCACAGGCTCAGGTCTTGGCACAGGTGCTTATAGTCCTGGATTGACTCATACAGACCTCACACTTGGCACAGCGGCGACATATCCAGTTGTCG
Source organism: Heterohyrax brucei (assembly GCA_028571685.1). NCBI lineage: Eukaryota > Metazoa > Chordata > Mammalia > Hyracoidea > Procaviidae > Heterohyrax > Heterohyrax brucei. The sequence continues at coordinate 131,365,004 of CM053150.1, read as the reverse complement.
CAGTCCCACCATCTCCTTTCACAGCACCGCTAATGCAGTGTCAAAGTTGACTGGGCAGCGTGGAGCAGCGGAGCCAGCAATGGGGCCTGCGTTGGCAGTGCTGGCGCTGTGGCGGGGTCTGTCCAGAACTCGGGCTGTACGACTCAGCTCGTCATGGGTGCGGCTGTGCTGGCTGTAGACGTGCTCCAGCTCCCGCCACGAGCCCCCACTGGCATTGAGAAGGCAGCCCGTTGCGCTGATGTTCCTGATCTTCGGCTACCACCGCTGCCCCTGTGTACCTGGTGCCGTCCCTGATAAAACTGCTCCCATCAGTCAACAGAGTGAGATCAGGGTCCCACAAGGGAACGTCCATAAGATCTCGGCGAAGGCTGTGCTGTTGGCTAAGCACCACAGTGCAGTCATGCGGTTCGGCCTCCAGGTCCGGATCAGGCAGAAGTGGCTGGGTTGAAGGCTGAGCTAGAAGCAAACACAACTCAGGGCTGATCTAGTAATAAAGACTGGTAGTGGGTTAGCCGGGCATTGGAAATCCATTTATGAGGCGGGCTACGCAGGACTCCCTCGATGGCATGCGGGGTAGTGATGGTCAGGGGCTGTCCCATAGTCAGTTTATCAGAGTCTTTTGCTAGTTGAGCGGTGGCCGCAACAATTCTAAGGCACCTTGGCCATCCTGAGGCCACTGGGTCTAGCTGTTTAGACAGATAGGCCACCGGCCTTTTCCATGGGCCGAGTGTCTGAGTGAGGACTCCCTTGGCTATTCTTTTATTTTTATCAATGTGTAGTTGGAAGGGCTTTTCCAGGTTGGGTAATGCTAACGCTGGTGCCTCCAGGAGCGACTTCTTTGTAGTCTGGAAAGCCTGCTCTGTTTCTTTAGTCCATATAAAATTCTTTTCCTTTTCTTGGGTCAGCTCGGATAGTGGGCATGCTATTTCTGCAAAACCTGGGATCCGGAGCCGACAGAACCTAGAGGACCCCAAGAACTCCCTCACCTGCCATGACGTACATGGGGTGGAAATCCCAAGGATAGTCTGTTTTCTTGTTTTGGATAGGGAGTGTTGTGTTGTCTCCCCTTGAGTTGGAAACCGATGTAAGTCACCTCCCGGACGTAGACCTGTGTCTTTTTAGCGGAGACTCAATATCCCAATTTCACCAAGAGAGTTAACAGGGACTCGGTGGCCTTTAAACAAGTGTGCTCATTGGATACCTCGAGTAATAAATCACCTACGTATCGTAGAAGGGAAATGTCAGGCCATTGATGCCTGTACTCACGTAAGTCCCGATGAAGGGCCTCAAAGATGGTGGGAGAGTTCTTGAACCCTTGTGGCAGGTGGGTCCAGGTCAGCTGCCCACTGAAGCCATCTTCCGGGTCCTGCCATTCGAAGGCGAAGAGCGGCTGACTCTGCGGGCTCAGGGGTATACTGAAGAATGCATCCTTTAAATCCAGCACTGAATACACCCGGTGTTCTGGTGACAGAGAGCTCAGGAGAGTGTACGGGTTAGAACTGGTCTGGAGTCCAGCCCTCCTGCCTTCCTCACCGGCAGGAGGGGAGTATTCCAGGGTGACTGGCAGGGCACTAGTATTCCATGTTTCCTGAATCTTTGAATGTGGGCCCTGATCCCTTTCCTTGCTTCTGGTGTAATGGGGTACTACCGTACCTGAATCAGGTGAGCAGATGGTTTTAAAGTCACTATAACCAGTGGTTGGTGTTTGGGCAGCCCTGGGGAGTTGTTTTCAGCCCAAACCTGAGGAATCTCTTTGATCAATTGATCCACTGATATCACGAGGATAGAGCAGGGGCCCCTGTCAGAATCATCATAAAGTCTGTATTCTCCCTCTAAAGGGGCCACCACATTGACTTGGGGTGTCAGGTAAGCATGATTTCCAGTAAAGTGGATAGTCATCTGCATTTTTTGATAACAAGTCTCCTTCAAGTAAAGAGCACAGGCATTCAGGCATTACTGTAAACGAGAGGGAGACAGTCTTAGCTCCCAGATCGTTCGTCAGTCCATGAGTAAGCATTAATCCCAGTAGCTCCTCGTGCTAGGGTTTTGGTTTCACTTATGGGTCCTAGGGGTTCAATTAGAACTGAGTTGCTAGCCCCGGTGTCGACCACGAATTCTACTGGCTGTCCCCCTATTTTTAAGGTTACCCTGGGCTCGGGGGTGGGGCCAGTGAGCCCTGATGCCCTCAGGCCTCTAGGTTAAGAACCTTTGGAGGGGGCTTTCTTTAGGGGCACTCACCCTTCCAATGCCCAATTTCCTTGCAGTAGGCACACTGATTTCTCTGCAGGGGAGGCTTTCCTGGCTTCCTCGTCTGATCCGGTTTCTTCTCCCAAGGGCGCAATGGCATGTGGCCCTGGGCTTCCGCCAGGAGGATTCTGTTTACCTTTTTGGCTTGCTTGTCTTCTGGTAGTTCGCAGTTATTGAAGGTTTTCATAGCAGTTTCCATCAGCTCGGATAGATTCTTCCCTCGAATCCTTCTATTTTTTTGTATTTTTCTTTTGATGTCAGGGGCTGACTGTCCCATGAAGGCTATGTTAATGGCCCGTTGATTTTTGGAAGACTCAGGGTCAATGGGATTATATGTGCAGTATGCTTCCATCAGTCATTCCAGAAAGGCTGCTGGGGATTCTGAGGGTTCCTGAATTACCCGTGTTACTTTAGACAAATTTGTAGGGCACCCAGCGGTGGCCCGGAGACCCCCCATAAGAATCTGGCGGTAGACAGTTAGGCACTGCTTACCTGCAGTGGTGTTTGGGCCCCAATTTGGACGGGTCAGGGGAAGAGCGTGGTTAATCTCATCTAAACCACGAGTAAAGTTTCCCTCATCTCCTGGCACCTGTTTTCTGGCTAGGGAAACAATCTTAGTCCTCTCCTCAGTGGTAAAGAGGGCTTGGAGAAGTTGCTGTATGTGGTTTCTAAGAGGGGTATCAAGGTAAAAGGAGTATAGACCAAGAAGGGGGTCCCAGCCTCAGTCATGTGCCCTATAGCTCGCAAGGGGAAAATATGAGGGAGGGTTCTGTAAGTGGTTGGAAAGATCGCCCTGAGCGGGTATGGGCTGGGCTCTGGAGGTCAGAGGAAGGTGGTGCTGCACAAGTGGCGGGGGTCGGGGGAGCAGTTGGGACTGGAGGGTCTTCGGGGACCCTATACAGGCCACGGAGACTGGCTTTGGCTCCCTCAGCCCCGGTGGCGGCAGGAGGAGAAACGGGAACTGGGGGGTAGGGAAGTGGAAGACTCAATCAGAGGAATCGGATGGAGGAAGGGAAGCTGGCGGGGGTTTTGAGGAGCCCTGAACCGCCAGGGTTGTAGGAGGTTGTTTAGGGGGATCATAGAGTTGCAGCCACGCATGTGGCCGCCCGAGGAGGTCTTGCCAAGCAACAATGTATGGCATTTGGTCAGGGTGACCCGGATCACCAAAGATGACCTGAAAAACAGAATGGGTTTGTTTAATGTCTAGGGATCCCGTGAGTGGCCATCCAGTACGAAAGGCCGGCCATTCCAGATTACAAAGTGTGCAGAGTTTTCCTGACCACACCTTGCCAAAGTCTCGGGCTCGTTTCTGGAAATCTGAAAGTGGTTAAGGAATAGGTTTAGGGGTGTTACAGAGTGAGAAGAACATTGCCCCATGGTGGCAAAAGTAACAATCAGGACAAACAACACAATCAAACAGACACAGACCGGTCACAGAAGAAACGAAACAAAAACCAGATGCGGGATTTACAGGCCGCAGAACCCAGAAAGGAACTAGCGGTGCCCGCCCAGATGGAGAGCTGAGGCGTCCCCCAGCCTCCGACTCAGAGAGCAATTCTGCGTCCAGATTCTCTCTTAGTGAGTCGCAGAACCAGAGCTCGAGCACAGACAGACAATATCCAGACTCACCGGTGAGGTCAAACCAGATCAGCCGGCCGCAGAGGTCGCTCTTGAAATCCCGGGAGAGCCCCCAAATGTTAGGGTCCGCGATTTTCAAGATGCGACACTGTTACTTTAAAGGTTAAATTTTATTAAAAAATATGTCCAATAGGAAAAATACTGGTGCACCAGGGACGCACCCCAAGCTACACAGAGCAGGGGGCGACGACGAGTTTCCTCAGCGCCCAGTATTTAAGTTGTGAGATTGCAAAGCAGGGAGGGTGAACTGACCTTTACATTGATTGGTTAACTCCTATTAGTTATAAAATGTGGTCAAGGTCTAGGGGTCACTTGCAGGCTGTCACTTGCAAGGTTGCCCCCAGGCTTGTCTTGTGACAGTGTTTTGTAAGACAAAGGTGAGATTATTCTATATTTTCTGCTATTAAGTTGTTTCCTGGGGCTGTCTTTAATACCTCGAATTTTTACCGCGCCCTTCCTCATTTCAACAACGGCACTGGATTTGGTTTTTTCGGTTTATCGCTGATACCCCTCCTGGTGGATACTCAAAACCAGTCTTCCTTCTTTTCATTCCTATCTATCCATCCTTCATTTCTTCCTTTATAGCAGTGCTGCTGTGACATGCTCTCCACAAATGGTTCCTTCTAAATTGAAGCTGAGGACTATGGGTGGGCTCAAGTCAGCACAGAGAGGACCCTTGACAGGATTCTGTGTCTAAGTGGGTGAGGCACAGAGCAGCAGGAACGGCAAGAGCCTCCGAGCTCTGAGTGTTTCTGGTGCGTACTATGTGGTTGCCCTGCACATGCTGAAATTATTCTTTATTCAGTCTACCCAGGACCCAGAGAATAGGGTATTCACCCTTCCTGCTGTGTCTTTATGCATCACTCTCTATTTACGTGGGGAAACAAAAGCACCAAGCCAGGCCCGTAAGAGTAGACACATCAGAGTTCTTTGTTAAAGAAAAGCTGTAATTGCTTCTTGTCAGGCTCCAGTTGTCTGTAATTATCAGCTTCTTTTGGGGAAGCTTTCAAGATGTAACTTCAGCTAAGAGTTTAAAACCAGGACTGCTTCTCCAGTACAAAGCTAAAGGTTCCTCTTGGCTAAGATAACTAACTGGTCAAATATTTTTAAAGCAGTCCTGGTGTGTATGTGTTTTTTTTTTTTTTAGTAAATAAGGAAGTGAAGTGAGCAATGATTAACAAACTACTCGCTGCTCATTGTTGGAAACAGACTGTCTATTTTAATTTCCTCTTTGAAACTGGAGGCCTGAAGCTTCCTGCCTGCTTCAAAGTCACTTGCTTCCTCAGGCCCTTTTGCTGACCTGTGAAAGGACAGGGTAATTAATCAGTAGCTTTCCAATGGCAATGATGGACAGAGTGCCTGAGCTATGTTCATTTTCTCTGAGACTCCACCGGTAACTGTAGTGTCTCCAGACCAAGTGAAAGGGTGAACATTTTCTTTGGAGGCAGGGTGGGTTTGCAGGAGTTTAATGTGGGAATGGTTGCCTAATTGTATGCCAGAAAGAGCAGACCCTAACCCCTTCCTTCTCCTTCTGGATTCATGGGGAAACAGGGGCAGAGACACCCTACTCCAAGAATCCTGTGAAGTTTATTTGAGGAGAAAGAAAGTGGGTCTGAACCAAGACGTAGTTCAGCCAATCCCTTAATGGGTAGGGAAAATTTTTATATTTTTAAAGCTGTGATGAAGAAGTGAAGGGTGACTGATGCAAAAAATTATTTATGGTTTTATGGTTGAAAGCTCTGGTAAGGAGATTTATGATTCTATGGTTATACCAGGTGGGGCATACCAGGCTGGTTTTGGCCATATGTTTTCAGCTAATGGTGACATCTGATCATTGGATAAAATGACCTCCCTGAATTCCAGGGACAGGGTTCTTTCAACTCCATACTCTTTGGTTAAAGGACAGAGGGACATTGTTATTCTTTTTAGCTGCTTCCTGCTGATAAGGGTTGTTCATTTGTCATAGGATATGTGGGGAGTTGGGGGGCCCTCTGAGTTCCTGGCACTCTGTACTTGTATCTTGATAATCAGAAAAGAAGGAGGTCCATTGATTGTTTTGGAGAAGGTTTTAGTATAGATCTTGTTGAGTCTCTCAGAGGCGCAGAATCTGATTCACTTGTTGGTAAGTTTGCGGACTAACTGCTGGATCGGTTGTGTTACGGCTCTGAATAGGACCAGGTGTGAGACAGTCCTAAAATGAGTAAGATAAGAGGTGTTATAAACATAAGAAGCCAATTTTGTGAATTTAGCCTGTTATCCCAGTTGCCTCTTTACTGTCTTTGTAAATTGGCGACTGTCTCTCACAGTTTTTTAGCTGCATCTTGAACCAGGCCTGATTGGTTAAAACAGAAACAGCATTCTTCATCTAGAGAAAGACAAGTACCCCCCTTATCTGTGGTCAACAGATCAAGGGCCTGTCTGTTTTGTTGGGTGACAGCAGCTAGACAATCTATTCGGACTTGTACTCTTACCAGTCCTTGGATATGTCCTCCATGGTTTCTTGCAGGTCTGTGAGAGGAGGTGTAAATAATAGAGCGAAGTGCTTAACTCCCCTATTCTGGTACCAGTACCCACTGTGACTCCCAGGGCAGCCAATAGAGGTATAAGGATGGGAGCTCTTTTTGGCCTGACTCAGATTTTTACAGGTATAGGTAAGGATTGGTTGGGGGTGGTGATACCAATGTTGGGGGTTAAGTATATCAGAGTACATGTGCCTGTTCAGTTTGTGGGTAGACAGGAATATGCCTGGGTCCCACAAAAGAAGAAGAGACCATCTTCTAGGAGATGTATGTTAACAGGTAGGGAGAAGACGTGAAGGAAATCACATGACCCCTGTCTGATGGATGGTTCATTCCCGCAAATTAAAAAGGTGCTACAAAGGGTTCCCCCTAAAAGGGGGCTTATTATGGAAGGTTGTTGGGAGCAGAGGAGGATATTAATCCAGGAAAAGTGGCTTTTGCTTGGGGTAATACACATTCCAGAGGGCACATGTTGGAACTGGGGTGACCCTGAGAAACATTCTGGTTGAAGAAACGTGCCACTGGCTGTGGAAAAAAAGGAATAGCCCAGTCTTTGACTTTGGGTCCTGGGGGGTGGGTTATTTTGATAGTATTGCTGCAGAGTCTGGGATCTAAGTATCCTGGGTTTAGGCCTTTATCTATTCCATACACGCAGAAGGAAGCTCATTCTTAAGAGAGTTAAGCCCCAGGCTATTGGTCCTGAGTTTGGGGTGGAGATGTTGGGGAGGGATTGTATGCATCCAGTGAAAGTTTGGAACAGTGGTGTGCATTGACTGGCTATTTTAGACACCTGGTGGCACGCCAACAGAAAATACCTTGAGGGGAAATCTTTATGAAGAGAAATTTTATTAACATGGTCAGGTAAGCCATAAATCCATTTACAAAAAAATCCATTTGGTGAAAGAATTTATCACGGTCTAGTAGGCTGAGTCCAAATCCAGTGAGAGTGTCTTGGCACAGGGACCTCAGGTCCAAAGGATGCGCTCTGCTCTCAGTGCTGCTTCTTGGTGGTATGAGGTTCACAGCTTATGCTGTTCACCTCTCTTCCTTATATTCCGCAAGCTGTTAGCTTGAGTCCTGCCTCACCACACAACTGCTGCCCATTCTCCATCATCAGTATCACAGAGGCAGGATTCACAACACACGGGAGGAAGGGCACCATACTGGGATTTATGGTCAAGTCAGATCAATACATACAATTTGGGGGGAAACAGTGTAATCCATGACACTGGTTAAGACAGTTGGGTAACTTTCTATGAGAATGTCTGCTCTGTCAAGAAAGGTGGACACTTTATCTTTAGTATATGTCAAGAGGATGGCTCTCTGGGACTGTGTCTCCCTGGGGGCTGGAAGTGCAGTGTAAGTGCTTGGGGAGAGGGACAAACAGATCCAACACCTCTGAAATTTAGCAGCATGGTTCAGGGGAGAATAAGTCAGGTTAAGTGTGTTAAGTAAGTAGGGGAGATACATGTGGAGGCCTTTGTAGAGAGGGAGCTGGCTATTAAGAGGCACATGATTATAAAGAGGTAGGAGAACCTGTTTCTAACCACTGGGAGATTTCCTACCAAGAATAATGAACAAATTTCCCCTGTAAATACCAGTCCCAGATAAAAGAAAGCAAAGTTTCAGGAGTTTCCAGTGAGTTGAGTGGAAGTAAGTTTGAGATTAGATTGTAGAATGTTCCCAGAGAAGGTGTGGGAGGGAAGGTATGGGTCTCATGGTTCAGCAGAGGACTGTTGGTAAGTCTTCTTCCCCACCGTCTTTGGGGGTTTTCATTAGTTGGATTCTGGTCGGAGAGAAGGCAGTAGCTTTCCACCCCTCGGTAGGCTGGGCTACCTCTGAGGCCTTTTTGAGCCTAGAGAAATCTATTCGTGGGGTGACATCTTGTAACCGTGTGGTGGTAGGGGTGGTTAGGAGTACAAGTTATAGTCACACCCACTTAGAGGAGAGCGGTTTGGGCTGTAGAACCTTGAGATAACACCCAGTCTCCAGGTCTTATTGGAATTTGTTGGGTGGGGGATATAGGGGAAGGAAGTATGGGGTTGGCTAATTCTCTCAACAGGTTCTAGGTTCTGGTCAGTTCAGGTGGGTATTGTATTAGGGAGCCCTTGTAAAGGGGGAAGTTGCCAAGGATGAAAGGGCACCCATACATGAGTTCAAAGGGACTAAGCAAGGTTTGCCTGGCCGAATGCACAGACATATCAGGGCAGTGGGCAGAAGGGTGATCCAGGTTTGTTGAGTCTCGATCATTAGACGAGCTAGGTATGTTTTGATGAGCCCGTTCATCCCCTCTACCTTGCCTGAGGCCTGGGGTTTGTAGGAGGCATGAAGTTTCCACTGGAGACCCCTTGGGTTATTTTGCAAGTGACTGCTAAGCGGTTATCTGATTGGAGGGCCTGGGGGAAGTCCCAATCAGGGAATTAATCTCTGTAATCAGGACTTTGATGACCTTGTCAGCTTTTTCTGATGTGGACAAGAATGCTTCAACCTACACTGTAAAGGTATTGATGCATACAAAGAGATATTTTAGACATTAAACTGCAGGCATGTTGGGAGCAGAGGAGGGTATTAATCCAGGAAAAGAGGCTTTTGCTTGGGGTAATACACATTCCAGAGGACACATGTTGGTACTGGGGTGACCCTGAGAAACACTGCCAGTTTTGACTGAGGGATATCTCCCTAAGTTAGTAGGGTTTACTAACAGTGGGTTTGATGGGTGAGTGTTCCAGGATGGGTTTTTAAGCAAGTGAGGCGTGTTGAGGAGATTTCAGTCAGTTCCTGAAGTAAGGTTGGGCAATGGATAAAGTGGTTCAAGAGCTTGATTAAGGGTATTGGGTTAATGTGTATTTGATTGTGTAGTTGGGTGAGGATTGTCTGGCTGTTTGTTAAGGGAGGACTATCTTGTTATTATGGGTGTACCAGCTGTTAAAGAAGGTGGCACCCATGTTGGACAAGGATTGGTTTTCATGTTCGCTGTACAGATAGGCTACAACAGGGAGAATGGGGAGTACGGTTTGCTTGTATTTTAGCCTCTTTATCTGCCAGATTATTTCCAGTGGAGATGTATGAGTCGTCTTTTTGATGTCCCTTGCAATGTATGATGGAAGCTTTGGAAGGGAAATGCGGAGGTCCGCCATCAGCCTTGTAGACAAAGTCACGAGCTCCTGCAAATGACGGGCTGAAGCATCTCACCTGTGACATGTTTTTTAGCCTACTGTCCTTGATATTATTTGGCTTCCTAATCAAATTTTCTTCAAAAAGATACCCCCTCCTCTCCTGGCACAAGGATCAGGGGAGATGCCTTCTGAGAGGGGCCCTTTACTACCCCCTTAGTCTATGAAATAATATTGGGAAAACCTGTACAGGAATTTCTGGAGAAAGAGCTCAGAGGAATGATTTCTAACACAGCCAGCTTGAGAGCAGCAAGGCCAGCCCAACCTCTGCTGACTTCCCCCAACTGCACATCCCCACCCATGTGAAAGGAATTATCCTCTTTAGAACAGCTTGAGAAGGACATAGGGTGGGGGATGGTAGATGTTTACTATCCCTGTAAGAGGAGATAAAGAGCAAAGTAGGAACAAATAGAGATCATAAACTTTAGACCCTTCCTCGTGAACCTTTTAACCTTGAGGTATAAGTAGGGCTGATTGAGCTCGAGGCATCCTTAGGCCATTATCTAAAAAGCTTTGACAGTTAAAAGGATCACCAGATTTCAGTTAACTAATAGCTCATGTGGCAGGGTAAAAAATTACATCACCTCAAGACCACGAGGATTTTGGTTTCAAATTTGCCAACCACGAGGTTTTGGTTTTGAACTAGCCAATAGATTGTGTGGTCAGTGGGCAGGGTAAAATTCACGTCACTCTTACTATAAAAACAATAAAGACAGACAGCCTCTCTCTTGCTCTCTGGGTCGGGCTGCCTTAAACCAGAAAAGTCTTTTCTGTCTCCTTGATTCATTTCCCGCCGCGCCTCTCCCTCCCTCCGTGCGGGACCCTACAAAGTGTTGGGACGGCTCCCGGCAGGGAAATAGATGGCATCTATTGTGAAGTGGTGCCTGGGGCTAGTGGTCCAGATTCAATGAAGGAATCAAATGAAACTATGGCATATCCAGCCTTGGTGGTACGATTCTGTTAGTTGATCTACCATCCATATGCCAGGTATTGGAAGAGGCAATTGGGGAGGTTAGACAGGTTAGGGAAGAGGTTTAAGAAGCGAGTAAGTAGGTCCCTCCACTCATGTGATGGTTGAGATGAAAATTCAGAAGAGAGGGATGTCAGCAAGGTGGCAGGATTTAAGGAAGGACATCAGTGTAGTTCCATATTGGGGTTTTTGATAAAGGTGGCATGAAAGGTTTAGGAGCAGGTTTGAGAGACTACTGTGATGGCTTGGTGTGTAAGTGTTGCAGGAAAGAACAAGGCCTGACGGAGAGCAAGAATCACCCCAACAGCTGTGCTTATAAGAGGAAGGGGCTTTATTCCAGCTGGCGGAGCTTTGGTGGACTACAGTCCCCAAATGGCCAGGCTTCGAGAGCTTCTTTGTTCCTTTCTTTTTATAAGCTTTGCACAGAGTGCAGACAAAGGAATTTCTATGCAGTCTCCTTATTGCAGGTTTACAGATTTTCTTATTGCTTTCCTATTAGAACCAGCAAAATTACAGAAGTAAAGAAAAGCATTTGTCTCAAACTGCAGGAAGAGAAGTTCTTCTTTTACAAATTCCTACAGGTTGGGCTATCCCAGGGAGTTCTGGGGAGGATGTCCTTGAGGTCTGCAAGAAACCTCTGAAATTTTTCTAGAATTTTCCTCTCTCATAAGTAGGTCTTGGAGTGTGTAAGAGGTATGTACATGTATGTGTTGGGCAAAAGTCAATTTGAAGCACTCTTGTACCAACAGGGAAGCAGTTGCCAGAGTACAGAGGCCTACAGGCCAGCCTTACACAGTCTTATCCAGCCGTTCGGAGAAATATGCAATAGGTAGATAAGGAGACCACTTTGTCTGTGTGAGGACTCTGAGGGCAAAGCTCCTTCTGCTGTCTGTGAAGAGATGAAAGGGCTGGTCAGGGCATGGCAGAAAGACAGAGGAAGCTTGTAGTATGGCCTCCTTGAGTTTAAGGAAGACCTGTGAAATGTTTGGGTCAGGAGAAAGTGACTCGCTGAGGTTCCTCATAGAGGCCTGATGTAGAGGTTTGGTGATGATTCTGAAGTTAGGGATCTGGGATCAGAAGAATTAGCCAATCTTACAAAAGAGAGGAGATTTGACTTGGTAGTGGGCATAGGGAGTGAAGTGATAAGTTTTTTCTCTCTGGGTTGAGGCTGCAGTAGTTGGAAAAGAGTGAGACACCAGGGTAGGTTACCTTGGTTTTGCAGAGTTGTGCCTTTACAGCAGGATAACCAGTATCTCAAGTTTTTCAGATAATTCAGGAGTCGGGTAGACTCAGTAACAGAGGCCTGAAGGGACGGGCTATACAGGAGGAGATTATTTACATAGTGGATAATTGTAGACTGTAAACGTGAGAGTTTACAAGGTCAGCCACCAGTGCCAGGCCAAAAAGGTGTGGACTATCTCTAAACCTGTGAGGGAGCACAGTCCATGTAAGTTGTTGCATGTGTTTGGTGTCAGGGTCTGTCCAGGTGAAGGTGAATATATCTTGGGACTCTGGGTGTAGAGGGATGGTAAAGAATGCATCTTTTAGGTCCAGGACCTGTAGTAGGAAGCATTTTCGGGAATCCTTGACAAGAGGAAATAGGGGTTGGGAACAATTGGGGTCAGTGGTCTGGGGGCTGTGTTGACCGCACAGAGGTCTTGGACTAGTTGGTATGACCCATCTGGCTTGGGGACCACTAGAATAGGAGTGTTGGATGGTGAAGAAATGGGCTGGGGAGCTTGGTGAGTTAGCAGGCATGTTATTAAAGGTTTCAGTCCTCTTTTGGCCTGGAGTCTAAGGGAGTACTGGGATTTGTTAGAGAATTTAATGGGGTCAGTGAGAGTAATTTTAGCTGAAGGATGATGAGTGTCTATGGAGGAAGCAGAGACGTCCTAGACTAGGGGATGTACCTACTGGAGAACTTTAGATGTGGACTCATCTTGTAGGTTAGGAATCCCTGTAGTGTTAGAAGGAGATAGAAGTACAAGTGTTGTGATTTGAATATGGATGGATATAGTGTGAGGGTTGTCTGGAGCTTGCTAAGGTCTCTCCCTAATAAGGAAGTGGGGCATTTGGGGGTTACTAGAAAGGTGTGGGAAACAGTTAAGTGATATGATTGGCATGTTAAAGGGGGTGGAGAGTTAAGAAGGTTTGATAGGATTTCCATTCACACCAACAATAGAAATGGAGGAGAGGAGAAGCTTCTCTGAAAATTCAGGGAGTACCAAATAAGTGGCCTCCATACTCCATAGAAAGGAGATTTGTGTACCGGCAACCTGAAGATAAACCTGAGGCTCCATCAGTGAGATTCTGATGGCAGGGCCATTAGAGCCTGGTCCTTCTCAGTCCTTGGTTGGCCACCTCAGTGAGATATGGCAGGGTGAACCCTGGCCCAGCCACAATTTTTGAAGGGATGGCCCCAGACCCAGCAGTCTGAGGACATATATCTTTCCAGTGGCCTTGGACACCACAAGCTGGGCGTGGCTTGGGTAGGAGCAGGCCCAGTGTCCTTCTTTCTTGCATTCAAAGCAAGAACCTGGAGGCTGTAAGGAACTATGCTGGAGTTTCTTATAGGTTGCTGGGAGGTCCCCCATTTGTCTTCGGAGGGCTGAGGCCAGCATTTGGTATTTTGCCTGTGTTTTCTGGGCAGCCTTCTCCTCTTGGTTATTAAAGACCCTAAAGGCCAGTTTTAGAAGAATCTTTTGGGGAGTCTGTGGACTGTACTCAAGTTTTTAGAGCTTTTTGTGGATGTCTGAGGCAGACTGCGAAGTAAAGTAGGTATTTGAGTAGAGTTGTTCCACCTCAGAAGTGGGATCTAGATTAGTATATTTAATTAAAGTCTCCATGAGTCTGTTTAGGAAGGTGGCAGGATTTTTATCTGCCTTCTGGGTGATTTCTTTCATTTTGTCATAATTCATCACTTTGTGTGCTTCCTTTTCCATCCCCTTTAGGAGGCAAGTGATAAGATGGGTCAAAGCAGGGAGATCTGGTGAGTTAGGTTGGTAGTTCCACTTAGAGTCCATGGAGGGCACTGCTGTTGCCCTGGCAGGGTGAGGGGTGGTGGTTAGTGTTTATGAAGTGAATCAGCAAAGGCTGTGGCTGCAGACCAGATATAAGCCTTCTCCTCTGAAGTAGTCATGGGGGAGAGTATAACATAAAGACCCTGCAACGTGAGGTTCTAAGACTCGGTTAGATATTGGAATTCTTTGTGAAAATGAGAGGAGCCAAATGAAAAGGACCCAAGCCCCTTTTCTCTTTGGGATAGGTTGGCCAGATTGAAGGGAATGTATATTGCCTTCAGCTCCCACTTCCTCTTGGAATGGCAAAATGGTTTGGGGGGTTGTCACTCAGACCAAGTGTGTGGAGGAGAAAGTGGGTCAGTGGACGGGTCAGAAGATGACCTCAAGTGGGTGGTAGGTCTTAGAATGCGTGAAGAGGGAAGAGGAGTTGGTGTAGAAGGAGAAAGCAGAATCCAGAAGAGGACAGAGAGTCTGCCTGAGCTGAAGGTGAGTAGGAAACACAAAGAAGGGTAGAGGCATGGTTAGAAGGATCAAAATCGAGTTGAGGAAGTGGTAGCTTAGAAGGCTGAGGTTTTTCATTAAAGGGGAGGATTTGGACAGTAGTACAGGATTGGCGGAGAGAAGGGCAATTATATGGAAAAAGAAGGCTTGGATGTAAGGGACCTTGGACCACTTGACGTTGCAGGTTATAAAGTTGTCTAAATCACAGAACATGTTAAAGTCTAAAGTACCGTTTCAGTCCATTGGCTCCCTTTATCCAATTTGTGTTGGGGCCAGGGTGTATTGCAAGAGAAAATCAGGTTTGGGGCCATATTTAGCCCTGGAGTCTTAGGTACCTAGATTTTTTTAGGAGGCACCCCAATGAAGTGCCGTTAGGGGGCTTAGATTGACTAGTCCCCGTAGTGTAGAGATAGGGTAGGGGGAAGAAAGGGATGGGGGAGACTAGTCCTACCAGGGAAAGGCAGGTGTCCCTGTGTCTCACTGAGGATTGGGTTCTGGTAGGCCCAACTCACTAGCTAGGTGTTCCCAGAAGGTGAAGACAGAGAGACAAGAAACCAGTGTTCTGGCAACCCGAGAGAAGCCTAGACTCTGCACTGGGCTTTGTAGAGATGAGAGAGAGAGAGAGAGATGGCAAGGATTCCTGGTGAGAGAAGTGGAGGGAAGGGAGGACCCTAGAGCTGGTGGTCTTCTTCACCCGAGTCCCAGGTTTCGGCACCAAAAAATGCTGGGCATAGAATGGTATGAAATGGGACGGAGACACCAGTCCGAGAGTCCAGTGAAGTCTTTTTTTTTTTTTTAATATGACTGAGTGAAAATGTACATTCCCATATAAATTTGCATGCCCACCTATATGCAGCTTCCACTGCTCTCCTTGCCTGGTGACAGCACACTATTCCTCTCTGCTCCATACACGACTCATCCTCAATACAGTCTTCTTTCTCCTCTTCTACACCCACTACCCTTCCTCCAGCCAGAGGTCAGCAGGATGATATCCTATAGATGCATAGAACCATGAAGTGCACCCAAAATAGTCATTCTGCGTCGCCAAGTCCAATCCCTTGCTGTCTGAAGAGTAGACCTTTACTATGATCCATGGGCAAGGACAGTGTCAGGGCCAGGGGCCATGCTCTCAGGGGAACCCCAAAGCCGCTGGACCATCAACCGCAGTCTTTTAGTAGAGATATCAGGGTGCACCCCTTTTTATTCTTCTATTGCCAGTGAGACTCAATTTTGTGAGCTCCATCGCGACTATCACTGGTGGCGGCCGGGCACCATCTGGTTCTTCCGGTCCCAAGTCAATGTAGGCACCCACTCATGTGGGTCTCTCTGTCTTCTGGGTTGTCATTTTGGTCCTCGGTGAGCATCTGCTCCTGCTGAATTGGGACCATTTGCTGTGCCCTCGGATGGCAGCTTGGCAGCTTTTAAGACCCCAGATGCCACTCACCAATGTGGGGTGCAGAGAACCCTCTTAGCAAAATGCTAGTTGTGCCATTTGGTCTTGGTTTTACCTAAGAGCATGGTCTCCTGATCCCCGCCCCAGCTACTCTGTTCTTGCAATATTGGGTTAAGATGGAAGAAGTACTCAAGTTATGTTGAAGTCCACTTAATGTTGTTCTTGTTTCTAATGTGTGCTATCATCGATTTCACCCAAACAAATTTCTACCAACTACCTAATCTAAACCCTCTACCCCTAGCACTCCCTCCCTCCCCTCCCTTGCAGCCATCGAAGAGTCTTTTCTTCTATGCATAACTCTGTTTTTGAGTTCTTATCGTAGAGATCTCATACAATGTTTGTCCTTTTGTTGCTGACTACTTTCACTCAACATAATGTCTTCCAGCTGAAACCAGGTTATGAGATGTTTTTTGGAATCATCGTTGTTCTTTATCAGTGCATAGTGCTCCATTGAGTATATAGTTTACCTATCCATTCTTCTGTTATTGGGCATCTGGGTTGATTCCATCTTTTTGCTATCATGGACTGTGCTGTGATAAATATTCTTGTGCATGTATCTGTTGGTGTGAAAGGCCTTGATTCTGTAGGATATAGTCCATGTAATAGAATTACTGGGTCAAATGGTATATTTGTATCCATTTTTTTAAGGAAGCGCCAGATTACTTTCCAAAGAGGCTGGACCATTTTGCAACCCCAGCAGCAGTGTAGGAGAGTTCCACTTTCTCCACAGCCTCTCCAGCATTAGTTGTTTTGGGTTTTTTGGATCATGGCCAACCTTGTTGGGGTGAGATGGTATCTCACTGTAGTTTAGATTCAAATTTCTTTAATAACTAAAGATCGTGAACAAGTCTGCATGTGTTTTTTGGCTGCCAGGATTCCTCTTTAGTGAAATGTCTGTCCATCTCCTTTGCCTATCACTTAATTGGATGATTTATCTTCTTATTGATATTTTGTCTCAATGGCACTTGGCTTGGCTGTACTACCTTATAGATTATGGAGATCAGGCATTGGTCTGACATAGAGTTGCCAAATATTTTTTCCCATTCTGTAGGTGGCCTTTTAATTCTATTAATAAAGTCTTTGGATGAACAAAAGTGTTTGATTCTTAATAATTCCCATTTATCTATTTTCTCTTCTGTTGATTGTGGTTTAACAGATTTTGAAGTCTGTCTGCGTTGTGTATTAAACTTTCCATTGTTGTTCCTACTTTTTCTTAGGTGAGCTTTATCGTTTTCAATTTGATATTTAGGTCTTTTATCCAATCTGAGTTGGTTTTTGTATAACATGTAAGATATAGATCTTGTTTCAGTTTATTGCAGATGGATATCCAATTTTGCCAGCACCATTTTCTGAAGAGATTGTTTTTACCCCAGTTTAATGTCTTAAGGCCTTTGTCGAATATCAACTGTTCGTAGGCAGATGGTGTCATCTCTGGGGTCTCAATTCTGTTCTATTGATCGATCTGTCTGTTCTTGTACCAGTACCAGGCTGTTTTGACCACTGTGGCAGTGTAATAGGTTCTGAAGTCAGGTAATGAGAGGTCTCCCAGTGCGTTCTTCTTCTTTAATAGTACTTTACTTATCCAGGGTTTCTTCCCTTTCCAAACAAAATTGGTGATTTGTTTCTCCACCTCACTAAAAAATGACCCTGGAACTTGTATTTCAATTGCATTATATAAGTAGATTGCTTTGGGTAAAATAGACATTGTCACAATGTTAAGTCTTCCTATCCATGAGCAGGGTAGGTTTCTCCATTTATGTAAGCCTCTCTTAGTTTCTTGTAGTAAGAGCTTGTAGTTCTCTTTGTAAACATCTGTTATTTCTCTGGTTAGATTAATTCCTAGGTACTTTATCTTATTGCGGGTATAGTAAATGGTATTGATTTGATGATTTCCTTGTTAACAATCTCACTGTTGGTATAAAGGAATCCTACAGATTTACTTATGTTTATCTTGTATCCTGAGACTTTGCTGAACTCTTCTATCAGTTTGAGTAGTTTACTTATAGATTCTGTGGGATTCTCTGCATATACAATCATATCATGCAGAAACAGGGAGATTTTGACTTCTTCTTCACCGATGCAGTTGCCCTTCATTTCTTGTATTGTCTAAGTGCTCTGACTAGAACTTTGAGTACAATGTGGAATAGGAGAGGTGAGAGTGAGCATCCTTGTCTAGTTCCTGTTCTCAAGGGAAACTCTTTCAGTCTCTCTCCATTCAGGATGATGTAGGCAGTTGGCTTTGTATAAATGGCCCTTATTGTGTTGAGGAATTTGCCGTCTATGCCCATTTTGCTAAGAGTTTTTTGCATGAATGGATGTTGGACTTTATCAAATGCCTTTTCTGCATCAGTGGACAAAACCAGGTGATTCTTGTCTTTTGTGATATTTATGTGGTTGATCACATTAATTGTTTTTCTGATGTTGAACCAACTTTGCATCCCTGGTATGAATCCCACTTGGTCATGATGGATTATTTTCTTGATATGTTGTTGTATTCTATTGGCAAGAATTTTGTTGAAGATTTTTGTATCTAGATTCATGAGTGATATCAGTCTGCAGTTCTCCTTTTTTGTTAGGTCTTTTCCTGGCTTTAGTATCAGGGTTATGCTGGCTTCATAGAATGAGTTTGGGAGTATTCCACCCTTTTCTATACTGTGAAATAGTCTCAGTAGTATTGGAGACAATTTTTCTCTATAAGTTTGGTAGAATTCTGATGTGAAGCCATCTTGGCCTGGGGTTTTTTGGTTGACAGGTTTTTGATGACATCTTCAATCTCTTCTTTTGCGATAGGTCTATTAAGTTGTTCTTCACCTTGTGATAATTTGGGTAGATAATTTGGGTAGATCAAGGAATTTGTCCATTTCCTCTAGGTTTTCAAATTTATTAGAGTACAGTCTTTCTTAGTATTCAACTATGATATTTTCAATTTCTGTTGGATCTGTTCTGACAACTCCCCCCTCTCATTTCTAATCTGGGTTATTTGTTTCCTTGTCGGATCCCACTCGACGGCACTTGGCTTGGCTTCCTGTTTTTCTTTAGTAAGTTTAGCCAGTGATTTCTCAATTTTGTTGATCTTTTCAGAAAACTAGCTTTTGGTCTTTTCAATTTTTTCAATTGTTTTTCTATTCTCTAATTCATTTAGTTCTGCTCTAATCTTTATGATTTGTTTTCTTCTGGTGACTGAGGGGTTCCTCTGTTGTTCTCTCTCTACCTGTTCAAGCCATGGGGTTAGTTCCTTGATTTGCTTTCTTTCTCGTTTTCAGATGTGTGCATTTATGGAGATAAAGAGACCTCTGAGGACTGCTTTGGCTGTATGCCATAGGTTCTGGTAGGAAGTGTTTTCGTTCTTGTTGGAATCCATGAATTTCTTTACTTCATCCTTGATTTCTTCTATAACCCATGTTTTTTTGAGCAAGATATTGTTCAGTTTCCAAGAGTTCCACTTTATCTGTGTTTTTTTCTGCCATTGGTTTCAACTTTTATGGCTTTATGATCTGAGAAGATGCTTTGCAGTAATTGAATGGTATGGATTTTGTTGAGGATTGCATTATGTCCTAACACATGGTCAATTCTGGAGATTATTCCATATGACTGGAGAAGAAGATGTAGTTGTCTGCTGATGGGTAGAAAGTTCTGTATACATCGATGTTGGTTAATTGTGTCAGTGAGGTCTTCTGTATCTTTACTGAGCTTTTTTCTAGATGATCTGACCAGTACTGAGAGTGGAGTGTTAAAGTCTCCCACTATTATTGTGGAGTAATCTAACTCTTTTTTGAGTGTATTCAATGTTTCTTTGACATATTTAGGTGCTCTAATATTAGGTGCATAAATATTTAATAGAGTTAAGTTTTGCTTGTGTACTAAACCTTTCAGCAATAGTGTCCATCTTTTTCCACGATGGTGGATTTTACATTAAAATTGATTTCGTCAGAGATTAGAATTGCCACACCTGCTCTTCTTTGTTCATTGTTAGCTTGATATATACTCTTCCATCCTTTAATTTTCAGTTTGTTCCTATCTTTAGGTCTCAAGTGAGTTTCTTGTAGACAACATATGGATGGGTCATGTCTTTTGATCCAAGATGTCACTCGATGTCCTTTTATGGAGCATTCAGTCCATTCACATGCAATGTAATTATTGATAGGTATGTGTTCAGTGCTGCCATTGTGATATGTTTATTTTTGTGTTGATGTTTTCTCTGTTGTTCTTTTTAGTCTGTTCTGGGACATTGTTTTTTGTGAGTTGATTTTTCACCTTTTTCAGAGCTGGTTTTGTAGTTGCTGAGACTCCTGTGTCACATTTCTTGATATGGTATGTTGCATCTTCGTTGTGCTTCATGGCTGCCCCAATGATCCCCTTTAATAAACTATATATAAACTCAATTTTAATTATTACCAGTCTTATCGACTTCCTCTCCATCTGGAAGGACTAATGACTGTAATACATCCCTCTTTTTAATATGATGGCACCATAGTTTTCATGATAATCACTGGATTGTTTATTTCCCTATTAAAGTTGTGATTGACTTTGGAGTCTTCCCTAACTGAGTAGAGTTTCGAGTAGTGTGTCGTTCTAAAATATAAAGTTAGTGGTTTCGTTCTTCTAAGCCAGAGCCAAGAACTTCTTTCAGTATTTCTTGTAGTTTGGGTTTGGTTTGTACAAAGTCTCTGAGTTTCTGTTTATCTGGGAATGTCTTAATTTCATTTTCATATTTGAAAGATAGTTTTGCAGGATATATAATTATTGGTTGGAAGTTCTTCTCCTTCAAGGCTTTGAATGTGTCATGCCACTGTCTCCAAGCCAGCATGGTTTCTGCTGAGAAATCTGACAAAAGCCTCCAGAGTTTCCCTTTGAATGTTAACTCTGCTTTGAGTCTTGCTGCCTTTAAGAGTTGCTGCTTATATTTCATTTTGCTAAGCTTGATTATAATATGACTTGGAGTCTTTCTTTTGAGATCTATATTGGGTGGCATACGATATGCATCTGGGATATCTATATTCTCTTTCTTCGTGATTTCTGGAAAGTTTTCTGTCAGAAGCTCAGCAATGATAGTCTTTGTGTTCTCAGGTGTCTCATACTGTTCAGGGACTCCAATTAGTTCAAGCTTGTTCTTCTTAATAGAGTCCCACATGCTTCTTAATATTTCTTCATTTTTCTTGTTTCTTTTTACTGATTTCTACTCATAGACGCTGGCGTCAGTAGCTCTGTCTTCCAAGTCAGAATTTCTTTTTTCCATTTGTTCCATTTTGTTTTCTTGGCTTTGAATGGAAGTTTCTATGTCTTTGATTTTGTTCTTGATCTGTTGGATTGCAGAGTACTGGTGTTCCATCGGATCGAACAGCTTGCTTAATTTTTCCTTTTGTTCTGCTGCATTTTGTATAAGGTCTAGAAGGGCTCTGTATGTAATCGTTTTGTATTCACCTTCGATGATTTCATAAACATTTCTTCATCTGGAAAACTCCTTGGTTGTTTTGTTTGGGAGCCTTCTGAAGCCATGGGTGATTTCTTGTATGCTACAAGGGTCTGTTGCTTTTGGGGTTTCATGTCAGGAAGTAAAGACTGGGAGAGATACTATGTGGATGAACTGCAGATGTTTCTCTGGGCTGCCTTAAAATGTAAAACATAAGGTATATGACCACTTCCCAAGTCAGTCACGTTTTCAGATATAGAGGTCCGTCTTCCTGACTGGCTAAGTTAGCACCTCTATATCCAACCCCAGATGATATGAACAAGCTCAAAATACAACAATGCTACAGCCCAGTTGGCCTCTGCTGACAGGACCCAGCCTTAGGTGACACTGTGTAAACCACACTTTTCTGGTAGAAAAGTGCTGTTTTGTGGGTAGGCTCTGACTGCCAAGCTAAGAATTAGGTCCAACTGCAGTCACCGTATCTAAGAGCGTGGCCTCCACACGATTGGTGGATAGAGGGGCTAAAGGTGCTGAGACATAGTGAGTCCTCAGCCTCTGTTGCCAGGCCCCCACCATAGGTGAGACTGTGTAAACTACTGCTTTTCTGTCAGATAAGCGCTGTCCTGTTTGCAAGCACTGGCCCCCAGGCTAAGAATTAGGTCCCACTAAAATCTCCTTATCCAACATGGCATCCTGCACATAGGCGCCACTGTTTCTGTGCCTGGCTCTCAAAATATTGCAATTTTGTCAGGCTATCCCACCAGCAGTACATCTGAGACTAGCCGCTAGGCAAGACCCAGCTCTGCCTGCCAGCCAAGACAGAGGGAAAAAAAGTCAAAATGGTGCATTACCTTCAGTCTGTGAGAGCCAGGGCTAGCCAGGAGCAGGAGTCTGTGAAAGAGAGGAGGTTTTTCGTTCAGTGGTATGTAGTCCAAATTAACAGCCCTGTGCTGTGTCCTGGGGCTCGCTAAGTGACCAGAAGGCTCTTTTTGACTATCAGTTCAGGTCTTGGTTTCCAGAAGGATGTAAGGAGACGTGTGCTTAGTCCACCGTCTTGACTACGTCCCCCCCAGTGAAGTTTTTTGAAGAGAAAAAAGTTGGATCTGAACAAAGATATGGTCCAGCCCATCCAGTAGTGAGTGCGTAGGGAAAGTTTTTATAGTTTTAAAGTTCCATGAAGACATGAGGGGTGACTGATGCAAAAAATTATTTATGGTTTTATAGCACAAAGTTCTGATGAGGAGATTTATGGTTTCATGGTTGTACCAGGTAGGGCATACTAGGCTATTTTTGGTCATACCTGTGTGGCATACATACAAGGCTGTTTTCAGCTAATGGCAAGGTCTGATCGTTGGATAAGATGAACTCCTTCAATTCCAGGGACAGTGTTCCCTCAATGACTTCCTTAAATCCCAGGGACAGAGTTCCCTCACTCATAGCTTATCATTTTTCAGGCTTTTACCAGGAGTCTCCAAAGCCTTGTGCAGTAGGGATATTGGTCTCATGGCAAGGTTCAGAATTATGAAAGTGGTTACCTCAGGTCAGTCTGCTCAGAAGGAGCTCACTGGTTCTAAATCCTAGTCCTGTCTACCGTCCCAGATACTTGACTGAAAGAGGAAGCCAGGTACAATTAAAGGCAATGTAAAAGCTGAGGAAATATTTCCTGTCTTTGAACAAAACTCAGCTTCAGCTTAAAGCGACCTAGAAAACTTTTTGCAAAAGTGTATTTTCAGAAAGTAAAGTTACACTCAGCATCCTGTATTTTTTTTTCTTGACCAAAGTTTTCCTTACAGCAACATAGGTGAACTAAATAGAAATCAAATTTTCCAAACTGTAAACAGACACTATGACAGTAGTTTTCAGTGTGCAATCCTGGGGGCCGGTGATGTTGAATGATATGCCTGAGAAGCTTTTATTTCTTTATTAAAAAACAGTTTTTAATTTTTATTTCTTTATTAAAAGAATTTTTCCCTCTCTTGATTACAAATACAATATATGCGACTTGTAGAAATGCATATGCTACTGAGAGGCCAAGAAGAAAAGGAAAATTCTCAGAAACTCGCCACCCAGAGCCAGGGATCCTTGTCTATTTTTATGTGAAAGGTTCTGTAGAATTTTTCTTGGGACCTGAAAGCAAAGGTGCCTCAGCTAGGACCTATTGAAATTTGTTGGGAAATAAATGCCCCACCATCTGTTCCCTACTCCCACTCCCAAACAATTCTGGTCTGTGGTTCAGCCTGCCTTCTGGAAACAGGAAAATAGCAAGTGCTGTACACTGTGCAGTTGTCCTTGTAGTTTGAATGTGCTGGGAAGGACTGGAATCTGCAACTCTCAGTTCCTGAGTTCACATGGGTGTTTCTGGCATGAGATGAGGTCCTTGCTGAAGGCAGTTTGATCATCCTGAGTGCACTGTATGCTGTCCCCTGTGTGATCGCTGAGTCTGACAAATCTGTTTAACAAGTGAAAGAGGGTGGTCACATAGACACGGAACTGTCTGACCTTCTTCCAGAGAGGCCACTGCCATCAGTGTTTCTGCAAATTTTCTTCTCTGAGAATTGCTATCAGAGCCTTCTTTTGTACCTGGTAACTGACCAGCAGAGGGTTGTTGACTGACTAAATAAAATCATCAAAAATCATGAAACCTCAATTTCCTCCTTGATAGGGGTCTGTATTCACCCTCGGGCTTTCAGTTGGGCTGTCCCCTCCTCCAGGAAGTCTTCTTGGGGAACCTGCCCCTTATAGTCTCCCTTAGCTCCTCTTCCCTTCCCCATGTTACACACGCAGAGCTTTATCATAATTGATGGCTGTCTTAGCTAAACTCTTCATTTGGCTTAGGGCAGTGTCACTTTGACCCATTGCTTAATCACTTTGAACCACAGCTTCCTCATCTGAAAACAGCAGTGGAGATGATAATGACTCCAATGTTACATCATTATTCACTAGTGCATCACGAGGAGCTCACGAAGTGGTGTGAGAGTGGCTGTAGCACACAGGGTGCCAAGTGCCTGTGGAAGGAGATTTATGTAGCGGAGGCCCAGAGAGGCAGCATGGAACAGAAGGGCAAATGAGACTGAACTCCAAGGTGGCCAGGGCAGATGCAACAGTGTGTGAGGTTGTAGAAAAAATGATCCAGAAGGTGAGACAAGGTACAATCCTGGAGGTGCCAGGAGTGAGACCAGGCCTCAAAAGTGCTTTGGGTGCCGAGTCAAGAATTTGAAACCAAGGGCTGAAAACCACAGGGAGCCAGCCAAGTGCCGTCGAGTTGAGAGGGTTGCTTAATATCAGGATCCTGAGAGGCATTGTTTCAGATTATCCTCAACCTGAAGGGAAAGGTATGACCTCTACATCCCATGAGCCACAGGTAGCAACACTAGGGTGGGGCCCTCAGAGGCACCACTATAGAGTCAGTAAACTGTAGGCAAGGAATGACTCCTCTTGTCTTGATTATTGGGCTCTAACCAACACTAAAAGAATTAAGCAGGAGGCCTGGACGGACAGGGAAGTAACTTGTATTTCGGCATTCTTCTTTCAGACTGCTGGCCAGATGGCTTCTAGCACTACTTTGTTCTCCTTGATGGCCGGCGACAGCCTGTGAGATTGCAAAGCAGACAACCTCCACCCAGTCAATCCCTCTCAAGGCCCCAGTTGCCCACATTGTTCCCTGCATCTGCATGTGGTCTTTCCCTTTAAATACCTCGACCCTGCCTGACAAATTCAGATAGGCTTTGAGAATCAGAATATCCCCCTGTCCTTTTGCATACTGTTATGCAAATAAACTTTCAATCACTCATCCAAAAATACCTGTCTCTGCAATTGGTTTAGAGGTGACAAGTAGCCACAAACCTTGGAACTTTCTGCAGTAACAAATGCAGGCTGCTTTCTCTTTTATTATGGGAAGGGCTTGCATCATTATCATGTATCACTTGATAACCCACTGTTTCTTATTTTAAGAACCAAAGTGACTCTATCAATGTTTTTTTTAAATTTAACTTTCATATTGTGAGAAAATTGTAGATTCACATGCAGTTGTAAGAAGTGAACAGAGAGTTCCTGTGCATGCTTCACCCATTTACCCCAATAGTCTCACAGCCAGGATGTTGACAGTGATGCAGGCTACACACAGGACATTTCGTCACTACAGGAACCTGCTTGCTGCCCTTGTATAACCACACTCACTTCCCTCCTTCCCCCACTCTTCCTTATCCCCTGGAAGCTCCTGGTGTTTTCTCCTGTTTCTATAATTTTGTCGTTTCAAAAATGTTATATAGACAAAATCATTCCTTTTGGAACTGGTTGTCTTCACACCACATCAATCTCTGAAGATTTATCAAAACTGATATGTGTCTCAGGGGTTCCTTCCTTTTCATTGCTGGATAGTTGTCATGGTTGGAATTGTGTCCCCCCAAAGATGTGTGCAGCCACGTGGCTGGGATATGGTTCCCAGTATCTTGGGACTGTCCTCCATTGGGTGGTTTTGCTAACCTGTATGTTAAAGGATTAGGGTGGGGCTGTAAATTCCTGCTGTAGGGGGAGTTTCCCTGGAGTATGGCTTGCCCCACCCTTAATGCTTTTAGCTTGCAAGGAATAAAAGGAAAAAGAAACAAAGGACAATTTGAGAACCTCGCTACCATCAAGCAAGCAGCACTGGGAGCAGAACGCGTCCTTCAGACCAGAGGTTCTTGCATGAGGACCCTCCCTGGACAAAGACTGATGCAATACCGGACTTTGCTCCAGAGCCGACAAGGGAAAGCCTTCCCCTGGAGTGGACACCCTGAATATGGACTTGCAACCTACTGGACTGTGTAAGAATAAATCTTTCTTTGTTAAAGCCATCCACTCTGTGGTATTTCTGTTAGAGCGGCACTAGCTGACTAAAACAATAGTTTTCCATGATGAGAGTATAACGCAATTTGTTCAAACACTGACCCATTGAAGGACATCTACATTGTTTATGGTTCAGAGTTAACACAAATAAAGCTGATGGAGACATGTTTGCACAGGTTTTTATGTGAGCACAGTCTTTATTTCACAGGGATAAAGGCCCATGTATTTAGCTGTAGGTCATTTGCTGGCTATGTGATAGTTACATGTTTTGATTTTTAAGAAAGTGCCCAGGTAGACTCCTGTGCTTCCCTTGTGATTCACCAAAGGTCAACATTTGGCCACATTTGCGTTACTTTTCTGTATATGTTGGTAGACATTTTGTCTGAAAGTTGCGGGCCTCAAGACTTTCTACCCCTAAATTCTTCATCAGGTGTCTACTCTTCCATGGCTATAGTACTTAGGACAATTGGTGTCAGTTTTCATTTTAATTTTATTGTATTTTAAGTGAAAATTTACAGCATTTGAATGAGTCCCTCATTCAAAAATTTATACACAAATTGTTTTCTGACATTTGTTGCAATCCCCACAATATGCCAGCACTCTTCTTCTTTCCCTTTCTATCCTGGGTTCTCCATGTCTGTCATAGATTGAATTATGTCTCATAAACAATGTGTTTAGCATGTGTTTAGGTCATGATTTCCAGCATTGTGTGGTTGTCCTCTATTTTGTAGCTGTAACTGTCATATACCAATGGCATAGCTTCTGGCATCACAGCACTTGCAAGTCCCCACAGTGCAACAAACTGATGAATACCTGCAGGGTCACCTATGGCAGACAGATTTCAGATGAGCTTCCAGACTAAACCACGTTAGGAAGAAGGATCTGACAGTCTACTTCTGAAAAGAATTAGCAGAAGAACCTTATGGATAGCAGTGGAATATAGTTAGATACAATGTCAAAAAATGGGACCCCCATGTTGCAAGGCACTCAAAAGATGACTAGGGAAGAGCTGCTTCCTCAAAGCAGAGTTGATCTTAATGATGTGGATGGAGTAATACTGTCAGGACCTTCATTTGCTGATATGGCATTACTCAAAATGAAAAGAAATAGCCGCAAATATCCATTAATAAACAGAAAATGGAATGTATGAAGTATGATACTAGGAAAATTGGAAACCATGAAAAGGGAAGTGGAACACACAAATGCCATTACCTAAGGCATTAGTGAGCTGAAGTGGGCTGGTATTAGCCACTTTGAATCAGACAATCATATGGTCTGCTACACCAGGAATGATGAAAACTTGAAGAGGAATGGTGTTGCAGTCATTGTTGAAAAGAACATTGCAAGATCTGTCCTGAAGTACAATGCTGCCAGTGACAGGAAAGCATCCATTCACCCACAAAGAAGGCTAGTTAACACAACTACTATTCAAATTTACACACCAGCCACTAAGGCCAAAGATGGAGAAACTGAAGATATTTACTAGTTTCTGCAGTCTGAAATTAATTGAACATGCAGTCAGGATGCACTGATAATTACTGGTGATTAGAATGTAAACATTGGAAACAAAGAAGAGGGATCAGTAGTCTGAAAAATACGGCCTTAGTGATAGAAACAATGCTTCAGAGAAGGCTAATAACAAGGACCTTCCTCCAGAACTGACAGAAAAAGCCTTCCCCTGGAGCTGATGCCCTGAGTTCGGACTTGGAGCCTACCAGACTGGCTGGCTTGTTAAAGCCATGTACTTGTGGTATTTCTGTCATAGCAGCACTAGACCACTAAGACACACCTCATGTGTATTACTGTGTATTTTATTTTAAAATATTTTACTGTGCTTTAAGTGAAACTTTACAATCTAAGTCAATTTGCTGTATAAAATCTACCCCCCCAGAGCTATACAGTTCTAGCTGCTCTCCCCACCCTGTGACAGCACAATCCTCCTTTCCACTCTGTACTTCCCTTATTCATTCAGTTGGCTCCTGTTCCCCTCCACCCTCATTTTACCTCTGGACAGGAGCTGCTCTGACAGCCTCGTGTATATATTTAAGCCAAAAGGCAAACTCTTCACTAGCATCACTGTGTATCTTATGGTCCAGTTCAACCTTGGTCTGAAGAATTGACCTCTGTCCTGGTTTCAACTCTAGGATAATGGACAGTCCAGGGGCTATGTACTCAGGGAACACCCTCCCCACCCCACTGAATTCTGTCAGGCTGTTGGTTGTGGACCATCAGTTCTAGTTCTGCATACTGGTTTTTCTCTTGTTACATCAGGGACTCTACATTGCATGCGCTCTCAGGGAAGTCATTGGTGGTAGCAAGACACTATACAGTTCTAGTAGCATGCTGATGTTGTCTATAGATCACATAGCCCCTTCTGTCTCATGGGTGCATATGTTGATGTCTTTGATGTCCTCCATTCTCCTCTGCTCTAAGTGGATTGGAAACAACTGATGCTACTTAGGTGACCACTCACTAGCTTTTAAGACCCTAGACACCATTCACCAAAGTGAGATGTGCAACATGTTCTTTAAAAATTTTAGTTATGCCTATTGACCTAGATTTCCCCTGAAACTATTGTCCCCAGACCCTTGACCATGCTGCTCTGTTTTTCAAAATGTTGGGTTGTGTTTAGGAAACGTTTTTGGTATAGTCCAGCTGTGCTAACCTTGCTTTCACTGAGTAGTGTCACTGCCTTCACCTAACTCAATTTCTATCCACAGTCTGATCTGTAACTACCCCTCTTCTTCCCTCTCCACAGTTATAATCATCAGAGTTCATTTTCTTCAGTGATTAAACCTATTCTTGAGTACTTGCAATATGGTCTTGTACAATATTTGTCCTCTTGCAACTGATTTCACTCAGCATAATGTCTTTGTGATGACTCCATGTTATGAGATATTTCCTAACATTATTTTTGCTGTTTATCATTGCATAATACTCTATTGTGTGAATATACCATAGTTTGTTTATCCATTCATCTGTTGCTGGACACATAGGTTGACTCCATCTTTTTGCTATTGTGAACAGAGCTGCAATAAATATTGATGTGCCTTATTTCTCTAGGATATATTCTAAGCAGAGGGATTGCTGGATGATATGGTATTTCTATTTCTAGCTTTTAAAGAAAGTGCCAAATCAATTTCCAAAGTGATTGTACTATTTCACATTCCCACCAGCAGTGCAGAAGAGTTCTAGTCTCTCCACAGCCTCTCCAACATTTAATATTTTGCGTTGTTTTGGATTAACTTGGCTGGTTGGGGTGAGATGGTGTCTCATTGTAGTTTTGATTTGGATTTCTCTAATTGCTAATGATCATGAGCATTTCTTCGTATATTTGATAGCCACCTTGATGTCTTGTTTGGTGAAGTGCCTCTTCATATCCTTTTTCTATTTGTAAATTGTGTTATCTTTTTCTTGTTGAGGTTTTACGGTACCTTGTAGTTTATGAGATTTGAAGCTCATTTAATATGTGGTGGTCAAACTTTTTTCTCAGTCTGTAGGTAGTCTTTACTGTTTTTGTGAAGTTTCTAGATGAGCCTAAGTGTTCGATTTTTAGGAGTTTCAACATATCTGTTTTCTTCTGGTGTTTGTGCATTGTTAGTAATATTATGTAGTCTGTTTGTGTTGTGTTAGGGCTCTCAGTGTTGTCCATGTTTTTTTTCATCCATGATTTTCGTTGTTTTAGGTTTTATATTTTGGTCTTTGATCCATTTTGAGTTAGTTTTTATGCATGGTATAGTATCTAGGTCTTGCTTCACTTTTAGCAGATAGATGTCCAGTTACACCAATATCATTTGTTTAAGAGACTATTTTTTCCCCAGGTTGTGGACTTCAGGCCTTTGTCAAATATCAACTGCTTCTAGTTGGATGATGTTATATATGGATTCTCAGTTTTGTTCCATCGATCTCTGTATCTGTTTTTGTACCAGTACCAGGCTTTTTTGACTACTGTAGCAGTATAATAGGTTCTAAAACCAGAAAGTATGAGACAATCCACTTTGTTCTTCAGTAATACTTTCTATATGAAGATGGTAATTTGTTTCTGTCCATCTCGTTAAAAAATGCCATTGGACTTTGAATTTGGATTGCATTGTTTCTATAGATCTCTTTCATAGAATAGACATTTTTACAGTGTTATGTCTTCTGGTCCACAATAAAGGCAAGTTTCTCCACTTACGTAGGTCTGTTTTGGTTTCCTTCAGCAGAGTCCTGTCATTTTCTTTATTCCTAAGTATTTTGTCTTCTTGGGGATTATGATAAATGGGAGCAACTTGGTGATTTCCTCTTTGATGATCTCTTTGTTCATGTAAAGGAATCCAGCTGCTTTATGTGTGCTTATCTTATACGCTGACAGTTTGCTTAACTCTTCTACTAGTTTGTGTAGTTTTTTAGGGGGATTCTCTAGAGTTTTATCTGTGTAATATCATTTGCAAATAGA
Organism: Heterohyrax brucei; assembly: GCA_028571685.1. Lineage (NCBI taxonomy): Eukaryota > Metazoa > Chordata > Mammalia > Hyracoidea > Procaviidae > Heterohyrax > Heterohyrax brucei. The sequence goes on along the minus strand of CM053150.1, from coordinate 131,334,811 downwards.
GATACTTGTACACTTCCTTAACAATTAGGGTGCCCTTTATTTCTTTGATTTTTAGTTTCTTTTTTTCTTATTGTGATTAAGTGAAAGCATATAATCTAAACCAGTTTTGCATGCCCATTTATCTGCACCTCTCTCTACTATCCCCAGCCAGTGACGGTACACTCCTTCCTTTCACTCTACATACCTAGTATCCTCTTAAGAAACATCTGTCACCCCCCCATCTTTCCTATCTAGAAAGAGACTAGTAGGACAGCCTTCTGTAAAAGCATAGAACTGTGAAGTACATACACCATATGGTCACACTGTGTCATGAGCCCAGTCCATTCTTGTCTGAAGAGTTGACTTATTACTGTTTTCCAATCACGGACAGCAGCAGGTCTAGGGGCCATGTTCCTAGGGGACCCTCCAGGCTTTTGGACCATCAATTCTGGTATTTTAGTAGAGTTCTTGGGCTGCACACCTCTTTTTCTCTTGTTGCCTCAGGGACTCTATGTTGTGTACCCTGTCACAGCTGTCTTTGTTGGTACCCTGGCACCATCTGGTTCTTTCAGTCTTGGGTTGATACAGTCTCCCATTCACATGTGTCCTTCTGTCTCCCATGCCCTTTTTTCCTCATGTCTTTGTTGCTCTTGATAATCATCTGTTCCAGATGAACTGGGACCATGTGATGTACCTCAGACGGCAGCTTGCTAGCTTAAGACCCCAAATACCACTCACCAAAATGAGGTGCAGAGGACTTTTTAAGCAATTGATTAGTTATGCCAGTTGACTTTGATGTCCCCTGAATACATGGTCCCTAGAAACCTGTCCCTGGTGTTCTATTTTTTGAAATATTAGGCCGAGTTTAGAAAACCTTTCAGTTTATGATGAAGTCCAGTTAAGTTGATCTGTTCTCTACTGTGTGCTGTCACTGCTTTCACCTAACTAAATTTCTAGTGACTATCTAATCTATGCCCAACCCTTATAGCCATCAAAGTGTCTTTTCTTTTGTACATAACTCTATTCTTAAGTCTTTATAGTGGGGGTCTAATACAATATTTGTCCTTTCACCACTGACTGATTTCACCCAGTATTCCTGTTGAAACCAGGTTATGAGATGCTTCTTGAAATCATCATTGTTCTTTATCATTGTGTAGTGTTACATTGAGTATACATACCATAGTTTATTTATCCATCCATCTGTTGATATGCATCTAGGTAATTTCATCTTTTTACTATTCTGGACAGTGTTGTAATAAGCATTCATATGCATGTATCTGTTCTTGTGACCACTTTTATTTCTGTAGGCATAGTCCAAGCAGTGAGATTCCTGGATCAAATAGTATCTTTATTCCTAGGTTTTTAGGAAGTGCCAAATTGCTTTCTAAAGAGATTGTTCCATTTTGCAATCCCACCAGCAGCATAAGAGAGTTGCAATCTCTCCATAGCCTCTCCAGCACTTGTTGTTTTGTGTTTTTTAGATTATGGCCAACCATATTGGGGTGAAATGTTGTCTCATTGTAGTTTTGATTTGGATTTCTTTAATAACTAATGATCATGAACCTTTCCTTACGTGGTTTTTGGCTGCCTGGATGTCTTCCTTGGTGAAGTGTGTGCCCATCTCCTTTGCCCATTGCTTAATTGGGTTATTTACCTTTTTCTTGTTAATATTTTGCAGTACCTTGTAGATTATGTAAATCAGACATTGATCTGACATGTAGTTGCCAAATATTTTTTCCCATTCTGTGGGTAGACTTTTAACTCTTGATAAAGTCTTTGGATGAGCAGAAGTGTTTGATTTTTAGTAGTTCCCACTTGTCTATTTTCTCTTCTGTTGTTCATGCTTTTTTCAGATTTTGAAGACTGTCTAAACAGTGTATTAGAACTTACATTGTTGACCCTATTTCTTCTTGCATGATCTTTATCATTTTAGGTTTGATATTTAGGTCTTTAATCAATTTTGAGTTAGCTTTTGTGTAAGGTGTGAGATATGGATCTTATTTCAGCCTTTTGTGAAGGATAATCAGTTTTGCCAACATGATTTGTTGAAGAGACTGTTTTTACTGTGGTTTATAACCTTTGGGCCTTTGTCGAATAGTAGCTGTTCATAAGAGAATGATGACATCTCTGGGGTCTCAATTCTGTTCTGTTGGTCTATATGTCTCTTTCTGTAACAGTACCAGGCTGTTTTGACTACTGTGGCAGTGTAATCGGTTCTAAGGTCGGGTAGCGTGAGGCTTCCCACTGTGTTCTTCTTCTTCAGTAGTGCTTTCCTTATCTGGGATTTCTTCTCTTTCCAAACAGAGTTGGTGATTTGTCTCTCCATCTCGTAAAAAATGGAACTGGAATTTGTATTGGGATTGCATTGTATATGTAGATTGTTTGGGGTAAAACAGACATTTCCGTATCCATGAACAGGGTAGGTTTGTTTCTCTGCTTATAGAAGTCTCTTGCAATAAGGTCTTGTAACTCTCTCAGTACAGCTCTCTTGTTTCTCTGGTTAGATTTATTCCTAGATATTTTATCTCTTTGGCAGCTATAGTAAGTGGTATTGATTTGGAGATTTCCTCTTTGATGTTCTCTTTGTTGGTGAAAAGGAATCCTACTGTTTGTTGAACTCTTCTATTAGCTCCAATAGTTTACTCATGGATTCTTTAGGATTCTCTGTATATATGATCATATCATCTGCAAACAGGGAGATTTTTACTCTGTCTTTGCTGATGCAGAGGGCTTTTATTTCTTTGTCTCGTCTAATTGCTCTGGCTAGAATCTCTAGAACAATGTAGAATAGAAGTGGTGACAATGGGCATCCTTGTCTAGTTCCTGTTCGCAGAGGGTATTCTTTCAGTCTCTCTCCATTCAGGATGATGTAGGCGGTTGGCTTTGCAAAGATGCCCTTTACTGCACTGAGGAATTTCCCCTCTATTCCTATTTTGCTGGGAGGTTTTAACATGAACTGGTATTAGACTTTGTCAAGTGCCTCTTCTCTGTCAATTGACAGGATAAGGTGATTTTTATCCTTTCAGTTATTTATGTGGTTGATAGCATTGATTGTTTTTCTGGTGTTGAACCAGCCTTGCATCCCTGGTATGAATCCAACTTGGTCATGATGAATTATTTTTTGATATGCTGTTGCATTCTATTGGCTAGGATTTTGTTGAAGATTTTTGCATCTAGGTTCACGAGTGATATTGGTCTGTAATTTTCTTTTATTGTGAGATCTTTCCTTGGCTTTGGAAACCCTGGTGGTGTAGTGGTTAAGTGCTGTGTCTGCTAAACAAAGGGTCAGCAGTTCAAGTCTGCCAGGTGCTCCTTGGAAATTGTATAGGGCAGTTCTTCTCTGGCCTGTGGGGTCGCTGCTAGTCAGAATCGACTAGACGGCAGTGGGTGGTGTCGTGGTTCCCTGGTTTTGGTAACAGGGTTATGCTGGCTTCATAGAATGAATTTGGGAGTATTCCACCCATTTCTATGTTGTAAAATAGCTACAGTAGTGCCGGCGGCCAGCCTTGACAGGGTCTGGGATCATGAAGGGATGGGTGGCGTTGGCGAAGGAAAGAGACTCAAACAACCAGGAATCTAGAGGTCAGCAGCCCGTTAAGGCCTGTCTTCTTTATTTTTATGCAATCAATGAGGTGACGTGATTTCATCCTGCTCTTTGACCACATAAGCTGTTGGCTAGTAAGGAACTGATACTTTGTGGTCTCTTTCCATGTTAATCATTAGGGCCTTCTAAGTAATGGCCCAAGACAGTGGTCTCTTTTCATATTAATCATTAGGGCCTTCTAGGTAATGGCCTGAGACAAGTATATTGTGGTTATAATCAACAGTGAAAACAAAGCTATGCCTTGAGCTCAATCAGCTCTAGCTATGCCTTGAGGTTAAAGGTGCAGGAAGAGGGGTAGACTCATCTAAAGGTTATTATCTGGCTGTCTCTATTTGTTCCTTCTTTGTTCTTATTTTATCTCTTCCTGTGGGGACAGTAAGTGCCTACCGTCCCCCACCCTATGCCTCTCTTAAGCTGTTCTAAGAAGGGTATTTCTTTAGTATTTGCCTATTTGCCATACCAATTATAATAAACTTGGGAGCCTATCCATCTTCCTGATGCAGGGAGTGGGATGTCTATATCTAAGGGCTGTGCAGGAGGTCGTCCCTGGACAGCTTCCCAGGGCCTTCCTGCAATCTTGTATTTCCCACGTGGAAGGGGATGTGCAGCTGGGGAAAGCCAGTAGGGCCAGGCCGGCCTCGGCATTATTGGGCTGGGCGTGCTGTGTTGGGATTCATTCCTCCGAGCTCTTTTCTCTAGGAAGTCCCGTTCAGGTTTCCTCAACGTTATTTCATAAGCCGAGGGGGTTGTAAAGCCCCTCTTAGAAGGCATCGTCCTTAATCCTTGTGCCCGGAGATGAGAGGGTACTTTTGAGGAAGGTTTTTCAGTGTCCCTAATGACACAACCTGGTATGGTTACAAGAATTAGGATGCAAAATATGACCAGGGAGAGTACAGCCAAAAATATGCCAAGAGTGAGATGCCTCCGCTCGTCATCACATAGGCGTGCAGCTTTGCTACAGGGGCTTCTGTGGGTGATTGGCCTTGGCAGAAGAGAGTGACCATGTTCAATAGCCTTTACTCCTTTGTTGAAGACCAGCTTTCTATAGGTAGATGGATTTATTTCTGGGTTCTTGATTCTGTTCCATTGGTCTATGTGTCTGTTGTAGCTGTGTCTGGTTGTTTTGACTACCATGGCTATACAGTATGTTCTGCGATAAGGTTGTATAAGGCCTCCTGCTTTGTTCTTTTTTTATTAGAGCTTTACTTATTTGAGGCCTCTTTCCACACCATACAAAGTTAATGGTTAGTTTTTTCCATCTTGGTGAAGAATACTCTTGGGATTTGTGTCGAGATTTCACTGTATTTATATACCACTTTGGGTAGTACTGACATTTTCACAACATTCAGGTATCCTATCCAGGAACATGGTATGTTTTTCCATTTATGTAGGTCTCTTTTGGTTTCTTGTGGTAGTGTTTTATAGTTTTCTTTACATAAGTCTTCTTCGTCCTTGGTTAGATTTATTCCTAAGTATTTTACCTTTTGGGGGCCATTATAAATAATATTGTTTTCTTATCTTCCTTTTTAGAGTTCTCTTTGGTGATGTAGAGGAACTCAAGAGACTTCTGTATGTGGTTCTTGTATTCTGCCGTTTCACCGAATGCTTCTGTTCATTCTAATAGCTTTCTTGTGAAGTCTTTAGGATTTTGCTGTGTATAAGAGCATATTATCTGTGAGTAGCAATAGTTTTACTTCTTCATTATCAATTTGGATGCCTAGTATTTCCTTTTCTTGCCTTATTGATTTCTCTAAGACTTCCAATACAATGTTGAATGAGAATGGTAATAGAGTCTTAAGATCTTGTGAGTGGCCATCAAAAATGCATCAATTGGTCCCAACCCATTTGGAACAAAGACGAATGGACAACACAAGAAAAATATTAGCCCAAGAGACAAATGGACTACATAAACCAGAGACCTCATAAACCTGAGACCAGAAGAAATAGGTGGTAACCAGATACCACCAATGACCACCCTGACGGGGAACACAACAGAGAGTCACTTATGGAGCCGGAGAAAAGTGTAGAGCAGAACTCAGATTCATGTAAGAAGACCAGACTTAATGGTCTGACTGAGACTGGAGAAACTCCTGAAACTATGGCCCTTAGACACTCTGTTAACTGAGAGCTAAGATAATTTCCAAAGCTCACTCTTACGCAAAAGTTAAACTGGACTATAAATCACAAGATAAAACTTGTGAAGAGTGTGCTGTGTGGTTAAGAAGATATAAGAGACCAAATGGATGGCTCCTGTCCAAAGGCAGGATGAGAAGGCAGAAAGGGATAAGAGCTGGTTGGATGAACATGGGAAACTTGGGCTGGAAAGGAGTGTGCTTTCACATTATAGAGATTACAACTAGTGTCACATAATAATTTGTGTATAAATCTTGTGTGAGAAATTAACTTGACCTGTAAAATTTTCACCTAAAGCATTAAAGGAATAAAGTGATGATAAAGGGGATAATTGTCTGGCTCCCATTACCAGAGAGGATGCTTTCAGATTTTCTCTGTTAAAGATAATCTTGGCTGTTGGTTTTGTATATGTTGTTATGTTGAGGAATTTCCCTTTTAAAAAAAAAAAATATTGTGATTAAGTGAAAATTTACAACCCAAGTCAATTTGCCATATAAAACCACAAACACACACTGCAATGCAACCCTATCTGTATTCCTCACCCTGTGAAATTTCCCTTCTGTTCCTATTTTGCTGAGTGCTTTCTACCAGGAATGGATGTTGGACCTTATCAAGTGCATTTTCTGCAATGATTGAGAAGGTCATATGATTCTTTTCCTTTGTTTTGTTTATTGGGTGGCTTACATTGGTTGGTTTTCTAATGTTGAAGCAAACTTGCATGCCTGGTATGAATCCCACTTAGTCATTATTATTATTTTTTATGTGCTGTTGTATTCTATTGGCTAGTAGTTTGTTGAGAATTTTTGCAAGTGTATTTATGAGGGATATTTTTCTATAGTTTTCTTTTTCAGTGTTATCCTTGCCTGGCTTTGGTGTTAAGTTACCCTGGCTTCATAAAATAACTTCAGGAATATCCCTTCTTTTTCTATTTTCTAGAGTAGTTTGAGTAAAATTGGTGTCAACTCTTCTTAAAATGGTTGGTTGGGGGATTTCTCAAGTGAAGCTGGTCGGGACTGCTTTTTTGTTTGTTCATTTTTCTTGGGAGTGTTTTTTTATGAACCCTTAAATTTATTACTTTGTTATGAATCTGTCCAAATTATCTACCTCAGTTTGTATTAGTTTAGGTAAGTGGTATGTTTCCAGAAATTTGCGCATTTCCTTTAGCTTTTCAAATTTGTTGAAGTAGTTTTTCAACAGGATTCTATTATGATCCTTTTATTTTGGTTTGTTCTGTTGTAATGTTACCCGTCTTGTTTCCTATTCATGTTATCTGTATACTGTCCTGTTTTTCTTTTGCCAGTTTGGCTAGCAATTTGTTGGTTGTATTAATCTTTTTTGGAAAAAAAAAAAAACCACTTTTAGTCATGTTCATTTTTCTGTTTTTTGTTCTTTTTTCTTTTCTTTATGCTCTAATTTTTATTATTTCATTTTTACTGGCTACCATAAGCTTCTTTTACTGCTCTGTTTCTAATGATTTGAATTGTAGGGCTAATGTTTTGATCTTCACCCTTTCTTCTTTTATAATGTGTGCACTTATTGTTATTAACTGACCTCCCAGCTCAATAATGAAGTCACTCCTGTGGTTTAACCTTCAACCAAAGATTGGACAGGCTGGTAAGACAAGACAAAACTATAGGTGCATGCCACCCAGGGGCAAGGAGTAGAAGGTAGAAAAACAGGAAAGCTGGTAATAGAGAACTCAACGTTAAGAAGAGTGTTGACATGTTATGGGAGTCTTAACCAATGTCATGAAACAATACGTGTACTGTTTAAGGAGAAACTAGTTTGTTCTGTAAATTGTCATCTCAAGCACAATAAAATTAAAAAAATCATGCACATATTGTTTCGTGACATTAGTTGCAACCAGTCTCAGTCAGATTATTAAGTCTGGTCTTTTTACATGAATTTGAGTCTGTTCTACTTTTTTTTTCTGCTTTGTTGAGGACTCTTGTGTTGTGTTCCCTGTCAGGATATTATATGTATTTTTGATCTCTGTCATTGGGTGCATGTATACAGCAACTGCCAATTAAGTTCATGAAGTCGTCCTAGAAAAAGTGCTATATAGCATAGCTTCCCAAGGGGAGTACTTCAGAACGACCATAGTTGTATTTTAGCAGGGAGATATGTAGCACTTAGAAAAATTAAGTTCATGGACTTAATTGTCATACTTCGGATTTATTATGGTGTTTCCTCTTAGGGGGTTGACCCTTTAATCATTACATTTTTTTTTTTTTGGTCTTTTATAGTGGATTTTGCTTTAAAACCTCTTTTGTAAGAGATTATTATTGCCACTTCTACTCTGCTTTGGTTATTGTTTGCTTGATACATGTTTTTCCACTTTTTGTATTTTAGTTCATATCTTTGTGTCTAAGTTTTGCTCTTGTAAGCAGCATATTGATGGATCATTTCTTTCTTGTTTTTTTAAAATCCATTCTGCCACTCTCTGTCTCTCTTACATGTGTAATTCAGGTCAATTGCATTCAGTGTGATTATCAGTAGTGTCATGGATTGAGTTATGTCCCACCAAAATGTGTGTATCAATTTGGCTAGGCTAGGAAACCAAGTATTGTATTGTTATTCTCCATGATTGTAATTTTATGTTAAGTAGGATTAAGGTAGGATAGTAACACCTTTACCCGTGATCCAATGTGAAAGCAGTTTTCTTAGGGTGTGGCCTGCCCTGTCTTTTATTTCTCAAGAGATTAAAGAAAAGGGATGTGATCAGAGAACTGGGAACCTTACACTATCAAGAAAGCAATGTGGGACATAGAGCATATCCTTTGAACCTGGGGTTCCTGCACAGAGATGCTTCCAGACGAAGACACGACTGATGACAAGAACATTCCTCCAGAGCTGACAGAGACAAAAAGCCTTGCCCTAGTGCCAGTGCTCTGAATTTGAACTTTCAGACTACTGAACTGTGAGAAAATAAATTTATCTTTATTGACACTATCCACTTGTGGTATTTCTGTGATAGCAGCACTAGAAGACTAACATGGATATGTACAGTTTATTGGTATCATTATCTTATGCTTTTTTTTGATAGTGTTGACAGTTCATTCTGGTTAATTTTCTTTGCTGAGTTTTTTTGTTATTTTTTTATCATAGTTTGTCTCTTCATTTACTTTTTGATTTTGTGTGTAGTGAATCTTTATACTTTCTTCTTTTTTAGCTTGATCATTAGGTTTGTTGACTTTATGGTTATCCTTAAATTTATCTTTATCTTCCTAGATTTAAAGCAGCAATTTATTTCCTGGTATTTATTTATTTATTAATATTTATTTCTTGGTCTGATTTTTACAAATTCCTTTAAATTTTGTTTAGTTGGATTTGTCCTTGTTTCACCATTACATTTGAGGAATAATTTTGCTGGATATGTAATTTTTGGTGGACAGTTTTTTTTCTTTCAAGATTTTATATGTATCATCCCATTGCCTTCTTGTCTGCATGGTTTCTGCTCTGTAATTAGAACTTGGTCTTATCTGTGCCCCTTTGTAGGTGATCTTTTGTTTTTCTCAAGCTTCTTTCAGGATTTTTTCTTTGTCTTTGATTTTGGAAATTTTGATTACGATACGGCTCTATGTTCTTCTTTTGGGATCTATCCTGTGTGCGATTTATTGCGCTTTTATATGGTTATGGTCTTGCCTTTCATGATATTAAGGAAGTTTTCTGTCAGTGTATCTTGAATGATTCTCTCTGTGCTGTTTGTTGACTCCTCTTTTTCTGGGATTCCAGTCACAGGTAAGTTGCTCCTCTTAATGGTACTCCACATGACTCTTAAACTTTATTTTTCTAGTGATATGGGCACATCCAATGCGTGAAGAGGAAAGGGCTACAGGGGATGTGCACAAAATCTTGGCTCTTCTGTCCCTCACTGGTCAAGTTCGGGGATAAAATCAAGCCTGGAAGATATGTATACAGAAAAGATGCCTCAAGACAGATGGGAGGAGGGAGGAAGTAGCTGTTGGTAGGATAAGCACATAGTCATGGCTGCTTCATTTGGGATCCTTGATTGCTCCTTCTACATGGGTGTTTATAGTGGTTCCAAGTAAAATGAAAATTCTTACAATTTCAGTATTTTCTTCATGTAACACAATGTTGCTCATCATTCAATTGTGAGGATTTTTGTTTTCTTTACACTGAGATATAATTCATACTGAAGGCTATGGCCTTCAATCTCCATCAGTAAGTGCTTCACCTTCTTCGCTTTCAGCAAGCAAGTTTGTGTCATCTTCATGTCACAGGTCTTCTGCCAATCTTGATGCCACATTCTTTTCCCCCTAGTCTCTCAGATTACTCAGAGATTACTTGTTGAGGATACAGATTAAATAAGTGCGGTGAAAGGATATAATCCTAACATATGTCCCTCCTGATTTTACAACACACAGTATACCTTTGATCTGTTCAAATTACTGCCCTTTGGTACAGCTACAGGTACACCTAAACACAATTAAGTGTTCTGAAGTCCCTCTTCTTTGCAGTGTTATCTGTAATTTGTTATGATTCACACAGTCAAATACCTTTGCATAGTTGATAAAACACAGGTACACATTTTTCTGGTATCTGCTTTCAGTCAAGATCCATCTGACATTAGCAATGATATCCCTCATTCCATGTAATTTTTGTATTCTGTTGGATCACTTTTCTTTAGAATAGACACAAATATGGATCCCTTTTAGTTGATTGGTCAGGTAGCTTTCTTCCAAATTAATTGATATAGACTAGGGAGCACCTCCAGCTCGGCACCCATGTTTTGAAAAATCTCAATTGGCATCCTGTCAATTCCTGAAGCATTATTTAACACCATTCCCTTCATTGCAGCTTAAACTTCTTCCTTCGATACCATCAGTTCTTGATCATATGCTACCTCTTGAAATGGTTTGAACATCAACTCTGTTTGATATAGTGACTCTGTATATTCCTTCCATCTCCTTTTGATGTTACCTGTGTTCAATATTTTGCCCCTAGAATCTTTCCAAATTGAAACTCAAGGCTTGAATTTTGTCTTCAGTTATTTCAGGTTGAGAAATCCCAAGTGTGTTCTTCCATTTTGGTCTTTGCACATTTCATTGTAATTCTTTACTTTGTCTTCTCTATTTATGCTTTGAAATCTTCTGTTCAACTCTTTTGTTTCATCATTTCTTCCTTTTATTTTAACTATTCTGTGTTCAAAAGCAAGCTTCAGAGTCTGTTCTGACATTCGTTTTGGTCTTTTCTTTCTTTCCTGTCTTCTTAATGACCTTTTCCTTTTTTCACTTATGGTGCCCTTGATGTCAACCCAGAACTCGTCTGTTCTTTGGTCATTAGTGTTCAACACATCAAATCTATTCTCGAGATGGTCTCCAAATTCAGATGGGATATACTCTAGGTAGTATTGTGGGTCTCATGGATTTGTTTTAATTTTCTTCCGCTTCAGCTTGAATTTGCATATGAACAACTGATGGTTCCATAGCCAGCCCCTGACCTTGTTCTGACTGATGATATTGACCTTTTCCATCATTTCTTTCTATTGATGTAGTCCATTTGATTTCTGTGTTTTCCATTTGGTGAGGTTTACCTGTATAGTTGCCATTTATATGTATGTATATATATATATATATATATATATATATATATATACATATTTGTGGTGAAAAAAGTGTATTTAGAATCAGCTGTCTGGATTCAGTTTAGATGATTCCAATTTTGATGGCAACATCCAGAGCATCATAGTCAGGAGCTAGACAAACATATGCTTTCTTCTCTCCATCAGGTCTGATCAAGGTGTTGACCTTGGCCACATCAATGTCATATAACTTCTTCACAGCCTGCTTGATCTGGTGCTCGTTGGCTTTGACGTCCACAGTGAACACAGGTGTGTTGTTATCTTCTACCTTCTTCATGGCGGACTCAGTGGTGAGAGGGAACTTGATGATGGCAGAGTGGTCCAGCTTGTTTCTCCTGGGGGTGCTCTTCCGAGGATATCTGGGCTGCCTCCTTAGTCTCAGTGTCTTGGGCTGCCTGAAGGTGGGTGAAGTATGGATCTTCCTTTTTTTATGACTATGGGCACCTTTCAGCACTGCCTTCTTAGCCTTCAATGCCTTGGCTTTGGCTTCAGTTTTGGGAGGAGCAAGTGCTTCCTTCTTCACTTTTGGCACCATCTTCATGATAAGCACCATTTATATTGTTGATAAAAGGTATTTACAATAAGTAGTTGATCCTATAAAATTCTATCATGTAATCTCCAGTGTCATTTCCATTACCAGCTCCATACAGAACCTTTTTCCTTGTTTCCAACTCTCACATTCCAATTACTCATAATTATCAATGCAGCTTTATTGCATATTTGATCAATCTTAGGCTGTGCAAGTTTGTTCAAAGATTCAATTTCCTCATCTTTGGCGTTAGTGGTTGGTTGCAAATTTGATAGACAGTCATGTTAAGAGGTTTTCTGTGTGAGTATGTGGATATTATCACTGACAGTATTGTACTTCAGGATACATCCTGAAATGTTCTTTTCGATGATGAATGTGAAGCCGTTCTTCTCTACTTTTTCAGTTTTTGGCATAGTAGACTATGTGACTATCTGACAAAAAATGGCTACTTCAGTCCATTTTTTTTTACTGCAAATCTAACCTTTCACAAGCAGCCAATCTTTGAGATAGCGGTGAAATTAGATGCAAGACATTTAATTATGTACCAGTACACAAAGAGACAGTGGGGATAGCATCCTCCAAAATCTGCCTCCCTGAAATGGAAACTAGCTGGAAGTTTCATAAAAAAGGGACTAAAGTTTCATGAATACTAGGAATATGTAAAACATTCATTTTTCTTTCGGCGGTCTGAGTAGTTGTTTTAGTCAGTTAGTGATGCTCTAACAGAAATACCATGTATGGATGGCTTTAACAAAGGAAAGTTTATGCTTATGCAGTCCGATAGGCTACATGTCCAAATTCAAGGCTTTCTCCTTCATTGGCTCTGGAAGAAAGTATGGTATTGTATCAGTCTTTGTCCAGGGAGCATCTTGGCACAGGAACCTCGGGTCTGAAGGACGGACTTTTCTCCTGGTGCTGCTTTCCTGATGGTGTGAGGTTCCTAATTCTCTGCTTGCTTCTCTTTCCTTTTATCTCTTGTAGAATGAAAAGATTAAGGGTGGGACAAGGTGTACTCAGGCAAACTCCATTTACAGTGGAGCAGGGAGGTAATCCTATAAAGGGACTTACAGTCCCACCCTAATCCTTTAACATACAGCATAGGAAAATCACAAAACAGAGGACAATCATAGAATACAGGGAATCCTGGCTCAAGCAAATTACTACACATAGTTTTGGGGGGACGCAATTCAATCCACGACCATAGTCATGTCCCATATATGTTGATCTTAATTGGTACTTGGGTCTGGAGATGATTTGGTCATTGTATAAGTTCTTCGTCAGAAGGCAGGTTCCTTTGTTTTTCTTTCACGATTTTAGATTATTATCACTTGTTTTTCCACAGTCCTAAAGAGAGCATAGATTATTCCTTAACCTTGAGCAAAACTAAGGGAAACAATTAATTCATCCTTGGAGACACAATTTAAAAAAAAGTGGTGCAGGTTGTCCTCCAGTTGTGGCTACTTATTTTACTCTTCCTGTTCCAATTTCAGCTCAGTGAAGCCTAAGATATAGATATTTATGCATCCCCCCACCTTTTTTTGATGACTTTCAATTTTCCTAGATTCATACTTGGTGGTTTCCATGTTCTGATTATTAACAGATGTTTGCAGCTGTTTCTTCTCATTTTAAGTCATGCCATTTCAGCAAATGAAGGTCCTAGAAGCCTTACTCTATCCATGTGTTCAGGGCAATTCTAGTTTGAGAAGACAGCTTTTCTCCAATTAACTGCTGTTTTAGTCAGCTAGGGCTGCTCTAACAGAAATACCACATAGTGGATGGCTTTAATAAAGAAAGGTTTATTCTTACACACTCTGGTAGGCTACAAATCCAAATTCAGGATGTCCACTCCAGGGGAAGGTTTTCCCACTTGTTGGCTCTGGAGGAAAGTCTGGTATTGTATCAGTCTTTGTTCCAGGGAGTATCTTGGTGCAGAAACCTCAGGTCTGAAGGACATGCTCTTCTGTTGCTGCTTCTAGATGGTGTGAGGTTCCCAATTCTCTGCTGGTTTCCCTTTCCTTTTATCTCTTGTAGGATGAAACAATTAAGGGTGGGGCAAGCCATACTCCAAGGAAATTCCTTTGCACTGGAGAAGGGAGGTGATGTTATAACGGGATTTACAGTCTAACTCTAATCCATTAACATACAGCATAGGACAATCACAAAATGGAGGACAATCAGAATACAGGGAATCATGGCCCAGACACATGGCTACACATACTTTTGGGGGGACACAATTCAATCCATGGCAGCTGCCATTAATTTGGCTAGAACTCATGTTAACTCTATGTATGACAGAATGAAATGCTACCCAGTCCGGCACCATCTTCATGATCCTTGGCATGTTTGAACTCATTGTTGCAGTCACTGCATATTGTGAGTGTTCTCCAACCTAGGGTCCTCCAACTCTTCCAGCACTATGTCTGTTGTCATCTGTAGGTTTTCACTGGCTAAGTTGTAGAATTAGATTGCTAGATAATTTTTTCCTAGTCTGTCTTACTCTGGAAGCTCCACTGAAACTTGTCTACCATGAGCAATCCTGCTGACATTTGAAATACTAGTAGCATAGCTTTCAGCATCATAGCAATACTTAAACCACCACAGTACAACAAACTGACAGACAGGTGGTGGTATCAAGAAACTAGCATGACAGGAACCTAAACTACTGTGTAAACATTCACCAAACACAATAAAACATTATTTTAAAGAAGGAATAATTCGGATCCGACTCGACGGCACTTGGCTTTGGCAAAGAAGGAAAAGAAATTGCGTGCTGAACACTATATAGATTTTATTTGAATTTCACCGCTTTTCCACAAATGTCCCTTTTCTCTACTAACATTCAATACAGAATACCATGTAGTATTTAGTAAATATTGAATTTAAAAATTTTTTTTAATTTAATATGACTGTGTGAAAATGTACATTCCCATATAAATTTACATGCCCACCTATATGCAGCTTCCACTGCTCTCCCTGCCCAGCGACAGCACACTATTCCTCTCTGCTCCATACATGTCTCACCCTCCCAACAGCCTCCTTTCCCCTCCTCTCCACCCACTCTCCTTCCTCCAGCCAGAGGTCAGCAGGATGATATCCTATGGATGCACAGAACCATAAAGTGCATCCAATATATGGTCACTCTGCATCACCAAGTCCAATCCATTCATGTCTGAAGAGTGGAACTTCTTTATGATTTATGGGCAAAGGCAGCATCAGGGCCAGGGGCCATGCTCCCAGGGGAACCCCAAAACCACTGCACCATCACTTGAGGTCTTTTAGTGGAGATCTCAGGATGTACTCCTTTTTATTCTTGTGTTCCCAGTGAGACTCAACTTAGTGAGCTCCATCATGGCTATCACTGGTGGTGGCCGGGCACCATCCGGTTCTTCCAGTCCCAAGTTGATGTAGGCACCCACTCATGTGGGTCTATCTTCTGGGTTGTCTTTACCCCATGTCATTTTGGTCCTCAGTGAGCATCCGTTCCTGCTGAGTTGGGACCATTTGCTGTACCCTTGGATGGCAGCTTTTAAGATCCCAGATGCCACTCACCAATGTGGGGTGCAGAGAGCTCTCTTAGCAAAACGCTAGTTGTGCAAATTGGCCTCAATTTCATCTAAAAGCATGGCCCCCTGCCCCCTGCCCCAGCTACTCTATCTTGGCAATATTCGGTTAAGATGGAAGGATTACTCAAGTTATACTGAAGTCCACTTAATATTATTCTTGTTTCTAATGTGTGCCATCACCGATTTCAACCAACCAGACTTCTAACAACTATCTAATCTAAACCCTCCTCCCTTGCCCTCCCTCCCTCCCCACCGCTGTAGCTGTCAGTCTTTTCTTCTATACACAAGTCTGTTTTTGAGATCTTATCATAGGGATCTCATACAATATTTGTCCTTTTGTCACTGACTACTTTCACTCAACATAATGTCTTCCAGTTGAAACAAGGTTAGGAGATGTTTCCTGGAACCATTGTTATTCTTTATCACTGTGTAGTGCTCCACTGAGTATATATACCATAGTTTACCTATCCATTCCTCTGTTGTTGGGCATCTGGGTTGATTCCATCTTTTTGCTATCATGGACTGTGCTGCAATAAACATTCTTGTGCATGTGTCCGTTGGTGTGAAAGGCCTTGATTCTGTAGAATATGTTCCAAGTAGTGGAATTCCTGGGTCAAATGGTATATCGATATCCATTTTTTTAAGGAAGTGCCAGATTGCTTTCCAGAGAGGCTGGACTATTTTGCAACCCCACCAGCAGTGTAGGAGGGTTCCACTTTCTCCACAGTCTCTCCAGCATTTGTTGTTTTTGGATCATGGCCAACCTTGTTGGGGTGAGATGGTATCTCATTGTTGTCTTGATTTGAATTTCTTTAATAACTAAAGATCATGAACATGTCCACATGTGTTTTTTGCCTGGCAGGATCTCCTCTTTAGTGAAATGTCTGTCCATCTCCTTTGCCTATCGCTTAGTTGGATGATGTACCTTCTTCTTATTGATATTTTGTAGTACCTTATAGATTATGGAGATCAGGTGTCGGTCTGACATAGAGTTGCCAAATATTTTTTTCCCATTCTGTAGGTATTCTTTTAATTCTATTAATAAAGTCTTTGGATGAGCAAAAGTGTTCGATTCTTGATAGTTCCCATTTATCTATTTTTTCTTCTGTTGATTGTGGTTTCTTTGAGAGATGTTGGAGTCTGTCCTCACTGTGTATTAAAACTTCCATTGCTGTTCCTACCTTTTGTTGGATGAGCTTTATCACTTTAGGTTTGATATTTAGGTCTTTTATCCAGTTGTAGTTGGTTTTTGTATAAGGTGTAAGATATGAATCTTGTTTCAATTTATTGCAGGTAGATATCCAATTTTGCTGGCACCATCTGTTGAAGATACTGTTTTTACCCCAGTTTAATGTCTTAGGGCCTTTGTCGAATGTCAACTGTTCATAGGCAGATGGTATCATCTCTGGGGCCTCAACTCTGTTCCATTGATTAATCTGTCTGTTCTTGTACAAATACCAGGCTGTTTTGACCACTGTGGCAGTGTAGTATGTTCTAAGGTCAAGTAATGAGAGGCCTCCCAGTGTGTTCTTCTTCTTTAGTAGTACCTTACTTATCCAGGGCTTCTTCCCTTTGCAAACAAAATTGGTGATTTGTTTCTCCATCTCATTAAAAAATGACACTGGAACTTGTATTGGAATTGCATTATATAAGTAGATTGCTTTGAGTAAAATAGCCATTTTCACAATGTTCAGTCTTCTTATCCATGAGCAGGGTAGGTTTCTCCATTTATCTAAGTTTCTCTTAGTTTCTTGTAGTAAGGACTTGTAGTTCTCTTTGTAAAGGTCTGTTATTTCTCTGGTTAGATTAATTCCTAGGTACTTTATCTTCTTAGGGGCTATAGTAAATGGTATTGATTTGATGATTTCTTCCTTAACAGTCTCGTTGTTGGTATAAAGGAATCCTACTGATTTACTTATGTTTATCTTGTATCCTGAGACTTTGCTGAACTCTTCTATCAGTTTGAGTAGTTTACTTATAGATTCTTCGAGATTCTCTGCATATACAATCATATCATCCAGAAACAGGGAGATTTTAACTTCTTCTTTGCTAATGCAGATGCCCTTTATTTCTTGGTCTTGTCTAATAGCTCTGGCTAGAACTTCTAGCACTATGTTGAATAGGAGAGATGAGAGGGGGCATCCTTGTCTAGTTCCTGTTCTCAAGGGAAAGTCCTTCAGTCTCTCTCCATTCAGGATGATGTGGGCAATTGGCTTTGTATAAATGGCCCTTATTGCATTGAGGAATTTGCCATCCATGCCTATTTTGCTAAGAGTTTTTAGCATGAATAGGTGTTGGACTTTATCAAATGCCTTTTCTGCATCAATGGACAAAATCAGGTGATTCTTGACTTTTGTGTCATCTATGTGGTTAATCACATGAATTGTGTTCCTGATGTTGAACCAGACTTGTATCCCTGGTATGAATCTCACTTGGTCATGATGGATTATTTTCTTGATATGTTGTTGTATTCTGTTGGCAAGAATTTTGTTGAAGATTTTTGTATCTAGATTCATGAGTGATATCAGTCTGTAGTTATTCTTTTTGGTTGGGTCTTTCCCTGGCTTTGGTATCAGGGTTATGCTGGCTTTATAGAGTGAGTTTGGGAGTACTCCATCCCTTTCTACACTGTGAAATAGTTTCAGTAGTATTGGAGATAACTTTTCTCTAAAAGCTTGGTAGAATTCTGATGTGAAGCCGTCTGGGTCTGGGCTTTTTTTGGTTTGCAGTGTTTTGATGACATTTTCAATCTCTTCCTTTGTGATGGTTTTATTAAGTTGGTCTGCTTCACGTTGTGATAATTTGGATAGGTGGTATGAGTCAAGGAATTTGTCCATTTCCTCTAGGTTTTCAAATTTGTTAGAGTGCAGTCTTTCATAGTATCCTGTTATGATATTTTTGATTTTTGTTGGATCTGTGGTGACAACTCCCCTCTCATTTCTAATTTGGGTTATTTGTTTCCTTTCCTGCTTTTCTTTAGTAAGCTTAGTCAGTGGTTTGTCAATTTTGTTGATCTTTTCAAAAAGCCAGCTTTTGGTCTTTTCAATTTTTTCAATTGTTTTTCTATTCTCTAATTCATTTAGCTCTGCTCTAATCTTTATGACCTGGTTTCTTCTGGAGACTGAGAGGTTCCTCTATTGGTCTCTCTCTACTTGTTCAATCTGTAGGGTTAATTCCTTGATTTGGTTTCTTTCTTCCTTCCAGATGTGCACATTTATGGAGATAAACTGACCTCTGAGCACTGCTTTGGCTGTATCCCATAGGTTCTGGTACGAAGTGTTTTCGTTCTCATTGGAGTCCATGAATTTCTTTATTTCATCCTTGATTTCTTCTATAACCCATGTTTTTCTTAGCAAGATGTTGTTCAGTTTCCAAGAGTTCCACTTTCTATCTATGTTTTTTCTGCCATTGATTTCAACTCTTATGGCTTTATGATCTGAGAGGATGCTTTGTAATAATTCAGTAGTATGGATTTTGTTGAGGATAGCATTATGTCCTAACACATGGTCAGTTCTGGAGAATGTTCCATGTGCACTGGAGAAGAAGGTGTAGTTGTCTGCTGATGGGTGGAAAGTTCTGTATATATCAATGAGGTTTAGTTAGTTAATTGTGTCAATGAGGTCTTCTGTATCTTTACTGAGCTTATTTCTAGATGATCTGTCTAGTATTGAGAGTGGAGTGTTGAAGTGTCCCACTATTATTGTGGAGTAATCTAACTCTTTTTTGAGTATAGTCAGTGTTTCTTCGATGTACTTAGGTGCTTTGATATTAGGTGCCTAAATATTTAATATAGTTAAGTCTCGCCCGTGTACTCAACCTTTCAACAATAGTGTTCATCTTTTTCTACAATGGTGGATTTTACATTAAAACTGATTTTGTCAGAGATTAGAATTGCCACCCCTGCTCTTCTTTGTTCGTTGTTAGCTTGATATATATTCTTCCATCCTTTAGTTTTCAGTTTGTTCCTATCTTTAGGTCTCAAGTGAGTTTCTTGTAGACAACATATGGATGGGTCATGTCTTTTGATCCAAGATGTCACTCGGTGTCTCTTTACTGGAGCATTCAGTCCATTCACATTCAATGTAATTATTGATAGGTATGTGTTCAGTGCTGCCATTGTGATATGTTTATTTTTATGTTGATGTTTTCTCTGTTGTTCATATTAGTCTTTTCTGGGACATTGTTTTTTGTGAGTTGATTTTTCACCTTTTTTAGAGCTGGTTTTGCAGTTGTTGAGACCCCTGTGTTATATTTCTTGAAATGGCATGCTACCTCTTTATTGTCCTTTACAGCTGCTCCTGTGATCCCCCTTAATAAACTATATAGAAACCCAATTTTAATTACTACCAGTCTAGTCATCTTCCTCTCCATCTGGAAGGGCTATAATGATTGTAGTACATCCCTCTTTTTAATATGATGGCACCATACTTTTCCTGATGATCACTGGATTGCTTCTTTCCCTATTAAGGCTGTGATTGACTTTGGTTCCTTCCCCAACTGAGTAGAGTTTCGAGTAGTGTGTCGTTCTAAAATATAAAGTTAGTTTCGTTCTTCTAAGCCAGAGCCAAGAACTTCTTTCAGTATTTCTTGTAGTTTTGGTTTGGTTCTTACAAAGTCTCTGAATTTCCGTTTATCTGGGAATGTCTTAATTTCATTTTCATATTTGAAAGATAGTTTTGCACGATATATAATTCTTGGTTGGAAGTTCTTCTCCTTCAAGGCTTTAAATGTGTTATGCCACTGTCTCTGTGCCAGCATGGTTTCTGTTGAGAAATCTGACGAGAGCCTACAGGGTTTCCCTCTGAATATATTAGCTTTGCTTTGAGTCTTGCTGCCTTTAAGAGTTGCTGCTTATGCTTGATTATAATATGTCTTGCAGTCTTTCTTTTGAGATCATATTGGGTGGCATATGATATGCATCTGAGATGTCTATATTCTCTTCCCTCATTATTTCTGGGAAATTTTCTGTCGGCAGCTCAGCAATGATACTCTCTGTGTTCTCAGATGTTTCACCCTGTTCAGGGACTCCAATTAATCGAAGGTTGTTCCTCTTAATACAGTCCCACATGCTTCTTAATGTTTCTTCATTTTTCTTGTTTCTTTTTTCTGGTTTCTGCTCATAGATGCTGGTGTCAGTAGCTCTGTCTTCCAAGTCAGAAATTCTTTTTTCCATTGGTTCCATTCTGTTTTCTTGGCTTTGCATGGAAGTTTCTATGTCTTTGATTTTGTTCTTGATCTGTTGGATTTCAGAGTACTGGTGTTTCATCAGACTGAATAGCTTGTTTAATTTCTCCTTTTGTTCTGCTGCATTTTGTATAAGGTCTAGAAGGGCTCTGTATATAATCCTTTTGTATTCACTTTCTGATGCTTTCATAACAATTTCTTCATTTGGAAAACTCCTTGGTTGCTTTGTTTGGGAGCCTTCTGAAGCCATGGGTGCTTTATTGTATGCCACAGGTGTCTGTTGCTTTCTGGGTCCCATGCAAGTAAGCAGAGGCTGAGAGAGATACTGTGAGGATGGACTGCAGATGTTTCTCTAGGCTGTCTTAAAGTGTAAAGCAAAAGGTATCTGACCACTTCCCAAGCCAATCAGGTTTTCAGGTGTAGAGGTCCCTCTTCCCAACTGACAAAGTAAGCACTTCTGTATCCAACCCCAGATGATACTAACTAGGTCAGAATACAACAATGCTACTGCCCTGTTGGCCTCTGCTGACAGGGCCCAGCCTTAGATGACACTGTGTAGAGTACTGCTTTTCTGGTTGAAAAGCATTCTCCTGTGGGCAGGCTCTGGCTCCCAGGCTATGAATTAGGTCCAGCTGTGGCCACCATATCTAAGATGGCATCTTCCACACAGGCAGCAGACAGAGGGGCTAAAGGTGCCAAGAGGTAGTGATTCCTCTGCTTCTGTTGCAGGGCCCCCACTGTAGGCTGACACTGTGTAAATTACTGCTTTTCTGTCAGAGAAGTGCTGTCCTGTTTGCAGGTGCCGGCTCCTAGGCTAAGAATTAGGTCCCGCTAAAATCTCCATACCCAACATGGTGTCCCACACACTGGCAGTGCAAATCCTTACAAACCCTGCCGTGGCTGAGATAAAACAACAGGCCCAAAGTGGCTAGATTAACAGAGTCCTAAGCCTGGCTCTCAAAATATGGGAATTTCACCTGCCTGTCCCCCCAGCAGTGCTTCTGAATCTAGCTGCTAGGCAAGACTCAGCTCCACCCATTGGCCAAGACAGAGGAAAAAAAAAGTCAAAATGGTCTGTTTACCTTCAGTCTGTGAGAGCCAGGGCTAGCCAGGAGTGGGAGTCAGTGAAATAGAGGAGGGTTATCCGCTCAGTGGTATGAAGTCCAAATGACAGCCCTGTGCCGTGTCCTCGGGCTGATTAGGTGATCAGAAGGCTCTGCTTGATTATCAGTTCAGGTCTTGGTTTCCAGAGGGATATAGGGAGACGTCTGCTTAGTCTGCCATCTTGACTCCCAGAATCAATATTGAATTTTAATGTTGTCTATATCTATTATTCTGCTAAAAGACAGTCTGGAGAAAGAATGAGGTTCTAAAACTGCATTTGCTAAACCAAGCCAAACAAAAATCATTGCTGTCAAGCATCTTCCATTTCACAGCAAGATCATGTGTTACAGAATAGAACTGGACTACCGGGTGTTTTCTTGGCTCTAATCTTTGTGGAAGCAGATCACCAGCCTTTTATTCTGTAGTGCTGGGGTGGATTTGAACCCAACCTTCAGGTTATTATCCAAGCACAAACTATATCAGCTACCCAGGGACCTTGCATTTGCTGAAGACCTCATTATTATGCTAAGTTGATATTCAGATAATCCAGTCCAATCTTCATCTGAAGAGTTGGCTTCTGGAATGGTTTCAGTTCTGGCTAACAGAAAGTCCAGGGGCCATGTCTTCCAGGGATTTTCCAATCTTTTGGACTATTAAGGCCATCAAGTCTAGTCTTTTTAATAGAGTTCTAGTTCTGCACACCCAGTTTTATTCTGCTACATGAGGGACTCTATGTTGTATTCCCTGCAAGGGTGTATGCTTTTTTTTTTTTTTTAATCAACAAAGAAATGAAACACTTAAGTTTTCAGTGTTTCTAATGTTTTCGTTTATAAGTACTCAATAAATGTTGGTGTTTGCATTTTCTCATCTCCCTGTATTTTTATGGAAATCATGGTGGTATAGTGGTTAAGTGCTGTGGCTGCTAAATAAAAGGTCAGCAGTTCAAACCCACTAAACATTCCCTGGAAACTCTATGGGGTAGTTATACTCTGTTCTCTAGGGTCACTATGAGTTGGAATCAACTTGATGACAGTAGATATACTTTTTTTTTTTTTGGTTTTCTATATATGTATAGCCAACAGTAAGAAACTTTTTAAACATTGACAAAAATATCTAAAGGTCACAGGCCAATTGTAATTTTCTTGGTAGATTAAGCTCACTTTGTACTCTCCAACTAGCTGTTCATTTTTTTTTTGCACACTCATTTTTACAGTCCTATGGTAGGTTAAGTACTATGTCTGCTAACCAAAAGGCCAGCAGTTCAAATCCACCATGTGCTCCTTGGAAACTCTATGGGGCAGTTCTACTCTGACCTCTAAGGTCTCTATGAGTTGGGCCCAACTTGATCGCAATGGGTTTTGGTTTTTTTGGTATAGCCACACAGAGCAGGGTTGGGCTATATTGACTATCTGACCCTTTAAGGAAAGTCTTGATGACTCCTGCTGTCTACTGTGCTATTAAAGCAGGAAGAATTCAGCGAAGATGCTGAAGTGATGTTGGCCATGTAGTCCCACCAGGCTAGCCTTCACAGCATCCCAGGGTCAGGGCTGCAGTAGTGAGAGGCTTTGACAGGGAGAGAAATAAGTTCATTTGGAAAATCCAGGAAAATGACTGCCTAATATCCCACTCAGGTTTGCCGAGTGCTGTGGGAGTGCCTAGTGAAAAGCCATGTCTGCTTCCTCCAGCACAATGCAGGAAAATAGGGTTCAAACCCCAGCCCTACGACACTCCAGGTGACAAGTGACAGATCTCTCAGAGCCTCAGTCTGAATATCTGTGAGAGGGAGGTGGACCTAGTCACTGACTGTGGAGGGAGAGTTTGATGAGAGGTCTGCTCACATCTGCCTGGAATGGACTTGTGTTCCATTAAGGTTCCACTTTTTACTTTCAAGAGCCCTCTTAGCACAGTGGTTGAAAACTTAACTGCTAAGCAAAAAGTCAGCAGTTTGAATGCAGCAGCCACTCCTTGGAAATCCTGTGGGACAGTTCTACTGTGCCCTATAGGGTCACTACGAGTTGGAATCAACTTGACAGCAGTGAGTTGTTTTTTTTTTTTTTTACCTCCCAGCATTGGCTTGGTATTAGAGGTGCCAGTAAATAAGATCAAAAGGTATTTTAAATACTTTCAAATTCTTGCCCTGGGGATTGGTTATGCTCTCAGAGCTTGCTGCCACACTCTAGGTGACAGATGACTAGCCTGGTTCTCACTGTCTTTGTGCCCTGCCCTCTGCATCCATGAAGGTCCTCGTGGTGGGTCTGATTCTTAGAACACGTCCCCGCGTTCTGGACAGTGTGGTATTCTTAGCTAAGGACAACCTCCACGACTGACTAACAT
The DNA here is from genome assembly GCA_028571685.1 of Heterohyrax brucei. Taxonomy (NCBI): domain Eukaryota; kingdom Metazoa; phylum Chordata; class Mammalia; order Hyracoidea; family Procaviidae; genus Heterohyrax; species Heterohyrax brucei. The sequence continues at coordinate 131,310,776 of CM053150.1, read as the reverse complement.
GCCCAGTGAAAGACCTGGCTCTGTTGAGACATTTGGGGTGGTCCGGTGAATGCCAAATTACTCCAGCAAGCCCACACGGAATCAACACATATCAGATAGCCCAGGAGAGGTGTGGCTTATGTTGTATGCTTCAGGAATATACACTGCATAAATGTACACCTAAAACTTTACATTTGAAGGCTATGAAGTCACCGCAGATAGCATAGTCTCACCAAGAAAATGCACTTCCTGTTTCAACTCTAAATATTAGGAGGGTCTCTGTCCCCAAAGAAAAGTAAGCTGATAGCTGTGCTGAGGATGAACTGATGGCCAGGAAGGGGGCATGTATTATTCAGGTCCCCCTGGCTACTTTAACAAGCCACATAGAACCTCTGAGGCTTAGGATATTGAAGGTTCCTTTCCGTGAGTCTGGGTCCAGTGCTGGCTTGGAGAGCACACAGAGGCTATGCTCCATGTGGCACACAAGGGAGCACACTAGGGGATGTGCTGGTCAGAGTTCAGTCACAGAGGCCTCAGGCTCCCTGGATGACATAGAACAAGAGGTTGCTATAGGAACAAGGCAGAAGTAGAATTCTTGCCTGCCATGTGGGAGACCTAGGTTTGATTTCTGGCTGATGTACTTCATGTACAACCACCAACTGTGCCTCAGTGGAGACTGTGTTGCTATGACGGTGAACAGGTGTCAACGGAACTTCCAGACTAAGACACTCCAGGAATAAAGGCCTGGCAATATACTTCCAAAAACCAGCCAATGAAAACCCTGGGGATGCAGTGGTCCAATCTGCAGCTGTTCACAGGGATGGCACAAGACCAGGCAGCACTCTGTTCTGTTGTGCATGGGGTCACGTTAAATTGGGGGCGGGCTGACTCACTGGCACCTAACAACAACGTAGAACAAGAGTGGACACTGATCCAGAAGGACCATGTCTTCCTGTAGACTGGGATCACCAGGGGGTTGTGAGGGAAGCTGGGACAGCTTTTGCATACATAGGAGGTTACTGAAAATATCATGATGGGTCAAGCACACCTTAGTTCTCAGAGTTACATCTTGGCTTGCTAACATTTTAAAGAGGTCATTTGCAGCAGATTTGCCCAACGCATTGTGTCGTTCAATTTCTTGACTACTGCTTCCACACATACTGATACCAAAACCAAATCAGCTGTTGTCAAGTCAATTCTGACTCATAGCAACCCTATAGGACAGAGTAGAACTGCCCAATAGAGTTTCCAAGGAGTGCCTGGTGAATGCAAGCTGCCAGTCTTTTGGTTAGTAGCCATAGTACTTAACCACTATGCCACCAGAGATTCCAAAGTAAAACAAAATCTTTGACAATGTCAACATTTTCTCCATTTATCGTAATGTCACTTATTGGTTCAGTTGTGGGGATTTTTGCATTTTTTACGTTGAGGGGTAACCCAGCTTGAAGGCTGTGGTCTTTGATCTTCATCAGAAAGTGCTTCAAGTCCTTTTGACTTTCAGCAAGCAAAGCTGTGTTACCTGCATATCGCAGGTTGTTAATGAGTCTCCCACCAATTCAGCTACTACATTCTTTTATACAGTCCAGCTTCTCTAATTATTGCCTCACGGTACAGATTGAATAATTACGGCTAAAAGATACAACCCTGATACACGCCTTTCTTAGTTTTAAACCATGCAGCTTTCCCTTGTTCTGTTGAATGATGACCTCCTGGTCTATGTACGGTGCAATTAAGTGTGCTGAAATTACCATTCTTTGAAAGGTCATCCATAATTTGTTATGATCCACACAGTCAAATGCCTTTGCATAATCAATAAAACACAGTAAACATCTTTCTGGTACTCTCTGCTTTCAGCCAAGATCCATCTGGCATCAGCAGTGATACTCCTCATTCCACATCTTCTGAATCTGGCTTGAGTTTCTGGTAGTTTCCTGTTGATGTAGTGTTGCAAATATTTTTCAGTAATCTTCAGCTAAATTTTACTTGTGTGAGAGGTTAATGATATCGTTTGATAATTTCTACAGTCTGTTTCACCACCTTTCTTCAGAATAGATACAAATATGGATCTTTCAGTTGGCTGGCCAGGTAGCTGTCTCCGAAACTGTTTGTCATAAAGGAGGGGACACTTCCAGGGCTGCACTAGTTAGTTGAAACATTTCAGTTGGCATTCCATCAACTCCTGAAGCATTGTTCTTCACCATTCCCTTCAGTGCAGTCTTGGACTTCTCCCTTCACTACCATCAGTTCTCGCTCATATACTGTCTCTTGAACTGACTGAATGTTGACCAACTTGTTTGGGTACCCTGACTCCGTATTCCTTCTGTCTTCCTTTGATGCTTCCTGCATTGTTACATATTTTGCCCACAGAATCCTTCATCATTGCTTGAGTCTTGAGGGTTGTTTTTTTTTTCCATTTCTTGCAGCATGATAAATGCCAAGTGAAGCTGTATAGAACTCTATTTTAAAAAAATTTTTTTCTGTTGGTCAGTTCTGACTCATAGAGACCTCCTGTGTATCACAGAACTGCTCCATAGGGTTTTCAGTGGCTGTTATCTTTCAGAAGCAGATAGCCACTCCTTTCTTCTAAAGTGCCCCTGAGTGGGCTCCAGCCGTTTGGTTAGTAGTCAAGCACTTAACTGTTTGCATCACTCCTGTAAACTGTAAGACTCACCACCTGAGATATTATTCTTCATTTTTTCCACTAGCCCTTCATGCCAGCCTTCCTGAAAACAGCCCGTGGTGGGTCAGACTCTCCTTTTCGAGTGGGCCTCCCTGTACCAGTAGAGGAGAACCCCACCCCACCCCCAGACTGCTGCCAACTCTTCTTTATGAGGGCTGAGCGCTGGCAGGGGACCTTCATTGCCCCTGCTTAGGGTCCTGGATGAGGCTGTCCATGCTCAGTGCCCCCAACGTAGTGTGTCCTGTTTGGTTTCCAGCACTCTCTCCTTGGTCACCCTGGTGTAGTGCTGACACCACCTTCCCTCCGGGCGTCTCCAGGGTCTACACAGGTGCTTCGGAGCACTGTCTTCAGGTTTGCTAGCTGTCCTTACTGACCTGGTCATCGCTCGGGTCATTTCCTGGCTGTTTCAGCATAGAGGTTTCTGAGGCAGAACGGGGCCTGGGGGAGAGACTACAGGGTGTCTGGGCAGGCCCTGTGCTCTTCAGGGCTGTTCCATCCTCTGCCCCGTCCACCCACCCCCTCACATGGAGCTGTATATGGGGGAGTGGTATATGTGACATGCTTGGGAGTCAGCAGTAGTGGAAGGCCACAGCTATGAGGAGCTGGCTAGAGGAGGCGACAGGAGACCTAGGCCTCACTTGAAGGTTCTCTGACTTCATGAAATGAGTCAAGGCCCATGAGAGTGGACAGCACAAAATGAAACTTCACTGTGGTCAAAGTGAGCCACTAGTTGCTACCAGGCAATCTCTTTAGGGATGAAGGCCCGATTTGGACTATTGGGGGGAATTAGTGAGATAAATGAATGTAAAGATAGGAAGTACTATTAGTTCCCTGTGAAAGCCGTCTTTCACTGTGGGCAGATACCTCATCACCTTCAGGTCATCCTTGCCGTTTTTCCTGATGAAAATATAGTTATCAGGTGTCTTAGTTATCTAGTACTGCTACAACAGAAATACCACAAGTGGGTGGATTTAACAAACAAAGGTTTATTCTCTCACAGCCTAGTAGACTAGAAGTCCAAATTCAGGGGGCCTTCTCCAGGAGAAAGGTTTCTCTCTGGAGAAAGGTCCTTGTAATCAATCTTTCCCCCAGTCTAGGAGCTTCTTGATGCGTAAACCCTGGGTCTAAATGACACGCTCTGCCTTTGGCATTACATTTTTGGAGGTATGAGGGCTCCTGTCTCGGCTCAGTTCTCTGTTTTATTTCTCAAAAGAGAATGACTCAAGATACAACCTAATCTTGTGGATTGAGTTTTGCCTCAATAACGTAACTGCCTCTAATCCTGCCTCACTAAGATCATAAAGGCAGGCTTTACAATACATAGGAAAATGACATCAGATGAGAAAATGATAGACAGTCACACGATACTGGGGATCATGGCCTAGCTAAGCTGACAAACATTTTGGGGAACTCAGTTCAATCTATAACATCAGGTGTCTATTGGGGCATAATGAATTACCCAAAACTTAGCGATTTAAACAACATTAAACATGTATCTTGGCTCAGGGTCTCCTACAAGGTTGTGGGGGCTACGGTCATCTGAAGGTTTCACAGGTTTCACCAAGGCCGGGGGACTCGTTCAAGCGGTTGGTAGGCTGGTGCTGGCTCTTGGCCAGGGGATGCAGGTCTCAGTTCCTTCTCCCCTCACGTGCCTCTTTCCACAGGGTTGCTTGAGTGAGTGACCCAGAAGAAAATGCAGCAGAGCTGCAATATATGTTATACTCTAGCTTTGAAAGGTCACACCCCGTCATTTCTGTAGCTTTTTTTGGTTACACAGGTCAGTCCCACTCAAAATGTGTGGGGACTATCCAGGGGCACGAATACCAGAAGGTGAGGCTTACTAGAGCTGTCTTGGAGACTGGCTACCGTATGTTTCTTCTTGGACAGTGTCAATTCTTATGTGGAGCCACTACTTTCTCCCACTTGCACCTACTCAAGGAAGAGAAGACACTTGACTTTTACTTTCAAGCCACAGACCCCATTACCACTCTACGCTTTGTCACTTATCTGCTGTGACCCCTTATCTTCCAGATCATTACACCCAGCCTGCCACTGTGTTGCCCAGCATCCACTTCTGCCTTCTTACGCCGGTTCTGTACTCTCCGCTCATGCTCTTCTCTCTGTTTCTGCCCTTCCTCCATAGCAGGGCTACCCAGGGGTGGATGGCACTGCCCATTCTATCCTGAAGAGTTGCTGTCTCCCAGCTTGGGGGGGACATGTCAACGTGTCTATAATAAGCCCCTCTTGCTGAGCACACAGTAGCCCTCACTGATGTCTGAAGAACCAGTGCTCTGTCAGTGCATTCGTTGCAGGGTTCTTTTAATCTTGGGTTAACAAAACATTGGCTAAATATTTGGAGAGAGGTTACATATCTGGCTGGAGTGGACACTGTTTGGGAGTTTGTGGAAGTTAACAGTCATCTCCGGTAGGCTCTGTGACAGCGTTGTGGTTATGAATGCTGATTTCAGGAATCACTGCAGTAAATAGTTGCTTGGTTATTTTTAGTTTATCTGTCACATATGTTACCTCAGTGTGACGCAGCCCTTGGAGCATTAGGAACAGTCCTCATTCAACCATTCACTGCTCTGTGAGGGGCTCTGTGGTCACCCTGACCTGATAGGAAGGGAGACCAAGGCTCAGAGCAATCACTTCTTTTTTTTAAAAAAATTGTGATTAAGTGGAACTATACAATCCAAATTAAATTTGCATGCCTGCCTATCTGCAGCTCCTACTGCTCTCTTTGCGTGGTGACAGCACACTCCTCTGTTTTTGACATATGTATGTCATATCCTCTTAACATTCTCCTGTTCCCTCCTCTCCACCCTCTCCTCTGCCTTCTAGTAAGAGGCCAGTAAGACCGCATCCTATAGATGCACAGAACCATCAAGTACACACATCACATAGTCACATTGTGTCCCAAGTCCATTCCATTCCTGTCCAAAGAGTTGACCACAGTAATGTTTTCTGGTCAGGGGCAGCAGCAGGTCTAGAGTCATGCTTCCAGGGGAACCCCTGGCTGCCAGACCATCAGTTGCAGCCTTTTAGCACATTTCTTGAGATGCACCCCTCTTTTTCTCGTGTTGCACTAGGACTCAACATTGTATGCCCCATCATGGCTGTCCTTGGTAGTCGCTGGGTACCGTCTGGTTGTTCCAGTCACATGTGGATAGAGTAACCCATTCACATGGGTCTTTCTGTCTCCTGGTCTGGTATCTTTCTTGTTCCTGGTGGTCATCTGTTCCAGATGAGTTGGGACCATTTGGTGTACCTCAGATGGCAGCTTGTTAGATTTTAAGACCCCAGATGTCAATCACCGGTATGGGATACAGAAGACTCTCTCAGCAATAGGCTAGTTATGCCAGGTGACCTCAGTGTCCCCTGAGAATATGGTCCTCAGACTCCTGCTCCTGCTACTCTGTTCTTGCAATATTGGGTTAGGATTAGAAGAATTTTCAGTTTATATTGAAGTCCAATTAAGTTGATCTTGTTTCTGCTGTGTGCTGTCACTGCTTTCACCTAATTTCTGTCAACTATCTAATCTATAACCAGCCCTCTCCCTCCCTCCCTACCTTTGCAGCCCTCAAGAGAGTCTTTTCTTCGGTATGTAAGACTATTTTTAAGTCCCTATAATAGGAGTCTTGTGCAGTATTTGTCCTTTTGCCATTGACTGAATTCACTCAGCATAATGTCTTCCAATTGAAACCAGGTCATGTGATGCTTCCTAAAATCATCATTGTTCTGTATCATTGCATAGTGTTCCATTGAGTATATACACCGTAGTTTGCTTATTCACTCATCTGTTGTTGGGCATCTGGATTGATTCTGTATTGTTTCTGTTGTGGACTGTGCTGCAATAAACATTCATGTGCATGTGCATGTGTCTGTTCATGCAACTGCCCTTGTTTCTGTAGGATATATTCCAAGCAGTGGGATTACTGGATCAAATGGTATATCTATCTCCAGCTTTTTAAAGAAGCACCAAATTGCTTTCCATAGAGGCTGTACTGTTTCCTTATCACCAGCAGTATAGGGAGTTTAATCTCTCCACAGCCTCTCCAGCATTTGTTGTTTTGTGTTTTTTAGACCATGGCCAACCTCATTGCGTGAGATTGTATTTCACTATAGCGCTGATTTGGATTTCTTTAACAGCTAATGATTATGTGCATTTCCTCTTGTGTCTTTTGGCTGCCTGGATGTCTTCTCTAGTGAAGTGTCTGTCCATCTCCTTTGCCCCTTGCTTAATTGGGTTATTTACCTTTTTCTTGATATTTTGCAGTACCTTGTAGATTACGGAGATCAGATGTTGGTCTGACATGTAGTTGCCAAATATTTTTTCCCATTTTCTAGGTAATCTTTTATTCTTTTGATAAAGTCTTTGGATGAGCAAAAGTATTTGATTCTTAGTAGTTCCTATTTATCTATTTTCTCTTCTGTTGTTCATGCTTTGTCAGATTTTGAACTCTGTCTAAGCTGTGTATTAAAACTTCTAGCATTGACCCTATTTTTTCTTGCATGATGTTCATCATTTTAGGTTTGGTATTTAGGTCTTTGGTCCATTTTCAGTTAGTTTTCATGTAAGGTGTGAGATATGGGTGTTGTTTCAACTTTTTGCAAACGGATATCTAATTTTGCCACATCATTTGTGAAAGAAACCATTTTTACCCCAGTTTACAATCTTAGGGCCTTCTCAAATATCAACTGTTTATAAGAGGATGGTGGCATCTCTGGGGTCTCAATTCTATTCCATTGGTCTATATGTCCCCTTTTGTACCAGTACCAGGCTGTTTGGACTACTGTGGCAGTGTAATAGATTTTAAGATTGGGTAGTGTGAGGCCTCCCATTGTGTTCCTCTTCTTCAGTAGTGATTTTGCTTATCCAGGGTTTCTTCCCTTTCCAGACAAAGTTGGTGATTTGTTTCTCCATCTTATTGAAAAATGTTACTGGAATTTGTATTGGGATGACATTGTATATGTAGATCACTTTGGGTAAAATAAACATTTTCACAATGTCAAGTCTTCCTATCCATGAGCAGGGTAGATTTCTCCATTTATGTAATTTTCTTTCAGTTCCTTGCAGTAGGTTCTTGTAGTTCTCTTTGTATAGATTTCTTATTTCTCTAGTTAGATTTATTCCTAGCTTTTTATCTTCTTTGGGGCTATAGTAAATGGTATTGATTTGTTGATTTCTTTGTTGGTATAAAGGAATCTTACTGATTTACTTATGTTTATCTTACATCCTGATACTTTGCTGAACTCTTCTGTTAGTCTGAGTAGTTTACTTACGGATTCTTTAGGATTCTCCTTATAGACAGTCATATCATCTACAGGTAGGGAGATTTTTATTTCTTCGCCAGTGTGAATGCTTTTTATTTCTTTGTCTTGTTTAATTGCCTTGGCTAGAACTTCTAGTACAATGTGAAATAGAAGTGGTGAGAGTGAACATCCTTGTCTAGTTCCCATTCTCAAAGGGAATTATTTCAGACTCTCTCCATTTGGGATGATGCAGGCAATTGGCTTTGCGTAGATGCCCCTTGTTGCATTGAGGAATTCCCTTTCTAGTCCCATTTTGCTGAGAGTTTTTTTAGCATGAATGGGTGTCAAACACCTTTTCTGCATCAATTGACAAAATCAGGTGATTCTTGTCTTCTGTATTATTTATGTGGTTAATCACATTAATTGTTTTTCTGATACTGAACCAGCCTTGCATCCCAGGTATGAATCCAACTTGGTTGTGATGAATTATTTTTTTAATATGTTGTTGAATTCTATTGGTGAGGATTTTGTTGAAGATCTTTCCATCTAGGTTCATGAGTGTTACTGGTCTGTAATTTCCTTTTGTTGTGGAATCTTTCCCTAGCTTTGGTATCAGGGTTGTGATGGTTTCATAGAATGGATTGGGGAGTATTCTATCTCATTCAATACTGTGAAACAGTCTCAGTAGTGCGGAAGTTGACTCTTCTCTTAAAAAAAAAAAAAAAAAAAAAAAAACCTCACTGCGGTGAAACTGTCTGGGCCAGGACTTTTTTGGGTGGAAGGTTTTTGATGACTTTTTCAATCTCTTCCTTTGTGATGGGTTTATTAAGTTGTTCTTCTCCTTGTGATAATTTTGGTAGGTGATATGAATCTAGAAATTTGTCTATTTCCTCTAGATTTTCAAATCTGTTAGAGTACAGTCTTTCATAGCATTCTGCTATGATACTTTTGATTTCAGTTGGGTCTCCCATCTCCTTTCTCCTTTCTTATTTCGGTTATTTGTTTCTTCTCTTGTTTTTCTTTTGTAAGTTTAACCCATGTTTTACCCATTTTGTAGATCTGTTCAAAATACCAGCTTTTGGTTTTGTTAATTCTTTTAATTGTTTTTCTATACTCTAATTAATTTAGTTTTGCTCTAATCTTTATTATCTGTTTTCTCCTGGTGCCTGAGGTGTTCCTCTGTTGCTCTCTTTCTCCTTGTTTAAGCTGTAGGGTTAATTCTTGGGTTGGCCCATTTCTTCCTTCCAGACGTGTCTGTTTATAAAGATAAACTGACCTCTGAGCACTGTTTTTGCTGTATCCCATAGGTTCTGGCAGGATGTGTTTTCATTATCATTTGATTCAATAGATTCTTTATTTCGTCCTTGGTTTCTTGTATAACCTATGGCTTTTTGAGCAAGGTGTTTAGTTTTCATGAGTTCAAATTTCTGTCTGTGTTTTTTCTGCTATTGATTTTGTCTTTAATGGCTTTATGGTCCAAAAAGATGCTTTGCAATAGTTCAATGATTTGGATATTTTTCAGATTTGTTTTATGTCCTAACACATGGGCTATTCTGGAAAATGTTCCATATGCACTGGAGAAGAAGGTGTTCTTATCTGTTGAAGGATTAAAAGTTTTGTATATGTCGATGAGGTTTAGTTGGTTAGTTGTCACATTAAGGTCTTCTGTGTCTTTACTGGGCTTTTTCCTGTATGATCTGTTCATTACTGAATGTACTGAAGTCTCCAGTTATTATTGTGGAGCGATCTCATTTTTCAGTGTTGTCAGTGTTTCTTCCATATATTTAGATGCTCTGGTATTGGATGCATGAATGCTTAATATTGTTAAGTCCTGCTTGTGTATTGAACTTTTCAGCAATAGATAGTGGCCATCCTTGTCCACAGTGGTAGATTTTAGGTGAAATCTATTTTATCTGAGATTAGTGTTGCCAATCCTGTTCTTCTTTGTATGTTGTTAGCTTGGTATGTATCTTTCTATCCTTAGATTTTCAGTTTCTTCATATTGTTGAGTCTAAGGTTTCTTGTAGCTAACATATAGACGGATCATGTCTTTTGATCCAGGCTGTCATTCTCTGGCTTTTTATTGGAGTGTTCAGTTCATTTTCATTCAGTGTAATTACTGATAGCTATGTGTTTGGTTCTATCATTTTGATATATTTATTTTTGTGTTGGTGTTTTCTATGATGCTTGTAGTATTCTGTTTTGGGTCATTCTTCTTTATGGGTTGACTTTTTATCTTTTTCAGTGTTGGTTTTTCTATTTGCTGAGACTCCTGTATTATGTTTCTTGTTTTGATATGTTGGGTTGTTATTGTGCTTTGCAGCTACCCTTACCCTCTTAATATTCTAAGTTTAAAGCCAACTTTAACTTTTGCATATTGTTTTAATTTCCTTTCATCTGAAAGAACTATAACTACTGTAGTATGTCCCTCCTTTTAGTGTGGTGGTGTCATGGTTTTTGTGATATGATCACCAGTTCCCTTCTTTTAATATTGTAGCTTTGATTTAGTTTTGTGACTTCCCTGGCTGAGTAGGCTTCTGGATGTGGTGTCCTTCATTACCTCCTTAAATATACACTTAATGGTTTTGTTTTTCTAAGCAAAGAGCTTCTTTCAGTGTTTCTTGTAGTTTGGGTTTGGTTTTTACAGAATCTCTAAGATTCTGTTTATCTGCAAATGTTCTTAATTTCATCTTAATATTTGAGAAACAATTTTGCTGGATACGTAATTATTGGTTGGAAGGTTTTCTCCTTCAAGGCTTTGAGTGTGTCATCCCACTGCTTCCTTGCCAACATCGTTTCTGCTGGGAAGTTAGACAAAAGCCTACAGGGCTTCCCTCTGAATGTTAGCTTTGCTTTGAGCCTCGATGCCTTTAAGAGCATCTGTTAATGTTTCATTTTTATTAAGTTTGATTGTACTGCGTCTTGTTGTTTTTCTTTTGAGGCCTAGTTTTTGTGGAACTTGATACATGTCTTCAATATATATGTTCTCTTCTTTCATAATTTCAGTGAAGTGTTACATCAGCAACTGAACAACAATACTCTCTGTGTTTTTAGCTGTCCCTTCCTGTTCAGGAACTCCAGTTAATCACAGATTATTCATCTTAATAGAGTCCCACATGTTTCTTAATGCTTCTTTATTTTTGTTATTTCTTTTCTCTGATTTGTCCTCAGAAATGCTGGTGTCAGTTACTCTGTCCTCAAGGTCAGTTAGTCTGACTTCTGTCTCCTCACTTCTGCTGTTTTGGTTTTGGAATGAATCGGCTAATTCTGTAATTTTGTATTAATGTGCTGGATTTCAGATTGTTGATGTTCCATCAGTTCAAATAGGTTGCTTAATTTTTCATTTTGCTCTGCTGCATTTTGTTTCATCTCTAGGAGGGCTCTCTATGTAACTTTTTTGTACTCAACCTCCGATAGTTTCAGAAAGGCTTCTTCATCAGAGTTTTTGATTCTTTATTTTGGGAGTTTTTCAGAGCCATGGTGGACTGTTTCTTTAAATGTTCAGCAATGATTTGTTGCCTTCAGGCTATCCAGAGGTCTTTCAGTGTCTCTGGTATTACCTCAACAGGAGCTGAGGTGTAGTACTGAGAAGGGAGTCAGTCACCAGCTGCCTTGTTGTACTCTAGTTACTGGCCCCAGTGGGCTCCCTGAGGTAGCATGCTCTTCCTCCTGGATGGCAAAGATGGTGCCCTACTTATAGAGTCATTGGGGGGCCATCAACTGGCCCTATGATGTGGGTCAGTAAAAGCTGAAAGAAACCCCGCTGGATGCTCAGCAGTTATCTCTCCAGGCAGTATTATGCTAAAAAGCTAGGAATTGTCTGACAGCTGCTGAAATCAGTCAGACCGTCAAGTGTGGCAGATCCTGCCTTCTGGCTGACAATGGAAGCATGTCTTTGGTCATCCCCAGATGCTGACATTGATCAAAGTAGGGAGGGGTTATGGCCTTGCTGCCATCCTCAGCTGGGCCTTACCTGTAAAGTGGCACTCTCCTAAACACAGCCTTTCTGCTGGAAAAGTGCTTTCCGGAGTGACATTGCTTCTCAGCTTGTGAATTAGCCCCTGCTGAGGCCTTCAGTTGGGTGACTCCACCTCCCAGCCAACCATGACGATGTCCCAGCCGAGCTGCCCTTCCCGCTGTGAAACAGTAGAATCTATGGTGGGGCTCAGAAAAAAGAGAGAGTGGAGGGGTCATGGTGCCCTCAGTCAGCAACTGGGCTCTGATAATATGACTGTTCAATGCACGGTCTCTCTGCCGTGCTATATGCTGTTTACTTTAGCTCTGCAGTTCAGCATATTTGCCAGCCTGTGTCTATCCCCCACCTCCCGAATAACAAAGAACACATCAGTACCTGAAGTCCACCCAAGCAGTGAGTCAGCAGGAACAGGGCTCAGCGTGCACTGTCTCACGTTAGAGGTAATTTCCCATTTAGTGGCAAGTAGTCCAATCTGACAACTCTATGCCATAGACTATGGCTCCCTGGGTGTCCAGAGTGTTTCTTTAAACGTTTGTTCAATGATCAATCCAGGCCTTAGTTCTCAGAGGGAATTGAGGAGAGGTGTGCCTAGTCTGCCATCTTGGCCCCACTTCCTCACTTCATTTTTTTAAAAACTAATTTAAGGCTGGATTAAGAAACCACCCATCTGTCAGTTTGTTGTGTTGTGGTGGCTTGTGTGTTGTTACTATGCTGGAAGCTGTGCCTCAGATACTTCAAATATCAGTAGAGTTCACCATGGAGGACAGACTTCCACTGAGCCTACAGACTAAGGCAGCCTGGGAAAAAAAGGCTTGGTGATCTACTTCCAAAATTCAGCCAATGAAAACTCCTATGAGTCACAACAGAATGTTGTCCAATACAGTGCTGGAAGATGAACTCCCCTAGATTGGAAGGTGTTCAATATATGCAATGCTTTGATATGTTCTGTTGTACATGGGGTCACTATGAGTCAGAGCCAAGTCAATGACAACTAACAATGAAACAAACAAAAAAACTGAAACCCGTTTCCTTTGAGTCAATTCTGACTCATAGTGACCCTACAGAGTACAGTAGAGCTGCCCACAGAGTTTGCAACTCTGTAAATCTCTACAGAAGCAGACTATCTCATCTTTCTCCTGAGGGACAACTGGTAGGTTCAAACTGCCAACCTTTAAGTTATCAGCTGATTGCTTAACCACTGTGTCTCCAGGGCTTCTTACTAGCAGCAGTGAGAAACCATTATTTAAATTGGGTGGGAATTTGTATTCTAGGCCTTTTAGAAGCTGTGATGTCCTCATTTACTCTTTTCCCCCACAGAGTGAGCAGAAGGACGCGAAGCCCTTCCTCCTTGTCAGGGACTTCCTGGAGAAGACAGCTCTGTTCCCCGGAAGAACCTTGAAATGATTTACCTTCCATCTGTTTCTGGCCGTTTTTCACTGTTGCTGCTCAAAAAGACTGGAGGAAACAGTTTTAGTCATCTAGTGCTTCCCTAACAGAGATACAAGTGGATGCCTTTAAAAGAGAAATGTTTATTCTTACACCGTCCAGTAGACTACAAGTCCAAATTCACGATATCTGCTCCAGGGGAACACTTTCCCTCTGTCAGCTCTGGAGGAAAGTCCTGTGTAGCATCAGCGTTTGGTCAGGGAGTATCCTGGTGCAGGAAACTGAGGTCTGAAGGACAATCTCTACTCCTGGTGCTGCTTTCTTGATGATGTGAGGTTCACAACTCTCTGCTTGCTTCCCTTTCCTTTTATCTGTTATAAGATGGAAACGATAAAGGGTGGTACAAGCCACACTCCAGGGAAATTCCCTTTACATTGGAGCAGGGAGATAACTTTAGGAAGGGATTTACAGTTCCACCCTAATCCTCTTTAACACACAACATAGGGAAATACATACAAAATGGAGGATGATCATAAAATATTGGGACTCATTGCCCAACCAAATGACTACACGTATTTTTGGGAAGATACAGTTCAATCTATGACAGAATCCTTCCTTCATATCAGTGGGTACTTTCTCTGCTGTTGTGGTGCTGTTATCTGGTCCCCCCTACTCTGCAGTCAGTCACCTCTAGTGTCCCCTGGTCCTTCCTCTCTGCAGGCCCTGAGAGCTGTGAGCCTACAAATCAATTGGCTCAGACAATGCATCTGGTAGGGGAGAAGGATAGCTGTGATGTCTGTGTCCGCATCCAGAGTCCCCAGGCTTTATAGAGCTGGTGCTGTTAAACTTCAACCAGTACAGGCTTTTGCCTGCTGCCCTCTGTGAGGGGCGGGCTTGGGATACCCATTTGCCTGGGTTTGACTGAATTTTTGCTGTCGCTAACACCGCCCTACAAAGTAACACATGAAACTCCACCCTATGTGACAATGCGGAAATGCAAATACACTGTCATTTTGTGACCACAGCGCAAAAACTAGAAAAGGGAAGTTCTACTCTGCTGTTGTATGAAGTTCAAGTGTGAGGAGAAAAGGCACTCAGCAGGCTGGTGAGTAAGATTACGCTGTGGAGTCCTTGGAGACCCTGGAGATCATGTTTAGCTTACGAGTGGATCTTTGGGGACAGTGAAGGTGTGCAGAACAGGAGCTGTTTGAGAAAGACTATACTTTTTTTAAGGCAGGAAGTCACTGTGGTGGCAGGCTGCGTCATGTCCCATGTTTGCCTTTTTTTCTCTCTGTGAGTTCCTCAGCGCTCTTTATAAAAAATCAGACATTGTGTTGAAATCTGAGACTCTTTTGTAAACCAGTCGCCAGGACAGGGTTGCCCATTGTATGGGGTGATTGGGACCTCAGACACTGTCTTTAACAAGCTCTGTGGGGACAGAGCTGGATGGAAGACGTGTGGCCTCACCAGCCGAGACGCAGTTGAGCTCCAAGCCATGGACTGTGGGCTCAGTATCTCTGAGGCACTGAGGAATGCAGGTCTACCTTTGCTAAGGCAAAAGAAAGGCCAGTGGTCTAGACATTGCCCCTAGGAGGGACAGGCCTTTCCCAGTCAGGATGGCCCCAGAAGATCCCTTTTTGGTCCTGCACAGTCACACAGTGGTTTAGGTACCAATAGGCACCAGGGCTGTCTGGTGTGGCTCTACCAGAAATGGGAGTTTAGGTGGCCAGGGCTCTCTTGGGCACTGAGCCGCAGAGAGTGGGCCGCCGTGGTGAATGAATGGATGACGGCAACTGCTCCCACTGTGCAGACGGGAGGTAAACCCTGACGGGCAGCAACCTGTCTGAGAGTGAAAAGCACAGGGGCAGAACCAGACCTTAGGCCCCACATCTTCTCAAGCTTCATGCTTCAGGGTCACTGTTACTCTAAATAGCCAGTCATTCTCAGACTGGGGATGGTGAGACACTGTCAGCCCACAGGGGACTATGAGGACACAAAGGTGGACCTCAGAGCTCCTGAGATATCTCCATGGATGGAGAGCCAGTCCCTAGGCAGAAGTAGGATGCTGGCGTGCTGGTGCTACATGACCTCAGTGACCTGGTGAGGGACCACTTCCCAATGCGGCTTTGGAGATTGTGGCTACAACTACCTTTGTATCTGTTGGGTGGAGATCTGAATAGTGCAGGGCTCTGGAAGTGGGAGAAAGCTTCAGATAACTGCAGCTCTGCACAGAACTGGTGGGACCCAGGCCGCATATTATTGCACATTTCTTACAGAAGAGGAAACTGAGGCTCAGTGAACTTTCGGGCTTGCCTAGGACCTCACAAACTGCAGCTGCCAGTCTGGGCCCAAGCCCAAATCTTCTGAGTCTGACAGTGGACTGGAGCCGGGGTGGGACATTGACTGGGGTGAGGGGAGGAAGTGGTTTGTTCTTGTATTATAGGAGGTCAGGCGGAGCTGTCTGCAGGCCGTCTAGGGATCTCAGTTCCCAGCCCTCCAGAGGCTGACATCTACTCACACAAAGACAAGTGTTTCCTGATGTGAAGTAACTCTCGAAGCAAAGCAGGAGTGCATCCTCAGCATACAGGGAGGCCTAGAGAGTCTTTGACCTGTTGAGGTTGGAAGGAAAGCACCAGGCATTGTCCTGAGAGGCCCAAGGGGTCTCGAGCTCATGGCCAGTAGGCTCTACTGGCTCAGCAGTGACATAAGCTGTTGTTCTTCCTCAGAAGACTCATGGAGTGGGTCATTGGCAGGGAAAGGGTACTGCTTCTTCACCACCACCCAAGTCACAGATGTGAGAACCAAGGCTCCGCAATAACAGGCTGAGTCTGGGAGTTGAGATGAAAAGTGACTTTGTGCTGCTTAACAGAGGTTCAGCCTGCAGGGCAGATATAAACCGATCATGGGAAAAGTTCGGGTGGCCCCAGGGGAGGGCTTTGAGGTGAATGTGGGAGAAGGATGATCCTGAACCAGGAAGGAGTGTTCTGGTGATCTGGAAACAGCAGTCACTGCTAGTCCCTGGAATGAGTAGGGACGACAGGACAGGTACGGGAATGCTGATGCTCTGCCTGACGCCCAGTTTTGATATCTGTACCAATCACGTTACCATGTGTTCTATAGGGTCCTGTCAGGGGCTGTGGTGACGAGGGGCAGCCAGGGGTGTGTGATGTGCTAAGCCAGGAACCAGGACAGCAGGGTCAAGGTAGGGCAGGCCTCCTAGCAGATACCTGGATGGGGTAAGGTAGCCACTTGGGATCAGGAGTCAGGCTGTACCTCCAGCTGGGCTCAGCTGCTCTGCACCCCTGCCCCCTCTGTGCTGAACCCGGCTTAAGCTCTAAGGCTCTAGCTTCTGTCCACTAGGCCTCCAATCTCTCTAATTGACCCTCACAGCAAGCCACTCTGCCTCCACTGGGTTTCCCATAACCTAGGCTGAGGATGGCCATCTACACAGTCACCACATGCTCCACAATGCTGCAAAATCCATTCCAACTGTAAGGATGTTGGCAAAGACCTGCACAGTATGCCCTGTCCCCTAGCTGCCTCTCTGGGCTCAGTCACCTGGGTGCACAACCACCTACTCAGACTGCTGGGCTCCATCTCGTTGGGTTTTGGACAACCTATTCCCTCTCTCTGGGGGGCCATTCCATATCAGTTGTGCTGTCCCTTGTCCCCGAAGTGCTGTTCACTGCTTCTAAGATCTTCTTCCCTCCCTAAGGTGCCGTTGCCTTGCCTGAGGCTGCCTTCCTTTTGTCTGGAATGCTGTTTCCCCATTCTTCATCTACCCTGCTACACAGCAGATAGTAATCTTGTGGACTCCTTCCTCAGAGTGGCAGGGTTGCTGGGCTTCAGTCTCACCCTACCCGTCATGCTCCATACATCCCACATGCACCAGTACGGGCCTGTGTACCTGATGCGGGACGGACCTTCCAGTTGCCTGGACAGTATAGTCTGATTGGTGGTCACAGGGTCTGGGTCATAGCCCCTGGACTCTTACTTGGCCCTACCTGGATGACATAGACTTTCCCTAGACCCCAGCCAGCCCTGCAGCCCCAAGAAGGCACTTCAGCATCCACGGGGGAGAGGGCAATTACCTCCACCACTTGGTATCCCATGTAGGGACTCTGTGAACCAACAGTGTGAGGTGCACGGCCTCAGAGATGTGCTGTGGCTTCTCAAAGATGTGTGGATGCCCCTAGGCCCATGAGTGACCCAGCTACAGGTTGGGCTCATAGTCATGTGCTCTTTCAGAACATGCTGCCAGGCTGTCAGCTGCCTACCAGTACCTCCTGGGCTGGGGACAGAGTATGGTCAGGGATCACAGAGGCCGCTAGTAGCTTCATGTGGCCCTGCCTGTGGCCATTACTGGGCAGGTGAGGTATTAACAGCAGCTATAATATGACCAGTTTGTCACCTGGCTGAGTGGTGACTGACCTCTCAAATCAGTGCAGGGGGGACCAGTAGGGCAGTGTGTAGCCCTTGTTATGAGAAGGTCACCACTCTGGACCTCCTCACTCACAGCAATGATCAGCAGGGTGCTGTACAGTGTCAACATGATAAGGGGGAAGTCAGCTGAGAGGCCAGTTCTAGGACACACAGCTTCAGCATTCGTAGTCTCATCTTGGATTTCATATTTTCAAAATTTAAACAAAACCAAAGCACCATTTTGTCTTTTTATTTAAAGGAAATAATAGAAGGGAAATAAAAACTACTTAATACAGCTTAACAAGAAAAGGACAAAGAATTCAATTAAAAAAACAAAAATGGGCAAAGGATATGAACAGACATTTCACCAGAGGATGTAAAAATGAAAAGATGCTCTCTGTCTTTAGTCATTAGGGAGACAGAAATCAAAATGACAGTGACATACTATCTTACTCTCTTACACTGCACTGGCTAAGATGAAAAATATTGGAAAATAATAAGTGTTGACAAGGATGTGAAGAAACTGGAACCTTTGTCCCATTGTTGTTTGGACTGTAAAGTGGTGCAGCCACTGTAGAAAACAGATTGGCAGGTTCTTAAAAAGTTGAACATAAAAAACCACCTAACCCAACATTTCCACTTCTAAGTACATTCTCAGAAGTAAAGACCTAACGCATGCCACAACGTGGGACTGATCTTGAGAATCATATTGTGGGAAGGCTCCCATAGGACATTTTCACATTACATTGACTCAGTTAAAGCTCTCTTCATCTGATGCTTAGGTACTGACACCACGTGGCTTCTTCTCAAGACGTTAAAAGTTAGGTTTTCAACAACAACAGAACGCTTAAGAAGCTGATTCAGATTCGTCCAAGGACAGGGTATCCCTGTTATTCATATGGGGTGGGATAAGTAGGGGCAGAGGAAGCTGCCAGCCTGGTGGCGTCGGTGAAGGAGAGCCCTTGGAAGGGAAGCAGCGCTGAGAAAGGCATGCATAGGTGTGGTGTAGCTCATCATTTGAGAGTAGGCCTAAATGACGGGGGCAGTGGATGTGTGGTAGGCAGCCAGGCAAAGAGTGGCTAAAGCAAAGGTGCTGAGTCTCGCGAACTTATAAGTGTATAAAGGAAACTTGTGGAATGTTTTTGCTTTGTGACTCGACGGCACTTGGAAGAAGAAGTGAAAATTTCAGATATAATCTGAAGTAGAGAGAATTATGCTGCAAACTGGGAGGAGGGATAAACTTTTGAGAGTGAGGACATCCATGTATTGCCCCTTAAGTATGTCCTAAACTGCCCCACTCAGCACTGACTTAGGAACACTTCCAAACACACAGCAAAGTTCAAAGGATTTTGCCGTGAATACACACACACCCATCGCCGAGATTCTGCTGGTTTTAGCACATCTAGCTGCCAGTCAAGGCAACGATGACTTTTTATTTGAAAGGTTGTGTTTTCACTTTTACAGTTGCTTTTCATTTATGGTGGTAGACAGTGGATTTTCATTCATTGCTGTACTATTTATATTTATGTGTCCTCTTGGTGACTGAGAACAGTACAAATGGGACATTTTCTAGACACACTTGGGGCATTTAGAGTGATCTCACCCCAGATGAGCTGACTGTAGGGAAGTGAATGAGTGACGGGGAGGTAAATTTGTAGCGAACCACCAGGCCCTCCTGCCTGATGCTCCCTTCCACAAGCTCTGCTAACAGGGACAGGTCCTCAGGCAAAGGAGCTGCCCATTTCTGCCTGAACCTGAGTGAAGGACTGTGTGGCACTAGGTTGGAGCCAAATGGGAGTTTGAGGCCAGAGTCTACACCCAAAAAGCTGTATGATGTCAGGACAGGTGCTGCATCTATCTGGGCCTTCTGTATTGAAATGAGGTAGCAGTGGGTGGAGTAATTCCAGAGTCAGCCCAGCTCTAAAGTCCTGGATTCCAGGTGGTGGACTGAGGATTAGAATCCAGAGGTTGGATGTTCCTACACCCCAACTCTGGACTAGAATGGGAGAACATTTCTTCTATTTCCTTGTCAAAAATGGAGTTAGAACTGCCTCCACCCTTCTGGCCAGAGTGTGCACAGAACATGTGGTCTCTCCCACAGAGAGATTCTCTTGTTAGGAACCATGGTCTTTGTCTTGTGTGATGTCAATTTTCACACCACAGTCAGTTACTGCATTATATACTTAAATAGCCATCAACTCTGGTCAGCCTTGTCCCACCTCTGCCCACCCCTTCAAGACCCCAGTCTGTTTTGAGGCAAATATTGGCCACATATTTCATCCACAAACGTTCTACTTTGTATCTTTTAATTAAAGAGGACTCCCTACAGAGTGTGCTAGTCACTGTGCTCAGGTCCTAGTACTGGGGAACACTTTGTTTACAGCAGGATGGACCTTGGACTGCTCAGAAGGGATATCAGAGAGGGGAGTGGAACTCAGGAGCAGGGTTCAGTAGTGCTCTCCCTTGCAGAGTGAGCTCTCCTAGGTACACAGTTTGCAGAGCAGCACTGGCAGCTGGCACAGGGAAGACCAGAGTGCTGTCCATGTGCTTGTTTGCCAGTCTGCACTCTTTGACCCTCATAGTCCTGGGGGGAAGGATGCACAGTGTGACAGAGCTAAAGGACAAGGATTTCTGGGTGCTGTCAAGTCACAGTGTCCATGACAGTCCAGAGTGGGCACCCCACTGGTACAAAGTCCTGGAAGACCTGACGAGGCTGTCCTGAAGTGAGCTCTAGAGGACATAGAGAGCCGTGCTGGAAGCTGGGGTTGCAGTAGATGCTGTTTCCCTGAAGGGAGTGACAGCACAACCACGGACTGTGGGCGGTGTCCTTTCAGTGCCTGCTGCATACCTGCCTGTCCAGCCTAGCCCAGCCCACATCCATAAGTATTTTAGCTTTAGAATTATGAATACCTTTTACTTTTGTGTTTTTATATAATGCCTAAATTTTCTAAAAAGAACTTCTTATATGGTTAAAAAAAGTAAAAGTAATTTTAAGGAGGAGAGTGTGATTTATTTATGAGCATCTGATTGGGGTGGGTCCAGGATTGAGAAAGGTACTGATCCGCCTCTCTCTCCATATGAAGCCTGCCCTCCAGTCTTAGGCCTATGCTGATGTCCTGCTCACCGCCTTTACCCCAAAGCACATAGCAGTCTACAGTATCTGGGGCCGTCTCAGTCTTCTCAGAAGGCGGGATGGAAACCCAAGGCTAGGAATCCCTAAATGGAAACCTTCAGGCAACTAGTTCAGCTTCTAGGTCCTTAGCCCTCAAGTGCAGGCACCTCTGAGTTCCAAGGCTGCTACCATCTGGTTACCTGTTCCCTCAGTTTCAACCTGAGTCTTACTGACTTCCTAGACAGGGCTGTATTTCTGAGTCTGGGGCCTACACGCTAGGTTGTGCAGTACGTAGAATTTCTTTTATTGGCCCCACAGTGCTTTGAAAAGAGTTTGGATAATGTATTGTGGTGTAACAAACTCCCAAACTTCGTGGTGCAAAACAACCACCTCTGATCATCATTATTCTCTCTTGTGGTTCTAGGGGTTAACTGGGCTCAGTAGGGTAGGTTTCTCTCACAGTTTCCCCTGTGGCTAGACAGAAGCTAGACTTATTTCAAAGACTTCCTCACATAGGCCCACATGTCTGGCAACTGCTGCTGATCATTGGTTTTGAACTTCTAGGAACTTCATCTCGAAGACTGACATCAGGTTTTCTCACAGCGTGCCAGCTGGGTTTCAGGACGGAAGTCCTGAAAGTGAGGACCAGGTGGAACTGTATCACCTCTATGACTTGTCTCAGAAGTTGTCCTTCTACTGATTCTGTTGTTGAGGCAAGTCAACAAAACTGGTCCATGTTCAAGGGGAGGGGACTAGACTCTACCTTTTGATGGATGGTGGTTAAAGAACATGTGAATAGTTCCATCTGAAAGGTATTTATTGAGTGCAAGGGGCCTTGGTGTCCCCCAATGAGCCAGAGTTGTTCTCTGTCTTCTCAGAGCTTCCATGCGCAAGGGGACGTCTCAGAAAGTTGCAGTGTAGGGAGCTGGGATGTTTTTAAAGGCAGGACACACACTGCTGCTCCTGGAGCGGTGGTTTGGGGCAGTGGATGAAGGTGCAGGTACAGGTCCTGTAGGACCAGCCTGTCTGCTTTGCTCACTCACTGAGCCTAGCAGAGGGTCCAGCACCAGGGACAGCAGCATTCCCAGTCCCCTGACCACTGGCTGCTTGAGAGCTGGAGCTCAATACACTAGATGTTGATATTCGTTTCATTTCTGTTTACTCTTATGGAATCACTGAGTTGGAGCCCAGAGGGCTCTTTCAGGAGGCTTGGAGTCTGCTTTCTCACCTGCTTTGTGTGTGCTGCCTGTGATAATATGAGAGGTAGCTCTGGGCTACAACTCTCTGGGATTCACTCAGCTCAGCCCACTCAGCCTAGCATTCCTTATGGAAGGGAAGTGAATGGCCAAGAGAGAACAGTGCAGACAGTTGCTTGTGTACCTCACATGTGGACATGGCTTGTATGTGCTGGCTTTTATGTGCTGGCTTCCTGGGAACCCAGGCTAAGGGCTCAGTGAGCATGCTGGGAACTGAGTCCAGCTTCTATGTCAATTCACTCAGGCCACAGGGCCAGAAGTTTGGCCTCAGTGAGTCTTGATGTCTTCATCTAACAATGGGGCAGTATTGCCCACTTTGGGTGTCCATGAGTGAACAAGTGTATGGAAATTACTGCCACCATTCCTGGTACATTGCATGTGTATGTATGAGCTCATGTGTATCTCTGTGTGCATGTAGGTGCGTGTACACATACATGTAGGTGGGCCTATATGTGTGCATGAGTGCTTGTGTATGTCAACGTGTGTGTGATTGTATATCAGTGTACATGTATGTGCGCAGGTGCATGCATGCGCATGTTTGAATGTGTGTAGGTGCACATGTGTGTAGGTCCATGAATGTGTGTATCACACCTTCCCAGGAGAGATGCTTCAGGTGAAATCTTCGGCAGAAAGGGCTACTCTGTTGAGTTGTCCTCCTCTGGATGAGTCATCCTCTACCTCGTCCTGTTTCTGCTTGTCTTTTCTTTTTTGTTAAACTTTAAAAGCTCACATACTCTTTGTAAAAATTCATCCAGCAGAAGGAAAGAGGATGAAGCGAAAACTAGAGACAGCCACCCTCAAGTTCATACTGCTCTGTAGTAACTACTTCTGAGAATGTCTCTCATGCTGCACTGTTTCTCAGGTGCACACTTACATAGATACTGATTCTGTTTGTTCTTTATACAAACGAAACCCAGCTGTTTGCAATGTGCCTTTTTCATGTTCACTCCAATAATCCATAGTTCCCTACCTCCACCCACCCTGAAGTTTCTCTTGGAATTGGCATCGGTGGCCAGATAAGGGCTGTCTCTCCTGGCAGGCATGTTCCATGTCTCTGATGGACACTGAGAGAGACAGACATTGGCCAATGACTGGTGCCTCCACTGCTTATTTCCTGGGAGGCAATCAGTAAGTCGTTTTGGGATAACACAGAAAGGCCAGCAAGCACTGACCAGAGCCTAAACACTTCCTGAAGCAAGAATGCGGTAAAGTAACAAACCTCCATATGGCGCCTGTTATGGATTGAATTGTGTCCCCACCAAAATATGTGTCAGCTTGGGTAGTCCACGATTCCTGGTATTGTATCATTGTCCACCATTTTATCCCCTGATATGATTGTCCTCTGTTGCAAATTCTCTATATGATGTTGAAGAAACAGTATTGGTGACAGTTGTGTTGATGAGGCAGAACTCAATCTGCAAGACTGGATTGTACCCTGAGCCAATCTCTTTTGAGATATAAAAGGAGAGAAGCAAGCAGAGAGATGGGAGACCTCATACCACCAAGAAAGCAGCACAAGGAGCAAAATGCATTAACTTGACCTGGGGTCCCTGTATTGAGAAAATCCTGAATCAGGGGAAGACTGATGACAAGGCTCTTCCAGAGCAGAAGAGAGCTTTCCCCTGGAGCTGGTGCACTGAATTTGGACTTCCAATCTACTAGACTGTGAGAGAATAAACTTCTGTTTGTTGAAGCTACCCACTTGTGGTATTTCTGTTATAGCAGCACTGGTTATGACAGTACCCCAGAAAAATATGAAGGACCCAGAAGGAGATTCAGAACATTTTGACATCTTGTCATGTCGGAAGATTTTTGTAAAGCTGCATATGCTCTGGGGTCCTGGCTTTATTACTCACATGGGTATAGGAAAAAGGCTAAAAGGACAGGGCCCCAATGGTAACAATATTTCTCTCCGACGAACAAGACGGGTAAGAATACCAAGGAAATACAGGCTCAAGAAAAGAGCATAGAGCAGTGTGGGCTCTGCAAGTCAAACTGTGACCCTTGTGGGCACTGGTCTCTTCATGTCTAGAGGGGATTGGAATAAGCATAGAACTTTCCCAGCCTGGTAGCTGTAGTCTTCATTAGTGGGTTGAATGCAAGTGCCTCATAAGTGTGTGGTGGGATGGGACAGGTGCAGCCTGGTGCTCACTTTGGCCTCTGAAAGACAAGCAGTTTAAGTGTGCTGAGGGAGTGAGTCCTGCTGGCTACATCCTGCAGTGTTGGTGGGGTGGTCTTGGCTGTTCCACATTAAGCACCTTCTACAACCTGGTTTACTCCCCTCCATGGGGGACGTCTCTCATGCTGTTCCAGCCAAGACATGAGTACCATGGTGTGGGGATGGAGCCTGATATCCTCTGAATCGCTACATCCACCAGTGCCCAAGCCAGGGTCAGAAAGAAGCACACTGGATAGCTGGGGCTTCTCTGCCTTTCGTTTTCTAGCTCCTTAGGTCAGAGCGGTAGGATGGGATGCTCAACTGCCAAGAAGAGATACACAGTCAGAGAATTAGACCTGGGAACTTCAGACCCAACATGTGTAAACATGAAGCTAGAAAGCGAACATCCTTAGGTTGGCTTGGTTCATCTGACCAGACACAAGCTCTTCACAAAAGTCCTTCAGAAATACCACAGAGTGAATGGCTTTAACAAAAGAAGGTTTATTCTTACATAGTCCGGTAGGCTATAAGTCCATACTCAGCATGTCTGCTCCAGGGGAAGGCTTTCCCCCTTGTCAGCTCTAGAGAAAAGTCCGGTATTGTATCAGTCTTTGTCCAGGGAGCATCTTGGCGCAGGAACCTCAGGGCTGAAGGACGCGCTCTTCTCCTGGCGCTGCTTTCTTGATGGTGTGAGGTTCCCAATTCTCAGCTTGCTTTCCTTTCCTTTTATCTCCTGTGGGATGAAAGGATTAAGGGTGGGACAAGCCATACTCCAGGGAAACTCCCTTTACAGTGAAGCAGGGAGGTGATCCTGTGAAGGAATTCACAACCCCACCCTAATCCTTTAACATACAGCATAGGAAAACCACAAAATGGAGGATAGTCACAAGATACTGGGAATCATGGCCCAGCCACGTGGCTACACCTATCTTTTGGGGGACACAACTCAATCCATGACATCCCTCTTCTCTAGACTAGGACACTGCCTGAGTCTTCCTTAGTGAGGCTCTTCTTCACACTCATCATTATCTTTCTCCATATAATCTCATCACCTCTTTCATGATAATGGAGACAACCCTCAGGGGATATAAGCAACTCATCAAGCTGGCACATGGGCTCAGACAGGATTTTTAAAAATAGATTTATTGAAATATTGGCTGGCTAGCTTATTGAGATATAATTGACGTACTACAAACTGTACATATTTAAAGTGGACAATTTGATAAGTTTTGACATACTAAGAGTGCCAAGGGAGAGACTCCTGCTGGCTACATCCTGTAGTGTTAGTGGGGTGGTCTTGGCTGTTCCATATTCAGCACATTCCACCGCCTGATTTACTCCCCTCCATGGAGGACCTCTGTTATGCTGTTCCACTGTAGGATTACCTGTTCCCCACCATCTATACCCTGGAAACCATCGCCATAATCAAGTTGATGAATATATCCATTATCCCAAGGGTTTCCTTGAGCCTCTTTGCAATCCCTTACTCCTGTCTCTCCCCTACCTGCCTCTCTAGGAAACCACTGATCTGCATTTGCATACCATATGTTACATTTCTTAGCATTTTATATAAATGGAATAATAGACTAAGTGCTTTTTTTTAAATCTGACTACTCTTCCATGGTATAGTTAGTCTTAGGCTGATCCATGTTGTTGGAAAGTATTCCCTCATTTCCAATTTTCTGAAAGATTTATATGGAGTTGGTGTTATTTCTTTCTTAAATGTTGGGTAGAATTCACCAATGATGCCATCTAAGTCTGGAGTTTTCTATGTGGAAACATTTTTAACTACAGATGTCTCTTGTGCTTGGTGTTCATCAAGTTTCTTAGATCTGTGGATCTACAGTTTTCATGAAATCTGGAAAAACTAGCTATTATTTCCTCAAATATGTTTCTCACTCAGTCCTTGTTGAGGGTCTCCAATTACACGTGCATTATATTTCTTGAAGTTTCCACACATCTCCTAGTGTTCTGTTCTCTCTATCTCTGTTTCATTTTAAATAGTTTCTACTGTTACTCTTCAAGTTCACTAACATTTTCCTCTACAATGTCTAATCTGTCTATAGTCTCTTCCAATGTATTTTTTATTTCACACATTGTAATTTTCATCTTCAGAAGTTTGATTTGAGTCTTCTTATATCTCTCGTGTCTCTAATTAACTTTTGAACATATTGGAATGCAGATAAACTGTTTTAATGTCCTTTTTTTTCTAACTCTATCATCAGTATCAATTATGGGTCAGTTTCAACTGATCAGTTTACTCCTCACTAAACAAAGAAACAAAAAAACCTCATTGCCATTGAGTTGATTTGTACTCAGAAAACCAACAACCAAACCCGCTGCTGTTGAGCTGATTCCGACTCATAACAGGCGTATAGGAGAGAATAGAACTACCTCATAGAGTTTCCAGTGAGTGCCTGGTGGGTTTGAACTGCTGACTTTTTGGTTAGCAGTGGCAGCACTTAACCATCATGCCATCAGGGTTTCCATTTGTACACATTAAAAAGAAAAAAAAAGAAAAAGACCCAAACCCATCACTGTTGAGTCAATTCTGACTTATATGACTCTGTGGAGTGGAGTAGAATTGCCACATAGGGATTTTTAAGGAGCATCTGGTGGATTTGAACTGCCAACCTTTTGGTTAACAACCATAGCACTTACCCACTATGTCATTAGGGTTTCATAGTGACTCCTAATTATAGGTTGTATATTTCCGCATCTGTGTATGCCAGGTAATTTTTGAGTGAATGCTAGACGTTGGAATCTTACCTTGTCATGTTTTAGATATTTTATTCTGGAAACCCTGTTGGTATAGTGGTTGAGAGTTTGCTGCTAGCCAAGAATTCAGTAGTTTGAATCCACTAGGTACTCCTTGGAAACACCATAACGCAGTTCTACTCTGTCCTTTAGGGTTGTTATGTGTTGAAATCAACTAGACTGCAACATGTTATAAGAAGTATGACAACTAAGTTTGTGAACTCCTCCTAAAAAAATACCACAGACTTCATTGCTTCATATCACTATGGTCACCTTTGAAGTACTCCCCTTGGGAAGCTGTGCACTGATGCCAGCCCCTAGTCCATCCTTCAAAGCAATTTTGGAACTCTTTTTCTGGAATGGCCATCAGGGCTGTCATTGTATTACCCTTGATATCTTGAATGTCATCAAAACGTCTTCCTTTCAATGTTACGTTTATCTTTGGGTAAAGAAAAAAGTCACTGGGGGGTGAGATCAGTTGGGTAGGGAAGGTATTTCGATACAGTTCTTTGTTAACTGGCTAAAAACTCCCTCACAGATGACTACACAATTAAATTTGTGACCTTGCCACTATGCCATCGTGCACAATGGCCATTCCAGAAAGAGTGCCAAAATTGCTTCAAAGGGTGGACTAGGCATTGGCATTGATGCATAAATTCCCAAGGGGAATACCTCAAAGGTGACTGTGATGATATTCAGCAGTGAGATATGCAGCACTTAGAACATAACTGTTGGACCTTATATGTATTCCTGAGCCTTGCTCAGGGTTGCAATTCAGTTACTTAGAAGCATTTTGATATTTTGGGGTTTTTCTTTTAAGATTGGTTAGGTAAAATTATAACAGTGCTCACTGTAAGGTTAACTGTTCCCCACCACAGAGACAAGAACCTTCTGACTACTCTGTTCAGTGACCCATGAATCAAGATTTTCCACTCTGGCTGATGGGAACATGCAATTTTCCTGACACTATGAGAGTTGCCATTACTTCTCTCTTTAACTTTCTCAGGTGGTTCTTTCCTTCATCTTAGGTAGTTTGAAGAATATACATAAGCTGTTGCCATCAACTCAATTTCAACTCATAGTGACCCTTGGTGGCAGAAATGATGCCAGAGATTGAACAATAAAATTTTGCAAAACCAATGACTTCTTCACTGCAAATACCTTTTTTCACCAGTATGAATAGTGACTATACACATGGATCTCATCAGATGGAATACATAGGAACCAAACCAATTACATCTGTGGAAAGAGAAGATGGAAAAGTTCAATATCAACAGTCAGGACACGACCATGTACTGATTGCAACAGAGACCATCAATTGCTCTGCGTAAGGTCAAACTGAAACTGAAGAAAGTTAGAACAAAGTCTGTGTGAGCCAAAGTACAACCTTAAGTATATCCCATCTAAATTTGGAGACCATCTTAGGAACAGATTTGATGCTTTGGACACTAGTGACCAAAGACCAGACAAGCTGTGGAATGACAACAAAGACATCATCTAAGAAGAAAGCAAGAAGTCGTTAAAAAGACAGGAAAGACAGAAAAGATCAAACTGCATGTCAGAAGAGACTCTGAAACTTACTCTTGAATGTCAAGTAGCTAAAGAAAAAGGAAGGAACAACGAAGTAAAAGAACTGAACAGAAGATTTCAAAGTGTGGCTTGAGAAGACAGTAAAGTATTATAATAATATGTGCAAAGAGCTGGAGATAGAAATTCAAAAGGGAAGAACATGCTCTGCATTTCTCAAGCTGAAAGAACTCAAGAAAAAAATTCAAGCCTCAAGTTACAGTAGTGAAGGAGTTTACAGGGAAAATACTGAATGACTTAAGAAGCATCAGAAGAAGATGGAAGGAATACAGAGAGTCTTTAAGCCAGAAAGAACTGACCGACATTCAGTCATTTCAAGAGGTAGCATATGATCAGTAACCAATGGTACTGAAGGAAGAAGCTAAAGCTACACTGAAGACACTGGTGAGAAACAAGCCTCCAGGAATTGGTGAAATATCAACTGAGATATTTCAACAAACAGATGTAACACTGGAAGTGCTCATTGGTCTATGCCAAGAATTTGGAGGACAGCTACCTGGCTAATCGACTGAAATAGATCCGTATTTATGCCTATTCAAAAAAAAGGTGGAGGGTGGAGTCAAGATGGCGGACTAAGCACACGTCTCCTTATATCCTTCTTTGGAAACCAAGACCTGAATTGATAATCAAATGGAGCCTTCTGGTCACCTAACCAGCCCCAGGACATGGCACAGGGCTGTTACTTTGGACTTCATACTACTGAGCGAAACACCTTTTCTCTTACGCTGACTCCTGTGCCTGGCTATCCCTGGCTCTCACAGACTGAAGGTAAACGCACCATTGTGATTTTTTCCCCCTCTGTCTTGGCCGGAAGGCGGAGCAGGGTCTTGCCTAACAGCTAGACTCAGACAAGCTGCTGGGGGGACAGGCAGGCGAAATTCCCATGTTTTGAGAGCCAGGCTTGGGACTCAATCTAGCCACTTTGAGCCTGTCATTTTGTAGCTGCCTCAGCGGCGTTTGTATGGAGTTTTGCAGTCAGTGTGGAGGACGCCATGTTGGATACGGAGATTCTAGCAGGACTTCATTCTTAGCCTGGGAGCCAGTGCCTGCAAACAGGACAGTGCTTCTCTGACAGAAAAGCAGTAATTTACCTAGTGCCACCTGCTTTGGCGGTCCTGCAACAGAGTCAGAGGAATCACTACCTCTCGGCACCTTTAGCCCTTCTGTCTGCTGCCTGTGTGGAGGGTGCCATCTTGGATACGGTGGCCGCAGCTGGACCTAATTCTTAGCTTGGGAGCCAGAGCCTGCCCACAGGAGAGCACTTTTCTATCACAAACCAGTACTCTACGCAGTGTTGGATAAGGCTAGGCCCTGTCTGCAGAGGCCAACAGGGCAGTAGCATTGCTGTATTCTGAACTAGTTTGTATCATCTGGGGTTGGATATAGTGGCGCTTACTTGGCCAGTTGAGAAGAGGGACCTCTACACCTGAACACCTAACTGACTTGTGAAGTGGTCAGATATCTTTTGCTTTACATTTTAAGACAGCCTAGAGAAACATCTGCAGTCCATCCTCGTAGTACCTCTTCCAGCCTCTACATACTCACATGGGTCCCAAAAAGCAACATACAATTGTGGCACACAAGAAATCAGCCATGGCTTCAGAAGGCTCCCAAACAAAGCAACCAAGGAATTTTCCAGATGCAGAAACTTTTATGAAAGCATCAGAAAGTGAATACAAAATGATTATACACAGAGCCCTTCTAGACATTATACAAAATGCAGGAGAACAAAATGAAAAATTAAGCAAGATGTTCGATCTGATGGAACACCAGTACTCTGAAATCCAACAGATCAAGAACAAAATCAAAGACATAGAAACTTCAATGCAAAGTGAAGAAAACAGAATGGAACAAATAGTAAAAAGAATTTCTGACTTGGAAGACAGAACTACTGAGGCCAGTATCTATGAGCAGAAATCAGAAAAAAGAAACAAGAAAAATGAAGAAACATTAAGAAGCATGTGAGACTCTATTAAGAGGAACAACCTTCGATTAATTGGAGTCTCTGAACAGGGTGAGACATCTGAGAACACAGAGAGTATAGTTGCTGAGCTGTTGACAGAAAACTTCCCAGAAATCATGAAGGAAGAGAATATAGACATCTCAGATGCATACCATATGCCACCCAATGTAGATCTCAAAAGAAAGACTCCCAGACTTATTATAATCAAGCTCAACAAAATGAAACATAAGCAGCAACTTTTAAAGGCAGCAAGACTCAAAGCAAAGCTCACATTCAGAGGGAAACCTTGTAGGCTGTCTTCAGATTTCTCAGCAGAAACCATGCTGGCACGGAGACAGTGGCATGACACATTCAAAGCCTTGAAGGAGAAGAACTTCCAACCAAGAATTCTATATCCTGCAAAACTATCTTTCAAATATGAACATGAAATTAAGGCATTCCCAGATAAACAGAAACTCAGAGACTTTGTAAAAACCAAACCAAAACTACAAGAAATATTGAAAGAAGTTCTTGACTCTGGCTTAGAAGAACAAAACCACTAACTTCATATTTTAGAATGACTTTACTACTCAAAACTCTACTCAGTTAGGGAAGGCTCCAAAGTAAATCACAGCTTTGATAAGGAAAGAAGCAATCCAGTGATCATCATGAAAACTATGGTGTCATCATATTAAAAAGAGGGATGTACTACAGTTGTTATAGTCCTTCCAGATGGAGAGGAAGATGACAAGACTGGTAGTAATTAAAATTGGGTTTATATATAGTTTTTCAAGGGGGATCATAGGGGCAACTGTAAAGTACAACAAAGATGTATCATATCATTTCAAGAAATGTAACACATGAGTCTCAACAACTACAAAACCAGCTCTGAAAAAGGTGAAAGATCAACTCACAAAAAACAATGTCCCAGAACAGACTAATAAGGACAACAGAGAAAACATCAACATAAAAATAAACACATCACAATGGCAGCACTGAACACATACCTATCAATAATTACACTGAATGTGAATGGACTGAATGCTCCAGTAAAGAGACATCGAGTGACATCATGGATCAAAAGACACGACCCATCCATATGTGGTCTACAAGAAACTCACTTGAGACCTAAAGATAGGAACAAACTGAAAATTAAAGGTTGGAAGAATATATATGAAGCTAACAATGAACAAAGAAGAGCAGGGGTGGCAATTCTAATCTCTGACAAAATCAATTTTAATGTAAAATCCACCATCGTGGACAAAGATGGACACTATTTATTGCTGAAAGGTTGAGTACACAAGCGAAACTTAACTATATTAAATATTTATGCACCTAATATCAGAGCACCTAAATATGTCGAAGAAACACTGACTACACTCAAAAGAGAGTTAGATGACTCCACCATAATAGTGGGAGACTTCAACACTCCACTCTCAATGCTAGACAGATCATCTAGAAAAAAACTCAGTAAAGATACAGAAGACCTCATTGACACAATTAACCAACTAAACCTCACTAATATATACAAAACTTTCCACCCATCAGCAGACAACTACACCTTCTTCTCCAGTGCACATGGAACATTCTCCAGAACTGACCATGTGGTATGACATAATGCAATGCTCAACAAAATCCATACCATTGAATTACTGCAAAGCATCTTCTCAGATCATAAAGCCATAAGACTTGAAATCAATAGCAGAAAAAACATAGATAGAAAGTGGAACTCTTGGAAACCGAACAACATCTTGCTCAAAAAAACATGAGTTATAGAGCAAATCAAGGATGAATTAAAGAAATTCATTGATTCCAATGAGAACGAAAACACTTCCTACCGGAACCTATGAGACACAGCCAAAGCAGTGCTCAGAGGTTTGTTTATCTCCATAAATGTGCAAATCTGGAAGGAAGAAAGAAACCAAATCAAGGAACTAACTCTACAGCTTGAACAATTAGAAAGAGAACAACACAGGAACCCCTGAGGCACCAGAAGAAACGAGATCATAAAGATTAGAGCAGAGATAAATGAATTAGAGAATAGAAAAACAATTGAAAAGACCAAAAGCTGGTTTTTTGAGAATATCAACAAAATTGATAAACCACTGGCTAAACTTACTAAAGAAAAGCAGGAAAGGAAACAAATAACCCAAATTAGAAATGAGAGGGGGGTTGTCACCACAGATGCAACAGAAATAAAAAATATCATAACAGAATACTATGAAAGACTGTACTCCAACAAATTTGAAAACCTAGGGGAAATGGACAAATTCCTTGACTCATACCACCTACGCAAATTATCACAACATGAAGTGGAACAACTTAATAAATCCATCACAAAGGAAGAGATTGAAAATGTCATCAAAACACTGCCAACCAAAAAAAAGTCCAGGTCCAGATGGCTTCACTGCAGAATTCTACCAAGCATTTAGAGAAGAGTTATCTCCAGTACTACTGAAACTATTTCACAGTATAGAAAAGGATGGAGTATTCCCAAACTCATTCTATGAAGCCAGCATAACCCTGATATGTAAGCCAGGGAAAGACCCAACCAAGAAGAACAACTACAGACCTATATCACTCATGAATCTAGATGCGAAAATCTTCAACAAAATTCTTGCCAATAGAATACAACAACATATCAAGAAAATAATCCATCATGACCGAGTAGGATTCATACCAGGGATGCAAGGCTGGTTCAACATCAGAAAAACAATCAATGCGATTAACCACATAAATAACACAAAAGACAAGGATCACCTGGTTTTGTCCATTGTTGCAGAAAAGGCATTTGATAAAGTCCAATACCCATTCATGCTACAAACTCTTAGCAAAATGAGTATAGACGGCAAATTCCTCAACACAATAAGGGCCATTTATACCAAGCCAATTGCCCACATCATCCTGAATGGAGAGAGACTGAAAGACTTTCCCTTGAGATCAGGAACTAGACAAGGATGCCCACTCTCACCTCTTTTATTCAACATTGTGCTAGAAGTTTTAGCCAGAGCAATTAGACAAGACCAAGAAATAAAGGGCACCTGCATCGGCAAAGAGGAAGTTAAAATCTCCCTGTTTCTGGATGATATGATTGTGTATGCAGAGAATCCCAAGGAATCTATAAGTAAACTACTCAAACTGATAGAAGAGTTCAGCAAAGTCTCAGGATACAAGATAAACATAAGTAAATCAGTAGGATTCCTTTATACCAACAACAAGACTGTTAAGGAAGAATTTATCAAATCAATACCATTTACGATAGGCCCTAAGAAGATAAAGTACCTAGGAATTAATCTAACCAGAGAAATAACAGACCTTTACAAAGAGAACTACAAGCTCTTACTACGAGAAACTGAGACTTAGATAAATGGAAAAACTTACCCTGCTCGTGGATAGGAAGACTTAACATTGTGAAAATGTCTATTTTACCCAAAGCAATCTGCTTACATAATGCAATCCCACTACAAGTTCCAGCATCATTTTTTAATGAGATGGAGAAACAAATCACCAATTTTGTTTGGAAAGGGAGGAAGCCCCGGTTAAGCAAGGTACTACTAAAGAAGAAGAACACACTGGGAGGCCTCTCATTACCTGACTTTAGAACATATTACACTGCCACAGTGGTCAAAACAGCCTGATACTGGTATAAGAACAGACAGATCGATCAGTGGCACAGAACTGAGACTCCAGAGATGACACCATCTGTCTATGAACAATTGATATTCGACAAAGGTCCTAAGACATTAACCTGGAGTAAAAACAGTATCTTCAACAAATGATGCTGGCAAAATTGGATATCCATCTGCAAGAAACTGAAACAAGATCCATATCTTACACCTTATACAAAAACCAACTCCAACTGGATAAAAGACCTAGATATCAAACCTAAAACGATAAAGCTCATCCAAGAAAAGGTAGGAACAACAATGGAAGTTTTAATACACAATATGGGCAGACTCCAAAATCTGTCAAACAAACCATAATCATCAGAGGAGAAAATAGATAAATGGAATCTATTAAGAATTAAACACTTTTGCTCATCTGAAGACTTTATTAATAGAATTAAAAGAATACGAACAGAATGGGAAAAAATGTTTGGCAACTCTATGTCAGACCGACACCTGATTTCCATAATCTATAAGATACTACAAAATATGAACAAGAAGAAGATAAATCATCCAGTTAAGTGATGGGCAAAGGAGATGGATAGACATTTCACTAAAGAAGAGATCCAGGCAGCCAAAAAACACATGCGGACATGTTCACGATCTTTAGTTATTAAAGAAATTCAAATCAAGATGACAATGAGATGCCATCTCACCCCAACAAGGTTGGCCATGATCCAAAAAATACAAAACAACAAATGCTGGAGAGGCTGTGGAGAAAGTGGAACCCTCCTACACTGTTGGTGGGGTTGCAAAATGGTCCAGCCTCTCTGGAAAGCAATCTGGCACTTCCTTAAAAAAATGGATATTGATATGCCATTTGACCCATAATTCCACTACTTGGAATATATCCTACAGAATCAAGGCCTTTCACACCAACGGACGCATGCACCAGAATGTTTATTGCAGCACAGTCCACAATAGCAAAAAGATGGAATCAACTCAGATGCCCAACAACACAAGAATGGATAGGTAAACTATGGTATATATACTCAATGGAGCACTATGCAATGATAAAGAACAACGATGACTTCAGGAAACATCTCATGACCTGGTTTCAACTGGAAGACGTTATGTTGAGTGAAAGTAGTCGGCGACAAAAGGACAAATATTGTATGAGACCTCTACGATAAGATCTCAAAAACAGTTTTGTGTATAGAAGAAAAGACTCTTTGACAGCTGCAAGGGAGGGGAGGGAGGGAGGGAGGGGG
The DNA here is from genome assembly GCA_028571685.1 of Heterohyrax brucei. Taxonomy (NCBI): domain Eukaryota; kingdom Metazoa; phylum Chordata; class Mammalia; order Hyracoidea; family Procaviidae; genus Heterohyrax; species Heterohyrax brucei. Next base: position 131,275,392 of record CM053150.1, on the reverse strand, counting down.
GAGGGTTTAGATTAGACAGTTGCTAAGTATCTGGTCGGGTGAAATCAGTGATAGCACACATTAGAAACAAGAACAATATTAAGTGGACTTAAACGTAACATGAGTACACCTTCCACCTTAACCCAATATTGCAAGGATAGAGTAGCTGGGGCAGCGAGTGGGGGACCATGCTCTTAGGCAAAATTGAAGCCAACTGGCACAACTAGTGGTTTGCTAAGAGGGCTCTCTGCACCCCACGTTGGTGAGTGGCATCTGGGGTCTTAAAAGTTGCCAAGCTGCCATCTGAGGGCACAGCAAATGGTCCCAACTCAGCAGGAACAGATGCTCAATGAGAACCAAAATGACAGGGGGGAAAGACAACCCAGAAGACAAAGAGACCCACATCAGTGGGTGCCTACATCGACTTGGGACTGGAAGAACCGAATGGTGCCCGGCCACCACCAGCGATACCCGCGATGGAGCTCACTAAGTTGAGTCTCACTGACAACACAAGAATACAAAGGGGTGCACCCTGAGATCCCCACTAAAAGACCTCAATTGATGGTCCAGTGGTTTCGGGGTTCCCCTGGGAGCATGACCCCTCGCCCTGATGCTGCCCTTGACCATAAATCATAACGAAGTTCCACGCTTCGGACAGGAATGGATTGGACCTGGCAATGCAGTGACCATATATTGGATGCACTTTATGGTTCTATACATCTATAGGATGTCATCCTGCTGACCTCTGGCTGGAGGGAAAGTAGGTGGGGAGGAGGGGAAAAGGAGACTGTTGGGTGAATGAGACACGTATGGAGCAGAGAGGAATAGTGTGCTGTCACCGGGCAGAGAGAGCAGTGGAAGCTGCGTATAGGTGGGTGTGTAAATTTATACGGGAATGTACATTTTCACCCAGTTATATTAAATAAAAAATTTAAAAAAAAAAGGTGATCCAACCAAATGTAGAAATTATCTAACAATGTAATTAACATCATATGTAAATAAAATTTTGCTAAAGATCATTCAAAAACAACTGCAACAGTATATTGACAGGGAACTGCTGGAAATTCAAGCCAGATTCAGAAGAGGACATGGAACAAGGGATATCATTGCTGATGTCAGGTGGTTTTTGCCTGAAAGCAGGAAACACCAGAAAGATGTTTACCTGTGCTTCATTGATTATGCAAATGCATTCACTTGTGTGGGTCATAATAAATTATGGCTAACATTGCAGAGAATAAGAATTTCAGAACACTTAATTGTGCTCATGAGGAATCCATATATGAATCAAGAGGTAGTTGTGCAAACAGAACAAAGGAACACAGCATGGTCTAAGTCCAGAAATATGTGTACCAGGGTTGGATCCTTTCACCATACCTTTTCAAACTGTATGCTGGGCAAATAATCCAAGAAGCTGGACTATGTGAAGAAGAATGAAACATCAAGATTGGAGGAAGACTCATTAACAGCCTGCGTTATGCAGATAACGTAATGCTGCTTACTAGAGTTGAAGAGGACTTTAGACTTACTGATGAAGATCAAAGACCACAGCCTTCAGCATGTGTTGCAACTCAACATCAAGAAAACAAAAATCCTCACAACTGAACTGATAAGCAACATCAGTATAAATGGACAAAGGATTGAGGTTGTCAAGAATTTCATTTTTATTGGTTCTACAATCAATGCCCACGGAAACAGTAGTCAAGAAATCAAAAGATTCATTGCACTGGGAAAGTCTACTGCAAAGGAACTCTTTAAAGTATTCAAAAGTAAAGACATAACCTTGAAGATTAAAGTGCACCTGATCCAAGCCATGGTATTTTCCGTTGCACTGTATGCATGTGAAAGCCAGGCACTGAGTAAGGAAGACAGAAGAACTGGTGTCTTTGAATTGCGGTTTTGGAGAAGAATATTGACTGTACCGTGGAGCGCCAAAAGAGAAAGCAGAGTGCTCCTTGGGAGCAAAGACAGTGAGACTGTGTCTCATGTACTTTGGACAAGTTGTTTGGAGGAACCAATGTCTGGAGAAGGACATTATGCTTGGTAGAATGGAGGGTCAATGTAAAAGGGGAAGACCCTCAATGAGATGGAATGAGACAGTGGCTGCAATGATGGCCTTGAGCGTAGAAATGATTGTGGACATGGTGCAGGACAGGGCAGTGTTTTTTTATGTTGTGCATAGGTGCTATGAGTCAGAACCCACTCAATGGTACCTAACAACAACAGGTAGTTTCCTCACACATGTGCTAATAAGATCTCGGCTGAATATTCACGGCTGAGCTTCTGCCTTTCTTTGATGCTCAGCTCTCTTCTCCCCTGTACTGTATCCTACTCGTATGAACCTTAACCCTTCGGTCTTCCTAGACTCTCAGCTTGTCTTCTCACCTCAGGAAGTTAGGTTCATCTCATTTCTTTCCCATTTTTCGAGGATCAATATGCTTTGCTGCCTGATGTACAATGTCTTGCACACAGCTTTTTCATTTGCTTTGTCCGTTTTTTTGTTGTTTTGGATGGTGAGATAAATCTGGTTTTGTTACTCCGTCTTGATCAGAAGTGTAAGTTCTCCTGAGGTAGGATGTGAATCAGGCCCTGTCTTGCACCAAACAGTGGACAACCTTACATTTGAATACACCGAGGCTGAGAACATGGCTTACATTTCCTTTGGCGTATTTTTATTGTTGTGTCATGTCTGATTTCTGGAAACTCTCCTATGCTATGAGAAGAATGCTGTAAAACAAGTATTTTCTGCTTACAAATCTTAGAATCTCAGCATTAAGTGTGTTTTAGGAATGAAGTAGCAGCCAATGATAAAGGCCCCATCTTTCTTAAAGAAAGATCCAATCAAAAGTAGTTTTTGCCACATACAAAAAGTGAGCGCTTATGAAACTGCCCATGAAATCTCATCAACTCTCAAAACAGCGTGAAAAGCAGAGGTAAATGCATCACTTCCCCTGAACTGTCCCTAGATGCATTTCAACCAAGCAGAGCCACCATGGACAAGGCTTGGGCCAGTGTGTGTTCCGTGTATGCGTGAAAACTTCTTAGCAGAACATTCGTCATTCTGTTTAGTAAGGAAGTAGGGAAGGGAACAAGGAAAGAAGCTGCTGGCAGAAGAGTACCTGAGTGTGAGGGTGTGTAAGTGTGAGTGTGTGACTAAGCATGTGTCACTGAATGAGAATGGGGTTACGTTTAAGTGTTGGAAGTATGTGTCTCTCTAAGTGTGGGCAGGGGGAGGTGTGCGGTGGTCTTCACTTGTTGCTTCACAAACTGGGATGGTAAAACTGCCTCCCTGATGCAAGGCATGTTTATTCCAAGATAGAAATAAATCTAGTCTTGATTCCTGAGTTTGCCAGCCAAGCTCAGGAAACAGCCTCATACATGAAGTCACTGCCTCAGCTTTCTGCCCTGCCCTTCTCTGGGCTCTGTCCATCTGGGAGCTGGGGAAACGGCTGTGCTGTGTCTGCCTTGCAGCCTCCAAGGCTTCGCTGAACAGAAAGAATCTGTTCTTCAAATGAGCCACCTCAGTTTGCTGCTGCTGGGCAGTTGCGTGGCGCTGGCCTCTTTTACCCTTTCCCTTTAGAATCTAAATGCCAGTTGTAAGAAAATGGATGTTCACCCTCCTTTAATGTTTTTCAGTGAGGCCTAAACTCTCCGCTTCAAACCTCTTGGGCAAGAAAGAGATTTTCAACTAATCCTTCCAGCCCCAGGACAGCCTCTGCCAGCCAAACCAAGACACCCCCTGCCCTCCCTCCAGAAGCTGCAGCTTGCTGAAATTCCCTTCATTGGAAAGCACAAAAGAGGCGGGTAACTTGCCAGTCTAGTAAGTTATTGTCAGTATGTTTTGTATGATTTGTCTCTTCTCCTCCTCGCCAGGCCCGATGAGAGAGAGGTCAAGGGGAACAATTTCAGTGAGTGTTCAGCTCCTTCCGGTCTGTTCATTTGTATATTTTCATCCTTCTGAGCTCAAGTTCTGTGAAATGCCCTGTACGTTAGGAACTAACACTGTGTCTTCCTTTCAAGAGGGTTTTCAGGTCAGAGTGAAATGAAAGTGTGAAGTAGCTTCAGTTTATCCAGGGAGGAGAAAGCCTGGGATTTGGAGACATAAACTTGAATTTATGTGCTTGGGTAAACGGGAGTAGCAAGAGGGTGAGGAGAGCAGTACGGGTGCTGTGACACTGCGATAGTGACAGTGGTGATATTAACTATGGTCACAATGGTGATGGGGGGGTGATGGTGACTATGGTCACCATGATGACGACAAAGGTGCTGGTGACTACTCAATGATGGTGACAGCAGCAGCGATGATGGTGATGAAGAGGAACACAATTCCTGTACGCCTCATACAACTGTCTTGAGGATTAAAAAAGCACATCGGATATGAAATCACCTTACAAACTGAAACCACTGTACTCACGTTGGTTATTTTTTTGTACAGATAGTTCAAATCTATTGAGGAGCAGATAGTTTCACATTACAGGATTTTTTTCCTAAGGTAGAAGAAACTTATTTTCAAAATAAAATGTTTTGTTTACTGTCATCAGAAGGACCCCACTGAACCCAACCTGGGTGTTGAGACGTCACACACAGAGACATGTCATGGGGCTAGGCAGCTCCCCCTAAAACTCCAGGCTGTCTTCTTGATGCAGACATTCCCTAGAGAGGCACTTCCTAGAACCGGAGACCTCGAGTTACCACCCTTCTGCCCTCAGGACCTACAGGACCCTGCTCACATTAAGTCAATGCCCACAGAAACTGAGTGAGTTCTTTCTTTCCACAGGAGCCCCCCACCCCACTCAGCCTTCCACAAGGCCTGGCAAACTCAGCTGTGAGAATGGAGTCAGGTGTGGGTTCCTCAGTCCTCCTCGGCCCTGTCGCTGCGCTAGGAGGTCTGGATGCTAGGCCTAGCACCTCCTCCCAGGAGAAAGCAAAGGCCGGGCAGAGCCAGCCCTCGGAGCCCCAACTCACAGACCTCAGCACACCCCAACAGCTTCCCATCTGTGGCGATCATGCTCTCACAAGTCCTGGCGTCCAGACAGCTGCCGGGGATGTGGATAGCCTTGTGGACATAGGCCCAACAGGTGAGCAGAGTGGCAATGATAAAGTCCCTAACCGGGACAGTGGAATTGACAGTCCATCCTGCAGTGTGGCTGGTGAGAGTTTCCCCTGTGAGGAGAACAGTGAGGCCAGCCAGGGCCCCGCCACGCTGAGGCTCCACCCGGAGACAGTCTCTCAGGACGTCGCACAGGAAACCGCCAGTGATTTGGACAAGGGCAGCAATGAGGATAAACAGGGCCCTGCCGTGTTGGGGTGCTACACAGAGACGGACTCACAGGATGTCCCAGAGGACACGGCCGATGATGTGGATGACAGCAGCAGCAAGGGGCCCGACCCAGGGTCCATCCTCCAGACGGGTGGTATGGAAGCAGACACGGCCAAGGTAGGATTCACAGTCCTCTACCCCGCTCTCTCCCTGGAGGGATGGTCAGTGGCTGTGGTAGGTGGTCCCTGGGGCACGTTACTCTGTCCTCATGTTCATGCATCACACACGGGAGGGGTCCTGCAGGTGGGCCTACAAGGAAAGGCCTGCTGGTGGGGGACACCCACAAAACTAGGGGCCAAGCACCCTTGACCCCTTGAGTGAATGACTTACTGCCTTGAACTCAATTCCCTACGTCTGTAGGTTGGACACTTAGCCTGTGGCCCCAGGATGGCCCTGTCTAGTCTTACTGGTAGCAGTGAAGCAGCCTTGGCCCACGGAAGGCTCTGAGTGCATCAGTGCATGAGGTACCCTCAGAAGCCCCCAAGAAAAGCAGCATTCATCTTACTTTGTTTCGTAAATGTGGGGCTGAGGCAGGGAGAGGTTACACCCTCCCTAAAGTTGCACACAGGCGGGCAGCAGAGAATCTGATGCAGCAGGTACACTGTCAGTGTAAACGGGAGCCAGAAGCTGCCCCGTGCCTCCGGTGGCAGGCTGCGATGTGGGCTGCGTTGATAGAAGTTTGTTCCTCATCGCTTGTCAGAATTGGGCATTGTGCTAGGACCTTTGTGGACAGGGGAAGGAAACATATGCCCAGCCTAAAGAAGCCCCTATGGGTGGAGAGGAGCCAGCTCTGGTGGCTCCGTGGTCAAGAACTTGGCTGCTAACCAAAAGGTCAGCAGTCTAAATCCACCAGGCATTCCTTGAAAACCCTATGGGGCAGTTCTACCCTGTCCTATAGGGTCACTATGAGTCAGAACTGACTCAGTGGCAATGGATTTGAGTTTTTTGGTGTGGATGAGGATGATGTCTGCGAAGAGGGTAGATGTCAGGAGGTCAGCTGTCAGGTGCAGGGCACTCTGAGGGGCAGGGCTACCACAAGCTAACCCCCATGGCTTCTTGAAGTGGCCTCACCAGAATGTGATGTCAGCATCACCTTGGTGTTGGTAGGAACACAGAACCAGGCCTACCCCCATCTGCCCACACAGGCTGCGTCCTAGGCTTCACTCTGTAATGTCAAAGGCAGCAACTTGTCCCTGATGGAGAGGGATTCTGTTCATCTTCTCAGTCGTGTAGTGCTGGTGAAAGCAACTTCTGTGCACACATCCTGGGGTGAGGTGATCTACCCTCACTCATCATGTAGAGTGGTGGTGCGGGGATGGGGTGCAGGTGTGCGCTCACAGTGAGGCATTACATCTAGATGAAGCAGTTAAAAAGCCATAAAGGAAAGGAAAGGAGGGACTTCCAGGAAGTATGTCAAGCCTGTTCTTCCAGCCCTACAGGTAAACTAAGGCCAACCCAGGACACAGGGACCCTTCACTGGGGCGCTGGGCCAGGCTGATGTGGAAACAGGCATCGAGGGGCCTCCCTCCTTCCCCAAAATACTCCTTTTAAGGCAGAACCTCAGCTGAATTCCCCCATGTGGTTTATTTATTTATTTTTCTAGGGGGTGCTGTCTTTCAAGATTAAGGAACAAAACCGAGACCAAGTGAGACCTAGCTTTCTGGGACTTGTAATATCTGTCCTTGGTAGATTACAGTGAATATACCGGGAGAGCCAGGCAGAACACAGGCCCGAGATCTGAGTGATGTAGCTACCATCAAGATGTTCCCAGCTGAAGGCCTCTTTTTCCTCTTGGTTCTTAACCATCTCCTTGTCCTGGAAATGGTATCCACTTACCCTGATTCCCACACCTCTTGAGCTCTTCTAGGTCCCTGGGTGGAACAGTTTGTTGTCAGCTGCTAACTGAAAGGTTGGTGTTTAGAACCCACCCAGAGACACTATGGAAGAAAGGCCTGGCAATCTGCTCCCATAATACTACAGCCATTGAAAACTCTATGAAGCATATTTGTACTCTGAAATGCCTGGGATCACCATGAATTAGGACCTACAGACCACAGTTGAGTTTGGGGTTTTTTGTTTGTTTTCCTGACCCCACCCAGATCTGCTGGCTGGACTTTTGGGTCTCAGACCCCATAGTCACATGTTAACTGTACCCTTCTCTGTTCCTGTGGTCTAACCCTTCCCCTATGTTTGAGGGCGCCCTCCTCACTGAGGTTGGAAACAACTTCTCAAGTGCATACCCACCGCTTGCCATCCCTGACCCTGTGTCCTGGGCAGGGAGGCCCACTGGAGGCCCAGGCTGGCACTCACCTCACCTCATAACAGACATCTCTTGCAGTACTGCTTCCCTCCTTCCCTGGGCCCTCACTGAACTCTGTGGTCTTTGCTTAGTACAAAGTCCCCACCAAACAAGGCCCTTGAAGGAAGCAATGAGCTGTGCCATGAGTGCCAGCCGCAGCTCGCCGGTGCCGTAAGTGCGTGAAGGAGCAACCAGGCCTGAACACCCGAATAACTGAAGAATGCAAACCCCAGGTGAAAATGCTTTCCATCAAGAGATGTGGGCAAGGCTCCAGTTTTGGTTTGCGGGGGCCAGCAGTGACACTCCCACTTCACTTGGTGGTGTTGCCATCTAGTGGCAGTGAGGTGGGCAGCCAGCGGCAGGCCCTCGCTGCAGCCTCATCCCTGCCTGCAGGCTGCTCAGCCTCGCTCTGCAGTCCATCATTCTTTGCTCCTTTCCTCCTGCCCTCTTTGAAAACAAATTTTATTGTACTTAAAGAGAAAATTTACACTCTAAGCCAATTTGTCATACAGTTTATCTTAACTGTCTAGCTCCAGCATGCTCCTTGTAGAAAACCGTGAAGGAGATTGTACTGGGCCATTCCTATCTGCAGGCAGTAGGCTTCTCAGGCTGGGGATCAGACTTTACATCTACTTTTGAAGATAGCATTGCATCAGACCCTCTGTGTTTTTGTTAAGTGCTGGAAAGTCAGTTCCAACTCATAGCAAGCTATGTATAAGAGAACAAAACATCGTCTGGTCTTGCCCCATCCTCAGAATCATTTCTATGCTTGAGCCCGTTACTGCAGCCCTGTGTCAGTCCACCTTGTTAAGGACCCTTCCTTGTTCACTGACCCTTTGCTTTACCAAGTAGATTGTCCTTCTCCGGGGAGTGGTCTCCCTGTATAACGTGTCCAAAGCACACAAGGCGAGGTCTTGCCGTTCTCCCTTCTAAGGATTATTCTAAATATCCTCCTCCAGGATGGATTTGTTCAGTCTTGTGGTGGTTCACAGTATAGAACATTCTTCACCAAGACTGTAATTCAAATGCATCAGTTCTTCCTCCGTCTTCTTTATTCATTGTCCAGCTTTTACCTCCATATGTGGTGACTGAAAACACCCCAACTTTGATCAGGCACACCTTAGTCCTCAAAGTGGCATCCTTCGTTTTCAATACTTTAAAGAAAGATTTTGCAGCAGATTTCCCCAGTACAATACGTTGTTTGATTTCTTGCCTGCTGCTTCCGTGAGAAGTTGATTCTGGATTCAAATAAACAAAATCCTTGACAGTGTCAGTATTTTCTCCATTTATCATGATGTTGCTTGTTGCTCCACTTGTGAGAATTTTTTGATTTCTTTATATTGAGGTGTAACCCATGCTGAAAGCTGCAGTGTTTGATCTTCCTCAGTAAATGTTTCAAGTCCTCTTCATTTTCAGCAAAGAAAGTTGTGTGTCTGCATGTCGTGAGTGATGAGCCTTCCTCCGGCCCTGATGCCGTGTTCTTCTTAACGTAGTTCAGCTTCTCTGACTAATTGCTCAGCACACAGACTAAGAACGGTGAAAAGATACTGCACTGACACGTATCTTTCCTGATTTTAATCCACACGTTATTCCTTTGTCCTCTTCAAGTTGCCTCTTGATCTACACGCAGGTTCCTCATGAGCATAAAGTGTTCTGGAATTCTCATTCTTCTCACTGTTATCCATAGTTTGTTATGATCCACGTAGTCGAATGCCTTTGGGTAGTTAATAAAACACAGGTAAACATTTTTCTGGTACTCTGTGCTTTCATTTGGCATCAGCAATGATACATCCTTTGTTCCTTGTTTTGAGTTAGCTTTGAATTTCTGGTAGCTGCCTGCTGATGTATTGCTGCCACAGCTTTTTAAATTATCTTCAGCAATATTTTACTTGTATGTGATACTAATGATATTGTTCGATAACTTCCTCATTCTGTTAGACCACCTTTCTTTGGAATGAGCACAGACATGAATCTCTTCCAGCTAGTTTGCCAGGTAGCTGTCTTCCACATTTCTTGGCATAGATGAGTGAGTGCTTCCAGCACTGCACACATTTGTTGAAACATCTCATTTGGTATTCTGTAGATTCCTGGAGCAGTGTTTTCACCTGTGTTTCAGTGTAGCTTGAACTTCTTCCTTCAGTACGGTCAGTGCTTAATCACACACTACTTCTGAACGGATCAAATGTTGACCAATTCTTTTTTTTTTTTTGGTACCGTACCTGTGCATTCCTTTTGTCTTCTTTCGATGCTTTCTTTATCATTCAGTATTGCCCTTAGAGTCCTTCAAAATGCAACTAGAGGCCTGAGTTTGTGCTTCAGCTCTTTCAGCTTGAGAAATGCTGAACATCTTCTTCCTTTATGCTTTTCAAATTCCAGGTCTTTGCACATTTCATTATAATTCTTTGCTTTCAGGAGCTTCCCTTTGAAGTCCTTTGTTAGCTCTTTTACTTCATCATTTCTTCCACTTACTTTTGCTGCTGTATTTTCAAGAGCAAGTTTCAGAGTCCCTTCTGACATCTGTTTTGGTCTTTCCTTTCTTTCCTGTCTTTTTAATGACCTTTTGCTTTCTTCATATATAGTGTCCTTGATGTCCATCCCACGACTTGTTTGGTCTTCAGTCATTAACATTCAATGTGTCCAGTCTATGCTTGAGATGGCTACTGTGAACTTATTTTAATGTTCTTCAGCTCCCACTTGAAGGAGCAACTGACAGTTTGTTCTGCAGTCAGCCCCTGGCCTTGTTCTGACTGATGATACTGTACTTCTCTATCATCTCTTTCAAAAGATACAGTCGATTTGATTCTCCTGTATTCCATCTGGCAAGGTCTATGTGTATAGTCACCATTTATGTTGCTGAGAAAAGTGTTTCCAATGAACAGGTTGTTGGTCTCATAAAATTCTATCACGTGATCTGCAGTGTAGTTTCTGTCATCAAGGCCATATTTTCCAACTACCAGTCCTTCTTTGTTTCCAACTTTCACATTCCAATCACTCATAATTATCAATGCATCTTGTTTGCATGTTTGATCAATTGCAGACTGTGGAATTTGGTAAAGGTCTTCAATGTCTTCATCTTTAGTCTTAGTGGTTGGTGCATAAATTTGAATAATGGTCATAATATTTGGGCTTCTTTGTGGACTTAGGGACATTATCACTGACAGCACTGTACTTCAGTATAGATCTTGAAGTGTTCTTTTTGATGATGAATGGGATGGTGTTCATCTTCAATTTGTCATTCTCAGCATAATAGATCATATGATTGTCCTACTCAAGATTCTAGTACCAGTCCATTTCAGCTCCCTAATGCCTAGGATATTGATCTTCAAGTGTTCATTTTTTATGACTTCCAATTTTCCCTAATCGATATTTTACTTTCCATGTTCCAATTACTAATGAATGTTTGAAGCTGTTTCTTCTCATTATAATTATGTTGCTTCAGCAAATGGAGGTCCTAAAAGCTTTATTCCATCCGTGTCATTAAGGTTGACTGTATTTTGAGGAGGCAGCTCTTCTCCAGTGGTATTTTAAGCGTCTTCCAACCTGAAAGGCTCATCTTCTGGCACTACATCAGATAATCTGCTGCTACTCGTAAGGCTTTCACTTGTCAGTATTTTCAGAAGTAAACTGCCAGGTCCTTTTTCCTAATTCATCTTTTTCTAGAAGTTCCACTAAAGCCTGTTCACCACGAGGACCCTGCTGGTATTTGAAATACCATCGGCATAGCTTCCATCATCACAGCAACACACAAGCCACCTCAGTCTGACAAACTGATGTATGGTGGACCCTGTTGTCGCGATGAGAAACTGAAGCACAAACAGGGAGTCTTCTTAGCTATCACTGAGTCCCGCAGGAGATGGGAAAAGGCCAGTGTTGGGTGGGCCACTAAGGGGCAGGAGTGCTGAAGGGCCTAGGGCCCTAGAGGAAGGGGTGGGGCTGCACAGGAATCCTGCAGAGTCAGGTACCTTCTAGGGTGTGAAGAGTAGGAGACAGCAGTAGTGAAAAACACTGCCTGACAGCAAGGAGTGGCAAGGAGAGACAGAGAAATGGGTAGCAGTACTAGGATCAGGGAGGGGCCGGAATGCCAGGACAAGGAATGTGGGCTTGCGCCAGACAGTGTGTACCACTGGGTGGTCTGAGTAGGAGTCTTCAGGCCCACTGTGGGTGATCACACTGTGGTCTGGGGGGTTCAGAGGGAAGTGAGGAAGTTTGGGACAGTAGTTGTAGGGTACAGATAGATTTATGTACCCAGTCTACTAATGAAGAAGTCTTCTCAGGTAAGAAGGAAGGACTCAAGGAGGGTTACTGTTGTAAGTGGTAGGTACATCTGAGGCTTGTCTAATCAGGATTTGGGACCTCTGGGGAAGAGGACAGGAGTAGTTTTAGGGAGAGAGGATGGGTGTTGGTACTGTTTCCTAGGCAGCTCAGAAGTCTTAGCTTAGGCAGACTGAGACCTCCTGGACAAGCCTGCAGTGTGACAAAGTAGGCCATGTCAAGGTGTTGCAATGAAGGAGGGTGCAGAGAGGAGCCTTAGGGTACCTCACCAAAGCAGTAGGAAGCCGGAGTTAGATTTGAGGTAGGTGCAACTTGCTCACTCTTGAAGCATAACATGTCTATGTATAAATGATCAGCGCAAGTCTGGGTGGCAGAGCAGAACTGGTCCCCATATCCTTGGACACAACGCAGCGAAGATAGCTGTGGGATGCTGTGTCCAGAAGCCCCTTACCTGAAGCACTGTGCCTGGCTTAGAAATCAAGGCTGCTACTTCTCTGTGTCCAAGTAGCAATATCCCCATTCCACAGAACCAATAAATGGGCTCAAGGGAATGAGCTGTCTGTCTTAGATCACACAGTGTCAAGATCAGAGGGGCTACCAGGGCCCCACTGGCCCCACGTGGGGAAAAATTGCTAGGAAGTTTTAAATAAAAATCTCACAATACAAAGTCAAGGTCTGTGCTGTACTTGTAACTACACAAAAACCTGTCTACATGTAGAACAGGGGTCTCAAACTCAGAGGCCACCAAGGGCCAGATAGATGTTGTAGTATGTGAACCAGATAGGGGTGTAGGGAGGGACAAAATAGCTTTAAGGTCAAAATAGTATACCTTATCATTGGAGAAGGTGGTGGCTTTCAGTCCAGGCTAGGTGTCAAAGTTACGAGGAGCTTTAGTGGATGCTGGGGATGCACTGCAGACATCCTGCAAGAATCTCTAGAAGGATCCCTGACCTTCCTGGTGTTTTATTCTCTTTTTCAATTTTTCCAACCGATTCTGGTGTACAGCAAGAGACATGAATTCAATATTCTTGCCTATGGGTTGGCAAATAGGATCATGGGCAAAATCCAGCTCCAAGCACATTTTTTATAAATAAAGTCTTATTGAAACACAGCCACATCCATTTTTTTTTTTACATTTTGTCTCTGGTTGTTTCCATGAACAAACATCAGAGCTGAGCAGTTCCAACAGAGTCTATATGGTCTGCAATGCCTAGAAAATTTACTGTCTGGCTCTCCACAGAAAAAGCTTTTTGACTCCTGCTCTAGTGTGGGAGTTCTCCACCCATTTGAACTTCAGGACTACTGTTGAGGATATTTTAAAAGAACCACATACAGGACACCAGCCCAAACCCCTCAATGCCCACACTTTGCCAGAGTCTTCTATGGATGGCCCTGTCAAGAGGGATGCTGCCTGCTGGGGCTTCAAGCACTCCAAAAGGGCAATGGGGAATGTCTCTAGCCAGTTTCCCTTGTTCACTGTGGCAGCCCCACACCCTGCTTGGTGTATGGGCAGTGGGAAAGAGGCAGCAGGAGGTAGGAGCCTTGGGGAACTCAGCAGAGAGCGAATAAGAACCAGTGGAGGGATTCTGAGTACTAGATAATGTTGTTTTCTGCCTTATTAAGGGTTTATGTCTTGCTTTTTTAGGGTAGTTAGAGATAACTGGTTTCCTAGACTGCAGAGGGGATAGGGCTCTGCAGCAGAGAGGCAGGAAATTCAGAATTCAAAGGGATGCAGAAAAGCCTGTCTCCAGCTGCAGAGGGGAGCATGTCATCTCACCGTGCTTTTCGGCTCACTTGCCACTGACCCGGGAAACACTGTTTTTTGTTGTAGTGTTTGTTTGAATACACTTTTTAAGAAGAGTTATGCTGCAGTACAACTGGACAGAAAGCACAGACCCTCCCGTGCACGCTCTGTCCCTGCACAGTGTCCCAAATCATTAACATACACCGTTACTATTACTCTATCATTCTGTTTTCTGTTATTAACAACTTGATTCCTGTGGTATGTTTGCACAATGGATGAGACAATATTGATGTGTTATCTTAACTAGAGTGTGTAGTTCACACAGTTTTCTCTGTGGTGTACAATCCAGTTGGTTTTGTGAAGGACTTAATGCCACATCTCTCCTGCTCTGTGCTCTGTCAGAGTCACTGTCCTCTACAGCCAGAGCACAGGCACACAGCTTCACGTCTGGGTTACTGAGGCTGCTCTCCGGTTGGCAGCTGGTTTGCCTCTCTGGAGATGGCCCTTGAAATCCTGTCTGTGAAAACTGAAGGTCCTGCCAATGCCCCAACAGTCTTTTGTGGCCCCTTGGAACCTCGGTGTCCATCCACCAGGCAGCTCCTGGTACGTGAGGGCAGCGCTGGTCAGTGCCGCTACCGCGCATCTTCCCCAGGTGAAGCATCTCTCCTCTCTCAGCAGAGCCCCAAGCGCCAGCAGCTGTTCAGCATTGCCCAGGAGCTTCTGCAGACAGAGGAGGCCTACGTCAAGAGGCTGCACCTGCTAGACCAGGTAGAGTGCCTGGCCATACAGGGGGTGAGTGTGGGTACAACGCAGAGGGGGTGCCTGTCCTTGTTACCTGCTGGGGTACAGATGAAACATGAATCACTTAATACTGAGGATTGGAGAAAGTTTAGTCTTGCCTAGACATGCTGATTTTTGCTTCCAGTGTTGTGGTTCTCCTTGGAGACAGTCACAGTATCTGAGCACAAAGAGCCTCTGGACCCCTTCCTGCATACGTGGCTTGAATGAGTGAAGCACTGAGTTTCTTAACATAGGAAATGACACACAATTGGAAACCTAGGATATGACAGTGTGCATTGCCCCTGTTTGTGTCACAGAAACCAAAGGAAGGAGCTCTAGGCCTTCCACCCTGGGTGACCAGGTGGACGGAAGGCCGGTCTCCTGCCCCACCAAGTGCAGCTGGGCATAGTGGAGTCCCTCACCTTGCCCAGTCCTCAGGTTGTAGATTTGCCCCAAATCAACCTGCTCTAAAAACACAGGTGTTTGGACCAGCTTAGTAAGACAGGAGAAAGTAACCCTTGAGCACACTGAAGAAATAACCAGGCAGCGCTGCTCCTGAGCTCCACTGATGCTCAGCACTGGCCTCCCTGTCCGCAGGTCTTCTGCACCAGGCTGAAGGAGGCTGGGATCCCTGTAGAGGCCACCACAGGTATCTTCTCGAACATCTCCTCCATCTACCGCTTCCATGGGCAGTTCCTTCTGCCAGAGCTGCAGGCACGGATTGCAGAAGAGTGGTGAGTGTGATCACGGCACAGGCTGCCGTGGCCCTGCTGGGCACTTCTGCCAGACTGAGTCTATAGTCAGGCCAAGCAGTTCTGTCGCAAGGGCTGGCTGAATGACTTTTCTCCTGTCTGGTGTTTGTTCCTCAGTCTGGTGGCTCCTGTAACATGCACCACACAGACACTCAGGATAGAGAGAGGGGCCAGTTCAGCTCCGTGAGCCTCAGTGTCCAGTATCTAACCCCGCTCCTGGTTGACTGACCTGTCAGAGTCATTGCCTCTTGCTGTGGTTTCTTCATCTGCAAAAGAGGCAACTTTAATGCCTGGCTTATGCTCTGTGGATTTGGAGGAGGCTTGGCATCTGAAAGCACTCCATACTGCTGGTCTGTCTTACCTTTCCTCCCTGAGTTCAAGCCAACTGCGTCTGTAGGAATGGGACCTTCTTCTCCTCTCAGCAGTCCACCTCAGGGCCTCTTCTTGCCACCCGTGTGGTTCATCTCTTGGCTGCTCCTGGACCTTCAACACAGTGATGGCTCAGCTGTGTCAGCTGGTAACAGTGCCAGGGGTGTGGCTCCAAACCAGCCAGACCTCCCCACTGTGTGCCCCCTCCGCTTTCTATCTCCTTTGTAAGTCTCAGTCTGGTCTGCAGCACTTGTGGTCTCCGTGGTGTGGGTGCTTGGGCCCTCAGTGTGGGCGAGAACCATTCTGTAAGCTGCCTGGGCCCAGGGAGACACGGAGGGGAAGGGCTTAGCTTGGTAGCAGTTTGATCCCTTCAGAAAGCATGCCCCCAAGGCAGAACCTCAGCTGGACCAGGCTTCTGACTGACGAGTCCATACCTGGCAGAAGCCAGTCTTCCTCAGCCCTGGTGAAGTCATGCCCAGGGAGCCCCAGGCTGTCCTTTCTGCTAAAGGCTGTCCTTGGACCTGCTTTCATACCATGCTTCCTGGCATACTGTCCTCTGTCCAGACTGTCAGAGACTTTCCAGGTTAGAGCATGAGCAGCCCTTCCACCTGTATCCCCTGTGTTGGCCCTTTTCCAGCTAGAGTACAGTAAATCTGTGCCACCCAGTGGAGTGGGAATCAAGGCTGAGGGACAGTGTACCCTGCTCACACCCGATCCGCTGGTGACTCACAGCAACCATGTCTCCCTGTTTTGAAAGACCAGGAGCTGGCACACCCCCAAGAACAGGTTTCCCCTACCCCCAGAGTCCCCACCTTTTCAATCACCTGCACTCAGACTCCTGTCTACCCCACCCCCTCCCTGGGAGTCAAACTTAGATGAAGGGCAACTGCTCTGTGACTGTAGCTCCAACATTTGGGGAGCTGGGGGTGGGGCACGGGGTTAATAAACCTGAGCATTTAGGCTGAGGGTCTCCCAGGTGGGGTCAAGACCAGGAGGTGGGAGAGTGCCAAGGGCCTGTGGCAGTCCTGAAGCAGAGTCTTCTCAGTTGAGTGTGACACCCTGAATCCCAGGTGTGGCTTGCTGAGTCAGAAACCAGGCAGAGATGTCAAGACTCAAAACTGCGTCTTCCTCCTCCTCCTCCTCCTCCTCCTCCTCCTCCTCCTCTCCTCACTCCTGAGCAAACGTTCCTGGAGGAGGACAGTAGGCTAAAGCCAGGCAGCATTTTTTCTTTTCTTTTTTTTAATTATTATTATGATTGAACTAAAATGTACATTCCCATATAAATTCTCATGCTCACCTATACGCAGCTGCCACTGCTCTGTCTGCCCAGTGACAGCACACCTCTCCTCTCTGCTCCATACATGTCCTATCCTCCCAACAGTCTCCTATCCCCTCATCTCCATCCACTCCCCTTCCTCCAGCAAGAGGTCAGCAGGATGACATCCTATAGACACATAGAACCATAAAATTCCCACAAGGTACAGTCACTCTGCGTCACCAAGTCCAATCCACTACTGTCCGAAAAGTTGACCTTCATTATGATTTATGGATGGGGCAGCATCAGGGCCAGGGGCCACGCTCTCAGGGAAACCCCGAAGCCTTTGGACCATCAATTGTGGTCTTTTATTGGAGATCTCAGGGTACACCCCTATTTATTCTCTTGTTACCGGTCAGACTCAACTTTGTGACCTCCATCGTGGCTATCACTGGTGATGGCTGGGCACCATCCGGTTCTTCTAGTCACAAGTTGATGTAGAACCCACTCTCGTGGGTGTCTCTGTCTTCTGGGTTCTCTTCTCCCCATGTCGTTCTTGTCCTCGGTGATCACCCATTCTTGTTGAGTTGGGACCATTTGCTATACCCTCAGATGGTAGTTTGGCAGCTTTTAAGACCCCAGATGCCACTAGCCGAAGTTGAGTGCAGAGTCCTCATTAGCAAAAAGCTAGCTATGCCAATTGGCCTTGATTTCAGCCAGGCACCATTTAAATTGGGATATCTGCGGCCCTTTCTGCCCATACAAACATTAATATGCTATGGTGCACACTGCTAGCCGTGGCTTCGTGTTAGGACGTAAAGAGGTGCTGCTGTGTCAGAAGCATTCTTTCACAGGCTATGCACATTCCACGGTCCCTATTGCACAGCCCTCACTACCAGTATACAATTAAATTATAGCCACAGTTTCTAGCCTGTGGTTACACCATAGTGGCAATGTTGTGCCAGTGGCTTTTACCTTCTTCACTATTTACTTGGGATATATTTCCAACACTTGTAAAGTTGAAGAATGTAAGTATATTTTTATGCTTCCTGAAACTTATTTCCAAATCACTGTCCCAAAGTAGTTTTCATTTTGGGTAACAGAAAGTATTAGTACCAAGTATTACTTTCCCCATGTAACTCTACCAGCACTGGCTATTCCCATGGGCATGTCTTTCTCTACTCGTGACTAATTTAGAATAGAATGGCATTTCATTAACTCTTTCTGTGGCTCTGCCTCTGCTAACTCCTCTTTACTGAGCAGTGGTTCTGGGCCTGGCACTGCTGATGTGTTCTGTGTACACTCTCTCAGTTAGTCTTTCAAGAACACTCTTGTCCCTCCGTCTACTCCCATTACATTGAAATCCTGGTGATGTAGTGATTAAATGCTATGACTGTGAACCAGAAGGTTGTCAGTTGAAATCCACCATGCACTCCTTGGAAATTCTATGAGGCCATTCTACTCTGTCTACCGGGTCGCTATGTGTCAGAATCAGTGGGTTTAGTTTGGTTTACTCTCATTCCATAGGAAGGAAATTAAGGCTCAGGAGGTGGGCTGTTTTGCCCACCATCATAGAAAGATGAGAGTCCTGTATAGGGTGACCCCAGAGCTCACACTCTTGGCCACAGCCCCTATCTCCAAATTAAACCTGATTCCAACTCATAGTGACTCTACAGGACAGAGTAGAACTGCCTTATGGGGGTTCCAAGGCTGTAAATCTTTATGGAAGCGAATGGCTACATGTTTCTCCCACAGAGTGGCTGGTGAGTTCAAACCACTGACCTTCCAAAGCACTTAACTACTGTGCTACCAGAGCTCCTCTTGGGGAAGGTTAGCCAAAAAAACCCAAACCCACTGCTGCTGAGTCAATTATAACTAGTAGTGACCCTGTAAGTCAGAGTATAACTGCTCCATAGAGTTTTCAAGGACTGCCTGTTGGATTCGAACTACTGACATTTTGGTTAGCAGACATAGCACTTAACTACTACATCACCAGGGTTTCTTGGGGATGGTTAGTGCACATTAATTACGGTGCCTCCCCACCACCAATCCCTCATCTTAAAGTTGTTTCTTTGCTGCTTTGACTCCCCATGAAGGGATATGAACCCCCGGTTCGGGGACATCCTGCAGAAGCTGGCCCCATTTCTCAAGATGTATGGCGAGTATATCAAGAACTTCGACAGGGCCATGGAGCTGGTGGGTACATGGACTCAGCGGTCAGTGCTGTTCAAAGACATTGTCCATGACATCCAGGTAAGGAGGTGGGGCTGCTGTAAACAGGGGCAGGACAGTGGGAGTTTTAAACATAATTCTTTTTGCTCTCAAAATGTAACATGACATTCATCAAAAACTGGGAACACAGAGGAAATAGTAGACTTATGGGCTGTGTCCAGATCCCACATTTAGGCTTTGATCCTTATAATAACTTTCAGAGACATCAATCATTACTCTTACCTCACGGGAGATAATGGTAACTCATAGGTTTTGTAGCCAACTTTGTCACCAATTGTCTCAGTCATCTAGTGCTACTGTAACAGATATGCCACAAACAGATGGTTTTGACAAAGAGAATTTACACTCTTACGGTCCAACAGGCTGGAAGTCCAAATTCAGGGCATCAGCTCCAAAGAAAGTTTTTCTCTCTCTGTTGGCTCTGGAGAAAGGTCTTTGTCATCAATCTTTCCCTGGTCTAGGAGCTTCTCTACACAGAAACCTTGAGTCTAAAAAAGCACTCTACTCCCAGTATTGCTTTCTTGGTGGTATGAGGTTCACCTGTCTCTACTTGCTTCTTTTATATCTCAAAAGTGATTGACTTAAGACACAATCTAATCTTGGAGATCTCGCGCTGCTAATGCATCTCATCAACATCATAGTGATGGGAGTCACAACACATAGGAAAATTTCATCACTTACTAAATGGAGGGCAACCACACAAAACTGGGAATTATGGCCCAACAAAGTTGACACGTATTCAATCCATGACATCAACTATTCTTTTATGAAACCTGATTCAAATTAAGATCTCCACATGTAAAGCATCCTTCTGTCTGTCTCTACTGGTAAGCAATTAAAAAGAACGTTACACTGATCTTTCTTTTTGTTTCCCTGTGCATGACTATAATGCCAAACCAGTCCAGAAATCTCAGCTTCCCTTTCCTGGCTAATTCAGACCTCAGCCATCAGTGTGGCCTTGTTTCTCAGCTCCATTCACCTGGACCTAAGTCATTAGGCACCAGCCCCTTCTCTGTACCTTAGGTCCAATAAGTTGTTGAAATAACTCATAAACTGTCAGAAAAAGGCAATCTTTAATCTAGAAGGAAAATCGATACAAATAGAAAGGCAAAGTTCTAGAAGAGGGTCTCAGTGCAGAGCCTCCATCTCCTGACCCCAGTGTGAAATTGCTTACTACAGATTAGTAAATAAAGTTCTTGGACTTAAGAGTTTTCAGCATAAATCCTGATTAAATGACCACACAGCATTAATGTGAATTACCAACCAGTGCTGGCATGGACAATCTTTATCAGTTCCCATTTAGCATACCCAATCAGGTATTGTCTAAGGGTAATTTATGCTCTGATGTTCACACCACCCAATATCCATTCTCATACATTCAGGTCTGTTTTAGAACACCGGGTTAGGGAAGCTTTTCTTTAGTCAAACCTAGTACAATACATTTTGGTAATAAATTCAGATAAACGCAACCACATCACATATATCTTTTTTTTGTTTAACATTTGGTTTTCATATCTCTCTTTAGTCCTTTATATAAAGACTGTTTAAACAGTACTGTTTCTAATGTCGTTTTATCCCACTGAGTATATTATCGATTAATATGCATATGGTCTCAGGTCCCTGGCTGGCCTGGACCAGGAAAACTCTGGCCTTTTGTCAATCATCATCTGGATTAACCTGCCTGACCTTCACCCCAAGCCACTCCGGGTGTGTCTTCACTCTCCTTATTACGTTTACAGAATCAGTTTAGCTTTCTTCTTTATGAGCTGTTTTAACATCATCTTTCCCTGTAGAAATGGCTCTGAGACTGTGGGCCAGCCAGGCTCCAAACCACACTCATCTCTTACTTTAATTTCTGCCACTACAAGTATTGACAACCAAAGTAACCATCAGGAAGTCAATTTTCTCATATCTTGTCTGTTTATTCTTTTTTCTTCTAAAATTCTCATGTTTCTCTCAGTCAGGAGTCTTTGCCTTGGATTTTACTTTTCCTGACACCAATTCGTAATGTTAAATCAGTCTAGTGAAATCTCAGCTTCCCTTTTTTGGTCAGTGCAGACCTCATCCTAGTCACGTCTTTAGTTGTTTTTGTCTGCTACACTGTTGACCTTCCTCTTATTGATCAACAATGGTTTTTATATGTTAAGGATATCAGTAATTGTCTGTAATGTATGTTAAAATTATCTTCAGTTTGTAATTTTACTTATGGAGTTGTTGGCCTTACAAAAGTTTTGGTTTTGCAGGGAACAAGAAATTTTTAGAGAATTTAAGTTTTTTTTTTTTTAAAAAAAGAACCCTTTTAGCTAAGGATCATATTTCCCCCTGCTGAAAATGTGCTTCTCAGGGTGGACACTCAAGTGCTGGAAATACACGGTGGCCTCTGGGGATGTGCTATGTTATCTAGGATGTTACAAATGAATCAGAGTTTCTGTAAAAAAATATATTTCTTCAGATGCAAAGATTTGCAAATTGGGAAGCACCAAAATGAAAATTCAAAATGTTGTTACAAAGAGGGAGCCTAAGTACTCATCTCTTACACTAAATTTTGCAGAAGTCTGTACAGAGTTGGGAAGAGTAAAGGAGTGTATTTGATTGGCTAATATTCAACATGCTCTGTAAGATTCATTTACCAAGAATTTTTATTGGCCAGGGTACTGAATATTAGTCTCAGTTTCTAGCTTTCCAGAGCTAGTTCCTGCAACAATCTTGGTGGGCCATTTCAGAAAATTGCAGAACAAGTTATCTTGGTCCACAGTGTGGTCATGGATCATGTACTCTAGAAAACAAGAAGCAGGAGCCTAGGACAAAATGGATTTCAAATCAGATCTGTGCCAGACATTGTAGTTAGGTCAAGAACCTTTGTTTTAGAGTGCTTTTTCATACTTCCCCCTTTTGATCACTAATCTCCAAAGCGATTCTTTGATCACCATTGCAAGAGTGTTTTTTCCTACACAGATTTGTCATTGGACTGATCTTTTTATAAGTTGGATCTTTCATAAATCTTTTCACTAAGCCATAGCTCACTCTATTTCTGTTGTCCTCCATTTGTGGTATGTGTGGGTCAAAGCCACATTCAGAGAAACAGCTTAGCATTCAAAAAGGCAAAGGCAATATGTGAGGTTGATCTCCTCAAAGACTTTCATTTCTTCAAGATGTATAACTTTCATCATATCAAAGTGAGCTATAGTTTGGCTACAAGCATTAGGCATTTCATACAACATTTTATAAGACCTACAATAATTATTATAGCACTCAAAAAGATTAACACAGCTTGTAAAGTAGAGTCTAACCAGGACTAAAGGCCACTGGGTAATTAACTAAAGATACTTAAAAAGGAAGAGTTGGATGTAGGTGGTATTAAGCATAGGCAACCAGCTTTCTGGTGTTTTTCTAAAATTTTGTTCTACTTTTGTGTTATTTGTCCAGATGCAACAGAGGTATTAACATGGCACAAACTTCTCCTTGTTGAGCTAGAATGAAACAAAGAGCTATCATATAATCTCATACAAGGCATTCTGAAGATTTCTTTTGGCCTGACATTCCATCTGCAGTATAATCAGCAAGTTGAGCTGTTGTAGCAGATAGATTGGGAATATATTTTTCAAGCTGAAGAATACCGTGGTAGGGTAAAAGTGCTCAGAGGAACACCCATCCCATCTCATCTCAAGTTTTTTAACTACTGGATCATTCTATGGAATATAGTCCCTCTTATTCTGAATGAAGATCTTTAAATCACTAGTCCAGTGTATACTTTCATCATAGGAGTGAACATCTTAGGGAACGCCTAAAAGACCTAAGGCGCGTCGATCCATCGCATTCCAGCTATTTAAATTTGATAGTGCCCAAGCATGGGGTTCATCACTTGGTTTCAGTTCCTTTATTGTGGGGTAATTTGATCCTCCACACAAAAATAAGTACCACAAGGAGCACGGATCATGTTACTTCTGGTGTAATTGGGCGGGAAGGGAAGGGTTTGATTGACTTGCTCAAGCTAATTTTCTGTTGAAGAATTATTACAAATGAACAATTGTCCCATCGTTAGTGAGTTCAAGAGTCTAACACTTGGTGCTAAAATAAAGATGTTTTATCTCCCATCAGTTAATCTGGTAGTTTTGTTGCCAGTACCTGTGTGTTAGACTGGAAAGTCATTTTGGCCAACTATGATAAGGAAGGGTTTCTTTCACCACAGAGCAGTTCTGTGTTCTTTTTGATCTGGCTTAGATTAAAGCATAGTACTCGAGTTTGGGCTAACAATCCAAGAGAAAGCCACAGTCTAACATCAAATGGCTCATTTAAAGTTAATGTTAAAAGCAAGCAGTAGCATTGGGTGCGAGACTGTAGTTGAATATAGGAGACAATGATGGATCTGAATTTTCACATACAGATTATAGAAGGCATGGCTTCAGCCAAATCCTGGTGTTAGCTATCAACTGAATTAATTTAGCAAACACATTTTCTTTTCAAGCTTTAGAAGAAATTGTTAGAAACAGAAGACTAAGCTTTAAACTACCGGGAAATAAAACCACAGCTATATAATAAGGCTACTAGCACAAGGAGAGTTGCAACCACTAAGCAAAGTCCATAAGGTTAACAACATGTGTGAGATCTTGTTCCGTTATCCCGGGGCTAACTGTCTACATCTATGGTTGTCTGCTTCAGCATAAGCAATGTGACTTAGGAGCATAGGTCTTTCAATGACTGTTTCATGAGAAGACAGCGTGTTTTTCAAATAGAGAGGATCTAAGATTTAATAACATCAAAAAAAGGAATTTAGGCTATGGCAACTCTAGTCTGTCAGTAAGTTTGGCTAAATGTTTAGTAATTCCATTGATGTTGCTGTTAGGTGCTGTCTAGTCATTACTGACTGGTGGTGATGCTGTAGGTCAGAGTAGAACTGCTTCCTAGGGTTTCCAGGGAACAGCTGGTGGATTTGAACTGGTGACATTTTGGTTAGCAGCCTAGCTCTTAACCACTATGCTACCAAAGCTCCAAGTCCATACACATATGACATTTAATAAGGCCTACACTAGTTACTAATCCAGAGTACTGAGGATGATACGGAATATGTGATAATTGAGTGACTGGCAAGATTTTGCAAATTTCTTTAATACCTGTCCAGTAAAATGCATTCCTCTGTTACCATGGGAGTGGTGGGATTACCCCATGATGGTATGATAATCTCTAGAACTTTCTGACTAACAAAGACATCCGTTGCTTGGTAAGTGGGATAAGCTTCAACCCAGTGAAAGTACATACAAATCATTACCGGGATGAATTTAAATCTCACAGAGGGAGGCTGTTTCAGTCAGCTGGTACTGCTCTAACAGAAATGCAAGTGGATGGCCTTAAAAGAAAGAAAGCTTTATTCTTACACAGCACAGAAGACTACAAGTCCCAGTTCAGGGTATCTGCTCCAGGGGAGGGCTTTACATCTTTATTGGCTCCGGAGGAATGTTTTCGTGTCGTACCAGTCTTTGGTCAGGGAGCACCTTGGTACAGGAACCCTGAGTGTGAAGGACAGGCTCTACTCTCGGTGCCACTTACTTGATGGTATGAGGTTCTCAACTCCACGTGCTTCTTCTTCCTTTTATCTCTTGTAGGATAGAAGGATAAAAAGTGGTGCAAGTCACACTTCAGGAACAGGGAGGTGACCTTAGGTAGGATGTTACAGTCCCACCCTAATCTTCTCCGACATAATCTACTGTATTAACCACAGGCAGAGAGAAGGATTTACAGCATCAGAAAATCACAAAATGGAGGGTAATCACACAATACTGGCAATCAAGGCCCCGTCAAACTTCTACACACGTTTTGGGGGGAACTCTGTTCAATCCATGACAGAGGCAGTCGAATGAAATATATCTGCCATTCCAACACTGGACCCAGAGGTACAGGAAATTCTCCTGGTGATGTCTTCAAGGGCTTTCCTGGGTGTGTCTTTGACATGTTTGACTTTACACGTAGACTGGTTTGGCTATCCAGCATCTCTTCTACCAATGTCATTCCATAATTTGGACCATCTTATGAACTGTGTAGTGGCTTAGAGAAAGAATTGTGTGAAATAAGCACCTTCAGGTTTTCAGTTAGTGTAGGTTTTTGATTTAGACCCATCCATAAATTTATATTTCTGTCATATTTGCACCTCTGTGATTTCTATTCATTTAGTTCTTCACTCACTGCCCATGATTGCTTAATAACTAACTCATAGAATGGGACACACATGTTAGGGACAGTGACTTCATTCAACTTGTGCATAGGTACCGGACTGAGCAATGACATTTGCAGCATAATCTACCAAAGCATTTTCTTTAACCTGAGGAAGCCTACCTTTAGTATGTACTTCCATGTTGATGACAGAAGTTTCTTTTGGAAAGAGTAAAGCATCTAAAAATTGATGAATTTGGGGTCCACTTTTTATTTTATCACTGTTAGAGGTTGGAAATCTTTGCCGCTTCCCTAGCATTCCAAAGCCATGCTGTCTATGAAAATATTAACTCTTTGACTTTTAGCTAGATGACAAACTTGAGTTAAGGCTCTTAGCTCTACTTTATTGGATGGAGCATGCTTCAGCATGTGGAGAGCCTTATAATATATCAAAATAAGTAGTTACAGCATATCCAGCTTGGTAAGAACCACTAGTCATCTTTAAATAAGATCTGTCAGTACATAAAACAAGATCTGGACTATGTAAAGGAGCATCTTTAAGATTAGCCCTAGAAACTAATAGTTGTTCAGTAAAATCTAGTCAACCGTGATCAAGAATTCTGTCATTAGGCAAAAGCAAGAGGATTAAGTAGTTTGCTGCAATACACAGGTAAATGTGTTGGGAGGTGAAAGAAGAATGTTGTAAGAAGTGAGCCAGCTAACAAAGAGATGCTGAATTAGAGCAGAATTTAGTAAGGATTCTACCGAATGTGAAATGAGTTCGTCTGAATGATTTCTCATAGCAATGTCAGCAGTGGTTTCATCAGGCTGGTGTTAGCTGCAACTGTTCTTAGGGAAGATAGATATGCTCTGGCTACAGTATCTAATTGGAGACTAAAATATCCAGTGGGTGTCTGCTATTTTCCATGTGACTGAGTAAGGACTTCTAAGGTGTTTCTGTTTCTTCTGTGAACAAATAATGAAAAAGGTTTGTCAAAGCTAGGTAGGCTTAAAGCTGTGGGATTGATTAGACTCCTCTTACATTTATAGAAATGTTCTTTTTGTTCAAGAATCCATTGCAGAGGCTCTGGGATCTCTGTTTAAAGCAAAACATAGAGTGGTTAAACAATCAAAAGTTGGGACTCTAGCTGCAGCCCCCAAATCCTCGAAGCTGTTTTTTGTGTTTGGCAAGGAATGGTTATAAATGATTTCAAGTTTTGTGGATCTCATTGGACCACCTGTGAAGTTAGAATGTGGCCTAAATATTCAACTTGGGGTTTAGCACATTAAAGCTTTAGAAGCTTTGTGCCCTTTAGTGGCCAAGTAATTAAATATCTGTATATAATCTTCATCATCTGAGGGATTCAGCAAATCACCAACATACTGAATGAGGAGAGAGTTATTTGGAAACATTAACTCCTGTAAATCAGACTTGAGAGAAATAGCTAAGAGATTTAGTATATCTCTGAGGAAAGACAATCCAGATATATTGTCATTCATACCAAGTAAAGACAAATAATTACTGACTGCTAGAGTGGACGAGAATACTAAAGAAAACACTGCATAAAACCAACCAAACCCACTGCCACTGAGTCAGTTCCAACTCACAGCAAGCAGCACTACAGGACAGAGTAGAACTGCTCTGTAGAGTTTCCAAGGAGCACCCAGAAGATTCAAACTATCAACCTTTTGGTTAGCAGATGTAGAACTTAACCACTACCCCACCAGAGTTTCTAAAACACTACCTAGGTCCACTAACATAAAGCTTGTAGCCTTGAGAGGTATTCAAGACAACAAAAGGTGAGGATTTGGAATTAACAGAAATCAGGGAATCACTGGATGATTCATGGCCCTAAGGCCTTGAACAAATCTCTAGCTCTATCCATTAGCTTTCTTAACTCTTATTGAGTATTGGGGTATTACGCGAGCTAATGCAAGTTAATATTAGCTCTTTATGAATTAATTCTTCAACTACAGGGGTTAACCCTTGAATTGCCTTTTTTTAAAAAGAGAGTATTGAGAACCCCTGGGAAGTGGTTTCTTTGAGTCAGTCTGAACTTTAATTGACTGTGCACCATGCATTCTTCCCATATCTATGGGGGAAAAGGACCATAAATTTGGGGACACAAAGGATAACAATAGGCATTCTCTTCCTAAAGTAGAGATATCTCTATCCATTGTCAAAGTCTCTAAATGACATAAGAGTTCTATTTTGTACCTCTCCTGATCCAAATAATATGTGGATTAACTGATACAGATCAGCCAGACCAGGTTAGAAAACCTGAATTGAAAAATAGAGAATCTCCTTGAATGTTTTAGGGTTCTTGGTGGGTTTTGGAAACTCCTAAGCTATTACCATTAATTCAGCTTTAGACCACCGAGAGAAAGTCATTACGGTGTGTTGTTCTCTGATCCTTTTACTGGTTTGCACTTAAAGAGCATCTGAGACACTGGAGGAGGTTTAGGGTCAACACATCGTCATTTGAAACAGCGTTTCAGACAGACTAGGATTCTTGCTAAAATATAGAGGGAGAATAAGGTACAAAGATAGAGGAGGAACATAGGTGTCAGGCAGAGTAGACTTATTGACTGTCTTGTGTGTTTCCTTTTCAATAGACGTATTAATCTTGCTTAATTTGTATACCATGTCTCATAAAGAAACCAATTTAGAATCATTGACACATTTAAAACCCACCCAAGTACCAATAAAAATAAGCATCCTGAACTCTGTTTAGTTGTACAGTTTTCTAATTTAGATCTCAGTTATACAAATTTTCTCAGTTCAAATGAATCCTAAAGTGGCCGCTGGCAAGACAAACTGTTTGGTCAGGGCATGCCACAGTTGTAAATACAAACATGACTGAAGTCCTGTAAGTCTTGGGCATGTAGTAGGAAAGCCACTAGAGAAATCAGCAGGCCTGGATTCAGCAGAACCAGTGGCCATGCAGAAAGATAGAGATAAACATCTGCAGATACACCCCAAATCTGAACAAAATAGAGCTGATCTGCAAAGAAACCAGACAGAACTCAAGGTTCAAAAGGACTCACCAAAGGATCTCCACGGCTCCTCACAGAGACGGAGTGCCCGAAGAGCCTCAGCAAGATCCTTTGTTTGTGTCTGACAAGAACTTCAGGGCTTGTTCCTTCAATCCTACTTCTGACCATAAGTAATTGCTCAAAACAAAACATAGCTCCTGTAAAATAAGAGTTTTATTCAGTTTTAAAGTTTTGCAAATTAAGAAGCATCAAAAAGACAGTTCAGAATGGTGTTCCAAAGATGGAGCATAGGTGCATGTCCTTTATACCGCATTTTGCGTATGTCACTACAGTTTGGAGAGTAGGGAGTGCATTTGATTGGCTAATGTTCAAGATGCTCTGTAAGATTCATTTACCAAAAATTTGCAAATTGAGAATCACCAACATTCCAGATACAGTTTCTACAGCAATCTGGGTGGACCATCTCAGGAAGTTGCGGAACAAGTTATCTTTGCTGTCCTAGTTATCTACAGCTGCTGTCACAGAAAATGCCACAAATGGATGGCTTTAACACAGACAAAGTATTTCCTCAGAGTACAGTAGCCTCAAGGTAAGGCTTCAGCTCCAGGGAAAGGATTTCCTTTTCTGTCAGCTCTGGAGAAAGCTTCTTCTCATCAGTCCTCCACTGGTCCAGGAGCTTCTCAGGCACAGAGAACCGTAGTCCAAGATACAGGCTGGAGTCCCAGTGCTTCTTTCTTGGTGGTCTGAGGATCCCGTGTCTCTCTGCTTGGTTCTCTCCTCTATGTCTCAAAAGAGACTGGCTTAAGTCACTGTACAATTCTGTAGACCTCATCAGTATAACTGCTGGAATCTATCTTATTAAGTCATAGTAACAGAGCCAAGCCAAGTGCCATCGAGTAACAGAATATATAACAAATAGGAAAGTTCTCTCAGATGAGAGAACTTTCTGTGGTGGACAACCATAGAATCCTGAGAATAATGGCCCAGCCAAATTCCCACACACGTTCTTCAGAGGATATAATTCAATCTATGACCTTATCAAGAGGGACATCATAGGTCACACACTCTGAGAAGCAGAAGCAGGGTCCTTGGAGTTCAGTTCAAATCTGTGTTAGCCATTGTAGTTAACTGCCTCACATTTAGCGTGCTCTTTCACAAGGAACAAGGGGCTGTCTCCCCGGTGGAAGTTGGCCCTCAGCACTGCCCTGGGCTCTCTCACAGAAGCAGGAGGTGTTCAGGAGTGTGGGGGCCAGGTCCCGGATGTTGATGCAGCCCCCACACATTGCCCTGGGCTCTCTCACAGAAGCAGGAGGTGTTCAGGAGTGTGGGGGCCAGGTCCCGGATGTTGATGCACCCCCCACACATTGCCCTGGGCTCTCTCACAGAAGCAGGAGGTGTGTGGGAATCTGACACTGCAGCACCACATGCTGGAGCCTGTGCAGAGGATCCCCCGCTATGAGCTGCTGCTCAAAGACTACCTGAAGAGGCTCCCGGCGGATGCTCCTGACCGGAAGGATGCAGAGAGTAAGCTGAGGCCGGGCAGCCAGGGTCCCTGGGAGAATACTGGGCCTCAGTGACGTGTCAGCGTCACCTGAAGAAAACTTAAGTCAAATTCAGCAAGCCGTGGAAAGATAGAGAGGGAGGTATCTAAGTGCCTCCTAAACTTTACTCAAGGAGGGACTTAGAGTTGAAATGTGAGAGGTAGGCTTGTTCTAGGGAAAAGGCTGTGAGGGCTGGTCACCCTAATCCTGAATTTAGGATACAGGAATTAGGATTTGGAGTTGGTGGGGGCTATTCCTGATCCAAGGGTAGCCAGGCTGTTGGGCAGGCCAGGCCAGGCCTGGGCAGGGGAGCTGCTTGCTATCAGCCCCTCCCTCCATGACCCACCCCTCTAATCAGGCACCTGAGCAACCTGGGCCCCCATGGGGAAGGGTATGACATCCAGGCTGGGCCTCTGCGGGGAGGGCCAGATGCTATGGAGAAACAGCTCCGCAGGTCCCAAGGGGAGAATGCAGCCCTGCCGCCTAATTGCTCTCTCCTTCCTCAAAAGAGTCCCTGGAGCTCATCTCTACTGCAGCGAACCACTCCAATGCAGCTATTCGGAAGATGGTGAGTGAGAGCAGGGAGAGGCTCTGGGTGGTGGGGCAAGGTGAAAGGGTGGCACGTGGGAACTTGCTCAGCAGGGCAAAGGCTTAGTCTCAGGCCAGAAGGCCTGCCACCTACTAGGTCTGTGGTGTTTAAGTAAGCCATGTATTGCTCTATGTCTCAGTGTCATTCTGTCTGTAAAATAGGGACACTATCACTATCTGAACTGGTCTCGTTGTGAGGATTAAATTAATTTTATTGTGGTTAGTAAATGAGTTTCCTACATAAAGTACTGGGGACACGACTTGACACATTAAACATTACTCTCAGTGTTATACTCTCAGTGTTATCATCATTCACTCACTCACCTATTCATTCATTCATTCATTCAGGAAGGTTCATTAGTGTCTTTGAGCCAGGCTCAGGTCTAAGGACCGTAAGAGGTACAAAGGCTGATGAGACAGTGTTGCATTTTTGATCTGAGGAATGGCCAAGCCCTGAGTAGGCCTGTCCTGGGTACTCCTGAGCCTCACCTCTACACCTGTGATATCAGCGTCAGAGTGAGCAAGTGACCCTGTCCTCAGGAGGCTGAGACCTAGTAGTTACTGCCCTTTTCTACCACACATGCACTGCTTTTTTTCTTAGAGGAAACAAGAAAGGAAAGTAAGCTGTCCATGTGCCCTTGTATCCAGTGGATTGTGGTCCTGGGCCCAGAGTGCCTTCTGGCAGCCTCAGCAGCTCAGAAACAGATTCCATTTATCTCTAAAGTGTTTTCATTTATTCCTCCCCAGGACAAAATATATCAGGGAAAAAGCTGTTTACCAGAACTCCCTAGTCATATGGCCCGTGGAAGTATGGGGAATTCCTCATGAGTGTATCTTTGGTCAATGTGGAAGGAAGCCACGTGGGGTTCCCGGAGTAGTAGACTCACGTTCACCCCAACCCACTTGCTGCCTGGCAGTTCTTTTCCCTAACAACAGGAAGCTTGTGAAGAGGATCACATGTCAACAGTATGGAAGCGGAGGAGTGTTTTGGGGCCAGGGCTGTGATCTGATGTCACCCTCTACTCTCCAGCTCACATCACTGCTGTGCTGTTAGGTGCTGTTCGGTTGATTCTGACACACAGGAACCCTACGGGACAGAGTAGACCTGCCCCACAGGGTTTCCTAGGCTCTAACTTTTACAGGAGGAGACTGCCACATCTTTCTCCCAAAGATCCACTGGGGTCATTTGAACCTACTTTTTGGACGGCTGCTGAAAACATAATGGTTTCGCTACTTGGGCTCTGCAGCCTGTGGCGCTGATGACTGTTGATGTGCGGCCTGAGTAGGGGCTGTCACGGAGCCCCTCGGTGAGCGAGGCCGTGAATAACTGCCCCCAGGAGGCACCACCATAGGCCCAGACTGAGCTGGCAGCAAGGGGTAGAAACAGCCTGTTATCTGAAACTCTCACTGCCAAGCCTGGTCCCAAGGCTGCTGACTCTCTGCCACTATACCAAAAGGCACTGTTTGGCCACATAGCTAGGAGAATATGATGTGCCAGTTGACTAGCTTCTGGGTCATGTGACTGCCCAGGGTTCCACATCTTCAGGGTGGTATGGAGACACACTGCAGGTGCCACGGGAAGGGGGTGGCTGGCCAATGCAAAAGTCCCAGGTGTCCCTGTTTCCCCTGCTGGCTGGAATACCCTCCAGGAGAAAGAGCCAAATGGCTGGGTTTAATCCCAGTGTACCAGTGGAAACTCCTGCAGTAATTCTTGTATTATCTCCATGCCTCTGTTTCTTTGTCTGTAAACTGAGGGTAATCAATAGAGTCGCTGTAAATTGGCATCTTCTTAATGGCAACTAACAACATCAACAATGGATTGGTGTTAAAATTACATGAGTTAATATACATACTGTATGCGGAAAAAGGCTTGGCACACAGCAGTGGTGTTAGCTGTGATTACTGACATTCTCCACATGAAAAGAGTCTGTCCATCCTCCAGTACCCAACTTGAATGGTCCCTGCTCCTGTGTTTCTTCTTTTACTTCTAAGTCAGCAGGCTACTCCTTTCAGATGGCCCTATTTAGGTTTGGGGTGCTGACTGCAGAGCAGCGCTCCATTTCCTCTGTGTTCCTAGTAGGTTCTTATTCCCTGTGGCCTAATCCCTTTGTCTTTTGCAGGAGAAAATGCACAAGCTCTTGGAGGTGTATGAGCAACTGGGTGGGGAGGAGGACATTGTTAACCCTGCCAATGAGCTCATCAAGGAAGGTCATATCCAGAAGCTGTCAGCCAAGAATGGCACCACTCAGGACCGCTACCTCTTCCTGGTGAGCCCCCAACACTGGTTCCTCAGTTCAGAGCCCATGGCAGTAGGGTCCCCCATCTCCAGCTCTCTCAGTGCAGAGCTTATGGCCAAAGGGGTCCCCAGGTCTCTTCGGCCTCCTTCTCAACTGCAATCACTGGTGCCCATCTCAGATACTGCCCCAAGGCCCCTCCCAGGCCACACAGGGCCACATTCCTCCACTGAACGTGTGCCCACCATGATCACCTGTGCCTCCCTCTTACAGTTTAACAGCATGATCCTTTACTGTGTGCCCAAGCTGAGACTCATGGGCCAGAAGTTCAGTGTCCGGGAGAAGATGGACATTTCAGACCTGCAGGTGGGTGAGCGCCTCTGTACCCGGCTCCCAGTCTCTCCTTCTTTCGCCTCCAGGACTGAATTAGCAGGAACACCTGGATCTCCTGCTGCTGCAGCACTCACCAGCTGCGTGACCTGGGGCCTTACAATGATTCCTTTAAGCCTCAGGCTTTATCTGTAAATGCCTGTGTGACCTGGACCAACTTCCAGCCTGGCACTGTCGTTCAGGGTTGAGTTTAGCAGGGCCTTGCTGAGATCAGGTCTCTCTGCTTCTTTAGTTGGCCCCACCTTGTGATCTAGTGGTCAAGAGATATGGATAGGCCAAGACAGGAGATTGTTGGCGACTAAGGTGAATATAGCCTGGGGCACAGGGCACAGGTGGGTCTCACCTTCCTTAAACGTTCAGATTTGAGCGGGTAGGGTGACACTTTAAATTTGGATCAGAGATCATGGCTTCTGTATAGATCTGGAGGTTAAGCCTGGGGGTAGAAGGGGCTTGTCAAGGTTGCAGGCTAGTAGTGTGTGCTCGTGTAGGCCTGACCTGCCTGGTCCTCTCCTGTGTGGCACAGTCCAGACAGCCTGTTTGTCATTGTCCGGGAGAAGATGGACACTGCAGACCTGCAGGTGGGTGAGCACGAGCCTGGCAGGGTCTCAATGGGGTAGGTCAAAGGGACAGATTTGGTCCCCATTTCCTGTTAGGGAGGGC
Organism: Heterohyrax brucei; assembly: GCA_028571685.1. NCBI lineage: Eukaryota > Metazoa > Chordata > Mammalia > Hyracoidea > Procaviidae > Heterohyrax > Heterohyrax brucei. The sequence continues at coordinate 131,241,839 of CM053150.1, read as the reverse complement.
TTTGGATTCATGGGCACCCCAAAAATGTTTGCTAAATTAATATTTAACCATCTTAAAAAGGCAGAGGTTCTGTCTCAAAGACCTCCCAAAATTCCCTTCTCACCTAGAAGTTTGCTAAATCCTGGTTAAGATACACCATTAAAAATAAGACTAGAGAAAAAATAACATTTCTCTTGTGTGTCTTGTTATTAACTTGATCTGTCAAGGCCAAATTCTCAGCCTTGCGACTGTGGGAGAAGCCCCATGGTGGTGGCTGCACACTGGTGATAGGTGGGCGTGGGATCAGTATCGTGCTATTGCTGCTCTCTGGCGCTGATGCACAGCCAGGCTGAGACCCCCTGGAACCACACTTCTGCTGCTTTGCGTTCAGGTTGCGTCATAGGAAGTTGGTCCCTCTGGTGAATCTCAACTTCTAATGACATGGGTTTGTGCCAAACCAGTTCAAGTAGGCCAAGATTATCCGTTTCTGCCCCCACGAAGTTTGTGGATAAGAAATCTCACTCCATACCCCAAATGCATCCCTTGGACATCTCAGCCTCCCTTCCCTCTTTAGTTCAGACCCCAGCTATTCCACAAAGCCCTTTCTCTGTCATCCCTCCTCCACTCGAGTTAGGGCAACAGGAACCTTCCCCTCTCTCTGATGTACTGAAGTCTATTGAAAGGACTCACAAACTGCAGGAAAATGGTTATCTTTAATTTTGCAGAAAAAGGGACACAAATAGATAAAATGAGGTCTGGGACAGGGTCTCATCACACAGCTTCCATGCCCCCGAAAGCCACACTTGCCCTTACCCTCCTGAGCAGATAGATGTTCACTCTCTCCACCCAGGAAGCTCCGCTGACCCCATCCCACTCTTCCAAAGAGGTCTAATCAGCATTAGGTCCCTATGTGGTCCCTTTTGGTCTGGTTAGAACCCCACTCATTGGCATCAGGTGTAGTCAGGCTCTCAGGAACCAAGACCAAAGGCCAAATTGTTTCCTACAAGAGGGTTCCATATCTTGCATTTGTCTTGTGAAATGATAAAAGAAAGTGGGTTCTTGAGAGTGTGGTTTATAAAGGAACAACCATATTCCATCAGTTTTAATGTTTGAAGTCAGCACATGCTGACGTTCTTCTGTTGCTAAGCAGTGCCCTTTCCTTCCCAGTGGATCCTATGTTGATAGGTGCATGGCAGGTGGAGGGTTGAGTGTGCAGATATCCACCATGCCCCCCCCAACATTGCAAAGAGAGAGGCATGGAGCAGACCTGAGGTCATAGCATAGCACTACACCTTGAAAAAACAAACAAAACAAACCCATTGCCATCGAGTCGATTCCAACTCATAGTGACCCTATAGGACAGAGTAGAATTGCCCCATAGTGTTTCCAAGGAGCACCTGGTGGATTTGAGTGGCCAACCCTTTGGTTAGCAGCTGTAGCAGCTGTAGCGTTTAACCACTATAGCACCACAGTTTCTGCACTGCACCCTAGTGATCTGTGATGTCTGCAGAGTGATAGGAATCCCATTGTTTGTGTGCAACAGTCTTTAAGAGTTGCAGAATTGACTAATTGCTGTCAATTAGTTATAGACCTGTAAAAAGTTGAATGGGTGAGAGTTATGTGATATATTCACAACAACGACCAAAAAAGAAAAAGAAAAAAGAAAAGAATAGTTGCTAAGGCTGCTTAAACCAAACACCTCATGGGCTTTGGTTCCATGGTTTGGAGGTTTAGGGTCATGATTTCATGGGACATCCCAGTTAATTGGCCTACTAACATGTTTAGCACTTCTGTTCTAGCTTCTAGTTGGTTGCATAGTGCCTGGGTCTTACAAACTTGCAAGTAGTCATCCAAGGCACAACAATTGGTCTCTCTTCATCTGGAGCAACAGAAGAAGGACAGTGAGGAATAGGAGGAAGATGTGGAATGTGTGGTTAATTGTCTTCCTGAACAACTGCTTCCTTCACCATGAGACCAGAAGAACTAGATGGTGCCCAGTAACTACTAGTGAACATTGTTTTTCATTGTGATTGAGGAAAAGTGGACAATCCAGTTTAAATTTGCGTGCCCACCTATTTGCAGCTCCTTCTGCTCTCGTTACCCAGTGAGAACACATTCTTCCTTTCCATTCTATACATGTCACATCCTCTTAACAATCTCCTGTCCCCTCCTCTCTATCCTCTCTGCTTCCCTCTAATAAGAGGCCAGTAGGATGACATCCTATAGATGCATAGAATCAACATGGTCACTCTGTGACCACGATCCGGGGTAGCATCAGGTCTAGGGGCCATATTCTCAGGGGAACTCCCAGCCCCTCAGACCATCAATTGTGGTCTTTTAGTGGAGTTCTTAGAGTGCTCCCCATTTTTTTTCTCATGTTGCCACTGGGACGCAACATCACAGCTGTCATTGGTGGTGGCTGTGCACCATCTGGTTCTTCTAGTCACATGTTGATATAGTCACCCATTCACATGGGCTTTTCTGTCTTCTGGATTCTTTCTCCCTCATGTTGTCATTATCCTTGGAGATCATCTAGTTCCAGCTGAATTGGGACCACTTGGGGCACCTCAGATGGCAGCTTGCTAGCTTTTAAGACCCCAGATGCCACTCACCAATATGGGGTGCAGAAGACTCTCTTAGCAACAGGTTAGTTACACCAGTTGGCCTCGATGTCCCCTGAGAGCATGGTCCCCAGACCCCAGCCCCTGCCACTCTGTCCTTGTAATATTGTGTTAAGATTGGAAGAGTTTTCATGTTATGTTGAAGTCCAGTTAAACTGACCTTCTTTCTAATGTGTGCTGTCACTGATTTCACCCAACCAAATTTCTATCAGCTATCTGATCTATAACCAACCACTCCTTCTTTCCCCTCCTTTGCAGCTGTCAAACAGTCTTTTCTTCTATACATGAATCCATTTTTAAGTCCTTATAGTAGGGCTCTCATACAGTATTTGTCATACTGTCACTGATTAATTTCACTCAACATATGTCTTCCAATTGAAACCAGATTATGAGATGCTCCCTAAAATCCCCATTATTCTTTATCGTTGTATAGTGTTCCACTGAGTATATATACCATATTTTGTTTATCCATTCATCTGTTGTTGGGTATCTGGGTTGACTCCATTGTTTTGCTATTGTGGACATGCTGCAATAGGCATTCGTGTGCATGTATCTGTTCATGTGACTGCCCTTGATTCTACCAAACAGCGGGATTACTAGGTCAAATGGTATATCTATTTGCAGCTTTTTAAAGAAGTGCCCAGTTGATTTCCAAAGAGGTTGTACCATTTTGTTATCCTACCATCAGTGTAGGAGAGTTCCAATTTCTCCACAACCTCTCCAGCATTTGTTGTTTTGTGTTTTTTGGATCATGGCCAACCTTGTTGTCATACCAGTGAACACTTTGATAAAAAATTCTATAGAAGAATCGTGATCAAAAGGAGGGAAATGTAGAACAGAATTCCAAATTATCATGTAGTCTAGAATTTCTAGAGCCATGGAGACCAAATGAACCTCTAAAATTATTGCCCTAAGATAATCTTTAAACCTCAAACCAAAATTATCCCCTAAGGTTTTCTTAAAAGACTTACTTCCATTTAGCATTGTGTTCTTTTAAGATCTATCTACATGGGATCAAATTGACAACACAACTCAAAAGATTAGATAGAAACGTTAGGAAAAGGTAGTGAGTTTATGTTAATGGGAAGGAGAAGCTCAGAAAAGAGGGCTAAGAATGGTTGCATAACTCAAATAAGGTAATCAATGTCATTGAATTGTACGCATAGAGACTTTAATTGGTGTATGTTTTGCTGTCTATGTTCCCAACAACACTACCCAAAAAAGGGGAGGGGTGGAATATGCGTTGTTTGCAGAGAATTTAGAAAATAGAAGTGTGAAGAAAACAAAAATCACTCTGTAAATCCAATAAAACAAAACCAAACCAACAAAAACAAGTCTCTACGGGCACAAGGGGTGCTTATGGAGAGGCAGTCCCTGTCATACCATGGTATGGAAAGGTTTGATTGGTCCAAGGTTCTGGTTGAGGACATTTCTTCAAGGAAGTGGCATTCCTGGTGGCCCTGAAGGGCTTGACAGGCAGAATTGCCTTTCAGGGTCTGGGATGGGTGGTTCTACCCCCATCAGAGTAGTTGACCTAAGAGTAAAAGAAGAGTGAAAGTGGTTGTACAACTCAAAGAATATAATCAGTGTGACAGTTCATTGCCTAGAGTTAGATACCCTTCCCTCTAGACCTATAGGCCCACTGGGGTCACAGGCTCCTCTTCTATCTTCTCGTAGGAAAGTTCTAGGTTAGAGAGGGGTGATGCTGGATTGAAATTAACATGACTGCTTTGCTTTTGCTGTCTCTTTTTAGGTACAGGATACTTCCAAGCCAAATACAACTCATACATTTGTTATAACAGGCAAAAAAAGGTCCTTGGAGCTTCAAACTCGGTAGGACACAGTATATTTCTGTCTGCTACTGGGGGGATATCTCTGACTTGACATTTTGGCACATTACTTCCTTTTCTAAACAGAGTAACTGTGATGTGTTCTTATTCATTCATTCATCTATTCATTTATTCATGGTTTAAAACTTAGCAGTCCTAAAATGAATACAGTGAAAATTAAGCCTCTGCTACCTCCTACCACTCTTTCCCCCTGACGATCTTTTAAATATCCTTCCAGAATTTTTTATGTACACACATACATGTCTGTTTCTTTAATCCCAAATGGCCGTCTTCTGTACAGCCTGTTCTGCATCTTGCTTTTTTTCAATTAAGTTTAACAGATATCATCACATACCTAAGCATCATTTCCTAAAGCCATACAATTTCCCAGTATAACCATTTACTAGTTCCCATGGTTGGGTGTCTGGGCTCTTCTGAGTCTTGCTATATCAAATACTGCTGAAGCCGGGTCACCCTTGCATGTAGGTCTCTGTGTGTATGTGTCTGTACATTTGTAAGATAAATTCCTCAAGTAGACTTCCTAGTCAGAGAGTAGCGCATGAGTTTTAAATCTTGATGGCTACTGTCAAGCTGCCCTACTGAAGCAGATACTCAGGTTGTGCTCTGACTGGCAGCGCATAAACTAATCTATCCCCCACCTCCCACCAACAAGAGAGTTTTGTAACGACACGTCATAGTCCAGCAAGAATGCAGTGGGCATTACGGAGAGGCGTTGTTTTGTACCCACTGTCAGGCAAAGTGAAGTGCGGCTAAACAGACACCTGGCCACAAGTGATTCAGAGCCCTGAGAGCCAATCTTCTAAGCACTTGGAGCTGTACGTACACAGCAGCACGTGGCAGGCAGTCCCTGCTGCTCAGGTGTGTGCTCAGGTGCACATCGAAAGTCAGCCTGTTTGTTTGTCGTTAGCACCAAAGGCTGGATTAATAAAATACTTTTTGTTTTTATAGCACAGAAGAAGAGAAGAACAAATGGATTCAGGTAAAGCCTCTAAAGTTTAAAGTAATCCGGTGTGAGTCTGTTGAGCCCCACAGCCCTGTCATGTTGCAACAGGGATGAGGTCCCGGTGACAAGGCACCATCAGCCCCATCTGCCTGGCTTTGCAGTCATGCAGCCGCAGGGATCTTCTTCAGAAGTATCTACAGGTTCACAAGCCTTTCATTAGATTGTTTGAGACTCCTACCCAGGCCCTCCCACCCTCCCAAATAAGCATGAATAGAAGGAGCTGGAAAAGCCAATAGGCAGAGTGCTTCCCTTCCATGGGTAGGTCTGAGTTGTTCTTGCCAGGATACCTCCTTGGGAATGCCTTCCCATTTGCTTCTTGAGGGCCTGACAGTCCATGAAAGAGGGCCCAGCAGCCATCTTCCTCCATATCCAGCAACACGCCTCGTGGGTCACTGAAACAGACTTTCAGGGTGGGGGAGAAGGTGTGCTGACAGGCAGCACCCAGAGAGAACTAAGAGCAGATTCAACTGTTTCCTCTGAAAGATTCAGTACCAGCCAAAGTGGCTCAGACAGCAGGGTCAGAAACTATAGCCTGGCCCTCAGAGGTTCTGAGCAACATGGCCGAGCAGGGGTCAGAGGGCAGGACTCGCGCTCTCCCTTTTCCCAGTCGACACCACCACCCAGTGTGCCTGCTCAGAGTGTCAAGAACCAGAGATGAGCCCATCTAGCCCTGCCCAAGGAGCTCCTAGGTTACAGCCACAACCAAGACAGTGTGGCACTAAGTCCCATGGCCTTGGTAGGCATAGGCTAGTTGTTAGAGGACTTCTCGCTTCCAGAATTCATGAAACGGGAATCTCTGAGTAAGAAGAGAGGAAAACAAAATTCAGAGATTAGGCGGAAATGCTGGTGCCAGCAAGTGGGGATGTGAACATGATTTTCTGTGATCTGGACCATCTATAGAAGGTGTCCACCCACAGCCCTGGGGCCCTGGGCAGGAGGATAGACACAGCATGCTAGGGTGGGAACCAGGATGACATCAGGGGAGAACAAGGTATAGGGACTTGGCCAGCTGGCCTGAGTTTGATACCCAGTTCACTGTTGACCAGCCAAGGGCCAAAGGCCACTGGCTTGTATCCTTGATCCTCAGTGTTCTCATCTCAGAATGGATTATAACATCTCAGGTCAGGGTGAGATGAGCTATCCCTCTGAAAGTGTGCTCCTTGGCGATGTGTCCCCACCCTCTTCCTGCACTGGACATGCTCTCTGATTATGTCACCTTCTTCCAGGTCATCAGAACCACCATTGAGAAACACAAGCAGAACAGTGAGACCTTCAAGGCCTTCAGTGGCATCGTTGGCTGGAATGAGGACTCCACTCCTGATCCAGACTCATCTGTTAGTACCAGCACCAGGGGCCTGTCCTCTATGACCTCACCCAAACCACAGAGCAGGGTGGGGGGCTCCCACAACAGGAGGGCCCAGGCAAAGTCTCATAGCACAGGGATTTGTGGGCAGGCAAGCGGCAGGCAACATCCTTTGAGGCCTATGTCAGATTGGGACTCCAGGTAGGTGGCCAAGGGCCAGGGTGATAGAGCAGGTATACATGTGCATCTGCTTGGCATTTGTAGAGTGTGTTTTGGCCCCATATGGGTGGTGTTGGAGGGAAAGCAGAAGTGTGTATGGAGCACCGCTGCATTGTGGCATTTGGTGAGGCAGACTGTGTATTGTAGGGTTATGGTCTTCACTGGGGAAATCAAGTCCCAGAGATGCCATTTAGCATGCCAAGGCCACAGAGCACTATTCTGGTAGCTACTGTACACTTTCTACATTCTACTGGGAAACTTAATATCTGTACACACTTCTTCGTGATTGTTTTTTGTTCCAAATACCACCACTGGAAAATGGTCTTTGAAAGCTTGTTACTTCCCACTGCCTTCAGGGGCTGTGTAAGACTCTCTGCCTACTCAAGTCAGCTGGTAGGCAGTGATGCAGCCCACCGTTCCAGTTATACTTTTTGTGAAATCATCTTCCCCTTTTCTGCTTAATGCATTGGAAGAAAAATTGTATTATTTCTGTAAATGAAAACTGCTGTCAGATTCTGTGAAGATGTCTATGTTTCCTAATTCTCCCCCCACATACAGCAAGAAACACAGCAAGAGATCAGTGCTTGGCTCTGCAGGACTCTGAATCAATGTATGGACGACTGCAACAAAGACTGTAAATAGAGATGAGCACATACAAGTCAAGTGAATGAACTCCTGGGCTCACACACCTGGTAATAGCTCTAACCCCCTGGTGACAAGATGTTAGAGTCTCAAAGACTCCAATAATCAAAGTAACTCACATGACCAGCCTATTTGGCCATTTAAAAACAAGAAGTTAGAATACGGTAAGGTAGCAAATACAAAAAAAACTTAATTATGGCCTAGAGACAGTAGTCAATAAATATCAAGTCAAATAAACAGAGCACAATGGATTCAGAAAGCTACCAAAAGAAAGCATGAAGAAATTTTCCAGATAAAGACAATTATCAGAGATAGAATACAAAAGATTAATAATTATAACTCTTCAAGATATCAGGAAGAAGATCAGGCAAAATGCAGCAGAGCATAACAAATTGAATGGGCTGCAAGAAAACAGAGAGAAAAGAAGTAGAAGTTCAGAGGATAAATAATAAAATTACAGAATTAGACAACTCAACAGAAAGTCAAAGGAGCAAAATTGAGGCAATGGAAGCCAGAATAAGCGAGACTGAAGACAAAGCACTTGACACTAACATACTTGAGGGAAAACCAGATAATTAAAGAAAATGAAGAAACACTATTGTGTGGGACTCTATTAAAAGGCATAGTCTACAAGTGATCGGAGTACCAGAACATGCACAGCCAATTGATTTTTGACAGGGGAGCCAAATCCGTTCAACGCAGGAAGGCATAGTCTCCTCAACAAATGGTGCTGACAAAACTAGATTTCCACATGCAGAAAAATGAAAACATATACCCACTTCACACCACACGCAATAATTAATTCAAAATAGATCAAAGACATGAATTTAAATTTAAAACCATAAAGGGGGGCCTGATTTTTTTCAGTGCCAACGCCAAAGCCAAGTGCCGTCGAATTGACCCATACAGTGATTGCAACAGTAAACGGCAGTTAACTGGAGCCTCATAAAAATATTTAGGTTTATCAAGAGCTTTTATCAAAAGAGCAAAGACACAACCTACATACTGGGGAGAAAAAAATCGTTGGCAATGATATAACTAATAAGGGTCTAGCATATAAACTACACAAGAAATTTCTACAACTTAACAACAAATAACCTAATCAAAAACTGGGCAAAGGACATAAACAGACCCTTCACCAAAGAGAATACCATTCTAATAGTCAACAGACACATAAAAAGATGTTAAACGTCGTTAGTCATCACAGAAATGCAAATCCAAACCACAATGAGATACCATTTCCCTCCCACTAGGGTGACTAAGATTTTTTTAAAAAAAGAAATGAACAAGTGTTGGAGGTTTTCTTGTTCATCTACTACTGTTGTAACAGAAATACCACAAGTGCATGGTTTTAACAAAGAGGAATTTATTTTCTCATAGTCTAGTAGGCTAGAAGGCCAGATTCAGGGCATCAGCTTCAGAAGAGGGCTTTCTCTCTCTGTCAACTCCAGAGGCAAGTCCTTGTTATGCATCTTCTCCTGGTCATCTCTTGTAAGACAAAAGGTGGTGCAGAGCACACTCCTGGGAAACTCCTTGTACATTGGATTGGGGATGTGACTTTAGTAAAGCTGTTATAATCCCATTCCAATCCTCTGTAACATAAAATTACAGTCACAAAACGGAGACCAACCACACAATACTAGGAATCACGGCTTAACCGTGTTGACACATTCTGAGGGGACACAAATCAATTCATGATAGAGGGGATGTGGAGAAACCGAAACCCTCATTCACTGCTGGTGGGTATGCAAAATGGTGCAGACACTGTGGAAATCAAATCAGTCTGGTAGTTTCGCAAAAAACTAGGGGTAGATCTGCCATTAAATCCACCAGTTTTACACTTACATATACACCCTAGGTGTCTAATAGCAGTGACACCAACAGGCAAGAGCACATATATGTTCATCACAGCACTGTTTACAATAGAAAAATACAATACAAAAAAGAAGGAAACAACGTAAGTGCCCACTGACAGAAAGAATAAGTAAAACGTGGTATATACATACAATGAAATACTGCTCAGTGATAAAGAAAATTGGGTTCTTGAAACATTTTGGAACTTGGATGAACCTGGAGGATGTTATGTTGAACAAAATAAGTCAATTGCTATAGTGTGTGTGTGTGGAAACCCTGGTGGTGTAGTGGTTAAGGTCGGCAACCGAAATCCACCAGCTGCTCCTTGGAAACTCTATGGGGCAGTTCTACTCTGTCCTAAAGGGTTGCTATGAGTCAGCATTGACTTGATGGCACCAGGTTTGGTTTTTTTCGTTTTATGTACACACACACACACACTACAAAGTCTAGCAATTAAGTCCACAAACTCAGTAGCTTAATTGTTCTAAGTGGTACGTACCTCATTGTTGAATATCACTATGGTCACCTTCAAAGTACTTCCCTTTGGAAGCTATGCACTAAAGCCAGTGCCTAGTCCACCCTTCAAAGCAATTTTGGAGCTCCTTATGGAAGGGCCATAGTGCATGGTGGCACGGTGGCAAGTTTGCAAACTTAGTTGCATAATCGTCTGTGAGAGAGTTTTTAGCCCGTAAGCAACTGTATTGGAACACTCTCCCTACTCACCTGAGCTAGGCTCCAATGACTCTTTTCTTCAGCCAAAGATAAACGAAATATTGAAAAGTATACATTTTGATGACATTCAGGAATACAACGATGGCTCTGATGGCCATTACAGAAAAAGAGTTACAAAAGTGCTTTGAAGGGTGGACTAGAGCTGATGTCAATGCATAGCTTCCCAAGGGGAGTACTTTGAAAGTGACTGATGGTGATATTCGGCAATGAGGTATGTAGCACTTTTTCTAGCATGAGTTTGTGAAATTAATTGGCAGACCTCATACATACATATACATACGTATGTATATAGTGTACAGTGTATTCTGTTTATGAAATGACATGAACAGGTAAATATTCAGGAACTAAGGTTCATTAGTGGTTACCAAGCATGGAGGGAAGGAGGATTCGCTGTCTAGATAGCAGACACTTTTACTTTTGGTGACAAGAAAAGTAAAACTGAATGAAGGTGAAGAGCATGCAGGCTGAGGAAGGCAAGCAATACCACTAAAATGTGCACAAAAAAGACCTGTTGGTGATTGCTATAGCACGTATAATTTTGAAGCAACAACAAAACCAACCAAAAATATACGTGCAGGTTTATGTGTATGTATGTAGATATGTATGTTTTTAGATATGTGTGAGTATATATGTGTGTATACATTAAGAAAAAAAACCTGTTGCTGTAGAGGTAATTCCAACTCATAGCGACCCTATAGGAGTGTGTATATAAAAACCCATTGCCATCCAGTTAATTCTGATTCATAGTGACTCTGCAGGACAGAGTAGAACTGCCCCATAGGACTTCCAAGGAGCAACTGGTGAATTTGAACTGCCGATCTTTTGGTTTGCAATTGTAGCACTTAACCACTACGCTACCAGGGTTTTCTATGTATACACATGTATTTGTACATGCATGTATGTATGTGTGCACATGCACACACACACAAAATAAAGGACATAGAGGACACAGTTACAGATACTTCTTGGACTTAACCAAATACTTTTCAGGACTGGTTTTGCAGGTTTGAAGGATTAGGACTGAAGTCTTGTGGAGCATCTCAGTCAACTGGCATAATATAGTTCATGAAGTTTGTATTCTACACCCTAGTTTTGTGAGTAGTGTCTGGAATCTTAAATGCTTGAGCACAGCCATTTAAGGTACAGTTATCAGTCTCTGCTTGTCTCGAGCAAGGGAGAAAAAAGAAAGCAAAGACTGAAAGAAGAAACTAGTTTACAGGACCAACAGTCAACATGAATCATAGCCTCACCTATCCAGAGACCAGAAGAGCTAGATGGTGCCCGATTACTACTATCAACCATACTAACCAGGGCCAGAACAGATGGGTCCTGAAGAATTGAAGAAAAATGTGGAGCAGAGCTTCAAATTCCTAAAACAAAACCAGACCTACTGGAGTGGTTAAGACTAGAAGAGTCTCTGAGACTATTGCTCTAGGACAGTCTTCAAACCTGGAGCTGAAACTAACTCCTTAGATTATGTTGTAGCACATAGCTACAAAATAATGTGCTTATTGAAAAAGTCACTGGTATGAGACCAGAAGGTCAACAATTACATTAACACAAAGATGAGAATGTAAAGTGGCAAGAAAACTAGATTACTGGAAATGAAACAATCAGAATGGAAATGAGAACGCTCATGCATTGTAAAAAATTTAAACAATGTCACTGAACAATTTGTGTAGAAATCGTTGAATGGAAACCTAAACTGCTGTGTAAACCTTCACAAAAACACAGTAAAATATCATTAAGAAGTAGTAAGACATGAAAGTACGCTTTTCTTAGAGAATATGATTCTATATATATATAGAAGACCCGAAAGAATCCACAAGAAAGTTATTAGAGCTAATGAATATGTTTCTCAAAGTGGCAGGATACAAGGTTGACACACTAAAATCAGTCTGGTTTTCAAGCATCAGTGATGAGCAAACTGAGAAGAAAATTAAGGAAATGCTTCTATACACAATAACCTCTAAAATAATAAAATATCGAGAAATAGATTTAACCAACGAAGTGAAAGACTGCACACTGAAAACTATAAAACACAACTGAAAGAAACTGAAGAAGACCTAAATCCATGGAAGGCCATGCTGTGCTCATGACTGGAAGACTCGGTGCTATTTAGACATCACCTCTACACTTAGATGATATCATTTACCGTTCTCAACCTGTGTACTCCCACCTATAGAGTCAGTACAGTCTCCTCCAGATTCCAACAGCCTTCTTGTCAGACATGGAAAAGCTAGCCCTCAAATTTATGTGAAACTGCAAGGATTCCAAAGAGTCAAAAGCAATCTTGAAAAAGATGGACAAAGTAAAGGAATTCACACCTCCTAACCTCGAAACATCTTCTAAAGCTACAACCAAATCAATCACTGCAGCAATCAAAATAGTCTGGTATTGTGTAATGATAAACATATACACCAGTGGAATAGAATTGGGAATCCACAAAGCTGGAGTAGAACTGAGAGTCCAGGAACCAGTACTTCCATGGTCAAATGATGTCCAACAACGGTGCTAAGTCCATCTAACTGGAAAAGAATAGCCTGTTTAAGAAATGGTGTTAGGACAACTTGATCTTCACACGCAAAAGAATAAACTTGGACTCATTTCTTACATTATACTTGAAACTGACTCAGAATCGATCAAAGACCTAAATATAAGAAATAAAACTGTAAACTCTAGAACAAAATATAGCAGTAATACTCTGTGACTAGTTTTAAACAATGAATTCGTAGACATGGGCACCAAAACACAATCAACAAAAAAGAAAATACATAAATAGGACCTCATCAAATTTAAAATCTTTTGTTCTTCCAAAAACCTTATCAATAAAGTGAAAAGACAACCTGCAAATTGACAGAAAATTTTGGGACCATCTATCAGACAAGAGTTTACCATCCAGAATGTATAAAGAACCCCTACAACTTAACAACAAAAAGACAACCCAAAGAAAAGATGTACAAAGGACTTGAATACACATTTTTTTTTCCCAAAGAAGAAACACAAGTGGCCAATAAGATCCAAAGATGTTCAACATCATTAGTTATTATAGAAATCAAAATCGAAAACCAAAATGAGCTGTCATGTCATGCCAACTAGAAGAGCTACGATTTTTAAAAAGGACAGCAACAAGTGTTGACGCGGAGTGGAGAAATGGAAACTACATCCATTTACTGTGAGATTGTAAAAGGGTAGAGCCACTGTGGAAAAGTTAAACAGAATTACCATATCGTCTAGCGGTTCTACTCCTCCTAGGAATGAAAGCGGGAAGACTGATACAGGCCTCCAGTACACTGCTGTTCACCTCATCAATATTCACGAAGTATCTAAAAAAGTGGAGAGAGTCTAAATGTTCATCATCAAGTGAATGGATAAACAAAATGTGGTATCCATACAGTAAAATATTACTGAGCCATAAAGAAAAATGAAGTCCTGATATATGCCAGAAAATGGGTGAATTTTGGAAAAACATCATGCTGAATGAAATAAGTCAGTCACAAAAAGACAAATATTTGTGATCTTCTGATATGAAATATCTGGAGTAGGCACGTGTAGAGAGGCGAAAACTCATTAGTGGTTACTAGGACTGTTAGGAGGCAGCGGGAAAGGACTGTGCTTAGGGGATATTGAACTTTTGTTAAGAGTGACAAAAGGGTTGGAAGCGGATGGTGGTGATCGTTGAACAACGTGATGAACACAGTTAATGTCACTGAGTTGCACATGTAAAAAATGTTAAAATGGCGAGAGTTTTGTTACCTGTATATTTACCACAAAGAGCAAGAAACTACTGCCTTCTGCAGAGAACACTGTGACATGACAGACAGCCGCCCTGAGCGGTGCCCGGGCCTGAGCTCAGCACCTCCCTGCGCTCAGAGATCAGGGAGCACTGAGACCCCATAGGCCATCTGAAGGAGGTGGGGGCAGCTTAAACAGGGTGATGTCTCTTTAAGAATGGATTGCTCAGCACCCCCAGGCCATGTTGTGGGCCTAAATATGAGACATCCTCTCTCTGGGGAGGACTCAGGAACAGACAGGTCAGAGAGCAAGGGGCTCAGTTCAGGCTCATGGAGCTGCCCTGAAACGAAGTGCCCAAAATGAAGAGGCTAAAAGCATTAGAAAGTAATCGTCTTGCAGGCCTGAAGGCCACAGTTCCAGCTGAAGGAGAATCCTTCTTCCTTGCCTCTTCCAGCTTCTGGTGGCCCCAGGCATTCTTTGGCTTGTGGCAACATCCCTCCAACTCAGTGACTCCACAGCTGTCTTTCTTGTGTCTGTGGTCCTCTCTTACCTCTCATTATAAGGACAGCAGTCACTGGATTTGGGGCCCACCCTATTCCAGTACAACCCCATCTTAACTTGACAACATCTGCAAAGAGGTCAGTGAGCACTGAGACCTTGCATTTTGGATAATACATCCCTCCTACAGTGTCACCAAGGCATGCAGGAGCCAGGGCCACATGGCTTCCTGACTTAACAAGTTCTATGGGTCACTGCCTGGGTGACCCATAGAAAAAAGATGTGTTCGAGTCCTAACCCCCCAGTGCCTGTCTATGTGGCTTTATTTGGCAATTGTATGATCTTCTGATATGAAATACCTAGCATTAGGCACATGGAAAGAGACCAAAATTCATTAGTGGTTACAGGGACTGGCAGGAGGGAGGGGGAAAGAACTCTGCTTAGGGGACACTGAGCTTCTGTAAACGGTGATGAAAGGGTTGGAAGTGGATAGCCACATTTCCCAAATGAAGTCACAGAGATGGCTACTGGGGGGTTAGGACTTGAACCTACCTTTTTGGGGGCACAAAAGGACTTCCCAAAGTCAGTAGGAAGTAATCTAAATCCACTTATTCACGAACCCTACGACCGTGGACAATACCCTGAGGGTTTTGCAGACGTCACTCGCTGCTTGTGATGTAGCTATGAAGCTGGGGAGCCTCATGTCACTGTCTATGTCCTTTCCTAGGTGGTGAGTGCCGGCTCTGCAGAGTCCGTGGTAGCAGCCGATGGTGGTAGAAATGCTGGAAAGGTAAGTGACCACAGCAGCTTTTGGTAGAAGTGGGCCGGAGCTGTTGTCTGGAAGGTCAGAACCTGGAGGATGTGGGTGGAAGTCAAGGTGGAGCTCCTTTCCGGGTGTGTATGGTGGTGGGGTTGGGCGGATGATGTTCATTTAATATACTGTCAACACAGAATTGTGAGGGCTGGCTGGCCCGGAGACCCAGCTGGGCACCCAGGCAACGACCCACAGAACTTGCGTGTCAGGAGGCCATGTGGACCTGGCTGTTGTATGTCTTGGTGAGATGGCAGCAGGGATGTGTGATCTAATAGACAAGGTATGCAAGGACTTAATTGTGCTTACTTACTGCTCTGGAGGGTACAGTTTCACATGAGTTTCCCTACAAGGACATGGTAAGGTCCTCCAGATTAGCAGTTAAGCACAGCTAAGCCTGTGTTACCTTGCTTACTGTCAACCAGTGCATGCTTGCTTACCAGTTAGTCTGCCCCTGGATGGTAGTGAACGCATGACAACCTTGGCGGGGCACGGCAGTCCCAGGAGAGACTTTGACTGTGAGGAGCTAGTGGTGGGCAAAGGGGCTGCACCAGGGCCTGGCCCAGAGAGGAAGAGGAACAGGAAGAGGAAGTCCATGCCACAGAGGGTCAACAGTGCCTGTGAGCACCCTGGCTTCTCACCAGCCAGTCTGGCTCTCACTCCGTCTAGGCTTCTAGTGGCAGCCCAACCTGCCCTGCCAGAACTTCTGCATGATTGTGGCCATGGCCCCTTCTCTGCCCTGGCTACTTCGTCTGTGTGACAGGGCACTGTCTGTCTGTGTATAGCACTCAGTGACTGCGTAGTACCTGGGGCCATGGTCCTGAACCATCGGGCCCTGTGTACAGCAGAATGCGTAGTACCTGGGGCCATGGTCCTGAACCATCGGGCCTCATACTTGGTGCCACCAATAAGGGTAAGGAGCCCCAGACCAACCTGTCTGAAGGTGCTTCTCTCAGCCACTACCACAGCGTGTCCCCCTGCACTCCAGGCTCACAGGAAGTGAGACAGAACTGCCCTGTATATGGAGACTCAGAAAATCAAACACTAAAGCTCGGGAGGCAGAGGCTTCTCCTCAGGGTCTCAGGCTGCCACCTCAGGGGCACAGTCGCCCTGTTGTCTTCTACAAGCCACCTCACCCATCCCTCATGCTCCTGCCCTCCCTCCCTCCATCTCTTCCTCTCCTTCCCTCTCTTCCTCTCTCTCTTCTCCCTCTCCCTCTCTCTCCCTCCTTCCTGTCTTCTCTTGCTCCCCTTCTCCCCTCCCTCCTCCTCCCCTTCTTTCTTCCGTTTCCCTCCCTTCCATTCACCTTCCCCCTACCCTGCCACAGGCCACAGGGCACAGGAAGTGGTGAACTAACTAACAGCTCCCGGAGCTCTTTTCTGTTTATCGCCCCGTTAGGCTACTGCAGCCGCTCAGGGGTTAGTGGTGGCTACCTCACCCTGGGTGGGTGAGGAAACAGGCTGGGATCAGAGAGGTGATTTGGCGACACCCCTGCACCAGGGAGTGGAGGCAGGGAGCTAGATTGGAGCCTCAGACTTCGGGCTCTAAGCTACCTGAAGAAGGATGGGTAAGATCTGCTCCCACCCCACCATCGCTCACCGCTGTCGTCCGTTTCCTTGGCCTGGTAACTTCCTCAGACCTTCCTGACTCACTGGCCACACCAGCAGATATTGCTTTTGTGACTTGGCAGTTTTGAGAAAACACTGATCTCGTGCCCTGAGGACATGAGTGGACCCACGGCGAGCCCCCGCTGAGGTGATACTGGCCCCTGTGGCACCTGCCTTCGTCCTTCCCTGCTCCCCTCCACAGGGCTCTGCCAGAACAGGGCCGGGTGCAAGCTGACCTTGAGGAAACCCATGAGGCTTTAGTGGATGTAGGGAGCATTTCACAAGGCTCAATGGTGTGTAGGAAGATTTAAAAATAAAAACCAAGTGAGTAAGCAGAGAAGCTCCTTGGCAGGAGGAGCTGCTGAACAGACAAGAGCCCAGTGAAAGGCATAAGTGGGACCAGTGGCTTCTTCCCCCAGCCCTGCCTGCCCACCTTTGTGTCCCTCCCCTGACCTCCCTTGCCTCTGCTTGGACCCAGGACCTGCACCCCAGCCGTGTTCCCATCTTCTGTTCTGGCTGATGGTCCTCCAGACTATGCAGAGTGAAAGTGTACAATCCTATTTAAATTTGCATGCCCACCTACCTGCAGTTCCTTCTGCTCTCCTTGCCCCATGACAGCACGCCCCTCCTATCCAGTCTATACGTGTCATATCCTCTTAACAATCTCCTGGCCCCTCTTCTCCACTTCCCTCTAGTAAGAGGCCAGTGGGATGACATCCTATAGATGCATAGAACCATCAAGTGCACACACAATATGGTCACTTTGTGTCCTCAAGTCGGATCCATTCCTGTCCAAAGAGTTGACCTCAGTAATGATTTATGATCAGGGGCAGCATCAGCTCTAGGTGCCATGGTCCCAGGGGAACTGCTGGGCCTTTGGACCACCAGATGTGGTCTTTTAGTGCACTCTGGCTCCATTTCTTACATTTCTCACATTTCTCCTGTGGGCAACGGAGATAAATGTAGCTGTGAGGACCAAAGGAAGCTTACCCCGAATGTTTGATGGGCAGAAAAGTGACTGGGAATTCCTGAGATTCAGAGTGGCACCTGGGCTAGGTGATGGGCAGGGCCCTGCTGTGGACGGACTGCATAGGCTGCTCCATTCCCTTTTTGCCTTCTTCCCCAGGATCCAGCCTTCCAAGGGCTCCTAAAGTATACTTAACACACAGCAGTTAAGTGCTAGGGTTACAATTCAAACTCAGGTCTTCTCTTATCTTCCCAGCAGCAGCTGGGGACAGGACCCGCTAGCAGATGTCAAACCCAGCAACAAAACCAGTTGGTTATCCCTGGGCCTCCAAGGTCCCTGCCACCCAGGCCCTAGGTCGGTGAGCCTGAGTCTGGGCCATGGTTTTCTTACTCATTTTACCTCCATGGGGAGAGATTGACTTTGACTTGGGGTTTTGATGACTTGGAGGGCACAGTCTCCAAGTCCACATTCACTTCTGAAGCCAAGTTTGGGGTTCCCAAACCAACCTCAGGTTCAGTAATCCGACAGAAGACCTCAGACTGACGAAGGCTCTTATACTCACTGTTGCTGTCAAGGTGATTCTGAAGTTTCGCAACCCCGTGTAGGACTGTGCTCACAGAGTTTTAAGTGGCTGAAATAGATCACCAGGCCTTCGTGCAAAGCATTTCTGTATGGACTTCAACCTCCAGTCTTTCAGTTAGCAGCAGAGTGTTAACCATTTGCACAACCCAGGGATTCTGCCTGTTCTATTTAAAAAAACAGAACAAACACTGCTGATGAGTCAATTTCAACTCATAGCGACCCTGTAACATGAATCCTGTAAGTTCAGCTGGGTCTTTGTATCAGGAACCAGTCGTGATTAACACAGAGGTGGCCCTGCCACCCTCAATACTGTTGGAAACCATATCTCTGGGTGCACTGCCTGCCAGCGGGCATGTCCATCTTGGCTTATCCCCATTCTTCATAGCTCCTCCTGCCGTCTGCCTAAACCACAGCCCTGCCTGCTTTTAGCAGTCCATGCAGCATGGCCTGCTGGGTGCCATAACCAGTGCCCAAGAATCAAGATGTCAAGTGATCCACAAGACTCCTTTGGGGCTGAGGAGCAGGTCATCCAGACAGCATAGTCTGCTCCCTCATCACTAGGGCCTTCACCTCTCCGGTGTCAGGATCCTCAGCTGAAAATGGGCGGTGGCACTATACCCAAAGACAGTGATATTCTCAAGATGATAGAGGGCTGAGAGTGGCTGGGTCCTAGGTGGCCCTATTACATAACGACCACCACCACTACCCTGCTTTCCTTGTCCCTTTTGCTGTCCCTGCCTCCCCCATCAGTTTCCTTCTCTTCCTTGGCAGTCCAGAGAGATATCACCACCAGAGAGGACTCCCTAGTGGGCAGACAGTCCAGCGGCTTTGTCAAGGGTATGAGGAATGGCTGGCACTGGGCTGGGTGGGTGAAGCATTCAGGGAAACACACGGGTCTGTGGGTCTGTGATATTCCTTCTCTGCCTGGTGAATGTTGAACCTGTAACCCTCCTCCGTGATCCTGAACCACAAAGGGGAGCCAAAGTTCCTTCAGCATTTCACGTTCAAGAAGGAAGGGTTTCATTAGATAAATAGTTGACAATGAGGCTTCAAGGCCTGTCCTGGTCAGGAAGTGCCCAGTTGCCTATAAAAGGGCCTCCTTCTCTCTACTACCAGATGAGGACAGGGCTGGGAGGGTACCTGCGTAGTTCACCCAAATAGGAAGGCAGGGCAAGACTTGGTGTTATCCCTGAGCCCAGCACCACCTCTCTATCCAGTTTTTTCTTAAAAGTTACACAATTTACATCAAAAATGTCTTTCAGCTTTTTTGCTGTGGACATTTTAAAACACTGTATACAAAAGTAGAGACCTTAGGTACAATGAGTTCCCATGCAATGCCTACCAGTTACAAGAAACTTTAACTTGACAATGTCCCTGTTTCTTCTGTCCCCTCCACACTTTTTTTTTTTTTGCTGTAATATGTTAAAACAAATCTCACTCTTTGTTTCATCTCACTCATAAATTTATGCTAAGTTTATTTAAGGTGTTCTCCTGTTAAATCAGAGAACAATGTCTCTGGATTGTTTCCCTATCTGTGAACATAGATGTGGAGATAAGTCTTTTCAGCTCTGGAATTGTGGGGAATTCAATAAACATCATACACATTTCTAAAATCATCTTAAGTTTGTAACAAGCTGGCTTTTTGCTGTCAGCAGAAACTTCATCTAGGGAGAGGAAACGCTGGGGGAGGGGACTTTCAAAAGCACAGGAAGCTATTTCAGTTCGTGACAGACACTTCTGGAGGCTTGGCAGGCTGTTGTGAAATGAAAGCATGTGAGTAACCTGCTCAAACCAGCCAGTATTATATATGCAGCAGAGTTTAGGACCTGGGGAGGGATTATTATTCCCATTTTGCAGAAGACAAAACTGAGGCTCAGAGAGAAGTGACTTGCTGAGGGTCACACAAGAGCTAGGGGGCACAGCAGCAAGCCTTTAGTCTGCCCCATATCTTGCCACTACCTAACAGTCAGACAGGGAAACCTAGACTTAGGCGGAAAGTCGTAACTGAGGTCCCAGCCTTGGATTCCAGAGTCTACGCCTGCCCCATCATCCAGCAGCCCCAGCCTGCCTCTCACCCACTGGTCTATGTTGGGCTCTCTTCACCAACCCTAGCATCAGATGGAGTTAGGGTGAACAACATCACTGTGCCCAGAGTGTGGGTGTCCTTGGAGCAGATCAGTGGGCCCCGGTGCCCAACACTTGTATCCAGGGCTCCTAGATGAGATGACTAGGGTATGAGAAGCGTAGAAGCCTGTGGGTGTGGGGAGGGCGGGGCTCTATGTTGGGGTTGTGGTAAGCGGCTAGTTTGTTTTCAGCTGGCATTCTTCCTCTTTTACAAAATGCTCTTGGTAAACAATTTAGAAAGACAGACAAAACACTCAGATGAGAAAAGCCACTTGGTACCCCTCTGCCCTAAAAGCAACCAACAGGATCATTTTGGTGTATTTCTTTCCAGACTTTTCCAATGCTTCTTATCTAGAGAAGTAAAATCAGTGATACACACACACACACACATACAATTTGTGTGTATGTATGTATACGTGTGTGTGTATATATATATATACACACATACATACATACATGTATACCAAACCCAGTGCTGCTGAGTAGATTCTGGCTTATAGCAACCCTGTACGGCAGAGTACAACTGTCACATAGAGTTTCCAAGGAGAGCCTCGTGGATTTGAACTGCTGACCTTTCAGTTAGCAGATGTAGGACTTAACCACTATGCCACCTATCTTATACATATACATATATATACACACACAGACAGACAGATACATATATGTATAAATTACATAGATATGCACATGAGGTCTGAGAATTAAGCTCGTGTACTTATACTAGAAAAAGTGCTACACACCTCCCTGCTGAATATCACTATGATCACCTTCAAAGTACTCCCCTTGGGAAGCTATGTACCAACACCAGCACCTAGGCCACTCTTCAAAGCAATTTTGGAACTCTTTCTGGAATGGCCATCGGAACTGTTGACCTATTACCCTTGATGTCCTGAATTTCATTAGAATGTCTTCCTTTCAATATTTCCTTTATTTCCAGGTAGAGAAAAAAAGCATTGGGGGCCAGGCCAGGTGAATGGGGAGGGTGTTCCAATACAGTTATTTGTTTACTGGCTAAAAACTCCCTCACAGACAGCTACACAATTAAGTTTGTCAACTTGACATACTGTGCCACTGTGCACAACGGCCATTCCATAAAGAGTTCCAAAATTGCTTTGAAGTGTGGACTACGCACTGGTGTTGATGCCTAGCTTCCCAAGAGGAGTACCTTGAAAGTGACCATAGTGACATTCAGCAATGCGGTACACAGCACTCAGAACAACGAAGTTTACAGACTTAATCACTGGACCTTGCGTGTGTATGTGTTTTTATTTATATACATATACATATATATGCTTATATATGTGTGTGTCTATATTTGTTGTTGCTAGGTACCATTGAGTGAGTTCTGACTCATAGAGACCGTATTTTCCCTGCCTGGTCCTGTGCTATCCTCGTGATTGTTGCCATGCTTGAACCCACTGTTGCAGCCACTGTATCAGTGCATCTTGCTGAGGGTCTTCCTCTTTGTCACTGACCTTCTACTCTACCAAATGTGATGTCTTTTTCCAGGGATTGACTCCTTCTGATAATGTGTTCAAAGTTTGTCAGACAAACCTCACCATCCTCTCTTCTAAAGAGCGTTCTGGCTATACTTCTTCTAAGACAGATTTGTTCATTCTTCTGGCAGTCTACCATACATTCAGTATTCTTCACCAACACCATAATTCAAAGACATCAATCCTTCTTCCATCTTTCTTATTAAGTGTCCAGCTTTTTTGTATGCACATAGACAGTTGGGTCAAGAAAAAGACAAAGAGAGAGAGAGAGAGAGTTATATCAAGAAAATGGCTCATGCAGTTGTAGAGGCTGGAAAGTTCCAAGTCTGTGGATCAGGCTAGAGGCTTCTCCTGACTCACATAGCTGTAGGAGCTAGTGACCCAAGATCAGCAGGTCAGATCCCAGGCCTCTGGCTAACAGGCTGCAGAGATCAACAAACTGCTAGCTGAAGTTCCAAAAACTAGAGGTCAGATGTGGATCCAGAGTTAGCAAAAGCTAGATAGTCCACAAATACTGGATGTAGTCCATACCACCAAATAAACTTCCTTTCAGTTGATTGGCTGATCATAGTAGATCTCCTCAGGAAGATGATTACATCATGACATAGCTGTCAAGCTACATTATAACTGCCAAACAACTGAGAAGCATGGCCCTGCCAAGTTGATACATAGTCTTAACCATCGTACTTGAAAATACCCTTTGCTGGCATTGAAATTATATGCTGCTATGGGCGATTGTGTAACTTCTTTTTTGTCTTTACAATATAACTCAGCACCTTTCACAAACTTAATTGTTCTAAGTGCTACATACCCCATTGCTGAATATCACTATGGTCACCTTCAAAGTCCTCCCCTTGGAAAGCTATGCACCAGCACCAGCACCTGGTCTACCCTTCAAAGCAATTTTGGATCTCTTTCGGCAATGGCCATTGAGCACAGTGGCAAATTGGCAAACTTAATTGTATAGTTGTCTGTGAGGGAGGTTTTAGCCAGTAAACAAATAACTGTATCAAAACACCATCACGTCTCACCTGATCTGGCCCCCGATGACATTTTTCTTTACCTGACAATAAAGGAAATATTGAAAGGAAGACATTTTGATGACATTCAGGACATCAAGGGTAATGGGACAACAGCTCTGATGGCCTTTCCAGAAAAGTCCAAAATTGCTTTGAAGGGTGGCCTAGGTGCTGGTGTTGGTGCATAGCTTCCCAAGGGGAGTACCTCAAAGGAGATCATAGCGATATTCAGCAATGAGGTATGTGGTACTTTTCCTAGGATGAGTTTGCGAACTTAATAGTCAAACTTGCAGTTCTCTAAAATGCCATTTTAACAACTGTCTTTCATTCAAGGCCCTGATTTATATCTCCAGTTCTTTATTGTTGGAAAATGCCAGCTTTTAAATTTTTTAAAACATTTTCAATTATGAATGGCGTGAATACCTGTTTTTATAAATCATCTCCATGTTGAATCTGATATAATCAATCAAACAATAAAGTAAAATGACAGCCTCTGCTGCTTGCCCCTCTCCTAATCCCTCTTCCTGCCAGCACTGGATGTGGGCCTTGCAGGCCTGTACAGGATATCACCCCATACAGGGGTCTGTTATGCATCTTTTTTTTTTTTTAAACTTAAAGGCATATTATGCATAACATTGTCATTTGTCTTAGGGCTCTTTTAATACCTATAAACATAAATCCAATCCATATTGTAGTTAATGACTTTGTATTGCTTCAATCTTATTAAAAAAATAAACAAGCACAGTTGTGACAGAAGCTCAGACAGCATAAAAGGGATAAAACTAGAAGTAGAAGTCCCTTGGTCCCCAATCTCACTGCCAACGACGACTTGACCTCTTGACAGGGGAAAGGCTGTGTGTACTGATGGCGCCACTAGACACCCCGCTGCTACAAGGTATGTAGCCTGAATCCAGGCTGACCAGTGCTGTTCTTCTTGCAGCTTGAGTACAGAAAGGCTTGCTCTAAAATAAGGCGTGAGAAGGAGAGGCAGAGCTGCAAGAACTGCGGGGAGACCTTCAACTCCATCACCAAGAGGAAGCACCGTTGTAAACAATGCAATGCGGTGAGTTCAGGCACAGAGACTGACTGGGTGGGAGACACAAGGTCAGAGCTTGCACACCTACTTCCCCGAAAGCCCCTGAGACCTGCAGCAGGGGCACAGCTCTGAGTACATGTAGGACAGCTTCCTCTGAAGAAGAAGCTCAAGACTATTTCCCTGGTCAGCTCTGAGCCCCACCTGTTCATTGTGGTAGAGACCGTGCTAGGTTTGGGGCTCAGTATCAGAGCTAACACTGCCAGCTGCTGACTTAGTGAGCTTGAGTCAAATGGGACACCCATAGCTTTACACCTGTGAGCCTGGAAGGAGACATAGGGAGGTACTGGGCAGCCCAAGGTGGGAGTGCCAACCTGCTGACACCAGCTGTCCCTCCTTGTTTTTCCCCCCAAATCTCCTCTCCTG